>CAMRHE010000002.1:15635000-16902500 GCA_947044405.1 Leptodactylus fallax
CTGATTAATGAGCATGGTGCTGGTGGCTTGGAGGGTCCAGGGCTAGTATTGCTGCTTTGTAGTCATATAGTATAGTGCCATGTATTTGTTCTTCCAGTGGTTTGTTCTGGATACTCTAATTTCATCTGACAATACACACATAATTTAGGCAGTTCCACAGAAAGCCAAAGTGACTAAAGTTGGACCCATTGACAAAGGGTTAAAAATATATGCAAAAAAAGAATTTCCTAAAATGTTGATAAAGTCACAATGCTAAGGCTTCATAGGTTAGTATAAAGTATACTTTGCTCAGGTACTTTATGTTGATGGGAGTTCCACACTCTGACAGTATAATAATAGATATAATTAGAAGTAGTGAACAATGGATCTTTCTCTGCAATCATGTCTTCTTTCAATACCATGTCAGCAGCACCATTCTTTAAAATGTAACTGAAGGTTAGAGGATCTGTAGTATGTGACCAGGTAATGGCGTATTCACAGTCTTCAATTCCCGGTAACCAGGACAATTTAAAAGGATTGTATAGCTTCAGATGAAAGCCGTCTTCAAATGATAACAACGTCCATATAATTACGCTACGCGGTCTAAATGTATTGAGGGAAATGTGCGTCTGTATTCAAAGTGAATGCTCTACATAGCCTTTGGCTGCTCCAGCCATCATACAACAACACACCATAATGTAAGATGTAAATGTGATAGTGGTGATGATGAAGGTTGGCATTTCAGTGACAGAGCTGTAAAAGAACTGGAGCACGGTAGATTTTTCATTATTTGGGGTGTATAACGTCATGGAAGCCGCATGGTTTTGTAATTTTTTAGAAAAGTTTAGTCATAATAACTTGAATATAAAGGCTGGAGAATAATACATGGTTTCCCAACTACTCCTGCTTTAGAGGTTTGTTGCAGATCTCCTGAAAAAATATAGTAGTAGCAAAGAAGACCTTTCACCAACTCCAACTCTTTGCAGTATTGAATTCTAGTGCAGTCGGGTTTTTTTCTCTAACCCCCTCCATTCCCGAGCAATCATTTCTGGTAGTTTCAGTACCTATATTATGTGCAGAAACTGCTCAAAAATGGTGCAGGATAGAGAAAAAATTCCAGCTGTGTTGGAATTGGAGGTGGTGACTCAGACCAAGTGTGCATATGTTATCAATGAGTAGAGGGAAACAGCCTCTGCCAGACACCTTTGGCCATAGTTTATTGCTTTTTATAACAAAGGATTGAACATGTTGAAATTTATTCTGCCAGATCCTTCCTTCCCTTGTCATCATCTATAAGGAGAGTCAGCACACCCCTATACACTGGCTGGTCCGCTAAAGCTGGACGTCGCTCCTATATGTATGAGTGCCTTTAGTTGTCCATATATCTGAAGCCAGAGGTGTAGCTAGGTGTTTTTCATCCCAAGCAAAAACTGACTTCTAACCACTCATGTAAGACTGTCTCCCATGGGTGCACACTACCCAGCACCTAATGCACATGTTATACCAGCCCATATGTACGCCCTTGTTTGAAATAGACTAAGTTCACACACAATGCAATGGTTGACATACATAGCAAAAATCTGCAACATGCCTAGGATCATTTTACACTGTTAGTGAGTGGCATTTGCATTTTACTAACTTATATTGAGGTATTTCACAGCCAAAGTCTTGCAACAAATATGCCAAGTGTGAACATGCCAACATGTCTTATACTTCATACATGACATGGCTAATAAATATTACTGCCTACAAAAACAAGTTAGTGATGTCAATAGTATTACATAAATATCAATCTATCCTGGCAGTGTAAAGCATGAGGGAAGGGCAGAGCATAAATCAATGTTACTAATGTTGTGCCTAAATGCAGTAAATAAAGGTAAGTGAAAACCAGATACAATAGAGTACAATTGTACATACCATTTTAATACTACACATCTGACTAGATTAGAAGGAGATTAAAGGATAAGGGCGTTGTTGAAGGGACTTTAATTTTTAATAAAAATAATTGAGCAATCTGCTGAATTCCTTTAACCTTTATGTTAATGGAGCTGAGGTGACATTAGTGACATTGCTTCCTTATTTGCATATCTCCAGCTTGATGTCTTACATTGGTGTCAGTGTAAAATGTTGTTGGGACCTTTGGCAGAAAGAGAAGACTATTAGCTAAATTATAGGGTATATATGTGTTTTTTTTGTAACTTATGAGTGAAATAATAGGTGTATATTGGCATTTGCACAAGTGTCATATAATATTATAGCCAGTAAGGCTGAATTACGTATCAGTGACAGATCTGTCCTTTTCGCACTGTTATAATGTCACCTTTTGGAATCGTGATTCAAGCTGCAGAGATTAAATGCATGGAGCGTTTCATAGAGACCGGGACTGGTATTAATAAGTACCATTATCTACTTAGAAGGTTGACCTGAAGGTTGAACTTCCTCGGGAGATATATATCAGGAATATGCAATTAACTAAACTTGTGCCGAATATATGGCGATAGCTGGAATGCAATTTCTCTGACAAGACAGTCAGCATGTAAAGTGGCATTATCCCTCATTCTGAGAAATACAATATCTATGGCCAGAAAATGTCTCTTTCATATGTTAATACTAGTATATCAAATGTGTATAATTATTATTATATATGACAGTGAGGCCCATAGGCCTGCTCTAATATGCCCCTATCATAAAAGAGAGCTTTTCAAGAATCAGGAAGGCAGGCACCATACACAAAAATATTTTCTCATATTTTTCTTTTTTTTAATAGATAAGCACAAGCCCAAAAATAGCACTCTATAAATCCAGCAAATGCTAATAAGAAAAGACACCTATTGAGCTAGTGCATTTGAGGAATACAGTAGTTCACTTTAATTATAATGTAGTAATAGAGTGAAATCTAAAAAAAATGACCAACAGAATTCTCCATAATATAATTTATTAGTATAATATAGTAACTTAATGTAATATCATAATAAAATAATATATGTGTGTAATATAGTAAAATAATTAGTGTAGTTTCATTATTTGTAGCCTATGGCAAAAAAATGTTCAGAATGGTAATTATACTGAATATTTTAATTATCTTGTAGAAGAAAAAAAGAAATTATATTATCTACTCTTCTCAAGATCATGTTACTATAATACTGTAGTTTAAATACTGTCTCTGTGCATAGTACATTGGATACATATACTGGATATTTTTATATGTTTCCCCAATTTACTTTATACTAGTTTTATTAGTAGTCATACATGTATCTGGTCATAAGTAACATTTATTTTTAGGCTCTTAGTGTCATTGTTGCTGTTTCTGTCTATGAAACTTTATTATGTAAGTGGGTAATATATGGTAGTTTTAACAGGATCCATCACCTTACTTACTGCTACACCCCCAAATATAATTCTCAAAATTTTGGCAACCAGAAAAATTCATTAGAAGCTGCACATATTTGATGCAAATAAGCCAATCTACCCCCACAGCAGGTACACAGCCCACTCTCATGCCTTCCAATCATGCCTCGTGCACCCTCTTCCACCCACTAATCGCATGGCACAGGCTGTAGAACAGGTATATCAGGGCTATTAAAGCAAAAGGGCAAAAGACCCATATGGGGTCGCGGGTGATTTTGGCTTTGGGTTGAACCAAAAACTTTTGGAAAATCCAGTTCATCTCTAATGAGGACTATTATTTATGGTGGGGGGCAATATTATTCATTTGGGGGAATTATTATTCATACTATTATTTATAGGGGGAACTACTATTTCTAATAGGGGCTATTTTAAGGGAGAATAATTATTTATAAAGAGGATCTATTATTTATCATGGGGAATATTATTATTATGTGTATTATTCCATATGTCATATTGCTATCAGTAAAGCAGAGTAAAGTACCTGATGACGGGACAGCTGTTATTTATTATATCACTTTGTCTGCCTGTACTATATGGTAATAATATACATCAGGGCTGATCCTATTTCCCAAAATGTGAAATCAAATCAATTGCATTTTGCATGCATTTTTTCCAGGATTATGAATAATCATACCATTATTATTTATTTTTGTTATTATCCATTATTATCTTATTCATTAGCAACTATGTTAAGACCATATCTGCCGCTAGATGATAGCAGCTCAATGCTTTTACTTTATATTTCCATTTTCACCTAAGAAAACTTAATAAATATCAGAGAGAGATGGATTGAATCACAAACTAGCAGTGAACCCTCTGAAGTGCCATTAAACAGATGATGACTGCCCATGTATATACATTACTCTGTCCCCAGTTATAATAGCAGGCCAGTAGGGCAGAGATCCAGAAAGCTGAAAAGCCAAAACAGCCCTGTAAGCTCTTTTTTATTAGGTTATATTCAGGATCAAATATGTTTCATCTTCTAAGTCCAAATGTATCACTGACTGCACCTTCTCTTTATCTTATGCAGGGATCAGCATTTTCAAGTTTGTTCAGGTTCTTTTGCGACTTGGAAACTAAAGCACAATCCATTGTATAACCCCCTCCAAAGAAGGAGAAAAACAGGAGGTTGATAAGTCATTACTATGTGCCAATACAGCTTATCTGGAAACAGTAGGCACTCAATATTACAGATGTGGCCATAAAACACATTTTATTTATTCATGATTCTGACTCTGAGTAATGGGGCAATGTACTTTTACTATTATAATTACAGCTTTTCCACACTACAAAGTTTTTGTAAGAGCAGTAAATTTAAAGCAACAAGACATCGGCAAGAAACTTTGTATTCAGAAAATACAGTGGTTGTAAATATATGTACTCTGGCACAAGACCTGTCAGAAGAATTTTGTCTACTACAGTACAACTGGGTAGGTGACAAAACAAGTTGAAGCATTGTGGTACCATTGCAGAGAAGTAGAGTAAAAAAATTTAATCCATTCTCATGCCATACTGGCAAGTGTCTGCTGCATGTTACCAAACCCAATAATCCCTCCCTTTTCATCTTGACAGAAGTGTCCAGCATTCAGTGTGAGAAAGGAGAACATAAGGTAATGCCAGACTTCTCAGTCAAGAGGTAAGAGAAGAGATTGAGGCAGAATTATTGACCAAAAAAACAGGACACTCTTCTGGCTTGGCAATGCCCAGTAAGACACTTGCCAGCTTGGCATGAGAAGTGATCACTATGAATGCCAAAATAGGTATGTTTAAACTTGTATTTTAGTCACCTACCAAGTCTTGTTAGTGGTTTAGTTGGTTAAATTCTTCTGACAAATTCTCTTTAATATTTTTATTTATTATTTATAAAATAATATATGTGTGTAACATAGTAAAATAATTAGTGTAGTTTAATTATTTGTAGCCTATGGCAAAAAAATGTTCAGAATGGTAATTATACTGAATATTTTAATTATCTTGTAGAAGAAAAAAGAAATTATATTATCTACTCTTCTCAAGATCCTGCTACTATCATACTGTAGTTTAAATACTGTCTCTGTGCATAGTACATTGGATACATATACTGGATAATTTTATATGTTTCCCCAATTTACTTTATACTAGTTTTATTAGTAGTCCTACATGTATCTGGTCATAAGCAACATTTATTTTTAGGTTCTTAGTGTCATTGTTGCTGTTTCTGTCTATGAAACTTTATTATGTAAGTGGGTAATATATGGTAGTTTTAACAGGATCCATCACCTTACAGGATCCATAAATTATAACATACTTTTTTGAGGTTATGCCATTTCCATTGTTCCCACTTTGTCCGCAGTACAATATTTAGAGTGCTCTGTATTTAAAGGTCTTATCCCACAAATCATAAAAAAGAACCTCTCTGGAGTGATGTACATCATTACGTAACACTAGCAATGCAAGAAAAACTTTGCTTTGCAGTTTCATTTACACCCTTTTCCCCCTCTACAGTTCTGGTCCTTTCATTTCCTTGTACCACATGACTATCAAACAACTGCATCTTCCAAGACCCAGTCAGGCTCTTGCTAGCTCAACCCCCAGTTGTGTGAGCTCTGTGCACTGCTCTTACACATGCTCAGTAGAAGAAAGCAGAGATACATGTAAGTAAAACCAGGCAGCACATAGCAGGGACCTGTAGGAGACGCAAGCAAAGAAGTGGACAAGGGTGTCCACCACCACACAGCTGCTGGTGGTCATTGTTATGGCAACCAGATAGAGGAAGTCCTTCAATACTTCAACCCATGGGATAATAGGTGAGCAACATCTTGATTTTGCTTTATATTTTAATAATGAAGATCTATCAAATATATTAATAACTTTTCTAACAGTATGCTTTCAGACATGGGTAAGGCTGACGTCTAACAGTGGGGGACATGTGAATTCCACCGTATAGGAAGTCATTTAGAATGATGACTAGATAAAGCTGCTTTCCACTCCTTGTGACTAGTTAAGGTAAATTTGCATATGCTGATCTAAGGTTTTAATATCTTATATCTTAACTTTTCAGCAAGGTAAAGCTTAGTGAGGAGCACCATAGGAAAGGTCATTACTTGATGCTGAGTCAGTTTTGGGTGTAAAAGCCTCTTAACAGGTTCCCTTTAAATCTGCAAACTAGAGGTACAGTAGCACCATCTTTGTTTACAGTGAATTTAATTGTACATCCATCTATCTATTTTTTTTAGCTAATAGTACCTGTAAACAAATAATAGTTTATCCATTTCTTGCTCCTGCTATGTAGCGTAACACATTCTACATATATCCTTAGTTAGATAGATATTAATGTATATAACCTACATTGAAAATTAAAAATCCTTATAATAAATCACAACAATCCTATATTTTGATAGGTGGTACATAAAAAGATTAATTCTGCCTTGCAATGAGTTACTTGACCTTTATCAATGATGATAAAGTAATAACACTTTATAAACGTCATTAAAGTGAGCTTAAGAGGCTCAATGTTTAATTGCCTTGTGTTACTGCAACAGTAACAAGGTCATTTGGGAAAAAGCTGATCCAAAACATTATGCAGACTTTAGAAAGGAGGGCAGATGAAGCAAAAAAATGGAAAACACAATGTACTGTAACTTATCAATAAGTGCACAATGTAACATATACAAAAAATGTGTAGTAACCTACAATAGGAAAATGCATGACTAGCAATGCAAAGTGAAATATATTTCCAAGGCAATTTAATGTGTGTGCAATAATCACTTAAAATCCCTCTTGGTTATCTGGGTGGTCCCTGGAACAGCAGTCAGTGAGCAAATGTCCATCCCCATAATGAAAGAATAATCACACTAGATGGGAATTACTTTCCGTCATATAGGGTTAACTCGCTGCTCCATGACTAAAGATTGCATGCAGTAGCTCTTTCTGCCTCACTCAGTGCTAGAAATCTCAGCAACATCTGAAACATCAATCAGCTAATGTGCTCCATGCCTGTACCACATTAACTCAGGCTTTCATATACTATACTCAAGAATTAAGTAGCTTAATTCTTGACTTCTCTATTCACGAGCATAACTGAATTTTGCTTGTAATGAAGCAATGCTTTTATGTGTATTCCATCTTTATATACCTTATTACTTTGCTCTTTTACAATCTCATTAAAATGTTTCCTGGTTAAAGAATATCTTTCCAAACATCCTATAAGAACGGGATTGGGTACTGCTGAGTCCCCTGAGTACTGGTTCCTTGACAATAAATGCACCTTAAATAAGACAATAAGTACATTAAGACTGTATAATGTTTAAGGGGAGACTTCTCCAAGAATATACACCTGTCAGCACTGTGTTACAGAGCACATCACAGTGATAAATATCATATCTTTGGAGAAAACAGCTTTAAAGTGATATGCAAATAAGGCAGTTAGTGCACTGGGGGTGGGCCTTCTGCCCTGACAGCACTACTTTTACTTCTCAAACCCATAACATTTGCTGCCTGTGCCACCCCATGCAATGGGAGTTGATCCTCCCATTGCTATGGCATTACCCATCCTAGTGGAGCAGCAAGAGCAGTGTTCCCAGGGCTTAAGGTCCGCCCCCAGTGCACCAACTGATTCATTTACATATAACTTCAAAATAGTGTTGTTTATCACTGTAAAGCACGCTGTTACATGTAGTGGCAGTTGAATATGCTTTGGGGAGGTGGTGTAAAAACACACTGCGCTACCAACCTGCTACTCCTGGCCTCCTTGTGTTGTCTCCTAGTGTTACAGAAACTTTGGGGTGCTAACATAAAAAGCTCTTCCATTGTCACCATAAACAGTCTGGTCACAACAAATCTAAGCTGTGGATGTGAGTAATACACACAAATTTCTGTATGTTATATGGATTTATAATTTAACTATCCTGCCCTGCCATGATATTGCTGATGGTGCAGGTAAATATGTACAGAAATTGGAACAGCTGACCCACTGTGGATATATTTCTCCAGGTTGTCAGCAGTCCAGCATATAGTAACGGTACACGGGCCGCCTGTGGGACTATAAGTAACAGCATACATATTGCTCTAGCAAAATGGACACTTGAAACATGTAGGCTGCTATGTACTATAAGCTTTTAAAATATGTAAAATAAAGATATTGGATTTTAACCCTAATGGTGCTGGATCCATGAAACTCTTTCTATGACTGCTGGTGGTGGTCGGCAGTCTTGCTGTCCTCCACCATGCAATGTGATTCTTCTACCTAATTAGTATGTGTCCCCCTTATTCTGAAAACTTTAATATCTCATGTTAGCTCTGTCAGTAGCACTATCTGTATACCTATGGTGCATGTTGTTGCCAGCCCATCCTAAATTATGCTTTTGCTTTGAAGAGCCAAGTACCCAGCATTATTCACACTTTCACTCACGTATTTCGGTATTTTGGACTGCAGACTTTTCCCCTTATGTTAATCTATGTTTCACAATATAGAACTGATAATGGCAGCAGCAACAACATAGTTTGTCTGGTCCCAACTACCACTAGAAGTAACATTATGGTCCTGCTTTAGTAATGGTACACCGATCACTGCACATCTAGTGAACCCTTCAAAATTTTCTACATTTCTGAATAAATGTGACCTAAATGACCTGATATTTTCACACATTTACTAGTATTAAAAGTAGATAAAGATAACCAAATAACAAAAGAGTCACAAATATTAGATGTGATCATTAATTTACAGAAGAAAATTAAGTATTATTAAATAATGGGTTGACATTCAGGTATCAGTGGGTGACCTGTTTTATTTAAGAACAGTGATCTATCAAAGTCTGATCTTCACAACACATGCTTCTGGAAATATATCATGGCATGAACAAACAGGATTTCTGAGGACCTCAGAAGAAGAGTTGTTGATGTCCATCAGGATCGAAGGTTTCAACTACAGCAATTTACAGTCAGACAGATTGTATACAAATGGAGGAAATTCAAGACTATCTTTACCCTCCCCAGGAGAGCTTGGCCAGCAAAGATTAAGCCAAGGGCAAGGTATATAGTAGTCCACAAGGTCACAGAGGAACCCAAGGTAACCTCTAAGCAACTAAAAGCCTTTCTCACATTAGCTAATGTTAATGTTCATTAATCTATCTTCAGGAGGATACTGAACAAGAATGAATTCTAGCAAGTTGTAAAGCAATATGTCAGGACATCTGTCTGTAAGCTGATTCCCAAGGACACAAGTAATTTTAACAAAGAATGGTTAAAGAAGAATAAAGTTGAAGTTTTCAATGGCCAAGTCAGAGTTCTGACCTTAATGCAGTAGAAATGTTGTGGAAGGACCTAAAACCAGCAGTACATGGGTTCACAAACTTTCAAGCAGCACTGTGACATTATGCTGAGCACTATCATACCTTTAGATAATTAATAGTTGCACCATTTTCTTGAAAATCTCAAGCCCACGGAAGGCATGCCATAGCCTCAGGTTTTCAAAGCTGAATACAGAGTCCCTGGAGGTTCTGGCATGCCCCAGTGCTTAGCATAATATCACCTACAATGCACTGTGGCTGGTTTGACATTGAGTTTCTGGGTGACAGTCTTACTTTAACAAGTTACATAAACAGTTTCTGCAAAATTTTACTTGACTATTTCCATGGCTTTTGTTGTTAAGTATTGCAAGTGTCAAGATAAACTTTGCTACATTGGTACATTACAATAGAAGATGAAAATGCACCAAGCCATTTTTTTCTGATTGCCAACATTTTACACAAGGGAAACAGAATATTTAAACTATTTCATCTGTATTTTTTTGCAAATCCATGAATAATAAAATTGACATAATAAGGTATATTATGGAATATGCAGCATATATGGTAATATATCAGAAGATACTTACTGTACCTTATTCTCACGACCATTCCTGAAAACAACATTAGGGTGAGATATGTGGCAGTTTTAGCTCCATCGGATGATGACAAATGTGACATATGTATATATATAAGAGCAGGTAAATGATGTGTATTAGTTCACATTATGTCTGGTGGTTACCTGAATTGTAAAAGTAAAATAAACCTGTAAAACATGTTAGTTATTTGTCAGTTCAGCTTTCTAGACCTCAATGTCTTCCTGAATTTGTTTCTTAATTTGCAATGTCATTAATATTTTGTATGTTTTAAAATGACTCAAGCACAACCAGCAGCTTATAGCATAGGCCAGTACTGGTTGGGCGCCCCTATCCTGACACAGAAGATCTCCACATTTGTTTGCACTTCAATAAACCCTCCCCTGACCCTCAGCCCAGTTCCATTCTTTTTTTTGCTAATGTGACAGTATCTGTGGATCAGGACCTCTGGACAGGTCGCATTGCTCCTCAACCATTGCAGGGTTTGTCTCTAAGATACTATTGCCCTGGGAAATATTTCCTATTACACCGAAGATTACCATTGATCATCTTATTTTGTATTCTAGGTTTCTTTGGTGTTGATTGTATGAACTGTAGTTCATCTAACAGTCTTATCATATCCAGTCACTGACATTTCTATCTATGCATAAATTACACTGCTATACTGTAAATTAGAATACTTTATTACAAGCTGAATGTAACCCACACAGGATGATTGACAACTTTACCTGTATCATTGTGTATACTGAGAAGGCTGTCAATCAGCCGGCATAGGCAAGGTAGGTAGGACTCTCACTTTCTGTATTTTACTCAAATATCCTCTGCCAAATCATATAAACTTATATACCAGAGAGCTCAGCTTTTCTTCGTCTATCTTATAAACCTATAAATTATAGATTTAAACTTGTCTCCCTCTATCATAGAGCTGTGATTTAATAGGGCAGTCAAAGAATTCACCTGTCAGGTACCCTTTAAAGTCACACAGTGGAATAGCTTGATGCCATCTAGAGCAAGAGAAACAGTTGGCATTGTCACCATGTTACCATACCTAAAAGATGAGGTAAAGTTTTCTTGTCTGTAAATTTTAAAAAGTTGAAAAAATGTATTCTATCCCATTGGTGTAGAAAGCGGATGTGAATGGCTCTCTGCCAGCCTACATCTAATCCAATGTGTGTAACTTCCTTCTAGTTTTAGATATTAGTCCATTAATTCTGAACAAAAATATGAATAAATTAGAAAACAAAAATAAAGAGACAATTAGTAGAAATGATTTTCTAATAAATGTTTTATTATAGTTTAACATTCAAAGCCAAGATGTAATTCTAATGAATCATAAGACACAATACAATATACATACACAATGCTATGATTCAGAACCAGAGATTAGCACAATGTTCCTATTCATGTCTATTGCAAATGTAGATACGCACAAACACTTCATTTATACTATATACCGATTACATATTTATCTGCATTTTTGATCTGGAAAACACTGTACCATTAGTTTTAGGTAACATAATGGAAAAATAAATCATAGTCTACAGTTAAAATAAACCTTTTATTATAATGCATATAGGCATAGTAATAGCTGTAACATAAAGCAAGTTAGTGTGTCCCACCCAACAGCTGCTGCAGAAAGTATCAGTCTACCAGTTACTACTTCTAATTTTGCAGGACATAGCAAGTACAGTAGGACAATGGTTTTCTGTACGTTCTAGGGATGTTACTGCTTGGCACCACAAGGGTAGAGGTATAGGGCTATAATTTAGCAAGGAGATAATGTGAATGTCCACATGGTGAACCTGCAATCTTATATTAGACAGTTTCAACATAGTGACTCCTTAAAGGGAGTCTACTTCCTCCCCCATGCATATTCAGCTGCGACTACCACATTACAGAGCACATTACAGTGATAAACAACATATCCCATCCCCACTGCCTCATTTACATAAGACTTCAAAATTATTTTTCTCCAAATCTACAAAAGTGACAGAGCTATGTTGTTTATCAGTGTAATGTGCTCTATAACAGGGTGGTGGCAGTTAAGTAAGCTTGAGGGAGGTGATAGACTCCCTTTAGTATTGACTTATAATTGAAATTATTTATTTTATAACAGCACTTACAATATAAAATTTTTTAGCCAATATATATAGAGAACAAGTTTAAGCTGGTTGTATATCAATAGATTTAATAGGTTTTATCTAAAAATGGAAACCCTATTAAACTTTTCTGACTTAAGCAAAATCCATTGATGATGAATTCCATCTTATCACTAGATCAGTAAATGCCCCTTAACACTTTAAAGCTGGCCATATAATTTAAAAAGCTGCCTCCATCTCCATGATCAATGCTGTGCACAGTTGTTCATACAACTTTAATATCGGATAGCCAAATACTCATTTGGCTGACAGCTATTTCTCCTGACTCCACTGTACATATGCACACATGGTTCATCTGAGTGTGCATTGGATCTTAATGGAAAAACGGGGTAAACTGCTGTCAGACACTGCTGGCGGCAGCTTATCTCCACTGAGAACAAAGGGATCCGACTGAAATTCAACATGCCCAACCCTTCTTTCCCCCCAATATCTGCTGTTCAGTGAGTGTGTGGACCCCCCATACACAAAAGATGGTCCTGCTGAAATCAGTGGGTTTGGCAGATATTCATCTAATGTATATGGCTAGCTTAAGGTGTAGCTTAAAACATATTGCAGTGATAGTAAGTAAACCTTATATTTAAGAAAAATGTTATTGTATTGTACTGAATGCTAAAGTAGCCAGTCTAAGCAGTCCAGGATAAAACTTTGACTGTGGACCGTGCTAGTAAAGGCTTGAGGCAGATTTGGGATATTATCCCAAGCAGGCACTTGTGTAAGCTTTGTGTACTTATAAATGGTTAGCCAACTTTACTTTGTGCCCTGAGTTTATACAAATGAAGATATTTAGATCTGAAGTGGAATAAAACTACCTGAGTACTAACCAATTCCAAGCATCATGACAAGCCTATATGAACCAGCATGGGTTCTGGTGGACCCATGGGCAATATTATACATTATAATATTATACATTATAACTGTCTGCATGCAATCTAAAGTGGAAGAGTACACGACAAAGTAAATGTAAAGGATTTCATTATTTGGCAACAATTGTGTCGAATATTTATTCCTTTTGGAACAGAACAGCATAAAAGCTTTATAATACATAATGGATAACTCGATTAGTACGCTTGGGCATAGCATAGTACACTTGTGCCTGCAGATTTGCTTTTCAGAAGCTCAGAATTACAAATTGGAGCTTTTAGAAGAAAGCACATCTTATATTAGCTGTCAGCGCGCTCAAGTAAGATTGACCACTTGCATAAACAAGCAGCTTGTGCGGTGCATGTCCACAATAATGTTAGCTGTCTGCTCACCAAACAAGTAATAATTACACAGTATTAATGCATTGCTTTCTTCCATCACTTACTGCTGAACTGAGAACACTAAAGTCAGAATATCATTTCCACTTTTTCATTAATTTGATCTTGGCTGTAGAACATATTGGCAAGAACAAGCTTTACAGAATGTACAGCAAGAAATAACATGTACCGCTCACATAAGGTCATCTCTAGCACAAAGAAACTGTAGATATGGCGTAAACAATGCACATACATGAAAAGGAGCACACCTCATTCATATGCAGAGCTATTTACCTACGCACCAATTGCTAGCTCTACTTAGGAGAACTGCTTAATACATTACGACAGATTTCAAAGCAGTAACTATTGGAACACTAACCAAACACTTTAGTATATGACAAATAGGCAGCTTGTAAATGCATGTACCCGTATATATATATACCCTAAAACTAGAACTCTCTAGTGGAATTTACTTCATCCTCTGAACTATACAAAGCAGTGAGACAAATAACCTACTATGTGCAATTTTACTATATATACAAGGTCGCCAAGTGAACTTTTCCATCAAGATAATAATATTTTCATTAACTGCAAAACGAGGATTTGAAATGTACTTAAGAAATTGCTTCTAGGGCCTACATATTTATATTAATATCTTTAAGGAAAATGTGCACATTTTAACATGTCATTTTTAAATCCAACAATCTGTGTTTAGCAAATTCCTAATATATCTTTATCGTTGTCAGAACTTTTATTCTGTGATACTTAGCTTCAAATAAAATTCTGACTAACTTCAGCCCCCACTAGAGGGAGCCTAGGCGTTTACTGCACATAGTCTATACATACATCTAATAAGCAATAAACTGTAGACAGTAAACTTTTATGCTCCCTCTAGTGGTGGCTACAGGCAGACAGAAGTTTACAGCTTAACTCTATGACTAAACAGGGAATTTGTAGCTTTATATCAGAAAGTTCTGACCACTAAAAAGATACATTTAGAAATTATTCACTTTAAGGTCTCATTCACACTTCATTATTTGGCAGCCATTTTTAAGCCAAGATCATGAAAGAATTCTAGAAAGAGAATAAGTATGTTTCCATTATATTAGTTCTTTATTTTGGATCCATTCTTGCTTTTAGATTTAAAAAACAAAAAAAAAAACAGATGAAAAATACTGATCAAAATCCAAAGTGTGAATGAGGTATAAATTCCATATTCCCAGTCCATTAAAAGATAATCCAGGAATATCTGGATACATGATAACTGGTAGATCTATGGGGATCTGACTTCTGGGATCCCCACTAACAGGGTTATCGTGTCAAAATTTCCCCAGCAGCAAGAACGCAGTCAGGAGTGTGCTGCTCCATTCAATTCTATGCAATGCATATGTTCAATAGTCACTTTTTGCAAGACTCCTGCTGCCTGTAGTCTTGCTGCTGGGGAAGACTGGATGACATTAGACCCCCACTCTGATGATCAGTGGAGGTCCCAGTAGATAGGTATTAACTAGATATCAGAACAGCCCTTTAAAATATGCCATATTGTCTCTTGGAGTGCTATGTCCTACATATTTTCTCTATCCTGGTGCTAAATTCTTAACTTAGTCTTGACATTACGATAAAATGTTTTTGGTTAAGAGGCTGTATAGCAGATTTACGTCCTTGTGGTGACCTTGGCTGAGAGTGCATTGAATATCATTTTATTTCTAGCCTAATAATCACATTGTAACCTGCAACTTTCTTTGTCCACAATTGCTTGTGTCATCTTATATCACAGCCCTTTGTCCTTGCACATCTTGTCATTACCTGACACTACATAGATTTCATTCTTTCTTATATAAAAATCCAAAATTGCTCTTTCACAAAAACTTTATATTCAGTAAAGGCTCAAAGAAAATCACTTTATTCTGTTAAAAGGTCATTTCCTTTGGTAATGGCATTCATTGCTTTATTCCTAATCCCAGGAAAGGGTTCTGAACTTTTCATAAATGTATTTTTTAATAGGAATTATACTATTGTGTTACTCAAAACACGTACCAGGATAGGTATTTATATGCATTCACCTAATAGAAAGAACTATCAAGACTTTCAATAGTCAAATAATACAAGCACTCATTTATGAAGCTTTATATATTTGGCGTCACATAGAAATATTGTATAAAATGCATATAGCTCTTAACCTCAACACATAGTTTCTGACTATGGATTTGCATGTTTCCAATGACATATGTCATTATCCCATTCAAGAAGCTCACTTACAATGGTATAAATTGTAACAACCATCTTTCACTCTCTAATCTCCATTGAATATTATAATGTTATTAAATAGCACAAAGAACTACAATAGACTTTTAAAGAATACAGATGACCCAACACGTTCTTTTTCCAGGATTTACATGATTGAGAACATTAAAATGCTGCAAATAAGCAATAGCATTGTATAAAAAATCACTAGAATGGAGGATCAATGCTGGTTTTGTTAAATGACAGATTCTGGAAAATCTATAAAGCCTGCTACAAAGCAAAAGTAGACCAATCGTAACCAATCAGATTTCAGATCTGATTTTTCAGATGATTATTTGGAATGGAAAAAAATTATAAGATGGTTGCTACAGGCTACGGTTTTACTTTTCCGTTGTACCAGTATTGCTAAATCTTGCCTTACATCTTTAGCTGGTGAAAAATTCTGTCCATAATTCACTATAAACCATAATATCTATATGTAACATACACTTCTATTTCTTCAACTCGTGAAATGTTACCACAGAACATAATATAATAGTGGAGAACTATAAATGTTGTAAATAAAACACATTGACAAACTGTCAAAGCACAAGGAATTTCAGGATCACTCATTGGGCAGCACTTAAAAGATGACTTATATTCCAGCACACCTATGCTAATATGTAAGATACATAAAGTGGCTACATTGTCATACATCAAATGATTCTCGGATATATTTCTTACGGTAAGGTTCCTTGCCACTATTTTTTGCTATCCAGCAGAGAGTGAGAAAATACTGGTTTAACACGACTAGTGCCAAGAAATGAAGGTTTTTATTATTACAGTTATTAGCATAATGGGAAAGTATTTGGACATCTCTCTCGTAGTATAAGGCACTGCACCAAACTGGATGGTTAAAAGCAATATTTTCTCCAAGATGCTCTACTTATTAAAGCACAAATCAATGATTTCTACAATTCATAAAATACATAGAAAGCATATTGTCAGTAAATCACATTCACACAGTAATGTCAGCATCATTGCGAATATAGTCAGGTCTAGGTACACTGAGGAACTCAATTACCAGTGCCCAATCCAGTAGCTAGTACCTCATTCAATACTGGTTAGTACCAATAGACATAGCACAATGTGGCTGCTGAGATTAGTGAACGAGGCGCTAATGATTCACTAATCTTTTAGAACAACAACTTAGGTATTACAAAAAACAAGATATCCACTGCACCCCCAGTTCATTTGACTTTTGCTAATAATTTTCTCTATTCCTCAGTGCTCACCTTTCCCTTCCTAGGAACATGCCTTTCACCTCCAAAGAGCCTGCCCAGTGAGTCAAGAAGACCCGAGTCCCTGTACCGCCCGTGGGCTCCATGGCCATGTCTAGAGTGGTGGTCAGAAGTGCTTGCTGATGCCATTTGTTTTGATCCGTGAGCACGAGACAGTTTCTGTGATGCCATCAAATCCGTTTCTGGTGAAGTTGTTCCACTGTCTTCTGGGATAGTTTGAAGCTCATCTGACTCAGAGGGCCGATCTTTGAAGGTGTTGTCCTCCCTTCCAGGAGCATCTCGGGAAAAGAGGCGGACCAAATGTGGGCGAGAGGCAGCGTCTGCTGGGTTGGCACCCTTCCAATCATTCTTGGGGTCTTCTGTGCTTGTGGAGTCAGTCACCGCCGTGCCCTTGGATGAGGTGCCATTGTTCTGGTTCACATCTGCTGCAAATAATAAGAGGGAGATGTGAATGCAGGGCTGTGAAAAGAAAACAATGATTCCTTCTTCTCACTATCCTGATTTAGCCATTTCATGCAAAGCTCTAAGAATATGTTCATGGCATTTAAAAGGGAGGAATTACAAGTGACCCTGGGGAGAATACTTTTCAAGATGTAACGTTTATTTTAAAGAAATGTCTGAACTTTCCCATCTGCTCAATAGATGTAGCTGATACATTACAAGCTTGATCAGAACTTGTTAGATGTAAACTCCCAATAGGGACTACAACAATAAAATAATCCCCCTGCATGTAAACTGTCCCAAGGGATGCTGGTAGCAAACCCAGCTCATACTGCAATAACAAAGTTCAGGATCACTCATGTAAATCGAGGTGTGTTGGTATCAAAGAACTGTCAAATATAATATTAGAAATAAGCTATGATGAAATAAAGTACCAGCTCCCAAGTAAAGACATTTAACATGCAAATAGGGACTACTCATTCCTTGTTACAATGTTTTAGGAGAACTTTACCATTTGGTTATACAAGACTACTTAATATGTTGAGTCTGGCTGTATCAAAGATCATTGTGTTAACTCTTCCATCCCAGGCTGCTGTGTATATGTGTATACTCAAAAGCCTGAGGACCGCCAGGATGGTGCAGGGTTAGCGTTCTGCTCATGAATACAGTTAGACTTAGGCCCCACGTTGCGGAAACGCAGCATTTTTGGTTGGAGATTTTGCTGTGTCATGAGTCATGAGTGGATTTAACAGAAGGGAAACATCTAAGAGATTTCTTTAACATTTTCCACTCCTTTTCAAGCCACTCCTGACTTTGGCTAAAAAAAAAAAAAATGCAGAAAAATCTGCCACAAAAAAACGCTGCGTTTCTGTAACATGGGGACTTAGCCTTAAAGAGGACTTTTCACCACCTCCACCAATTCTAGTTCTTAGCATCTGTTAATAGACTCCACTCTACTGATTCTCACACAGTTGGAATTTTCTCTCTAGCCCTCACTGTTCCCGAGCAACAAGTGCAGTTAGTTTTGGTGCCTGATGTGCTATTTAGGTTTTGTAATATCAGAAGGGCAGTGTGGGGGTGGGGGGGTTGATTTAGAACTCCAATCACATCCAGCCAGTGTCAGAGCTCAGAATCACACCCCTTGTCTGCTCCTGCTGACACCGCCCTCCTGACAGTACAGAGACTAAATAGCATCAAAACTAACAGCACTGATTGCTTGGCAACGGTGGGGGCTAGAGAAAAAATACCAACTGTGCCAGAATCATTGGAGCAGCAACTATTGATGGATGCTAAGAACTGGAGTTAGTGGAGGTGGTAAAAGATTCTGTTTAAGCCATGAGACTGGTGTATTCTTTGAGCACTACAAACATTTATTTGAGTCATTTTGGCTTCTAGCAGTGTGGCCCTGTAGTTATAATACTGTATGCTGCTGTTCTATAGGGCAATATGTTAAATTTACAGATCTGCTTTAAGAATCTTATCTTTTAGATAGCTAACTAAATTAAATATACATAAGACTGGCAGAAGGGGAACCTGAGTGGAATCAGGTTTTCAGACCCTGGATGTAGACAGGAATGCTTAGACTCAATGACCACAAGCAACAATATTAAAAATGGTGAGGAACTGATCCACGAAGTAAATGATAAATCTGTATAATATTTCCTTGCGCAAGAAATAAGCATTTTTTCACAGAAATTGATAAATTGCAACTTTAGTCTTGCTGAGATTTTCCTCAAGCCATTTACAGTCATGTCAGATGCACTACCATTTACTATTATCTCTAGTCTGTTACTATGGATTGCCGGAATGGCCTGAGGTAAAGACTGTTTTATTGTCATAATAGTAATATGGTAAATTCCAGAATAATTTACATGGCCATTTATGGTCATTTAAGAATTCACAGAAAACAGACAAACAGTATAAGAAAAGATTTAGAGATATTACTATTACTTTACTATTATTACTATTATTATTACTTTGTGTACTTCTTAAGTCACTAGGTTGTGTTTACCAATGCAGCAGGACTGGGTTTGTCATTTGGCAATATCACGTATTATCTGTTTCCTTCCACAGCACTGCCAGTAAAACCAACTTAAAGACCTTAACTCCATGACTTAAGATTGAGGAATAGAAACTGTGAAATGATACATTTAGCTGTGCTACATCTGTATCACACAGTACATGACCAGGGCCTTTAGGGCAGATCAGTATAACAGCAGGCCTCTTCTTTCAATTGTAGTTACACCCTTGCTTGTAAGGGCAAGCTTTGTTAACAGCTTCAGCATTGTTTGGTGTAAGAGATAACCCAATGTGATATAATAGGCATTTGTTACCGCAGCATGATACTGTGGCAACTTCAGTACTACAGTACCAGGTAGCTATTTTATCCCGAAACCTCATTCAATAGAAAGCGTTACCATCATTTACTGTATACTGACTCTGTAGTAACTGTATTACTTTTTTTGGTACTTTCTGATACTTTTTACCTTTGTGTAGCGAAGGAAAACTAATTTTGCGTTACTCCATGAAAACTGTCAATAAGCTGCTGTTGATGGATCGTAGGGGAGACTTACGTGTAAAAACAGTTAAGTATCCTCATCCGTTCACACCAACATTTAATAAAGTGAATGTAGAACAGAGCTACAATCCACCCCAATGCTTCAAAGCCCCACCTCAAATATCTGAAATCACATGTCTCTATGGACTTTTGTGTAACAAATATAGTAAGAAAGTAAGTAATGTGGAGTATGTGATAAGGGGTGTTATTTTTGGCACACAACTATGGCAGTTGGACTTACCTGGAAATACCAGTGGAACTGTAGCAGTTCAGATGAGCTGTTCATCTGCTATTTCTTTCTGACCTTAATGCTAAACCTCTTCTCTCTATTATGTTTCCATTTAGTTAAGTATAATAATATAATAATTATAGACTTGTACAGATATGACACCTACTGGGAGAGTAATATACCATATACAAGTACTATGCCGTACCTTAAATGTAGGGATAAATGTAATGTACAGAATGAATTCCGCTGACTGATATAAGTAATGTATGACAGGTATGACAGGTATAACTGTATGTGGTACTAGGTAAAATCCCATCAGTTACTCATTCTATAGAAACATGTGTATACTGGAAAACAGAGAAATAGAAATACTAGGTATAGCCATGCTTATATCTAATATTATTCACAAATGCTTAAGAATGGCATTCTCCATTTATAGCTTGGATCCTAATAAATGTTACTGTTAATCGTGTCTTTCATCCACTTACTTCAGTTTACACCGGAATATCCTTCTTCAAAGGGTAGCTTTCAATGGACTGTGCTCTTCCAACTAGGATAGCTATTTACTTACACGGTATCCATAGGTGTCAAGGCACCTCCTGACATTTTCCTCAAACTCCCTGGGGTGGGAGGATAACAACTAAGCTGTAGCATACTGGAAGATATATAATATTCTATGTTCAGATGTCCAGGTGCAGCTGTGGATCTTTCCAGATCTCTGCTATGCTTGTGATTGGCAATAAGTAGTATAGATCAGCGGTCCCCAACCTTTTTTGTACTGAGGACCACTATCATGTAGGCCAATTTTCTGGGGCCCGGCAGGGGGCTGGGTTTTCGGTGGCAGGGCAGGGTTGGGGCGATTGGGTGGCTCATAAGAAAGCACAATAAAGTATATATTTAATGATTACATTTATACATTTACCAATACTTTATAAACAGAGATCTCTCTCCATATCATGCAGAACGTATTGGTGGTATGGCCAGCTCCATTAATAAAAGTATGGGTAGGGCGGGGACCCTCACACAATTAGGGGTGGTATAAAGAGAGCTTTCTTAATAAAGTTTAGGGAGCGCAGGGGGGGCCATCACTCAGGGGGCACTGTTACTGTAATAGTGCCCCCCACCGGTAACATTACCAGTGCGTGTGTGTGGGAACTATAACCTGTGGGGGGGGCACTACTAGGGCACTATTATAGTAATAGTGCCCCTCCAGTTAATAACCATTCCTGTCTGTGTGGGGGACTGTTATTAACTGTGTGTGTGTGTGTGTGTGTGGGGCACTATGACTGTAATAGTGTCTTAGTAGTGCTCCTCACAGGTAATATTACGTGTGTATGTGTGGGGAGACTATTACCTGTGGGGGACACTACTAGGGCTCTATTACAGTAATAGTGGCCTCCCAGTTAAAAACATTACCTGTGGGGGTGGACAATATTACAGTTATATTGCCCCCCAATTCATAACAGCATGTGAGTATCTTTTATTCATAGCGAATGTTCCAAGAGCAGAATAGAAGGTGCACACATCCTGTGTGTCAGAAGAGACCCCAGGAGCTGCATCAGTAATCAGGTAAGTGGAAAGTGATCTGCTGGTGTAGGCTACACTAGCAGTTCACTCTCAAAAACGGGTCCTGTAGACACTTACAGGTGTCAGATGATGCTCCTATGTTGCAAATTACACACAGCATAGGAGCATCAGCCAACACCTATTAGAGGTCCCCAATGACCGGACTGGCCAACCAAGTGTACCAAGTGATCTATGGCCCAGTTCTGGTCCAAAGCCCCTTTCACTCCAAAAACCACAGCAAAATCTGCAGAAAAAAAGCTGTGTTTCCGCAACGAGGGGACTTAGCCTAATGGTTCAAGGTCATCTTAAGCTGAGGACCCACGTTGCGGAAACACAGCTTTTTTTGTTGCAGATTTTGTTGCGGTTTTTTAAGCCAAACCCAAAAATGGGTACAAAAGGAATGGGAAATATATAAGAAATACTTATACTTCTACCTTTTGTTCAATCCACTCCTGGCTTTGGCTTATAAAAATGCAACAAAACCTGCAACAAAAAAAAGCTGCGTTTTCTCAAAGTGGGGCCTCAGCCTAAAAGTTGGGAGAAAAAGTGGTATGTGAAAACTGACCTGACCTGGGTCAAAAAAACGGTTGATAGAAAATGTCACAAAATAAAAAAATATCACCAAAAAAGCACATAACGATCCAAAAAAGTATGTGATTGACGCCCTACAATACTGACTCACAAGCAACTATGGATGTAATACTAATACTAACACTATACAACTGCTCAGCTTTACTGCTGTTAATACATTAACCAAATATTTTATGTTTAGTGCTTCCAGAGTAGCATTAACATAGCAGAAACAGACTATGGAAATTTTTGTGATAAAGCTGATACAAATCTAATTCTATACAGTGCCTTGGAGCAATATGGAATGACAACTAGTGTATTACAAATCGGAACACTGCCTCTTGCATATTAATACTGTATAACAGACTCTCATTGTCAGTTAAAAATAGCTGCATGCCTTAATACAAAGAATATTTATGCCACAAGAGCATTTTTATTCTGTAAGGAACACAAACCATTTGACTGCTGGAACTGTAGATTTCTGTACATTTCAAGTTACAGAAATACACACATACACATATAAGTCATGTATTATAAGAAATAAAGAATTACCTACTACTTGTAATGCTAGGGATGTTTTTATATTCTTACAGAATAAAATAAGTTATGTGTCTTGAAAGCTATGTAAAAATCAATATACCAATATTTTGATGAAATAGAGTAACCAAAAAGACTATTACAGCCTTTCACCTGGTATCAAAACTGTAAAATGGTTCAGCCTCTATAGAATTATAGCCAAGGTTTCATGAGTGGGCCGTCTGAACACTGAATAAGCAAGTACTCTAGAATAAATACAGATCCCAGATAAAACCCTCTAAACAAATTCAGACCCCTGACCAGACAAACCCCTCTAAATACAGACCCCCAGACCAGTCCTTCTAAATAATGACCCCCAGACAGGACCCCCTAAAACAAATACAGACCTCCGGACCCTTACAATGCAGCTCTAGCAGCTCACATTTTACACCTCTGGCTCCAGGAGCTGACAGATATGGTCATGTAACAACATCCACAGAGGAGAGGTAGAAGCATTGCTGTCTCCCTCTCTCTTCTCTACCGCCGTTCTTGCTAGTAAGTCTGGCGAAACGCAGATGTGTGTTTTGTAAAAATTATGGGTGTCCTTGATACACCTAAACTCAACTGTATCTGCATCCAGGGGACACAAATACAGTAAACCATGTTGCTACTGAGGGGCCTCACCATTTGGTGACATTTACAGTGGGAGCTTTTCCCAGTGAATATATTAAATGTTGGGCTCAGATGCAATGAACACTAAGACCAACATGTACAAATGGATGCAACAAATGAAGAATTGTTGTATAACACGGTTTTAATATTCAAAGGTCTTGAAACCTGTGGACATGAAATAGCTTTGGCACTAACTGCTAGATCTCACTAGTATAGTTAACTTGTATATCTCAATGTACATAAAGTAAGCAGGTTACAATATGCAGAGATACATACTGCTTGCCAAAGGACGTAGCTATGGCAACCGCAATGAAAACCTGCATCTTTATACTTCTAACCTACATTTACAGAATTTGAAAGCAATAGAAAAAAAGTTTATGGTACAAAATTTCCAGTTATTTATTTCTCTGCTAAACAGCTTTATTTTATTACAATAAAGGTTAGACCCCTTAAAGTAATGAGCACATTATTGGAGTTCAGTCACTCGGCTGGAGTCAGTGCCATGTGTGGTGCATTCACATTAAAGTCATTCATCTTCCACTACCCTTTGGAGGACTGAGCAGCTCCCCATGGTTCAGAAAGTAAAAAGACATTCTACAGCATGTCTCCATCATACTGTGCCCTTTTGCTATGTTGTTACCAGTGATAGTTCTAATAAGCAACATGATGATAAGCAGCTGGTGACTGCCTAATGTGTCATTCAAGCTGCACGCCATATTTACAGATTAATGTGGAAAGATTAATCAGATATCAAGCAGAGGAGACACTTGACCACTGAACCAGGGAAAAGCATTTCCCCAGTAGAGTATATTAAAGGGTTATGATTGATATGTGTACACTGCATTTCTCTCAGTGGTATAAATGATATTACACATCACCTTTATAAAAAAAAATGAATGTAATTCCAAACATATTCATTAGAACTAATGAGATTAGGGAGAAGCAGTACTGTACAGGTACCGTATAAATAGCCACATTTCTGAAATGTAAGATTATTCCAGACAGAAGTTTATGATGCAATATAGTGGGTTAGGAAAATGTTATGCTGTATCTATATAATTAAATACAATGAGATCTAAATGGATGTAATTGCTTTAGGGATGGCATGATGTCATATTTTATGGTTTAGCTTTCAATTAAGTATATGAAAATGAAGGTTTAGTAGAGGCAGGTATGTAATTTATGTGCATAAAGTCACGCTATAGTGCACATGTACTGCTTGTGTAAATATCATCTCTGTTAAATGGTGGATTAAGAGCTGAGCTGTAACCCTTTCTAAACAGTAAATTTTATTATCGTCGTTCCATTATATGCCAGGAATACTGTAGAGGATAAAACTCCACCATTTATAAATGAGCCATGTAAATGTAAGATGTCACATTCCATCTTCCATTTCAATAAAAGACACTAACTGGCTCTTTTATTCAGCACGCTGAAAAATAAAGTGGCCTGCCCTATTGTGGCCATGATTTCAGTGGGTGACCACATGGTGAATAGCCAAACTGAAGGGTAAGTTCATATTACCATAATGAATGCAAAATAACATTAACAGCAATAGAATGACTAATGCAGACCAAGTAGCGGCCGTCTGCATTCACGCTAATGTGCATGAGAACATGATGGAAGCTTTCTTTCGCCATGTTTGGTACTTTTCTAATAGAAGAAAAAGTCCTGCATGCGTTACAAAAGTAAACAAACAGAAGAAAGCGCCTGTCCTATTTTTTTTGTTTGTTTTTTACAGTAGAGTGAATTGGAACCTATGCAGACTGAGGCTTAATCTGCCTCTATCACTCTATTGCCATTAAATGACAGATGAGAACAACGGACATTTTTAACAGCAGTGTGGGCATTCCCTGAGAGAAAAGAAACAAATAAAGAAAACAAAAGAAAAAGTTTAGTCAGTTCAGTTGTAATGTTAGACATTATTATTCATCATTCAAGGGACCCAGAGGAAGGGGAACTTTATAATACAGAAGCAACAGTGCTTCACCAGTACACGGCCATGCAAAACTGGAGAAGTCACACATGAAGTGATGACATATGCAAAAAGCAACATAAATATAAAAACATTATAAATAATGGATAGGAGAAGTTACGGTATGCTATCAGTTCAGATCTTCCCTTCTTCACAAGCAGAACAAAAAGGTTACTACAAGTGAAAAGTGAATGTCATTGCTAAAAGGTTGCTATATTTTAATGCACACATCTTAGAAACTTATGAAAAATTCAAGTAAAAGTGCTTTTGCCACCTAGTGCATTACAGCTTTTTCAGTTTTCACATTAGGTCTCTGAACACCTACAAATTCAGCTAGAATACAGACCTTCCATAAAGGACAATCAAGATCAAATACTTAGAAAAGAAAGGGAAGAATGCCTCTTTGGGTTAACCTCAAGAACAAAAACTTAACATTTATGATATGGTCAAAGTTTAACCTACTGGTATGTAACCAACACCGACCTAAGCGGAGATTAGTCCATACAGAGAACTGAAATATCTTTCTGTTGTGATATCCCCCCCACCCGCTACTTCTGTACCTGTACCTTTCTATCTGTCTACTATCAATGAAATGCCTCTACCTTGGAACGTTCTTGTACATGTTGTATTTGTATTGCTTAACTTTGCATTGCTTATCTTTGCTGCTGCAACATGCTGAATTTCCCCATGGTGGGACTATTAAAGGATTATTATTATTAATGAAAAATCGCTGTGTTCATGGCATTGAAAACTTTGCAGCTGATCAGTTTGCTATAGAAAAATAGCTAGGAAAATTTATTGGACGTGTTTCAAAAATGTTATTGATCAGAACAGAGAAACCATGATATTTATTTGCAGTTCTGATGAGGCACTGATCAAACACAATGATCGCGTGTGTGTAAAGTCCTACACTACAATTGGTAGGTCATCAATGTGCAATCTTAGAGGGTCTAATCCCCAATCAGCAGAATAAAGAGAATTCTGTCCTTGCTGGAATCCCACAATCCCTTCATTTGCTCATCGATAGGGGTATCTGGATTTGGGTCTCCACTGATCACACTGTAGGCCATCAATATATACCAGAAATTCCCCTAATCATATTGGTTTTAAGTGTTTTTGTTAGAACAAAATGATACTGACGCTTAAGAAAATTTGCAGAATTCTTGTTTTGAATCCTGATCCAGACTGATCACCAGTTGGAATCAGAAATGAATTTTTCCACTTATAGGTCAGGGCCCCACGTGGTGTAAACGCCGTGGTTTGCCCGTGGTGGAAACACAGCCGAAAAAACAGGGTGTTTTACAGTCATTATGTAGTGGATGGGATTCCAGCGAATCCCATCCCCACAGTACCATAAAATACCGTTGCGGTTTTGGAAATCATAGCATGTCAATTATACCTACGGAAACACTAGCGGTTTCCCTATAGGTATAATTGAAGCAGAAAGTCCATAGAGGAAACCTCTGTTTTTCCTGCATTGCTTTTTTGCTGCCGGCCTTAGCCTTAGGGCAGACTGGCCCAGATCTTATAAGGGTTTTTGACTTTCTCTGGAAAACAGGGAGAACAAATTGTAAAATGTACCTCTTCCCCAAGCCTTTATCCACATGTTCTACCTTTTCCTGGATGAACTCGATTAAGTTTACTATGAATCTTTATTTTGTGACTCTTGGAAAATCTGGAATAAGCATGTGCTGGCCAAGTACACAGTTTTTATGGTCTTCCCAACACCTGCTGTGCATATATGATCCAATGAATAGGGCCAAGGCACCTTTGTGCAACAGAACATTATATACATTAAACTATAAACCAAAATGACTAAATGCACAATAGTTTGTATAAGGTATGTGTCTTTTTTACATATAGTATGTGATCATCATCTTTAGTAAGCTCATGATAGCTGCACGAAGGTTGTAAATGGCTTTGCTCACAGTAATGAATGGATCAGCTGTCTAAGCTATTGTAAAAGGGTGCCGCCTACGGATCTGAAACAGTGTGGGTCAAATCCTATAGCAAACCCTCCTTATTGTTATACAGAGTTATGGCTATGCCTGGCGATGCCTAGAACGAGAGAGGAACTAGCAGAAAACAAAAAGGTCCATGGTTTACCAGTGGTGGGATTTGCTATGACAGAAATTCTCAAACTATGAGAGGAATGTGGCTGCACTCCAAGCAGCCTGCAGATTTTCTTTTTCCAATTGTTAAGTAAATGGATTCTGTCAGCCCACCCATACAAAATCAAAATGTTTCTTTGTTTTCCTAAACCATACATATCTTCTGGGACACGAATGAAAAGGAAGAATATGCATACTTTTCTGTTTTCATACTTGCAGTGCAAATACTACACTCCGTATACCAATGGAACGAGCCATTTATATTATACTGGGATTTAACTTCCCCAAAACTACTGTTACATCAGAACAACTTGGGACAATTGTCTAGCAATAGGTGAAATCTGAGGCTAATCCTTGGCAAACCCAGAAAAAAAATCCACGAGAGACAGAACAAGCTGCATGTGAATTTGACACATTTTCACCGCACTGAGTCTTTGTTAAACCTATTTACATGCAATGTACTACACTTTAATTGGCACCAAAAGTCTACAACTTTGCTGTATGGGTACATGGCCTTAATTATGCCGCTTTAATTATGCCGGATCAAGTCAATCCATTCCCACTTAGATTGCGTTTGCACTGGATGTTTATACATGTATAAGCGTCAGGAAAATCTCCTGTCATATTACTTGCAGTTGCATCTATCACTCATTCATCTCCTACTGTGGTATATTTTTTTCCAGGTGAATAGAATATGGGGCAATTTAGCAACGCATCTACGCCAGTTTTGTTGCACCAAAAAAGCGCCACATCCCTCATTCTCCGCCCCGCTTACCATTTTCCATGAATGTGGGGCGATGAACAGGGTGGGGCGGGAACACCTTGGCCCGACCTATTTATTATAATTCAAATCAGTTTTCTGGCTGAGTTATACAGCAGTTCTATGCCAGTTCCTGACTGGTGCCGACTTCCATTCTGGAGAACAAGCGTGCATCTGATTTATAAAGAGGAGGGAGTGCCAACTGATTCTTTCACAGTTGGAACTGTAGCCCCCACCATTGCCAAGCAATCAGTACAGTTAGTTTTGGTGCCTGACATGCCAGTTAAGCTATGTACTATCAGGTGGTCAGTGTCAGACACGCCCTCTTACCTGCTTCTGTTTGAGACCACATGACAGATCAGAGAGCCTAACTAGCATATCAAACACCAAAACTGCACTTATTGGTCATGAGGAGTGGGGGAAAGAGAAATAATTCCTACTGCACTAGAATCAGTGTAGAGGGGCCTATGAAATGATGCAAAGAACTGGAGTTGGTGGAGGGGGTGGAAGGTCCTCTTTAAAAAACAGAAGAATGAAACAAGACATGCGACCAATTAGAGAAAACAAGATGCAATACCAAATATCAGTAAAATATAAATGTATCTTTATTAACATCAAAATAGTAATAAAATCCTTTAAAGTGCATTAACATGCATACTGTGTGAACTAATGTCTCATGGTAGGAAATATTACTAAAATACATGGACAACACAGTGCACACAGGTGAAACAAGTGCAAGTAGAAGAGACAACTTAAAAAGAGAAGCAGGGGTACGAACCAATGACACACACACAGGACCCCTCCAAAACAGAAGCTTAAAGGGTTTGTCCAGGTTAAAATATTATTTATTAATTAGGCCGGGGGAGGTGAAAAAAAAGAAAAGAAAACCAAAAAAAAAAAGCTGAAGATGTCTGTAGGTAAATCTGGTAGGTCAGGCCTGCGCTTGGTGCACTTGCAGACTGATCAAGAGTTTCTCTGCATTGCTTCATTGGTTTGAGGCCACACAGGTATGTTTCTGTTAGCACTAAAGGCCACTGCATGGCACTAGGAGTGGTTTGGGAGGCATTTTGGATCTGACAAGCTCCCCTCTAGTATTAGAGATATGAAGTGAACATGCAGTTCCATATCAGATTGCCCATTTTTTTGTGTGTGTGGAGCTTCTTTCACATAATGGTTATGATACTTTTTTGACACATCGGCCTTGAGAAAATAGGTTGCCACTATGCCCCCTCCATAGGTGCCCATTTAAAAAAACTTACAATACAGTATTTTTGTTTTTTAATGGAATAGCACAGCCTACAACGTGGTGAGAAAACACAAATTCTGCCTTCTTTGAGGAGAATCGGCTCCCATAGCATGAAGTAAAATGCCTTTGCAGTTATATTTGCAGGATTATGCCTTTTGCCATTAGCACCTATATTGCCTTATATTTGATCTTGACCCATGATATACCTATTTCTATCAGTCATTATTTCATCCCAACTATAACCAAACTGTTGAAAACTGTGGCCATGCGAGCAGAAGTTTATATAGACACTTCAGGTAAAATTACATGCCAATGCTTCTTGAAAGCATTGAAATTGGCTTAGATAGGAGTTTATGGTAACCCATCTTTTGGACAGACTATCTATAATAATTGGGACTCCAAGATTAGTAGAATGATTGTTTTTACAGGCACTGAGTCTTACATACAAATGTGGCTGTACTGTTGCTCAGTCCCATTTACTTGAGGAGGTTGAGCTGTAGTACCACGCACAGCCACACTGGCTTTAGAGGCCTTTTTTTTTTTAATAATAATATTTTTATTTTATTGTTAATTCTCGTATAACAAATGAGAATACATGCAAACATTTTGCAGCAGTGCACAAAGTCATATAAAGTACATCCAACATAGTACAGTTGTATCAGTGCAGGCTGTATAATATCAATAAACTCAATTTATGGAATAATCAATCCTAAATATTACTGAGCCATATGGAGCGCAGCCTAGGCTTGTAATACAAAAAGGAAGAACATTGAATGAAAAGAGGTGGTAGGTAAGGGACAGAGAGGACTGACATAGATAAGAAAAGAAGAGAGGGAGAGCAACGAGAGGATGGGGAAGGGGGGGAGGGGTAACAAGGGAGGGAAAATAGGGTATACATTAATGACTTCAAGTAGGGTAGCGGGATGATATAGGGTAGATAATATAGACCCATGTGTGGAGGGAAGCGGAGGTGAAGGAGGGGATAGGTGGAGAGAGGAGGAGGGAGGTCAGGAACTAGGGAGGAGGAGGAGGGAGGAGGGAGGGGGAAGGGGGGAGGGACTCACAGTCTCAGCTCCTTCCACTTTGCCCAGGTCTTAAGGAAACGGGCATGTGTCCTGGATTTCCAGCTTGACAATTCTTCGAAGCGTGAGATCTGATTAACTTTTTCCACCCATTCCATTTTTGAAGGGGGATCAGTACTTAGCCATTTGCGAGGAATAAGTGAATTGGCAGCTGATAAAAGGAGTGAGATAAGGTTATTTCTTGATGGGGTATAGTATGTCGATTGTAGTGAGATCAGGACCATAGTTGGGCTGAGCTTAAAGGTCGGAGAAGAAAGTCGTCTAATCACTGATTGAATATCATTCCAAAACGGACTAATTACTGGGCACTGCCACCATATGTGCAACAAGGACCCACTCTGAGTCTTACATCTCCAGCAGGTGTCAGAATCTGATAGATTCATTTTATGGAGCCATTGTGGAGTATGATACCATCTGGTTAGCAACTTATAGTGAGTCTTCTGTAGGCGCACACAGGTGGAAAAGCCATGAGAATTTCGTAATACCTGTTTGACTTGCTCCTCTGAGAGGACCACACCCAACTCCATTTCCCAAGAAGTTAGGAAAGCTGGTTTGTGTATCCGAACAGGACTGACATAAGTGGACAGGACATATGATGTCTTGGACAAAAATTTATTTCGAGCTATGAGGCTGCATTCGAAGGGAGTGAGATCAACTCGTATTGTGTTAGCTGTCAGCCAGTCCCGCATATATTTGTGCAGGTGGTGTTTATGTAGAAAGGACAGCGGTTTGTCAGAGACCAGCGATTCCAGTTTTGCGAAATTCACCTCTGCTTTCCCACCAACAGCCTCCAGCAGTCGGTGTGAAGTCAGGCGATGCCACATGTCTGAACAGGATACCTTCGACCTTCCCAGCCAATCCGGTACAATGCCTATAGGGCTTAGAGGCGAAGGGGAAGGTGCCAGTGTTTCTTTCAACTCCCGCCATGTTTCACAGGCGCCTAACAGGATTTGATCAATTGATTGGGAGCTGCGGCTTGGGGAGCCATACAGCCACAGGTCTACTTGGCAGGCCGGCCCAAATGTGCAGACAGAAAGTTTATGGAATAGTGAGGGTGGTTCCGAGGAAGTGAGCTCAATCCAACGCTTCAATTGTATTGCTTTGTAATAACCTAAGACATCTGGCATGCCCATGCCACCCGCCACCTTCTTCTTCATCAAGAAACTTATAGAGAGCCGTGGACGTTTGCCACGCCATAGGAAAGTGGAGAAAAGACTTCTTAATGACTTGAAAAAATACGGGGGGAGGCGTATGGGCAACATATGGAATCGGTATAGGATCTTGGGAAGCACATAAGTCTGCAATAGATTTCGTCTACCAAACCAAGAAAATGGCATTCCTTGATAAGAAGCTAACATGGTGCGAATTTCCGTTAGTAGTGGCTGAAAATTCTCTGTGTAGATGTGAGACGGATCCGCTGTTAGTTGGACACCTAAATATTTAATGGATTTTGAGGTCCACTTAAAGGGCGTGGAGGCGGATACTTGTAGTGATTGTTTAGGGGGGAGAGAGACATTTAATACCTCCAATTTATCTAGATTGGCTTTATATCCGGAGACTGAGCCATAGCGAGAGAGGAGTTCTACAATGGCAGGGAGCCCTTTCTCGGGGTTGGACACCATAAACAGAACATCGTCTGCAAAGGCGGCGGAATGCATGGTTTGTGTTCCTATTTTAAAACCTGATATGTCTGGGTGAGCACGAACCGCCTGTAATAGGGATTCCAATACTAAAATGAACAGGGAGGGGGAAAGAGGGCAACCCTGTCTGGTCCCATTCGTAATATTGAAGCTGGGGGAAAGTGTGTCATTAATCTTTAAGCGAGCGTAAGGGGAACCATAGAGAGTGAAGATCGCTTCTATATATTGAGGGGGGAAGTTAAATTTTTTTAGCGTAGCTTTCATAAATAACCAGTCCACTCTATCAAACGCTTTTTCAGCGTCTACTCCCAGCAAAACCAGGCTCGAGCGTGTTTTCCTAGCATGGGTGATAACGTGGAGTAAGCGATGGGCGTTATCCTTTCCCTCTCTGCCCAGAACAAAACCAGCTTGATCAGGGTGTAGTAAGGAGGGTAGAAGATGTTTCATTCTGGTGGCCAATATTTTCGCCCACAATTTAAGATCGAGATTAAGGAGGGAGATAGGCCTATAGCTACCACAGGAGAGGGGGTCTTTCCCTTCTTTAGGAAGCAACGTAATATGTGCTTCTTGTGCTTGGCGGGGGAGTTTTTTCCCAGAGAGCAGGGCATTACAAGATCGAGAGAGATGCGGTAGTAATTCAGATTGGAATACTTTATAGTATTGTAAGGGGAAGCCATCTGGACCTGGGCTTTTCCCTTTAGGGAAGCTATTTAAGACACATTTAATTTCTTCCAAAGAAATTGAGGACGTGAGTGTCGCAGCGTCTTCCGCCGACAGGGATGGCAGAGAGAGGGAGTTAAGGAATTCTTCTATCCTATTTACTTTGCTTGTTGTAGCGGTCTCAGGATCATTGGTGTTTAGGTTGTATAGCCCAGTGTAAAATGAGAGGAAAGCTGAGGTTATGTCTTTGGTGGATTTGTGTGTGTTGCCTGCTTGATCTTTTATAACCGAAATGAAGCACTTGGCCTTTCGTTTCTTAATCAGCGAAGTCATAATCTTACCCCCCTTGTCCCCATGTGCATAGAGCCTGTGTTGGTAGTGAAGAAAATGTTTAGCCGTTCGGACGTTAATGGCATCTTTTAGCTTTTCTCGCAAAGTCTGGAGTTCAGTGCTTCTATTCAACTGTCTACTTGCCTTGCGCGTGCGTTCAATTGCCGCTATGTCTGAGAGAATTTTGTCTAGTTCCGCCTGAGTTTCCCTCTTGACTCTGGAGGCCAGGGATATGAAAATTCCCCTAATTAATTAGAATATCGTATGTTCTATTCAGGTGGGTATGATGATCGGCGATACGTTGTGCCAGCAAAGAGGAGTGAAGAGTAATCGCTGAGAACGCCGATTCAAGGGAGTCTACTCTTTTGCCCACGGAGTGTATGTCGGCCCGTATGTCAGAGAGCTCCGCGAGAACTGGGGCGATTGCTTGTGCCAGAGCCTTGCGAAGGAAGGACTTGGTAATCACCCCGGAGATAGCGTCTGTCCGGTCAGTACCCGACGCGCTGTCCAGATCTGAGTCCTCTGCCGCGTCTCCCGAGTGGGCCTCTTCCAGTGCCATCTTGCGCGCCACTGCAGGAGAACGCTGGACTTTTTTGCGAAAGAATTTATGCACCTCCGCTGCGTTATTCTTGCCCGTGGGGGTACCTGGTAGTTCCCCGCTTCTTTCTCTCAGTGTCTTGCCCATTCTAGTCCTCAATTGACCGTTTTAAGGCAGGTAGTGGCTTAGTGTCTGACGGAGCTGCAGGCTCAGACGTCCATCAGCATCGACGGTTAGGCTCCGCCCCCCTTTAGAGGCCTTTTTTTGGACCCCCATCAATCATACATTGATGGCTTATCCAAAAGTCAGGCCATCATTTAAATGCCCCAAACAAGTTTTTCAAAGTTAATGAATTCCATAACACCAACGCCATGTACAAGTTTAGGTTTTTATATAGTACTCTGTAGAAGCCATCTGGACAAACAATTGCAATTCAGAGTGATTCCCAAATACAATAAGAACAGAGGTTTTGATCAAATCAGCCATAACAAAATCCATTTTACTTTTATCTGTGCTCCTTCATTCTTCTGGATACATGCAGTATGAGTGATATAACCCAATTATTTGAATACAAAATATCTATCTTTTACAAATAAAGAAATAAAACTGAAAAATATAACAAAACAAAAACCTCAATCAGTTGAGAAGCACAAATGGACGGTGAGAGCCAGTAAAAGTCTTTTTTTTTTTTTTGAGAAATTGCTGCTGCCACCTGATAAGCGTCTGACAGTGTCAAATAATCTGTTTGAGGAAATGAGACAATTTTTTTTTTTTTTGAAACACAATAAAATGAGAAAAGTTTTATGCCTCTGTGCCTGTAAAATGAAGCCTGGAGATTAAATGTTACTGTGTTATAATAAAACCAGGTTTTCTTTGAAAACACATCTCACCTAAGTAATACAAATTTACATGTGCTTTAAAATATTCCTATTTGGGCAGAGGCACAAATGCATAGTGCCCATCCTGTAGTCACCCTTATTTCTATTCTGGTTGGGAGAAATGTATAAAGTATTATGTACAGTAAAAAGGGAGCAGCTGTCAACAGCAACTAGAAGCTCAGAATTTTGTATTGTATTTGTCTACCTTGTCTTGCTGCAATGAGACAATTACTGGCTGGCTATAGATTAATCTAATAACATGGTGTCAACTAATGAAACTAACCATAGATGGTTTTATGCCACAGTAGTAGCATTTAGGTTAGGGCTTCATAGTGCCTGTGTAGCCCTGCTGGTGGCAAGGGTCCTGCAATATCAGAACTATATCATACAGCCACAATAGTGTACAGTTTACTTGTTGTTTATACTTGTACCCAATGCTAAAAGTAACAGCTAATGAATATTGCTACATAGTGAAACATAATTACCAAACACCAGATTATTCAACATTACAGTCCAGTGGCGCATTCACAGTTCTGCACGTTTCAGAACTGATATATTCCAGCATCAATTGCTCACTCAGTACCTGGACTGTCTAGTCAACTAGACCACAAAATATGTACAGTTTATGCTAATTGGTGTAATTTCCAGTATTTCTGGTTGTTCACAACACAGAAGTGCTTAGTGTTTGCATTTTTGATGGTCTAGGCTAGTGAAAAGGTTAATTACATCATCCCTGGTGGTCTAGGGAAGAGAAAAGTTTAATGGCTACATCCCTGGTGGCCTAGGCCAGAACAGAGCTTAAAGACATTATCCACTTTCTAATATTGATGACCTATCCTTAGGACAGGTCATAGTTATTAGATTTGCGAGGGTCCAACTATGACTGGGCAGAATTCTCATGTAGGTATCAAAGCGGATATCATATCTCCTACTATCCAATCCTGTCTCAGTATCTAAATTGTCCAGTAATTTGGACTAGAAAAGATGTAGAGTTTATGCTAATTGGTATTAAAGGTATTTTATCATTGGCCTGAACAAGGGTGGGCTTAAAATGTCCCACAATTTGGAATTCAAATGTTGGTAAGTATTTTATGGACAGTATGCAATAATAATATAATAATAAGCAACTGTAAACTGTATCACCTACTCTGAGAGTTTAGCGAAGCAGTTAGGGAAGTCTTTCAACAAGCTTGTGGACTATTTCTAGTGATAATCACCCACATTAATAACACTGTACCATGATATAATACAGGTTCCTTCTATATCAACAGAAAAAAATTAAATTCTGATACAGAGTCATATTTTCCATAGATAATCTCTCTATTTCAATAACATGTTTCACATAGATTTCACACTGAAAAAAATACGTCATTAACTGGCTTCATAAAGCATCACTGGAATCAGGTCATCAGCTAATTCCATGGACAGCATGCATACTGACAAAGCCAGAAGAATGGATAATGTGATGGGAAATTGTAGAGGCCAGCTATGGTCTCCCAGTAATTCAGGGTCTTGAAGAGTTTTTCACAGTTAATGGCTAATATAGGGTTAAATTAGCTTGTTAAAAATAAATTAAATACACTTTTCATCAATATCTTTTAATAAAAAGGTATACTCTATAATCACAATAAGCATCATTTGGCAAGAAAGAGCTCTTATTATTAGTGTCCCTTGGGGCCCATATTTCTCTGCTGTAGCGTACACTACTATAGCACAGTGCATCATGAGAACTATATTTACTGGCAAGTTGGGGCTGTCTAAATTGCTAAAATTGCCATAATTTTGGCTAAACTAATGTCTGCATTTCCACTAGCCTTTTGTAGGCATTCCAACATGACAACTTTCACCCTATACAAATTGCTCCAAAACTTCTGCATGTAATCGGTATAGACTTTCTTTTATTAACATCATAGCTAGCATTGGTGAATGGAGTAGCAATTTCCAAGGTGCAGCATTTTGTGTTATTTGCTAACAGATGGCAATTTATTTATATATATATATATATATATATATATATATTTTAACAGTGTATTTCTTTTGTTAGACTTGGATGACAGGCGGATAAACTCTCGGTATCAATTGATTTGCTCTTGTTTAAATGGGAAAGCAAATAATTAGTATGATTGTTTAGAACACAATGCATAAAGATGTAAGCAAATGTGAGTTAGTATTTATAAAAATAATCTGTATAACCTGTCAGCTAAAATCACAGTGTTAGACATACCTCCCAACCGTCCCGGATCCAGTGGGATAGTCCCAGATTCCATGTCCTGTCCCGCTTGGCGGCAGGTATGTCCTGGCTTCAACTCATCTGCATCCAGAGGTCACAGATGAGTTAAATACAATGGTGAAGCAGGAGCCATCTGCTCCCTACTTCACCATTCAGCCTCTGCATGCTCTGGAAGTTCTAGGTGCGATGTGATGACAATGAAGCCTCTGGGAGCAGAAACTTCAGACAGAGCAGCAGGGGAGCAAGGAGAGGTGTATATCAGTGTTTTTTTTTGTTTGGTTGGTACCAGGATAGGGACATAATATTGTGGGGGCAGCTGGAGGGGGACTGTAAACTGTGGGGGACGCTGGAGGGGGGACATTAAACTGGGGGCAGATGGAGGGGGACATTAAAATTGGGGGAAGAGCAAGAGGGATATTGAACTGGAGGCAGATGTGGGGGGACATTAAACTGAGGGGGCAGATGTGGGGGGACATTTAACTGTGCAGGCAGGTGGAGTCAGGACATCAAACTGGTGGCAGCTGGAGGAAGACATTAAACTGGGGGCAACTGGAGGGGAACATTAAACTGGAAGCAACATTAAATTGTGGGTGCTATGGGAAAGTGACTTTTTGCAACATTTCGGGATCACGTCTCTTCATCAGGCATACGTCAAGTGTTGAAGGGTAAGGCAATATGATGTCTCTGAAAGGAAGGAATAAGCCGTTGGTGGGTGGTGAGCAGCCGTGCAATCCCTACTCACCACGCACCAATGGCTTATTCCTTGCTTCCAGAGACATCGTATTGCCTCACCCTTTAATACTTGACGTATGCCTGATGAAGGGACTTGATCCCGAAAGGTTGCAATTATGGATAATTGAATTGTACACCGTCTTCTGATGAGACTCCCTTTACAGTTCCTTATTTGACAAAAACTCTTTCTAACAGCCCTATATAAAATGCTAAGATAACTGTATATACAGTCATATGAAAAAGTTTGGGCACCCCTATTAATCTTAATCAGTTTTAGTTCTAAATATTTGGGTGTTTGCAACAGCCATTTCAATTTGATATATCTAATAACTGATGGACACAGTAATATTTCAGGATTGAAATGAGGTTTATTGTACTAACAGAAAATGTGCAATATGCATTAAACCAAAATTTGACTGGTGCAAAAATTTGGGTACCCTTATCATTTTATTGATTTGAATACTCCTAACTACTTTTTACTGACTTACTGAAGCACAAAATTGGTTTTGTAACCTCACTGAGCTTTGAACTTCATAGCCAGGTGTATCCAATCATGAGAAAAGGTATTTAAGGTGGCCAATTGCAAGTTGTTCTCCTATTTGAATCTCCTCTGAAGAGTGGCATCATGGGCTCCTCAAAAAAACTCTCAAATGATCTGAAAACAAAGATTGTTCAACATAGTTGTTCAGGGGAAGGATACAAAAAGTTGTCTCAGAGATTTAACATGTCAGTTTCCACTGTGAGGAACATAGTAAGGAAATGGAAGACCACAGGGACAGTTCTTGTTAAGCCCAGAAGTGGCAGGCCAAGAAAAATATCAGAAAGGCAGAGAAGAAGAATGGTGAGAACAGTCAAGGACAATCCACAGACCACCTCCAAAGAGCTGCAGCATCATCTTGCTGCAGATGGTGTCACTGTGCATCGGTCAACAATACAGCACACTTTGCACAAGGAGAAGCTGTATGGGAGAGTGATGTGAAAGAAGCCGTTTCTGAAACCACGCCACAAACAGAGTCGCCTGAGGTATGCAAAAGCACATTTGGACAAGCCAGCTTCATTTTGGAAGAAGGTCCTGTGGACTGATGAAACAAAGATTGAGTTGTTTGGTCATACAAAAAGGCGTTATGCACGGCGTCAAAAAAACACAGCATTCCAAGAAAAACACTTGCTACCCACTGTAAAATTTGGTGGAGGTTCCATCATGCTTTGGGGCTGTGTGGCCAATGCCGGCACTGGGAATCTTGTTAAAGTTGAGGGTCGCATGGATTCAACTCAGTATCAGCAGATTCTTGAGAATAATGTACAAGAATCAGTGACGAATTTGAAGTTACGCTGGGGATGGATATTTCAGCAAGACAATGATCCAAAACACAGCTCCAAATCTACTCAGGCATTCATGCAGAGGAACAATTACAATGTTCTGGAATGGCCATCCCAGTCCCCAGACCTGAATATCATTGAACATCTGTGGGATAATTTGAAGCGGGCTGTCCATGCTCGGCGACCATCAAACTTAACTGAACTGGAATTGTTTTATAAAGAGGAATGGTCAAAAATACCTTCATCCAGGATCCAGGAACTGATTAAAAGCTACAGGAAGCGACTAGAGGCTGTTATTTTTGCAAAAGGAGGATCAACTAAATATTAATGTCACTTTTCTGTTGAGGTGCCCATACTTTTGCACCGGTCAAATTTTGGTTTAATGCATATTGCACATTTTCTGTTAGTACAATAAACCTCATTTCAATCCTGAAATATTACTGTGTCCATCAGTTATTAGATATATCAAATTGAAATGGCTGTTGCAAACACCCAAATATTTAGAACTAAAAATGATTAAGATTAATAGGGGTGCCCAAACTTTTTCATATGACTATATGAATTACAAGGGCACTACTTAGGGAATATGGAATTATGTTGTATGCAGGTAATTAAAATCTCCACCCTCCGAACCACTATGAATATTCTCTAGATAGCTATTATGCTAAGAGTCCCTCTCCTAGGATAATGTTCAGGCCGGTAAATCCGGCAGGGTGAATTCTTGTGAATGCAGGGTTACTAATATTTAGGGAAGGGGTAAACAAATGGTAAGAACCAAAGCCTTTTAGCACCATAGATGTAACAATTAACACTGGTAATTGTAAAGGTTTTGAGATCTACAGAGAATATAGTTTGGGCATTACACAGATAGACTACTTGCCAGAGTTAGACTACTTATTCTGATCAGTACCATTTAGTGATTTATTTTCACAGTGGTGCTGCTGCAGTAGAAATTACTAACTGCTAGGTTCCCTGAAAAATAACAGCTCATTCCTAGGGGTCCCAGCTAAAGGGCAATCTTTTATCACCTTATATTTGGGGGCAACTTGTGGCATAAATGGACTGTCCAAGTTCTACATACTTTGCAACTCAGGGAAAATACTATAACTGTTTTTGAATTCTATGTTTCTAACAATGTATACGACTGGCAAGCAGAGCATGGTGCGAATTCTGCATGGAGAATGGAAATTATTTTTTGATCTTCATGGCTGCTTTCCTGTATAACAAGCAGTGTTAGTCGCTGTGATAGCTGCTACTATAAATCAGACAAATAAGAAGAAAAGGATTTGAAGTGTATTATGTCAGTCGTGGTTGATGAGATCTGAAGAGTCCTTACTTACAACAGTGAGAATTGAAGCACTATCACAACTAATTCAACCAACTAAACAATGACATAATGAAGAATTTCAGTGCTTCTAGCTTAGGAAGTAGACTGGTCAATGCTGGGAAATAGTACATTTTAGAGATTTATGTTACAGCGCCATGTATCAGAAATATTTACAAGTAATATTACCGGTGATACATATGTAATAGGGTCAACTTTTAACAAACACATTGGGACACAGGCACTGTTCATATTTATGTTGGATGTTCCATTTGAAGACCTTGTAGCAGATTCTATCGTATTTGTCAGAAAAAAAAATAGTGTAGCATGCAGCTGTTGGACAATATGCTGGCACTCTTGGATCGCCCCATTATAAATCAAAGCGTTCCGTTTAGTCAGTGCTGGTGTCCATCATGTAACTAATCTGACTTTATGTCATTTTCAGAATTCTGCCTCTATAACAGGCAAAAAAAAAAACAAGGAAATGACAATGCAGAGGTGAACCCAGCCTTAGTTTCTGATGATTTATGAGAAGTTCAGTACATTCAACCAGCGGCAGCAGAGTATTTCCTTTATGGCTACAATCAGATGTTATGGAATTCCATACAAATAGAAGAAGATTTTGACATTTCCTCTTACATAGAGATAATAAAGTAATACCAGATTTTAACTCAGACCCTAAGAAGTGTACACTGAAGAGCTTCAGCCTATGCATTGTACTATACTGCAGAGAACAAGACTCAACGCAAAGTGATATCAGCATAGTATATAAGTACATTCTTATTGAACAATGCTTTATTTTAAGCTGTTGTCTTTTCCATGAATACTTGCAATGTTTAGCTGTGAATGTGGTCCAATCCTACACGAAGAACAATGGTGACAAACTGTATATAAAAGCAGCAGTGATCGATGGCTTGCCACACAATATCTGCTTTTCAGAAAAAGCTATTCTTCTGAGCAGCACCAGTCGTTGTACCAGCCAGTGTTTGCTACAGCAGTAGACAAAAAATGATCACACTACGTTAACGCTACAAAGTTACCCTGGGCCAGGAAAGCTACAGTGCAGTCATGTTAGTCCACCAGGGAAAAAGAATAGGATTTTCAAGTAGCCAAAATAATATGGCAACTTCAAGAAAATGTAGACTTGCCCATCACTACTGGCTAAGGATCATGTTCTTAAATTACATATTGAATATTACTCTTTTTGTAATACGGCATATAAAATACTGGAATATATAGAAGTGTTTCTTAATGTCTCAATGTACTTAAGTGAAGAACACTAACCTTTACTCAAATAACATAGCACTACTAGAGCTATGTTCATACTTTTTGCTCCCTATTAAAGGCATAGCATGATCACATCAGGAGTGTGCTCATTAAATGGGTGTGTAGAGTCAACATCATGTTCACCATCAAGTGACCACTATAGACAATTTATGGTATTAATGGTCACATTTGCTGAGGCTGTTGATCTCATGCACATAAATGGCACATAACCGCTAAGGCCAGTGATTGGTTACAGATGACAACTTCCAGTCCAATGGGGACCAGAAAATGATGGGGTGGAGTTCTGCGGTGTTGGAACGGGGGGTACCTTTACAGAGTGTTTTTATTTTAGGCAATTTTTGATATATTTTTAGACAACTGTTTTACGTATGAAACTAATGCAAATGGTCAAACAGATAAATAAGGAGTATCATAAAGTGCACTTTAAGGATGCAATGTACTAATAGGGAATGACAGAAACTACATATATTCAAGTGGTGGTCACTGTAAAAGAAGTCATATGATTGCTAAGCAACCAGAAACACCTGCAAAAACATTAATAAATCTAATTTCAGAAATGGTATTTAACCTGAATGACACTATGTTCATGACGGCTGAATTTAGAAAATATACGAATTTTGTGGCGTTGCAAGAAGGGTAATTGTTTATTTTAAACAATACAGTAATAATTGCCAGATGACAACTTGTAAGTGCTAAATTATGATTTTTAATAAAAAGTTGTTATTAAATTAATTAGTAGTTTTCAGCACTAACAATTTACAAATGCTGAAAAATATGAGGCCTGCATGGAAGCTTAATCTTTTCTATCAGAGGTTTAAAAAGAATGGAAATAAACAGATTAAAATGATTAAATGGGTATTTCATCTTGGAAAGGATATATCATCCATCGTGTTATGACTGGTGGGCACTGCTCTGAACCGAACCTGCACTGGTGTAGCGTCTAGTTCACTGAAAGGTGACTAAAGAAATGAACTCCTAACCCCAGAATGAGCAGAGATTTAAATAAGTAAATGGCAAGTTATACAGAATTTTTATATGTTTATATGTATATATATGTATATATCAATCTGCCCTGCTTTAACACAGTGCCTACAGGTTGAATGGTATTTTCAATGTGAAGGGTTCCCTTTAAAGTGCATCTCTGGCCAAAAACTGAACACTATACTCTTCTGTGATCCAAAAAATGAGTCATGGGGTAGCTGGAAACAGCATCAGCACAGGGAGAAAGTTGCTATAGCTGACTATCCCAAGTGACAGCTGAGGACAGTGATTAGCTGTAGAGGTCACATAAAGCAGTTGGTGACATCATCGCCACAGACCCAGAAACAGTAACCAGTGGCAAGTACAAGAGTGGGGGTGCAATGGTAGGCCAAAGAACAGGTGAGCAAAAGTTCTTTTCTTATTTTCATAGTTTCCTATTTTAAAGCATTTCCTGGCTATAGCTCATTTTGGGGTTGTGGAAAACCCCTTTAGGCTGAGACTACACACTGCTGTTTTTTTTTCTTTTTTAGCCAAACCCAGGAGTGACTACAATAGGATTGGAAAATATAAAGGAAGCACTTATACGTTTCTATTTTGCTCAATACACTCCTGGCTTTGACTCAAAAAAAAAAATGCAGCAAAATCAGGAACCAAAAAAAAACAGCTTTTCTGCAATGTGTGGCTTCAGCCTTAAGGAAAGCAAATGTTGCAGTGTTCTGTATATCTGATGCATTTTTGCACTATACAAGACCTCACCTATACAAAATACAAAATATAGGGGCACACTGTCTACTGCCAAATGGGTGCACTTGTGTATTTTACACTTGTAATGGTCTATAAAGGTGAATGAAAAAAAAAGTATAATATTAAAAATAATCCATGAGAGACAGTACAGTATATGCCTAGTCCTTTGTGTGCTTGACTCTGAGGAAAATGCAATTTTCTTTGTAGGAAAATAAAAGAACAGAACAGAACTGTTCTTTTCTAGGCAGAGCAACAATTGCAATCATTAGTAATGAACATAAAAACACAACACTCTGCGACAAGTGCAGGAGTTTTAGTCACTTCCACATCCCAAATTACATTACGTTTTGTTCCCAGGACACAGATTTAAGACAAAAATAGATTATATGAGTGCTTATAGAGAGAGTTCCATGCTGTAATGCATAGATTCCTTTCTCCAGCAGTATATTAATGGTGTCCACTTTTCACATTTCCTGCTAGAAGGGTTCCTCAAAAAGTTAGCTTATCACAGACTGTCGCATTTGTCACCCCAGCAATGAACAGAAATCTTTTTGAAATAAACAGTAACATGTGTTCCAGTTTATCCACAGTGCCCCCCTTGTGAATTAAAGCATTATATGGCTCCAATTGAAATGAATGAACCTTCTATATAAAGTACAGATGGGACCTCCACAGTAGTTTTGGTAGCCATCTTCTGCACTGTCTACTTTCTGAAAAGTCAAGAAAGGGACTCCCCTCTTTTAGCTTAATACCCCATTATGGTATTTTAAAACAAGTTTTCTAAAACCAAGCAACCCCTTTACATGTAGTATTTCCTATATACTTCAAATGGAAACTCAGTGTGAAAAACAGAGTTTGCCAGTTGAATTAACACAAGTAATGATGATGTTTGTGACCATTGTTGTTTCTGGAAAGGTATTAGAAATCAAGAATGAATTTCATGACAACTGTAAACCTGCATATCTCTGCGTATTCTGATGTTGTCACTGAGTCTCCTCCATGTTATAGTACTTCCTACTTGTTGCCAGCAATGCACACTAGCCCATCTTTTCAGCCTCTCTCCTTAGACCTCTATCTGTTGTCCGATATGCTGTACAAAATTTGGAATGATCTACAAACATACAGCTTTAGCTAGATGTGATCTTGCCACACATTCTTTTATGATACTGGGGAAAGCATCATGGGAAGTGTAATCCACAACTGTCTGGTCTTCTTTGAGCAAGATAGCACAAAACAGATTTTAATGGAGGTATACCTCAGAAGTATTTCCCAACATATACCTTTGAAATATGTCACTGTATAGGCATGCAATGGCATATATCACCCATAGGTTCCCAATGTGGATATGTCCACATATGTGTATCATGAGATGAACCGATTTTTAAGACAACATAATTTTATGATATAGTGTCACAAAGTGTTATGCTATATGTTTTTACATGTGGTCACCCAGTGGTTATGTTGTGAATTGCATTTTTGTATTGAATTGGATTCATGAGTAATTGTAGTCCTTAATCAAATTCTAGCTTGGTTAAGGGTTCACCCATGTGTACTGTGTGGTATATGTTTTTCCTGGATGCTTCTTTATTACCTAGTGCAGTCATAATACCATACATTTGAAAAATAGAAGGTATGTATACCTCCTCAATGTACACCAAAAGGACAATATGAGTCAGCGGTACCTTCTGGATATGTTCTACACAGAATGTAGTGTTACACATGATGTGAGCACAATCTAATGGCCAATTTCTGAAGAACATTTTTAAAAGCTGCCTTATTGTATAAGCCTGCCTGTCGAATTGCAAATTCAGAGTTCATTAGGTGTTCTCTGTTCTTGAGTAGTCAGAATTTACGACAGCCTGTATACTATCAAGTGTTAGACCAAAGAGTTTGAAGGGGTACTGTGTCTCATTAAGAAGACATTGCCTCAAGGAAGCCAGTTTGCAGTGTACAAGGACTTATTAGACAATGCATGTCCTGCTTAGAATTCTGTGAAAGAAAAATATGCAAATAATTCCTCCTTGGTGGAAAAGAGTAACTTGCTCTAGTGCCACCTTTTGAAAGGTAGCTCCCTATAGATCAATGGAAACCAGGCATTTATCTACAAGGAGCTACCTTCCATAGGCGTGCGGGCTATAACAAGTTTCCCTTTTGAACCAATAAATTATTTGCATATTCCTTTCCCAGAATTCTTAGCGGGGCATGCAAGGTTTGAGGCAAAGTCTCCTTAATGAGACATACCACCCCTTCTGACCTACATCTAGGACCTCTCCCCCACACAGCCAGTATTCTGCTTTGCTCTATTACAGGGGTAGGCAACCTTTTTTTGTTCGGCATGCCGATTTTAATAAAAAAATCAAAGATGAAGTATTCAGAGTGGCAGGCAATAATTTTAAGTCTGACGACCCCTAGAAGCAATGAAAGTACATGTGCATCCCGCAATTAGTGGTAAATGTATGTGTCCAGGAGCATCGCATGGCAGCATCCTTATGGTGAAAACACACTATGTATCTGGATGCAGCTATATTCTTAGCCAACTGGAACTTTTACTTCGATATAAAACTGCGTTCAAAAAAAAAAAAAAAAGCCTGTGTTTTCTATGCAGAAAATGTCCCATAACGGCCCCTGCACACAGTATTATGTCCCATAGTGGCTCCTGCACATGGTATTATATCTCATAGCGGCCTCTGCACATGGTATTATATCCCATAGCAGCCTCTGCACGCAGTATTATATCTCATAGCGGCCTCTGCACACAGTGCAGGGAACGTGAGTAACATTGTTTTTTTATGTTTGAGCACCTCTCTGGGGGCTCCGTTTATTATACTCTGGGGTCTGAGGACGCTAGAGTATAATAATAGCAGTTTCGTTTCGGCCGTGTTTGGTCTAATCGAAACAGCTGGCTTAGGAATGGGTCGCTGTGCCAGGGAAATAAGCGAGCCAAGTGGCACACGTGCTGAGGGTTGCCGACCCCTGCTCTAGTGTGAGGCAATAACCTCAAAGCTGCTGTATTTGAATGGGTTCCTCTTCCTTTTACATGAGTTATTCTGGCTTGGCTTTCTTCCCAGATTATGCTATGACATATCAGGAAAACCTGGCATTGATCTCTAGGGAGCTACCTTACAAATGGTAGTAATAGAGCAAGTTCTCCTTTATCACCAAGGAGGACATACTTGCATATTCCTGTACCAAAGAGTTTGTCATGGTATGTTGATGGTAGTCCTATTACTGTTCATCCAAATCGACTTGTAAAAGTACCCACTGGTGATATGGGTTAAGCAGCAAGGCAAAATATACGTAATACATACTTATTCTATCATGACTGACAGAGTTTGGGAGCAACAGAATAGCAAACTTAAGTAAAATAAAGACTATAGAAATATTATGGGCTGCCGATTTGCAAATTTGTAAATGGGAAGGTGACTTCTTACAACTGCATGTAGCACTAGAATGAGAGAAGTTAGATTGAAGGCAAATATTCATGCACTAATGTAAAAGTATGATTTTGTGCTCAAGCTTCTGACCAAGCATTGCACTGTACTTGAGTCTGATAAGATGTAGGTGGGCATGTAATCAAGAAAGAGTGCTGGATTCATCCTGTCTGAACAGCCCCCTCATAATGGCTTGCATTGTTTAAGCCTCTGCTCAAAGGATTGCAAGAACAGCTTTCTTGTCACCACCAGGACCTAGTATAAAGTAGAAAATACTAGCCCTCTTCACAGTTGGAATCTGATATGTTAACCATGCCTGGTCTGTGCTTTGCTACATTGGTTTTGGAAAGCCAGAACAGTCTCAGCCTTTAACTGTTACATAATGTGGTGGGGCACATAATGTGCTGAAGAGGTACAATTATGTCACAGGGACAGGGGCGTAAATACAGGGGTAGCAGCGGTAGCGGCTGCCACAGGGCCTGAAACATTATGGGGCCCGGAGCCCTGTGGCAGCCGCTACCGCGAACCCCACAAACACTGCTATCATTATACTCTGCAGTCTTTTAAGACCTCGGAGTATAATGATCGGGGGCCCAGGGGAGATGAGAGAACATAAAAAACACTGTAACTCACCTCTCCTACACTCCGCAGGCTTCGGGCCTGTTTGGTGACGTCCCAGACATCAGATGATGTCATTATGCGTTGCGATGCCGGCCTGACTCACACGAGATCCGGTCCTACATTGAAGATGGCCTAAGTAGTGCACCGGAGTGCATCAGAGCCAGGGAGAGGTAAGTAGCATTGTTTTTTATGTTTTTATACTCCCTGCTTCTCTGATCATTGTACTCTGGGGTCTGAAAAGACCGGGGGGGGGGGGGGGGGTTGGGGGCGGCGGTTCCGGGGGTGGGGGGGGTTGGGCATGTCAAATGTTCGCCTTGGGGCCCAGCCATTCCTAGTTATGCCACTGCACAGGGACCAGGATATATGCAATACAGATATATGCACTTTTATACTCTAGGCTAGCTGTAGAACCCAGAGAAAGGCCTAAATTGTCAGAGTTGGGGGAGAGAAGGGCATGCTCCCTCTCCATTCCGCTGCACTCACTTTGCCTTTTAGAAGTCACCTGGGAGAACTCAATAGGAGGGTAGTGAGCTTTTCCCACAATACTTTCCAGCCTGAGTGATTAGACTAGGACTATTTATGACGTTGGTATGAACTCTGGAGATACTGGGTAGTAGGCCCAGGGTGTGTCATAGTTATGTTTAGCATCTAGAAGGCTTAAGGTTTAGAGTTTAATTTCTGCACTGTGATGTACATTGTTTTTCCATATAAAGCTAGCTGCGGACAGTTTTTAACTTATTCAACTGTGTTGCAAAGTGTAATTTCTCATGTGCCAACCATCTGACCCAGAAGATGACGATTCCATAAATTAACATGCCCCAAGTGCATTGCAGAGAAAGTCACTTTGTTAGTGGAAATATCCTACTGAACAGCCATTTGGATCTAAAGTCTCAAATATACTTTCTGGCACCACATATTGTCAGGATTTTGGTGTAGAAAGTGGAGTAATACCTCAGGACAGAAGTGATAGACCTAAAGATGCACCGAATTTATCAAACATCACTTGATAAACTTGGTGCAAGGGTACAGCTGTGCAGACTTGTAGTAGTAGCTTGGTAACCTCCTTATGCTGTGTCTTGTCATTTATTCTGCAACTCGATCTTCTCTCAGCACTGCAGTTTACAGCCCCCAACTGCTGCCCATCTCTGCCTCTTAAAGTCTGACTGAAACATCTCCCTCCTTGCCGTTTGCTCGTATCGTTCTTGGCAAGTGCAGTACTATAATCAGGGGCACTGAGAAAAGCCTACACCAAAGGTGTCAAACACAAGGCCCGCATTTGCCATGAAGTCTCCATTGGAAAGATATGGCTCCTGGAAGATTATATGCAAATTTGTGAATTCACTAATATGCAAATTAGTGAATGGGAGCAGCGGTTCAGGGGGGCCCCATGTCAAATGTTCGCCTTGGGGCCCAGCCATTCCTAGTTACGCCACTGGAAGAGGCAACACTGAACACTGAGGCAGGCTTTGACTGTGTGATGCACAGGACACTATGAAGTACCGCAGTAGATATAGACATTGCCTTTACCATTAGAGATTATTTATTATCATTATACAAAATCTATAGTAATGCAGATCAAATAATATGCACAATAAAGGTATATTATATTAAACAGATCTGGAGAGAGAAAAAAATTTACATTCTACCATGAGTGACAACGGACTTGCAGTAAACTTAATGTTATCTTTGTTATTTCTAAAATATCACCTTACCTTCTGTAAACCTATTTTGTATTAGTACATTAAAATAAACATGTCACTAAAGATAACCATACATTTTAGATTGGTGGCAGTTAAATTCAAGTTCAGTTGACAAATATTCCTTCTGACTCTCAAATATGCATGTATGCTCAGCTGAACTTGTGCATGCGTTTTTAATACAGGGGAAGGAATACGTTGCTGCCAGTCTCCTCTGGTTTTCTCATGCAGTAACAAAGAATTAAGCATGCTGAAATCCAACATGCCTGAACTTTCTCTTCCTCAGGCAATGCTCATACAAACCAGATAATCAGCAGAGTCAGCTGACTTCCGTCTTACGTGTATGGGCACCTTAAAGAGGACCTTTCACAACTTCACCAACTTCAACTCTTTGCATACATGAATAGGGGCAGTTCCACTGATCGTGGAACAACTGGATTTTTTCTCCAGCCCCCACAATTCCTAAGCAACCAGTGCAGTTCGTTTTGGTGCCTGATGTCCTTATTAGGCTCTCTACTGTCAAGTAGCTGGTCGTAAGGCCACAGCAGACAAGGGGGTATGATTCTGATTTCTGATACTGTCCCTTTCTGACTGAACAGGGAGCACACCCTCTAGTTTAATTATTATATCATATACCAAAATTAACTGCACTGATTGCTTGGGAATGACGGGGACTAGAGAAAGAAATTCCAACTGCACCGAAATCAGTGGAGCAGCACCTACTGAAGTATGCAAGGAACTGGAGTTGATGGAGGTGGTGAAAGTTTCCTTTTAAAGGAATACTAAACCTGAGTTCAGAAGAAATTTAGTAGCCCTCATTTTCTTCAAGATTCTGACACAACAGTCTTACAGAAATTCTGCAGTGAGCAAAAATGTTAGTTTCCTGCTAGGCTGCTCCAACTTTGGCCACAGACCAGCAAAAAGGGTTAGGTTTTGCCAAAGGGAATCAACCTTTTGTCCTACTGTAGACAGGGCACAGTGGAGAGGCTCCTGTAGCAGCCACTTGTATTATATCCTATCACATGGGACACACAGGGAAGATTTCTTTATATATTTCTCAGTTTTAACCATAACAATAAATAAAATATTAACAAGAAAAAGGAGAAGATGAATTTTTATGTGCATTTTCTGAGTTTAGGGTATGTTCAAAGTTTTTTGCAGGCTGAAAAAATCTGCTTCAGGAATTTTTACAAGCGTTTATTGAGGCGGATTCCATCTCAAAATCAGTCTGCAAAAAACTCTTTGAACATACCCTTAGTGTTCCTCTTAGATATATAAGTCACATGACAGATCACAGGCATTCTAGGGGCTAATGCAAACACCTCCTCTTGAAATATGCTCCCTACTGAAATGGATAGAAATACTGCAGAGAGATGGATATAAACATGGTATGAGATTAAATTAAGTTAAATACGAAAATACACAATTTTAATTTTTAAGAGTTAAGCAAAAAACAGATTATTGTGGTAAAAGAAAAAGCAAATCTGTTGTGTTAAAGATGCAGTCTAATATGTAAGTTATAGAGCAGGAGGAACTGAGCAGATTAATATACTACACCTGCATAGTCTTATGGGAATAGATTAAGTATAACCTGTAACTCAGTCCCAATAGTAATTGAAAGCCTTCCTTTTGTTAGTGTACCTACGCAGATAGCTGTCCAGCACCACTCACTGGACTTCTAAACCCTGAATAGCCAGGAATTTAGAATAATAAATGATTAGTTCTACTGATATCAGGTCTGCTCTGTGACAATTTAGCAGGTTTCCTTTAGTAATAGAGATCCCTTTATTGGATTATAGGAAACTAATTCAGTTTTAGGTCTATGTGCATCGATATACGAATATGTGTATTGGGAGGCTAGATGGCATGCACCCATGTATTAGAGATAAATGAGGTCTTCTGTTATGTCATTTTCTCTGAAGGCTTTTGCATGTGTAGGTCACGCTACCTAAAGAACATAACCTTATTAAGTGTCATTTTGGAAGTTTTCCTCAAGCTCAGAAGCAGCCTCCTGTCTTCCTCTCACTGAGAAAATGTCCATCATAAGTACTGAGAAAATATTCAGACTCAAAAGGATTATTAGCAGTAAATGGCAGGCAGAAGGGGATAGAACATTGCAGCAATTTGTGGATTTTGTTGTCATGGTGCCTAAAAATCTGCTGCTTCTTTCTAGTCTTTCTAACCTTTTGCAAGACATTCAATAAGGGGTATAAAAGATTAATGCCAAGGATTTAGGACATAGGTTCTGTGTATGCCAAAGGGGCAACACGGGACTTGACAAAACCTAAACAAGCTGTCATCATACAAAACCATTCACTTCTAGATTAAAATCACCCGATACTGAATATTTATTTTATTACAGTAAATGTAGGCCATTGGGTTGTTCTGTTTTGTTACAAGGATTGTCAGTCAGCTTTAGCAGACGCCAAAATGGTAAATCCACCGAGCATTTTGCCAATACATACCTCATATGCTGTACATGTGCTGTAGATGTAGTTCAGGATCTAAGGAAAGCTGGGTGGAAACTATAATAGTCAAGTTTCCAACAGATATTACTAGAAAAAGGTCATCTCTGAACATTCACCTATGTGTCTGTATAATAAATATGCAAATATTAATTATTTTTATACATGACTTGTGTAATAAGCATCCTATAGTCCTTTGAAGTGACCACTGCAATCATACCTATCCATATTTGTCTGTAGTTGGCCAAATCTGCCGACTAGTTTGTGTGTATGGGAATGTGTCAGTGCGTTAAACCCTTGGCTCTACCTTGCCCTAACACAATGAATTAAGTCGGTGCTGCAATGGTAAGAGTAGGTCCCAGAAATACTAAATGAGTATTACTGAATGCAGTAGCATGAGCATTCCTGACCATTTGCATCTTCTTGAGGTCATAGCCTATCTACTTTCTTATAGCCTCTTCCTGCAGGATAACTCCCCATGTTGAAAAGAAGATTTCCTTGAAGCTGAATTTATAAGCACATTGCAAATTAAGTACAGACTGCAGTACAGTGACTACCATAGTATGACTACCATCAAGGACTGCCTTTATGGCTACCATCAAGGACTACCATAGAATGACTACCATCAAGGACTGCCTTTATGGCTACCATCAATGACTTCCATAGAATGACTACCATCAAGGACTGTCTTTGTGGCTATCATCAAGGACTTCCATAGTATGACTACCATCAAGGACTGTCTTTGTGGCTACCATCAAGGACTTCCATAGTATGACTACCATCAAGGACTGTCTTTGTGGCTACCATCAAGGACTTCCATAGTATGACTACCATCAAGGACATGTCTTTATAACCTGATGTGCCATCAAAAAATATGCAGCAATCATTCCAGGCTTGGTTAGCATGTCTGCATGGATCAGAAAACTAATTGACTGGGGTTTTTAAAACCACATTCATGCTTGGAAATTAAATATGCATAGCAGGGCATGCTGTGGGTTTTCACTATCGATATCACCTTTTGCTATACAGACAAAATCTGTGGCAAAAGAATTATGCTGCATCTCAATACAACCAGTGTATACGCCTTCATCTACTTAAGTCCAGCCCAGAAAAGGGTACAGCTTACAACGGGAGGCATAAAGTTTTCATTTTTGTAGTCCCATATACAGGCATCTTTGGGTTCACTTGATGGAGGCACAAAATGGTAGAGAAGACAAAGGGACATACAGTATGGAAGAAGAACAGGTCTACATTTGATGTCTATGTCCACTGCCAAATATGTAGGCTCCCCATTCAGAACACATGAACCCTTGGCCTAACTCAATGTGCATGTTATGGGGGTGTCACGAGATTTAGCTGTCAGCTGAACGCTTGTTCGCTATCGCCAACTATCTACTGTATACACCCTGCCTTAGTGGCCAGCCACATAAGCGGATTATAGAAAATAGAATCAAGGCACTATTGGTGTTATGGAGGAGCTTACCATCTAGCATTACTATACTTATATACAGAGAATAATAAGAAACCTGTAAAGAATTCTTGATCCCGTCTGTCCCATGTGTTTTGGAGCTCAGCTGTGGAGTGTGCTTCAATTCCAGGAGAAGAAGAAGCTCATATTTATATGTAATGTATCGCCATTGATTTTTATATTATGCTTCAGCTTACTTTTATTTTTCTATTTCCTGTGTGCCAGTAACAAAATTGCTTTCTAAAATATCCTACACTCTCTACATTAGAAGAAGAAAAAAGGGCACAAATCAAGATCTTTAACTTGTCAGCCAAAAAAGAAAACTTTATAGGGTAACATAGCTAATGTTATTAAATTAACGACTGAATGAAATCTATCCTAATGCAATCTCTTATTAGCAATTTCTTTTCAGAAGTGTCAAATCATAGAAACGACAGCGGCTGAAAACAAGGATGTCTGGGGGTTATGCATGCTATACACAGCCAAGGAGAAGATGTGGCTGGAATTTCATTCTCCAGCTGCACTTCTGAGGTGGCAGAACATCTGAGGTATTAGCAGTCAGGAACAGTCATCTCCCTAATTGCTGCTTTTACAACCACAATCCAATGGCCAAGATAACAATTTGTACAGAAAAAAATGGAGATGTGAAATCACTTATGAATTCGGTAAATTGACCGTTAACTGCTTCTTGCTGGTTAAAATTAGTGATAAAAGCTGAACGTTCTCTTTAGCAGATGACAGGACACAATATGAAAGAACACAGATGACATTTTGAAAACTTTATGTGATGAGCAGCGGGACAGAGTGGCTTTTGTATTCTCTGTAACCACGAGCAAGTAAGCAAGGTGTGCCCACAGGGCAAGAGATCTATTATATTAACACAAAAAATGGTGATGTAAGGCAACAATGGGAAGGTCTGGTGCATATAAAAGCCTTGTACTTGGAATGCTCACTGTATCAGTCAAATTTAACCCTCTGATGGATCCAAAGTGTCTATTTAAAAATTCCATAGTGGAACTAGATTTTTTTGTGTCCAAATCTTAATTTTTTTTGGTAAAAAAGACTAACATTTCTAAAAAGAAAGGGTTTTCCAAACCAAAACAGCATGCATTATACTGAGGACCTATCCAGAGGATAATCCATCAGTATCTGATTTGTGGGGGTTCCACACCTGGACCCTGCACAAATCAGCTCTTCTGGCTTCTGGGAACTGCAAACTCCTGCTGTTGAATGGAGCCAGAAGCAGCTCTGCTCTTAAGTAATAGGCACAGAGCTGTGGCACCCAGGCATCACCACTATTACATGGACAGGGCTGCAGCTCTGTGTCTATTACTTGAATAGGAACAGAGATGCTTCTGGCCCCATCCACAGTAATAACTTCTAGCAACTAGAACAGCTGATCGGTGCAGGGCCCAGAAGTTGGACTCCACTGATCAGATACTATTTGGCCTTAGAAACCCCTTTTAATACCATAGAGTAATATACAAATCACAGTATCTGGTGATAAGTCCACCAAAGGCATAAAGAGAAATTCACAAATATTCACAGCAAATAAATTCCTTATAAAACTTAAACTTTACTTATATTTATTAAAAATTTGAACCACAGATAGAATTCAACAACATAAATAGCAATGTATCAGCTGTATCTGTGATGTAAATGGGAGCCAAACCCCTAAAAAAACAGTAAAGATGAAAATATAAAATATAATGGTTTGGTCGAGTTACGCTTGGTTAACACCTGCGCTTGGGTTTCCGTTCTTCGGGTCCTTGGGGACCTGAAAAATGGAAACCGAATCCACTTAAAAAGCGTTTACCTGCGGAAACTATAATGGGGTCCGCTGGGTTTCTTCCCGAAAAATATGGAGAGAAAAGTCCTTGCTTGCAGGATTTTTGTCTCCGCATTTTTCAAGCGGATTGGGGGATGGAATCCCGAACGGAAACCTAACGCAGGTGTGAACCTAACCTTACTGGGAGTGGAGACATCAACGTACAAGGTATAGAGGTAAGATCAATAATACTGGTATTAGACCTGTTAGTCTAAATTACCCTAAATACCAAGAAAAGACTCTGGTCCTAACAAGGATGGTCCTAAACTGGTCCTCACTCTGTCTCTCTCCAAGAAAAAATCAGTCCCAGTCCCGACGTGTTTCCCTCAGAGTTCAGAGTTCTTAAGGAGAACAAAATTACAGAGAAACTTATGATGGTCAGTACTATTTGCACAAAACAAAAGTAGTAGTTCAAAAGTAGAATAGATAGATCAGGTCAACCGGGTTTCCATCAAGATGATCTTCACCGATGACAGGTAAGTAAAGATTAAGTTTTATTACGAATTTATCCGCTGTGATTATATAGTGTAATATAATAGTAAACACAATTTGATCTTCAAAAAAAAAAATGTTATATAAAAAAAAATACAATTTAAAACTCTGAACCCTTCTCCTTTAAAATTTTCCCTAGAATTTTCTTAAATTAGCCCTCCAGTAAAAAAAAACAAAACGTGTGCAGTGTTATGTTTATAAATAACTTACTGGCAGCTTTATTGTGAAGTTACAGTGCTGGCCAAAAGTATTGGCACCCCTGCAATTCTGTCAGATAATACTCAATTTCTTCCAGAAAATGATTGCAATCACAAATGTTTTGGTAATAATATCTTCATTTATTTTGCTTGCAATGGAAAAACACAAGAGAATGAAAAAAAAAAGTCAAATCATTGATCATTTTACACAAAACTCCAAAAATGGGCCGGACAAAAGTATTGGCACCCTCAGCCTAATACTTGGTAGCACAACCTTTAGACAAAATAACTGCGAACAACCGCTTCCGGTAACCATCAATGAGTTTCTTACAATGCTCTGCTGGAATTTTAGATCATTCTTCTTTGGCAAATTTCTCCAGGTCCCTGAGATTTGAAGGGTGCCTTCTCCAAACTGCCATTTTGAGATCTCTCCACAGGTGTTCTATGGGATTCAGGTCTGGACTCATTGCTGGCCACTTTAGAATTCTCCAGTGCTTTCTCTCAAACCATTTTCTAGTGCTTTTTGAAGTGTGTTTTGGGTCATTGTCCTGCTGGAAGACCCATGACCTCTGAGGGAGACCCAGCTTTCTCACACTGGGCCCTACATTATGCTGCAAAATTTGTTGGTAGTCTTCAGACTTCATAATGCCATACACACGGTCAAGCAGTACAGTGCCAGAGGCAGCAAAGCAACCCCAAAACATCAGGGAACCTCCGCCATGTTTGACTGTAGGGACCGTGTTCTTTTCTTTGAAGGCCTCTTTTTTTTTCCTGTAAACTCTATGTTGATGCCTTTTCCCAAAAAGCTCGACTTTTGTCTCATCTGACCAGAGAACATTCTTCCAAAAAGTTTTTGGCTTTCTCAGGTAAGTTTTGGCAAACTCCAGCCTGGATTTTTTATGTCTCTGGGTCAGAAGTGGGGTCTTCCTGGGTATCCTACCATAGAGTCCCTTTTCATTCAGACGCTGACGGATAGTACGGGTTGACACTGTTGTACCCTCGGACTGCAGGGCAGCTAGAACTTGTTTGGATGTTAGTCGAGGTTCTTTAGCCACCATCTGCACAATCTTTCGTTGAAATCTCTCGTCAATTTTTCTTTTCCGTCCACATCTAGGGAGGTTAGCCACAGTGCCATGGGCTTTAAACTTCTTGATGACACTGCGCACGGTAGACACAGGAACATTCAGGTCTTTGGAGATGGACTTGTAGCCTTGAGATTGCTCATGCTTCCTCACAATTTTGCTTCTCAAGTCCTCAGACAGTTCTTTGGTCTTCTTTCTTTTCTCCATGCTCAATGTGGTACACACAAGGACACAGGACAGAGGTTGAGTCAACTTTAATCCATTTCAACTGGCTGCAAGTGTGATTTAGTTATTGCCACCACCTGTTATGTGCCACAGGTAAGTAACAGGTGCTGTTAATTACACAAATTAGAGAAGCATTACATGATTTTTCAAAGGGTGCCAATACTTTTGTCCACCCCCTTTTTTATGTTTGGTGTGGAATTATATCCAATTTGGCTTCTTGACAATTCTTTTTGTGGTTTTCCATTGAAGACAAATTAAATGAAGATATTATTACCAAAGCATTTGTGATTGCAATCATTTTCTGGAAGAAATTGAGTATTATCTGACAGAATTGCAGGGGTGCCAATACTTTTGGCCATCACTGTATGTGCTCCCCTCCAGAGCATTGACTTCCTCTTTGCTCATCTGACACACACAGTGTTTCCTTTATGAACAGGACGTCAAACTCAAAGTAAGTCTATCAGAGCTTTAATCTGACTCCTATACACCTGTATTGTCTATACCACCTGTTCATACAAGAAACACTGTGTTTATCAGAGGAGCAGGGAGGAGTTGAGTGCTTTGGAGGGCCCAAAGTGAAGTCTGAACCAAGACTCCAAGAATAGATAAAGAACTATTACACATTTTTGTCAATAATCACTCAATACCACAATGAAATTTAAAGTTTTTAAGAAAAGAGAAAAATCAGAGCCCTATGGTACTGTCAGTGCTAGACTTCAAACAAACAATTCTGTCAGTTTTCTCCTGTACAAAGCTGGCTTTTTATCAGGACTCTAAAGATAAATTACTTTGTTATCTTCTCATTGCTATATACAACATCGACATCCGTAACTTTTTTATATTTCTGTGTACGGGGATGCATAAGCTGTCTTTCTTTAGTTGTACCATTTTTGGGAATGTCTGATACTTTGATCGCTTTTTCTTAAAATTTTTAAGGGAGGCAAAATGGCAAAAAAACACCTGTTTGGCTCTTTTGATGCATATTTACCTATACAGCGTTTGCCGTATGTTGAAAATATATTTATACGATTGTGGACCAGTGCGTTTTTTTGGACACCAGGATGTAAACAATTTGTTATTGCTTATTGACTTTTATTTCAAATCTAGGTAAAGGGGGGGTGATTTGAATTTTTATTGATTTTTTTAAATATTTTTTTAAAACTTGGCCCTATGGGACTTGAGCCTGCAACTGTATTGCAGTCTATGGGACTTTCGCTACTTCTGAACTTGGGGATAGGGGGCATGGGGTTCAGCCACACAATGCCCGCAATCAGAGTGGATTCATTAGCGCCAGGTCTCTGCTATACATTAATAGTAATTGTAATAGTACGGCGAAAGTCAAAACTTTGTAAAATAATAATATTAGTCTATGAAGAGGGGAGGGAGGAGGAAGAGCCTGCTAGAAAAGACACTCAAATAATTGCTACACTCAGCTACTCTGTGCTCTTTTAACACTGCTATGCTTGTAGATAACAGGCTACCAGTGCACATAATGAGGCAATAAATCAATTGACTAGTCGACAGCAGCCCCCCCCCCCCCTTCTCCATTAGAATTCTATGTGTGGGGCTGGATGCAGAGACAGAACCTTATGCAAACAGTCTGATTGAAGATAAGGAGGAGACTTAATAAGTGCTAAAGGAAACGATATCCTTAATAAGATATACTACAAAGTTTCTTATATTCAAATTCACCATCCATTTATGAAAAGTTGTTTAGAACTAGAGGCATGCTTTAAGCCTCTCCATTATTACCAATATATAATTTATTAATCATTGGGGTTTTTTTTTTATATTATACTCTGGTCCCACTTCTGTTCCCAATGTCAAATGAAGAGGGCAAACAGACACTGGTAAGTTACATAACCAATTCTGGCTACAGACGTAAGCACAATTTAAGTATGTAGAAGCTACTAAAGGAAGCAGGTTGGCAAACATTTGATGCCTGTGGATTTTAGCTGCTAGTACGATAATAAAATAAGTTAATGGGAGATTTAGTTACAGTACTTAATCACAATATACTGCACATTTATGCATAGCTTATGCTGGTAGAAATGTTAACTGCTTCCAGACCGCCCATTGACTATATACGTCCGGGTAGTCCACTCTTAACCCTGCGAGGATGTATCTCTGTTCAATAAGTGATGTGTACACAGCTATAGGAGCCGCCATGATGCAGCTCTCATCTTGCCCAGTGGTCACATGATCTGCCAGGGGGCGCAAGGTGTACAAGCTGCTGGATCCTACGTGTCAGCTACATAAAATTACCATAATGGAGAGAGAAAAATATTTAAGACATTTTTTAAGTAGGACTTTGTGTTATTAAAAAAACATAAAACATGTGAAAGACAGATACATTTCCTCTCCTTTTTTATTTACATATTCCCAGATATAAAAAAAAACAAAACACACACACAAAAATAGAACAACATAAAAATAAAACCCTATGTGTCACCGAAAAAAGATGCAAAATATTCAAAATATTTGAAAAACCTGAAAAAATAATTTTATAGCCCTCAAAACCACAAAATGTAGATTTTGTAAAACATAAGCACGGGGATCCATGGACCACAGTTTCAATATTTACTGGTTACTGCCCTTCAACTGAAATCTCAATAACATGTACCCAAGTTCATAGGTTTAGCTTTAGACTTGCACTCCCCCTACTGAATGTTATAGAAAGTGCCAGACCTTAATCAGCCCTGACAGTAACAAAGTCCAGGAGCAAAAAGCTATCAGTAAGCCCTGTTTTGTTGGTGTACATGTTTGGGGGTCATTTTGGAGATAGTGAGGTCATCGGTTATTTTATGTAGCCATCCCAATGATAATTCTCATTGGTTACTCACGTTTCTACACAGATGAGGTGTGTGCATTGGAGAAACAAGAGGTTTACTCACAAATTACTTTGAGGGAATCATTTCTGTCAGTGTGTTCAAGTAGTCTGCAGATTGCTAAGTGAAGTGCAATTAAGTAGGAAATAGTGTAATCCGACCACATTAAGCCAAGAGCAGGCAGCGCAGTGGAGCTCTAGGATAAATGACATCACTTTATCACTGCATGAATTATCCTCTCCCCTCAGCAACTCACATTCTAAATAAAAAGAGCTCGGGAGGGGCCTGAAAATCTTTGCATCACATGGAGCCTGTGCTTATTCTAGGACTCGCACAGCTGCTGCAATACAGCTAAAAATAAAAACTCTGCGTAATAAATCTGCCCGATTTGCTCAAAACAGACCGCATCCACACACACTGGAAACCATTTGTTGCTCTAATTCCTGTCTCCCTTCTGCATACGGCTTAATGACACGCTAGCAAATGCTTACTGCAGAATGGAAGATATTAGAAACATCTGCGAGCAACGTGTACAAGCATAAAATGCTGTGCTTTACTCTAGCTGGCACAGGAGCAGGCTGCGTCACAATAACAATTACCGAATGACCAAAATTGAGCACACACTTCAAGGTTACCAGCAAACAAGCAAACAGATATAAATCACTCAAAGGAAAGTTCTCAAAATTACAAATCTGAAAAAAACTTTTGTGAAGGTACAGTAACTGAGTCACGGGGTGAAAAAAAATATTAAGACATAGGAAATAAGTCATAGTTTACAGACAGATAAGAATGCGGTTCTGCTGTGTAGTAAGGAATGCTAAGAATATTTATTCAGCTGGATGAAGTACTGGACAAAATATATTCAATGAAACAGGGCCATATACCTAAGGCTCCATGCATATGAATATGTGCTTTGTCAATGTACTAGTCGTGTTTTTCAGGGCTAGCACAATGACCCATTATTTTCTATGGCCCCATACACATGCCCATTCGTTATTATGGGTCAGTATATGAGGCCGTAGACAAAATACAGGAGTAGGCCAAATTCTGGACAGGTCCTATACCTGTCTATTTTGTGGCTGGGGCTTACTGAAGGAATAGCTCAGTGCAGGAACGGGCAGCGCAAAGATGTCATCCATGTGTTGTCAGTGCAGGTAGCCTAAAGGGTTTTTCCAATATCATATAATGATGGCCTAACCTTATTAAAGGTCATCAATAACAGATCAGTGGCAGTCAGACACCCAGCACCCTCATAATCAGTTGTTTGGAGCACGAAAACAGATGGCTCTGTATACTGTGCAAGTGGCTCTGCAGTGCTATTGAGAGCTCAGCTCCTATTCAGGTGAATAGGACAATAGCCAAACTGGACAATGGTCACTAAGGATAGGTGATCAATATCTGATCTTGGAGAGCCCCTTCAAGATAGATGTCGCCCACGTGTTCATTTGGCGACAGCTATTCCTTCAAACTCTTCCATAAACATTTATCTTCGGCTATACGTGCATGTTCTTTAGTGGTGAGATCTGAATAAGTTATTGCCAGACCCCTCTGTCAGCAGCTTGTCTCCCACTGGAACAAAGGGTTGGGAATGCAAAAACCCAACTTCTCAATCCTTTTTCCTTCAACACCTTCAGTCAAAGGAGAGTCTGGAGACTCTCAAACACACACCAGTCAGCCAATTCCACTTAAATTGGTGGGTTTGAACAACATTTATCTAATATGTATGGACACCTTGCGGCCACAACAGACCTATGTTTAGGAGACTTTACAACCTGTCTAGATTCATAATGGGACTAGGAGCTGGACCTTTGCTGATTTGATATCAGGACCTAACAGACAGCTCAGCAATGCTAAAGTCCTGGAACAACCCCCGCAGGCTGGCACTTCAAGAATATCTACGTACCTTGCACAGAGCTCTCTATGCTGTTTTAAATATCAGCAGTGCTGAAACAGGCAGAAATGTCTCCTATGGACCATGGAAATACAGCGTTAGGGGAAATTACAATTGCTGCATGGCACACTGAGCACTTTATTTTTAATTCTTTTTTCAAAATCGGCACCCATAAAAAAAAAGTTTACTGACCCCTGATCTATCCTTAAAGGGTTTTTCCAGGACTAAGAAAATGTGACTAAAGGCAAGAAATCCTTGTTATATGAAGGAACAAACATAACTGAGTGCCTTTAACTGTGTTTTGACCATTTTTACAATTCCTCATATTTTCAGGCTCATGCAATACTTCCTGGTTTATACTTCCTGGTAGTGGGATTGTCAGTACTTTTCCATGCACCCCTTCCCAGCATCCAACAACTGCACCTTCTAATGATGTTCAATACTCTTCCTGTCTTGCTACTTGCATATATACACACACATTTAGGCATGTGTACATGTATGTTCACACATTATATAGTTACATATGTATGTATATAACTATATACAGCATGTATATGTAAAGCATATATATATATATATATATATATATATATATGTGTGTGTATATATATACGTATATACATACACACACACGTGGACAAAATTGTTGGTACCCCTCGTTTAATGAAAGAAAAACCCACAATGGTCACAGAAATAACTTGAATCTGACAAAAGTAATATGAGCCCTGACCTAAATCCTATTGAGCATCTTTTGAAGGAGCTGAAACATGCCGTCTGGAAGAAGCACCCTTCAAACCCGAGACAATGCAATGTCTGACTTTCATTTGTTCATTTTCATAGAATTTTTATATATTTACTTTTGTCAGATTCGAGTTATTTCTGTGACCATTTTGAGTTTTTCTTTCATTAAACGAGGGGTACCAACAATTTTGTCCATGTGTGTATATATATGGGAATGTACGTGTATATAGTATATAAGAATACACATGTGTATCTGTGTATATATTGACTGAGAATGTCTATAAACCACAATCACATAATCTGGAAAAACCCTTTAACTCTTATTAGTAGAAAAACATATGGGTGATTTCCAAGTGGAAGAGTGAAGAAATCAGGCGATACCTTTTAGAGGCTAACTAAGCGATTTGCAATAATGTTCAAAACTGGAGCAGGTAAAAAGTTTAACTCTTTAGACAGTTCTCTCTGGAACTAAATGATTCTGTTACAGAGCTCCAAATCCTCTGTGTAGACCTACATTGAAATGATAAAATTATTAACGCATGCTCCTAAACTCTCCCTAGTGGTGGCTACAGGCAGTAGGCAATCTTATCAGCAGTTCCCATGAGTCTCTAAGCACTACACAAAGACCAGAGTTGGAACACAGCATTGCTCTCTGTGTAGTGGCCAGGTCAGGTTACTGCAGCTCAGCTATCATTCTCTTGAAGCGGTATATCTGGCTTCATTCTCTATGTTTGTCTGGTGCCAGTGGCTTCTGGGAACAGCTGATTCGTGGGGTCCTGGGACTTGTAGTCACACCAATCTGATATTGATGATTTGTCCTAAGGATAGGTCATCAATATTAAAGTCCAGGGAAACCCCTCTAAAATCTATGCTCACCTTGCATTAGCAAAAAAAAAAAAAATAAAAATCTGGATGATTTCCAAGCAATTTGCAATAAGGGTATGTTCACACGGCGAAAAATGAAGAGGAATTCCGCTGCCATATTTGGTCGCAGTCTAGCTGCTACAGGATGTTGATGCAGGGCATCGGCATTCCGTCAAGGCTTTCCGCTGCTGATTAGGCCCAGATGAATAAACTTAATCAGCAGGGACTCAAGCTGCAGAATCCATGGAATTCGTGGTAAAATCAAGCAGGACACTTATTTTTTCAGCGTCCCACAGCCACGGATCTAGGGGCGGAATCCATTCCCAAATTCCTCCGTGAGAGTGTACCCTAAGGTTCTAAACTGGAGAGAGTAGAAAATTGAACTCTTTGGACAATGCAGTTTACCTAAATATCTGTTGGATCCACACTGATCAGATATTGATGACTTATCCTAAAAATAGGTCATTAATATCTGTAACCTGGAAAACACCATTTACAAAATAAAATAAAAATAAATAATCAGCACAGATATTTGGACCTATGCAGATGAAGAATTTATCATACGTGTTACTTTAAAAAGTGGGCATGATGTAGTTGGGAAGAGGGAGGAGCTTCAGAACCCAACCAAAAAATTATCAAAATCAGACACATTATGTCATGTGTAGAAATCTGTATATCAACACATGTGGACAAAATTGTTGGTATCCCTCGTTTAATGAAAGAAAAACCCACAATGGTCACAGAAATAACTTAAAAAAGCCAGACTGGAATTTGCCAAACTACATGTTGACAAGCCACAAAGCTTCTAGGAGAATGTCCTATGGACAGATGAAACAAAAATCAAAATTTCTGGCAAGGCACATCAGCTCTATGTTCACAGACGGAAAAATGAAGCATATCTTGAAAGAACACTGTCCCTACTGTGAAACATGGAGGAGGCTCTGTTATGCTCTGGGGCTGCTTTGCTGCATCTGGCACAGGGTGTCTTGAATCTGTCCAGGGTACAATGAAATCTCAAGACTATCAAGGGATTCTAGAGAGAACTGTGCTGCCCAGTGTCAGAAAGCTTGGTCTCAATCACAGGTCATGGGTCTTGTAACAGGATAATGACCCAAAACACACAGCTAAACACACCCAAGAATGGCTAAGAGGAAAACATTGGACTATTCTGAAGTGGCCTTCTATGAGCCCTGACCTAAATCCTATTGAGCATCTTTGGAAGGAGCTGAAATATGCCGTCTGGAAAAGGCACCCTTCAAACCCGAGAAAACTGGAGCAGTTTGCTCATGAGGAGTGGCCAAAATACCTGTTGAGAGGTGCAGAAGTCTCATTGACAGTTACAGGAATCGTTTGATTGCAGTGATCGCCTCAAAAGGTTGTGCAACAAAATATTAAGTTAAGGGTACCATCATTCCTGTCCAGGCCTGTTTCATGAGTTTTCTTTTAAAAAAAAAAATTCTGTTGAAGCATGGTTGAAAAGCAATGGCTGACTTTCATTTGTTCATTTTCATAGATTTTTTATATATCATTACTTTTGTCAGATTCAAGTTATTTCTGTGACCATTGTGGGTTTTTCTTTCATTAAACGAGGGGTACCAACAATTTTGTCCACGTGTGTATCTATTTCTATGAGAACCTCAATATGAGTCTCATAGGAATGTATAAAGAAATTGTCTTCCTGTGTGTGATATCGTCGTAGATCTATTAAAACGGTTTAAAAAAATTAAAACACTCTTAGTTGTCCATAGCAACCAATTATAGAGGGGCTTTTATTCTGTATTCTGCTCCTGAAAAATGAAGCTACCTTGGGCCAGATTTACTATTAGTTAGTGCAAATTTAGATAGGCAGTCTGAAAAAGCACCAGATTTATCATAGTGACAGATGCTGGATGATAAATATGGCATATCTTTAGACTGATTTGGCCTTTACACCACCTAGCCCAACGTAGATGTGCCAGGACGCATACCACTGCGTTAGAGAGGCGCCACACTGCACCAAAGATGTGCCATGTTTACACCAATGTCTAAAACACAATAGTAAAACAGGGCTATTGTGACTGATTGCTATGGGAAACTAAGACAGTTTTGCTTTTAGACAGTTAAAAAAATTACACAGCAGGGAGATTGACTTGAAAAGGGGTTTTCTGGCTGCAAATGGATTTTTCATACAGATGACCTATCCAAATAATAAGTCATCATTATGTGATCTGTAGGGATCTGATACCAAGGAGCCAGCATCCTCCAGGTGCCAAAGGACGGGGATCATGTGCAGGCTGTTCCTATTCAAGTAATAGCAGTGATGCTGCAGCCCCGTCCAGTGCATAGCGGTGCTTCTGAGAAATTGTAGCGCCACTCCTATTACTTGTATAGGATCAGCCTACATGTGCTCCCCATCCACTGCACCAGCTCCCAGCAGCCCCGGATCAGTGTGGGCTCCGGGTGTCTGACCCCCAGAGATCACATACTAATAACCTATCCTGTGGTAGGAAAATTGCTATGGCAGGATTTGCTGGAAAACCTACCAATGTGTTTGAGTGTTTACCCAAGTTCCTTTTTTTGTTATAAAAGAAGACATGCCTGTATAACCTATGCACACACATACAGTCACATACTGCCTACTTGTACAGTATATCACTTGTCATCTATGGTAATAAATTGAATTCATTTCAGTCATGTGGATATCTCTGCAGCACTAGATAGACATGCTTCTTGCATGCAGTTTACATCTCTGCCACACTTCTGCCAAGGTTACAAGTTCCTTCTTGTTTCTGGGATGTACATACCAAACACTTCATTATCATCACATTCCTGGACTGGATCTGCCACATCAATGTCAGGCTTTTGTTCTTCTACCACTCGGTTTTCTGTATTCTGAAACAGAAACATATATGAACATTTAGCACAATACTATTGTCTGATTCTATATAATAAAAAGGCATGCATGTGTCAATAACCAATACGATGATAGGCCTTGCCATAAAGTAACTCTGGCAAATCCAAAATTTTCATTAGTTGAATACTGGTCCTTGAAAAAGCCAAAAGGCTAAATACTCGCTAGATTATGTAGATTATGAGCATCTTAAAGTTGTGCCATTTGGACAAGCCTTTTTCATATGATATTCCTTCAGTGTCTCTTTAAGGACCACTGGCTTCAATATGTGGTGAATAATGCTTGGAAATGTGCACCATTAATGCACGAAACTTCATGATTGTAATTGTATTACAATCCAGATGCTAGTAAACATGTGAATCACAAATGTATCGAAAAATGGTCTGATCGCCACAGGGGTCACCAGAGATGTAACTGATTTACTCTTTTGGTAGCAAGAAAATACCTCCTGCCCAGGGGCTTAGCTAGGAGGGGCAACCAGGGCACCTGGGTGTTAGGGATAAGCGCCTTTATGGCAGCCACTTACTCTTCTACTCCACAACGCTCCCTGCACTTTGAGTACCTTTTGTGTGAAAAGCGCATTACTAAGATTTGTCATTTGTCATAGTTGTCTGGGGGATGCCAACAATTTGACTCAGAGTAAGGACAGTGAAATGAACCTTTGCCCCAGGTTACAGGTCTGCCCTCCCATAATTTTTTTTTTTTTTTTAATGTGACAAATGAAGAGCACATATCCTATCTGGTTGGAGGAAGATGACAGTATCAGGATGGAATGTCTTTTCTTGATGTGACTTGCAGCTTCTCCTTAGAGTCACACTGAACCAGGAGGATCAAACTATTCATGCTGCTCCCTGCCTGATATCATTAGAAAGCTAAGATTATCAACTTTATTATGAAAAGACATCTAACATGTAATATCTAGAACTAATATTCTAGTCATAACAAGGTTTTACAGTCATTGCATATTATATATGTCCTTGGCAGTTAAACAGTTAAAGCCTGCCTTCCCCACCCACATGAGGCCAGTAGAGCATGAATGCAAGAAGTGGAGCTTGGGATATATTTCATATATAATTTGATTCAACATTTCCATGTAAAAGCTTGTTTAAATGCTGTCAGTTCTTCCTCCTCCCACACAGAGTGAGTGACAGATGTCACTGTATACAGTCTCATGCAGGTGGAGCTGTCAATCACTGTGTGTGTGTGAGAACACAGGACTCACAAGATTTCTCTATGAGTCCTGACAGCATTCACACAACTTTTTACTTGGAAATACTTAGTGTAAACATAGAAAACTATATAGAGTATCCAAAGGATCACCTTTCTGAACTACACCTTAAGGCTAAGGACCTACGTAGCGGGTCTCAGTAAAAAAAGCTCTGCGGGAAAAACCCCGGCGGAAACACATCGCAATTTGTGCACTGTGCACTAATATAAAATTAGTAATCATTTTATTTTTTACTCCCGCTCCACCCAAAACTGGTACTGACTCCAACTCAAAAAGCCCTAGACAGAACAGATTGCTTTTCTCTCTGTGCACTGTGTACAGTAGTAACAGCTTCAGATCAGCTGAACAATTTCTGTGGGGTTTCAGACCCTCACCAATTTGATACCAATGACCTCTTCTAAGGATTGGTCATCTGTTATTTTTGCCAGGAAACCCCCTTTAGGTTAAGGCCCCACGTTGCGGAAACGCAGCTTTTTTTGTTGCAGATTTTGTTGCGGTTTTTTGAGCCAAAGCCAACAATGGCTATAAAAGGAATGGGAAATATATAGGAAGTTCTGCTGCATCCACTCCTGGCTTTGGCACAAAAAACCGCAACAAAATCTGCAACAAAAAAAGCTGCTTTTCTGCAACTTGTGGCTTCAGCCTTAAAATTTTTTACTGGCTCATAGTCCTTCTAGTTCTCGATGGCATTGGTTTGTCTTCAAAACGGATCAAAACAGTATACATCTTCATTGTCCATTATAATCACTGGGGCCATGTGCTGTGGAGAATATGGACAACACGCAGCTATGATTTATACACTGTTAAGTAATGCCTCACGCTAATGCCCCATGTTGCAGAAAAGCTGCTTTTTTGTTGCAGATTTTGCTGCAGTTTTTTTAGCCAAAGCCAGGAGTGGATTGACCAGAAGGGAGAAGTATAAGTACTTTTTTTATATTTCCTATTCTTTCTGTAGTCACCTCTGGGTTTGGCTCAAACAAAAGCATAAAAATCTGCAACATAAAAAGCAGCTTTTTTGCAACATGGGGCTTTAGCCTTAGGCTGGGGCCCCACATGGCGTAAATGTTGCGGTTTTTACAGTCCCTGCAAAGTGGATGTAATTCTATCGAAAAAATACCAGCAGTGGAAAATCTGCGATTTCCAAACCCATTGTGTTTTTGGAAATGGCAGCATGTCAATTATATCTACGGAAACGCTGGCGGTTTCCCTGCAGACTTTCTGTGAAAAGTGCTGCAGGGAAAGTGTATAATTATTAGATGCATAGTTTGTTTCAGATTTTTTTCATAGGAATTCATTCAATAGCTTTGTTTGTGAATTAGAGGAGCTTTACTAATTCTGTCTGACTATGGCTGTCAGCCATTTATGATGGAGTTGGAGTTGGAGCAGGAGTCAGAGTCAGGCTGTGAAAAGAAAGGAGTTACCATATACAGCACAGTACAAACATACCATATTTTTTGGACTATAAGACGCACTGGACCATAAGATGCACCTAGGTTTTAGAGGAGGAAAATAGGGGAAAAAATTTTGAAGCAAAAAAATGTGGTAAAATATTTAATATATGGGAGTTGTAGTTTTGCAACAGCTGCAAGGCCACATTGACATGCATCTTTTTTTGCGGGGCCAGTTTTAGTTGTACTATTTTGGTGAATGTCTATTGCTTTGATCACTTTTTATTCAAATCAGAGGCGAAACAGCGAAAAAAAATGGCGGTCCAGCACTTTTGATTTTTTTTCCCGCTATGACATTCACCCCACAGGAAAAATATCTTTAGAAGTTTGTAGACCAGGCATTTTCGGACACAGGGACACCTAATGTGTATGTGTTTCACAGTATTTTTCTATTTTTAAATGTATTCCTGGGAAAGGGGGTGATTTAGAACTTTTATTTTTTTTATTTATTATTTTTTTTAACTTTTTTTTTTCTTCACTATTTTATTAACCTCCCGAGGGGGTTTGAACATGCAATCATTTGATTGCAAGTCCCATAGACTGCTATACAAGTGTATTGCAGTCTATGGGAGATTCTGTACATTATTGCTGCGGCTGGTCATAAACCAGCCGCAATAGTAATACTCCTATGACAGGCCTGGGAGCCTTCACAAGGCTCCCGGCTGTCACAGGAACAGGACGGCTCCCGCGATTGCGCCACGCAGGAGCCGTCCTGCAACAAGAAAGGTACAGGCTGGTGGGGAACGGCCCCGGGGGCAGCTTTAATACCTTTAGAGGGCTCACAGGTAGTAATGCCAGAAATCAGAGTGGACTCTGATCGCAGGCATTAGCTCTGGGTTACAGCGGAGACCCGGTAGCTATGGCGACTGCTCTGCAGCAGAACGGCCACCATCATCTTCACAGACACGGCATCCTCCGTAACAGCACGGCACGGCGGATGCCAGGAGGTTCACACTGCTGGGACACCCTCTCAGCCCTAGGCCCGCAGCATCGCCCCACTTCTTCCTGCTGCAGGAAGCCAGCGGTGTCAGGAGTGGGGCGATGCTGCGATCCCGCTTCTCCGCCCCCCCCACCAAAACACCCCACATTCGGACTGTACAACGCACCCCCATTTTCCTCCCAAATTTTGGGGAAAAAAGTTCGTCTTATAGTCCGAAAAATACGGTAAATGATCGATACACAAATTTTATCTACTCTATGTTATTTTATTAGGCAGGAAATACATTCATGCGATGTATTGAGTGCAGGCATTTGTACATGATTTTGTACTATTTTATGAAGATTTTCTTTTACACAAAGCATAAAGCCATATATTACTGGACAATACCACAGAGAAAAACCACCTGCTTCTCAACTAGTTTGTATAACAGTTTTAAAGTGTATTTGCCAGCAATTGTTACTTTTTAGAAGCAGCAGATGCCTTTTTTGTATTCTGCTGGCTCTTAAGATGAGTAAACCAAACTCGCTGACCTAGACTGATCTCTACTAACACTCTTTAAAATGCTCCAGAGATCCTACAAAGGAGGATGTAGAGAACAGGACATGCATTTAGTAAAAGTGTTCTTCAATAACAAATAAAGATGAGTTATTACAGGACACAGCATCATGTTGGGCCACACAGGTGAAATTTTTAGAAATTCATTCTAACAAGCGTTGGAATGAATTTCTAAAACTCTCATCCAAGTGTCCCTAACATGAGGTGGTATATTGTTTTTAAGTATTTATTTAACACATTTAACAGGAAAGATTTAACAGCTTAGAAAGAACTTCATGTAAACAATGGGTTCTTTATATATTATGAAGCATGAGCTACTCATGGTGCATCAGTGATTTTCTCCAACCCCAAATATAAAGTTCTAACTTTTCAGACAACTTCTGGTCCACATGGGGACCTCGAAAGACGGAAACCCTGTCTGCTTAAAAAGTGGTTACACATGGAAAACCGTGGACCCTACAGATTATGATGGAGTCTGCCGAGTTTCATGCTGAAATCGGCAGAGAGAAAGGTCCTACTTGCAGGATTGGTCAAACGCTAGTGTGAAACGTATAATGCACTTTAATTAAAATTGCTGCTTCTTTCTGCCTGAAAAACCTCTCTACAGTTCCTGTTACTAGGTGTCTCCCTTCTAACTAATTTACAGTTGACTATTTTCTTTCCAGGGATGTACGTCCCTAGCAGCAAGATGGAAAGACAGTGAAGTGGGGGGGAGGGATTTTCTCTCTTCACACAGTGGGAGGGGCTAATTCTCAGCAAACCTCAAGGACTGGACATTCTGCACATTTTACAGCTTATAATATAAAAGTCTTCTATGTACTTGTATCTACTTTTGGCTTCTTGTGTGATTACAGATGGGAGATTATTCACAGACAGCAAGCAGCTTTACTGACTTTGCTCATAGATTACTCTTTTCCTGTGTCATGCCTGCATTGTAGATGCTAGAATGGTGGTATTTGCTCTATATTTACAGTTCAATGTTCCTGGATCTCCTATATGATGGTCACTTTGACTTTTCTCAGCTATTTGTTTTCTCTTGTACTTTACTCCTGACAGAACTGCACGTAAACAAACCAGTAGTTATAAGGGATTGGGGATTGGGCAGGCTGCTACTTATTGTACATGCCCACAGCCTCAAAGTAAAATGCAAGATATGCTACAGCCATAATGTGCTTATTAGCAGCAAACAAGACTCTGCAAATATTTCAACTTTTCATGAAAACTCAGGTACCCTTTAAAGGGATATTCCCATCTCGAGAATCATATTTAAATTTGTAGCTTAAACTAACTGAAGAGTTTTACCCAATGCATTACTTTATCTATCTATCTTTCTCAGTGTGTCAGATACAATGTCTCTCTCTTGCTCTGTCTCCCAGATACAGCTAAATATGTATCCTCCGTGTTTACAACTCACTGTCAAGGTTTCAGACCATATCTGCTATCTAGCAGCATGCTGGCTGGTCTGCTCACCTCTATTCTCTTTACTGTTATTGCCCATGGCCACAAAAACTCTCACCAACTCTAACAAGTGTATTCCACCTAGAAGTGGCCTGCGGTGGCAGTAGAATTTTACATGTACCTGTATATAATACACACAAGTGTTCCCATAAGCAAGGGGGCAGCATCATAGTCTGGGTGTTGCGTGCCTTCTTCAAGCATAGCGAGGGAGCCTTGTACTCTTTCACAGTGAGGTTCTCACTTCTGTATCCCATGGCCACTAAAGATAATATCACTCATCTGATCCCTGGGTTTGGCAGCATCCCACATGCATGCTTTGCACAGTACATGAGCAAGGAATAAACCCAACATAACACTTGGAATGTAAAAAGGCCCTGAGAACTATAGCCTTTGGTTGGAATACTATCTTATTACAGTCCAGGGCAATGGTAGCCTTAATTCACCTCTGGCTAGAACAGTGCTTGATGTAAAATCAAAGATAACAGTGTACAGAGGAGCCCTGGCCTGAGCTGTACATCCCACCGGCTACACCCAACTACCAACTTGTCAGTGAAACCAGGAAATGGAAGGGAGAGGAGACAGGAGAGCAGGTGAAACCCTGAGATGGGAAACCCCTTTAAAATTACCTCAGCCCCTATTTCAGAGAGAACTAGAATTGCAAAGTTGTAGAGCAAGTACAGTACATTTCACATTTTGTTCAATTAGAAAAGGTTAATGAGGGTGCGCCACATATTCCCAAAATTTCAAACGTTGTGTAAGCTTCCACTTCCCTGTAGTTTTGAGCTACTATGCGGTTAGTTTTTGAGCTTCAAGTACCTGATAGTTTGTGAGAAATGCAGCTGTCAGTGAAAAATGCATTTCGGTTTTGATAAAGATATTACAGGTCAAAAAGGCTTGAACAAATCGTTTACATGAATCTGACAGTCCTTTCTGAGCCTTACCCTGAATACTGTGATTTCTGGGCAAATGCTGTACAACAACCACTAGGAGGAGCTGTTCTTCTTTCTGGTGCTGCCGAATTGTTAACTAGCAAAGCATACACTACTGTGAGAAATGAACTGTGAATGACTGTACTATGTTGTAGCCTTAGACAATGAACAACCCAGGCAGCAATACTAACTATACTATACAATAGGGCAGAGTTACTAATACTGTCTAAAAAGTAAGATGGTGGAAATGTAAACTAGACCAGAGGTCCCAAAGACCGGGCCGCGGACCAGTACCGGGCCGTGGATCACTTGGTATCGGTCATCGGGGACCTCTGTATGCTACCAGGTGTGGGCTGAAGCTCCTATGCTGCGTGTAATCCACAGCATAGGAGCATTGGCAGGCACCTGTTACAAGTGTCTACACCAATAGATAACTTTCTACTTACTTGGTTATAACCAATGCAACTATATAACCAACCAACTAATAATAACCAACCAACTAATGCAGCTGCAACTAATGGTTATAACCAACCAACTAATGCAGCTGCCAGGACCTGTTCTTGCACACAAGATGTGTGCATATTCTATGCTGCTCCCAGAACCTTCATTATGGTGCCGCTGGGGCCGGGGAACAGAATAGAAGATGGACACATCCTGTGTGCAAGAACAGATCCCTGGAGAGGTGCATTAGTGAATAGGTAAGTATAATGTAATTATAGTTACAGTATGTGGGGGGACTATTACAGTCTTATTAACTGTGTCTGGCCCTAGTAGTGCCCCACACAAGTAATAGCCCCCCACACAAACACAGGTAATATTACCTGTGGGGTGCACTATTAGGGTACTATTACAGTTATAATGCCCCCCTACAGCTAATAACAGTCCCCACACATGTAATGTGATTAACTGGGGGAAATATTACTGTAAGAGTGCCCACCACAGGTAATAGCCCCACCCCCCCACAGATAATATTACCTGGGGGGGCGCTATTACAATAATAGTACCCCTCAGTTAACAACATTACCTGTGTGTGGGGGGGGGGGGCTGTTATTAACTCTTATAGTTATAGTAACCCTAATAGTGCCAATATCCCCCCACAGGTAATGTTAACTGGGGTGGGCACTATTACTGTAGTAGTGCCCATCTCAGGGGTAATATTACCTGTGGGGGGGATATTACCTGTGGGAGGAACTATTACAGTTATAATGCCCCCCAGTTCATAATATTACCTGTGTGGGGGGGGGGGGGCTGTTATTAACTGGGGAAGGGGGCACTATTATAGTAATACTGCCCCCTGTGTGATGGTCCCCCCTTATTGAATGAATGCCCCTCCACTCTACCCATGCTTTTATTATGGGAGCTGTTCACACCACCAATAAGTTATGCTTGATCTGGAGAGATCTCCCTTATTAAAGTATAGGGAACTGTATAAATGTAATCATTAACCCCTTAACAACCCAGGGCGTAATAGTACGTCCTGAGTCGCATGACGATGTATGGAGAGCGCTCAGGAGCTGAGCGCTCTCCATACACGGTGGGTGCTGGCTGTATAATACAGCCAGGACCCACCGCTAACATCAGCGATCGGTGCCTGCACCGATCGCGGCTGTTAACCCTTTAGATGTCGCGGTCAAACGAGACCGTGGCGTCTAAATCGCGCAGCTGCCACGGGCGCCGCCATTTTCCCCTATCGCCGCCCTCCAGAACATCATCGGAGGGCGGCGATTGGTTGCCATGACAGCCGGAAGCCTATTGAAGGCTCCCAGGCCTGTCATTACATTAGAGCTATTACACGATGCCAGAGGCATCGTCTAATCGCAGTGAAGTAATTTTGCTTTTCACTGCGATACAGTAGTAACGCAATGAATAGTATGATCGATCAGACCCCCTAGGTTTCAAGGTCCCTAGGGAGTCTGATCATACAAGTAAAGGTAGAAAAAAAAAGTTTTTAAAAGTATGAAAAAATAAAAAAACACAAAAGTTCAAATCACCCCCCTTTCCCTAGATCAGATATAAAAGTAAATAAACAAAAGTAAGCATAAACACTTTAGGTATCCCTGCGCTCCAAAATGCCCGAACTATTAAAATATTTATCCCATACGGTGAATTGCGTAGCGGGGAAAAAAAAATCAAAATGGCCAAATAGCGTTTTTTTCAACACTTTGCCTCCTATAAAAAAAAAATTGAATAAAAAGTGATCAAACCATTACATCTTTCCCCAAATGGTATCAATAAAAAACGTCATGTTCTCCCGCATAAGAAGACACCTTACCCAGCTCCATAAATGTAAATATGAAAAAGTTACAGGTGACACAATATGGCGACGCAAATTTTTTTTCAATTTAGCAAAGTTTAAAATTTTTTAAAAGGTATCAAAACATTACAAATACTATATAACTTTGGTATCGCCGTGTTCGTACTGACCCGCAGAATACAGGTACCATGTCATTTTTACCACACAGTGAATGCTGTAAAAATTAAATCCATATGAATTTGGCGCAAATGCAGTTTTTCTCCAATTGCACCTCATTCTGAATTTTTTTCCAGCTTCCCAGTTCATTGCACAGCATATTGAATAGTGACATTACAAAGTACAATTTGTTTCGCAAACAATAAGCCATCATGTGACTCTGTGAACTGAAAAATGAAAAGGTTATGGCTCTTGGAATGTAGGGAGGGAAAAACGAAAATGCAAAAACAAAAAATGGCCCGGTCATTAAGGGGTTAAATATGCACTTTATTGTGTTTTTTTTTTCTTTTATGAGCTGCCCAACCCTGCCTCGCCGCTGAAAACACCACCTCTGAAACCCCGTCCCCTGCCGGATCATGGGAGAGATGGCCTACATGTAAGTGGTCCTTGGTGCAAAAAAGGTTGGGGAGCGCTGAACTAGACAGTCTTAAACTGCACCAGTTTCATCAAAGTGGTTAATTTCACTGTTCTCATTACTGTCGCTGCCTGGTCCTCTTACCCCTTGGCTTTAAATCACTGTTTTCTTCTCTGGGGCATACATAGTGGAAATAAAGAACAGTGACATTACAGCCAAGAGTCTCACAATGCATTTTGGATTTTGTGGATTTCCTGAGCTAGAAACTGCTGCAGCTAGAACAAACCAAAAACATGGCTGGGCCTTCCAGGAAACATCTGAAGAGGTGGGGACCCTTTTTTCAATGCTTAGTTTATTTTTGATTTACCTTGGAAAACCACTTAAGGCTAAGGCCCCACGTGGCATCCCACAGCAAAAAAGCGCTGCGGGAAAAGCTGCGGCATCAACACATCACGGTTCTTCCTGCAGTGCTTTGCACAGAAAGTACGCAGAGGTTTCCTCTGTGGACTTTCTGCTTCAATTAAATCTATAGGGAAACCGCCGACATTTCCGTAGATATAATTGACATGCTGCGATTTCCACAACTGCGACGGTATTTCACCGAATAGTGGGCATGGGATTCGCTAGAATCCCATCCACTTTGCTGTGGCTGTAAAACGCAGCGGTTTTTTTCTGTGGCGTTTACGCCACATGGGGTGCCGGCCTTAGGCTAAGACCCCACGTTGCGGAACTGCAGCTTTTTTTTTGTTGAAAATCTTGTTGAGGTTTTTTGAGCCAAAGCCATGAGTGAATTGAGCAGAAGGTAGAAGTATAAGTACTTCCTATATACAGTGCTGGCCAAAAGTATTGGCACCCTTGAAATTCTGTCAGATAATACTCAATTTCTTCCAGAAAATGATTGCAATCACAAATGCTTTGGTAATAATATCTTCATTGAATTTGTCTTCAATGGTAAACCATAAAAAGAATTGTGAAAAAGCCAAATTGGATATAATTCCACACCAAACATAAAAAAGGGGGTGGACAAAAGTATTGGCACCCTTTGAAAAATCATGTGATGCTTCTCTAATTTGTGTAATTAACAGCACCTGTTACTTACCTGTGGCACATAACAGGTGGTGGCAATAACTAAATCACACTTGCAGCCAGTTGAAATGGATTAAAGTTGACTCAACCTCTGTCCTGTGTCCTTGTGTGTACCACATTGAGCATGGAGAAAAGAAAGAAGACCAAAGAAATGTCTGAGGACTTGAGAAGCAAAATTGTGAGGAAGCATGAGCAATCTCAAGGCTACAAGTCCATCTCCAAAGACCTGAATGTTCCTTTGTCTACCGTGTGCAGTGTCATCAAGAAGTTTAAAGCCCATGGCACTGTGGCTAACCTCCCTAGATGTGGACAGAAAAGAAAAATTGACGAGAGATTTCAACGAAAGATTGTGTGGATGGTGGCTAAAGAACCTCGACTAACATCCAAACAAGTTCTAGCTGCCCTGCAGTCCGAGGGTACAACAGTGTCAACCCGTACTATTCGTCGGTGTCTGAATGAAAAGGGACTCTATGGTAGGATACCCAGGAAGACCCAACTTCTGACCCAGAGACATAAAAAAGCCAGGCTGGAGTTTGCCAAAACTTACCTGAGAAAGCCAAAAACTTTTTGGAAGAATGTTCTCTGGTCAGATGAGACAAAAGTAGAGCTTTTTGGGAAAAGGCATCAACATAGAGTTTACAGGAAAAAAAAAAAAGAGGCCTTCAAAGAAAAGAACATGGTCCCTACAGTCAAACATGGCGGAGGTTCCCTGATGTTTTGGGGTTGCTTTGCTGCCTCTGGCACTGGACTGCTTGACCGTGTGCATGGCATTATGAAGTCTGAAGACTACCAACAAATTTTGCAGCATAATGTAGGGCCCAGTGTGAGAAAGCTGGGTCTCCCTCAGAGGTCATGGGTCTTCCAGCAGGACAATGACCCAAAACACACTTCAAAAAGCACTAGAAAATGGTTTGAGAGAAAGCACTGGAGACTTCTAAAGTGGCCAGCAATGAGTCCAGACCTGAATCCCATAGAACACCTGTGGAGAGATCTCAAAATGGCAGTTTGGAGAAGGCACCCTTCAAATCTCAGGGACCTGGAGAAATTTGCCAAAGAAGAATGGTCTAAAATTCCAGCAGAGCATTGTAAGAAACTCATTGATGGTTACCGGAAGCGGTTGTTCGCAGTTATTTTGTCTAAAGGTTGTGCTACCAAGCATTAGGCTGAGGGTGCCAATAGTTTTGTTCGGCCCATTTTTGGAGTTTTGTGTAAAATGATCAATGATTTGACTTTTTTTTTCATTCTCTTTTGTGTTTTTTCATTGCAAGCAAAATAAATGAAGATATTATTACCAAAGCATTTGTGATTGCAATCATTTTCTGGAAGAAATGGAGTATTATCTGACAGAATTGCAGGGGTGCCAATACTTTTGGCCAGCACTGTATTTCCCATTCCTTTTGTAGCCATTCTTGGCTTTGGTTCAAAAAAAACGCAGCAAAAATCTATAACAAAAAAAGCTGCGTTTTGGAATGTGGAGTCTCAGGCTTAAAGAGAATCTGGCACCATGGAAAAGCACCACCATCATGTTAAGCTGCATGCAAACAACCGTAGTGTTTTTTTTCACTGTTTACAAATACTGATCCGCAAAAAAAAAAAATGTCCACATTGCATCACTATGTCATCCGCAGTCACTGATCTGCAAAAAGACTTGTAAGACCCCTACACTGTCATATGTCACTCTGTGCCACGAATACAAACAAGAATAGGGCCTGCTCCATAATTTGCAGCTAGTTTGTACTGCCGAGACACTGATCAGTAAAAACTATGGATGTGTGTATGGGCCATAGAAATGAATGAGTCCGTATACGGAAAACATGGTTTGTTTGCATGGGGCCTTATAGAGTAGGGACAATTCAGTAGTTTGATATATAATTCTGAATTAAAAGATTCGGTCTACCTTGTCATTTATTAATTGAAATCCCTGCTTTTTCTATACTTAGAAATCCAGTAGGTAAAGTGACTCAATGAATAATAGTCTTAATCTTTTCCCAGAAAACTATATATCAATCTGCTCGTCTCCTCCCCATCTATAACATGATAACAGATCAGACTGCTTAATCAATGTGATAGGTTCTCTTTATCTAAAGTAAAATGACAAATTCCACTCTACTACATCTGTGTCACCAACTTTACTCTTGGCAACACCAGACAAACCTATAAAGCACAACTTGTTTTTCCTCCTGTTCCCATAGTAAAAGATTATCCGTACTCGATTGTATTGTATAGTCTAAGAAATCTGCCATAAAAGTACCTTTATTGAATATACAAGAATAAAGAGATTTTGTAACTCTCAAAAATATGTACAATAAAGATGTTCCACTCCACTTTTTATTGGAAAAATTAAATACAAGCTGCAGAACATAAAGTTTAAGAACAATGCCATAAACAACACTCTCCGATCTACCACATACTAAATGGTAAAATATCAACCAAAGATGACAGAAACGCCATAATAACATACATTATCTACTGTTCATGTCAACTTCTGTGTCCTAGCTATGAAAACACATGACTATAAGGCATGCTGAGGAATTTAGAGTAGGGGTTACTGCTGATCTACTTCACAACTACTCTAAAAAAAAAAAAATTCTGAACAATGTAAAACAGCCAGAAACAAGATGGGCCTGAAATTCATTATGTGCAGTTTTGTGTCTTTTGGATTCGCACAGTTAGAATGAGTTTTGAATACACTATAGCCATTGCGTGCAGCAGAGCATTCAGGAGGAGGAATTAGCCTATGATCATTCACTTCTCTCACCCTAGCTATTAATACTTCTACCTACACGAACATCACTATAGTTGCCAAGAAGTCTCTTCAGAAACAGCGCAATGTCCAAAATGTTGTGGTTTATATAAAAGAACTATGTGAGTCTAATGTATTAAATATCTTCACTACATTTTTGTAGCTGATGAAGTCACTGGGCAGTGACATCACTAGCCATCTAGAGACAACCACATTCTGCTCTAAATCAGCTATGATCCCTTTTCAGGGTACGTGATGCTTATCTTGCTTCAGACACACTTAATTTTATTATAAAACATAATTGCTAACAGGATAATCCCCTTTAGGCCGGGGCCCCACATGGCGTAAACGCCGCAGAAAATAATGTGGCATTTTACAGTCACTGTGTAGTGGATGGGATTCTAGCAAATCACAACCCCACACAGCAGTAAAATACGCGCAGTGGAAACACTGCAATTTCCAAAATCATCGCCGTTTTGGAAATCGCAGCATGTCAATTATACCTACAGAAACGCCAGCTGTTTCCCTGAAGAAGAAAGTCCGCAGAGGAAACCTCTGTGAACTTTCTGTGAAAAGCGCTGTGGGATTGCCGCCGTGGTTTTTCCCGCAGCGCTTTTTTGCTGTGGGACACTACATGGGGCCTTAGCCTCAAAGCATAACAACTTTTGATTTTCTGGCAGCATTTTTTATATTGATAAAAATTTTCATATACTTTATTAACAGTTTTTGGCTCCTTTCCATGTAATCCAGAATTGAAAGCCACTGAAAGATGAGATTATCATCTGTGACATGACACTAAGATTCCAAGATTTTCTGTTTTATTTCCAGCGATATCACTTACAAACACAGTTGGAATTGGGATATTTATAAGCAATTGCTGCTGTTCCTAATCTTGACTGTGGGTTAACTGATAATATATATGGGAATAATGCAGATAAAACAGCAATCTCACCTTTCATATGAGACTAGAATCACTGTTCTAAGTTTTATAATGGCAGAATACAACTGTTTAAAGTGACTCCCCCCAGACTCACTAGCCCTGCTTTAGAGCCTGTACACCTGTAGTCCAACTAGAAATCAGTGAGAGAATCAAGGCAAAAAACATAGAATGTACAGAACTGGATTTCGTCACAGGATTTCATGAAAAAGGGGTCAAAAGCTATAAAGTATATTACAATATTTATTAATAATACAAATGCAGCATAAAAAGCAAAACTCGTTTGAAAGTTTAGTTATGTGTTAAAGGGAAAATGTCGCCAGGAAATGGCCTATTCTTTAAATCATGTTTTTATATTAAACACATTTTTGAAGAATTTTTGGTGATGTTGCTTTTAATTTTCCATGTTCTGATCTATATTTAAAAAAATTCTAAAAATCTTGCAATTCCAACTCTTGCCACTAAGCCTAAAATAGTTTGTGACTTCCTGTCTCCTGGAGACGGACCATGGACCATAGACACAATGGTCTGGAGCAGACCCTATTGACTTATTTGGGAGAGTTTTCTAGGCGTACTCTGTGACCTGTACAGAGGTCACTGCACAGAGGGGGAAACTGATAAGCTGTGAAATCACCAATCATGACTAGTGGATTTTATCTGAAAATAAATGATATGTTTGATCATCAATGTGCTGATAGGTGAGGCGGCTGCTGCAAGGAAATTTCGTGCAGAAACAGGAAGTATTAGTAGATTATTTTAGTGGCCACAGTCAGAACTGCAAGAGTTTTAGGAATTTTTAAAAATGTGAATAACATGGAAAATGTTTAAAAACCGCAACAAAAATTATTTAAAAATGTGTTTAAAGGGATCCTATCATTCAGAAAGGCCAATTTTAGTAATTTTTATAAAGGCTATTCTTCTTCTACTTTTCTTGTTTCACTCCTCGCCGCAGTTTAGAAGAAATGTTGATTTTTATCTTTATGCTAATGCAACTTCAGAATGCACAGGGGGCATCCCCTGTGCTCTCCTCAGACGCATTTTTGAACTTACCGCAACGCCTCTCTTCTTCTTTAATAAACGCCTCTTCTTGACGTAATCCTTCGTTCGGGAGACATGCGCCGACTGCGCATGTCCATTCGGCCATTTTCCTGTGGCCTATTACACGAGCGTACTGCATGCGCTGTATGTAATAGGCCACAGGAAAATGGCCGAACGAAGACTCGTACAAGGAAGACGTCAAGAAGAGGCGTCTGCTAAAGAAGAAGAGAGGCGGCGCGGTAAGTTCAAAAATGCGTCTGAGGAGAGCACAGGGGATGCCGCCTGTGCATTCTCAAGACGCATTAGCATAAAGATAAAAATTAACATTTCTTCTAAACAGCAGAGAGGAGCGAAACAAGAAAGGTAGGAGAAGAATAGCCTTTATAAAGGCTATTACGATGTGGTCTTGCTAAAATTGGTCTTTCTGAATGATAGGATCCCTTTAACATAAAACTTGATAGGGAATTTCCTGGCAACACATTCCCTTTAAGTAAGGCACTTAGCAAATGGAGGGAAACGGAGGATGGGAGTAGTAGTGGTGGATGACGTGCCACCAGCTAGGCCGAGCACACTCAACCACGCTCCCCAGCTCTACTTCTGGACCGGACACCGCTGAGGGTGGCGGATGGTGGTGTTAGTAGTTTTCCCCAGGGCGCTTCCAGTTGGAGAGGGGACCTCTTTACTCTGAGCCGCTGTGATAGAAGTCGGAAGGGCCCTGATGGTAAGGCAGGACGACTCGGGCAGCCAGTTGTGCAGTGAAACAGGATATTGCTTTACTCAGCAATTGAAGAGGTAACAACAAGCAGCTTCCAAAATGGGGGTTGTAGTTCTCCAGTGTCCAACTTCCCAGCCTTGGTTTTAGGAGGGTGCTCAGGGATGCTTAAGGTTCTAGAATAACTCCAACTATAACTCCTCTCATGTGTCACTCCCAGCTGTAGATACTGGGGACTGTAGTGCAGGGTAGTCCTGACAGGGATCTGGCTACCTTTAGATAAGGTGCCAAGTTAACTCCTCCTGTCACGGAACTCCACTGCTCCTCCTGGCACAGAGTCCAAACTCCTGACAGCTGAACTCTCTTGCTCAGGGCTGTCTCTAGATGAGCCTTGGGCTGTATCTTCCTCCTAGGGGCTGAATGGATGGCCGTTGAAGCACAGTTTCAGTGCTGGTTCACACACTCCTCTGCAAACTACTAGCAATCTAGACTGAGCACAGACTGGCACTAGACTGGGCTCCAACGGTTATCCGGGAGACAAAAGTCTCCTTAAATCCCGCCCAGTGGCCTGTGATAGGCCAGGGCTGTACCAAGGAGAAGGTTTGAACACTGGGATGGAACCACAGGGGATAAACAATCAGGAAAGCTGCATAAAAGTATTTACAAGTGACATAGAAGACGGGACATGCCAACATAATCCAGAAGCATAAGAGACAAACAATTAAAGTAGTTGCACTCCAGGATGCTGCATAAATACTGCCCATGAATGCTACCACACCCACTAAAAATTCACCAAAACTGTCAAAGATGTCAAACTGTGTGCACTATATGTTATAATCAGTATGTCCCTCTCGAATAGCAAGGATCACTTGGTTAACATTCTAACACATCTAACTCTCCAAAGGGGTCTCCTTGGTGAGTGCAGTGGAACCCTTGGGTCCTGTTTAAGTAGGACACTGAAAAGATATCCAACTTTAAAGAGCACTGCTCTATGATGACCCTCATTAACCCTCTACTACTATTGATAATACATTGCTAACATTGACTTACAGTGTTGAAAATCTGAAGTAAACAGTACAGTACAGTGGTCAAAGGGAAAATTCCAATAATTTATAATACAATTTATTTTTGCATTAATAAACACATTCTAAAAAAATAACATTAAAAATAAAAATCTAGTTTATTAAAAAAACTTCATATACTCTTTTTATGCTGTGGGAAGGGAGGGTCATATATTCTCAATAAATTCCCTGCAGCAAGATAAACTAGTATCAGGATGCAAAGGCGTAGAGGTCCATATGAAATGATAAAATATTAGCTCTCTAGAACAAGCCTAATAGGTTATGTGCACACATTAGAACTTTGGAAGATCAAATACTAGAAGTACAAGGGCTTACGTATAAATGGCAGCCAATAAGCACTGGAGATTTCTGCCACTTCCAATGTGTGTCTTATTTCCATTAAAGGAAAAGGATAAATGTATTCCTAGCTGTGTAATGGAGATCTAGAACTGTAACACTATATCTTAAGTCTATGTGCCTACTTTTATGTAATTTTTTTAATTTACTTTATTTTTTCAGGGGGCCTATTGAGCTGCACACCCAGCTTAAAGAAAATAAAAATTTTGCTGTATGTGATGTCAGCACTTCAGCAGTGAAAGAGACTCGATCTTGATCCCTAGAATTGTAAAAGCATCTTTATTCCCTGAGGCTAATGTAAGAATGAGCAGAATGCAGGGCTAGTCTGTGCAACATAGCTAGAAGCTAAGGTACAGAAGTACAGAATCTCTAAGTGTTTTATAGAAGGCTCTAGGTTACATTCAATACTGCTGAAACTGTTAATGTATCCAGGGGGCAGGGGATCTGCAACTCTACTATATAAAGTAAGAGCTACAATAATATACTAAGTGAGTAAACCACTATCCCTAGATATAAAACAACAATAGTTAGATAAGGAAGCTCTATGCTTAGTATAGGTTATCAGTATTACATATATTCATAATATATCGATAACATATATTTCTGTGTAATCCTGCATTTCTTTATTCTTTCTCTTGATTCTCTATTGAGAGCTATAGACTATTTCTCACAGTGTATGGGCTTGTGTGTAATGAAGAGAAAAGAGGGTGGGGGAGGTCAGTATACAACATAGAAACTTGCTGGTGTCAAAGAGGAGATTCTCCTCTTTCATAAGGCGTTACTAAAAAGATATAAGGAGATTTATATTCAGACTCTGGTTTAAAAAACACGTTATAGTGGGTCAAGAACCAAGTTTAGGCAAGAGTAGACCAAGCATTCTAAGAGTTTACAGATGAAGATGAGATCAGAGTGGGGTTGGTAGGTAGCAGTATATAATATATAAAGGAATAAAATAAATATAAATAGTTTACTCTGCTACCTACATTGTTTATGCTGCTACACAGTTAGACTTGGATGGGATACACTGCAGGCACCATCAGCATTGGATATCCAATCTTATAGGCACAGATTGATGGCTTGTCTATTAAGGCCTTATTCATGACATGCACGCTCTAGTGAAAACCTGGATTCTGCATAAAAGAACTATTTTGGAGAGCAGATCTGTGTTGTGCAATTCATCTGTTATTCATTGTGGAAATGTATGGATAAACTAAAAGCTGTACATGACCTCTTCCTTTATCAGCAGGGCCTGCCGTATTGACAGCACTGATCAGTCAGTGCCAATTGGAATATTAACCGTTGCCAGTTTATTTACATTTCCAGGAAGAATACCAGAGGAACAGCACGAATCAGAGTTCTAAGAAAAGATGCTCAACACCAATATTTACTGAAACAGACATGTAAGAAATTGTGACAGATTTTCTTTCATGTCCGCTAAAAAGTAGACAGTGTGCTGAATTCAGCACACTGTCGGCTTTCCCGGTATGTGCCCCGATGCTGGAGATATCGGTGCCAATAATTACAACACCGATATCTCCCCACTGTCATAAGGGTGGGCCTTACAGCCTAGCGTCAGACCAGATCTACCACTACTGTCTAATAGTGTGACAGTCTAAACTTAGACTAGATAGCTTTAAAATGGCCACATTTATTAAGGTGACTGATGCTATATGATAAATCTGACATTTTTAGACTGCCTAGTCCGTTTTTACATCACCTATTTAAAGTGGTTGTCCTGGAAATACAGAACTGGGGCAGGAGACAGGGGAAGGTGAAACATAAAAACAAAAATACATACTCACCTCACATACCGGTGACATCCTTTCCTGTGACCATGCATTGAGGACTTCTGCCAAAACAAGCACCCCCACGGCCGCTGCTGGACACTGGTGTGCAGGGGACAGATGCGTGTGTTTTTTTTTTGTTTTTTTTTTATATATTTCACTTTCTCCGACCTCGGCCCCAGTTCTGTATTTGCCCTTTAATGGATTAGTTTATGCCAAGAAATGTGCCAAAATTTTGGTGCACAGTAAGGCACATATGTTCTGCTCCCATTCATAAAGATAAGTACACTTTTTCTGCAGTGTTTTTTTTTCTACGCTTGGAAAAAAGACTCAGGTTTGTACAATTGCCACAGTTTCTCATTGACTTCAATGGAACAGTTGCATGGCCATTTTTGACACATATTTCAGCATAGAAGACACAGCATAATGTGTGGCAAAATACCACAGTGGGGCAAATTCATTATTAGTATTATACACCAGTCTTCATGGCAGCTGTGATGGCAGAGGTGGTCTTAGATTCAAGATGAGGCGCAGACCGTGCACCACTGCAGAAATCTACATCAGCTCATAGCTGACATAGATGTCTATCAACATTAAAGGTTAGTAAATTTGGCATAGTATGCTGGTCCGCTCACACAGTGCCCTGCCCACTTTTAGAAATGTGGTGAGGCTGGTGTAAAAACAACACTTGCAATTGGGGAACATTATATATACTGTGTGGGGACCACAGGACAGGAAACTGTAAAATACAATGGGGAAGAGGGGACCCAGTACTGGCAAAATAGAATAAAAGGCAGTACAATGTTAAAAGGCTGAATAAGAAGATTACAGTGGAATAAGAGGTAGAATACAGGTAGGGACATTTATTTTTTTTATTACGAAGTATGGTAGAGGGGGGGGGGGTCCATGTCAAACTTCTCATCCAAAAGTAGGTCCCATCTTCAGAAAGTTTGGGAGCTACTGCTTTGGCGGAACTATCTGTATACATACATTTCAGTTCCTTGAGTTAATGTCAGTACAATAATCTGAATAGAAATATACTATATATTGAGGGAATGTATAATACAAATGTGTTTCTTTACTGTAGTAAGTCATTCTCATTGTAGTAAAGTACATATGTATAATTTAGTACAGTACATACTGCGCATTGTCATACTTAAAGGCTCACATCTGCACTAGTCCGGTTTTGTATTTTGTTATAGGAACACAAAAGCAAAAAACAACCGCACTGCCATATCCGTCATACAGCAGACACTAACAGCATGGTGTCTGCCATTTTATGCACTATATTGTCTGGGAATTTTTGACAAAATCAGGAGGCTCCAACTTAGCGGTGGCAGTAACCTTAGAATGTTGAGCAGTGAGGACATCTTTATACCTATTGCCAGCTATGCATAAAGCCGGATGCTGACACATGGTCAGGCTCCATCTTCGGGGTCGTTCACACTACCGCTGGTGACAGTCAGTTGCTATTATCGGTTACAAGATTTTCGCAATGGACACTAGCAGAACCATCACAAATCCATTAAAAATTCCATTGATTTCAATGGGATTTTATCTTGTGTCCGTTAGTGACCATTAGTGTCCGTTTACACCAAATCTGTCACATGCAGGATTTTTGTGTTCGTGAAAATTAACGGTTACATGATGGACTTTAGGCATCCGTAATGCACGGGTGTCTGTTATATTGTCCGTGGGGTTTTTTTTTTATGCGCATGCTCAGAAAGCAGAAACAAAAAAAAAAAAAAAAAAAAGGACAGTATAAAAACAGACACTAAGGGACACTGATGCTAATGGGTCTGTTTTTTTTAACTGATCCATTTAACATCAGTTGGTGTCCATTAATGTCTGTTATGATAGGTTATGATGTAGGCGCACCTTCTTGTTAAATGTTCTGGACATGTTAGTTAGCTTAGATGGGCCTATTTTGGCCATGTGCACTTTGCGCCTTTTTTGTGAAAAAAGGTGTAAGTGTTGAAAAGTTGCGCAATCGCCACTTTCTAATGCATTCTAGCCTGATTGGCTCTTTTACGCTGACCATGGACTGGAGTGCATTATTTTGGGCCTTTTTAAAAAAAAAGGCGCGAGTCATAAACACAGCGTAAAAAGGATCTCCATTTAGGCCACACCCCCTTTTCTCGCCAAAAAGCAAAAAGTGGCGAGAGCGGTATAGCAGCATGTAAAAAAGGCACAAAGGTTTCATAAATGAAGCGTACCACAGAAAAACACCTCAAAAGGCGCAATTTATGCCAAAAAAAGGCACAAGTAGCTTAATAAATGTGCCCCTATATAGTTAGGGGTGTTGGGCTGTGATCTTCCTTATAACTGTGTGACTTTCTAATAATTATCACTACTTAAAGGAAGTCTGCAGTTCCACCTGTATGTCCATCACATGACCATGGACTGTTTATTCAATGGAAATTAGCGAGAATGAATGACAGCAAGCAAAGATCTAGACAACCACAAGGTGTTGATACAAAATCTATACTGGAAAATTGTATAACTTTTCATTACACAAGCAATAACATTTATTACTGAAACTGGACAACCCCTTTAAGTACATAATGATAGTGTATTGAGTTGTGGACTGGGGCGGCAATACATATACTGTAGTTATAACCCCAAACCTACCACGCTTACCAACTTCTCACAAGTAAAAATCAGACTTTTTAAGCGCCATTCCCTAGAATACCCAACCTACCAGGAAAGGTCCACATTTGGAGAGTGTTTGCACAAACCACACTCTCCATTTTAAGGCCAGGAAAAAACATGCCATAAACGTCTCTTAAATTCGGAACTGCTGGCAACTATAATATACATACAGTATATGCCTACTTATCAACTCAAACTTATTGCTAACAACCAAACACTCTCTAAAGACAATCAACAGTAGCTGAATGGGTCCAGCTAAAAAGCTTACACTCCTCAAAACTGAAATTGCAACACCAAGAAGGCAAGCCATAAGGCATAGCAATTAGCAAGTGCCGCTAAGATCTGCAAATGATCAAAATTTTTTAATAACCTACTTCCAATCTATGGCATGTGAGAGGGGCATAAATTTCAGAGCAAAATTTTTATCCATGTGAAACCTCTAAAACTGGATCAAGTGGAATGCCAGTTATCGACATTTGTTGCAAACTGAGAGGGACAGGATCACTGAAGTGAGACACCTCACTATCACCTAGGCCAAGATATCAGAACTGTGCAAAGGTGTGTGTCCCAGAGATTGCGAGAACAACAATGAACTGGAATAACTCTGCACGGACAGAATCTAACTGGAAGAACGCATAGTGATCCATTCTGTACATCCCAAGCCTAGAGCAGCAAAGCAGTGTTGACACAAAGTACCAGAAGATGTTTGCACAACACTGGGCTACAATCCAGATGTCCAAGTGTTCCACTGACCTCATGCCACCACTCTCAAATGTTATCATGGTGCAAGGCAGGAGGTCAATGGAGGTCTATTCTCTTCAGGAATGAGCTGTGCTTTTTGTCTTGACTGAAATGATAGCTGGAAGAGGCCTTCACAAGGGAACCTCTCTTGTCTTCACTTACACTAACAGCTCAGCATTACATTGATTTGGTCGTGGAACCAGTGGTACAGCCATGTTTCCAAAGTCCCAGTAGCCATTTTATACCAGGACAAAACTAGGCCGCATGGGGCCTGTGCTACTTTGATCAGTCTGTGTGGCCTAAACTTGCTACCATGGCCTGCAGGGTCTTCGGACTTCCATCGAGAAGGGAGCTACCAGTAGCCAAGTGCATTTAGTGTTACATGACATTCCTAACACAACCATTAACAACCTCACTGATAGCATACAAAGGTATGTAAGCACGTGTATTTCTGTGCATGGTGTTCATACTTAGTCAGCCACCAATTGTGCAAGTTCTCCCACCTAAAAACATGAGAGTGGCCTGTAATTGACATCATAGGTAGACCTCAACTATGAGAGACAAAATGAGAAAACATATCTAGAAAATCACATTGTCTGATTTTTTAAGAATTTATTTGAAAATGGTGGAAAATAAGTATTTGATCACCTACAAACAAGCAAGATTTCTGGCTCTCACAGACCTGTAACTTCTTCTTTAAGAGGCTCCTCTGTCATCCACTCATTACCTGTAGTAATGGCACCTGTTTGACATTGTTATCAGTATAAAAGACACCTGTCCACAACCTCAAACAGTCACACTCCAAACTCCACTATGGTGAAGACCAAAGAGCTGTGGAAGGACACCAGGAACAAAATTGTAGACCTGCACCAGGCTGGGAAGACTGAATCTGCAATAGGCAAGCAGCTTGGTGTGAAGAAATCAACTGTGGGAGCAATAATTAGAAAATGGAAGACATACAAGACCACTGATAATCTCCCTCGATCAGGGGCTCCATGCAAGATCTCACCCCGTGGGGTCAAAATGATCACAAGAACGGTGAGCAAAAATCACAGAACCACATGGGGGGACCTAGTGAATGACCTACAGAAAGCTGGGACTAACGTAACAAAGGTTACCGTCAGTAACACACTACGCTGCCAGGGACTCAGATCCTGCAGTGCCAGACGTGTCCTCCTGCTTAAGCCAGTACATATCCGAGCCCGTCTGAAGTTTGCTAGAGAGCATTTGGATGTTTCAGAAGAGTATTGGGAGAATGTCATATGGTCAGATGAAACCAAAGTAGAACTGTTTGGTAGAAACACAATTCGTCGTGTTTGGAGGAGAGTGAATGCTGAGTTGCATCCAAAGAACACCATACCTACTGTGAAGCATGGGGGTGGCAACATCATGCTTTGGGGCTTTTTCTCTGCAAAGGGAACAGGACGACTGATCCGTGTTCATGAAAGAATGAATGGGGCCATGTATCGTGAGATTTTGAGTGCAAACCTCCTTCCATCAGCAAGAGCATTGAAGATGAAACGTGGCTGGGTCTTTCAGCATGACAATGATCCCAAGCACACCGCCAGGGCAAAGAAGGAGTGGCTTCGTAAGAAGCATTTCAAGGTCCTGGAGTGGCCTAGCCAGTCTCCAGATCTCAACCCCATAGAAAACCTTTGGAGGGAGTTGAAAGTCCGTGTTGCCCAGCGACAGTCCCAAAACATCACTGCTCTAGAGGAGATCTGCATGGAGGAATGGGCCAACATACCAGCAACAGTGTGTGCCAACCTTGTGAAGACTTACAGAAAACGTTTGACCTCTGTCATTGCCAACAAAGGATATATAACAAAGTATTGAGATGAACTTTTGTTATTGACCAATTACTTATTTTCCACCATAATTTACAAATAAATTCTTTAAAAATCAGACAATGTGATTTTCTGGATTTGTTTTCTCATTTTGTCTCTCATAGTTGAGGTCTACCTATGATGTCACTTACAGGTTTCTCTCATCTTTTTAAGTGGGAGAACTTGCATAATTGGTGGCTGACTAAATACTTTTTTTCCCCACTGTATATAGATCAATGTATTTTGAATATTTTGTTTCCATTTTTTCATAATTTGCATAACATTGATGTGAATTCCATAATTGTAAGATTTTTCCTCCTTGGTGCTGCAATTTCAATGTTGATGAGTGTAAGTATGACACAGCATGTAGGTTTCATAAGAAATACATAAGAAGTACTTTATGCTGTACAATACAATTCCCTAGAAGACCTGTCCTTTTAATCTCTATTCAGTCTTGTCTACTGTTGTAAACAATCCCAGCTCGACATTTCAACCTGTTTTCATAGAAATCGTGAAAGCTTTGTTCAGAATCAAAGCATTAAAATATGAATAATATGTACAATAAATGTAACCTTTCATGGGAATGTTCACGATTTGACCTCCGACCATATGAAATAGGCTGCACTTTACTAAAATGTAGTCTGAATATAAAATACAATGGTAACAATACAAAAGTATTCTAGGTATCCATCCTGCTCTAGTTAGCTTTAATAAATCTTTGTACAAAATACCATGTACACTTGGAATGAAAAACACAACCTTCCTATCTGGAAATAACAAAGAAGAATTCACTGTCCTGTTATTGTTTTGTAAAGATGAAATCATTAGCCTTACGTATCCTGACACTTGAGAACCTGCTCAGCCTAGGAAGGACATTCTGCTCCTTAGCACAGTGTAACAAATATGACACTTCTCAATAGAAATCCATTTCAAGCAGATAAAGAGAAAATAATCAAGATATAACTTCTGCACATGAAGGTTATTACAGTCTTTGTACAAAATATATTACATACAGATAATAAGGTGCACAGTTTGGATATGACATTTAAAGGGCAAGAAATAACAGATGCTGCTTTGCAAGTGATATCACCTACAATAAAAAATCATTTTGTCGTCTTAACCACAAAGTGATTCAGATCTTGCTGTATGAATGACACTCATTGCAGTCTAACAATGGGTAATAGCCAGGGCGGGGGCTACAAAGAAAGGCACAACTGCCCCGAGTACAAATTGCTACTCCTTGAAATAGCCATGAAGAATAGGTAGACCTAGGACAGGGTAATTAATTGAGCATTTTACCTTGATTACCATTAATGGCAATTATTTAGGCCCCTTACAATATTCCCCTTTTCAAGTATGTGTTAGGCGAACCTCACAAGAAGTCCGAACCGGAACTTCTATTATACTTTGGGGTCTCTTCAGACCCCAGAGTATAATTAGTGGAGGCCCATGGGAGGTGAGAAAACATAAAAAACAACGTTACTCACCTCCCTAGGGCTCCAGCGCTGCCCCTGGTCCTCCTCAGACCTGCTAAAGATGTCAGGGGCCGCTGAGGCCCAATCACATGCGCTTGCGTTTGCACCACGCTTGCGTCTTTGCATGACACCACTTGACTGCTGAGGCCCAGTCACAGGCCTAAGCGATCCCTGATGTTATTCAGAATCCCAGAAAAAGAACCCAAGTGCCACTGTTTTTTATGCTTGCTCACCTCCCCTAGACCTCCACTAATTATACTCTGGGATTAAAGAGACCCCAGAGTATAATAATAGCAGTTCCGGTTCGGACGTGTTCAGTTGAAAGAAAACTGCAGGGTAAGTCTTGCAAATAATGTGATAACCAAACCGACATAACCACGTGAACAAAATCACGTCAGTTAGCTAGATTGACAGTTGATTTTGGTTATTTTTTGATTTATTGCCCAGCCCTAAGAAGACCTGTCTAGGCTTAAAGCCCTTCAGAAAAGTACCTGCCATAAGGCATAGTAGTGCTATATTTTAGGCCGATGATAATAAAGGTGATTCAAAGAGAAGCTGTCATCTCTGTCTGTTTCAGTATGTATGTAAACATATGTATTCTCCATTAAAGAGGACCTTTCATGTCCGACCTATCCTTAGCATAGGTCATCAATATCAGATCCGTGAGGGTCTGACATCCGGCACCCCCGTGGTCAGCAGTTTGAATAGGCTGCAGTGTTCGGAAAACCCCTTTAGGCTGGGGGCCCCACGTGGCGTAAACGCCGTGGCAAAAACCGCAGCGTTTTACAGTCCCTGCAAATCGAATCCCATCCACACACTGCAAAAAAATATGTGCAGCGGAAATGCTGTGAATTCCAAAACCGTCGCGTTTTTAGAAATCGCAGCATGTCATTTATACGCAGATTTTTCAGCAGCACTTTTTTTCTGCAGCCTTAGCCTTAAAGAAAAACGGTAACATGAAATTGCAGTGCATTTTATAGAGTTGGAGGAGCTGAGCAGACTGATATATGTTGTGGAAAAAGATTCAATGTAACTTGACTTGAGTAATTAATTTAAATATCTGCACTTTCTTAAGTGTCAAGTGGGAAGTTACTTACAGAGATACATTATGTTGGGGCTCAGCAGACTTCAACCTTCAAACTCCAGTACAACTCCCACCATGCCCCACTCACTTCTATGGTTAGCCCCAAAAAGAGCAGAGCATGTAGGCATGTTTTGAGTTGTAGTGCCTAAGGTTGCCTACCCTTGCACTATTCGGACAAGAGTATTGAGACATCGACATTTTACACCTACAGGAAATTTTATGACATCACATTCTAAATCCTAAGACATTAATATGGAGTTCTTCCCCTTTTGCAGCTAAAATCGAATTTACTTTTCTGAGGAAGCATGTGAACACGTGATAGTGAGTGCACCCCTGGCTTTTCACCATGGGTAAGCAGTGTTTTGGCTGTTTTGTAGTAGACGCTATATATGTTATTGATATAGAATGTTGTAATAGAGCAGGAGAACAGCTCCACAGTCACTGTATACTAGTCATCCTTCTATCTTCTGATTATGTATGCATGTCGTTAACAATGACATTAATAAAGCATTTGATATTTTATTATTGCTAGTCTTTGTTGGTTAACATCTGCCCCTTTTTTGGCCATATTTTCCACAGTTGTGCCTTTTTATAGACTAGTTTTACCCGTGGTGCTGATTTATGATGTAGGCACACCTTCTTGTTAAATGTTGTGCACATGTAAGTTAGTTTAGATGTGCCTTTTTTGTGCCATGTGCACTTTGCGCAAAAAGGTGCAAGTGTTTGAAAATGGCTTAAACTCGCTCGAGGAAAGCCCTGGGGGCTCACTTACAATTCAGGCACCCAATGTGCCTCCAATTTCTTCCTCTCCCTGGGAGACAGCTGACAGTATTCTGCCAGTGATGCTGGTTCGGAGCCGGCTGCCACTCTCCCACGCTCCTGCCGGCGCTGACAGAGGACCTGCAGCCTGAGCTTTGCCGACACAAGCAGCCACATCTAGCTGCCTTCGCTGCGTGTCTGCCTCCCTCCGATGCCAGTACTGCTTTGGGGGGTGATACTACTCTCCCATGGGAGATTCCTCCATCCTCTCTGACTGTGCCTCATGGCCAGCGGGCATGTTGCCACACTGCACGTGCCAAAGTACCGGACCCGACAGCTGCAGCTTCTCAGCTGTCCCCGACTACTCCACTCACTGTGGCCTCAACATATGCCCTACAGTGCCCTCCACCCAGCATCCCATCTTCTCCTCCACCTGGACTCAGCTTTCCTACTAACCAGGGCTCTTTTACACTGCCCATGGACTGGAGTGCATTTGCACCCATTTTTCCCCTTTTTAAAAAAGGCGCAAGTAATAAATACAGCATAAAAAGGATCTCCATTTAGGCCATGCCCCCTTTTCACACCAAAAAGCAAAAGTGGCGAGAACAGCATAACAGTGTGAAAAAAAGGCGCAAATAGCTTAATAAATAAAGCAGAGCGCAGAAAAAGACCTCAATACACAACAAAAAAGGCGGAAGTAGCTTAATAAATGTCTCCATTCTTTCAGAAATATTTGTAGTGACAAGCCCAATGTAGTGGCAGCCACATGCGGACGAACCTCACCTGCAATGATTGTATGATCGTGTGAATGTGTATGATCGTGTGAATGATGGCTGCCGCATGCGGGCAGGGTATTGTCTGTATGTTTCTGCCACCATGACTACAGAAGGTGCTTGATTTCATACACCTGAATGAAACACCTGAGTTCAGTTATTACGAGGTGTGTACTTTTCTCTACATAGTATTAGGCTAGGTCTACACAGCAATTTTGTCCGTGACTTCTATTGCATAACCAAAGATCACTGTGTTGCCCTGCAACTCCTTCACTATGCACTATGACCCCAAGGGTGCTAGGACTGCAATTTCAAGTTGCAAGAAAATCCATCAGTGCTCAGTCTTTTTATGAGTAGAAGTCATGACTCAGGGAGGAGGAATATGTCATCACTCCGGCTGACTTACCACAGCCCTTTACACCTCATGTCCTAACCCCACATTTCCCCCCAATAAGGACTCAGACCACCTCTTGGATTTTAAATTGGCCTGTTCAGGCCGATTTATTAAAACATATATAAATACCTTTAACATATAAATAACACCGTCATAAAACGGGCGGTGTATAAATACAAACCAATACTTAACCATTACAACTGTATACAAAATTCACACCATTTAAAAGTGCTTATATCAGAACTCACCCCACCACGGGGATAGACACCACCACTAATCTGCCCAGGCGCAAAAACCCCCACCTTGGGCAGACCGTTAACCATCTGTACGACCATAAGCCTGACCCCCAAAGGGACCTAAGCCCAACTAGAGGACTTCCCAGGCTTACCCCTTCCCCACCAGGATCCCCATACCACCGATGAGGTCCTACAACAGTGCCTGATAGGCCTCTAACCCCACCAACCCCCAGCCAAACATACCCATTAACCCTTCCAAAAATTAGGGCAGGCGGGCGGGCCACTTCCTTACCCTGCCACTGCTTGACTGACCCTTAGCTCACCCCAGCGCCCTTTTTAACACCCATGATCCCACCCCCATTTTTCCCGCTCGAACTCTCCTATTTCTTAACCCCTTCGTGTCTTAATCCTCCCCCTAGTCATGTAGTCCCTATCCCCAAGCGTCTAGGGCCTTCTCTCAGTCGTAGTGAAGGATTTTTAGGATAGAACTGCAGTCCTTAGTCACGCGATGGAAATTACGGCCACAGTTGCTGTGTAGCCATACCCTAACTTCCAATCAGGGAATAAAGAATCTTTCCCACAAAACTATGTATAAATCTGCTCAGTTTCTCCAGAATGTACTGCATTTTTATGTGCCAGGTTTCCCTTAAAGGAAAATGGCCCTGTATTCTTTTCATGTGCACCACTGGTCCCCAGAGAGGCACAAATTACGTGGGGAAAGACAGAGTTGCACTTAGGCGACCATGACCTATTGTTACTTTAATAGACTTCACCCTGGTGACAGACCTTTAAAATTAAGACCCACCATTCAAATAATACAAGTATTTATATTCCTCATGTGAGTGCAGCCATAATAATAAAAATGATCACAATCATGATAAAATGATAAGAAAATTATGGAACCCCAGGCTGTACAGGCTGCTATTTGCATGCAGAAAGAAGTCTGACATTACAGATTAGCTTGTACATGCATGGTGTGAATTGTCTTCATATTAGAAGGTTATCACATTTTAAAAACTCCAGCACATTTTATTGCAGGTTATAACAGCTTATAAAGACAAGATTAGTTACCACACTAAAGGAAATGACACATCCACAGTACACTAGATGAATTTCCACTCATTCTTTGTCCTCCTAATCACTGTTCCCTCTAATCTTCCTAAATGCTATAAGGGTCTAAGAATACCCCTTTAAAAATATCATAATGGTCAGATATACAGACATAACTTGTAGCTCTGGACCCAAATGCAGAATCAGTAATAGGGCCCCCACCTTCGATGTGCTATGATAAAATTGCAGAGGGGTCCCCAGAGGCCAGGCACAGCTTATCCCTGTACATTCCCTATGGCTACTCCCCCGGGTCAGACCAATAACAATTGTTATTAAATCTATTACACTTCCTGTTAAAGGTGTTATGAGGTGTTATGAACTTTCTGCAGTGTACTCATGAGCATACTTAGTGATATAGACCCTGGTTCCCCACCAGGTTATTACATTTTCACAGTGCTGCAGGGAGCTAAAAGTATTGTCTCTGTGCTATCGCTACTGACTCTGTGCCTCTGAGTCATGTGACTGACCCCACTCTACTCCTGCTGTTTGTACACTGAGTAGAGTGGGGTCAGTTATGTGACCCAGTACTGGAGAGTTAGAAGAGACAAGCCTTCAGCCCCTGAAGTGCTGTGAATATGTAAGGATTGGTGTGACAGGGTAGTAAGTATAGTAAATAAGCATACTGCAGAAAAACTTTATTCCCCACATAACCCCACACCAGTCTGAAAGAGCACTGCACATACCCATTTTAGGCTCAGGCTGTTGCTTTGCAGCGCTGGGGTCCTGGGGTTGAATCCGACTAAGGACAATATCTGCATGGAGTTTGTATGTATTCCCCATGTTTGCATGGGTATCCTCCCACATGCTAAAATTATACTAATAGGGAAATTGCCTTCCTGTAAAAAACAACTGACCCTTGTTGGTGTTGGGGTAGAGCACCTCTATGGCAGCCACCAACTTGCCTACTCTACAACGCTCCCTACACTTTGGGTTCCTTTTGTGAGAAAAGTTTATTATAAATGTTTGTCATTGTCATTAAAGGATATGCATCTTCTCCACCAGCAGAAGACAAACCCCTGAATGACGATAACCCATAAGTGTGGTGTATAGTAAAGTGTCTGTAAATTTCACATGGCATCAGTATAATCCAGTCAGATGGCTATTTTATAGAGGGTGAAATAAAGGGGAGAATATTACAAGTGAAATATTATATATAACCAGGAATATAGCAATATCACCTAACTCAAGGGTATGGAGTCTGGGTTATCAACAAATCTCATATTATACTCATTTTCCTCTTTTTCTTCCACCCTTTTTGGGCAGATAGCGCAGATTAAATATGGACTTTCTGTGAGGAAAATCCGTAACATAATACAGTAGCATTTAAATCAATCTCATGTACATAACGCAGATTTTCTCAGCCTGGAAATTGGCATAAAGTGCAGATTTTAAAAATCTTCAGCATGTTAATTCTTTGTGCGGATTTTCAGTCTGGGTTTCATATATATCAATGAGAGGGGAGAAATTAGAAACACAATCCACTACAAATCCAAGACAAAACCAGCATGCAGATTTTTTGTGGAAAATCTGCAGCATACACTTTTCTGCTGAGGCCCCATGTTGCGGAAATTCAGCGTTTTTTATTGCAGATTTTGCTGTGTTTTTTTAAGTCAAAGACAGGAGTGGACTGAGCAGAAGGGAGAGGTATAAGTACTTTGTATATATTTGCTATTCCTTTTTAAGTAATTCTTGGCTTTGGCTCAGAAAACCGCATCAGCCTTATGTGTGCATGTACCCTTAAGATTATAATCCAAAAATAACAGACAAATAGTGATGCTTCGTATCTGACCTTGTGCCTGCTCTGGTATCAGAAATAACAAAAGCAATGGATATAACAGTAAGAAATCTGCAAAAAATTCCATGGCACAGTAGCTATAAATTATTACTATACTAACTATATAAGCAGTCACCAGGAAGAGAGGTTTTGCCAGCATTAGCTTTTGTCTGCATCAATATAGTGTATCTACAGTGCTGGCCAAAAGTATTGGCACCCCTGCAATTCTGTCAGAAAATACTAAATTTCTTCCAGAAAATGATTGCAATCACAAATGCTTTGGTAATAATATCTTCATTTATTTTGCTTGCAATGAAAAAACACAAAAGAGAAGGAAAAAAAAAGTCAAATCATTGATCATTTTACACAAAACTCCAAAAATGGGCCGGACAAAAGTATTGGCACCCTCAGCCTAATACTTGGTAGCACAACCTTTAGACAAAATAACTGCGAACAACCGCTTCCGGTAACCATCAATGAGTTTCTTACAATGCTTTGCTAGAATTTTAGACCATTCTTCTTTGGCAAATTTCTCCAGGTCCCTGAGATTTGAAGGGTGCCTTCTCCAAACTGCCATTTTGAGATCTCTCCACAGGTGTTCTATGGGATTCAGGTCTGGACTCATTGCTGGCCACTTTAGAAGTCTCCAGTGCTTTCTCTCAAACCATTTTCTAGTGGTTTTTGAAGTGTGTTTTGGGTCATTGTCCTGCTGGAAGACCCATGACCTCTGAGGGAGACCCAGCTTTCTCACACTGGTCCCTACATTATGCTGCAAAATTTGTTGGTAGTCTTCAGACTTCATAATGCCATGCACACGGTCAAGCAGTCCAGTGCCAGAGGCAGCAAAGCAACCCCAAAACATCAGGGAACCTCCGCCATGTTTGACTGTAGGGACCGTGTTCTTTTCTTTGAAGGCCTCTTTTTTTTTTCCTGTAAACTCTATGTTGATGCCTTTTCCCAAAAAGCTCTACTTTTGTCTCATCTGACCAGAGAACATTCTTCCAAAAAGTTTTTGGCTTTCTCAGGTAAGTTTTGGCAAACTCCAGCCTGGCTTTTTTATGTCTCTGGGTCAGAAGTGGGGTCTTCCTTGGTATCCTACCATAGAGTCCCTTTTCATTCAGACGCCGACGGATAGTACGGGTTGACACTGTTGTACCCTCCGACTGCAGGGCAGCTAGAACTTGTTTGGATATTAGTCGAGGTTCTTTAGCCACCATCCGCACAATCTTTCGTTGAAATCTCTCATCAATTTTTTTTTTCCGTCCACATCTAGGGAGGTTAGCCACAGTGCCATGGGCTTTAAACTTCTTGTTGACACTGCGCATGGTAGACACAGGAACATTCAGGTCTTTGGAGATGGACTTGTAGCCTTGAGATTGCTCATGCTTCCTTGCAATTTTGCTTCTCAAGTCCTCAGACAGTTCTTTGGTCTTCTTTCTTTTCTCCATGCTCAGTGTGGTACACACAAGGACACAGGACAGAGGTTGAGTCAACTTTAATCCATTTCAACTGGCTGCAAGTGTGATTTAGTTATTGCCACCACCTGTTATGTGCCACAGGTAAGTAACAGGTGCTGTTAATTACACAAATTAGAGAAGCATCACATGATTTTTCAAAGGGTGCCAATACTTTTGTCCACACCCTTTTTTATGTTTGGTGTGGAATTATATCCAATTTGGCTTTTTGACAATTCTTTTTGTGGTTTTCCATTGACGACAAATTAAATGAAGATATTATTACCAAATCATTTGTGATTGCAATCATTTTCTGGAAGAAATTGAGTATTATCTGACAGAATTTCAGATACTTTTGGGCAGCACTGTAACTTCATACTCAGGACTGGGGTAACTAATTTAGGCTAAGGCTCTGCATAGTGACCCACAGCTAAAAAAAAAAAAACTGCAGAGAAAAACGCAGCAAAAGCATGTTGCTTTTATGCAGCATTTTTCATTGAGTTTTTCCTGCGTTTTCCTGTGCGTTTTTTTTTCTTCCCCTATTAAATCTACTGGGAAAACAGTCATGATTGTACAGATAAAATTAGCATGCTGCATTATTGCAATCGCAGCTTTTCCGCAGCTCCCTTCCCCCACAAAGTGTGGATGAAATTAACCAAAATTTGCCTTAGTTTAGGCTAAGGCCCCACAGTGTGGAAACGCATTGTTTTTGGCTGCTGCAGAAACGCTCGCGTTTTCTTTCCTAAATTTAATAATGGAAGAAAACCCAGCAAAAATGCTGTGGAAAAAAATGTGATGCATTTCCACTGCTTTTTTTTGCTGTGGCTCGCTATGTGGGACCTCAGCCTTTGGCCACATGTTGCAGAACGCAGTGAAAAAACCGCATTCTTACTTTATTAAATTTATGGAGAAAACTTATTGAGTTTTTTTCTGCAGTGTCTTTCACAGAAAGTCAGCACAATTTTCCTCTGCAGACTTTCTGCCTCTATTATACATATACAGAAAACGCCATCATTTCTGCAGGTATACTTGACATGCAGCTTTTCCGCTGCGGATATTTTTCTGCAATGTGTGGGTGGGATTAGCCCTAATCCCATCCGCTTTGCAGGTACTGTAAAAAGCAGTGTTTTCTCAACGTGGGGCCTAGACTAGGGCTAAGGCCCCACATAGTAGGCTGCAGCAAAAAAGCGTAACAGGAAAAACCACGGCAGTAACACATCACAGAGGTTTCCTCTTCAGACTTTCTGCTGCCATTATACCTATAGGGAAACCGCCAGCGTTTCCGTAGGTATAATTGACATGCTGCAGTTTTCAAAACTGCGACGGTTTTAAAAATCGCAGTGTGTCTGCTGTGCATATTTTTTCGCAATGTGTGGATGGGATTCACTATACAGTAATCCCATCCACTTTGCAGTGACTGTAAAATGCCGCGTTTTTTCCTGCAACGTTTCCACCACGGCCAAACCGCAGTGTTTACTCCACGTGGGGCCCCAGCCTTAAACACTTATATTTCTGCCATTGATTTTGATCCTCGCTCGAGGATGTGAAGGCTTGAAGGCTATGCAGTTTCATCTTGTGCATAATGCATAATGTGCAGTATACGTTTTTGGATTTTTTTTCCTATACAGGACAGTTGCCACTCTGTGACATCCATTTTTTCAATCAGTTTTTATACATTAACTAGGACTTTTCCCAGCACATACATTAACCTGATTGAGGCTGGGGCCCCACGTGGCATAAACACCACGGAAAGAAATGCAGCGTTTTACAGTCCCTGCATAGTGGATGCAATTCTAGCGAAACCCATCCACACATTGTGGAAAAATACGCACTGTGGAAACGGTGCGATTTCCAAAACCGCCGCAGCTTTGGAAATCACAGCATGTCAATTATACGTACAGAAATACTGCTTATCTATAATGAGGTTATAATTTTTTTCATCAATATTTACATTATAAAATATATTATTGTGCAGTAAAAATAAATAAATACACAATCACTGAATTACATTTATACTGTGCAGTTAGCCACAGTAGGTGTCACTGAACTCTCTGCCCTGCACTGCTTAGTACATTTACAGATTGTTTACCACGATGTGTAAGTGAGTATTAATAATGTCTGACAACACGCATACAGTAAGTAGATAGATTAACTCAACAATTAGTAATACAGGAAATGTAAATGTCACATGCTCAGTAAACAAAGGTGTAACAAGAGGAGTGTCACCGCATAAAAAGCAGAAGTGAACCACACGCGGTCTGCAGCAATCTCTAACATTACTGTACATAGCATAGTCACATAAAGAGCACACTGCAGCTGGTGTAGAAAGAGTCCATACATTGTGTATATGCGGCTAATGGAGTATACTGTATAACAGGATCTGCACCACAGCATGCAAAGATAAAATACTAATATGATTGAAGGGAGAAAAATAGGTCTACATGACAAACTTTTGTAGAACATCAGTATCTCTTTGGCAGCAGCGCAATGAATTTGTGCCACTATATCACACCTGATCTGACATGGCTGATTGAAATATGGCCTTTGGGCAACCAAATATGACATCACAACACTGTCACCTGGGTAAAACAATATAAATATAATATATAAAAAATATCAGGCAATGCTCCAGCACCCATGCCTTTTTTACATTACAGCAATGATGACATGATGCAATGGCACCCAGTCACCCGCCTCAGTTGTCATGTGCCCTCTTTACAGTACTGACATCCCCACCAGTGGCTGCCTGCATATTTGCCAAGGGATAACAATACAGCATCTTCAAGTCTTATTTTCATCTTGGCAAACTGTTGCCGAGATGATAATAACTGCTGCCAAGTCACGACCCCTAGGGCACAATAACCCTGTAACTTGTGTGAAGGTGCATGTCCTTGTGAAGTGTTTCTGCAAGCTGGTAGCAAATGTAAATCTTCAAATTAAAATACAGCAAATCACATGTATATGCTTAAGTGTTCAGCTTCATGCAGCAGTTTGTGCGCCATAAGACATAAATTGGGATGTTCTCAGCTATCATATCAGCAAGATGTATTACACTGGCCTGCCTCTGGATGTGGAGTAAACTTCCTGCAGGGGTCATATGCTGGAACTACATGTAATTGCCAGTACTACTGTATTTAATTGGCTATTTATGGATTTGGTTACCATGGCAGAACAGACATGAAGTGTCCACTAGACAGTAGAAATTCAGTTGAGGAACAGTCAAACCTCAACATCTAAAAATCTAAAACACAAACCTGGTATTGTTTATATTGTGTTTAACCTTGTATTGTGTCTAGAATTGTGCGTTGTCAGTAAACTGAAAACCCTTACAGAATGTGACCGCTGGGGTGATAAGCTGACTGCTCTGGGTCCTGCCCCTGACACCACTGCAAAACAGTCAGGTATTGTTAATGAAAGCCATGGCAGGCCATGGAAATCTACTTTAATGTTACAAGCAAAACTAGGACAGATGGAGTCCACCACAACACGTTGTTAAACTGTCTTTTCTAGCTCATGGGTGTCTAGAGGTGAGGATCCCCCTCAATGATGTCTATATGCACTAATCTATAAATATAAATTATATATATATATATATATATATATATATAGACAGTAATGTCTTCATAAAGCAACCCCTTCAAAATTTCCACTTAACTGCAAATGACCAACTACCTGCCAATAAATCCAACATGCATGTATCATTTTGATTTTTGAAACAGTTTATCTGACAGTAAAAATCTTTAAAAAAATGAATTTTTTTAAACTTATTTATATTTACAAAAATGTTTAAAGAGGTTGTCCAGGATAAACATTTTTTTCATATTAGGCCAGGGAAGGTGAAAAAAAAAACAAACAAAAAAAACAAAAAAAAACACACTCACCTGTCCCCAATGCCTCCCTGCACATTCCGGTCCTGCTGCTCTGCTATCTTGTCAGAAGTCCCAACCACACTGTGATGTCCCATGTCTCTTTCCTTTGGCCGCTCAATGGCCATTCACGGGTAGTGACAACCCATGTCCTTCTCAAGGGTGGCGGGGACTTCTGCCGGAAGAAAACACCGGAGCAGCAGGACTGAACTGCACTGTGAGACACTGGAGCACCGGGAACAGGGGAGTATGTGTTTTTGTTTTTTTTTCACCTTCCCTGGCCTAATATATATATATATATATAAAAAAAATAAATATGGGTTATATTCCTTTAAGGAAAGCCATTCTGAAAAACAACTTCATCTTAACATACCTTTGCTAAATGATCACCAGTATGGTCTCTTCTTCCAACTTGGTTCCCCATGGTGTAATACCAAGTACTTCAAATCCTAAAACGGCAAGAAGAAATGTAATATTAAGAACTGTATAAAAGGTAGAGTTCCTTACTTCTTTCCAAGCTTCTTCAACCCTCCAGTTCCACATAATTTCTTAGCTTCTCATACTCTAAGGGTACTTACAGACACAATCCAACAATTCAGATTTGGTCAGATTTATGATGCTTTAGGCATCCCTAAAGTTTTACTCACCTGAATTTTCTAGTTCCAGAAACTCCGCTGTTGTCCCTCTATACATCACAGCTGAAGGCTGTGCTAGCCATACCAACATGACATCTAATCAGCATCAGTGGGATCTTAGTTTTTGAGTTTGTGCTAATTCAGACTACAGGGCATATATAATCAACTGTGAGAAAGTACTTTTTTAACGGACGAGTATACATCTGGGGGTAATCCATTTTCATGAATTCCTCATAGACTTCACTCTATTAAGGGATCTATGAAAACGACCCAAGAAATGACATGTTGTATTATTTAACAGATCATTCACATGGACCATTTAAAAAAAATGGTTGTGTGAATAGATTCATCATTTTCTACAGGGCCGAGTGCTGTCCGATAAAAAAGGGCCAACAGATGGCCATGAAAGCTTGTCATATGAATAAGCTTTTTGTATAGGCAATACTCCAACAGAGACCCAAGTATACTGACACCTAAGTGGCTCATAAACTTTGCATTGGTCAGCATAGTTTTTAGCAGGATATCTCTAGAATAGTGCTGTCTAGGTAACATCTGATCATATGCAGGACTCTTCTGGGCCAAAGATACATTTTTTTTGCCTTAAGGCCGGGGCCCCACGTGGCATAAACGCAGCGGAAAAAAAAAACACAGCGTTTTACAGTCCCTGCATTGCGGTTTTGGAATTCGCAGCATGTCAATTATACCTACTGAAACACTGTCGGTTTCCCTATAGGTATAATGGAAGCAGAAAGTCTGCAGAGGTTTCACTTTCTGTGAAAAGCGCTTCGGGAAAAAAATGCGATGCGTTGCCACCGAGTTTTTTTGCTGTGGCCCTCTACGTGGGGCCTTAGTCTTTAGGAGTTTTCCAATGAACCATGCTTATCCCCCTTCTAAAGGTTAGGAGTAAAGTGTCTGATCACTATAACAGGGTCCCCTGTTTGACTATAGTGAAAGTTGCACACGTCTACAGTCACTTGGTTCAACTCTCTTGAAAATGCTGAATATATCTGGGGAGCTCTTCCTAGTTTATCTTGCAGTGAAATCTACCACCTTGATCTAAGAGAATAATGAGGTTTAATGCAGGATATTTAATTTCTTGCCTGTACAACCTGGATATAGTGACAGTCAGCACTTAACTGAATACTTCACCCCAGTATAACAGTACAAGATTTTACAAGCAAGTCGTTGCCTTGAGGAGCTTGTGGGTTACACTCTAGAATCTAGATGCTTGGGGCATTCGACAGCAACTTATTCAAGGTCAAACACTTGTTGGCTTCAGGAGTTCTTCACATGATTCTACTTTGGATTTTGTTTGATAAGCTCTCTGTATGAATTTCACTTCTTGTCAGCAGCTTTTTCACGTCTGCAGTAATAAAATTTTTGATTTTACTGTTGCAGATGTCGGCAGCCACACTGTGTGCATTTACCTCACTATCACACACCACTATCTAAGTGTCCATGACATATAGAGCAAGCATACTTCTTGCAGTTCAGTTTTGCTTATTGCATAAGGGAATGTCCTATGTTGATGTGGAGTACAGATAAAATGACTACATACTGTACATCCCCTACCACAGGAGAGTGGTTTCTTCTCTGGAATCTTGAAGGGGAACCGTATTACCTCAAGGTATTTCCTTATCAGAGCAAAATACCAAAACTGTCACAGTCTTAGCATTTGCATAAGTGTTTTTTTTTTTAAAGGCCTTTACACTGTCCTGTGCAAACTGTATAAGAGAAAAGTGATCATGAATACTATTACAAACCCAATACAGATTGCATAAAGTTGGCAGCATTTTAGCAGTGTACTTAGGAAGACCTGATGACAGCAACTAAGCCAACAATCTAGTATCTGCTTGTGTGTGTCCTGCTTACATGGGGCAGTGAACAATGGGCCCTTTCACACTGGCAGAATTTGAAGTGGTTGCGCAGTTTTTGCTATATAATAATAACAACCAGTGCACTGGTAAAACACAAGCATGTGGTAGACCTCTACTTTCACATCCTACTGTGTCATCTGTACTGTTTTTATAGATAAAGCTACACTTCATTATCTTCTGTTTAGCATGGACAGACTTACACTGTAAGGCTGGTTTCACACTTTTTTGCAGGATGTTTTTTGGATCTGTATCGCATGCTAACGGATTGAAAACCTGAAGACAAACAATGCTTCTTATGTAGTTTGCCACCTTCAAGACACAGATAGACTTCAATACAGTGATGAAGAAGGGAGCCATTAGTTTTTTGCTCTATCATTCACCCTGTGACCAATGTTCATGGTGCATTGCCATAATCATGCCTGCTGGGACGAACTGGAGACAGAACAAGCTGAAAGAGACCCCAGACACCTCCATGGAAATGGAGCTCGATGAGTATATTTTTTTCAATTTCTTTTTATGACAGACCTAATGCATGAAGCCACTAAGAGAGCATTATACTGAGTAGCGGCCACTAAAAGGTATTATACTATATTGAGACCACAAAGGAAGCATTTATTGTGCAAGAGCACAAAAAGAGAATTATATTATGTGGGGTCATGTAGGGACAACATACGGTGTGTTGGAAACTAAGAAGGTATAACCACTCTATCATACACAAAGAAGTGTTCTATGACGGTGAAGAGGCGCAAAGGGATGGGGACATGTCAAAGGGAACATGGGCAAGGGTAGGAGCATGAGTTAATGCACACAAAAAACATTGCTTTGGGAAACTTCTCTTTGTGACCCCTGAAAATTATGAATAGAGCGCCCATAGTTGGGAGAAAGCAGATTTTCTACATGCTGTCACAAAGAGATTACTCATATATTTCTTTAAGTCAACAAACTGTGGCAGAATTTCTTTTAGGGAAGACACAGGCATTAAATGGTGGCAGACTCAATATGTGCCAGCATCAAGTGCCATGGTACAGCTCTGTTTTTTTTTGTCAAATAAAAAGAAATCATTAAAAAAAATTACATTAGCCCAAATGCCGGAGATCTGACTTTTCAATGATGTATTGGTAGACATCTAATAAAGTTTAGTTACAGCCTGACTTGAAACGTGTCAAAAAACGAATTTCTAAGGATTAAAAGAGTAAAAAAATTCTGGTTTCTGAAGCTCCTGTGAAATATGAGAATTTACAGTATTGTGGGGAATGACTTTAATTAAGCAAATCATTTTTGATCAGTTACCTCTAAGGTCACTGACAACAGAACAGCATGTGCTCCTGAGCTTGTATGTTTTACGGTAGTATAAAGGAGCGGTGCTCGTACTCATTAATATGGAGTATGAAATAGCTGTATTACTGAGCATCAAAGCTAACCTGATACAGCTTTCATCCCACTCCATAGCTTAGATGTACTGCTCTCAATAAACTATGCAAAGGATGCAATATGACAGGTAAATAGATACACCATTTATACACCCTGCAAGCACAAAAATCAGAGAATCTACTGGGAAAAGAGGCAAATATTCAGTAAACAACTAGCATATTATTAAGAGGCTGGTGGAACACTGGTTCTATGACAATACATGGAAAATCTATGGGCAATTTTACAAGGCACAAGTGCCACGTCTCCCTAGGGTCTTAGGACAAAGCAGACTGTTTCCATAGCAGCCTGGTCAGATCAATCTATATTGACTGTTGCTATGGACACTACATTAAGGTTACATCCCCAGAGGGCAAGCGGCATAAACCACTTTGCACCACAAATGGTTTGTCAGTCCTGATTTGCTCATGCTCCAATAACAGCCTGATCTTTTAGACGCCCTTCAGAGGGAACATGTGGATAGTCTTCTTGACTGCAAGGACGATAAAAGGAACACAGAGCCAGAGAGATTTAGGAAGTGCTGAAGGTGAACAAGTAAAAACACATTTGTCTTCAGAGCAAAACAGCTGTACATGTGACCCACTGAGCTAGGTAAAATAACAGCTGCTTAGTGCGAAATGCACTGAAGCTTTCCAGAAGAACTTTAAAGGGTAAATCTGGATTGTTTAAAAGTTGCTGCAAAATCATATCATTCTGTCATTGACTGTGAAGATTGTGTAAAGTAGTCATTAAACTGACAGACTTGGATGTGTTACATTCTAACTAAAAAGTGTTACAATCTAAAAATCGCTACTAAAAATAATAAAAATAAAGAAGAAACTAGAGCACATGAATAGGAATGATAGGGGATACATCAGACCACAGTGGAATCAGAAAGCTATGTATATTAGTTTATTTTTCCACTGTTTGGCTGAGGCCCCACATTACGGAAACACAGCTTTTCTTGTTGCAGAAGAATGGCTTGTTGCCAAGAATGGCTATAAAAGGAATGGGAAATACGGTATATAGGAAGTTCTTATACTTCTACCTTCTGCTCATTCCACTCCTGGCTTTGGCTCAAAAACCACAGTAAAATCTGCAACAAAATAAGCTGCCTTTCCGCAGCAGGCTGCAGCACAAAAGCGCTGCGGGAAAAACCGCAGCAGCAACACATCACGGTTTTTTCCACAGCGCTTTTCACAGAAACCTCTGCGGACTTTCTGCTTCCATTATTCCTGTAGGGAAACCCGCCTGTGTTTCCATAGGTATAATTGACATGCTGCAATTTCCAAAACTGTGATTGAGTTTTCATACTGATAACCTAGCCACAGGGGGGTCTGACACCCAGACTCAACTCCGGATCACCTGATGCACCAGCCTGCGAGTGCTGGAAGCTGCTAGTGGACAGGCAGGGCTGCTCCTACTCAAGCAATATGATCAGCGCTGCAGTTTCCTGGAAGCACCTTTATGCAGTGGACAGAGCTGCTGCGCTGCTCCTATTACTTGAATAGGATCGGTGCTGCACATGCTGCCAGTCTACTAGCAGTTTCTGGCACCTGAGAGGCTGCTGATCGAGCATGATGTGCTGGGTGTTGGACCCCGATGAATAGGTCATCAGTATGAAAACTCAATTTGGGGCCAGAAAACCCTTTTAAGCCCATATGTAGATCCCAAAAAACCCTTTCATGTTTCAATGTATGGTCATAATCCAATACAGTCAGCAATGGACATAAGCAGTAGGTATAACAATATCATTGCGATTTAGAGCAGGACCATACATGACAACCAATATTCACATATCCACAGGTGGCAGCAGAAGCTTTATATAATGGTCCGTCAAATAATGGTGATCCCTTTCTGCACTGGAGGGAGGGGGCAAGAGGGAGAATAGGAGGGTTGGGGAAAGGACAAGATGCAAACAACCAAACCTCCAAAATCTCTTAAACAGTAGAAATCAACAAAAACAGAATCTCTCTCATTTTACTCCACCAGACTCACCCATTATATTTCCATTTGCACTTACTGATCAACTACCGCAACATGTGAACCACTGGGCACCACTGTGGCAAAACAGGCAGCTACACCAAATATATTGGCTGGTCCCCTTTAGTATCTGCACTTGAAACCACATAGTTAACTCACAGCATTCTTTAATAGATCCTTGTATCTGTATGGGTAATACTGCAATAAAGTTTTCACACGTTTAAAAAAAATGTTTCTTGTGTTTTCTTTTTGGCTGATGCCTCCACCCAATCCATCCTCAAGAAGAGAGATAGTTTCTCCAGATACAGCTTAAAGGGAGTGAATGACGGATGAGACCAAAGTTGGAGAAGGGTTTTAGGGTGGGGCTCCATGTGGCAGTAACGCTGCGAAAAAAAAGTCGACATTCTAGAGAATCCCATCCACACACTGTGGCACAATACGTGCAGTGGACATGCTGCAATTTCCAAAACCGTTGCGGATTTGGAAATCGTTGCGTGTCAATTACACCTACGGAAATACCGGCGGTTCCCCTATAGGTATAGTGGAAGCAGAAAGTCCGCAGAGGAAACATCTGCAGACTCTCTGCGAAAAGCACTGTGGAAAAGACCGCGATGATGCGTTGCCTCAGCGGTTTTTCCAGCAGCGCTTTCTTTGCTGCAGCCTGCTACATGGGGCCTTAGCCTTAAATAGTCCTGCTGAAAACCCTTTTAGGCCAGGGCTCCATGTGGCGGTAACACTGCGAAAAAAAAAGGCGACGTTTTACAGTCTCTGCATAGAGAATGGGATTCTAGTGAATACCATCCGCACATTGCAGAAAAATACGCGCCGCAACAGATATGCTGTGATTTCCAAAACCGTTGCACTGGCGGTTTTGAATAGGTATAATTGAAGCAGAAAGACTTTCTGGGAAAAGCGCTGAGGGAAAAAATGAGATGCGTCTCCGCTACGGTTTTTCCCGCGGTGCTTTTTAACTGAAGCCTGCTACAGGGGGTCTTAAGCCTTAGGGCTGAGGCCCATGTTGCAGAAACGCAGTTTTTTTTGTTGCAGATTTTACTGCGGTTTTTTGAGCCAAAGCCAAGAATGGCTACAAAAGGAATAGGAAATATATATGAAGTACTTATAGTTCTACCTTCTGCTCAATCCACTTCTGGTGTTGGCAAAAAAAAAAACGCTGAAAAATTTGCAACAAAAAAAGCTGCGTTTCCACAATGTGGGGCCTCAGCCTAAGACTACGACCATCTGTAGTAAAACTCAGATAAAAAAAACACAGGCCACACGTTGCAGAAGGTGAATGAGATCTTGTTTACTCTCATCCACACAGTGCACAAAAAAACACACTGTGGAAAAGCTGCATTTGCTAAAACGTGTATTTTTGAAAAATGCATGTTAATTTTACCTGCAGACACGCTGTGTTTTCTCCATAGAGTTATATGGGGGAGGAGTAAAAAAGTTTTTTAGCTTCTGCTAATTTTCAGTTAGTTTTTACACTGTGCCAAAAAAAAAAACCCTCATCGAGCAGTATCTGTAAGGAAGTAGGACTCCTGGATTAGGCCATACACGGCTTATGTGTTGTCTGTTAGAAGGGAGATGCATAGGTCTACACTGGAGCTATAGATACTAAATAGTAGGAGGTGGTTAGTTCATTTCAAATATTAGATGCATTGATGGGAGTCTGTCACCAGGGTTAAGCATATTAAGCTAGCAACACAGCTAGATAGGTCAGGGTCACCTCAATGTAACACCTTTTTTCTCCATGAAAATTTATTCCTCCATTACCGATATATTAATTTATTTCACAAATGCAAATGAGTACTCTAGAGCACAGCTCTGTTGCTCCAAAATGCTATGCTTCACACGGCTCTAACATACCCTCCTTCTCCCCCCTCTTCTTTATGTTCTTTCATTCACAGCAGCGTATTAGAGCATTGCGGGGCATAATAGTTTGGAACAACGAACCTTGGTGCTCCGTGCTGCTCATTTGCATTTGTTAAATAAATGAATATCTCAGGAATGGAAGCACAAATTTTGATGTGGAAAAAGGCATTACATTCAGGGGAGTCAGACCTACCTAACTGTGTTGCTGGTTTAATATGCTGGTGACAGACTCCCTTTAAGACAATAGAGATACTTTCGTTGTGACAGTAAGGCCGGCACTGCAAAGTGGATGGGATTCTGGCTAATTCCATCCACACATTGCAGAAAAAAAATGTGCAGCGGAAATACTGCAATTTCAAAAATGCTCACATTTTTGTAAGTCGCAGCATGTCAATTATACCTACGGAAACACTGGCGTTTTCCATATAATAATAGAGGCAGAAAGTCCGCAGAGGAAAACTCCGCAGACTTTCTGTGAAAAGCGCTGCGGGAAAAACAGTGTTTTGGTTGCATTTTTTCCCTCAGCACTTTTTGGCTGTGGCTCGCTATGTGGGGCCTTAGTCAGAAGGTCAGAAATAAATGTTCAGATCCTAATTTGCTGAGATGAGAATAAACCATTAACCTCATATTTTATAGTCAAGACTCAACGGGAAATAAGAAATGCAATTTCGGCATAACTTATAGTGATATACTTTTATCAAGGCCAGTGTCACACAAGCCGAATACAAGTACAGTTGTATGCCCATATTATGGTTGTACTGTGGTTGAACTAAAAGCATCATAGAACCCAGTGATACTATTATTATCAGTCTACTGCAGTCATGCCAGACATGTGACATGTACAAAAAGATGTACCAATATTATGCTTGTGTGAAACTGGCCTTAATGTCTTATATTTGCCCCAACTGTAGCAGGTAGTGTTCAATGGTTTTAAAGACAAGGTGTCATTGACAGAATACGTGCCAACTCAGGGTTCTGGAAATATATAGCCATAGATCTCTACCTTCTTTTCAGTTCAGCACTGCATTTTCATTATAAACTAGCCACAAGGGTTTTCTTTTGCACCAAATCAACATAAAAAAAAGAGTTTTGGATTAGTTTGGACTGGTTGCTTGAATCGTGTTCCCCTATGGTCCAGTATTCTTTGAGCTATATTCAAGATTTCTATTTTCTAGGCCCATCCTCATCTTTATTTCAGAATCCTTCGATTCAGAGTACACTTTTGCATAGCTCCCAACCGTCCCGCATCTGGTGGGACAGTCCCGATTTTACACTGCTGTCCCGCGGTCCCGCATAGCTTACAGTTTGTCCCACTATTCCCCTGAAGTGTTTTGCTGTTAACAAACTTTATTAGGGTAGGGTAAAGGCTAAATGGTAGATGCTAAATCGTAATGGCTAAAGGACCTTTGATGACATCATGAACATGTGATCAGACTCTTGTGTGGGCTGAGCTATTCAGGATACTGCGGGACATACTGTGATGTTACACAGAAAGCTGGGAACAGAGTGATCGAAGATAAGTAGGAGAGAAGAGAGCATGTGTGAGCAAGAGGGGGGAACTAGGGGCAGTTAAACTGAACACAGATGTAGGGGGCAGTTAAACTGAAGGCAGATGAAGGGGGCAATTAAACTGGGAGCAGATTAATGGGCAATTAAACTGAAGGTAGATTAAGGGGGCAATTAAACTGGTGGCAAATAAAGGGGACATTAAGATGGTTGCAGATAAAGGGGAACATTAAATTGGTGGTAGATGGAGGGGGCAATTAAACTGGGGCAGATGAAGGGGGCATTAAGCTGGTGACATGAAGGGGGAACATTAAATTGGTGGCAGATAAAGGGGGACATTAAGCTGGTGGCAGATGAAGGGGGACATTAAATTGGTGGCAGATGAAGGGGGACATTAAGATGGTGGCAGATGAAGGGGGACGTGAAGCTGGTGGCAGATGAAGGGGGACATTAAGATGGTGGCAGATGAAGGGGGACGTGAAGCTGGTGGCAGATGAAGGAGGACATTAAACTGAGGGGGCAGATGGAGGGTGACATTAAACTGGGGGCAACTGGAGGAGGACATTAAACCATGGGGGGTAGCTCCAACTACACCCACTGTTTAATGTCACCCTCTAGCTGCCCCATAGTTTAATGTCCCCTTCAACTACCCCCACTGTTTAATGTCAACCGCCAGCTGCCCCATAGTTTAATGTCCTCCTCTAGTTTCCGTCAGTTTAAACTGGGGCACGAGGAGAGTGACTTAGTACTGTGGGGAAATTGGAGGGGACCATTATAATGTGGGGGCATATAATGTTAGGGTGACTGTAGGAGCATTATACTGTGTTGGGGCACATAGAAAAATAGATGAGAATGGGCGGAGTCAACATAGAAGTGGGTGGAGCTAAATTTGCCACGGTGCGCATAGCGCGCCACATATTTTGTCCCTCTTTCTGTCCTTTGAAAGTTGGGAGGTATGCTTTTGTAATACATGTTTTGGAGAATTTATGCTGTAAGGTCGTAAAAAAAAAATAATAAGGTTCTACTGGGTTTTAACTTCTGACTGCCCAGAAGGCTTCTATGGGTTTTATTTATATAAAATATAGTAATACAGTAATATAGTAGTATAGTAATATAGCTTGGTAGCTTTTTAGCTCATCTACATTAGGAGAGAGCTGAAATCTCTCCCCTACAGGGTACCTAAGGTAGCCTGAGAGAGCTGTAATCTCTCCCCCCTACAGGATGCCTAAAGCAGCCTGAGAGAGCTGTAATCTCTCCCCTACAGGGTGCCTACAGTAGACCAAGAGAGCTGTAATCTCTCCCCCACAGGGTGCCTAAGGTAGCCTGAGAGAGCTGTAATCTCTCCCCCTACAGGGTGCCTAAAGCAGCCTGAGAGAGCTGTAATCTCTCCCCTACAGGGTGCCTAAGGTAGTCTGAGACACAGTGCCTGTCTCATCATTGGTTCAGGCTGCGGCTCTTTGCTTCCTTTTGAAACTGCTGCTGTGCATGAATACAAGTCTATCATAGGTTTAGAGCCAATTCAGACAATCATATTGCTGCCATATATTCTGCTTACTAGTGGATAAAATTCTGACCCAAGGCTGACAGTAGATCGTGGTCATTCTGGACACACAGGTGCACAGCTCCTTACCAGGCAGATGTCTGATTCCTGTGCTGTGAATGTAATGAGCTGTGCACCCAATAGTCTATCACACAACTATAGACTGTATGTCACATGAACAAAGTCAGAGTTTTATCCACTGGAAGTATGAATGACAACAAGCCGAGATCTAGAACACTGCGAGTGATTGATACAGAAAGTATAATGCATAACTGTTTCAGACAGCAATTATATTAATAGAATATTAGGAAACTGAATATAAAACTTTCTAAATATACAAGATCAGTCAATGTTGTGGGTTATCATATGCAAACAGCAACAACTTCTAACTAAATAAAGCAAACTAAATAGTTGACTAGGATTTCATCACTTGCTGACTCAGGGATCACACCTTCATTCCTGTGACACACCTGGTCTGATACAGCATGGTGCTAGTGTAGGCAAGGGAACATTCTACCAGGTCTTCTTAGGGTAGCAAAGGTTAAATGGACACATATGCTATTAAGAACACAATGGCACAAAATGTTAACTTGACTCTTTCAGTGACTTTTCAATGGGTTTTGTTGTCTACTGTGATAAGATACCACATTGCAGAAAGTAAAGTTAAAGAGAACCTGTCAGGTGTTTTTTTCACTCTAAACTTGTCCTAGCATGTCCAACATCAAGTAATGACCTTTCCTCTGGTGCCCCTCACTAAGGCTAGGTTCACATCAAGTCTATGGGGTCCACGGGTTTCGGGGGTAAACGCTTTTTAAGCGGATTGAGTTTCTGTTTTTGGGTCCCCAAGCAGACCCAAAGACCAGAAACCCCAACAGAGATGTGAACCTATACCACAGATACAACCAGATTTGGCTGAAATTTTCCAGACTCCAGAGCATGATACGTGGATGCCCAGGGGAGGTGAGTAAAAAGACCAAACTGTTATACTCAACTTGCATCACCTCTCCCCTCGGCTTTCTGTGGTCCTGATGCTGGGAGACCCCAGACTACAATGATAATGCTTCTGGTTTATGCCCAAAACAAACCAGAGAGACAAACCATAAAAATATTCGGCAAAACAAAATTGTGAGGTTCGACCATTTCTAGAAGTAAGTTGCGCTGCACAGGGTGTGATTTAGCGCAATAACTGTAGGACTAGATGAAGCTGCTCCCTGTCTCCTGTGACTAGTTAAGGTAAATTTGCATTTGCCAGACTAAGGTTTTAGAAGCTTAGAACTTTTCTGTTTCAATTATGTAAAATGGAACCTATTTAACTGCAACCTCTCCAACATTGAGGGGAAGTGGGATATATTTTATAGACAAAACATATGGAGTGTAGTACCATCTGTATGAAACTTTATAGTAGAGTTCATGGTGGTTGGCACAGAAGCTTATAACTTTTCAACATGAGAAAGCTTAGAGAGGGGCGCCATAGGAAAAGTGCTGGGACCAGGGGTGGAAAAACCTAATGTCAGGTTCCCTTCAAAATTTGTTCAATCTGTACATTTACACAAAGCAGTAATGGTCACACCATTACTGCAATCTTTACTGGTCCATTACTGGTCAAACCATTACTCCAAACGTGGCACATACAAGGGCTGCATACTAACATTCTGTTTTGCTGTGGTGAACTACTATCTGCAGCATTTCACATTCTATCTGAATACAGCTTTAAAATACTTCAGCTACCTTTGCAGACATAAATTTGTTGTGTATAAACCATTTTTCAGAAAAAAAAAACAAAAAACTTTAAGCTAAGGCCCCATGTAGTGCAACGCAGCAAAAATAATAACAAAAAAAACAAAACAAAAAAAAAACACTTTGCGTGGTGGATGGGATTAGCCAGAATCTCATTCACTTTGCAGGTACTGTAAAACACTGAGTTTTTTGCCATGATGATTCCACAGTGGCAAAAACGCTACGTTTTCGCAACGTGGGGCTTCAGCCTTAATCCATAAGAAAATTAGGATCTTAGTGCAGCCTGAGCATGACCATTCCTGCAGGTGCACAAATTTTCTTTACGCTACATCAATTGGGAAAAGACAGGTGCATGTGCAATACTGTAGGGGACACTATAGCAGGGGAGAAAGACAGTACTGCACATGCGCAAGATTTAAGAAACAAAGCCATGACATTTGCTGCATCAAGGCGATAACAGTCTAGGTGTATGCTATAATGCACATGGGGAAATACATCTGGAAACTCTGGTCTGTATATAAGCTGAATTTCCAGGCCCAAACCCAATTGGAGACATGGACTCCAAGTATAATATTAATCTACGATTCTATTTATTATTTTTATCACTTATATAGCACCATCACATGCTGCAGCACTTTACAGACATTGTCAATCACTATCCCATATAGGGTTTACAATCCACATTCCCTTGTCTTTGGAGAGTGATGGAGGAAACCCATGCAAACACAGGGAGAACTTACAAACTCCTTGCAGATGTTGTGTTTGGTCAGGTTTGAACCTAGGACCTAGGTTTCCACATCGAGTGCAACAAGAGATTAAGATTTTTTTCTGCAAAATCATTGAGATTAGGTGCTGACAGACTCCCTTAAAGCTCCATGCACATAGCTCTGTACAGAGACAAAGTCCAAACTATAGAGCTGAGGGCATTGCAAGGGAAAAACTAGCATTATATTGCATTGTGTCAAAAATATGACTACATTATAGTTTTACATTCATTTCATACATCTGCTACTTTCACATGTACTAAAGCAAAGAGTCAAACATGAAAAGTAACCATAACTTAAAACATAAGAAGTCACCCACATTCTGTCTGCTCCATATATGAGTAATTTATTGCTGAAATAGTAAAAAATATATAGGGAATTTCCCTGGTGTACAGACTTCTATACATCTACCCACCTGCATTAACATTAAATTTTATCACGTATACAAACTTCCTTTTCCTTAAGACAACACAAGAATTTTTGCATTTTCCTTTACGCACAGTAGTATAGAAATTATTATATAATTTTTTAGAGACTGATGTTTAAATCAATTTAGCCTGCGCTAGGATATGTTCACACTACCGCTTTCTTTTCCCTTGTCCTGCTCAGTCGGAGGATATGAACCATCTGTCTGTATTTCTATTAGGGATGGACAATTAATCAAAAAACCTCCTGAAACAAAAGTCAGCTCAGTTATGGATATGAACTTGCTCATATCGATTATTTCAATTATGTTACATCCATGCCTTGCAGTCTCACACTGCCACTGACTAAAGGATGTGTCACTAAATGTGCGCTATCCAATCAGGATTACTAATATGTGAAGAACTGAAAACTAAATTCCCATCTGTAATATGAATCTGAAAAATTGGACATTTTGCATGAATATTATATCCCATATTCAGAGGGAGTGTATTTTGGGGCATTTCCAAGAATATTTGTAGACACATAAAAAACATCAAACACAGATCCAATGGACAAACGGGTGTAATAAGGATATGCTCACCGATGTCCAATTGTTTCTGACTTTTGTGGGATTTAGTATTTAGTCGTACAGAACTGAATAGGACTGAGCTTCAGCACAACTCACTGGAGACACAGAAATAGTATGGTCTTTACAATGATGGTTTACCCTGCTGTTTCATATGTACACTTGCATTGAGCTGTTTGTATACTCTCAACCAGCAGTCATAAACGCAGAAATGTGGTTCAACCCCTGTAAAACTAGAGCTGCCAAGCAGTCCTTATCCTTCACATATACACCAGTTATCTTCAATTCAATCTGGAAAAGTTATCATAGTAATTATAGAAATTATTTGGCGCATGCCAGTTTGGCACCAAAAACATTGCACATTTTTACATATTTTTCCGAAGCTCACAACACTTTTTCAAAAGCATGTGGGAAGGGGAAGAGCCTGCGTGGACTCTTTACTGCCCAACTTATTCAATATATACTGTATCCATCCATAGTAAACCTGAAGAACACAGGTACAATACGAAGCTTCTCATAAACAATGTGAGAAATGGAAAATTGTTCAAATAACCAAAATCTGCTTTAGGTTCAGCTACTACATTTCCTGTGTTCACTAAACATCTATATTGCTTATTATTGTGCTTATATTACAGTCCAAATAAACCAATGACTCCACAATATTACTTACCCCATGAGTGTATTTATAAATGAAGCCAGTACTGAAAATAGTTATATATTATATATATATCCCTAGTGCAATGTTTGCAGTCTGAATTCATATGTGCTCATATGTGTATATAGAAAGCTTCCTTCAAAAGACACAGATCATATTTTCATATGAGAGTCCTGTGGAAGGTCAATTGACTATAGGACAAAGCTTCCATTGAAATCCTTGTTACCATCTGTGATCTCAGGACCTGCCTATACAGTACTCCAACATTATAATGCAATTCAACTGGAAATCCATTCTTGCAAACTATGAAGTTTTATCATAAATAATATCACCAAAAACGCAATTACATAGAGCGTGATCTGAAATTAGCCACCAGTTTCCATATTCAGGAAGATTAATCCTGAAGAGACCCTTGTACACAGCTAACACTAGTCTCTGGATTTAGTGAATCATACAGCATGGCCGCATAACTCTTCATTAATTTAGAAGAATAAAACAGCAGGCTACTTACAACGCTCCATCAGTGCAAGCTAACAAGTACATCCAATAAAGAGTAGCTTAATAATCTGTATAATGTCACCATATGTCACACTTTAGTACTCGGACTCAAGTACGTGAATATAAGACAATTTCAGACACCTTGTGAGCTTCTATCATTCTCCTTATTATACCTTCCCCAGAGGAACAAGATGATTGAGAGCCCCAGATTAACAGACACTGTCTGAAAGGAAGCTGAAGCCTATGTCATACTTCAACAGATAAGTGAAAATGGAACACATGGACATTTCATCCAAAGGTTCAATACTAAACGACAAAAACATTAGCATGTCCAGTGTTTAAGTAATAAAGAGTCAATATACCAAAATAACCAGAAACTAAAGGTCATATTCCACTCACATAGTTTACAACGGGATATAGAAACTGGATGCCTGGGTTACTTTACTATGCAAAGAACATATGTCGCTTCCCAGCAGTATGTTCAAAGCAGAAGAACATTATGTAGATAGCCCAGGGGGAGACAAATCACTGTAAGAGACAGACAACTCCAACGTGCAGGTTTATTATTTTAGTACCCAGCAAAAAGAATTGTCTTAGCTATCAATAGAAAACAACAGCAATAAAGTTTAGGCTGCCTGGCTCCTGGGAGTACTGAAATAGGTGAACCATATACAGAAATCTTAGATCCATGCACATGGAGGAATACGGTGCATTAGTTGGATTTGCTGGGCTAAACTCAGTTCAGAGAAACAGCCACACTGCATCAAAGTGATCTATAATGCTAGGAGCCCCTTCCTCACCATGGCTCTTTTGTCCCATACTGTATATAGTCAGGGGTAGATTTGGCCATAACTCAACCCATGCAATTATGTGGAGCCCCAGAGATCAGGGGGGCCACACAGTGGAGGGTTGATTTATGGCATTTTTTTTTTTTTTTTTTTAAATCAGCCTCTATTTTACTCACCCATCCCAACTCCTGTCCTATGTCTGGACCAGTGGTTCGCAACCTTTTCAGACTCAAGGCACCCCTACCAAATAATTTTAACAAAAGACAAAATATTTGACAGTTCTGATTTGTTTTTAGCGCAATTTTTGAAATTACAGCTGGAACCACATCAAAACTGCATGTATTTTTCTGTTGCAGTTCTGATGCAATTGTAACTGCATCACAACTGCACCATGTGAATGCATCCTCAAAGCTACACCATCCTATACTTTCCACCCAGCATATACAAAAATTCACCCTTTACCATCACCAATCTCCCTTAGTAGCCCCACATAGTATCATGCTCCCTAGTGGCCCTCAGACATATAATAATGCTCCCCAGTGGCCCCGGATCCTAATAATGCTCCCCAGTGGCCCCGGATCCTAATAATGCACCCCAGTGGTCCCCAGACACCTGATAATGCTCCCCACTAGCCCCAGACACCTAATAATGCTCCCCAAGTGGCCCTCAGGAAAGTAGTAATACTACACAGTGGCCCCCAGGCAATTAGTAATGTTCTTCAGTAGCCCCCAGGCAAGTAATAATATCCACTGTAACCCTCAGACAAGTAATAATGTCCTCAGTGGCCCCTAGGCAAGTAATAATGTCCTCCAGTGGCCCCCAGATAAATAATGTCCCTCAGTGGACCCTAGAACCTCATAATGCTCCCCAGTGGCCCCCGGACACCCAATAAGGCTCCCCAGTGGCCGCCCAGGCAAGTAGTAATACTCCCTAGTGGCCCCCAGTCAAGTAATAATGTCCCCCAGTTGTCCTCTGACAACTAATAATGTCCTTCAATGGCTCGCTAGCAACTAATAATATCCCCCAGTGGCCCCCCCCGACAACTAAATAATATCCCCCAGTGGCCCCATGACAACTAATAAAGTCCCCCAGTGGCCCCCTGATAATGTCATCCAGTGGACTTCAGACAACTAAAAATGTCCTCCAGTGGCCCTCAGACAAGTAATAATGTCCCCCAGTGGTCCCCTGACAACTAATAATATCCTTCAATGGCTCCCTAGCAACTAATAATATCCCCCAGTGGCCCCTGGACAACTAAATAATATCCCCCAGTGGCCCCATGACAACTAATAAAGTCCCCCAGTGGCCCTCAGACAACTAATAATGTCCTCCAGTGGCCCTCAGACAACTAATAATGTCCTCCAGTGGCCCTCAGACAACTAATAATGTCCTCCAGTGGCCCTCATACAAGTAATAATGTCCCCCAGACAAGTAATAATGTACCCCAATGGCCCCCTGACAGTTAATAATGCCCCACAGACAACTAACAATGTCCCGTGGTGGCTCCACACTGTAGTTGTACTATATAAATAAAAAAAAGCAAGCACCACTTACTCATCCTCGGTCACCAGAGTTCTGTGATCCTCCTCCTCTGCAGATTGATGCAGCAGGTCTTCAGCAGGCATCAGTAGCTAATGCCTGAGTGAAAGAGCAGGAAGCTAAAGTCTTGCTGCTCCGTTCTATTCAACTACATCGGCATCCTAAGGATGCCGATGTAGTTAAAAGGAGGCATGCAGCTTTTCCCCACCGGATTGCTGCGGCACCTCGGTAGGGAATTGCCGGTCTGTACACTGAAGAACATCAGGATGTAATGTGCAGTGCCCCCTGGAGGCCAAAGTGGGGGTACGTGACAGAAGCACGGGTGGGTGAGTAAAATATCTGCTATTACATGTTGGAATAATCCAATAGGTTGAGGCCTACCATGTCACTGCATGGGGGCCAAAAAAGGGGGCAGTTGCTGTGAAAGATCCTCAGTACGCCAACACCACAGTGGCCACACCTGAGTCTTCTTTCATATAAAAACCACACTCACCGCCAGTGAGTGCTGGGTTCACAAGATAAATACAAGACAAGCTTTCTAAATTTTATATATTTATTAACCCCTAAATGGGTCGGTATTAACATCTAACACATGCAGTTCAGAACAGATATGCAGATATATGCAAGCATTAACAGTAACTAGTTACAATATACAGTACAATAAATAAAAGGGAATAAAGGTGAAATAGTTACTTTACCACACATCTCCTGGATGTGGCTCTATAGTCCAACACTCACACATGCGCTGTCATGTGTGAAATAACCAGTGGAGGCTTGTTAGAATGTGGCATTAACACAATAATCCAGCCTGCATGCTCTTCACAGTGGTCTGTCTGTAAAAACTCTGTAGTCTGTGATGGTCTCAGCCCAATCTCCTCCCACTGACTCTTACCTCATCTTTTATACCCTTTATGCCACCTCCCAGAATGAGGTAATCGGCGGCAGCAAGTCTGATTGAATCATGCACTCAAGTCCAGATTCTTTGCAAAGAGCTGAGACCAAGTGGAATGATACAATGTTATCAGCCATATCTGATCAACCAGTGCAGACTGGACAATGCATGTTTCTTTGATCACTCAGAGCTGTGTAGGAATATAATGGAACCCTGCTGTGATGGATACAAAGCCCCATTGTTACAACGTTGCTACTACTGCCAATATACACCTAGGCTTATAGCTGCGCACATTATGAACAAATGCAGGTAAGAAGGGAGATACTATACCCAGAGATCAAAATACATCTCTGAGTTATAGCCATATTTAAGCAGAATCATCACAGTTGCTTTATGGGGGCAAAAAAAAAAGGCGGGAAATATACTGTGTGGGTGAAAAGAGGAGACATATTCTCTGTAGGGGCCAGTAAAGGGGGAAATATACTCTATGGAAGCCAGTAAAGTCGGTAATATATTGTTGGGATCCAATAAAGGGGCAATATACTGTATGAGGGTTACAAAAGGGGGAATTATGCTGTGTATGAGCCAATAAAGAAGGGGTGTTATCTAAAAAGTTTGATTAACAGAGGTACCAGACATAATTTTCCTTGAGACCCCCTGTAAAGCACTGTGGAATATGATGGTGCTATATAAGTATGCATAATAATAAATAAATAAAGGCCTGTCCCTGTATATAGCACAGGACAGTACCGCTGCAGGGAGGCAGGAACCCCTAGCATCAAAGATCACTGGGGACTGAGGGGCCAGTCAGCTCCACTGGCAGGACTGCCTTGTACACAGATAGCAATAAGCCACAAGACAGCCATAAGAATTGGAGCACTAGAAGTGGCTTCTTCTTACCAGCACTGGGCATATATAAAGGAATGTACGGGGTCATTTTTGATAGGAAAGAATAGGTTGTATGACACAAGGATAATCCACTGTACAGCAAACTTTTCCATCTTCTTTTTGTATGCAAACATAAATCTGACAGACTATCTGATATAAGTAAAGCCAAGACAGGCTATTACACTGCTGTAAGTGGACAATTCTCTGTACAGTAAATGCAATGTAGCGCTTGCTTGATAAATATAGCTCTTCAGTTGTGGATGAAATATCTGAACCCATAATCACTACCCATAAAATAAAGAAATCTAAACACAAAGCATTGCTAAATTTTGTGGACTGGTGACTGACAGGCACTAACTGACAGAATAAGTATAGCATCCCCAACTGCCTTTCGTGAGTGCTACTTACATAGGGCTACATATGACTGTTTGACACCATGACTAGGGTGCTAATGTTTTGTATATATCCAACATGCCCATAGACTTCAAAAGCAAACACATGCCAAAATTATATTCCCTGAAGTATTTTTCTCTTAACACTTTTAGTAATTACCATCACTTTAAGTAATTAACACAAAGCTTGCCGAGATAATGGTTTCTTTCACATGTAATGGGCAAACACATCAATATGTCTTGCAGCTTCTCCTTACCAGTGTTAGACACACAAACATTCAGGATGAATCCCTAACTTCCTGCAGTTACTGTACACTCCCTCTCACACTCTCACTAGACCTTTGACCAAGCCATAGGGTAATCGTTCTTAAAACAATGTTGAACTTGTACTTGCTTCAGAAATGTTCTGGGACAATACATAACCACTGGCTCCCTTCAAAATTAGGATTATATGCTTTGGCTACCTTTACCAAGGTTATATTTACGTAGATGCATGGGTATTACTACCAGGGTTGCATACACAGCAGGTGCTATGGAGCCCAACAAAGGGGCCTATTTCCACCGAGACAAAGGCTTAATTTAGTCATGATTATGAATGAAAAGGAACCTGAAAAACTGAATGCGCCTCCATTACTTCACTGGGGCATCAAAATGCATCATATGACATCATATGCTGTGATACAGTGTACACAGTGATCTTTTTGTGTGCGTAAAAATCACTATGTGCATTATATCTGTGTGTAAAGGATATGAAAATGATCGTTCATTTATTCCTTAAGGTGGTCATGGGGCACCATTCCAGGTTTTGCTATAGGGACCCATGGTTATTTCTTACACCTCTGTGTACATGCACAAGTAATAGTGCATCAGAAAATAAAAATTTTGGCATATGTCTAAGAGTTTTCATTAGTTTTTTGATGTCCGTGATGAACAACTAAAGTCCTAGATTAGGGAAAAAGTTTAATGGAAAGGCTTGCAGTCCTCCAGTGGGTCACGACCCACTGAATCCATAGTCTAGATATCGGTCCCCAACTTTTCCTTCACCACGGCCCGACGGGGGGGTGTCAGGGAGCGGGGTGGGCGGTTTAGGGGTGGGGCTTCGGTCATATGGGGGCGGGGTTATACACAAAACAGCGCTGTAGACCGGGTCATGCTGGCGGGACCTCGGTGTACAGCGCTGTAGACAAGGTCCCCACCATTAGCTATGCTAGGAGCCACAACACTGTGGCCAGATGGCAGACCCACTCCACATGATGTGCCGGGATCTGCATTTACCGAAGCCAGCCCGCCGCTCCGCGGACCGGCAAAAGACCCCAACGGCCCGATCTGTGGACCGGTGGTTGGAGACCCCTGGTTTAGAGAAAGTCTTTCCTGAGGAATTTTTAGATCTGACCCCAGATTTGCTTTGTGACTTCAGGAGGCACTGTCAATCCAACATAGTGGAATTATACCTGCAATGCTAGAATGAAACAGCATTTATAACCAAAGTGTTCTCATAACACTACCAGCCCCCATAAGAGTGACAACCACAGCCCCCCTCCCCAATAACAGTAACAGCTAAAGAGCTCAGGACTATGATAGTCACATCCCCTTTATAGCAGTGACAGCCCCACTTCTTCCATAACAATCACAGCCACAACTCCCATGATAGTAACAAATCCCCAAAATAAGAAAAAAAAACTAATTATTCTATTCTATAACAAACTTGTGTGTACTTCTGGCCAATAGATATGGCATAAAATTGAAAAGTGTGAGCCAAGAAAAATTCTTATCCTTCAATGCACATTTATCAAGTCAACAACATGAGTCAGTAGGAAAAGCTGACAAGACAAAGACAACTTTATGGAAATTTGGATCAAAATCTCATTAGTTTTCTAGGGTATACAGTATTCACAAGTTGCAGTCATGCTGCAGTTTTGTAAAATCATAGTAAACACTGTGGTTTAGCAAAAATAGAGGCAACAAATGCAATATCACCGCAACATGTGAATACACTCTAGTAATAACTTTCTGGCATGCCCATATACGGCACCCACTTATTCCCAGTACATATATAAACCAGCTTGTCTACTGTTTCCACTTTCTGATTTTGCATTTCTGCTGTACTAATGATGACCCAAATAATATACAGTATACACGTGAAGCAGTCTGAAAATTATCTTAATGAATAATTACTATAAGAAACAATATCACAGTGTAATGATGTGGCCCTAAGTATCCCAGGATAGCTTAGGGTGGGTTCACACCTGCGTTTGAGTCCGTCCGCTGCCAATCCGAGTGAAAATCTTGGGGAACAGAATCGGCATCGGATACCGACAGGTTAGCGACGCATTGGTTAAAAACCCATTTGAATGGGTTTTTAAAGCAATGCGCGGGTGTCCGATTGCACCCTCTGCGCTGCGAAGCCGTTTTTTTTTTCATCAGACACGAAGTCCTGCATGTCCGACTTTGTTTCCGAGGAAAAAAGAGGATTCGCAGCGCAGAGGGTGCAATCGGACACCCGCGCATTGCTTTAAAAAACCATTCAAATGAATGGGTTTTTAACCAATGCGTCGCTAACCTGTCGGTATCCGATGCTGATCCCGTTCCCCGAGATTTTCACTCAGATTGGCAGCGGACGGACTCAAACGCAGGTGTGAACCCACCCTTAGTCTGTAGTCTTCAGATTTTTCTAGATCCATGATCCCTTGAGCATAACAGTCAATCCCACTCTTTTTATATATACTGATGTTGCTGTCTTTCTGATGTTGCTGTTGGTCTTCCCCCACAGAACCACAGTAGTCGAGTTAAAGTTTTTTTTTTCCAGGTTAAAAATACTGTTAACCTATCTTGCGGATAGGTCCCCAATATCAGATTGGTGGGGTTCTGTCATCAGACACCCCCACCGAACAGCTGGTCTCAGAAGTTTATACACAGAGAATGGAGCAGGAAGCAGACAGCTTTGTTCTCTGTGTAGTGGCCAAACCAGGTTAGGGCAGATCAGCTCTCATTTCTTGAATGGAAGCTAAGCTGCACTCACTTGGTTTGTCCACTACACACAGAACAGAACTGTCTGCTTCCTGCTCCATTCTCTGTGTATCAACTTCTGAGACCAGCTGTTCGTTGGGGGTGCCTGATAACAGAACCCCACCAATCTGATATTAAGGCCTATCCTTAAAATAGGTAATCAGTATTTTTAACCTGGAAAAAATTTACAGGCTAAGGCTGCATGTAGCGGGTCGCAGCAAACAAAACGCTGCAGGAAAAAACGCTGCGGCAATGCATGGCAGTTTTTCCCACAGTGCTTTTCACAGAAAGTCCACAGAGGATTCCTCTGTGGATTTCTGCTTCCATTATACCTAAAGGGAAACCGCCAGCGTTTCCGTAGGTATAAATGGACATGCTACATTTTAGAAAACTGCAACGGTTTTGGAAATCGCAGCGTGCCCGCTGCGCTTATTTTTCCACAGTGAGGGGGATGGGATTCACTAGAATCCCATCCACTTTGCAGGGACTGTAAAATGCTGCATTTTTGCCACATTTACGCCACATGGGGCTCGGCCTTAACTCAACTCCACTTCAGGTGCAGAGGTTCTGTGGGGGAAGGCAGACAGCAACATCAATATATGTAAAATTTGGATTGACCCCTTAGGATAGGTCATCAATATTTTTAGCTTGAAAAACCCATTTAAGGAGAATGCTAGTCAGCCAGTGAATGGAGAGAGAGACGTCAGAAAGTTGGACTTTCAGTGTCTGGGGGATGTTTATAAGGACAACTTCACTGTAGCTAAGCAGGCTTCATGTGGCAATGTTCTTATTAGCAGGTGAAGGTCAAGTAACCTGTTTAGTTAGGGTACCTGGAGGAGTTAACCCCAGAATGTGAAAGTATGGTCAGGTAGGAGGTTCTGACTAGTAATAATCTGGAAAGTTACTTGAGGTAACGCCCCAACTCCTGGTAGAACAATGTAAGTAGCAACGCATGTATTGAGAAGTCATAACATCAGACATTTTAGAAGAGCATAGTTAACAAAACTAGGGGATCCTGGTGCCAAAACAAGGATGAAGCAGTTGACAGAGTATCAGTGGCATCAGTTAGATTAGCCCATAGCTGTGACAAGCGCAATACTACTGTCCAGGCCTGGGAAGATAGTGCTAATGTGACTCCTGTCACCAGTGAGGGACAACGAATACCTCAGAGAAAGAGAATGAACCACTGAGACTGGTCTGGCAGACCCCGGAAACAGTAAGCCTGCAAGGAGAGACTGACATGACTCAAGTTGGAGGCCAGAGATATAGTAAGCGCAAGAGAACCACTGACTGCGATGTACAGAGGCAACATACAAGCAAATCTGTCCCTGGTTTCAGTTCTAGCCATAAGTAAAGGTTTCACCCCTGCTCCTACCTCATCATTAATCTGGCTGTGCATTAGACTGGGTTTACACAGTGCTTTTGTACAGAAGAACTGCATGCAGTTTATAATTGCAGTAATAAGTAGCACATGTTACTATGTATTTCACCCATATGGTAATGGCCATTGAATAGAAAAAAATCTGTCTGCTAAACCAAGCACAGCCACTTTACAATGTATTGTGTTGTGCTTGGTTTTCAGTGAAGAGACCACAGCACTAACACAGTGTTCTCTTCAAATAGCTGATTGATAAGAGTCCCATGTGTCAGACCCTTGCTGATCTTCCAATGATGACCTATCCAAAGGACAGGCCATCAATGTAGTCAGGCCAGAAAACCCTTTAGAAGCTGCATGCAGTTCTTTAGCAAATAAGAGCTGTATAAACCCAGCCTATAGAGACTGAGTCTGAAGTCGGCTTATGACCACAATGCCTTGAGTACCAGTTTCACATTTAAAGGAGCTGATTCATTCTTGCTGTTATCTCCTGTGCTATCCACCGCAGACTGCACTGGCTTACACATACTCAAATGATGCTGCAGGTGTTTGTAGAAAACAAGTATTCCCTATCAGTATGTCTTTGGAATGTGGGAGGAAACTGGAGTAACCGGAGAAAACCCATGAAAACACGAGGAGAACACACAAACTCTTTGGTCAGATTCAAGCCCAGGACTCTAGCGCTGCGGACTATGTTGGCACTATATAAGTAAGCGAAATAAAGAAATAATCCATGTGTCCTGTGTGATCTGTTCCACTAATGCAAGACTCTTCATGACTACAGTCATGGCCAAAAGTTTTGAGAATGACACAAATATTATATTTTCACATGATCTGCTGCCCTCTGGTTTTTATGTGTGTTTGTCAGATGTTTTTATCACATACAGAAATATAATTGCATTCATATTATGAGTAACAGAAGCTTATATTGACAGTTAGAATGAGTTAATGCAGCAAGTCAATATTTGCAGTGTTGACCCTTCTTCTTCAGGACCTCTGCAATTCTCCCTGGCATGCTCTCAATCAACTTCTGGACCAAATCCTGACTGATAGCAGTCCATTCTTGCAGAATCAATGCTTTAATTTTGTCTGAATTTGTTGGTTTTTGTTTGTCCACCCGTCTCTTGATGATTGACCACAGGTTCTCAATGGGATTAAGATCTGGGGAGTTTCCAGGCCATGGACCCAAAATCTCTATGTTTTGTTCCCTGAGCCATTTAGTTATCACCTTTGCTTTATGGCAAGGTGCTCCATCATGCTGGAAAAGGCATTGTTGAGCGCCAAACTGCTCTTGGACGGTTGGGAGAAGTTGCTCTTGGAGGACATTCTGGTACCATTCTTTATTCATGGCTGTGTTTTTAGGCAAGACTGTGAGAGAGCCGATTCCCTTGGCTGAGAAGCAACCCCACACATGAATGGTTTCAGGATGCTTTACAGTTGGCATGAGACAAGACTGGTGGTAGCGCTCACCTCTTCTTCTCCGAATAAGCTGTTTTCCAGATGTTCCAAACAATCGAAAAGGGGATTCATCAGAGAAAATGACTTTACCCCAGTCCTCAGCAGTCCACTCCCTGTACCTTTTGCAGAATATCAGTCTGTCCCTGATGTTTTTTCTGGAGAGAAGTGGCTTCTTTGCTGCCCTCTTTGAGACCAGGCCTTGCTCCAAGAGTCTCCGCCTCACAGTGCGTGCAGATGCACTCACACCTGCCTGCTGCCATTCCTCAGCAAGCTCTGCACTGCTGGTAGCCCGATCCCGCAGCTGAAACACTTTTAAGAGACGGTCCTGCCGCTTGCTGGTCTTTCTTGGGCGCCCTGGAGCCTTTTTGGCACCAATGGAACCTCTCTCCTTGAAGTTCTTGATGATGCGATAGATTGTTGACTGAGGTGCAATCTTTCTAGCTGCAATACTCTTCCCAGTTAGGCCATTTTTGTGCAGTGCAATGATGACTGCACGTGTTTCTTTAGAGATAACCATGGTTAACAGAAGAGAAACAATGATGGCAAGCACCAGCCTCCTTTTAAAGTGTCCAGTGGTGTCATTCTTACTTAATCATGACAGATTGATCTCCAGCCCTGACCTCATCAACACCCACACCTGTGTTAATGGAGCAATCACTGAAACGATGTTAGGTGGTCCTTTTAAGGCAGGGCTGCAATGATGTTGAAATGTGTTTTGGGGGATAAAGTTCATTTTCTAGGCAAATATTGACTTTGCAAGTAATTGCTGTTAAGCTGATCACTCTTTATAACATTCTGGAGTATATGAAAATTGCCATTAGAAAAACTGAAGCAGTAGACTTTGTAAAAATTAATATTTGTATCATTCTCAAAACTTTTGGCCATGACTGTACACTGCATCAGCAGAAACAACTAAGCCTTATGTCCTCCCCCTGCACCTTGTCTGTTTTGATGGATACACGGACCCAATAGAAATCAACAGACCCATTTTTAACAGATCTAAATGTATTGATGTCTATGTTGATGTCTGTTAAAATGGATCAGTGGGTTCAGTCAAAAAATAAAGACCAATGATGAAATTCATCCTTATTTTTTTTTTAAAGGCCTGTTAAAAACGAATGCAAAACATATGAAACTTGTGATTTTGCTGGCTGTGGCCCTGGCCTTAAAGAGGCCTTTCATGTCCTCTGACATCGGCGGTATTATATATTGCTAGAAAGCTGACAGTGCGCTGAATTCAGTGCACTGTCAGCTTAGACGGCATGCGTCCAAGTTCCAGAAATATCGGTGCCGTTAGTAATTTATGTATGAAAATAATATTACTGACACATAACTCTGGTGCCTTATGCGTTTTTAACCCTTTAGCGATTTAACAGTTTAGCCTTACAACATTAACATTTTATCCCTCTCTGCATTCCCTCGTTCAATGTAGCTTTACGAGACCTTGTATTTTGTGGGTACATAAGACTTTTTGATCAGTTTTTATTATTTTCGGTTTTTGAGAGGTGAGATGATCAGAAAACATCAGTTCTGACAGGTTCTCTTTCAAGTGTAACGAAACTTTCAAACAGCTTTAGATTTACTGGCAACATTTGTGTCATTAGCAAATTTTGTAATATAATTTATTCTCAGATTTTGGTTCCTTTCCTTGAAGTCTTACGATGAAGTCAACTTTCTGAGGTTCTTTAATGGCCAGAAGTAATCCTAACTTGGATGGGTAGCACCGCTCCTATTTAAGTAAGCTGCCCGTCCACTAGCAGCTTCTGGAGTCTGGAAACTGCCGCAAGAACTGATCCGTGCGGAGTCCGGGTGTGGTGCCCCCACAGATAACTTACTGATTGGCCTATTCTGTGGATAGGTCATTAGTATGAAACTCGATTTGGTGCCAGAAAATCTCTTTAACGTCACAAATGGTAACAGAAAATCAAAATTTGTTTGAAAGTTCAGGAACTCTTTAAGCTGGCTAAACAGATTAATGTTGGCTGAATCTGTTGATTTCAGTGGGACTATCCAACCTTTTAGGCTTCATGCACACGACCGAATATGCTATGTTCCAATGTTCCATTCCGATATATTTCGATCAGGTCCCATTCAGGTCCATCCAAATGGAAAGGGAAATGTTGGAACGAAGTCAAACATAGAGACATGTTCGAATTGCATGAAGCCTCAGTGTGGTCCTCCTAACTTTCCGTTGATGGCAAAATTAAGGATTGGGCTTTTGGATTTTAACATGTCTGATCCTATGTTCTCAGGGAATATAAGTCACCACCAGAGGTGTCTGACAGCAGCTTACTACTCTCTCCCTACGCATAGCCAAGTCTGAAAGTGTACACCCAACATTTGTTCAGCCGACAGCTTTTTCTCCTGAATCCTCCCCATACACATGCGCATGATACGCATACGTGCTTAGCCGAGTTCTCTATGGTGAGATAGGAGAAAGCTGCAGCCAGGCATTTCAGACAGCTGCTTTTCTCCCTTTATCTCTTCATACTGAAACAATTGGGCATGTTAAAATCAGCCCAATCTTTTCTCCGCTGAGACATGCTGCCAGGGTAGAGTTGGAAGACCTCCATACATACATTACTGTATAGCCAGCTTTAGGCATATTTATCAGTGCATATTCATCAAGCTCCCACCATGTTTTATATCACCTTTGTTATTTTTCTATTTGTTAAAAACAAAAAACAGATGGTCTCTCTCACTTTTCTGTCTTTTTTCCATGCAGAAGAGAAATGTCATATGTATGTATCAACGTGTGGCATGTCGGGTAATATGGAGCACTGAACTCTGCTATTACCACTAACAGTAAATGTCCTTGGTATGTTCTAGTGCCCTGCCTGCAGGACATGATATGCCTGGAATCAGCAATTACAATCCCCTCAGTATAAATGCCATAACATGCTAAGACTCTGCCCTAGGAGGCTTGTCACTTAACATAGCAGATCCAACAGATGTTTATGTGGAAAATAAGCCACATAAGCAGAGCACTTCACTGCAGCTTTGCTTCCTGTATAGAGGGCGGGGGGAAACAGACAACTTGTTTTTTCTGCTTTTTTTCACTACTACTAGCCACGCCAGAATCTCAAGGCGGAAGCCTCAGTAACCATTCAGGCTTCACATGCAGAAGGTACACACTGTGCAGAGCAGTAAATGGCACATTGTGAACAGATGCTGTCTATTCCCAGCCAGCAGTGACAGCGCTCAGCTCCTGAGCTTCTAGGGTTAATGCCTCTGACTGCAGCAGCACATGCATCTTCTGCTAGGTCTGCATGGCGTGTCTGCTGCCAGCACCAGTCACATATACTGTCTTACATAAGGAAAACGTCACGGACATAGATGATCACTGGCAGCACTGATTGATGGCTGGTGTCTCTACACTACGGCATATGCCACCCACATCTCATCAGTGCCAACCTATCCCTGCTCAGCCCTCCTCCAGCACAGTGGGATAAAGGTATATAGTGCAGCCAGGCTGTATTTCCTGGTCAATGCATATGCATAAACCAACGTGTGACCAGCCTCATACACACACACATATATATATACATACAAACAGCTAGATGCACCCACCGTGTGTACATATAGGCGCCTCCTGGGGTCCACTGCTTGTCAATGGCCAACACTATATGGAGGAACAGAGGTAAGCAAGCAGATAACAGGTTAAGGAAATTCTACACCAGCCAGGTGATAATATCTTCTTGCCCGGACTCTGTCAGGAGCCACCTCCGCCCCCCAGCACAGGCTGCTCCACCTCCAGATGTGCTCAGGTTAGTGCAGGGCGCTCAGGGCTCCTTCCTGCACAGCAGACATGCAGCTTTCCTTCCGTCTCAGCGTTCAGATTAGATGCGCCACCTGCTGGAGCTGCTCGGAACTGCAGCCGTCCTACAGTCAAAGTCTCCACAGAGCAATTTGTTACTTGTTTCAGTAGGATTATTACGGCACAAGTCACTTCCTCTGCCCCACTGAGAGGATCAGTCTGTACCTGCAAGAAACATACCACCCTCACAGCTCGGAAATCTTATATAATGATTTCTTATAATAATGGAAATAAACTTGGAGGTTGTTCGATTGTTGGTTCTTGTTTCTTGTTTCTCTGTCTCATGTGGTGCCAGCCTGTTGTAGGGCGCTGTTTACACTGGCGGTAAATATTATGAATTGTAAGCATAATTGGTCAGTGTAAATGCACAAAAATGATCAATGATGTGACAGATGTGTCCGAAGAGTGATAGATTGTAAGCCTTTGTGGGCAGGCCCTCTAATAATTATAATTATCCATACTCTGCATTGATCGAGCATACATAAGAATTATTCACAATCTCTGGCAGTATTGGCTAATGTAAATGCCACTTGTAGCAATATATATTCCTGCCATGGCTCTAGGAGAGTCATCAATAGGCAATGGTGCTCTCTGCCAAGCTAAGAGAAAGCCAACCTTGTGTGAGTATAACCTAAGGCCTTATTCACACCACTGTGCTGTTTTTTAACATTTACCTGACATCCATGAAAAACAGCCGTGTCAGTCAGTTGAAGCGGCTTATTCACATGAGAATGAATCACTGCCGTGTGATGGCCATTTTCTGAACGGCTGTCACACGGCTTTTTTAGTACTCATCAATGTATATGGGTCTATACACATGGCTATATCTAGATCTGCCAAAACGGACAAAGATAGGGCATGTCAGTTTGTTTGATGGCTGTGAAAAATGGTCTGTCAAAAATGAACATGTGAATAGACACATATACAGTCATGGTTTTAAAAATGGCCGTGTGTTATCCATTCCAAAAACAGACATCACTTGGTCGTTTTTGTGTGAATAAGGTCTAAAACACACATGTAACTTGGGTCCTGGGAGTTGTACATCCAAGATATGCAGTTATTCGTCAAATAAATCCAGAAGAATCCAATAATCCAGGTATACAAATAACAATTTCCAGTATGTAGAGATGTGAAACGCTTTTCAGTCGACAGACCTTCATCAGACTCTACAATAAATTATAGGATATGCATGAATACATAATCAAAGGTGTCAATAATCATGAGAAAATAATCGTGAGAAAAAGTACATATAATATACAAGAAAATGGTTAATGGTTCAATGGGATTCCTCCTGTCAGGGAATTCCAGGGCAACAATAAATTTAGTGGATGCCCATCACTAGGAGTATGGGTAGATGGTCACCAGTGGATTCAACGGACCTTAGATAAATGCAGCAATGTCATAGTCCCGATTCAGTCCATATGGTTCAAGAGTTTGTAACTTATGTATCCAGTATGCCTCCCTCTTCTTTAACATAAGTATACGGTGACCTCCTTTGCATGGCAATGGAACATGTTCCAAAACTTCAAAACATAGTTGGGATACAATGTGACCATGTCTGTCAAAATGTGCCGGAATGGGTAACAGAAGATTCTTACAACGAATGTTGGATTATTGTTGTCTTATGCGGTCTCCCCAACATATGCGAGACCACACGTGCACTTGATCATATACACCACATAGTTCGTGTTGCAAGTGAAGTAGACATTAATTGTTATACTCAGGCCTGATCGTGGATGATATATCCTGTCACCTCTCTGGATGTATGAGCATTGGTTACAGGATAGACAGAGAAATGTGCCTGATCTGGGAGTACTAAGGAATTGTTGGCAAGGAATTCTAGTGTCAGAGACAACATCTGCTTTGACCAGCTTATCCCTTAGACTTTTTGGGTGTCTGTAGCATGGCAAAAAAATTGGTACGAAATTCAGCTATATTTGGATAGGCCTTGCCTAATAAGGACCAGTGTCTATGTATTATTTGATGGATTTTAAATGAGAAGGGATGAAATGTGTGGACAAAAGGGATTCTTTTTGACTCATCCTGTCTATCCCTCTGTACATTCCTTTTCACTTGGTCCAAGTATCTCATCCGAGTATCCTCTTTCTCTAAACTTAGTATGTATTTACTTAAACCTTATTTCTCTTGTCTCAGGTTGATAAACTATACGGGAGATCCTAGTGAATTGCGATTTAGGGAGGGATCTGATCGTATTGGGTGGTTGGCAGCTAGTGAAATGTAGCAGGCTGTTTCTGTCCGTCTCTTTTATATATAAGTCAGATACCAAGAGTCCAACGGTATCTTTCGTGATCTGTGTTGATGGTTGTGGAGCCATGGTGTAAAGTAAATTTGAGTTCAGACCAGATGCTATTAATGTGTTCTGTGAACTCCTTTAACGTTGTTAGAGGACCCACTCAGATGCAGAACACATCATCGATGTATTGCTTCCATGTTATTGCACAAGATTTGAAGTTGGTGTCAGGATAGATAAACTGTTCCTCAAATTGAGCCATATAACTGTTAGATGCACCCACTGTGTGTACATATAGGCGCCTCCAGGGGTCCACTGCTTGTCAATGGCCAGCACTATATGGAGGAACAGAGGTAAGCAAGCAGATAACAGGTTAAGGAAATTCTACACCAGCCAGGTGATAATATCTTCCTGCCCGGACTCTGTCAGGAGCCACCTCCGCCCCCAGCACAGGCTGCTCCACCTCCAGATGTGCTCAGGTTAGTGCAGGGCGCTCAGGGCTCCTTCCTGCACAGCAGACATGCAGCTTTCCTTCCATCTCAGCGTTCAGGAGATTAGATGCGCCACCTGCTGGAGCTGCTTGGAACTGCAGCCGTCCTACAGTCAAAGTCTCCACAGAGCAATTTGTTACTTGTTTCAGTAGGATTATTACGGCACAAGTCACTTCCTCTGCCCCAAAGAGGGGATTAGTCTGTACCTGCAAGAAACATACCACCCTCACAGCTCGGAAATCTTATATAATGATTTCTTATAATAATGGAAATAAACTTGGAGGTTGTTGGTTTGTGTCCCTTGTTTCTCTGTCTCACGTGGTGCAGCCTGTTGTAGGGCGCTGTTTACACTGACATTAAATATTATGAATTTTTTTTTTGGAAGGATAATTGGTCAATGTAAATGTACAAAAGTGATCAATGCGGTGTTAGTCTATTGTACTAGTTCTTGTGTATTTTGTGTTTTATATGTAAATCCTCTGCAAACGTAAAACACCATGGAAACAATGGAGTGCTAAATATAAATAATAGTTATCCATAATCTACATTGATCGAGCATACATAAGATTATTAGCCATCTCTGGCATTATTGGCTAATGTAAACACCACTTGTAGCAATATATATTCCTGCCATGGCTCTAGGAAAGTCATCTATAGACAATGGTGCTCTTAGCCGAGCTAAGAGAAAGCCGACCCTGATGGAAGTCACACGCTCTGAATGACTGTGTTAGGCTATATCCACACCACCGAGTGTCTCAGCCATGCTCAATTTTTCAAAGATCTATCCTATTGTGCTGAATGGGTCCATGAAAATATTGGATCACATGAAAAACATGGCCTAGAATCAGCACTTTTGTGTGAGTATAACCTAAGGCCTTATTCACACCACTGTGCTGTTTTTCTAACATTCACCTGACATCCATGAAAAACAGCCATGTCAGTCAGTTGAAGCTTGTTGAAGGGGCTTATTCACATGAGAATGAATCAAAGCCATGTGATGGCCATTTTCCGAACGGCTGTCACACGGCTTTTTTAGTACTCATCAATGTCTATGGGTCTTTTCACATGGCTATATCTATGTCTATCAAAACGGACAAAGATAGGGCATGTCAGTTTTTTTGATGGCTGTGAAAAATGGTCTGTCATAAAATTAACATGTGAATAGACACATAGACAGTCATGGTTTTAAAAATGGCCGGGTGTTGTCCATTCCAAAAACAGGCATCACTTGGTCATTTTTCACTGTTGTGTGAATAAGGCCTAAGCAACACATGACTGATTTTACTGTAAATTGGGTCCTGGGCAAAAATAATGGGTTCTTAGTGGATTCAAAAGGAATGAGAAATACAGTATATACCTTATATATGAATTTGCCACTGCAGCCCTATTCAGAGTGATTCCAATTGTTAGAATATACTGTGGCTTATTTCTGCAATATAATATATTGGTGCAGGTTTACTATACTATTATTATATTTTAAAAGTGGGTTTTTCGAAACTCCACCCCTTTAAGGTGCTCAGTATTCAATAGACTAAAATGCTAATGAGTTTTGTTCACATTGATTGAAAATGGATACCCAAAGTGTTCAGTGTGGGAAGTGAGGGAAAAGTATCTATTGTTCAGGAATATAGGAGCAACTCAATAGCAACAAGAGGCAGTATACATAAAACACACTCCAGTACAACAAGTACTGTACAGTAAAAAGCACTCTGAATATTAAGCCACCAATCATCGGTTCCATGGTACTCGCCGAATATTGGTATGCTCAACTACCCAAATACTCTTGTGAATGGCTCACTCTCTCATCATGGGTGCCCAGCACAGCTCTCCTTTCATACCGGGTCCATAGTTATCAGCATTTTAGGCATTTAAGTCCTGCCCCGAGGACCACACAAGCTCACTTTTAGGTGGGGTTTGCATAAACCCACAACCTTCTGAGCTGGAATAAGGTGAACTTGTCAGGATTGTCTATGACAATCCCAGCATATTTGTGATAGTTGGCAAGTATGTGGGTTCCCATAATGGCTTCTCCTTTCACTCCTGGTTGCCAACATGGCTGCTTTCTCAGGGTATATATACTGTATATATGCAGTGACACTATTGCATCACTTACACCATGTAGATTTGTAATGGGGTTATGCCATGAAAATTATTTCTCTTCTATCCATAGGGTAGGGGATATATTGCTGATTGGTGGAGACCCACACCTATATTGAGTTTGGTGGGTATTTTACTCCGGTTCAGGATTTAGAGGTGGACACAGAATGTGCACCTCTACTCCATTTACGTTCAATAGGACAGACAGAAATAGACAAAGTACAGCACTCCCATTAGAACAAATGGAGTGAGGGCACGTATTATACATCCCTCGTCATGTTCTGAAAGGAAGTTAAACACTCACAAACTTGGGATCTATGGAGGGTCTCCATTAATCAGCTATTTATCCTCTATCCTATGGATAGGGAATAAATAATTTTTATGGTATAACTTCTTTAGGCTAAGGCCCTACGTTGCAGAAAAGTGTTTTTTTTTTAGCCAAAGCCAGTAGTGGATTGAGCAGAAGGGAGAAGTATAAGAGCTTCCTTTATATTTCCCATTCTTTCTATAGCCACTACAAGGTTTGGCTCAAAAAAACGCGACAAACTCTGCAAGAAAAACCAGCATTTACACAATGCGGGGCCTTAGTCTTAAAGGGGTTGTCCGGGCAAAAATGGACCAATAAATTATTTTTTAAATCGGACTGGGGCGGTGAATAAAATAAAAAAAATTCATACTCACGTTTCCCCGGCGCTCCAGTGCCTCCCAGTGCGGTCTGGTTTAAAATATAAAAGGTTTGCCTGGACAACCTCTTTAAGCTTCTTTTATTAATGTCTGTAGAAAAATGTCAATAAACATAAAAATCTACCTAAAAAATTGCTAGTGATATGGGAAGGTTATTTAACTGTGATAGTTCATGTTAGTTCAGGGTCTTAACAATTCATCAACCAGTCTAAGTGTATGTTCACATTGTTATAATATAGTATTTCTAGCTAGAAATTGTCATCCTGGTACCCTACTTGCCAGCTATATATTGTATAAATTTTTAAAGCATTGGTGTCCAAATTACTACCGTATTGTTATTGTGATTTAAGGCCATATTTGTGTATTTATTGCAGATCTTTTGTGCAGATTCTGATCTGAGACAGCATAACGCTTAAGGGGTAGTGTATTCTGCCAATGAGTTAACTACAAAGGTATACTCAGACAGGTGTAAGCAAATATAGCTCTAGAAAAGAATTAGAAGACAGAGGGAAAGCTGGATAGATTTGGGTTCTGTGACAAGAATTGGACTGCAAGCAAAATCAGGAGCAGAGATAAGCAAATCTAAAAATTCTGATTTACATTGATTCATCGAAATGTGATGATGATGATGACCTAGGAACCCGGGGAATTAATTCCTCCATCTCTAGTATAAAGAGGGCAGAGATGAATATTAGAGGTCAGATATACTGTAGGTAGGATTGACTGTCCTAAAAATAGAAGAGATCAGTCTTTTGAAGGTTTTGCTAGCATGTTGAACTCCTCAAGTGTAACTCACATTTTTTATTTTTTGCTATTATGTGTGGGGGGCGTTTGGTGACCATTTTTGTAATACATTTTATTAAGCTAACTTCCTTTTTAATAGAAAACAGGCCGTAACATTCTCCTTAGCAGCCCTCTAACTAAGCTGTTACCAGGGAAATCCTACACATTTGTGTTGTGAATAAGTTGATCTGAAACATTTACCAAAGGGGGTGGTGGTCACTTCAAATGACTGCATCTTCACTTGTATAACACCTACAAAAATGGTATCACAAGAAAGATGACATTCTCAGCTTTCATATGAACTAATAGCTATAACAGAACATGAGATAGCCCTAGTTAAAAACACAGTCAGGAATTTGAACTTAACACCTTAAGGATGCAGGGTAGCTTGTACATTAATGCTCTGTGACTTTTTTCATGTTTTCCTTCCCCGCCTTTCAAAATTCATAACTTTTTCTTTTTTCTGTGGATATAGCTATATGAGGGCTTATTCTTTGCATAACAAGTTGTACTTTAATTTGGCACCATTTTGGGGGGACAAATAATGTTTTAATTAGCTTTTATTAATGTTTTTTGGGGGTCTGTGTGAAAAAACCCATAATTCTATCATAATATTTAGCATTTTGTTTTAACAGTGTTTTATCTACATGAAAAATGACATGGCAACATTGTCCGGTGGGTCATTACGATTATGGAGATACCATATTTATATTGGTTTTATTATGTTTTACCACTTTTACAAATAAAACATCACTTTTTGAAAATTAACGATTTTCCTGGGGTCATCGTGTTCTGACGCCTATAACTTTATTCCTGTTTTGTTAACGGAGATACGTAAGAGCTCTTTATTTGCGGGGCAGGTTGTACTATTTGATTCCCAGTGCAATGTACTACAAAACATAGTATTGCAGCACATCGGCTGTTGCTCGGCCTCCTGACTTCCAATGGCAACCCCTTGAACCCCGCAATCTTATCACGGAGGAACCTAGGGGTTGCGAGGGGGGGGGGAGAAATCTTGCCACAGGACCCTCTGGATTGCGTGATAGCTATTGATCATGACATCTAGTGGGTTAATCCGCCAGAGTAGGCGTATGTTCCTGGCGGCTAGTCCAGGGCCTCGGCTGTGTAAAACAGCCAAGTTCTGAAAGTAATGCCGCATGCACAGCTTTTGTGCCCATGGCATTACAGGGAAATACTATTACGGCTCTGAGCGTTAACTATACACTCAGTGCTGTGTAATAGTATGGCGCTGAGTGGGAAGGGGTTAAAATGCAGCAGCTGCATATAATAAAATCACATTCCCGACTGTGTTTTTAACTAGCGATATCTTGAATTCTTTTATAGCTAGTACTTCTATCTTGGCAGAATCTCACCTTTCTTGTGATATCAGAGTCTTTTTTCTAAGTGGTATAAAACCAGAGATACAGCTGTTTGAAGTGACCATCCCCCCTTTGGTAACTGCCTCAGCTCTACATGCTGCAGAGTCAGAGTCTCTCTGGCAATGCTTAGTTAGAGCATTACTAATGGGAACTTTACAGCCTGTTTTCTATTAAAAACAATTTGATAGGTTAATAAAGTATATTTACAAAAATTTTTACCCCCCCACCCCAACACAATATCAAAAAAAATTAAATAAAATGGGAATTACACTTTAAGCTAATTTTAGCTAAATTAGAGGTAGACACAACTGCATATATCAATCTGCTCAACTCATGTAGCCTATAACATGATACAGGAAGATTGGATAACATTTTCATACTGACAGATTTCCTTTAACAAAAGGGAGTCCTGGGTAACAGCACATGGCTAAGTTTTCAAAGGATGCAGTTGGCACACTATGAGATGGAGTCATGAAGTAGGGTCCCAACCTAGCAATTGTAATATATAAGATATAAGAGATTTCACACTCAAAAGTGCAGATATAAATGTTTATTAATCACCGATTCGGTGTATATGTGATCATGAGTTGTACATCCAAGATATGCAGTTATTCGTCAAATAAATCCAGAAGAATCCAATAATCCAGGTATACAAATAACAATATCCAGTATGTAGAGATGTGAAACGTTTTTCGGTCGACAGACCTTCATCAGACTCTACAATAAATTATAGGATATGCATGAATACATAATCAAAGGTGTCAATAGTCGCGAGAAAAAGTACATATAATATACAAGAAAATGGTTAATGGTTCAATGGGATTCCTCCAGTCAAGGAATTCCAGGGCAACAATAAATTTAGTGGATGCCCATCACTAGGAGTATGGGTAGATGGTCACCAGTGGATTCAACGGACCTTAGATAAATGCGGCAATGTCATAGTCCCGATTCAGTCCAAGTGGTTCAAGAGTTTGTAACTTATGTATCCAGTATGCCTCCCTCTTCTTTAACATAAGTATACGGTGACCTCCTCTGCACGGCAATGGGACATGTTCCAAAACTTGAAAACATAGTTGGGATACAATGTGACCATGTCTGTCAAAATGTGCCGGAATGGGTAACAGAAGATTCTTACAACGTATGTTGGATTATTGTTGTTTTATGCGGTCTCCCCAACATATGCGAGACCACACGTGTACTTGATCATATACACCACATAGTTCGTGTTGCAAGCGAAGTAGACATTAATTGTTATACTCAGGCCTGATTGTGGATGATATATCCTGTCACCTCTCTGGATGTATGAGGATTGGTTTAAAGCAGGGGTCTCAAACTCAATTTAGCCGGGGACCGCTGGAGGTAGAGTCTGGGCCGCATCAGGTTTTCCACACCGGTAATATGCTCCCTAGTGGCCCCTGCACACGGTATTGTGCTCCCTAGTGGCCCCTGCACACGGTATTGTGCTCCCTAGTGGCCCCTGCACACGGTATTGTGCTCCCTAGTGGCCCCTGCACATGGTATTGTGCTCCCTAGTGGCCCCTGCACACGGTATTGTGCTCCCTAGTGGCCCCTGCACACGGTATTGTGCTCCCTAGTGGCCCCTGCACATGGTATTGTGCTCCCTAGTGGCCCCTGCACACGGTATTGTGCTCCCTAGTGGCCCCTGCACACGGTATTGTGCTCCCTAGTGGCCCACCCACACGGTATTGTGCTCCCTAGTGGCCCACCCACGAACTATTATTATACTCTGGGTTCTTTTCAGAACCCAGAGTATAATGATTGGAGACCCAGGGAAGGATACAAACATAAACATAAACATGTTTTTTTTAACCCCTTAACGACCCAGGGCGTAATAGTACGTCCTGAGTCGCATGACGATGTATGGAGAGCCAGGGCTGTGGAGTCGGTACGCCAAAGCCCCGACTCAGACTCCTCAATTTCCCCTGACTCCGACTCGACTCCACCAAAATAGGCACCGACTCCAACTCCACAGCCCTGAGTCAAGCAGTCACTCTGTGTCCTCGGGCTGTGGGTGGGTCTCCAGCACAATTACAGATAAAGTCAAGCTTTTCAGTCCTCACAATCACAACACTTGTATCTTTTGCTTACTCCAGATAATGGTGCTAAACCTTATAGGTTCACTCAGAACTCAGTCCCATCATTATATGAGGAATAGAACAGACCTTTACAGGACATTTCATCATTTTCAACATTTCATCATTTTCCCAAATTCTTATGAAAATATATTCAGCACATACTGCATTGTACTACTAACTGTACCAATTTATTATATATTTTGGGAGTCGGAGTCGGTCCATTTTATACCGACTCCGACTCCACCAAAATAGGCACCGACTCCACGACTCCGACTCCACAGCCCTGTGGAGAGCGCTCAGGAGCTGAGCGCTTTCCATACACCGCGGGTGCCGGCTGTATAATACAGCCAGGACCCGCAGCTAACAGCAGCGATCGGTGCCTGCACCGATCGCGGCTGTTAACCCTTTAGATGCCGCGGTCAAACGAGACCGCGGCGTCTAAATTGCGGGAGCCACCATGGGCGCCGCCATTTTTACCTCATCGCCGCCCTCCAGAACGTCATCGGAGGGCGGCACTTGGTTACCATGACAGCCGGGAGCCTATTGAAGGCTCCCAGGCCTGTCATTACAGTATAGCTATTAGACGATGCCAGAGGCATCGTCTAATAGCAGTGACGGCATTTTGCTATTCACTGCGATACAGTAGTATCGCAGTGAATAGTATGATCGATCAGACTCCCTAGGTTTCAAGGTCCCTAGGGAGTCTGATCATACAAGTAAAAGTAGAAAAAAAAAAAAGTTTTTAAAAGTATGTAAAAATAAAAAACAAAACACAAAAGTTCAAATCACCCCCCTTTCCCTAGATCAGATATAAAAGTAAATAAACAAAAGTAAGCATAAACACTTTAGGTATCCCCGCGCTCCAAAATGCCCGAACTATTAAAATATTAAAATATTTATCCCATACGGTGAACGGCGTAGCGGGGAAAAAAAATCAAAATGGCCAAATAGCGTTTTTTTCAACACTTTGCCTCCTATAAAAAATTGAATAAAAAGTGATCAAACCATCAGATCTTTCCCCAAGTGGTATCAATAAAAACGTCATGTTGTCCCGCATAAAAAGACGCCTTACTCAGCTCCATACATGTAAATATGAAAAAGTTACAGGTGACACAATATGGCGACGCAAATTTTTTTTTTCTATTTAGCAAAGTTTTTAATTTTTTAAAAGGTATCAAAACATTACAAATACTATATAAATTTGGTATCGCCATGTTCGTACTTACCCGCAGAATACAGGTAACATGTCATTTTTACCACACAGTGAATGGTGTAAAAATTAAACCCATATGAATTTGGCGCAAATGCAGTTTTTCTCCAATTGCACCTCATTCTGAATTTTTTTCCAGCTTCCCAGTACATTGCACAGCATATTGAATAGTGACATTACAAAGTACAATTTGTTTCGCAAACAATAAGCCATCATGTGACTCTGTGAACTGAAAAATGAAAACGTTATGGCTCTTGGAATGTGGGGAGGGAAAAATGAAAATGCAAAAACGAAAACTGGCCGGCATGGCAAAAAAATTGGTACGAGATTCAGCTATATTTGGATAGGCCTTGCCTAATAAGGACCAGTGTCTATGTATTATTTGATGGATTTTAAATGAGAAGGGATGAAATGTGTGGACAAAAGGGATTCTTTTTGACCCATCCTGTCTATCCCTCTGTACGTTCCTTTTGACTTTGTCCAAGTATCTATCAAGTATCTCATCCGGGTGTAACACCCCTTCTGAGGGAATCCACTGGGGGGCTTTAAGAATTTCAGAAATGGTTACAGTTGTAACCTCTTCGTTAGCTTGGTCATGCAGTGCCTCCACCCGAATCTTCACCAGGCTTATGAACACGGTGTTGGCTAGACTCCTCCACCAGGGGTCGATTCGGGAGAACCCCTATAGCCTACCTGTAGTTTCCCTTTTATGAATGGCGGTAATAAGTCAAAACAAACCACACCTAGAAGGTTTAACCTTTTCTTAAAATGTGTATTACTTAATGGAACTAAGGATGCAATGCATATAATACCACAATGAACAGTGTACAAAAACATGCAGCATTGATGGGGTAAACAGTATTAATGGCCTGACAATATTACCATGCTAGACAACAAGGCCCTATGAGGAATGACTTTCAGCTTGGCACACAGTAAGCAGTCAGTAAATGGCCTTGTTGCAGGTTTAGCACTTGTATGTTTAGACTCTATAGGGGCAATGTTAAACTATAGGAGACTAGGTATGTAAAAAATAATTTGTTCAATTCAAAGTTTTCCACTTACACACAGGCGCCCATTCACACTATGACCTTTGCTAACTCTCAGAATGGCAGTACAAGATAAACAATTAACACTTTTCACAGGCACCCATCACTGGCCAGGAGGGATCCCCACAAAACCCAAATGAGTTCAGGACAGAGGGGAAAAAATGTCCTCTTAGTATAAGGTCTTCAGTGATAACTGTATTAACCAGTTGCAATGTCCTCCTTAATGTGATATGTTAAGGAAAAACTGTGGTAGCAAAGCTTTGCTCTGGAAGTTATCCACTCAGATAGAATAATGTCCAGCAGTAACTTCTCCTCTTATATTAGCTCTGGTCAGAGCAGGTTAGTCTTTTCACCCCTGAGGGGAGATCTCTGTGGCTTAATAGCAAATGTCTCAAAAACAAAATGGAGGAGGCTGTATAACTGGGAGTACCTTAGGTAAAATGGCGACTGCTTTCTCACTGTACCTCAGATTAAACTGTTGGAGCCTTACTTGCTATTGTTCCTCTCTCTGCTTCAAGTGAAATGGAGGGGTCTTTTCTCTTTCCCTTCAGATATGATGAAACAGTCTCTTATAATCTGCTCCAAGATCAGGTAAAGGATTCTTCCTTCTTTATACCCCACTCCTCCTCACAGCTCTGCCATTGCAGTCTCCTCTTCCTTCTCCCCCTGCCAGGCTCCACCGCCCCTCATTCATCCCCCTCAGAGCTGATGGTCAGGTGATTCAGCCCCCTGCTAGTTTATTTAAAGTGAACACTTTGCAAATACAGTTCTTTCCCTCTATAGACTGTTTATGGCCGGATTTCACTCACAGGTGGATTGCTGTAATAGTTTCTGTACAGAAGATTGCAATCTTCAACCTCCCTGGTAAACCTGCTATAGTCTGGCAGGTTAACAGTGGGGGTTACACGGGTATCCTCTTTCTCTAAAGCTTATTTCTCTTGTCTCAGGTTGATAAACTATACGGGAGATCCTAGTGAATTGCGATTTAGGGAGGGATCTGATCGAAGCGGGTGGTTGGCAGCTAGTGAAATGTAGCAGGCTGTTCCTGTCCTCTTTTGTATATAAGTCAGACACCAAGAGGCCAACGGTATCTTTCGTGATTTGTGTGTCAAGGAAGTTGATGGTTGTGGAGCCATGGTGCAAAGTAAATTTGAGTTCAGACCAGATGTTATTAATGTGTTCTGTGAACTCCTTTAACGTTGTTAGAAGACCCTCCCAGATGCAGAACACATCATCGATGTATTGCTTCCATGTTATTGCACAAAATTTGAAGTTGGTGTCAGGATAGATAAACTGTTCCTCAAATTGAGCCATATAACTGTTAGATGCACCCACTGTGTGTAAATATAGGCGCCTCCTGGGGTCCACTGCTTGTCAATGGCCAGCACTATATGGAGGAACAGAGGTAAGCAAGCAGATAACAGGTTAAGGAAATTCTACACCAGCCAGGTGATAATATCTTCCTGCCTGGACTCTGTCAGGAGCCACCTCCGCCCCCAGCACAGGCTGCTCCACCTCCAGATGTGCTCAGGTTAGTGCAGGGCGCTCAGGGCTCCTTCCTGCACAGCAGACATGCAGCTTTCCTTCCATCTCAGCGTTCAGGGGATTAGATGTGCCACCTGTTGGAGCTGCTTGGAACTGCAGCCGTCCTACAGTCAAAGTCTCCACAGAGCAATTTGTTACTTGTTTCAGTAGGATTATTACGGCACAAGTCACTTCCTCAGCCCCACTGAGAGGATCAGTCTGTACCTGCAAGAAACATACCACCCTCACAGCTCGGAAATCTTATATAATGATTTCTTATAATAATGGAAATAAACTTGGAGGTTGTTGGTTTGTGTCCCTTGTTTCTCTGTCTCACGTGGTGCAGCCTGTTGTAGGGCGCTGTTTACACTGACATGAAATATTATGAATTTTTTTTTGGACAATTGGAAGGATAATTGGTCAGTGTAAATGCACAAAAGTGATCAATGCGGTGTTAGTCTATTGTACTAGTTCTTGTGCATCTTGTGTTGTATATGTAAATCCTCTGCAAACATAAAACACCATGGAAACAATGGAGTGCTAAATATTAATAATAATTATCCATAATCTGCATTGATCGAGCATACATAAGAATTGTTCACCATCTCTGGCATTATTGGGTAGTGTAAATGCCACTTGTAGCAATATATATTCCCGCCATGGCTCTAGGAAAGTCATCAATAGACAATGGTGCTCTTAGCCGAGCTAAGAGAAAGCCGACCCTGATGGAAGTCACACGCTCTGAATGACTGTGTTAGGCTATATCCACACCACCGAGTGTCTCAGCCATGCTTAATTTTTCAAAGATCTATCCTATTGTGCTGAATGGGTCCATGAAAATATTGGATCACATGAAAAACATGGCCTAGAATCAGCACTTTTGTGTGAGTATAACCTAAGGCCTTATTCACACCACTGTGCTGTTTTTCTAACATTCACCTGACATCCATGAAAAACAGGAGTGTCAGTCAGTTGAAGTTTGTTGAAGGGGCTTATTCACATGAAAATGAATCACTGCCATATGATGGCCGTTTTATGAACGGCTGTCACGCGGCTTTTTTAGTACTCATCAATGTCTATGGGTCTATTCACATGGCTATATCCATGTCTGCCAAAGCGAACAAAGATAGGGAATATCAGTTTTTTTGATGGCTGTAAAAAATGGTCTGTCAAAAAATGAACATGTGAATAGACACATATACAGTCATGATTTTAAAAATGCCCGTGTGTTGTCCATTCCAAAAACAGACATCACTTGGCCGTTTTTCACTGTTGTGTGAATAAGGCCTAAACCACACATGACTGATTTTACTGTAAATTGGGTCCTGGGCAAAAATAATGGGGTCTCAGTGGATTCAAAAGGAATGAGAAATACAGTATATACCTTATATATGAATTATGGGGTCTCAGTGAATTCAAAAGGAATGGGAAATATATGCCTTATATATGGATGGATTCACAGAGAAACAATATGAATGTGGTAATATGAATTTGCTACTGCTGCCCTATTCAGAGTGATTCCAATTATTAGAATATACTGTGGCTTCTTATTTATGCAATATAATATATTGGTGCAGGTTTACTATATTATTATTATATTTTAAAAATGGGTTTTTCGAAACTCCACCCCTTTAAGGTACACAATACTCAATAGAATAAAACGCTAATGAATTTGTTCACAATGATTTAAAATGGATACCCAAAGTGATCAGTGTGAGGAGTGATGGAAAAATATCTGTTGTTCAGGAATATAGGAGCAACTCAATAACAACAAGAGGCAGTATACATAAACACACTCCAGTACAACAAGTACTGTACAGTAAAAAGCACACTGAATATTAAGCCACCAATCTTTGGTTCCATGGTACTCGCCAAATATTCGTATGCTCAAATACTCAAATATTCATGTGAATGGCTCACTCTCTCATCACGGGTGCCCAGCACAGCTCTCCTTTCATACCGGGTCCATAATTACCAGCATTTTAGGCATTTAAGTCCTTCCCCCGAGGACCACACAAGCTCACTGTTAGGTGGGGTTTGCATAATCCCACAACCAGTGGCGTAAATACTGGGGTAGTGTCTGCCACAGGGCCCGTGACATTAGGGAGCCCAGCAGGCCCCTGATGTTCTTCTTTTTTTTTTTTAATAGACCATTACTTGCTGGAGTAACACCAGCAGGTAACAGGACCTATTTACTTACCGATCCCCGCTCCTGCTCACGGCCACCTGCGCTTCCCATTCTGCGGAAGCAGAGGTGGCTGTGAGCAGGAGCAGGGATAGGTAAGTAAGGCCGCGTGCCGCGAACCCCACAAACATTGCTATCATTATACTCTGGGGTCTTTTGAGACCTCAGAGTATAATGATCGGAGGCCCAGGAAAGGTGAGGGAACATAAAAAACACTGTTACTTACCTCTCCTGCACTCCAGCAGACTTTGGGCCTCCTTGATGACATCCCAGACGTCATGCGGTCCAGGCTGACGTCATTATGCGTTGTGATGCATGCCTGGCTCACGTGACGTCTGGTCCAACATCGAAGAATGCCGAAAGTAGCGGGGAGTGCGCCAGAGCCAGGCAGAGGTAAGTAACATTGTTTTTTATGTTTGTATCCTCCCCTGGGTCTCCAATCATTATACTCTGGGGTCTGAAAAGACCCAGAGTATAATAATTGTTTATGGGTGGTCCAAAATGGGGCATAATACTATGTGAAGAGGCCACTATGGGGCATAATACTGTGTGCAGGTGCCACTATGGGGCATAATACTGTGTGCAGGGGCCACTATGGAGTATAATACTGTATGCAGGGGCCACTATGAGGCATAATAGTACATGCAGGGGCCACTATGGGGCATAATAGTGTGTGCAGGGGCCACTATGGGGCATAATAGTGTGTGACAGGGCCACTATGGGGCATAAGAATGTGTGCAGGGGCCACTATGGGGCATAATAGTGTGTGTAGGGGCCACTATGGGGCATAATAGTGTGTGCAGGAATGCGTTTTGTGCAGGGGGCGGCATGTCAAATGTTCACCTTGGGACCACTGACCAACAATCGCAGCATATTTGTGATAGTTGGCAAGTATGCGGGTTCCCAGGATGGCTTCTCCTTTCACTCCTGGTTGCAACATGGCTGCTTTCTCAGGGTATGTATACTGCATATATGCAGTGACACTATTACATCACTTACACCATGTAGATTTGTAAGGGGGTTATGCCATGAAAATTATTTCTTTTCTATCCATAGGATAGGGAATATATTGCTGATTGGTGGAGACCCACACCCAAATCGAGTTTGGTGGGTGTTTTACTCCCGTTCAGGATTTAGAGGTGGACACAGAATGCACGCCTCCACTCCATTTACTTTCAATAGGACAGACAGAAATAGGCAAATTACAGCACTCCCATTAAAATAAATGGAGTGGGGGCATGTATTATACAGCCCCCGTCATGTTCTGAATGGGAGTTAAACACCTACAAACTTGGGATCTATGGAGGGTCTCCATCAATCATTTATCCTCTACCCTATGGATAGGGGATAAATCATTTTCATGCTATAACTTCATTAGGCTAAGGCCCTATGTTGCAGAAAAGCTGCTTTTTTTGTTGCAGGTTTTGATGTGCTTTTATGAGCCAAAGCCAGGAGTGGATTGAGCAGAAGGGGGAAGTATAAGAGTTTCCTCTATATTTCCTATTCCTTCTGTAGCCACTACAGGGTTTGGCTAAAAAAAAATACGCAGCAAAATCTGCAACAAAAAAAGCAGCATTTACACAATGTGGGGCCTTAGTCTTAAAAGGGTTGTCCAGGCAAAAATGGACTAATACATTATTTTTTAAATCGGTCAGGGTTGATTAGGAGTCAGTAGGGTCCCAGGATGATAATTTCTAGCTAGAAATACTATATAGTAACAATGTGAACATACACTTAGACTGGTTGATGAATTGTTAAGTCCCTGATCTAACATGGGCAACAGGCTATCACAGCTAAATAACTTTCCCATATTCCTAGCAATTTTTCATTAGATTAGTAGTAGTTTATTGACAGAATTTTTCTACAGACATTAATAAAAGAAGCTTAAAGAGGTTGTCAAGGCAAACCTTTTATATTTTAAATAGGCTGGGTGAGGTGAAAAAAAAGAAAAAAAAATCATACTCACCTTTCCCCGGCGCTCCAGTGCCTCCAAGTGCGGTCTGGTGCTCCCGGTCCATTGTTATCTTCTGACAGAAATCCCCTCCACATGTGATCGCTGAGGCCAGCCTATTTAAAATATAAAAGGTTTGCCTTGACAACCTCTTTAAGCTTCTTTTATTAATGTCTGTAGAAAAATTCTGTCAATAAACTACTACTAATCTACTGAAAAATTGCTAGAAATATGAGAAAGTTATTTAACTGTGATAGTCTGTTGCCCATGTTAGATCAGGGTCTTAACAATTCATCAACCAGTCTAAGTGTATGTTCACATTGTTACTATATAGTTTTTCTAGTTAGAAATTGTCATCCTGGGGCCCTGCTTACTTGCTATATATTGTATAAATTTGTAACGCATTGGTTTCTAAATGACAAATATGGCCTTAAATATGGCATAACAACTTCCTCTGCGGACTTTCTGCTTCCATTATATCTATAGGAAAAATGCCGGCATTTCCTTAGGTATAATTGACATGCTGCCATTTCCAAAACCGCAACGGTTTTGGAAATGGCAGTATGTCTACTGCACGTATTTTTCAGTAAGTGTCGATGGGACTTGCTAGAATCCCATCCACCTTACAGTGAGTGTAAAACGTTTCTTTTTTTTTCCAACATGGGGCCCCGCCCTTACATTGATTCATCGAAATGTGAATGATTTCCTAGGAACCGTTGGTGATATCGCTTGTAGTATTCTGCCCAGAAGGCGTTGGGTAGTATGGGACTGGGTGGGCATTTAGTCTTGGGACTGCTTCTGGATCCAGGGCTGTGCATGCAACTGGTACCTTGTGGTTATCAGAAACTTGATTGCCTGCTTACATGTTGGCCTGCGCTTGCGTGGCAATGAATAGGCTTTGTCTAGGTGTGTAATCGTGAACAGCTGTAGCGCGTGGAGGTAGGTTGGCAGAACGTGTGTGTATTGTTCTGGCCTTGGATGTGAGTTGTAGTGTGGCAATCTGTGTTCCGTTCTTTTGGGAATTAGTCTGTGTCGCCGGGAGCGTTTATGGTGCTTGAAGATTCGCTGTTCTGGCTTAGCATGTAATCTCTTGTGTGTTTAAGGGGGTCCTCTGCATCCACTTCGCTTAAACAATTGCTGTTACTACAACTCTCACTGGTTGCTCGTTCCAGAACTTTTAACCTTGCCATAGCTGCGGCATGCTCACACTGTTTCTGAAGAGCTTCTATTTCTGACCTCTTCTGTGCAGCCTCGGCCTCTATCGACGCCTTCCTCTGTGCAGCTTCGGCCTCTATCACTGCCTTCCTTTGCACGGATTCTCCTTCCATCTCTGCTTTCTTTTGCGCAAAGGTGGCCTGTACCTTTGTGACCTCCGCATCTGCACGTGCTCTGATAAGTTGTTCACTGAGCGTGGAGGATCTGGAAGACCCTGATTTAAATGACATTTTGGAACGTCTGGAGGACTTGGAGATATAGGATGACGTTTCCTGCAGCTGCACAATTCTTGCCTCTGCTTCGGCACTAGGTGTACAACTGTCCTGCTCAGAATTAAGTGCTTTGAAGTGCTGTAGTACAAGTAGGGACTCATTGGTATTTAGTCTTTCCAACACACTAATATATGCACAGCTTTGTTTGGTATCCAGTTCATAGGCGGAGGAAAGCTGACTTAAGGCTCCCTCTAGTGGTGAGACGCTAGAAGCAGGGCAGTGAAGATGGCCATGTGGCTTAGTATTTGGCGCCATGTAAGAGAGATATTAGATAAGAGTTCATGTTTCCTACCTTGTAAGGGCCGGTTCACATCTGCGTTTGGTTTCCGTACGGGGAGTTCGCTTGGGGACCCCCGAATGGAAACCTATATGCATAGAAAAGCGGTTTACATAAGGAAACCTGCAAACCCCATAGATTATAATGGGGTCCGTGTGGTTTTGGCTCGGTTGCCGCACGAAGCATGCGGAGAGGAAAGTGCTGCTTGCTCCAAAATCTAAAAAAGCTAAAAAAAAACCACAGTGCTCCTTCCCTTCTGAGTGCCCAAGCAGCAGTTTACACCCACACATATAATTTTTTTGTCCCCAGGATAGCCCACTTAATAGTTTTAGGAGTGCATGTCTCTGATGCCACAAGGTGGTCGCAACATATTAGGCACTGAAATTGGATATTTCTTCAAAAACTTAAATTTTCACTTTGTACATTAATTTTTGGGAAGCATTTTTAGGCTCAAAATGATAATACCCCTTTATACATTCCTTTGAGGGGTGTAGTTTCTAAAATGGGGTCACATTTGAGGGGTTTCCATTGTATTTGTACTTTAGGGACTCTGCAAATGCGACATGGCACCTGAAAACTATTCCAGCAAAATCTACCCTCCTAAAGCCAAATAGTGCTCTTTCCATTCTGAGCCCCACCATGTACCCCTACAGCAGTTTACCACAACATATGGGGCATTTCTGTGTTCAGAAGAAATTGTGTAACAAACTGTGGGGTGTTTTTTCTTCTTTAACCACTTGCAAAAATTAAAAATATGTCGCTAAATGGACGGTTTATTGGAAAAAAAGTAATTTTTCATTTTTATGTCCCAATGTTAATAAAATCTGTTAAACCGCGTTGAGGTCAAAATGCTCACCATACCCCTAGATAAATTCTATAAGGGGTGTAGTTTCCAAAATGGAGTCACTTTTAGGGGTTTTCATTGTATTGGTACTTTAGGGGCTCTGCAAATGCGACATGGCACCTGAAAACTATTCCAGCAAAATCTGCCCTCCTAAAGCCAAATAGTGCTCTTTCCATTCTGAGCCCCACCATGTACCCCTACAGCAGTTTACCACAACATATGGGGCATTTCTGTGTTCGTAAGAAATTGTGTAACAAACTGTGGGGTGTTTTTTCTTCTTTAACCACTTGCAAAAATTAAAAATATGTCGCTAAATGGACGGTTTATTGGAAAAAAAGTAATTTTTCATTTTTATGTCCCAATGTTAATAAAATCTGTTAAACCGCGTTGAGGTCAAAATGTTCACCATACCCCTAGATAAATTCTATAAGGGGTGTAGTTTCCAAAATGGAGTCACTTTTAGGGGTTTTCATTGTATTGGTACTTTAGGGGCTCTGCAAATGCGACATGGCACCTGAAAACTATTCCAGCAAAATCTGCCCTCCTAAAGCCAAATAGTGCTCTTTCCATTCTGAGCCCCACCATGTACCCCTACAGCAGTTTACCACAACATATGGGGCATTTCTGTGTTCGGAAGAAATTGTGTAACAAACTGTGGGGTGTTTTTTCTTCTTTAACCACTTGCAAAAATTAAAAATATGTCGCTAAATGGACGGTTTATTGGAAAAAAAAAGTAATTTTTCATTTTTATGTCCCAATGTTAATAAAATCTGTTAAACCGCGTTGAGGTCAAAATGCTCACCATACCCCTAGATAAATTCTATAAGGGGTGTAGTTTCCAAAATGGAGTCACTTTTAGGGGTTTTCATTGTATTTGTACTTTAGGGGCTCTGCAAATGCGACATGGCACCTGAAAACTATTCCAGCAAAATCTGCCCTTTAAAAGCTAAATAGCACTCTTTCCATTCTGAGCTCCATCATGTACCCAAACAGCAGATTACAACCACATATGGGGCATTTCTGTGTTCAGGAGAAATTGTGTAATGAACTTTGGGGAGCTTTTTGTCCTTTGTCCTCTTGTGAAAATGAAAAATTTGGGGCTAAATTGATGTTTTATTGGAAAAAAAAAGTAATTTTTCATTTTCATGTGCCAATGTTAATAAAATCTGTGAAACAGCTGTAGGGTGAAAATGCTCACTATACCCCTTGACATGTTCTGTGAGGGGTATAGTTTCCAAAATGGGGTCATTTTTAGGGGGTTTCCACTGTATTGGTACTTTGGGGGTTCTGCAAATGCAACATGGCACCTGAAAACTATTCTAGCAAAATCTGCCCTACAAAAGCAAAATAGCGCTCTTTCCATTCCAAGCCCCACCATGTACCCATACAGCAGTTTACGACCACATATGGGGTATTGCTGTGTTCAGGAGAAATTGTTTAACAAACTGTGGGGTCCTTTTTCTCCTTTAACCCCTTGTGAAAATGAAAACTTTGGGGATAAAGTGACGTTTTAGTAATTTTTCATTTATACATCCCAATGTTAGTAAAATCTGTGAAACAGCTGTGGGGTTAAAATGCTCACTATACTCCTTGATGGATTCTGTGAGGGGTGTAGTTTCCAAAATGGGATCACTTTTAGTGGGTTTCCATTGTATTGGTATTCTAGAGGCTTTGCAAATAAGACATGGTGTAAGGGAATCGCTAGAGGAGCGATTCCCCAGTAGCTGCTGAAGAACTTTGGGGGGAGGGTCACATCAAGACAGTGGACCCTAAGCTGAATCCCCCCACTGTCCCTGGCTAACTTGCCCGATCTGTCCTAGGTGACAGCCAGCAACCAGTCGACAGTCCCTGCTTACAATAAGTGATACACAGAACACAGACAGGACGAACACAACAAAGGGAGGTCAGCTAGCCAAGGGTCGGTAAAAAACGAGCAATGCAGTACAAAATCACAATCCAAAAGAGAAGTCAAAGGTAAGCCAGTGGTCAGGAAATCAGAAGAACAGGTAACAAAGAACAAGGAGTATAGCCAGTAAGCGTAATGCAATAGCAGGCGCCAATGGGAAAGTGAGCAAACAATAAATAGGGAGGAAGAACCCACCCCAGACTTGATAGGAGGATAGGCTGTCAATCACACAGGTAAGAGTAAAGTTAACTCTTAGTGGAGCAGGAGGAAAGCAAGGTGAAGGAGAAGGGTGTGGTGGAAAATCAATTAAGGAGGTGGGGGAATAGGACAGTGTTCAGACAATACAAGAAAATCCCAAAGGAAGGAATGATCACCGGACACACCTCCTGCGCCGCAGCGTATGCCCGGAGGATAGTGCCAAAGCCTGGACAGGCAAGGATGTTACAGTACCCCCCCTTTTACGAGGGGCCTCTGGACCCTCGCCAGATGGACTAGGTTTCGAAGGGTTCTGGCGATGAAAGAGATTAATCAAACGTGGTGCATGTAGGTCCCTACCAGAAACCCACGTTCGCTCTTCCAGGTCATAACCCTTCCAGTGCACGAGGTACTGAACAGCATTCTGCACCCGACGGGAATCCAGAATTTTTTCTACCTTGTATTCTAGTTCCCCTTGGACCACCACAGATGCAGATGGACTGGAAGAAGTAAGGACAGGGGAGATATACTTCTTCAAAAGCGACTTGTGGAAGATGTTGTGGATACGAAAAGAACTTGGAAGTTGTAATTTAAAAGATACTGGGTTTATGAGATCAGAAATGACATAGGGTCCAATGTAGCGTGGTGCAAATTTACCCGAAGGAACTCTAAGACGCAGATTCCTAGTGGACAACCAGACTCGATCTCTCACTCTGTATTCAGGGCCAGGTAAGCGTCTTTTATTTGCCTGCCACTTTTGATATTCTTGGGCTTTAACCAGGCTCAGACGAGCCTGGGCCCAGACTGTGCACAGTCGCTGATAAGTCTGTTCGGCTGTAGGATTAACAGACTCAGTGCTACGGAGAGAGGAGAGGAGTACCTGGGCTTAAAACCATAGTTGCAATAAAATGGAGACATTTTAGTGGTGACGTTAACTCTGTTGTTTATTGCAAACTCTGCTAGAGGAAGAAAGGTTCTCCATTTTTCTTGAGCATCAGTCACAAAACACCTTAAGTATTGTTCCAAAGTTTGGTTGAATCTCTCTGTCTGACCATTGGTCTCAGGGTGGAACGCGGAAGAGAAAGACAGAGAGACCCCCAGACGACCACAAAATTCCTTCCAGAATCTAGAGACAAATTGTACACCCCGATCAGATACAATATTTTCCAGTACACCATGCAAGCGGAGTATGTGATTAATAAAGAGCGAGGCTAGACGTGGAGCACTTGGAATTTTCTTTAGGGGTACAAAATGACACATTTTGGAGAATCTATCCACTACAACCCAAATCACAGTCTTCCCTTGGGAACAAGGCAAATCAGTAATAAAGTCCATTGACAAATGGGACCATGGTCTCTTAGGTATAGGAAGGGGATGAAGAAGGCCCTCGGGTAATCTCCTAGGAGTCTTCATCCTAGCACATGTCTCACAGGCAGCAACAAATTCACATACGTCTCGAGACCAGGAAGGCCACCAGTAAGAGCAGGAGAGAAGGTATTTAGTCCCAGCGAAGCCGGGATGTCCCGTTAAGGTAGAACAATGAATTTCCTCCAAAAGACGAAGATTTGGAGGTACAAATAGTTTCCCAGTGGGAGTATTACTGGGAGCATGATCTTGCGAATTAACCACTAAAGTAGCAAGATCAGGAGTAATAATGGCGAGAACCACTCCGGGGGACAAGATTTTATCTAGGACATCCTTAGGGGCATCGCTGGGACCAAAGCTGCGTGATAAGGCATCTGCCCGTACATTTTTTTAGAGCCTGGACGATAAGTCACCACAAAATTAAAACGTGTGAAAAATAGCGCCCAGCGGGCCTGCCTAGGAGACAGTCGCTTAGCGTTATCCAGATATAGTAGGTTTTTATGATCGGTAAATACTGTGATCTGGTGTTTGGCCCCCTCGAGGAAATGTCTCCACTCCTCGAATGCCAAATTTAATGGCTAGGAGTTCTCTATTACCAATATCATAGTTGCACTGCGCAGGAGAGAATTTCCTCGAGAAGAAAGCCACAGGTTGCAAACACGTAAAATTTTCAGAGCCCTGAAACAACACAGCACCAACCCCCACTTCAGAGGCATCAACCTCAATAATAAATGGGCGATCATAGTCTGGTGGTACTAATACAGGAGCCTCAACAAAACATTTCTTCAGATGTACAGAAGCCTGTTCAGCTTCCGGAGTCCATTTGGTCACATCGGCACCTTTCTTTGTGAGATCTATCAATGGCTTCACTATAGTAGAGAAATTCTTAATAGATTTTTGATAATAGTTGGAGAAACCCAAGAAACGTTGCAGGGCTTTAAGGTTGAAGGGGCGTTCCCAGTTATTAATAGCCGTGACTTTTAGTGGATCCATATAAAAAGAATCGGGAGTAATAACGTAACCGAGGAAGGTGACCCTTTCGACTCCGAACAGGCATTTGGACAGTTTGTCAAAGAGACAGTTTTGACGCAACAGTAGCAAAACACTCCTAACATGCTCAATATGTGTGGCCCAATCAGGAGAGAACACTAGAATATCATCCAGGTAGACAACCACATAACGGCCGGGCAAGTCTCTAAAGATATCGTTAACAAAATGTTGAAAAACTGCAGGTGCATTACACAACCCGAAAGGCATTACCAAATATTCAAAGTGACCTTCCGGGGTGTTGAACGCAGTTTTACATTCATCTCCTTCTCTAATCTGGATCAGATTGTATGCCCCGCAGAGGTCAATTTTAGAAAACCAGCGGGCACTCACAATCTGATTGAAAAGATCAGGGATCAGAGGAAGAGGGTACTGATTTTTAACCGTAATTTTATTTAATTCTTGGTAGTCAATGCATGGTCGCAGTCCACCATCTTTTTTTTTAACAAAAAAGAACCCAGCCCCCATGGGAGACTGAGATGGACGGATGTGACCTTTAAGAAGACTATCCTGAGTGTATTCCCGCATAGCCTCACGTTCTGGAGCAGAAAGATTGAAGATCCTTCCCTTAGGGTATTTGGAGTCGGGAAGGAGTTCAATCACACAATCGTAAGGTCTAAGTGGTGGTAAAACTTCAGCAGATTTAGCATCAAAAACATCATGAAAATCAGACAAAAATTCAGCAAGAAGCGTCTCCTCACTGAGACAATCGGAGACATGCAAAGCTATACAATGGGAGGAGCACTGATTCCCCCATTTCACTAACTCTTTTTTGGGCCAATCAAAAGTAGGGTTATGGAGGTCTAGCCAGGGAAGCCCTAAAATATCAGGCAAGAGATCCTCCATAACAAAAAAACTTATGAGCTCCGTATGTATTGAGCCCACTTGCAAAGAGAGTAAGGGGGTTTTAAAATGGATTTTACCCCTGGCCAGTGGAGTAAAATCCGCCCCAGTAACCAACAGAGGAGTATCTAATGATACAAGTTCAATACGTAAAGCAGAAACAAACGAAAATTTAACAAAGTTAGTGACAGCCCCAGAATCTACTAGGGCCTGCCCAGAAACAGATTTGCCCCCAAAGGACAGAGACACAGGTAACATCAATTTGCGAGATTTTTTGGAAGATACCTGACTGCCTGAGTGGTTCTCCCGAATACCACTCAGGCCCTGGAGTTTTCCGCTGGTGTATGTGGTTTGATGGAACCGTCTCGGATGAGATGACCCGGTTTGCCGCAATACAGGCAGAGATGATTCTGGTGACGATATTCTCATCTAGCCTTGGTATCCAGTGCTCCCAACTGCATAGGCTCATCTCCAGCGGTGACAGAAGGAGAAACAGATTTTTTAACAGAAAGAGAGGGATAGACAAAAGACTTAGCGGGATCAATCCCCACCCTCTCTTTACGTCTGTCCTGGAGTCTCCTGTCAATGCGGACGGCTAAGGTCATGGCCTGTTCTAAGGTAGGGGGATCAGGGTGACCAACCCAAACATCCTTAACTGAATCATTCAGGCCCTGTTTAAAAAGAGCCTTCAAAGCGGAGTCACACCAACCTGCTGTTATACTCAACTTCCGAAACTCAGATCAATAAGTCTCAGTGGATAGTTTACCTTGCCGGAGGGTAAGAATTTGGTACAAGTCCAATTTGATCAGGCTCAGCATAAATAGCCCCCAAAGACTTAAAAATTTTTTCTAGATCTATCCACTCCTCTTGGGAGTTTAAGGGCCCAAGTTTGTGGATCCCCCTGTAAGAGAGAAATGATCACCCCCACCATCTGAGACTGCGACGCATGAGGGTTGACCTGAAAATACAACTGACATGATTCCCTGAACGTCTCAAATTTACCTCGGTCCCCTGAAAACCTATTCGGGAGTAACATTTTAACCCTGGGAAGGGAAAAGACAGTAGGTGGTGTAGCAGCGGCCTCAGCTTGATTCTGGGTGAGGGTGTGTACCTAATTGGCCAGTTCAGACACCAAACCTGCTAAATCCTCCATTCGAGTCACAAGGTCCTGAATAGAAGCCATGCCAGTCAGGAGTAAAAGGGAAAAAAAAATTTCTGGCCTGCTATTCTGTAAGGGAATTGCTAGAGGAGTGATTCCCCAGTAGCTGCTGGAGAACTTTGGGGGGAGGGTCACAACAAGACAGTGGACCCTAAGCTGAATCCCCCCCACTGTCCCTGGCTAACTTGCCCAATCTGTCCTAGGCGACGGCCAGCAACCAGTCGACAGTCCCTGCTTACAATAAGTGATACACAGAATGCAGACAGGACGAACACAACAAAGGGAGGTCAGCTAGCCAAGGGTCGGTAACAAATGAGCAATGCAGTACAAAATCACAATCCAAGAGAGAAGTCAAAGGTAAGCCAGTGGTCAGGAAATCAGAAGAACATGTAACAAAGAACAAGGAGTATAGCCAGTAAGCGTAAGAGAGACCCCCATAGGACAGTGTTCAGACAATACAAGAAAAACTCAAAGGAAGGAATGATCACCGGACACGCCTCCTGCGCCGCAGCGTGCTCCTGGAGGATGGTGCCAAAGCCCGGACAGGCAAGGATGTTACACATGGAACCCGAAAATTATTACAGCAAAATTTGCTTTTCACAGAGGACCTTTCACGTCCTCATGTATATGCGGTTTTACATACCGCTAGAAAGCTGACAGCACGCTGAATTCAGTGCATTGTCAGCTTTCCCGTTATATGCCTCGGGGCTGGAGATATTGGGGGTCTAAATTTCACCGTTCACTGTCAGAAGGGCGTTCCTGACAGTCTAGCTGCGCTGTGAAGAATTACATATAAGGGAAAATGGCGATTTTCTCTTTGTGATGTTTTTACATTTTTAAAAATATTTTTTAACATTCTATTAAATTTTTCACATTCACAAGTCCCAAAAGTTTAATAGAAGGTTCAAAAATATTTTTAAAACAGTAAAAATATCACAAAAAGAAAATCGCCATTTCCTCCCATATGTAATTAGTATCACTGCATCCAAAACAAACCGAACTAAATAATTAACATGTTATTCAACCCGCACAATGAACTTTGTAAAAAATTAATAATAACAAAAAAAATTGTATTCACCCCAATAGAGGAACGATGAAAACTACAGCTTATTGTGTAAAATATATGCCTTTACATAGCTCGATCAGTTGAAAAAATAACGGCTCTTAAACCGGCAATATAAAAAATAACCCCCACAATTGAATATTGGTCAATTGGCAAACATACTGACTATGTTGGGTACGGTCAGGTTAAGATCACATCAGACTTAGACACCTGTCTTTGGTGCATCAAGTTGTTTACACACAGTACAATTTAACTGTTTGGGTTGTGGTATGCATAAGGATGGAGTCAGGATTAAGTTGTAATATTTCATTAGATTTCATAATGTGATTTATTAAGAGTCTTCAGTATACTGCTATATGGAATCCAAGGAATATGGAGGTACAGGAGGGCCTTCCTCTAGAAGTTTGCATGCCTTCTACAGTTCCATTGCACTGAGCCATAATAATAAAATAATATTGTTTGTGAGCCTTAAAGTATTTGTGATGGCTATTAATGCAAAAGTTCTAATATTACTTTATAAACTTTCCACTGGAACCAGCAGAGGGTTTTAGCATTTTTCATAATAAAAATTGTTCTTCTGTATTTCCTCTTCTGGCCTTGTTAAATTCTACATTACATTGTATTTCTGTACTGAATTATTATATACCAGATTTAAAGGAATAAAGTCATCTTTTAAGACTTTTCTTATTTCACTCTCCTTTCCCTATATTACATTCCCTAGAATCTCAGAAGTTCATTTCTACATTATATAGACAAAAGTACTGTGATATCTACAGGCCCTTTTATGACATCCCATTCTAAATTCATAGGCATTACTATAGCTTATGTCCTTTCAGCTCCTTTTCCCTGAAGATAGATATTGGCACATTGCATTGCCTGATACATTCAAAGCTCATGGAATGTTGAATATGGTACTGAAGCATGTACATGCAAAAGCTGTTGGCCGAACACTTAGTTGGCAAACAACTGTTTCACCAATTTTACCGTAAACAGGCAAGCTTGACTGAGCCTGCATATTTTTTAATAGACACGGTGGAATAAACTACTGCTTACTATTCCTCCCCCCTAAAAAGAAAAATAAATCCTTTTCAATACATTATATGAACTTCAAAAAATGGTTTTATTAAAAAATACAACTTGTATGGGTAAATTAAGCCACCATATGGCTACATCAGTGCAAAATAAAATAGTTTTGATTCTCAGAAGTCTGGGATGAAAAAAGTATGCCTACAATAGACTACCTTTCTTTGGGGTTAAAGCAGGAAATTATTTTTCTGCACTCTTTTTTGATTGCCTGCCTAATGGAAACTATCCCTAATGTAAACCCTACAAGTGTTGGTACAAAAAAATCAGAAGGTTCTGCGTGGAGCAAAATCACAGCACAGATATTGGACCTGCAATTGGAACCCCCTTTCCCCACTATAAGTCAGAACAGTGAGCTGCAACTTTATGTAAAAGCAGCTTTCTCTTTGGCAAACCTAGTGCATCGACACATTACCTGATATTAAAAAAACCCACTATAAGTTATATGCTAGACTATGCGTCCACTATTTTAGTGAATGTGAAAACTAAGACCTATGTGGACATTTACAGTATTTACTAAGGGCAGGATTCTAAAATATCATTGAATGATATTAACTTATATGTGGAGAAGCCCATTGCAAGGAAGGCAAGGAGGTTGGTAATTGTAGTAGCTTAGGTTAAATTGTCAAGGATTTCTACCAGATCTTCTTGCGCTCCTCTAAGGCTGGTGTGGTGCTGAACCTGCAGGATGTATCATTATGGTTGCCGTGTTCCCCAGGGCATGTACTAGTGGTAAGCCTACCTGAGCCTGATGGTGAAATAGGGAACTTTGTCCATATACTAGAGGCACAATGCTTAGAGACATCCACAAAATCTGGAGTTGAGTTTTCAGATGGTACTTCTCAGTTAGTCCATATCTCCCTTGCTGTAGTAGTCTTCTTATCTACAATGTGCTGTTAGTCTTTCAATCCTCAAAAATGTCTGTAATACCCTGGCTGCGAGGCTGCATATCCAAAAAGCGTTACCCTGAACAACCCAATGGCTGACTTTGAGCTGGCTTGAGCCTAAGTGGGGAGTGTTAACTCACTTCCTCCTCCTAGCTTAATGAAGAAGAGACAACTGTCTCCTCTCCCTCCCTAACTCCCTAAAGATTCCTAAGGTTCCTTATGGGTCATACCAAACGCTCTCCAATTAAAGTTTCTTCACAAACAAAAGTGCAGCATTAATATGACAAGTCACTTGAAAGCCGATGGGGAAACAATTTCCAATGAAGATAATTTTTATTTTTCAGTAGATAACAAAACATTATTTCTAGGAAAATTTCCAGCAAAAATATGCTGAGCAGAACTTAAAATAAGGAGCACATCTGCAGTAAAATGTAGCTCTTCAAACTTATGGTTAAGAGATTTAACTTGGCCCACCATTATAAATGTTAAGGAAACACTTGAGGAAAAGTGTTATTCATAGTGCAGGGCATTAGGTGAGTTGTACATGATGCAGGGATTACTTTATTTTGGGGTTCTTTGATTCTCGGGTCCTACCTTTAGACCCCCACCAGTCTTCTGCCTGGATTACTCATTTAAGTTATTTCAATGAGTTATTTATTTTACATAATAAAAAGGCATGGAATGGTTATGCTATCCAGTCACAGCATTGTGGTATTGTTTAGTTATTGTATAGAGGTATTATTTAGTCACAGTATAGTATCCATTCATACTATGATGCTGTTATCTGCTCACAGTATGGTGTTATTATCCAGTCATGGTATAGTCTTATTCGATCATGGTATAGTAGTATTATTTAATCATGGTATGTTTTTGTTGTCTAGTCACGGTATGGTGGTATTGTTTAGTCATGGTATGGTGGTGGTGTTGTTATTTAGTCACAGTATGGCAGTGTTATTTAGTCACATCATGGTGTTGTTATCCAATCATGATATATTTAACCATAGTTTGGCGGTGTTATCCAGTCATTTGTATTGTATTATCTATGCTGCTGTAACACACTGAATTTCCCCATGGTGGGACTATTAAAGGATTATTTTATATTATGATGATAATTGGTGAGTGTAAATGGACATTGAGTGGGGGCATATTTAGGCTCAGTGCCTAGGACAGCATGAACCTTCAATACAGCTCTGCTGGTCATTATATCTTCTGGGAGACTGCTGGTGGTACACCACGGACAGAAGATTTAAAGTAACCGCTTACAAATTCTATTTCATTGTTCTTTTTAATTTATATAAACAGACAAAAGACAAACCACATCACTTACTTTAACGTCTACTTAGGAAAACTTCTACAAGTGTGAAAGCTGTTCTTGTCTTCAAGGTCATTCATTTGAGGTTGTAAGAGGAACAGTTCAATGTCTCATTCATTTATATTCCTCAGAACATTCTTTAAGTCTCTAAAGTCTAGTTTTTCCATCCTAGAGCCACTCAGCTTTGCAGCAGAGCATTTTCATGTCAGGAAATGTCTGATTTAAAATGAATGCATTTAAAACATGAACTTTCATATTCAGAATGTTCTGTTTACTCTCAACTGCACAATTTAACTACTTGTCAGCGACCGGGTCTTACAAGCAATGATTGCCCCCAGGTTGCTGTCAACAACAAAGCTATTACTGTATATCAGTTGCTCTGTTACCTGATTTAGGCCTATAGGGGGACATTTACTAAGCTAAATGCACCAGAATTCTGTCTCAGTTTGTGCAAAAGACTACTGTACATGCCTTGAACCAAATTTATCATGTCTTTTAAATGCTTGTCTCAGTAGACAAGGGGATATGGCTTGGTGTGAAAAATTTATTGCTCAAATCATAGCTCAAAATTTAACAATGTGTGCCAACAAATCAGTAGGGGGTGTAAAGTTAGTCAAAAGCGTCTAACATGTCTAGCAATGTGAACCAAATTTATCATAAAGTGTGAGCCACTGTGATAAATTTGACACATCTTTAGAGTGCCTGTTGTAAGTGTCCACTGTTGAAACATTAGACTGTATTAGTAAATCTGCCCTAGCGATGAGCAAACCTTTCACGATTCCTTTCAGTGTAGATTCGGACGGTTCGATTTAGGTGTTAAACAGTTTGTTCTGAACCAGAGGTGCAAATTGCCTTAAAAAGTCATGTATACTCTGAGGGCTCCTATGACTCTAACACCTTTGTAGTTCTGTATTGCAAACACAATTTTAGTAATGTCAAAGTGAAAGCAACAGACATAGCTATGAATAATAATAAGCAGCCTGTTTAACCACTTTCCAGCTAGCCATTTAGAGAATATATATCTGGGCAGTCGGCGTTTAACTCTGCAAGGTTATACAGGTCCAGAGCCTGTTGCTGCATGAGACTGTGCAGCTGCAAGAATGAAAACTCAGGGAGATGGGTGTCAGTGATAGCTGGATCCCCTGAAGAAAAGGCAGGAACAGTTTTAGTGTCTCTGCCTTCCCAATCACTGTATACACAGCCCTCAATGAGACATCTGTATACAGCCATGAAAGCTCCCATGATGTACAGTCATATGAAAAAGTTTGGGCACCTCTATTAATCTTAATCATTTTTAGTTCTAAATATTTGGGTGTTTGCAACAGCCATTTCAATTTGATATATCTAATAACTGATGGACACAGTAATATTTCAGGATTGAAATGAGGTTTATTGTACTAACAGAAAATGTGCAATATGCATTAAACCAAAATTTGACCGGTGCAAAAATTTGGGTACCCTTATCATTTTATTGATTTGAATACTCCTAACTACTTTTTACTGACTTACTGAAGCACAAAATTGGTTTTGTAACCTCACTGAGCTTTGAACTTCATAGCCAGGTGTATCCAATCATGAGAAAAGGTATTTAAGGTGGCCAATTGCAAGTTGTTCTCCTATTTGAATCTCCTCTGAAGAGTGGCATCATGGGCTCCTCAAAACAACTCTCAAATGATCTGAAAACAAAGATTGTTCAACATAGTTGTTCAGGGGAAGGATACAAAAAGTTGTCTCAGAGATTTAACCTGTCAGTTTCCACTGTGAGGAACATAGTAAGGAAATGGAAGACCACAGGGACAGTTCTTGTTAAGCCCAGAAGTGGCAGGCCAAGAAAAATATCAGAAAGGCAGAGAAGAAGAATGGTGAGAACAGTCAAGGACAATCCACAGACCACCTCCAAAGAGCTGCAGCATCATCTTGCTGCAGATGGTGTCACTGTGCATCGGTCAACAATACAGCACACTTTGCACAAGGAGAAGCTGTATGGGAGAGTGATGCGAAAGAAGCTGTTTCTGAAAGCACGCCACAAACAGAGTCGCCTGAGGTATGCAAAAGCACATTTGGACAAGCCAGCTTCATTTTGGAAGAAGGTCCTGTGGACTGATGAAACAAAGATTGAGTTGTTTGGTCATACAAAAAGGCGTTATGCATTGCATCAAAAAAACACAGCATTCCAAGAAAAACACTTGCTACCCACTGTAAAATTTGGTGGAGGTTCCATCATGCTTTGGGGCTGTGTGGCCAATGCCGGCACCGGGAATCTTGTTAAAGTTGAGGGTCGTATGGATTCAACTCAGTATCAGCAGATTCTTGAGAATAATGTACAAGAATCAGTGACGAATTTGAAGTTACGCCGGGGATGGATATTTCAGCAAGACAATGATCCAAAACACAGCTCCAAATCTACTCAGGCATTCATGCAGAGGAACAATTACAATGTTCTGGAATGGTCATCCCAGTCCCCAGACCTGAATATCATTGAACATCTGTGGGATAATTTGAAGCGGGCTGTCCATGCTCGGCGACCATCAAACTTAACTGAACTGGAATTGTTTTGTAAAGAGGAATGGTCAAAAATACCTTCATCCAGGATCCAGGAACTGATTAAAAGCTACAGGAAGCGACTAGAGGCTGTTATTTTTGCAAAAGGAGGATCTACTAAATATTAATGTCACTTTTCTGTTGAGGTGCCCATACTTTTGCACCGGTCAAATTTTGGTTTAATGCATATTGCACATTTTCTGTTAGTACAATAAACCTCATTTCAATCCTGAAATATTACTGTGTCCATCAGTTATTAGATATATCAAATTGAAATGGCTGCTGCAAACACCCAAATATTTAGAACTAAAAATGATTAAGATTAATAGGGGTGCCCAAACTTTTTCATATGACTGTAACTTTATCCCAGCCTGGTGGTGACATGATCACTGGGTGTCGGAAACTACAGGTGCAGGAGCTGGTGCGTCCTAGAGCAACAGTCCCCAACCTTTTTTGCCGCTGTCTGGCAGGGGAGGGCGGGGCAGGCGGTTTAGGGGTGGAGCTTTGGTCATATGGAGGCGGGGTTATACAGTAAACAGCGCTTTAGACAAGACGGGTTGGCAATCTGGCCACAGTGTTGTGGCTCCTAGCATAGCTAATGGCGGGGACCTGGTCTACAGTGCTGTACACCGAGGTCCCGCGCCATTAGCTATGCAAGGAGGCACAACACTGTGGCCAGATCGCCGACCCGCTCCATTTAATGTGCCGGGAGCCGCCTTTACCGAGGCCAGCCTGCCCCCCCCCCGCAGACTGGCAAAAGACTCCCAACGGCCTGGTCCCGATGCGCGGACCAGTGGTTGGGGACCCCTGTCCTAGAGGACTCAGATCAGCTCTGCAGCAAATACTAAGAGACTGTATTCCTCCTGTAACTGAGGCTAATAGATCAGCCTCAGCTATAGGGGGAATCAATAGAAAAAAATGTAATGTTGAAATGCTTCCTAAATGTCTGTTAAGGCTTTATGTTTGGTCCAATATGTAATAAAAATAAATAAATAAAAATGAAATTGAAAAATATATAATCACTGGAAATAATATTTATCACTGGAAAAAAAAGATCCAGAAAATGTTTAAGTAACCACAATGAAACAATTGTTTATAGCTTTCAAAAGCACATCAACCTAAATCATGTCATGAACCAGCGGAAATGGCCTGATCATGAAGTAGCTAGAAACATACTTCACTGCCAGATGTTTTTACACTCTTCAATATGAAAAACTATCCAAAAAATGTCCCTTTTGGGGGGTAGATGATTGTAGGTGCAAAACATCTAAAATGATCCCTTTTTGGACCCAGAGTGCTAGAAGAAATTTAGCAAGCTACAAGTTAGTGTTTGCGCAAAGTGAAGAAACAATGGCTTTTTTTTTTTTTTAATTACATAACAAGTCATAGAAGGTCGCAGGAGATGTCTGGCTATGTAGTGATAGGTAGCAGCAGCCGGACAGTATGGAAAAGGATGGACAAGGCAGGAAATGATGTCTGGCTGTGTAGAGGCAGCAGCAGCACAGCATGAAACATGATGGACAGGCAGACAGCAGCTGTGGTATCACTGGACCAGAGATCCACAAAGGTCTATTACCATGTGGTGCACTCAAAGAGCTCTATTACTGAGTGGGGCCTAAAGATGGCATGTATATAAAGCTGGAAATGTGAGGAGTCAGAGATATCTGTACATTAATTATATGGATATGAGCCATGGCTGGGAGAAGTCATCATGGTAAATTGGGTCAAATGGAGTAGAAAAGGGTAGGAAAATGTACACAAAAATGATAGAAGTCAGCTATGCATCACTGGATTTAACTGCATCATTTTGACTTATAAGGTCCAAAGACTAATACACACTAATATTCACTTATAGGACTCAGCTATGTTTATTAGTTACCTTTTATTAATCTCTGTTTATTTGTGTGTGTGTGTGGTTTACACTGTCTACCATTACTCACATATTGCACATACAGTACCTTTCTTGTGTAAAAGTGCAATCTTGCTGCAGAGATATTATTGCAGGCTCAAGATCAGGAGTGCACAGATGAAATCAAATCAGCAAGATATTGGATAACCAGGAGAGCAAGCCAAAATCAGTAACCAGAGATATGGTAGAAAACCAGAAGTTCTGGAAACACAGACAAATTACAAAAGTAATCACAGGCATTTACAAGTCTACAAATGTCCAAAAGAAAGAAGTGGAATGGCACTACCCCAGTCCCAAGCATATGATCAGTCCAGCAGGGCCCTCTTAAACCTCGATATTTTTCACCTCTATTTCCAGTATAGAACCCCAATCCAGTCACAAAGGCAAAAAGAAGGGGGACACTCACCAGATCTTCATATCGTAAAAACACCTTATTCCAACACCAGGCATTAAAACAGCAACATAGGGAGAGAGCAGCAAGCAAAGCGTCTACTATCCTACTCTCCCACACTTTAGTCAAATTATTTTGTTCCCTTGTGTATAAGATAATGTTTGATTATGTTTTGCCCCTAAGACAATATATGTTATACACTTACTGGTATTCCCATATCATTCGAACCTCTGACATTTTATTGGTCCCTTACCTTGTAGTTACTCTCTGCATTGCATTGTAACTGTAAAAGAATATTGACAAAAAGAAATTCATGATGTTTTTTACAAGCATATAAAAATAGTGAAAAAGTGTATGACCTGCTTAAAGCTACGTACTGTTATGATGTGGGGGTTACTTTTGATTAAACCTGTTACTGTATTTTTATTGTACAGGTGTAGAACAATCTTCGTCACTTTAGTGCACAGTGTAAAGCTAATCGATTTTTTTTTTCTATTTTGTGCCAAAAAATATTAAATTATTTGTGTATATGTTCAATGCATCCTGTTGTGACTATATTTCCATAGTATTACCAATTTGCAATAATCTCTCAATTGGAAACACAAGAAGTTTTTTATTTTTCAGTGCATTCAACAAATTCATGCATTCAGCAAATGTTCTGAGCTGTAGACTATTTACCAGTGCCACATGGATTAAGATTCATTATTTAGCCTTAAAGTGCAAGATTCTCTCCAACGGGGAGAATGCAGGCAACAATTCATATACCTAGGATATATTTACTTGACTGTTGTAAAGAAACAGCTGAGCAAAACAGATGAAATGATCATTTTTCATGGCCGATTTTCATCTGTGGGACATCTGTTTTTACAGATCTCTGAGAGACTTGAGTGTTGGGGGAAATGTATTATGCATTGATTACCAGTTTTCTGGGATAAAAGGCATTTTAAAAAGTCGCTAAATTTTGTGCAAATTAAGGTTTTTGCAACTTTTTTCACTTTTGCAACCCCCCAATCCACCCCCCTCCCCCGCTGCCACTATCCTGAAAGGTTGCATAGACTGGGCAGGTGGCGTAGCCTGCCAGATTCATGATCATTTATGCCAGTTATGCCTGGCATAAATGATCCTTGGAATCTATGTAGCTAAAAGCTTGTGTCGATTTCAGTGCAGGCACACAGCCTGGTGGAGGGTGTGCCTGATCTAAAAGGAGACATGAACCACTTCATAATTGAGACACACCTTCTACCAGTATAGGGGATGTAAAGACAAGTGTGGAAGATGCCAGTCTTCATAAGTCTGTTCATAAGTCCCATTGAGTGACCCTTGAAAACGGCTAGAAATGAACATTTCCTAATTATAGTCAGGCCATTTATACAGTACATAAAGAAATGGACATGTGAATAGCCTCAGTCTCTCATTGTTCCAAAATTGGCCATGTTATGACCGTTCAAAAAGGCAGCCATCATAAGGCATTTTTCACTACTGTGTGAATGGAGCCTTAGTCCCTGTCTGCCACATCAATTCCTTCATTGAACATGCTGAATAGGATGTACACCACCTATATGCTTAATAAATACCAAATAATGTAATATCTGCTAGGAAAAAAAAAACAGTAAGGAAATGCCATTTCATAGGACCCATTAACAATATATGCAGTTTGAGATGTTTTTGTAGTACATAATACTCCCAGTACTCACTAACTAATAAACCCACAAATTGCAAACCAAAGAAAATAGAATTAAAACAATCAAATTATCTTCTATATGTTAGTCTATCTTCTTTGGTTCATAATAAATTTGTGGGTTTATTAATCTTGAGTAGCAGGAGTATTGTGCATCAGTATTTTGGCTTTATGGGAAATTTATATGTCTGCACTCCACTAGTACTGTATATTGCTTGAGCAGTTCAGGAGTATTACTATTACTATTCTCTTCTAAAGTTTTAACATTTCATGGGGTTCAATCTGTTTTTGTAAATATAAAGTCCATGTAGTGATCAAAATTGCTAAAATATTCTGCACTCAAATTGAGTTCACAATCTCAAATACTTATTGGAGATCTTTGTTTCTATACAATTTTTCATAGATGGGAAATATATCCATAGGGATTTATGTAGTATTCTGTCAGAAGACAGTTCCCATTGCAGCCATGTCCTTGAACTAATGGCTAGAAAGTGCAAACTTAGACAGACAATCTCAAAATACGCTAGATTCATCAGAGTGGCTGATGCTTGGATGTTAAATCTGGTATTTCTTTACGCTGTCTAGTCTAAGTTTATTCCACCTTTTTGTTGTCTTATATTGAGCCAGAATTGTACAACAAAATTTGTGCTGTTTTTGGTGCAGCGTGGTTCATTTAAACCAAGCTTCCTTTTTTGAGAATCCAAAACCACATATCTAGCAAGTCAAAAATTTTAACCCAATCTAGATGTGCCACAATACAACTCAGTCTGCCAAGAAAGACTCTGTTTGCCTGACACTCTGGTAATATGATAGTTTTCTTTTTTTTCCACAAGAAAACAAACATAAGAGTGTGACGAAAACACACACAGGAAAACAGTAAATCATATAACACATACAAGTACAGGCAGAGGCGTTGCGTTGAACGCCACAATAACATGGCAGAAAGAATATTATAACACAGGGAAAAGGGGGAGGGGAAGGACCAACCTACTAGAGCATATGAAACGGGTGACCGAAATAGTGTATAATGTATAAGGCAGCAGAAAGCTTATAAATGTTTGAGTGGCAGAAGACCCGAGAGACAGACCCAGGCCGTCAGGCCTTAGGGAGAGGATGATGAGGCAACCAGGAGGACCACTGAGAGTAAAGGTCCTTGAGCTTTCCCTTCTGACAAGCAAGCATATGTTCTTGCATGCAATTAGTAGAGATGATAGACAGAAGCTCAGTGAGGGACGGGGTACAGGAGGATTTCCAATGGCGAGCAATTAGTAGCCGGGCTGCATGGAGGAAGTGACAAGTAATTGACCGAAAAGGTGGAGAGACGTTATGAATCCCAAGTAAGAGGAGAGCCAGAGGGGCTGATGGTATAATCTTGCAGCGAGTGTAACTGCTAAGTACATTGATAGTGGCGTGCCAGAATGAAGCAATGTGCGGGCAGCTCCAAAAAATATGGAAAAGTGAGCCAATTTGGCCACAACCTCTCCAACAAAAAGGTGAAGAAGTTGGGTAAATTTTTGAGAGTCTCAATGGGGTATAATACCATTGCAAAAGGAGTTTGTGATATTGTTCCCAGTGAGAGGCACAAGAAGTAGATTTGTGAGCCCAGGTTATAGCGCTGGTCCAGTCTGCCATGCAAAAACTGCCACCGAAGTCAGACTCCCACTTCAAGAGGGGAGAAGATTTAGTAAATTGGTAATTGTCGGCTACTAGGAGGTATAGAGGTTTTACACCTCTAGCTTTCGAGGCCAAAGGGCATTGTAGGAAATCACCCAAGACTGCAGGGATAGAGGAAGTGGTACTAGGTTTAGATAGTAGAAAGTCTCTAACTTGGGTGTATCTGAACTTCTCCCGCGATGGTAAAGAGAATTTTGCCTGAAGTTGTGGAAATGATAGGATGGAGTGATTGTGGAACAAGTCAGAGATATAACGCATTTCACACGTGATCCAAAATAATAAGGAAATGTCGGGAATATGGTGTGTCAAGGCTTAAATGGGGATAGTCATTTTTACCTTGGAAAGAGAGGAGGAGGAGCACCCCACCCGCCAGGCCTCAAGAGAGATCCGAACTGAGGGGGGGAGCCAATGGTAAGGACATATTCGATTCAGGAGGATATAGCAGGAGCGCTGTCAAGTTGGAGATGTGGGCCACTTGAGCCTCCAGTGCCGGCCATAGTTTATAATGGGAGTCAGTCCACCAGTATTTTAAGTGACTGAGAGTAAAAGCTAAATGATAATGATAAAGATTGGGAAGGCCCATACCCGCATGACAAGGAAGCTTCGTCATTGTAGAGAAGGAAATACGTGGTTTCATCCGTTGCCAAATGAACGCTTATGTAGGGTTGCAAAGGTGGAAGCGGGAATGGGAATCAACAATGTTCTAAAAAAATATAAAATGCGAGGGAGAATAAGCATTTTATAAAGGACTATTCTGCCCATCCAGGAATGCTCAAACTTAGCCAGTCTGTTTAGTTCAGTTTGAATGGTAGAGATTAAATGTAGAAGTTAGCTGTAACTAAAGATTTTACCGATGGCGTTAAGTGAATACCCAAGTATGGGATGGAGGTGGCATTCCATTGAAAGGGAAATTGGCTACTCAAAGATTGTTGGGAATGAGGGGACATGTGGATGCCTAACAGTTGGGATTTAGATTCATTTATCTTATAGTAAGAGATTCGACCAAAAGTATTCAGAACATCTAACACTGCCGGGAGGGATTCAAGGGGATGGGTCAGCGTGAGAATTACATTGTCTGCAAATAGGTTCAGTTTGTGAAAGTGTTGTCCATCGTAGAGACCATGAATCTCTGGATTTGATCTAATACTTTCAGCCAGAGGTTCCATGACTATAAAAAAGATAAGAGAGGGGACAGCCCTGTCGGGTACCATTTGTTATCGGAAACGGTGTAGAAAAAACCCCGTTAACTAAAACAGAAGCCGAGGGGACTGTATAAAGGGCAGATATTGCTGAAAAAATGGGCCCAGAGAAGCCGAACCTCCGAAGGGCCTCAAAAGCGTATCCCCAATGCACCCTATCAAACGCCTTCTCCGCATCCAGAGATAAGATCAGAGAAGGCGTTCGCCGGGACTCTGCAAAAGCGATTAAATCAATCACTCGTCTTGTGCCATCAGGGGCCTGGCGACCCTTAGTGAAGCCTACCTGGTCACCGCCAATAATACTAGGGAGAATTGAGAGAAGTCTGTTAGCCAACGTTTTAGCATAAAGTTTTATATCAGTGTTAAGAAGGGAGATGGGGCGGAAGTTATCCGGACTGATGGGCTCTTTCCCTGGTTTAGGCAATGTAATAATAGTCAAGAAAAAACAAAAAATCTCAAAAATATATAAAATATATATTTAGTAATAAAAAATGTAATAAATAATACATTGAAAAAATATATACCAAATCTAATAATACAGGTGACACAGACAAAAGATAAGACACAACACAAGACACGTGTCACATAAAGAGGCTCAAGGAAGTACAAAAGATGTATAAAGATGACAATATATATATAATGGCCCAAGATATATAACCAGTACTAAATATGCAAAAATTGCAAACCATATATAGATGTCTAGATAGGGAGTTTAACCCAATCAATAGTAGTTAAATGCCACATGGACAAGAAAATACATATGGAAATGCAAAATTAAAGACACTATCCATATGCTGCTTAAATATATTACTAGATATTAGTATATACCATACAGTGGGGAAAAAATGTATTTAGTCAGCAACCAATTGTGCAAGTTCTCCCACTTAAAAAGATGAGAGAGGCCTGTAATTGACATCATAGGTAGACCTCAACTATGAGAGACATAATGAGAAAACATATCTAGAAAATCACCATTGGCTGATTTTTTAAGAATTTATTTGCAAATTATGGTGGAAAATAAGTATATGGTCACCTACAAACAAGCAAAATTTCTGGCTCTCACAGACCTGTAACTTCTTCTTTAAGAGGTTCCTCTGTCCTCCACTCATTACCTGTAGTAATGGCACCTGTTTGACATTGTTATCAGTATCAAAGACATCTGTCCACAACCTCAAACAGTCACACTCCAAACTCCACTATGGTGAAGACCAATGGACACCAGAAACAAAATTGTAGACCTGCACCAGGCTGGGAAGACTGAATCTGCAATAGGCAAGCAGCTTGGTGTGAAGAAATCAACTGTGGGAGCAATAATTAGAAAATGGAAGACATACAAGACCACTGATAATCTCCCTCTATCAGGGGCTCCACGCAAGATCTCACCCCGTGGGGTCAAAATGATTACAAGAACGGTGAGCAAAAATCCCAGAACCACATGGGGGGACCTAGTGAATGACCTGTAGAAAGCTGGGACTAAAGTAACAAAGGCTACTGTCAGTAACACACTACGCCGCCAGGGACTCAGATCCTGCAGTGCCAGACGTGTCCCCCTGCTTAAGCCAGTACATATCCGGGCCCGTCTGAAGTTTGCTAGAGAGTATTTGGATGTTCCAGAAGCGTATTGGGAAGATGTCATATGGTCAGATTATAACCAAAGTAGAAATACAACTCGTCTTGTTTGGAGGAGAGTGAATGCTGAGTTACATCCAAAGAACACCATACCTACTGTGAAGCATGGGGGTGGCAACATCATGCTTTGGGGCTGTTTCTCTGCAAAGGGACCAGGACAACTGATCCGTGTCTAAGAAAGAATGAATGGGGCCATGTATTGTGAGATTTTGAGTGCAAACCTCCTTCCATCAGCAAGGGCATTGAAGATGAAACGTGGCTGGGTCTTTCAGCATGACAATGATCCCAAGCACACCGCCAGGGCAATGAAGGAGTGGCTTCGCAAGAAGCATTTCAAGGTTCTGGAGTGGCCTAGCCAGTCTCCAGATCTCAACAGCATAGAAAACCTTTGGAGGGAGTTGAAAGTCCGTGTTGCCCAGCGACAGCCCCAAAACATCACTGCTCTGGAGGAGATCTGCATAGAGGAATGGGCCAACATAACAGCAACAGTGTGTGCCAACCTTGTAAAGAGTTACAGAAAACGTTTGACCTCTGTCATTGCCAACAAAGGATATATAACAAAGTATTGAGATGAACTTTTGTTATTGACCAAATACTTATTTTCCACCATAATTTGCAAATAAATTCTTTAAAAATCAGACAATGTGATTTTCTGGATTTGTTTTCTCATTTTGTCTCTCATAGTTGAGGTCTACCTATGATGTCAATTACAGGATTCTCTCATCTTTTTAAGTGGGAGAACTTGCACAATTGGTGGCTGACTAAATACTTTTTTTTCCCCACTGTATATAGAAAAAAAAAAAAAAAAAAAAAGCAATACTAGATGGAAAGCATGTCAAATAGACCAATGGATAAATGTGAAATGATGATGATTACCTGTAGCCATTATAAAGACAAAGTTGAGCCCCAGTGAACACAAAAGTTATGCGTGGAAACGCACCTCAACACGTTTCGCTAAAAAGCTTCCTCAGGAGGTGTAGTGACCAGCAAAAGGGAGAGGTATATATAGAGACCCCCAAAGTATGTGAAACCAGCTGTGGATAATAGCGCATGACGCCGTGATGGCCATAGCGAAAACATCCCAGCGCATGCGCAGTGACGAGAAACCGCATCATTTGACACGCAACTCACATGCTCGTGATAGCGCTTAGCTGATCTCACGAGGTCAGCGCACCAACGTCATGTGCACCACGCTGGAACGCATGAGAAGGTAAGTATAACTACGATGATAGAAAATATATATTAACAAACGGAATCAACACATTGGAATACTAAAAAGCAGCCCCTAAACAACCTGAACATAATACCCTACATATCCAAATATTACAGAATAATATTATTAAAGATATATTTAATAACAGCGCTCTAATTAACCACGCCATATTTATAAAGTGGGACGTATGAAAAAATACATATAGCTGCCATAATATGTAATATATATAAAGGCAGAATCAATATATTAAAAAACAGTCCCAAATACATAATGATAAACATATTTGGATAGATAAGGATATCATTAAAAAATAAATATTGCAGCGCGTTGATAAACAACACCGCAAAAACATATATATATATACATAAGTGAAAAACAGAATAATCTTGTACAATAAGAGATCATAAATACATATACATGTGAAAATAATGTGAAAATAAAAATATAAGTGAAAATATTAAAATGATCATAAACAAACAAAAATCAAAACACATATAAGAATGCATAAGTGAAACACAATACAAATATATAATATAAATATGTGAAACACCCAAAAATTTTTTTAGTGTAAATATGTAAAACACAATACAAATATACAGTGTAAATGTGTAAAACACAATACAAATATACAGTGTAACTGTGTAAAACACAATACAAATATACAGTGTAAATATGTGAATATGTGAAACACAATAAAAATATAATATAAATGTATAAAACAAAAAAAAAAAAAAAAAAAAACGTAATATAAATGTATAAAACAAAAAAACAAAAAAAACAAAAAAAAAACGTGATAAACAATGGATTTCTCAATTGAGTACTATTTTTGGTGATAGGATAACGGCTGAGACTGAAACACAAGATGTCAAGGAGCTGAAGCAAAAAATTCGTAATTAGGAAACGAACAAGAGTGTGGTGGAACAAGGTGGCTTTAGAAAATTATTTACAAAAAAATATCCCTAGGGGGTTACGTATCCAAGTATTTCCAACCTTGGATAGTGAGGATACTCAATTTACTGGTAAATGGGAAGAGGCCCTATCCAAGTGTTCACGTACATTAGTGGAGTTGTTGATTGGAGCAGATCGTAAGACCTTGGACGTACTGGAAAAAGAAATTGAGATTTGAAAAGATAAATTTCTAAATACTTTGAGTAGTGTTGAAGTGGAGTCTTTTGAGAAAAAAACTTGAAGAAGATATTGAGAAGTGGGAAAAAGAAGTGCAAGAGATAAAAGCTAAAAAATTCTCACGTGATCTTGAGGATTTTCGTTCTAACAAGATATATCGGTGGCATAAAAAACATGACAGACGTCAGAGATTAAATTCACAATCTACATCTCATTCTCTATCCCGTTCAAATTCCAATACATCATTGTCTTCTGAATTAGAATGTGGCAAATCTTTTTTAGGAAAACGGGGGGGATCTACAGACATGCTCAATATAGGAATGCAGTCGTACGATCTCAGAACCCCTTCTTCAAAACGGAAGTTGGACGGATTCAACATCAGAGACAAACGGAAGAAAAATTAAAGGTAATTAACCTATCCACTCATGTTCTAACTAATCATCAGGTTGAGGTTTTACAAAAAGGTCTATCTTTTTCGCCAGCAGCAAAATTTGATCGGTTCACTATGATTAAAGATCTAGAACTATTTGCACGTAAGGTTCTTTTTAAAAAATATTTCAAACAGGAAGTTAATAATGAACTTAACTCTATTGCTGAACAACAGGCTGTACATGATTTGGAACTTCTTCTTGAGGAACAAATTGGCACTAAACATTCAGATATGCCTATGCATCTGTGTCGGCACTCACAACATTTCCTTCCTTTGTCTTTCAGCCCAGCAGTTGATATTTTTGTCAAGCTGGTTAAAAAGGATTTAGATGATATACCAGAAAATGTTATTGAATCCAATTTAAATTTTAGTCAACGTAAGGCTTTGGAAGAATTACGTACATTTAGAGATGTTGTGATAAAGATGGATGATAAGGGGGGAAATGTTGTGATCTGGCCGACACAGATGTACGAATATGAAGCTTTCAAACAACTTAATAATATGGTATGTTATCGTAGACTTCCTGGTGATCCTACTGTTCAGTTCAAAACTGAATTGGACAATATTTTAAATGATGCAGCGGCATTAGGTATTATTAATAATGACATTTTACTGGGTCTTACTGTACAGTGTCCATATTAGGACATCCTCAGATATCAGTGTCAAACATCAGATTAATAGCAGTTTACAACAGTGACACCTGACTTTCACTTTCATTCTGACAACGACTTTGACTTTGATTCTGACAACGACTTTGACTTTGATTCTGACAACAACTTTGACTTTGATTCTGACAACGACTTTGATTCTGACAACGACTTTGATTCTGACTCTCACTTTGATTCTGAGTTTGATTCTGACTCTGACTTTGATTCTGACTTTGATTCTGACTCTGACTTTGATTCTGACTTTGATTCTGACTCTGACTTTGATTCTGACTTTGATTCTGACTCTGACTTTGATTCTGACTCTGACTTTGACTCTGACTTTGATTCTGACTTTGCTTCTGACTCTGACTTTGATTCTGACTTTGATTCTGACTCTGACTTTGATTCTGACTTTGATTCTGACTTTGATTCTGACTCTGACTTTGATTCTGACACTGACATCTGCAGTTTCTGATTGGCCAACAGATGAGGTCCGCCCCCTATATAACTGTACTTTACAGGGGCTTCAGACTCTTCAGACCTCAGTCCTCACAATAGTAGCAGAAGAATCATTTCAGTGCATCAATAGGTACAGACATTTCTGACTTTTACTAATCCTAAATAATACTTCATGTTTACTGCTCCCTTAGGGGGCGTTCACACTACTGTTGTATGTCTGTTCTGATAGGGTCTGTAAAAAAAAAATGGACACCTATCATAACAGACCGTAACTGATGTTAATGTGTCCGTTTTTTAGACTCTCCGTTTTTGCTTATTTTTTTGTTCTTCTTTCTGAGCATACGCAGAAAAAACCCAACAGTATAACGGACGACCCTCTGCGCCGCGAATCCAGTTTATTTCGTCGGAAACATACTCCTGCATTTCCGACTTTGTTTCCAGCGAAAAATACTGGATTCACAGCGCAGAGTGTGTAAGCGCACACCCACGCATAGCTTTAAAAACCCATTCAAATGAATGGGTTTTTAAGCAATGCGTCGCTAACCTTTCGCTATCCAGTCCCTATACAGTTTCCTGAGATTTTCAGTCGGATTCGTGGTGGACGGACTCCGGCGCCAGTGTGAACCCACCCTTAGAGAGATTATTTGGATGTATTTCTGCAGCACAGTGTTATAGGTCACGCCCCTTTACTATGAGTCCACACCCCTTTTTGTACAAGTAATAAAAGTATTTATTACACTTGATGAATGTGGCGCACAACATGTTAGAGAGGATATTTGGTGAAAATGATACCAGAAATGTGGAGCATTTTACTTGATAAATCTCCACCATTGTATGTGCTGGCTGGCTTGTATGTATATGAAAAACTCAGATGATGTGTGAGTCTGATCTCTGACTCAGTCAGGTATCAGACAACTTTGTGTCAGACAACTTTTTATCAGACTCATGGAGCTCTCAGCCTGCAGCCTTATACAAGTATCTTCTACTCCTGAGTGTGAGCAGTGAGGTCACTCAGAGGTCAGGCATCCTGGCCAATCACAGTGTAACATTGTATGTGCTTCATACTGACTGCTGACTTGTGACTCAATCACAGATGAAAGTCAGAGAACATCTGAGGTTTTCAACCAACCCATAAACTGCACAGTGTGAATGGGACCTGTTTAGATGCCATTCACTATGCTGTGCCAGTGAATTGCCACAAGTTAGCCACTGGCAAATTTGTAGATAGCCCAGGTGGATTTCACTGGGATTTGATATGTTGTCCATTAATGTCCTTTCTCACCAAATCCATGACATGTGGTTTTTTTTTTTAGCGGACAGAATAACGCGGGGTGCAGGCATTAACCGTGCGTTATTTTTTAACATTAATGTCTATGGCTAACTGAAAGTAACGGACGGTCGTCCGTTATACTGTTGGGTTTTTTCTGCGTATGCTCAGAAAGAAGAACAAAAGAATAAGCAAAAATGGGGAGTCTAAAAAACGGGCACATTAACATCAGTTACGGTCTGTTATGATAGGTGTCCATTTTTTTTTTTACAGACCCTATCAGAACAGACATACAACAGTAGTGTGAACGCCCCCTAAGGGAGCAGTAAACATGAAGTATTATTTAGGATTAGTAAAAGTCAGAAATGTCTGTACCTATTGATGCACTGAAATGATTCTTCTGCCACTATTGTGAGGACTGAGGTCTGAAGAGTCTGAAGCCCCTGTAAAGTACAGTTATATAGGGGGCGGACCTCATCTGTTGGCCAATCAGAAACTGCAGATGTCAGTGTCAGAATCAAAGTCAGAGTCAGAATCAAAGTCAGAATCAAAGTCAGAGTCAGAATCAAAGTCAGAGTCAAAGTCAGAGTCAGAATCAAAGTCAGAATCAAAGTCAGAGTCAGAATCAAAGTCAGAGTCAGAATCAAAGTCAAAGTCAGAATCAGAGTCAGAAGCAAAGTCAGAGTCAGAATCAGAGTCAGAGTCAAAGTCAGAGTCACAATCAAAGTCAGAGTCAAAGTCAGAGTCAGAATCAAAGTGAGAGTCAGAATCAAAGTCGTTGTCAGAATCAAAGTCAAAGTCGTTGTCAGAATCAAAGTCAAAGTCGTTGTCAGAATCAAAGTCGTTGTCAGAATCAAAGTCAAAGTCAGGTGTCACTGTTGTAAACTGCTATTAATCTGATGTTTGACACTGATATCTGAGGATGTCCTAATATGGACACTGTATTACTGTAGATTTCCCAGTAATTCCTACATTATTTCTTCTTCCTAAAATTCATAAAAACAGTAAAAATCCGCCAGGGCGGCCTATTGTTTCTGGAATGGGTAGTCTATGTGAAAATATTGGTAGCTTTATAGATCATTATCTTAAACAATGTGTTGAAATCTTACCATCTTACTTTAAAGATACTTCAGACATGTTAAGACATTTAGATGAGATGCATGTGGATGAGAATACTCTCTTGGTTACTTGTGACGTCGAGTCTCTGTATACATCTATGGTTAATTTTATTGTGGATTTGTTACATTTTGTTTTGACACACAATTATTTTTTGTTTAAAGATCGCTTGTTCCTAGAGCTCCAGGGCACAGCTATGGGGGCGTCTTGTGCGCCCTCGTATGCTAATTTGTTCCTGGGGCTGTGGGAACATGAGGTTATTCCACATGTGGAGGGTTTTGATGCCGTACTCCATTGGTCAAGATACATTGATGATATTTTTTTCATCTGGCAGGGCTCAGCGTCGCATCTTGAGAGTTTCTTGTCATCTTTAAATGTAAATGATCTCAACATTCGCCTTACCTGGCATTATAGTAGGGTAAAAATTGAGTTTTTGGATATTTTAATTGAACGTGATTCTGATGGCATGATATCTACTGATGTATTTAGAAAAGAAACTGCCACAAATTCATTTCTTCATGCAACCTCCTCCCACTACTATAAAGTTAAAGATGCAATTCCGGTCAGCCAATTTTTGCGTGTCAGACGTATCTGCTCCAACAACTCCAATTTTGAAAAGCAAGCCTTGGATCTTACCACACGTTTTAAACAAAGAGGTTACAATAGGAAATCCATCAATACTGGATATCTTCGTGCAAAAAATACACCACGTGAATCCTTATTGGTAAGTCGGGGGTCTATTCATTTTAAAAAAGCTGATTCATCTCAAATTAGGTTTATCACCAATTTCAATTCTAGGTGGCGAGATATTCGTGAAGTACTCCAAAAACATTGGTCAGTTTTATTGACTGACTCTGATATAGCTCCATATTTGAAGGATTTTCCTAGTATTACATGGAGACGCTCCAGAAATTTACGAGACATTCTTACTAATAGTCATTATGTCTCTAGACCACTGACCAATGTTTTTTTTTTGCGGTGTTGTTTATCAACGCGCTGCAATATATATTTTTTAATGATATCCTTATCTATCCAAATATGTTTATCATTATGTATTTGGGACTGTTTTTTAATATATTGATTCTGCCTTTGATTATATATATTACATATTATGGCAGCTATATGTATTTTTTCATACGTCCCACTTTATAAATATGGCGTGGTTAATTAGCGCGCTGTTATTAAATATTTCTTTAATAATATTATTCTGTAATATTTGGATATGTAGGGTATTATGTTCAGGTTGTTTAGGGGCTGCTTTTTAGTATTCCAATGTGTTGATTCCATTTGATTATATATATTTTCTATCATCGTAGTTATACTTACCTTCTCATGCGTTCCAGCGTGGTGCACATGACGTTGGTGCGTTGACCTCGCGAGATCAGCTAAGCGCTATCACGTGCATGTGAGTTGCGTGTCAAATGACGCGGCTTCTCGTCACTGCGCATGCGCTGGGCTGTTTTCGCTATGGCCATCACGGCGTCATGCGCTATTATCCACAGCTGGTTTCACATACTTTGGGGGTCTCTATATATACCTCTCCCTTTTGCTGGTCACTACACCTCCTGAGGAAGCTTTTTAGCGAAACGCGTTGAGGTGTGTTTTCACGCATACCTTTTGTGTTCACTGGGGCTCAACTTTGTCTTTATAATGGCTACAGGTAATCATCATCATTTCACATTTATTCATTGGTCTATTTGACATGCTTTCCATCTATTATTTCTTTTTTTTTTTTCTATGTATGGTATATACTAATATCTAGTAATATATTTAAGCAGCATATGGATAGTGTCTTTAATTTTGCATTTCCATATATATTTTCTTGTCCATGTGGCATTTAACTACTATTGATTGGATTAAACTCCCTATCTAGACATCTATATATGGTTTGCAATTTTTGCATATTTAGTACTGGTTATATATCTTGGGCCATTATATTGTCATCTTTATGCATCTTTTGTACTTCCTTGAGCCTCTTTATGTCACACATGTGTCTTGTGTTTTGTCTTTTCTTTTGTCTGTGTCACCTGTATTATTAGATTTGGTATATATTTTTTCAATGTATTATTTATTAAATTTTTTATTAATAAATATATATTTTATATATTTTTGAGATTTTTTGTTTTTTCTTGACTATTTCTTTTTGTGTTGGAATATCAATTTTGTTGTCAAGTATATATGAAGGTTTTCTTTGGTTAATGTAATAATAGTTGCCTTGAGCATTTCAGGAGGGAATTGACCTGATGACATAGCTAAATTACACATGTTAACAAGATGTGGAAGCAGTTGGGGTTTAAATAAACGTAAATATTCATTTGAAAAACCGTCAGGACCTGGGGATTTCCCTATTTTAAGAGAATAAATCGTTTTCTCTATCTCTGTGGCTGTGAATGGCTTGTTTAATGCTAGTGATTGCTCGGGGGAAATGGAAGGAAGTTGCATAGAGTGTAGGAAGGTCTTGATGTGTTCAGTAGTGGGTTGGGGAGTGGCAGGGTCCATGTTCAAGTTATATAGTTTTTGATAGTAATGGCTAAATTCATCAGCAATGGCTTGGGGAGATCAAATTTTAGTACAAGAAGGGCGGGATATAAGAAATGGAAGCCTCGACCTAGCTTGTAAGGTCTTGACTCTACTGGCCATAAGTTTAGTGGCTTTGTTGTAAGATTTATAGTAGGACAGGAGCATTCTTTTTGTCTGGAGTTCAAAGTCTTGAGTGAGCAAACATCTAAGATCGTTTCTAGCATCACGGAGAGCAGTATAAAGAGTTAGTGAGGGATTGCATTTATGTTGCTGTTCTAGTGATGTAATTTTGTCAACTGTATGGAGTGAAGCTTTTGTTTTTTGAACCTGGCTGCGTGTTGAATGAGAAGACCTCGTGTGAATGGTTTATGAGAATTCCATAGGGAGAAAGCGTCTCTCACTGAGGGGGCATTAATGGAGAAAAATTCCGATAGGCTAGATGAGACAGAATCCTTAACTGTGCTGAGAGACATGACATAGACATTATTGCGCCAGCAGTACGTGGAGCGGGGATAAGCAGGAGTTTGTACAGTCATGGTAATAGGGGCGTGGTCAGACCACGTAATGTTCCCTATGGTGCACTATGGGAGATGTCGAGGAGGAGCCATTTAGTAGTCAAAAACATATCGATCCTAATGTAAGTTTGGTGGCTGGCGGAATAGAATGTAAAATCTTTTTCAGATGCATGTAAGCATCTCCAGACATCATGAAAATCTTCCTGGACAAGCCAGAAATCTAGTTGTGGGGGGTCTATTACCTTGGTAGGTGGTATCAACAGAGACGTCATGAATTATATTAAAATCTCCACACATTACACATTTGCCTTGGATTTTGCCCCTGAGTTTTTTACACAAGATGTTCAAAAAGGCCACCTGAGAGGAGTTTGGACAATAGATGTTAACTATGGTAAAAGTGACGTTGTTAAGAGAGCATATCAAAGCTATAAACCTCCCTTTGTGATCTATAATAGAGTCAATGTGGTGAAACGTGACAGTGTTTCTAATAGCAATGATGACACCCGCTTTCTTTTTGTCGGCATTAGAGAAATAAATTTGAGGGAAGACTTTATGTGAGAATCTAGGAGGAGACTGTTTTTTAAAATGTGATTCCTGTATGCATACCACATCAGCATTGGAATTAAACGCCTCTTTCCACAGCAGTGATCTTGTGTAGGGACTGTTAAGACTCTTCACATTCATAGAAAGAAATTTAATGGCCATGGGGAAGCCAAAAGTGAAGCTTCAAAGATGCGACAAGCATACAGGAACTGAGTGAATATACACCATATCAAAGCTAACCTTATATACCAGGTAAAGTTGGTCCAGAAGAGGAGTAAGGGCTGTGTAACAAGTGTAAAATTCGGCAAAAACATATCAACAGTAAATAAACAGAGTAACAATATACTAAGCAGTAAAGGATACCGCGCAAACTCGGGGTGCAGTTTGCAAAAGGACGGACATGAAAAACGTCTGCTATGTCATTTCCTTATAACGTCCTCAAGTGACTTCAGAAACTTGGTTCCAGATAGGTGTCATCTTGGACGGGGAGTTGGTTTTGCGGGTCTGAGCTGGAGGAGGGGGGGGGAGACCAAGCCCCATTGCTGAAGAAGTTTCGCCCCTTGGTCCAGGGAAGAAAAAATATGAAAATCTCCATTCCGAAACACGATCACTTTCACTGGAAAGCCCCATTTGTAAGGTCTAGAATGGTGACGTAGTGCTTGAGTGATGGGGCTAATGCCTTCCTTGCTGCTATGGTCGCTTGAGACAGGTCAGTGAATAGTTTAATATTCTGAAAAGGAGCAGGAAAAGTAGGCATTCTCCTGGAAGCTGACATAAGTTGATCTTTCACATGGTAGTAGTGAATTCGAGCAATAGCATCTCGAGGAACAGAGCCAGGAAGATTTTTCGGTTTGGGAAGTCTATGGGCACGGTCTAGAATTAGGTCTTGAGCAGCACAATGGGGTAAGACTGCTTTGATGAAAGTTTGGAGAAACTGCGGCAAGTCAGAGGGCGAAACAGATTCAGGGATGCCTCGGAATTTCACATTGTTCCTGCGGTTTCTATCTTCAATATCCGCTAGTTTTAGTTTCATAGCTTCCACATCCTCTTCCAGGTCATTGTGGGCATCGATCAGGGAATTGTGAGCGCCAGCAAATTCACCCATCTTAGTTTTGACGTGATCTATGTGTTCTCCAAGAGAGTCAATTGTAGAAGACACATTGGAGATAGCTTTAGTAATATCTTTTTGAATGGTGCTGTGAAGGGCTAACATAATGTCCTTCAAGAAGGATTCGGACACCGCTTGGTTTCCAGCAGGAAAGGTCTTAAGAGTGTACAGAGAGTCAGGAGAAGACCCCTGAGCCTGAGGTTGGGTCTTGGAGGAAAAATCAAATGTCGTATCCCATTTCATGCGTTGTTTAGCTGGACTTTGAGACGGGGAGTTCGAGGGAGTTTGGTGTACTCTCATCTCCACAGACTGAGGTCGGGGATCGTCGCCAGACGGTGTTGAAGAGGCGCTCCTTTTATTTGTCATCTCCATCTGAGGTGGCGGTGAAGAAGATGTGGAGTTGGAGGAGCAGCCTACCTAACGGAAGAAGATTGCATAGTAGAAGGAGGAGTAGCGCCAGAGGGATCTGACATTTGGAGAGCAATTGCTGGAGAACGGGATTCGTCATCAGCCTGTATATTGGATGGGGTATTGAAGAAGTCTGTAATTTTCTTGGGAGGGCCTTTTTTCCCTCTGCGAGACATAGTCCCAGAATTTATAGGAGTCGAGTGACAATAGGAACCGGATCTGAAGTTGAGGAATGCAGGGTGCCGCTTATAGCAGGACGTATAAATATTTAAATGGTGGACATCATGACACTAAGCCAGGCGCCTCCTGACTCAGGGGAGTATGCCGCACACTGTGAGGAGCCAAACGAGGTAATATAAAATAGAGCATGAAAGAATCCACCAGATATTAACAGAGGAAAGCGGCAGGGCCAAAACACCGACCTCAGGAGCAATGGAGGACCAAGCGCTAGAGATTGCTGGGATTTAGGGTTGTAGAGCAGGAATTTGTTGTAGATGAGCCACAGAGTATATACTAATGGAGGGAGGGCTCTGGAGCGGGGAGGCGGACATCCAAGATGGCGGATGCTGTCCCAGGGACACTAACGTAGCATAGATCAATAGCAGCAGGGGCTGTTCTGATGGAGTCGCTCGGCCACAGAGCTCCCAGAGGCAGTGGGGGATGCCTGGACAGGGCTAGATAGGATTCCTACCTCGGTCCCGGAGTATGAGAGTGGCGCTAGCAGCGCAGGTCCAACCAGGGTCCCTCTGCAGGTTGCGGTATCAGGCAAGGGAGAGGGCCGAGGCTGGAGCAAGACAAAAATGGCGGGCGGCTTCAATAGCAGATGTAGGCCACGGGCGAATCCAACCAGACCCGCACCTTGGATCGTAGCCAAAGGACCTCCTCGCCGCTCTCCGAGAGATGTGGAAGAGCCCCACGGTAATAATGGGGACTCTCCGCCCCAGATGGAGCTGATGGACTCTGGATCCCCGATGTCAGAAAGAGGAGCACGGAAAGGTGCGTCTTGTCGCTCGGCAAGATAGCCACGCCCCCCCATATGATAGTTTTCTATTAGTGAGAATTAAAGTCAAATATTGTTGGCATATTCATTGTGTGCTGTTACTGAGCGGTTTCCCTTTGTAAATGTGGATTTACTAATAATTAAACAGTATACATTTAGACAGGCAGTCTGAAAAATTGCCAGATTATTCACAGTGGCTGATGCTGCATATTAAATCTGCTGCATCTCTAGACTGTCTATTTTAAGGGCCCTTGCACACGACCGAGTCCGGTCCGTGGAAAATGGTCCATGTGTGGGCGGTAGGAGCCGAACTGAAAAGGGCCGTGCGCATAAGAGTCACTGCATCCTATTAATTTATGATACAGTGAGATCCCAAACGGCCTGATCATTATAGTAATGAACTAATAGTGTTATGTCAGTTCATTACTGTAGAAATCGGGCTGTTCAGGAGCTCACTGCATTATAACTAACAATGATGCAGTGACTTCTGTGCACATGGTTCAGTCCTACAAAGGGACTTCTCCCCTGGACAGCACTCGGTATAAGGGCCCTAAAGCTTTATTCACACGACATGGCCAAACATCCATAAAAAATGGCTGTGTTGGCCCGTTCAAGTCCATGTCAGTGAATAATGGCCATGTGACAGCTGTTTTTGAAACAGCAGTCACATGGACATTACAGAACCCATATATGTCAATGGGTCTATTCACATGGCTATGTCCGTTTTGATGGACAAAGATAGAACTTGTCAGTTTTTTTGCCGACTGTTAAAAATGGACCGTCAAAAAACGGCCATATCGACAAACATATTAAAATCAATGTTTTCTCAAAACAGCCATGTGACAGATGTTGCAAAAATGTGAATAAGGCCCTTTTGTGGACTTAAACAGAAGCTTTCTTCGGTCATGTTTTTTATTTTTCTGTTGGAAGAAAAATGCTGAACGTTTTATTCCTTTAGCAAAACAAACAAACATAATGAAAGACAGTGTCCATTACATTTCTTACATTAGAGTCAATGGGAATGGACACAGTGGGAGGGTACTCCATCTGTATCCATAACTCTACTACTGTTTATGTTTGTTGCAGTCATCCTACGATGAATGACAGCAACAGATTGTAATAATGGTAGTGTGAATGTAGTCTAAGGCAGCTAAAAAACTATGGCAGCAAAAACAAGTTGAGCTTTTTTCTGCAGCGTCTTTCACTGAGATTTTTTTCTCATTAGTTTTCTTCCCCTATTAAATCTATAGGGAAAACATTCACGATTCTGCAGCTAAAACTAACATGTTGCGATTTACAAAGATGCAAGCGTTTTGAAATCACTGCTTTTCCACAGCTTTTTTGCCACCATGATACAGACATGGACAACATTGTTGGTACCCCTCGTTTAATGAAAGAAAAACCCACAATGATCACAGAAATAACTTGAATCTGACAAAATTGGAATTTGCCAAACTACATGTTGACAAGCCACAAAGCTTCTGGGAGAATGTCCTATGGACAGATGAGACAAAAATCGAAATATTTGGCAAGGCACATCAGCTCTATGTTCATAGATGGAAAAATGAAGCATTTCTTGAAAAGAACACTCTCCCTACTGTGAAACATGGAGGAGGCTCTGTTATGTTCTGGGGCTGCTTTTGCATCTCGCACAGGGTGTCTTGAATCTGAACAGGGTACAATGAAATCTCAAGATTATCAAGGGATTCTAGAGAGAAATGTGCTTTCCCAGGGTCAGAAAGCTTGGTCTCAGTCGCAGGTCATGGGTCTTGCAACAGGATAATGACCCAAAACACACAGCTAAAAACACCCAAGAATGGCTAAGAGGAAAACATTGGACTATTCTGAAGTGGCCTTCTATGAGCCCTGACCTAAATCCTATTGAGCATCTTTAGAAGGAGCTGAAACATGCCGTCTGGAAAAGGCACCCTTCAAACCCGAGACAAATGGAGCAGTTTGCTCATGAGGAGTGGGCCAAAATACCTGTTGAGAGGTGCAGAAGTCTCACAGGAATCGTTTGATTGCAGTAATTGTCTCAAAAGGTTGTTCAACAAAATAAGGGTACCATCATTTCTGTCCAGGCCTGTTTCATGACTTTTCTTTTTTTTTTAAATTCTGTTGAAGCATGGTTGAAAAGCAATGTCTGACTTTCATTTGTTCATTTTCATAGAATTTTTATATATTATTACTTTTGTCAGATTCAAGTTATTTTTGTGACCATTGTGGGTTTTTCTTTCATTAAACGAGGGGTATCAACAATTTTGTCCACGTGTGTATGTGGATGAAATGAAATCTCATTCAGTTTGCTGGTACTGTAAAACAAAACATTTTTTTCTGTTGTGCTTCCACAGAAGCCAAAAACGCTGCATTTTTGCAATATATGTTTCAACTTCAAAAAAATGCATCAAAAGTGCTTGCATTATTTTAGTACAGTTTAACCTCACAAGACCTTCCTTGAGAATGGAATGCCAGTGTACTTGCATGACCAGCACTGCATTCACTGCTATGGGACTGCCGGAGATTACAGTATAGTTTTTAGAAGATGACGATATAGATACAAATCTTTTTCTTTCTGAGCAAAAGTATTAAATTCATTTAAAAACCTATACATATAAGACATCACCATATTTGTACAGACCGGAATAAAGTTAAAGTTCTTTGTGCTCCACAGTGGTGCAGAATATATAATGCAAAAAAACAATGGTAGAATTGTTGTTTTTTCCATTCTTCCCCATAGAGTTAATAAAAGTTAATCAACATGTTATATGTACCCCACAACCCTGCCACTGAAAAATACAACTCATCCTACAAAAAATTAGCCTTCAGTCAGCTATATTAACAAAGGGATTAAAAAAAAAAAAAAAAAAGACTCAGACATTAAGGCCAAAATAGGTACTTAAAGGTTTAAAGACACAGCGTGCTCTAAACAATCCCTAGGAGAGGAAAACTTCAGCGTTTTCTTGCTGTAACACTGCTGTATTTACTGGAATGATGACATTAAAGTGGATTAAGTCCAAGAGATGACTACATGAGTGAATAGTGATATAAAATTCTTTAAAGGGAGTCTATCACCTTCCTTAACCCTTTCAAGCTGCCACCATAGCATGGTAGGCACTGTGACATGCTTCCATATCATAACCTCATTATGTGTCACAGCCCCATGGTTGCCAAGAAAAAGACGTTTTCTTTATTATGCAAATTAGTTGCTAACCTCCAGTGGGAACCGAGTAGGCAATGACATCACATGGGACTATCGTTTCCCACTGGCCAAGGGGTTGAACAAAACATACAGAGGCGTGTTTTCAATTGAGAGAGCTGTGCTCTGAGATCTCTGGGAATGCCACCTGTGCTCTGAGCACCTAATTTGCATAATGACTAAAACACGTTTTTCTTTGCCTCCACAGGACTGTCACATAATAAAGGTATGATATGGAAGTATGTCATAGCGCCTACAGCGCTATGGTGGCAGCTTGAAGGGGTTTAGGAAGGTGATAGACTCCCTTTAAAGTCCTGAGACAGTCTGGTGATGCAAACATTGTGCTTTACCTCTTGGTCCTTCTCGACACACAGGAAAAGACACTTTGCCGGTTACCATGTGAGGTAGGTTACTACTGTGGCCACACTGGCTGAGCGGCATTTTCTGTGTGTTAAGAAGAACCAGAAAGTGGGGACTGGCAGGGAACCCAGGCATAGTTGAAAAGGGAGTGTTGGGGAATTTGTGAGATGAGATTAATGTTATTCTTTCATATTTTCACCTTTTCGAACTTTTCGTAAAAACAATTTACCTGCTGTAAATCTTGTTTTAAATGACAAAATAATATCTTCCTGCAGCCACCACTAGGGGGAGTTTGTGAGATTATTTATTTCTTTGGACATAAATGATTTAAGAGCATTATAACATTTCCAGAAAGAAAGGGAATAAACAGAAACAGTACATTTATGTAACATCACTGTGCCAGACACTTGTTTTTAAAATGAGAATGTCTGGCTGTGGGGCAGAAGAATTACTTTAATCAGCTAGATCAGATAGATTGAATTAGATCTCTCTCTACTGTTTACTGTTCTCAGCATAACCAGCATAGACAGGATACTCCTATTGATATATCTGCTTAAAATGGAACAGAATGATTTTTCATCTGCGATGTGTCTCTTGCAGTACTACTTTTCCAGACAGAAGACTGGTGAAAGCAACAGTGTCAATAGCTCCTAATTGTTTTGTTTAGAAGTGTTTGGTAAAAATTGTCTTAGAGTGGATTCAAGATTCTCCTATATAACTGCATTGTCTTACTTTGAAATATGAAATTATGGATTTGTAAAAACGGATTATATAGTTATATACAGAACACTTTATTGTAATAACCTTTAAATCCACTTTCTTCAAATGCATTAAGATGTAGCTTTCTAGTGCACCCTACCTGTGCTTTAGGAATTGATTACATGGATCATAGACTTGCAGGTTATTTACAGACCATAGTATCTGAAGATATGCACTGCCTCATTATCTGCCCCCTATATAAAGATGTTTCCAGACTTAACTGTTCTCCAGTTTAGTTAATGAAAGCAATTTCTTATGAAACTAATTCAACCCGTGTACTCAGCACAGTTCAGTTGCCTTGGAAAAGCTTCCAACGCAATCTGTATATCATGTAACAAGTGTAACTAACTTGTGGCCACCAGAAATTTGGTTCTCTTCATTCTCTGTGAAGTTTTTTCATATAAAACTATAACTTGTAACAGGAATATAATATTAACTACTGCTCATTGGTGAATAGTCACAGTATAAGGTAGCAAAACTTGCACAACCCATTTCATGACCATTGTATTGCTTCTCTCCTCACATGGCAGTTGTGGTTGGTATACTTAAAGTGATAGTGCTTCTCTGTTTTCATGTGACAGTCACCATAGCCTCCTCTTCTCCTGCTGCCTACCTCAGACAATGACCTGAGCAAGGAAGGTGCCTGAGCAATAAGGTTCCTAGCTTGCTTGTTCCTGTGATGTGATTATCTGCTTCTTTAATCTGTCCATGTCCTGATATCTGCTCATTTACCTGACTCTGTACTTGTGCCAGATACCCTGACCTCTGCCTGATTACCTTACTTACTATGTGACAGCTGCCCTGATATCTGCCTGTGTACCGTTATGCATGAACTCTACCTTTCCTGACTTCAGCTTACCCTGTCTCTTGCCTGTCCCTTTGTGTCATTCAGCAGCATCTCTTAACCCACCTGGCTCCGCCACCACAAAACTAAGACTACTCCTAGAGGTAGTGATTCCTTGTAGTGAAGACCAGATAAAGGGTGAAAGAGATAAAGAGTGAAAAACAGTGTTACATTATATTTTCTCCATGGACTTCATACAGACTGCTTGAGCTGCTCATTGTGAGCTTGTTTTCAAATATATAAGTGCCACAAATTTGGAAACACTCCCTATCTGCAAATAGGGATATCTTTGATATTCTAGACCACGTCTGACAGAAAACATACAGGTGCAGATTATAGAGACTTTTGATTCCGCCCATAAGGAGGTGCGACTAATTCTGAAAACACATTGGGAAATACTACAGGTGTATTCTCTCATTGGGCCCTTGGTAGGGGAGGCCCCTGCAATTACTTAATCACCGGAACATTGGGGATTGGGTAGCACAAAATTTCACCCATGAAACTGTTAGGTACTTGGTTGCCACTTTTACCTGGAAGCACAAATTGGCTCTTGTAGGGCATGTACATAAATTCTTCAAATTAATCCTTTATTAGCACCTCCACAGGCCAGTAATCGTAAATTTATCAACTGTCATTGCAGGTGAGTAATCTAGTTGCTCACATGCTCCAGTGGCTTTCAGAATGTGGGTAAAACCAACAGAGAATTTTGTATACGCATTAGGGAACATATAAATGACATTGGAAGAAAAGAAGATACATCTGTGGTGAGACACATTTCCTGAGATTGAGGTTGTCAAACGTAGTGTTAGGTGAGATGATTTTGACAAAAAGAATTTAAAGGGAATCTGTCAGCGCAATTTGGGACACTAAACCACCCACACGTCCATATGGACCTGGAGTTTAGTGTCCCAAATCACCCTGTTATAATGCAATCCATGGCCGCATTAAAAATAAAAAAGCTTTATACTCACCCTGCGCTGTACTCCCCGCGCCTGCGCAGTTCTTCAATGAAGCCAGAGGAGTACTCCTCGGCTTCAGTGCGCATGTCCCGCAATTACGCAGTGAAGCCGGGGTGTCCATCTTTGGCTTCATTGAAGAACAGCGCAGGCGCTGGGAGGTGTGCCAACGAAGCAGCTCATGGATAAGCTGGACCGATCTCACCAAACAGCGTCAATCGGACCCTTATCTAGGTAAGTATAAAGGTTTTTTATTTTTAATGCGCCTGCGGATTGTATTACAACAGGGCGATCTGGGACACTAAACCCCAGGTCTATAAGGACCTGTGGGTGGTTTAGTGTCCCAGATTGACCTGACAGATTCCCTTTAAAGCATGAGGCCAGAAGGATTTTTAAGTTGGATACTGTGAATCCATCCGGTCTAAATGAACAGATCACATTTGCATGCTTTAGTCATTTAGCCTAGATATATCCGGTCTTATGTTTCATACATATAACTATCATTTACAATTGTTAGAATACATTTTATGGATATGTGTATACCTTATGTACCTGGATGGCTGATTGTTGTGATAATATTGTTTGCACTAAAGATCCATCTTAATATGATCAGTGGAATGGATCCTAAAAAACATTATGCCAAATATACATTAATGCAGGGGTTAATCAGTCACTATGGCATCCCTTTCTTGCATGAAGGACACTTTATTGCACTTGTGGCCATGTTATGGAAGAGCATGGTCCCTTTAAGGAACTGCTACAAGATGATGGGACTCTATCCCTTTAAGGAACCGATGCCATGTTTTTTAATAACATATGTCTTAATATATTATGCTTCCTTAATATATATTTACCTTCCTTGTTATCTAAAAACAACCATCCAATCTCCCCCTCCTCCCCCCAAGTGACAGATACTTCACGTACAAGTCTGTTGATTGGATCATCCTGCATGTACACATAGCCACATTGTGGTCTCCATAGTAACCTGAGCCGGTCTCTTTAGCCTTGGGACATTCCCCTCCCCTGGTTCTTGTTTGATTGGATGAGCCACAGCTGATGTCATATGATGTATTGCTTAACAAGAGGCGGAGAGTACCCTTTATATATCAGGCATTGGCGACGTCTCAGACATGGCGAATGTAACAAGTAACCATGTAGCAACTGCTTATTAACTCACTGACTCATTGATATAGCTTCCTACAAAGAGCCTGAAATCTGCCTGAAATCTAACTGCATACTTTTCTATGTAGCCAGATAGATTTTACTTTTAAAAATACCTAATAAAATTTTTAATGTCTCAGTCAGGCAGATGATATTTCAAACACAATGTGAACATAACCTAAGCTTGTAATGAGCTGGGCAAGTGTTATATTGGGGGTAGCAAGTTGTATAAAATTATGTACATCATAAACAAAAGTGAAATGTAGAAAATACGTCTTCTAAAGGGAGATTAAGATTAATCTTTTAAACCCCTGACAATCTGGCATGTTAACAGTTAAACCAGAACAACTGTAACGTCTCTGCATCACCCTCCGCCCGCACGTGGCGGCGCAGGAGGCATGCTCAGTTTGATTCCTTCTTTAAGATTCTTGTTTCTCCGTCTGAACACTGTTCTAGACTATGTAATTGATTTTTTGCCACACCCATCTCAGCACCTTGTTTTTTTCGGCTTCTCAATAGTTAATCTCAGCCTTGCCTGTTTGATTGACAGCCTGTCTAACAATCCAGTCTGGGGCAGGTCCTGACTTTCTATAAACAGGTTGTCATCCCTCACATGGGCGATGGCTATTGATTCTGTCTTTTGACTTGTCCCTGCTAGCTTCTATTCTGCTATTATTGTATTTCTGATTTCTGACCTTTGGCTCCCCCTGTGACTACTCTCTTGGATTCGTTTTGGTACTGCATTGCTCGACTGTTACCGACCCCTTGGCTTGCTGACTCTGCTTCTGTGGTGTTTTGTCTTGTCCTGTTCTGTGTGTCACTTATATTAGGAAGGGACTGATTGACTGGTTGATGGCTGTCACTTAGGACATATCAGGCAAGTTAGCCAGGGACAGAGGGGGGGGTTCAGCTTTAGGGCTCACTGTCTTGTTGTGCCCCTCCCCCCAGGGTTCTGCAGCAGCACTGGGGAATTGCTCAACTGGCAATTCCCTTACAATAACACCTCTAAATGTATTATAAGGAATGCTATTAAGGTAAAGTACTGTAAATTTTGGAGCCGGATGTCATTTGAAAATAAAAGTACTTAATAACAAATATACAAATACTTGTACATCAGTACTATTATAAGTTTGTACATGTGACAAAGTAGACCCACATTGTACCAGGCCATTAATGAAAAACTAGATGTACGTATAGAGCTCAAATAATAGAAATTCTGTCCAATGACACAACTGTTAAAGAAAGCCATAAACATTAAATAAGATACATTTGTACAATCAATTGCCTTTTTCAAGTTCATTGAAAGTCAAGAGGGTGTGGCTTCCTGGTAAAGGGGTTATGGCTGAGGATGTGAGGACACACTAGATTCATCATTCAGCATCAGCCCCATTTTAAAACTGCATTGTCTAAGTTTATTATATTATCTAACTATTAGGGCATGTTCACACAGAGGAATTTGGCACTGAATTTGAGGTGGATTCCGCCTCCAAATCAGCTCCAAATTCTGCCTGAAAACCAGCCTCCAGTAGCAGAGAGCTTGGCACTCAGAAGATTCTTGTGCAAAAGGTTTTTTCATTTAATATAGAATTTTGCAATCAAAAACAGTAGTAATGTTTCGGTTGCTAACTGCAACCTTCATCAGACTGAAAATAAACAAAACATCCATATGTCCAGGATATATGATATATAAGATGCGTACAAAAACACAATAGAACAGCTATTCCCTGGCCAGCACACCGAATATTGCTTACGCGTTCTGCAATCTGGTAAATTTCAGTCTGCTGCTTGACACCCTGTCTATCTCTTTTGGATTTCTTGAGCCTGTTTTATGCTTCAGACTATGCTGCTACTGATTTCTCATTAAGCTCCTTTCTGCTTCTCTTGCTTGGTGTTCTCTGCACTGTTGTTATGCATTGTTTACCATCACTATATGCTGTTGTATACTTAATTATTGCTACTGCAGATATTGTTCTAGGCAGATATTATCTCTAATACCATGGCATTTTCAAATCATCTGAATCTGACTGATCTCTGGCTTCTATGGTAATTGGTCTGTTACCTTCAGATTTTCCAAGATGATTTCCTATTTTGCATGATTCTATTGTTCTATTATGTTCTATTGTGTCCCGGGACCTGTGGCAGCCGCTACCGCGGCTACCCCGGTAGTTACGCCCCTGGGTAAAATCCTACTTGGGCACCGAATACCAGGTGGAGTGATGTGTATCTCCGAATACCCTTGAAACCAACCTCCATTCATTTCAATGAGAGTCAGATGCTGATTTTTCCTCTAGCAGATTTTTTCCTCTAATAACACCATGTAACAATTTTCAAAAAAATATTTGTTCCCAGTTGTTAAGTGTGTTTTCCTGATTGCTTGTACCTTAAATGAATAGAAAAAAGTTATTATTCCCTGTAAACTTTGCTTTTGTGGTCAGCACAATGATATTTTGAAATTGATCTATTTTTAAGGATATTCGCAATATTTCAAGATACTTAAGAAGCTTCTGGAATTGTGAGAACTATCAAGAAGTTTCTAGAACTGCCCAGAATTATCTAGAACTTTCTGGGACTGTACAGAATTGTAGGTAGCTGTACAACTACAGTTATATAGGGCCACTATAGCCCTTCCTGAGAGACGGAGAGACAGGATCTAATTGATTGGGATTGTATAGTAAGTGGGCAATGGCCATCACAGACAAAGGGGAATTGACCTAGACAGACAGGTGTGAATTCAATATCTATTCAGATTCTGATAACGACAGTATTCACACTTCACCCCACACCCATTACAGGAGGAGCTTAGGAATGTAAATGTATATATTGTGCGTTACTCTGGTACCGGGTGATCAATCTTGCTCTGCTGAATCCTCAGTACTCTCTTGAACTTTAATACTGCATGGAATAAAGACCATTTTTATCAAGTTTGGAGAGACATCCTTTTTCCTTACAGTTCACAGCAACTTAGTCAATTTAGATGGCATCAAGAGGTTGCATACATCCAGCAGACGCATTTTGCTACGTATGTGGCCAGTTTATAAAGACAAGAGCGAAAAAGTACTCTGTGGAAGCATCTGCTAAGATGTGTGAGGCCTACAAAGCATACTTCGGCATGCCTGTTGGTGACCAAGACAACCATGGGCTCCTCATTTCACATGTGAGCACTGCAAGAAAACTCTTGAAGGTAAGTGGATAAATGCTACTCTCTTAAATAGCAGATTAACTGTGTTAATATTGTAAATATCACTAGTCATTAATGTGAAATAGGCCTAAATCAAATTCTCAATCCAAATATTATTTTGTTTGCTTATAGGTTGGTACAGGGGAGACAAGAGAACCATGCATTTTGCTATCCCAAGAATTTGGCGTGAACCGACTGATCACTCAACAAATTGCTACTTCTGCATGGTGGACCCTTCCAAACGTCACACTGGCAAAAATGCACCGCCTGTAACGTATCCTGACATTCCGTCATCTATTGTCCCAGTACCACACTGCCCTGAACTTCCTGTACCAACACCTCAAGACAGAGCTACCCCACCTTCAAAAGAAAGCAGCAGGTCAGACATCGAGGAAGACGTTGAAGATCACGATTTCTCTTCATATGCAGATGAGGAGCGGAAGCCATACTACCCTAACCAAAAAGACCTCAACGATCTGATCAGAGACCTTGGTCTCACCAAGTCCAACGCTGAGCTTCTGACATCAAGGCTCAAGCAATGGAACTTATTAGATGAAAGCTTCCAAGTCACAGATCAGAGGAAGCGTCACCAAGTTTTTTCCATCTTCTTCAGTCATCAAGATGGACTGTGCTTCTGCAACAATGTGGCCAGTCTATTCGAGGCTATAGGTATCACCTGTAACCCGAATGAGTGGCGCCTCTTCATAGACAGCTCATGCAAGAGCCTCAAAGCCGTGCTGCTTCACAATGGGAACAAGTATCCGTCTCTTCCTGTAGCTCACTCGGTGCACCTGAAAGAGGAATACACCAGTGTCAAGATGTTGCTAGGTGCCTTGAAGTATGATGAGTACGGCTCGGAAGTTATCGGAGATTTCAAAATGGTGTCATTCCTGATGGGCCTCCAAGGTGGTTTTACTAAGTATCCTTGCTTTATTTGCCTTTGGGACAGCTGGGATACTGAAGCGCACTACCACAGGCGGGACTGGCCTCAGCGGACAGAGTTCACTGTGGGGAAGAACAATGTAAAGTGGGAGCCACTGGTGGACCCACGCAAGGTGCTGGTGCCACCACTACACATCAAGTTGGGGCTCATAAAACAATTTGTCAGGGCTCTAGATAAGGAGTCGAGATCTTTCAATTACCTCCAAGATCTTTTACCTAAGCTGTCTGAAGCAAAGATCAAAGCTGGTGTCTTCATCGGACCACAAATCAAGAAGATCATAGAGTGCAATGAATTTCCCAAGAAGCTGAATAGGAAGGAGAGAGCAGCTTGGAACAGTTTTGTCGCAGTGGTTCGTGGCTTCCTAGGCAATCATAAAGATGAAAACTATGTACAACTGGTTCAGACTCTGATAAAGAACTGTGCTGCAATGGGCTGCAGGATGTCACTCAAAATCCATATCCTTGATGCTCATCTTGATAAGTTCAAAGAGAACATGGGAGCTTATTCAGAGGAGCAAGGCGAGCGCTTTCACCAGGACATTATGAACTTTGAACGCCGTTACCAAGGACAATATAACAAAAACATGATGGGCGACTATATTTTGGGGATTGATTCGTAAAACTGATTTGCAGTATAGTCGTAAATCTCGGAAAACCGCACACTTCTGAACAGTTTTTGGTAATCTGTGTAAATTTGCAATGCATATAGTGTTCTTAGTCTGACTGTATAAATGAAAAGATGCAAAATCGTCTGTTTCTATAGTAAAAATGCATAATTTTCGTTGCCGTGGTCACAAAAGCGAAGTTTATGATGAATGTAAGCAATTTTTAATTTGTTTTAGACATAAGTAATTGGAATATAACATTTAAAAGCTGGGAACAAAATTTTGTGTTACATAATCATCACGCTCAATCTTCAGGCAGATTCTGCCTAATAATACCCATTGAAGTGAATAAGTGGCAGTAAATACTGCCTGGCATGTGTGGATTTTGACGCGAAATTTGAACAAGTGAAAAATTCAGCTTCAAATTCCTGAAGCTGAATTTTTCAGCTAGGAAAAATTCCTGAAGCTGAATATTCAGCTAGGAAAATTTCCTCCATGTGAATCGCCCCTTAGTATAAACGGATATTCACACATAGTAATGCGACACTGAATTTGTCAAGCAGAAAAATTCTGCTTCAGGAATTTGAAGCAGATTTTTTTCTGCTTGTCAAAAACCGATGAGGATTTTGACGCTGAATTTGAAGCTGATTTTGATGTTGAAGAGCGCCTCTGTATTTTGCCTTTATTGAGCAGGGCTAAATTTCAAATTCCGCTATCAGATTTTGACAAATTTCTCGTCAAATTCCGCATCCAAATCCTCCATGACAGAAAAGATGTTTTTTCCGCCTCCAATTCATTTTAATGGGAGTTCTCAGGTGTAATCCGCCTGAAGAACCATCAGGACACCTATGTTTTCTGCTAACTGAAATGAATAGGAAGCAGATTTCATGCAGAATTTGAGGTAGATTTTGAGGGAGATTCCACCTCAAATTCAAGTTTCAAATTCCTACATGTGAACAACCCCTTGGTAAATGTTAGTAATGGGCAAACCTTGTAAGATTTGTTTCTCAAACATCTGTAAGGTTCTCCGGGTAGATTTATTTATTTATCTAAAGGGACGGTTTGTAAAATAAAACATTTATTCACCGTTCCCGGGCTCCAACCTCTGCATGGCAATACACCTCCATTGAAATCTATGCCAGCTCATAAACTGTTGTAGATAATAATAAATCTAGTACACTGCCTTCTCTACGCCCATTTCCACGGCAGTGGCATGGGTGGTGTAAAGCAGGAGAAAAAAAAAAATCACAATTTTTTTCCCAAAACCTGATTTGCACAAAAAGATTGACCTCTATTGAGGCCATGTGGCCGTCAAAATGCTCATAAATAGCACACATCCTGTTTTTTGAGTCAGTTAAAATGGACCATTAAAAAATGGACATACGAATTGCCTAAGTGAAATCATTGTGTTTCAAAAACGTCATGTAAATGTTAAATTTTAAATTCCACAAAGGTCTATGGGTATAGACATGGCCATTTTTTTTAACAGACAGTGACAATCATCTGTCATGTCCTATATTTTTCTGTTTTGACAGTTTAAGTAATAGACATGTCAATATACCCATACATTTTCAATGGATTTAAAATGGCCATGTTATGGTTGTTGTTCATGTGAATGAAACAAAAAACAGACTGACACATCCTTTTTTCACAGACGTTTGGTATGTGGAAAATGGAAACAAATAAAAGGCCTAACTATAACATGCATAAGGTTACAAAAGATATCCTTTGGGCCGGAATGTCTCTTTGTCACTTTTAAGTTTTACAAATGGTATATTATAGTTTGGAAGTCCTGATACAGATTTGGGAAATAAGGAAATAGTCTATATCTCATCTCTAGACTGATTACTACATGAATGGCAATGTATAAGTTGCAAATTAAAGGGATTCTATAATTGGGAAAACATGTTTTTAACTGACCCACGTTGGAATAGCCTTTATAAAGGCTATTCTACTCCTACCTTTACTTTTCTTCTTCTTGCCTCCATTTGTACAAAAAAACGTTTTACTCTCATATGCAAATGATGTTCAGGGAGCACAGGGGGCGTTCCCCCTGTGCTCTGAGCACACATCCCCGCCACTCACCTCCAGCGCTGCTTTTTCACGCCCCCTGCATCTTCTTCTGTTCACCTGCAAAAGCAAAATGGCAGAAGGAGCATGCGCAGTCGACCCTGACACTTCGGGTTCAGACAGAGCCGACTGCGCATGCTCCGTTGCCCATTTTCCTTTAATTTCTTACACCAGCGTACTGCAGAAAATTGGCCAATGGAGCATGCGCAATACTCTGGCCACTATTCTGCACAGATCATTGAGGCACTATCTGCAAATAAGCAGCACTTTTTTTTCTAACTGCATACAAGCCCTTTAATCCTTTAAAAATATAGGGCAGTTTGGTTTGTAAGAGTCAGCAAATTTTTTTATATTTTCTATATCCAAAATTTATAACTATTGATAACTATTTTTTTGTCAACTTAGCCATATAAGGGTTTATTCTTTGCACAAGGAGTTGTACTTTTAGTTGCCATAATTTTGGGGTACATATAATGTTTTGATTAGCTTTTATTAATGTTCTTGGGTGGTCTGTGTGAAAAAAGATTAAATTGTGTCACTAATTTTGTGTTTTGCTTTTATGATGTTCAAGCTGTGTTAAAAATGAAATTACAAACTTTTCTTGAAATCTATTGAAATGACTGGTCATTAGGATTATGGCAATACCATATTTCTATCAGTTTTATTGTGTTTTACCACTTTTACTAATTAAAACGCCATTTTGTGAAAATAAACAATTTGCCTGGGTGAAATGTATTTTGATAATCATTAATCAATTTTTTTTTAGTTTCTTGTAGACACAGCTATGTAAACTTTCTTTTTTGTAAATCTATGTTTATTAAAGATTTTACATTTTATACAAACATCAGTTCACATAAAAAGTGATACAATAGATAAATGCATCAGAGTCCATAAGAACAGAAGTACAAAATATATAATGGCTAGATGTAATACGAGCAATGAGATTAGTCATATTTTCGTAGACAGGTAGAAAACTTTGTTTGGGCCAATACCAAAACTTGTGTAAATTTTCACACTAAGGTCAAATGTGCAGGAGGGGAAGAATTGTGGGAAAGAGGGCGAAGAGGAGAGTATGAAGTAGAAGAGAGAGAGTAAGAAGGAGTGAGTGTTGGAGTTAGTCAGAATGCGTTAGAATGCGACATAATGCACCAGAGTGGTTCCAGGGACAGCCAGGGTGGCATCAGCAGAGGATTGTGTGTGGAGTCAATCTGTAAGCATCCTAATGTTCTGGTCTTGGAGCCAAGGGGACCATAGGTGGAGGAAGCGGTCGTGTGATCTGGTGGACCAGTTCAGGAGCTCCTCAAGTCTGGTGATCTGGTTGACTATATCTATGTGGTATTAGAGATTTTGCAGCTTCCAGTAAATGAGTTGCGAAATTACTTTTGTGGAGCAATGGGGTGAGAGTAGAGGAGGTGATAAGTCTAATCAAGTGTCGTATTTGTGTCCAGTAAGACTTAATAAGGTCACAGTTCCACCAACTATGGAGCAGGGTTCCGCAGCAAAGGTTGTTTCCAGTGAGTTTATAGGCGCAGAGCTAGTCTGGGGTTTTGTACCATCTAGATAATAACTAAAAATGCATCTCCTGAAGTCTCACACAGTATGAGAAGCCGTGTGAATTACATAGCATATGAGCAGTGTCATCAGGAGGGTAGTTTAATCCCAAAGTCCGATTTCCATGAGGATATATAAGCTGGCTTAGAGGTTGGTTCGGAAGCGGTCAGGACTGATTTGCAATGTGTCAGTTTCCTCGAGCGAGAGGTATGGAGAAGGATCATTTTTTCAAACAAGGTGAGGTCCCTGGAGATACTAGAGGCCTGAGGGAGAGAGGAAGCACACCAGCGATAGTCTAAGTAATGCATGAGGATCAGCTTCGGATTTGGCAAGTGATATGGAAGAGAGTTGCGTGAAAGGGGAGAGGCTTTGTGGAAGAGGTTGCCTAGAAGTTTGTCTTTTATCTTAAGCCAGAAATCTTTTCACCCCTGTGCTGGTTTGGGTAAGAGATGTGGGAGTAGTTCCACAGGGTACAGTCTCAATGGAGAGGGGGCGAGCAATGGGCTGAGACCGTGCCAGGTTTCACATGGGCCTCTGAGAAGGATATCACACTGCTGTGTCCTAAAGAGTTTTGGATCTGGAATCCATAGGAGGGGAATCAGGTTTTATCCATGCTGCATTTTTGCCATTTCTTTAATAATAGGGCATTTTGTTGGTAAGGTCAGAGCAACCCATCTAAAGAAGTTAGCTTTGTAGTAGGTGTTGATATTGGGTAGAGATATACCGCCTTCTTCCTTCTTTTTGACTAGGAGGCTATATGGTAGGCGGGCTGGTTTGCCCTTCCAGATGAAGCGTATAAAGAGGGAGCATACGGAGTGCAAGAACAATTTCGGAAGTGGAATCTGGAGCATTTGGGTTTGGTATGACATATGTTTGAAGGAGATTTTTCCAGCCATGCCAAAAGAGGTGGGGTAGATTATATGAGTGTAGCAAGTCCTGCGTCTCTTGTAATGATGGCTAAAAGTTCTCTGCGTAAAGGTCAGGGAAATGACTAGTTAGTTTTAATGACAAGTTAGGTATATGGGGAGGTTAATCGAATAGTTCAATGAAGCTTGCCAGGAAGGGAAACTACGAGTACCTCTGATTTTGAGAGTTTTGTCTTGTAGTTCAAGAGATCTCTGTATTCCTTCATCAGGGTCATGAGAGCCGGCAGGCCTTCAGCCCGGTTTGAAACGCGTAAAAGGAACGTCATCTGCAAAAGCTACCGACTTAAGAGAGTGCTCCCCTACGGAGAGTCCTTGAATCCTTGGGTGTTTGCAGTAATGTTTCCAATGTGAGAATAAACAAAGTTGGGGACAAAGGGCATCCTTGTAAATATCAAATTATGGGAAAGCATCCCGTTTACCTTAAGCCGTGCATGAGGTCTGTAGTAGACCAAAAATATAGCTGTAATGAAAGGTATAGGGAGTCCAAAAGCCCGAAGGGTGGCTTGCATATAGGTCCAATTGACTCTGTCAAAAGCCTTCATGGCATCAACGCCGAGAAGGACTAGTGGTTTACAGAGTTTACGGATAAGAGCTATAGCTTGAAGTAATCTATGGGTGTTGTCTTTCCCTTCTCTGCCTTTGAAAAAGCTGGACTGTTCCTCGTGGACTATGGAAGGAAGTAGGGGCTGAAAATGCATGGCTAGGATCAGTGGCGTAACTAGGAATGGCTGGGCCCCAAGGCGAACATTTGAAAAGACCCCAGAGATTGATATGCGCTTCTTAGCTCTGTTTCGGAAGGGATTCTCTGGTCAGTAAGGCATTACACAACATAGAGAGTTGGGGTAATAAAGTATCCTGAAATTTTTTATAGTACGATAATGATAGGCCATCTGGGCCAGGACTTTTACCCATCGGGAAGCTTTGTAAGACCTGTTGGTGTTCGACAAGAGAGATCAGTTCAAGTAGTTTGGATGTATCTTCTGTCGAGAGTTCGGGAACGTCTAGGGAGTTGAGGAAGGTCTCAGTTTTGAATATTCAGAGTGTGGGTCTGTGCTGCATAGGTTGTATAAATCTGAATAAAAGAATTGGAAGGCCTCCGCAATCTTAGGCGTATTATATGCAATAGTACCAGAGTCAGTTTGGATAGCAGAAATGTGTGACATGGCTTATGACCTTTTTGATGAAGTAGGACATGAGTCTCCCTCCCATATCACCATGAGCGTATAAACTTGTGGAAAAACTGTTGGTGTAAGATGTGTTTGAGTTTCATTCTGAGGGAAGACATTTCAGTTTGTAGAGTGGAAAGACGGCTCAGCTTGTGAACTCTTTCAGTTGTCGACATCTGTGCAAGGATGGAGTTGACTTCTTTTTATTAGGTTTGTTTAGCTGCTGAGGCTTTCGCAATTAGGAGACCTCTAACGAAGGCCTTGTGAGTATCCCGTACTATTCCAGTTGAAATATCTGGTGTCAGGTTTGTTCGGAAAAATTCTTGTAATTTCGTAGTGATATCAGTCACTACAGCACTATCATCTAAGAGACTCTCATTTAATCTTCAGGTCCATTGACAAGGTGTAATTTCAGGTGCTGCAGAGTGATAGAGACTGGTGTGTGGTCTGAGATGGTGGAACAGTCAATGGGAGTATTACTGGACAACTTGGCCAATGCAATAGAGTATAGTATGTAATCCAGTCTCTGGTGTGCGTTATACTTAGGTAAGAGGAAATAATCTTTATTGGTAGGGCAATGTTGTCTCCAGGTAGGGCAATGTTGTCTAAGGTGAAAATGATGAGTATACAATGGGATACGTCTTAGACTTGGATCGCATTCAACTGGGATTATCAGCCATCCGAAGGACTGGAGCCGTGATTAATAGATATGTACAACTGGAACAGAGTGTTCCTACGGAATCCCAGGACTTGCGCTCTCAAATATCAAATCACAGGATGATCACAGGGTAGAAAAGAATTCAAGCTTTAATTAGATAACGCGTTTCGGAGTTTTTATTGCATTCGGGAGAACGCACCCCTTCATCAGATCTCTGTAGTCCTCAGTATGTGAAATGCTAGCACAGCGGAAATGCTAGCACAGCATTTGAAATGCTAGCATTTCACATACTGAGGACTACAGAGATCTGATGAAGGGGTGCGTTCTCCCGAATGCAATAAAAACCCCGAAACGCGTTATCTAATTAAAGCTTGAATCCTTTTCTACCCTGTGATCATCTTGTGATTTGATATTTGAGAGCGCAAGTCCTGGGATTCCGTAGGAACACTCTGTTCCAGTTGTGCATATATATTCTTTATAGAAGGTGATTCTGGAAGCCATTGAAGCAAAGTGGTTCTTCAAAGCTATGTCCTGTAGGTGCTTTCCAGGTGCGTCACCTGTTGGTCTACATTCTGAATCTTTGACTTTATACTGGCAAGCTCCATAAGTACCGGGCTGAGGGCCTTTGTGAGCGCTTTCTGGAATAATGATTTTGATATGGTGGTTAGACCACTGTCTGGCTGATCATATTCCGCTGTGCTGTCGGAATCCAAGTCTTCACCAGTCTTGAGGTCTTGGCGGAGAGCCGGCGCCATCTTAAGTGAACCAGCAGGAGAGTGAGCATTCCTCTTCTTGAGGTATTTCTGGAGGTCATCTTGCTGTTTTGCTGATCTAGGGATACCAGGGGCATCAAAACCATGTGACCATACCAGGGATCATACCATAGTCGCTCTAATCAAGCAGTTTAGGAGAGACGTGGAGGCTTGTAATGATGGAGCTCTAAAATTAGGTGTCCATCACTGTGCGTGGTCAGGCTGCGCCCCCAGCTTTCTTTTTTTGAGGCAAGTTGTAGTTTTTATTGGTAACATTTTCTGGTATGTACAGTACAAGTGTATGTACTTGTTGGGTAAGGTGACCAAAACACAATAATTTGCACATTGCGGTATTTATTTTTACAGCATTCACCGTACAGAATAAATACCATTATTTTTGGATAGGTTGATCTTATACTTACACATTGATACCTAAAATCTTTGTTAACCTTATTTACATTATTTATTTTTTTGAAATGGGAAACTGTTTTTTAAACTATTTATTATTTATTCATTTTTTATACTTTTTTTTTCAAAACTTCGTACACATTTATTTTTTTCCTGTCCCACAAGGGTACTGGAACCTGTACTTGAACCTGATTTTGAAATTAGCATACTGTTTCCATTTTCCGCTGTCCCTTTCTCCATATTGCTGTTTATACTGAGTTGATGATGTTCCATGAATGGGATCAGTGCCAGAATCCAAATGAGACATCATCACTGCTGCATCATAAGTGGGCTGGCCATTTTACCACTTCTGTGGCAAAGGGGTGGTGCTACGTTGCAGCAGAGTCTGTGAGGTGGGACCCATTTGGAACATCATCACTGTCCAGTGGGCTTCATCTGGAGTGTTAAGAAGCAGAGGGTGTGGAGCAAGCACTGTTCAGAACATCATCACTGCTGGGCGGGCACTGTCGGGAGTGTGAAGGAGTAGAGGGTGTAGTCTATATTCAGCTTGGTGTGCATATACAAGATAAGATGCTGTGTATCCAAGCTGTCACAGCATCCTTCTAGTCAGTGGCGTAACTAGGAAGGGCTGGGCCCCAAGGCGAACATTTGACATGGGCTCCCCCCCCCCGAACCGCTGCCCCTAATCGCCCCCCCCCCCCGGACTGCCCCCTCCAACCCCCACAAAAAAAAAAACGCATTCCTGCGCACACTATTATGCGCCATAGTGGCTCCTGCACACAGTATCATGCCCCATAGTGGCCCCTGCACACAGTATCATGTCCCATAGTAGCCCCTGCACACAGTATCATGCCCCATAGTGGCCCCTGCACACAGTATCATGATCCATAGTGGCCCCTGCACACAGTATCATGTCCCATAGTGGCCCCTGCACACAGTTTCATGTCCCATAGTGGCCTCTGCACACAGTATCATGCCCCATAGTGGCCCCTGCACACAGTATCATGTCCCATAGTAGCCCCTGCACACAGTATCATGTCCCATAGTAGCCCCTGTACACAGTATTATATCCCATAGTGGCCCCTGCACACAGTATCATGTCCCATAGTGGCCCCGGAACACAGTATCATGTCCCATAGTGGCCCCTGCACACAGTATCATGTTCCATAGTGGCCCCTGCACACAGTATCATGTCCCATAGTGGCCTCTGCACACAGTATCATGTCCCATAGTAGCCCCTGCACACAGTATCATGTCCCATAGTAGCCCCTGTACACAGTATTATATCCCATAGTGGCCCCTGCACACAGTATCATGTCCCATAGTGGCCCCTGAACACAGTATCATGTCCCATAGTCGCCCCTGCACACAGTATCATGTCCCATAGTGGCCCCTGCACACAGTATCATGTCCCATAGTGGCCTCTGCACACAGTATTATATCCCATAGTGTCCCCTGCACACAGTATCATGCAACATAGTGGCCCCTGCACACAGTATCATGTCCCATAGTGGCCCCTGCACACACTATTATTCCCCATAGTGGCCCCTGCACACACTATTATTCCCCATAGTGGCCCCTGCACACGGTAGTATGTCCCATTATGGACCACCCATGAACAATTATTATACTCTGGGGTCTTTTCAGACCCCAGAGTATAATGATCAGAGACCCTGGGGAGGATAGAAACATAAAAAAACAACGTTGCTTACCTGATCCTCGCTCCGGTCCACTCTGTGTAACTTCGGCCTTCTTCAATGTTGGACCAGGCCGGCGTCACGTGATCCGGGCCGGTGTCGCGACGCAAAATGACGTCCGCTGACGTCTGGGACGTCACTAAACAGGCCCGAAGCCTGGAGAAGCGTAGGAGAGGTAAGTACATTGTTTTTTATGTTCCCTCATCTCCCCTGGGCCTCCGATTATTATACTCCGGGGTCTTTGAAAAGACCCCGGAGTATAATGATAGCAGAGATTGTGGTGTTCGGCCCGCGGCCTCACATACCGATCCCCGCTCCTGCTCACAGCCGCCTCCGCAGAATGGGAAGCGCAGGCGGCCGTGAGCGGGACCCCGGGGAACGGTAAGTATATAGGGCCCGTTACCTGCTGGGGTTACTCCAACAGGTAACGGACTATTAAAAAAAAAAAAAAAGCATCGGGGGGCGTAATGTCCCGGGCCCTGTGGCAGCTGCTACCACTGCTAGCCCGATACTTACGCCCCTGCCTCTAGTGTACTTGTGATGCCAATAGCAAAGGCTGGTGCTGAGCAGAGCATGCACTACAGCACCAGTCAGTGAACCCAGCATGTGACCCTGAATTAGATATTCATCAAATAATCAGATCAAATGCAAATACTGAAGACAGACCACGACCCCGCTCCTTCACACTCTGGATGGAGTCTGTCCACAGGTTATGACACTCCGTATGGTACCCACCCCACAAACTCTTCTCCAAAACAGCACCACCCCTCAACTAAAGAAGCCATAAATGGCCGACCCACTGATGAAAAATTTAAACAGTAAGCAAATTTGATAATTAATAAATGCCATTCCCAGTGTTGGATTACACAGTAGAAAATGAGTTGTAATATCCCTTGCTAGATGGATCAAACCAACACATGGGGGAGAAATAACTATAAAACTATTACTGTAACAGCACAGTAAAAAACTATAAATACAGTATAATTCATGTTGCTGCAATAGTATCTGCTAATACATATACTTGAGGAATATGCATGAACAAATCACATCATGCAATTTTGTAGACTCAACATTCTCACTTAAGAAAAATTATCCAAAAGCTAAAAACATTATACATATACTATAGCATGCATACAGTGGGGAAAAAAAAGTATTTAGTCAGCCACCAATTGTGCAAGTTCTCCCACTTAAAAAGATGAGAGAGGCCTGTAATTTACATCATAGTTAGACCTCAACTATGAGAGACAAAATGAGAAAACATATCTAGAAAATCACATGGAACTCTCTGTCCCAGGAAGTGGTGATGGTGGATTCATTGAACAAGTTCAAAGAGTGCCTGGATGCCTCTCTCGAACAGAACAACATAATGGGTTATGGGTTTTAGATTTTAAGGGCATGTTGATCCAGGGTTTTATACTGATTGCCAGATTGGAGTCAGGAAGGAATTTTTTTCCCATGAAATGGGGCAATTGGCATAAGCCTCATGGGTTTTTTTGCCTTCCTCTGGATCAACACTGTAGGGAACTGTAGGGTTATAGGTTGGACTTGATGGACTGATGTCTTCATCCACCCTTATCTACTATGTAACTATGTAACTATTGTCTGATTTTTTAAGAATTTATTTGCAAATTATGGTGGAAAATAAGTATTTGGTCACCTACAAACAAGCAAGATTTCTGGCTCTCACAGACCTGTAACTTCTTCTTTAAGAGGCTCCTCTGTCCTCCACTCATTACCTGTAGTAATGGCACCTGTTTGAAATTGTTATCAGTATAAAAGACACCTGTCCACAACCTCAAACAGTCACACTCCAAACTCCACTATGGTGAAGACCAAAGAGATGTGGAAGGACACCAGAAACAAAATTGTAGACCTGCACCAGGCTGGGAAGACTGAATCTGCAATAGGCAAGCAGCTTGGTGTGAAGAAATCAACTGTGGGAGCAATAATTAGAAAATGGAAGACATATAAGACCACTGATAATCTACCTCGATCATGGGCTCCATGCAAGATCTCACCCCGTGAGGTCAAAATGATCCCAAGAACGGTGAGCAAAAATCCCAGAACCACACGGGGGGACCTAGTGAATGACCTGCAGAAAGCTGGGACTAACGTAACAAAGGCTACCATCAGTAACACACTATGCAGCCAGGGACTCAGATCCTGCAGTGCTAGACGTGTCCTCCTGCTTAAGCCAGTACATATCCTGGCTCGTCTGAAGTTTGCTAGAGAGCATTTGGATGTTCCAGAAGAGTATTGGGAGAATGTTATATAGACAGATGAAACCAAAGTGGAACTGTTTGGTAGAAACACAACTCGTCGTGTTTGGAGGAGAGTGAATGCTGAGTTGCATCCAAAGAACACCATACCTACTGTGAAGCATGAGGGTGGCAACATCATGCTTTGGGGCTGTTTCTCTGGAAAGGGACCAGGACATGAAAGAATGAATGGGGCCATGTATCGTGAGATTTTGAGTGCAAATCTCCTTCCATCAGCAAGGGCATTGAAGATGAAACGTGGCTGGGTCTTTCAGCATGACAGTGATCCCAAGCACACCGCCAGGCCAATGAAGGAGTGGCTTCGTAAGAAGTATTTCAAGGTCCTAGAGTGGACTAGCCAGTCTCCAGATCTCAACCCCATAGAAATCCTTTGGAGGGAGTTGAAAGTTCGTGTTGCCCAGCGACAGTCCCAAAACATCACTGCTCTAGAGGAGATCTGCATGGAGGAATGGGCCAACATACCAGCAACAGTGTGTGCCAACCTTGTGAAGACTTACAGAAAACGTTTGACCTCTGTCATTGCCAACAAAGGATATATAACAAAGTATTGAGATGAACTTTTGTTATTGACTAAATACTTATTTTCCACCATAATTTGCAAATAAATTCTTTAAAAATAAGACAATGAGATTTTCTAGATATGTTTTCTCATTTTGTCTCTCATAGTTGAGGTCTACCTATGATGTCAATTACAGGCCTCTCTCATCTTTTTAAGTGGGAGAACTTGCACAATTGGTGGCTGACTAAATACTTTTTTCCCCCACTGTATATGAAACTTGTCAGATTGCTCCTTGATCATATGCCATTACCTTAACCAGGCATGGGATGTGCTGGTGTATTCATTGTGGTATAGGTAGGTTCCAGTTCTTTCCAGAGCGTTTAGTATAGGAGCATTTGTATCTTTAGTACCACATTTGTGGGCAATTCACCATAGCTCGTAGACAATTCTTGGTGACAGGTTATTCTATTTCTAGTTGAACTTTGTGACTACTGGTATACAGGACTATGTTTTAAATCTTGGTACCTGGTGTGAAAGAAAAGTGGATTTTGTGTGGACACAAATGTTGCCCTCTCAGACACCATTTTGTGGGGAGCTGGCAGCCGGAAAATTTTCCTGGAAATTTTCCACTGTGTGAATGGCCCCTTACACTTAATTTGGAACAGAAAGATAACTTGAAGTGAAGTCCTGACTTGAACAGACTTTCCCTAAATTCTTGCAGCATTCAAGATAATTGTGTGGATATGTCATAATAAGTTACAATATACTATTATACATTATAAACCCTAGGATGCAGCGACCAAGAAGGAAGGGGAGATTTTATCGTCCTTGATGTCTGGGTGGTAAGAAATAAGTAGGGGGAATTCTTTAGAAAGCTTGAAAGTATTTGTAATATGTTATCCAATTTACTGTCAATTTTATAAATGGTCCTTCAATTTTTCATGGTCCTGGCAAGGTCACTGGTAGAGTTTGGCGTTTTGGTTCTGCCATCGCCGATGTGACTACTGCTGAGCCAGAGCTACAAACAGTAGAACTTTCTATACAAATGTATGAAGGCAGTTTCGTTTTGCATACCAGTAAATTGAACTTTAGTTACAGTTTTTTGCTTTCTTGAAAACTTTAATATTCTAGAAGTAAAACATTTCCTTGTGTTTAAGTTACGAATAAATCATCCTCCAGAAAGATTTAATGCTACTTTTCCTAAGTCTAAGACCTCAGGTGTCAATTTTACAAGATTTATGTAATAGGGTGATTTTACAAGCCAACAATTCTGCTCTAGCTGGAAACAGTTAGGTTGTAATCAGACCCAATTCCACTTATCTTCCATCACCATCAGGGACTTTAAGCCGCCTGTAAATGAGATGCCCCAGGTTAGTTTTTAGTATTATCTTTGAGGTTATTACTTAATTCAGGAAACTGAAAAAAATACTTTTATTTGTGTAGAGGGAATGAGCTATTGGATGCAAATTATATAATAAGTATTATAGGCTGGGAGAAAAGTACCATCAATAGCAAATGTTTACACTTTGAATCTCAGCCAAATAGTAATGGCATGACTTGAATGTCTTTCATTACCTTGATACTGGTGACCCTCTCATCTCAGCTCTTATTCAAGAACCTGAAATAAAAGCACTAGCCACAGCTTAATTAAATGTTACCCATTGCAGTACTTAATAATCACTATAATGGCTTCATAATATGGTTTCTCTTAGGAAGAGCACCATGTAAGAGGTCTTATAGGCCATGCAGTGATACTCTGGGATAATGGAATGCAAATTAGCCCTCTTTTCAACATAGAAAGTTGTGCCTTTGGCACAGGAAAGCAGCTATGCTATCAGTCAATGTCGGACTCTATGGCTTGGATGTAAACAGAAAAGGGTTTGTGTTACATTTACAATGACTTACAGGATATCTGCTTTCTAAAAGGTGCTGGTAGTTTATAGCTTACTTGCTCAGAAAGAGAGCAAATTTGCATATAATGTATTATTAATCACTATAATGGCTGCATTCTATTGCTTATTACAGGCATGGGTTTATCAACACTTGTGCAACCATTGTTGATTGATGCAATCTGCAGTCCTGCTGCCAGAGAGAGAGCAAGAGATACACGGAGAGACTGGCATTGTGCTGAGCTGTGAGCACTGCCCTGTAAGATTCCAGTTAATCTGCTGCGTCCATCCGTGTTTGCAGCAGACTTGAGTTGGGTGTCAGACATACTACCCACGTGGCCAAAGGCATATGAAGGTCTAATTCTCTTTCCAAAATGTTTAGTTGTTTACTAATAATGTATATTCAGTGGTGAATATGGATTATCAAGTAATATCAAGTATATGGATTATAGTAATAGTATACAATATTACCTCTGTATTCCTTGTCTAGCATTAAAACTTCAAAACTAAAACATGCATAGTACTTTGCAAAAGTTTTAGGCAGGTGTGGAAAAAAAATCCCGCAAAGTAACAAAGCTTTCAAAAATAAAAGTGTTAATGGTTTATTTTTGTCAATGAATAAAATTAAGTGACTGAACAAAATAAAAATCCATATCAAATCAATATTTGCTGTGATCACCCTTAGGGGGAGGAATCCTGGGAGTGATGATATGGTCCCTCATCTCAACATCATCCAGCCTGTCTGGGATTACATGAAGAGACAGAAGGATTGGAGCAAGCCTACATCTACTGAAGATCTGTGGTTAGTTCTCCAACCACTTCCCTGCCGAGTTCCTCTACTCAACTGTGTGCAAGTTTACCTAGAAGAATTGGTGCTGTTTTGAAGGCAAAGGGTGATCTCACCAAATATTGATTTGGTGCAGATTTCCCTTTTTTCCTTCACTTTGCATTTTGTTAATTGACTAAAATAAACTATTAATACTTCAATTTTTGAAAGCTAAAACCTGAAGCCTAAAACTTTTGCACAATACTGTAGCTCTCTTAAAAGCTATACAGACACAAGACTAATGTTTTGTCAACATCTGTTCCTGTTTGATATATTATCTCATAGTTTGGAGACATAGCCATCGATATCAGAATATTGGTGATTTATTGCTCCTGTATTACATCTGCAGCAGAGCATTAAATCTTACACTCTGGTCTTATCAAGACTCCAGCAACCAGGAAAGGATATTACATAGGTGAAGTATATCCTATATTTCTAAACTGAAAACAAAGTAAAAGTGACAGCTCCTAATAAAACATGTACATTTTCTGTTTTATGAACGTATAGAACAGGGGTCGGCAACCCCCGGCACGCGTGCCTTGGCACGCGAGGCTTATTTCCCTGGCACGGCAGCGGATTCCTCATCCAGCAGTTTTGATCGGACCAAACATGGCCGAAACGAAACTGCTATTGTGGCATCCCAGAGCTGGCTATGGCTGGGCTGAGGGTGATCTCTGTGCATTGTATTATTTCCTGTTGCTTCATAGCCTGTGTGACATAGCAGGGGGTCCTGAGTCTCACACAACACAGCGCCACCTAGTGAGCCTCACATATGCATTACACCTCCCATAGGATTGAATAGTAACCAAATGTCCAATGGGAGGACATCGCCTGGGAAAAGGGGAGGAGTCAGCTGATCACTGGGTCCCCATGGTAACACCCCTGCAGGAAGGTCCTGCGTGTGAGGAGTTAGAAGTGTGGAGTGTTAGGAGGAGGAGGTGAGGAGAGAAGTGTGATGTCCTGTGAAGAAAGCAGTGAGTTTAGTGCAGGAATCTCAAGTCCTAGACAGGCCCAGGAAGGTTGGAGAGCTGACATACTCCAGCTATTCAGAAGATCCTGTCCCCTGTCTGCCTAGCCATCGCCCTGAAGGAAGTCAAGCATCATTATCTTGTCAGCATGAGACTGTGGAGAGAACATTCTGGAACACGTGCTCCATAGCCAGTATCACAGGATCCAGGGGCCAAGGCCAGACCTGTGGAATATCCTGCCACCCTGACTATTGCACCCCGAAACTCTGAGCTATCAGGACCACATAACGTGAGTGGGGAATATTATGTACTAGTATCATGGTGGGCATCCTCCTATGAGCCAAATAGGAGCCCAGACACACCTTAGGGCTGTAACACTGAAGTATAAGGGGCTAGGAACACCTTTCATCAAGTCTACCCTGCACCCCAGGACTTTGCTGTGTCACCAGGCGTACCCCGTTGTTTTGTATTGAAGAAACTGTTTAAGCATTTGTGCCTCCACACCCATGGAAGTAAAAGTTCAACTTTACAACCGTTTCTGTGTCTGACTCTGCACCGACAACATCAGGGCGCCCCAAACACCACCAGTCGGCACAGTATAGGGGAAGCGCCCCGGGGGGAACAATCACCACCAACATTTGTGCAGCCCCCTCATCACCGGTATCAGTGGTGGTAACGTGGGACAGCACCAGCGCTGCGCCCTCGTGCCCAGAGACCGTGACAAGTCTGCGCTGTTTGCACCCCGCAATCCCAACTGCAGCGTTACCTTCCATCTGGTCACCGCACTATCATTATACTGTGGGGTCTCTTCAGACCCCGAGTATAATAAGCGGAGATTTAGGAGAAGTGATGAAACAAAAAAAACAGTGATATTCACCTTGCTCCCTGCACAACGCGGCGGCTGTGCGATCTGCAGGCGCTTCTGACAGCTGAAAGGGCCTCAGGGGTCACGTCCGGCGTCATTACGCATAATGAAGCGACGTGACCCCAGAGACCCAATCAGCGGTCGCTGACGTCAGGGAGAAGCGCCGAAGAGAACAGAGTGGCAGCGGAGCGCAGAAAAAGGTGAGTAGTATTGTTTTTTTATGTTTGTCACCTCTCTTGGTCCTGCAATTACTATACTCGGGGGTCTGAAGAGAGCTATGGAACATAATACCGTGTGCAGGGACCGCTATGGGACCTAATATCGTGTTCAGGGGCCGCTATGGGACCGAATACCGTGTGCAGGGACCGCTATGGCACCTAATACCATGTGCAGGGGCCGCTATGGGACCTAATACCATGTGCAGGGACCGCTATGGGACCTAATACCGTGTGCAGGGACCGCTATGGGACCTAATACCGTGTGCAGGGACCGCTATGGGACCTAATACCGTGTGCAAGGGCCGCTATGGGACCTAATACCGTGTGCAGGGGCCGCTATGGGACCTAATACCGTGTGCGGAGACCGCTATGGGACCTAATACCGTGTGCAGGGACCGCTATGGGACCTAATACCGTGTGCAGGGGCCGCTATGGGACCTAATACCGTGTGCAGATGCCACTATGGGAAATAATACCATGTGCAGAGGCCGCTATGGGACCTAATACCATGTGCAGGGACCGCTGTGGGACCTATACCGTGCGCAGGGACCGTTATGGGACCTAATACCGTGTGCAGGGACCGTTATGGGACCTAATACCATGTGCAGGGGCCACTATGGGACCTAATACCGCGTGCAGGGACCACTATGGGACCTAATACCGTGTGCGGGTACCGCTATGGGACATAATACCATGTGCAGGGACCACTATGGGACCTAATACTGTGTGCAGGGACCGCTGTGGGACCTAATACCGTGTGCAGGGACCGCTGTGGGACCTAATACCGTGTGCAGGGATCACTATGGGACCTAATACCGTGTTCAGGGACCGCTATGGGACCTAATACCGTGTGCAGGGACCGCTAAGAGACTTAATACCGTGTTCAGGGAACGCTATGGGACCGAATACCGTGTGCAGGGATCACTATGGGACCTAATACCGTGTTCAGGGGCCGCTATGGGACCTAATACCATGTGCAGGGACCGCTATGGGACCTAATACCGTGTGCAGGGACCGCTATGGGACCTAATACCGTGTGCAGGGACCGCTATGGGACCTAATACCGTGTGCAAGGGCCGCTATGGGACCTAATACCGTGTGCAGGGGCCGCTATGGGACCTAATACCGTGTGCAGATGCCACTATGGGAAATAATACCATGTGCAGAGGCCGCTATGGGACCTAATACCGTGTGCAGGGACCGCTGTGGGACCTATACCGTGCGCAGGGACCGTTATGGGACCTAATACCGTGTGCAGGGACCGTTATGGGACCTAATACCATGTGCAGGGGCCACTATGGGACCTAATACCGCGTGCAGGGACCACTATGGGACCTAATACCGTGTGCGGGTACCGCTATGGGACATAATACCATGTGCAGGGACCACTATGGGACCTAATACTGTGTGCAGGGACCGCTGTGGGACCTAATACCGTGTGCAGGGACCGCTGTGGGACCTAATACCGTGTGCAGGGATCACTATGGGACCTAATACCGTGTTCAGGGACCGCTATGGGACCTAATACCGTGTGCAGGGACCGCTATGAGACTTAATACCGTGTTCAGGGAACGCTATGGGACCTAATACCATGTGCAGAGGCCACTATGGGACATAATACCGTGTGCAGGGACTGTTATGGGACCTAATACCATGTGCTGGGGCCACTATATGACATAATACCGTGTGCTGTGGTCACTATGTGACATAATACGGTGTGCAGAGGCAACTATGTGACATAATACGGTGTGCAGAGGCAACTATGTGACATAATACGGTGTGCAGGTGTCACTATGTGACATAATACCATGTGCTGGGGCCACTATATGACATAATACCGTGTGTTGGGGCCACTATGTGACATAATACCGTGTGCAGGAGTCACTATGTGACATAATACTGTGTTCTGGGGCTACTATATGACATAATACCATGTGTAGGGGCCACTATGTGACATAATACCATGTGTAGGGGCTGTTATGGGATATAATACCTTGTGCAGGGACCACTATGGGACATAATACCATATGCAGGAGCTTTTATGGGACATTATTCTGTATAACTGTGTGTTTTCTGTATTAAGGATGTGTTTTTGTACAGAAAACACAGGCATTTTTTTTTGTGCAAAAATACACCATGTGAATGCAGTTTTACATTGAAGTAAAAGTTCCAGTGGCCTAAGACTATATCTGCCTCCAGATACATAGTGTGATATCACCATAAGGATGCCTCCATACGGTGCTCCTGGACAATTACATTTACCACTAATTGGGAGATACACATGGACTTTCATTGCTTCTAATCGGAAAGTACAGCTGCGTCCCAGGAAATAGCAATAAACGCATGCGTCCTAAAGCATCTTGTGGCAGCACTTTTGTGTTATGGTTTGTGGTATATGACTTTAGTTTAGGGGTCGTCAGACTTACAATTATTGACCGGCACTCCGAGTACCTCATCTTTGATTTTTTTTAATTAAAATCGGCACACCGAACAAAAAAGGTTGCCTACCCCGGTATAGAACCATTGATCTACTCTCATCTGCTAACATTAAACAGTATATTTCAAGCCAAATCAAAAGAATCACACAATAATTATTAAGCCCCCATCTGTTGCTAGTTTTAGTCACACATAATGTTCTTTTGGCGGTTTTTGATGCATGTTTTTAAGCAAAAAACTAGAAAATAAAACATTTCAAAAAAGTATAATAAAAAAGTATAAAGGAAAGATTGACTCTTCTCTTTTTATGTATGAAATCCTGTCCTAAATGTAGCATCAATAATCCGTCTACCTGCAATGAAAGGTTGTAGAATCAATAGAAATGTTATATTCATATGGGCATAATTTACATTTCACATTTGTTTTTGCTGCGGTGCAGTAATGGTGTGTCTCTCGGTTGTATCATTTTGCCCCATATGAATACACCTTAATGTAGTTCCAACTTGTTAACCACTATCATCTTTGGAAATGGCTTCCCAGCCTTAAAGAGAATCTGTCACATGAAAATGCAGTTCAATCTGCAGACAGCATGTTAAAGTGTAGAAGGAGCTCAACAGATTGATACATAATGTTGTGGTAAAAATTCAGTATAACCTGTTATTTATCTATTCAAATCTCTGCTCTTTTCTTAGCATAAAAGAACAGAGATTTTAATGGACAAATGACAGGTTATTCTGTATCTTTTACCACAAAATTATATATCAATTTGGAAAACAGGGGTCCCAAAGTTCCCCTGAATCCTTCCTGTGAATGTTGCATCAGTCCACATCGCTTCTATGGGGTGCCTGAGATTGCAGTCCCAGATGCCACATACAGGTGAATGGAGCACTGATCATGCAAGTCACTGGCGCATCATTCACAGGGAGGATGCAGGGGAACTGTGTTTAGATAGTAAGGCTGGGTTCACATCTGTGTTTGGCTCTCCATGCGAATTCATTTTTTGAAACCGTCTCAAGATCCTCAAAAGCTGCTTTCAAATGGTTTGTTTTAAAACCCATTGATTTCAATGGGTTGTAAAAACCATCCGCAGGTGAGCATTTGGAGCATTGCCGTATGGTATCCGCTCTTTTGGGTGGAGAAAAAAGTCGGGCTTGCAGGACTTTTTCTCCGTTCAAAAAATAAGGATACCAGACAGACAGCAACCAATCCGTTTTTTTTTTAACATTGAGGTCAATGGAAAGCGGATTACAAATGGATTACAAACAGATGGTAATCAGTTTGTGTCCCGTTTGCAATCCGTTTTTCCCTCTGCACATGCTCAGAATGAAGAAAGGGAAAAAAACCAAAAAAAGATTGGTCACAAACGGACACAAATGGTCAGTTTTTTTGAATGGACGCCCATTGACTAAGCCGTCTAAAAAGATGGATTCGGGTATCCACTATGTAACCCTTTGGAATCCTTTTTGTACTAAACCATTTTGTTCTTTAAACAGTTTGCAAGTGTAAATAAGGTAATTTATTATTTATTTATTTTGGACATTGCAACACAGTCTCCAAGAGAGACCCTGCTGTGAATGTAGCCTTAGTAGGGTGTGTTCATAGATGTGCGTTGCACATATCAGTTACCCTCCAGCGTGGTGCACACAAGCCAGAGGGAAACTGATGCCAGGACGGATCCCATAGTTTTCTATGGGATCGGTTCTGGCACAAGAGGCATCAGTTCTGGCACCGGGTCTGTGCCTCCCTTAAAATTTCCTTAGTGCCAGATTCTGACGGGTGCTGCCTGAAGATGGATGTGGCAGCACTCCGCGTTCTGCACATTCTATGTACAGTAGTGAAGCCAGAAATTACACGGCATAGGTGGCGTGATGACGTCACTGTGTCATGCCACCTGTGCCAGTCCTACAGGGAGAGTCTTTGGCTGCTCCGCTCATCGTGGGAGCGTGGTAAGGTGAGTAAAAGATTTATTGTTTTCTGGTAAGGCAAAGGGATCTGATCAGGGTCCAAGCTATTATTTATATGGGGGCTAATATTTATAGTGGAGGAACTATTAAATATAGGGGGGCTATTGCAAGGGTGAGCTATTATTTATAAGGGGGCTACTATATATAAGGGAAAACTGTTAAATATAAGGGGGTTATTATAAGAGATGACATATTATATATAAGGGGGAGCTTTTGTATATAATTGTTCCCCCCTTATATTAGTCCCCTTATATATTATAGTTCCTCCCTTATAACAGCACCTTTATAAATAATTGTTCCCCCCATTATAAATAATAGTATAATAGTACCCCCCCTTATAATAGCCCCCCCTTAACCCTCAGGCGCACCAGGACGTACAGTTATGTCCTGGTGCAAGTGACTAAACATGGCGGCCGCTCTGAAACAGAGCGGCTGCACTAGCTGCTGGGTCTGTTCTGTTTCATACAGCAGGGACCCGGGCATTTAACCATTCAGATGCCGTGGTCAAATGTGACCACATCATCTGAGTGGTTACTTTCACTTTCTATTTGCTTTTTGGTAATGGGATGCCCCCCCCCCCCCACAGCGTGATCGCGGGAGGCGTCCCGTTACCATGGCAGCCTGGAGTCTTCTGAAGGCTCCCAGCCCTGCCATTGTATTGAAACTACTAAAACTTTCATGCAGCAGGCTTCAATAGCTAAATAGCAAATCTGCAATAGACTGCAGTACAGTAGTATTGCAGTCTATGGCTCAGGTGATCTAAAGAGCACATGTTCAAGTTCCCTAGGGGGGCTAAAAAAAAAGTAAAAAAAAAAAGAAAAAAGTTTTTAAAAATATAAAAAAAATAAAAAATAAATAAAAGTTTAAATCACTCCCCTTTCCCTATATCACATATAAATATAAATAAATAAAAGTAAACATAAACACATTAGGTATCCCCAAGTCCGAAAATGGCCAAACTATTAAAATATAAAAACATTTGTCTCATACGGTAAATGCCGTAGCAGGAAAAAAAAAAATCAAAATGGCTGATTTGGCGTTTTTTCACCAAATTATATCCCTAAAACAATGGAATAAAAAGTGATCAAAACATCATACATTCCCCAACATGGTATCAATAAAAGCTACATATTGTCCCGCAAAAAAGACACCTTACACAGCTCTGTATGCTGAAATATAAAAAAGTAACAGGGGTCAGAATATGGTGATTCAAAGAATTTTATTTTCTTCAAAATTTAGAATTTTTGTAAAGTTATTAAAACATGAAAAAAACTATATAAATTTGGTATCACTGTGATTTTACTGACCTGCAGAATAAAGCTAACAAAGCATTTTTACCACAGAGTGGAAGCCGTAAAAAAAAAGACATAAGAAAATGGCAGTATTGCATTTTTTTCTCAATTCCACCTAATTCTGAATTTTTTTCCTGGTACAGTGTACAAAATAATAAATGGTACCATTTTGAAGTACAACTTGTCACGCAAAAATCAAGCCCTCATATGACTACGTAAACAGAAAAATGAGAAAGTTATGGCTTTTGGAATGTAAGGAGTAAAAACGAAAACACAAAAATGAAAAATGTCTGCATCTCCTAAGGGTAAAAAGGAGAGGACTATTACAAATAAGTGGGGCTATTATAAAGTTGAAACTATTATAAATAAAGGAGGAGCTATTATTTATAAGGAGGAACTGTCATATATAAAGGGAAAGTATTATTTATAAGGGGACTATTATAATGGGGAGACTGTTATACAGTATATAAGGGGGTTATTATGAGGGTGAACTATTTTATATAAGGGGGCTATTATAAGAGGAACTATTATATATAAGGGGGTTATTATAAGAGAGGAACTATTATATACACACGTGGGCAAAATTGTTGGTACCCCTCGTTTAATGAAAGAAAAACCCACAATGGTCACAGAAATAACTTGAATCTGACAAAAGTAATAATATATAAAAATTCTATGAAAATGAACAAATGAAAGTCAGACATTGCTTTTCAACCATGCTTCAACAGAATTTTTTAAAAAAAGAAAACTCATGAAACAGGACTGGACAGAAATGATGGTACCCTTAACTTAATATTTTGTTGCACAACCTTTTGAGGCGATCAATGCAATCAAATAATTCTTATAACTGTCAATGAGACTTCTGCACCTCTCAACAGGTATTCTGGCCCACTCCTCATGAGCAAACTACTCCAGTTGTCTCGGGTTTGAAGGCTGCCTTTTCCAGACGGCATGTTTCAGCTCCTTCCAAAGATGCTCAATAGGATTTAGGTCAGGGCTCATAGAAGGCCACTTCAGAATAGTCCAATGTTTTCCTCTTATCCATTCTTGGGTGGTTTTAGCTGTGTGTTTTAGGTCATTATCCTGTTGCAAGACCCATGACCTGCGACTGCGACCAAGCTTTCTTTCACTGGGCAGCACATTTCTCTCTAGAATCCCTTGATAGTCTTGAGATTTCATTGTACCCTGCACAGATTCAAGACACCCTATGCCAGATGCAGTAAAGCAGCCCCAGAACATAACAGAGCCTCCTCCATGTTTCACAGTAGGGACAGTGTTCTTTTCAAGATATGCTTCATTTTTCCGTCTGTGAACATAGAGCTGATGTGCCTTGCCAAAAATTTCAATTTTTGTCTCATCTGTCCATAGGACATTCTCCCAGAAGCTTTGTGGCTTGTCAACATGTAGTTTGGCAAATTACTTTTGTCTGATTCAAGTTATTTCTGTAACCATTGTGGGTTTTTCTTTCATTAAACGAGGGGTACCAACGATTTTGTCCACGTGTGTATAAGAGGGCTATTATAAGGGGAACTATTATATATACAGTGGGGAAAAAAAGTATTTAGTCAGCCACCAATTGTGCAACTTTTCCCACTTAAAAAGATGAGAGAGGCCTGTAATTGAGATCATAGGTAGACCTCAACTATGAGAATCAAAATGAGAAAACAAATCCAGAAAATCACATTGTCTGATTTTTAAAGAATTTATTTGCAAACTATGGTGGAAAATAAGTATTTGGTCAATAACAAAAGTTCATCTCAATACTTTGTTATATATCCTTTGACGGCAATGACAGAGGTCAAACATTTTCTGTAAGTCTTCACAAGGTTGGCATACACTGTTGTTGGTATGTTGGCCCATTCCTCCATGCAGATCTCCTCTAGAGCAGTGATGTTTTGGACCTGTCGCTGGGCAACATGGACTTTCAACTCCCTCCAAAGTTTTTCTATGGGGTTGAGAGCTGGAGACTGGCTAGTCCACTCCAGGACCTTGAATTGCTTCTTATGAAGCCACTCCTTCATTGCCCTGGGTGTGCTTGGGATCATTGTCATGCTGAAAGACCAAGCCACATTTCATCTTCAATGCCCTTGCTGATGGAAGGAGATTTGCACTCAAAATCTCATGATACATGGCCCCATTCATTCTTTCATGTACATGGATCAGTCATCCTGGTCACTTTGCAGAGAAACGGCCCCAAAGCATGATGTTGCCACCCCCATGCTTCACAGTATGTATGGTGTTCTTTGGATGCAACTCAGCATTCACTCTCCTCCAAACACGAAGAGTTGTGTTTCTACCAAACAGTTCTACTTTGGTTTCATCTGACCATATGACATTCTCCCAGTACTCTTCTGGAACATCCAAATGCTCTCTAGCAAACTCCAGACGGACCCGGATATGTACTGGCTTAAGCAGGGGGACACATCTGGCACTGCAGGATCTGAGTCCCTGGCAGCGTAGTGTGTTACTGACGGTAGGCTTTGTTACGTTAGTCCCAGCTTTCTGCAGGTCATTCACTAGGTCCCCCCGTGTGGTTCTGGGATTTTTGCTCATCGTTCTTGTGATCATTTTGACCCCACGGCGTGAGATCTTGCGTGGAGCCCCTGATCGAGGGAGATTATCAGTGGTCTTGTATGTCTTCCGTTTTCTAATTATTGCTCACACAGTTGATTTCTTCACACCAAGCTGCTTGACTATTGCAGATTCAGTTTTCCCAGCATGGTGCAGGTTTACAATTTTGTCTCTGGTGTCCTTCCACAGCTCTTTGGTCTTCACCATAGTGGAGTTTGGAGTGTGACTGAGGTTGTGGACAGGTGTCTTTTATACTGATAAAAATTTCAAACAGGAGCCATTACTACAGGTAATGAGTGGATAACAGAGGAGCCTCTTAAAGAAGAAGTTACAGGTCTGTGAGAGCCAGAAATCTTGCTTGTTTGTAGGTGACCAAATACTTATTTTCCACCATAATTTGCAAATAAATTCTTAAAAAATTCGACAATGTGATTTTCTAGATATGTTTTCTCATTTTGTCTCTCATAGTTGAGGTCTACCTATGATGTCAATTACAGGCCTCTCTCATCTTTTTAAGTGAGAGAACTTGCACAATTGGTGGCTGACTAAATACTTTTTTTTCCCCACTATAAGGTTGGCTGTTTTAAGGGGGAGACTGGTACAAAGGTGGTTATTTGAATTGTGTGTGGATGGTTGTTGTTACTGTTCTGGGGGCAGAAAGGGAGAGTTATTAAAGGGGCTGCCACAGAAAATATGATAGCATTGTTGGTATATCAGCATTTGGGGCCCCACTTCTAATTTTGCCCAGGGCCACAGTTTGTCTAAAACCGGCCCTGGTAATACACCTCTGAGCCTAATCACAGGGGTGTTCTTCTTTAATACCCCTCTGAACATAACCAGGAAGTTTAATGGTGCTATGACCCAGATGTTTACCATCGTCCAGGTCACAGCACCAAAAGAGTTGCACCAAACACTTATACAACACATACACAAAGGTATCAATAAAGTTTACATTTGACCCTGTTCCTGTCCTGTCCATACCTGATATTAATGTGACCCTAGTTGTCACATTAGTTAGGTATAGAGATTTATAATTATTCATTAGAGTTACAATTTTTATAGGGGGATTGAAAATTATATTCTTATGTAAGCCCCTATTTAATTTGCATGCACAAAATTGGTTGGTGCATTTCTGTGATTTTTGGCGTTTCTTTAACACCTACAGCTGTAAATATACTGTATATATGTGTGGTATGTATGAATTCCTCACATCTTGCAGTTTTGTTTGCAGAAAGGGATTGCTTGAGCATGCACTTTAGTAGCAAATTTGAATTTGTGTGCAATTTTTGCTTGTAATCTGCTGCAAAGTTGCATGAAGGTGGTTGTATATATAACATATTAAGTTGTGTTTTTATATACGGTATGCTGTGCAATTTCAAAAAAGTTAGATTTTGGTATCAGTCACAGTGTTAGGGTTGTGATGTCTGCTGTGGCTCCTTTAAGACTGCTGGGTCCACAGAGATGAATTTTCCTTTAAGAAATTGTGCTTTAATTTATGGGCCGGTTGAGGTCTTTATAATCCCCCTCCATTTCTCTCTTCCATGCCGGCTATTGGGTTCACCTTGCTTTTGGCTCCCATACCTGTTGCCTACTGATTTCTGATTCCTGTTTGTGTTTCTCTGGCTCTGACCTTCGGACTGTGTACCTGGACTTCTCTTTGGATTACGACTCTGCTGTACGTACCCTCTCTGGTGGCATTTGACTCTGGCTACGTACCTTGACCTCTCCTTCCATCACTTGCTCCTGTACTTCACTGCTTTCTTTGCTGCTGATCCTGCTCTGTCGTTTACTCTGCGTCTGGTGAGTTAGGTTTATGAATATGAACTTGGATTCATTTAGGTCATCATGATAGTCCTTATACTGTAGATCCAGAGCGATTCGCTGGTGAAAACGATGTTTTGCATTGAGATTCCAATGCAGATCTCAATTCCCGACATTGTTTTAACAGTAGATCACTCCAAATCTGTAAGGGCTATCATGATGATATTGGCATCATTTTAAAGATGAGATTCTCATCTTTAAACCAAATCCAAGCTCATAGCCCTAACGGATCCTGAGATATGGGGCTCTAAAGTGTCCTCCCTATCCTGCCTCAGGCAGAATATTAGAGCTGTGTGGAGGAAGGAAGGGGGAGAAGCAGAGCTGCAGATTGCACAGACCATGATAAATCATTATTGTCTGTGCATAACCTGTATGTGACCCCAGGGAGGGGTAACAGGGACTTCTGCCCATGTTATCCCCTCTCCTATCAATCACAGAGCATACTATACTTTTGCTCTCTGATTGTCACATAGATGGATAATGTAATACCAGGAAGGGACAAAAAAACAGATACTGATGCAACTGATATATGTGAACCTACCCTTAGTCATTACAACTGATGTGAAAATGTATCAGTTGTGATCAGGCTTTTTTTTTTACAAATTTCTACTCCAAAACCATAAATTATCGTCAGTTTTTACCATGATGGTCCACGAGGCATGATGGGCTACAGAGGGCAATAGAGTAGGGCTAATCAACTACTTATAGTAAAGGTCAGTTGACTAGGGTCCCCCGTCAAGTAAAGATCCAAGCTGAACACATCCAGTATTTACAGTATTTTTCCGACAAAAAGACGCGTCTGACTATAATACTCATCCCAGGTGCAGACATGACAAATTAGGATTAGGCGGTGGGCGAGTAACGTGGCATTACACTGTGTGTATGGGGGACTAACATGTCATTACACTGTGTGGATGTGGTGACTAATGTGATATTACACTGTGCAGGTGGTGACTAACATGGCATTGCACTGTGCAGGGGTCTAACGTGGCATTACACTGTGAGTTGGAGCATTAAGGACCGTTATACTTTGAGGGGGGGCTAATAGTGCCCCCACACAGTATAATGCCCCATTATTGTGCCTCCTCACAGTATCGTCATATGTTTTCCCCCATAGTATAATTCCCCATTAGTGCCCCCACTGCCCCACACTTAATTAACATTAACAGTGGCTGGAAGGAACATTTATCTCTTGTCTGCTGTCCCTAAGCCCTGATACGTTACACTAAGTGGCAGGGATTGGCAGTCGTTCCTGCTGCCTGTGTAAGAGCCCTCTAGTGTGAAGGCAGCAGAGATGATTACCAATCTCTGCTTGCGCTAGGGTTGCATCTAGAATGGAGTTGCTCTTGCAGGTCCTCCCTCCAGCAACTCCAATCTAGTCACCTCACTAGTGAAAGGTCTACAGTAGAATGGAGTTGCTGTAGGGAGGACCTACCAGTTACTGCAGGTAGGTTCATGGCCTCTGGGTATTCTGTAGTTACTATAAGTAAGTCCTCCATACAACTCCCCTTTCTCACATCCTCTATGATACAGTACCATGTAAATTCATCATTCCCCTTAAATAAACAGTCCCATAAAAAAACCCAAAAAAAACCCACTCCTCTCCCCACTTCACCTTCCATCAAGCAGTCTCATGTATTGCTGAGGCCCCACGTTGCGGAAATGCAGCTTTTTTGTTGCAGATTTTGCTGCGTTTTTTGAGCCAAAGCCAGGAGTGAATTGAGCAGAAGGTAGAAGTAGAAGAAGCTTCCTGTATATTTCCCATTCATTTTGTAGGCATTCTTGGCTTTGGCTCAAAAAACCGCAGCAAAATCTGTAACTAAAAAAGTTGCTTATCCGCAACATGGGCCTCAGCCTAAAAACATCACTTCTTCCCCCTTTGACATATCTATCACGCAGTCCCATGTAAAAGCATCACTCCTCTCTCCACTGCCCCTTCCATCAGACAGTCCCATGTAAAAGCATCAGTCACTCCTCTCTCCACTGACCCTTCCATCATGCAGTCCCATGTAAAAGCATCACTCCTCTCTCCACTGCCCCTTCCACCACGCAGTCCCATGTAAAGCCATCACTCCTCTCTCCACTGCCCCTTCCATCATGCAGTCCCATGTAAAAGCATCACTCCTCTCTCCACTGCCCCTTCCACCATGCAGTCCCATGTAAAAGCATCACTCCTCTCTCCACTGCCCCTTCCATCACACAGTCCCATGTAAAAGCATCACTCCTCTCTCCACTGACCCTTCCATCATGCAGTCCCATGTAAAAGCATCACTCCTCTCTCCACTGACCCTTCCATCATGCAGTCCCATGTAAAAGCATCACTCCTCTCTCCACTGCCCCTTCCACCATGCAGTCCCATGTAAAAGCATCACTCCTCTCTCCACTGCCCCTTCCATCATGCAGTCCCATGTAAGCACCCCACTCCTCTCCCCTTTCTATCATGCAGTCCCACACTTTACTACCTCTCTCTATCCATCATCTTCATGGGCTCTGCCCCCATTACCTCCATAGTGCACAGAACTGTAATACGAGACCCCACCCCCTCCTCAGAGAAGCTCCGCCCATTCGTGTCACATCGTACCTTCCAGGAACAGCTCCATTCTAGACCCAAGTGCAAGGTGTCAGGGTTGGGGACAGCGGGCAGAAGATAGAGGTTTCTGCTGCCCGCTGTCATCATGCACAAGCTGGGAGGCAGGGGCCCAGGCGCCAGGCGGCCCCTGCTTGGTAACAGTAGTGAAGCTGGCAATTGCTGGCTTCACTGCTGTAAATAGATGGACTGTGGAGGAGTCAGTTTGGGCACTCCTCTGCAGAACACCTTGTGCTGCCGCATCCATCTTCAGGCAGCACCCGGTGTGCATCCAGCGATGCAGGAATTATAAGGGAACCGGATGGAAAAACACTACAGGTAGACTTCAGATTCTTTTGAACTTGCTTTATAACCTTCCCAAATTGATGTGCAGTAACAATTGCTTCTTTAATGCAGGAGAACCTGCACTTTCTGGGGTTTTACTGAACCCGAAATTTTCTTGCCACGCATGAATTACTAATATACTCAGAATATAATAAAAGGAGGCCCAGGGGAGGTGAAAAAAAAATATCATTAAAAGTGTTACTTACATAACCCGGGCTCCAGTACGGCTCTCGGGTCCCATTCAGCCTCCCAAGTGACGCCAAGGACTGCTGAGGCATTTGATTATCCTCATTATACCGCATGACCCAAGAGACTACTGAGGCCATGTCACAGGCTTAAGCAGTCCCTGACATCACTTTTGAGGCTGGAAGAGGCCGAAGAGGACATGAGACCCATGCCGGAGCTCAGGTAAGTTGAGTAACCCTGTTATGTTTCCTCAGTTCTCCCGGGCCTCCAATCATTAACCCCTTCCCGTCGAAGCCAATTTTTGACTTCCTGACAGAGCTCGATTTTTTTTAAATCTGACGTGTCACTTTATGCAGTAATAACTTTGGAACACTTTAACTCACAAAAGTGATTGTGATATTGTTTATTTGTGACACATTGTACTTCATCTGAGTGGTAAATTTTGGTGTTTTGTCTTTAATTATGAAAAAAATAGGAAATTTGGTATAAATTTAGAAAAATATGCATTTTAAAAAGTTTGAAATTATGTGCATTTCATACAGATAGTCATACTACCCAAATTAGACCATAAATTTAATGTACCAGATCTCTGCTTTATGTTGGCATCAAAGTTTAATCACCCTTTATAATGTCCATTTTTTATAAGTCAAACAACAATATAAATTTTCAAGAAAATTTCCAAAACCCATTTTTCATAGGACTAATCCAGTTATGAAGGGGTTTTGAAAGCCCCCTATATTAAAAACCCCCATAAAACACCTCATTTTCAAAATTGCACCCCTTAAATAAGCCAAAACAGCATATACAAAGTATTTCAACCCTATAAGCGTTTAACAGGAATTAAGACAAAATGGAGGTAAAATTTACACGTTTCATTTACTTTTACTAACATGTTCATTTAGCCCTAGTATTTACATATTCACAAGGGGTTAAAGGAGAAAATGCATCCACTAATTTGTTAAGCAAGTTCTCCCGACTACCGAAATACACCACATGTGGGTGTAAACTGATATATGGGCACATAGCAAGACGCAGAAGGGAAAGAGCTCCAATGAGTTTTTGGAGGGCATTTTTTGCTGTGATCAGTTTCAGGCACCATGTCGCATTTACAGAGCCCTTGAGGTGCCAAAACAGTGGAAACCTCAAGGAATTTATCAAGGGGTATAGTGAGTACTTTAACCTTACAGGTCTTTTACAGAATTGGGCCATAAAAATGGAAAATTACATTCTTATCTATAAAATGTAGCTTTAACCCAAAATGTTTCATTTTACAAGGGGTTAAAGGTGAAATGTACCCCATAATTTAAGCATTTTCTCCCAATATGAAATGACCCACATGTGGAAATAAATTTATGTATTGGCAAATAGCAGGGAAGGAGCACCATTGAGCTTTTCAGAGGGCAGATTCTGCTGGAATAAATTACCACATTTTGGAAACTAGACCCCTCAAGGAATTTATTGAGGGGTATAGTCAGCATTTTGAACCCACAGCTGTTTCACCAAATTTACTACCAATGGGATGTGAAAATTAAAAATTACTTTTTTTTTTAAATAAAATGTCGTATTAGGCCCAAATTTCTAATTTTCACAAAAGGTTAAAGGAGAAAAAGCACCCCACAGTTTGTTACACAATTTCTTCTGAACACAGCAATAACCCATATATGATCATAAACTGCTGTATGGGTACATGGCAGAGCTTGGAACGGAAGGAGCGGTATTTGGCTCTTAGAGGGCAAATTTTGCTGGAATAGTTTTTGGGTGCCATGTCTCATTTGCAGAGCCACTAAAGTACCAGTACAATGGAAACCCCAAAACATGACCCCATTTTGTAAACTACACCCCTCAAGGAATTTATCAAGGGCTATACTGAGCATTTTGATCCAACAGCTGTTTCATAGATTTATTAACATTGGGCAGTGAAAATGAAACATTATATTATTTTCAATAAAATGCTTTAGTCACAAATTTTTCATTTTCACAAGGGGTTAAAGGAGAAAATGTAACCCACAATTTGTTAAGCGATTTCTCCTGACTAGGGAAATACCCCATATGTGAAGGAAAACTTGTACTGGCACATGGCAGGGCACAGATGGCAGGGAGTGCCATTAGACTTTTGTAGGGCAGAATCATTTTCAGGTGCCATGACACATTTGCCCCTAAGGTGCTAATACAGTGGAGAGTACCAAGAAGTGACTTCATTTTGGAAACTGCACCCCTTATAAGAGTATAGTGGTCATTTTGACCCCAAAGATGCTTTCCAAAAAGAAATACGCAGCAGATGGTGCAGAATGAAAATTGACATTTTCCCAGATAGGCCATTTCAGTACCCAATAGGTGCTGCCCATATCATGGCACTGTGAAATGTCAGCTCTCCAGTTATTATGTTCTGTCTCCTGATTTTGGAAACACCCTATATGTGGCCTTAATCTTTTGTCTATAAATATGGCAAGGCTCAAAAATTAAGAAGCAGCATACTTATTTGAGGCCTAATTTGGTTATTTTCACTGCATTGGTGAGCCATTGCAGAGGGTCTGAGGTAAAATAAAAAGCACCCCCTATTTTAGAAACTACTCCCCTCAAGGAATTTATGAAGGGGCATAGCGAGCATTTTTAACCCTCGAGTATTGCATTATTTTAATTTCCAGAAATAAATACGCAGTGAAAAGTTAAAATAGCAATTTTTCCAGAGATACACCATTTCAGTGCTTGACATGTTGTGCCCAGATTGTGACGGTAGAGACACTAGCTCCAAAAACTGTTAAGCGGGTTATCCTTGGTCCAACAGCCTTTGGAGTGTTTGTCTCTGACACAAGCTGGGCACAACATATTGTGACACAGCGGTGTTGGCGCACAGAGGATCTTTCACATTTGGTGGCAGCGGTGATGTGAAAGATCCTCCGTGCGCCAAACACCGCTGTGGCCACACCCTGAGTCCTCTTTCATATAAAAACCACACTCACCACCAGTGAGTGCCGTTTTCACCAGATAAATACAAGACAAGCCTTCTAAATTTTATATATTTATTAACCCCTAAATGGGTCGGTATTAAAATCTAACATATACAGATCAGAACAGATATGCAGATATATGCAAGCATTAACAGTTACTAGTTACAAGATACAGTACAAATAAAATAAAAGGGATAAAGGTGAAATGATTACTTTACCACACATGTCCTTGATGTGGTTCTGTAGTCCAACACTCACACATGCTCTGTCATGTGTGAATAACCAGTGGAGGCTTTTCAGCATGTGGTATTAACTCCTAGCATGTGGCATCACAGTACAATAATCCCGCCTGCATGCTCTTCACAGTCTCTCAGCATTAGTCCAATAGTCAATCACAAAAATCTCCTCATGGTCTGTCTGTAACAACTCTGTAGCATAATCCCAGCACAGTCTTCATAGCATGATCTCCATAGTGTAATCTCTTCCCACTGACCCTTACCTCATCTTTCATACCCTTTATGCCACCTCCCAGAATGAGGTCACCGGCGGCAGCTGGTCTCATAGAATAATCCCCTCAAGTCCAGATCTTTTGTATGTAGATGAGACCAAATGAATTGATACACTGTTATCAGTCATATCTGATCAACAGCCCAGGCTTGAACAATGCACTATTGTTTGATCACTCAGGGCTGTATAGGAATACAATGGAGCCCTATTGTTCCAGCCTGACCACTACTGCCAATATGCACCTAGGCTTATAGCTGCGCCCAGTATGAATGAGTGCAAGCAAGAAGGGAGATCCTATACCCAGAGATCAAAATACATCTGAGTTATAGCCACACTTAAGCAGAATCATCACACCTCCCCCTTTAGATGGGGCTTGCAGGAAGTAGGGGCCTACGCCCCTCTTCTGAAAGCACCTCCGCCTCCAGCTCCTCACCTCCCCCTGGGGTCCCAGCAGACTCGGGCCTTGTCAGACTCTAAGGGTGGTTGGGCGGCACGCGCCTTCAATATGTCCAGACTAGGGTCAGCTTGGACAGCATCTCTGAGCTCTTGGCTGGAGTGAGACAAAAGAGAGGTGCATGTTACATAGCTGCCGGCCCCTTCTGTCTCTCTAGTTTGACTAGGGACACTTCTAAGGCCCAGGCTCTGAGCCACGTACACTTGGCTACCTCCTGCCTGTTCCGGGTCCGCTTTCTGAGTGCGGGCATCCCGTAGCTTTACACTCATGACCTCAGGCCCTTGGGAAACCATTCCAGAGATCCCATCCCGGCAATCTCTGCTCTCCTGGCTACCCTTGGCCTGCTCTCTCAGAGTCTCCCCCACACTAGCCGCTAGTTGGGAGAGTTCTAGGGGATTCTGCACCTCCCCCTCTGCTTCCAAACCTAGGGGCACCTCTGGTTCTGGCACAGGTATGTTTGGACCCTGTCCTCCCTGTACTTCGGTGGGTGATGGTGATACTTTGGGCAAATGACTGAGATCATGCTTCCCCAAACCATCCCCCCACAATACATTGACAGGTAATACATTTGACATACCCCCTTCTTGGATCACACCTCCAGTACCCCATGCCATCTGTGCTTGGGCCATGGGCGCTCCTGGAATAGAACTGGACAGAAGAGACGTGTATGCCTCATACCGGCCGGACTCCTCCGGCTTCAAGGGAGTGAGGCTAGTCATGGCGGTCTCAGCACCGACTCCAGGTGGTGTAGGCAACGGTTCAAGGGTCGGAACGCCCTCCACCCTTGTAGCACTCTGGCTGCGGGCTAACACCGCACTACCAGCAGTCCGTCCCTCACCTGGATCAGTCATAAGATCCCCATAGCCTACCTGACCACCTGGCACATGGTCAGCAGTTGGGTGCTTATCGGATGCACTGGGTGAAATAGTAGAAGTCGCTTCCAGTGACTCAGAAGAGCTACCCTGTACACTTTCACAACAAGCATTGGCAATTACATTGACAGTACATTCATAAGCAATTGTTAATTCACCCCGGGCCTCAATGAGATTTGTGGTAGACATGTTAACAAGCTGGGAGGGAGACGCCCCCGCAGATGTAGGTGTGTCTACAGACAAGGTCTCATTGGTTCCTAGCACGGGGGTGAACCAAGCATCAATAACATTTTTGCTGAGCTGGGTTGCAGGAAGCTCGTTTGCATCTTCCCTGCTCTCAGCTGAAGGCAACTCATTAGCATTTACATTAACTGCCATGGGAATTATCTCAGAGAGGGGGTTACGGGCCCTCTCTGCAGATATGACAGACACATTATCAGCATTAATCATAGACAGTCTATCACAGTAAATTGGGTTGCTCCCCACCCCATATTGGGACATCATATGTCCTAAATCACTTCCCAACAGTACCTTAGCAGGCAAATCAGTCAATAGTCCCACAGTCCGCATTCCTTTTCCTGCACCCCCATCCAGACACACAGATGGGCCACCTGCTGTGGCTTGAGAAGCAAGGAAGTTCTCAGGGTAGTTGGGGCACTCCTTCTTGAAATGTCCTGTCGGGTTACAGACATGGCCCCAACGCACCTCCCCTTGGGGTTTGGGGAAGGTCACTAGGGCGCCCAGAGTTCTTGGGACAGGGGAGGGACCACCCGGGGCATAGTGTGTCTCACCCGACCTGACGACAGACGGCTGTGGTGAACTCCGGCCTGGCCTCTCGTTCCAACTTGAGGGGCTGTGCAGGGTTGTTGGAGTTTGCGCTTGCTGGGAGAGCTCCATCCTTTTGAGCTCAAGCTGAAACTCCCTCTCGGCCTGTTGCTCAGCAGCCTGTCGTTCAGCAGCCTTCCTCTCTCTCTCTGCCTGTCGCTCAGCAAACTGTCATTCCCATTCTGCAGCTTTCCTCTCTCTCTCTGCCTCACGTTCTGCTGCCTGCCGTTCTCGTTCTGCAGCTTTCCTCTCTCTCTCTGCCTGTCGCTCAGCAGCCTCCCTTTCTCTCTCTGCCTGTCGCTCAGCAGCCTTCCTCTCTCTTTCTGCCTGTCGCTCAGCAGCCTCACGATCTGCCTGCCACTCTCGTTCTACAGCTTCCTGAAAACAGTACAACGCCTGCTGGTATATGTTAGGGTCCCTGGTGCTTAAGTGCTGCAGGGCCATTTGCCAGACTGAAGCCACTCCCCCAGCAAGGCTGAGGCTACTGGTTCCTCCTGGTGAAGTAATCCTTGGGACCGGGCTGCTTGCCGCACTTCCTGGCCTAGCCCCAAAATCAGGACTCTGCTCGATTCTCTGCATGGCTGTGGCTGCCTCCATTTCAGCCATATGCTCAGGATCTCAAAAAAGCCTGGTTCAACAATTCTTGAGCTCTGCTTCTGAGCCCACAAGCCATCCACTGGTATTTGCCAAATAAAAGATAGGATAGAATACAAAGAGTAGGGAGGGGAACAGCACTGTATCCAACTTTCACTGTATCTTAATGCTTGCTTTAATACCGAGCTTGTCTCATAGGATTACCATAATCCCCAGCATGTGAGTGATATAGGTCACCAACACACACCGTTTATCCTAAGATCCCACCACGCTGCCACCAAATGTGAAAGATCCTCAGTGCGCCAAACCGCTTTGGCCACACCCTGAGTCCTCTTTCATATAAAAACCACACTCACCGCCAGTGAGTGCCGGGTTCACCAGATAAATACAAGACAAGCCTTCTAAATTTTATATATTTATTAACCCCTAAATGGGTCGGTATTAAAATCTAACATATACAGATCAGAACAGATATGCAGATATATGCAAGCATTAACAGTTACTAGTTACAAGATACAGTACAAATAAAATAAAAAGGATAAAGGTGAAATGATTACTTTACCACACATGTCCTTGGTGTGGTTCTGTAGTCCAACACTCACACATGCTCTGTCATGTGTGAATAACCAGTGGAGGCTTTTCAGCATGTGGCATTAACTCCTAGCATGTGGCATCACAGTACAATAATCCCGCCTGCATGCTTTTCACAGTCTCTCAGCATTAGTCCAATAGTCAATCACAAAAATCTCCTCATGGTCTGTCTGTAACAACTCTGTAGCATAATCCCAGCACAGTCTTCATAGCATGATCTCCATAGTGTAATCTCTTCCCACTGACCCTTACCGCATCTTTCATACCCTTTATGCCACCTCCCAGAATGAGGTCACCGGCGGCAGCTGGTCTCATAGAATAATCCCCTCAAGTCCAGATCTTTTGTATGTAGATGAGACCAAATGAATTGATACACTGTTATCAGTCATATCTGATCAACAGCCCAGGCTTGAACAATGCACTATTGTTTGATCACTCAGGGCTGTATAGGAATACAATGGAGCCCTATTGTTCCAGCCTGGCCACTACTGCCAATATGCACCTAGGCTTATAGCTGTGTCCAGTATGAATGAGTGCAAGCAAGAAGGGAGATCCTATACCCAGAGATCAAAATACATCTGAGTTATAGCCACACTTAAGCAGAATCATCACAGTGGGCATAAACTGCTGTTGAGACACACAGCAGAGCACAGAAAGGAAGAAGCGCTGTAAAGCTTTCAGAGCGCAGATTTAGATGGTTTGGTTTTTGGACGCCATGTCATGTTTGCAGAGTCCCTGAGGTGCCAGTAAATTGGAATCCGGCAGAAAGTGACCCCATTTTGAAAACTGCACCCCTCAAACAATTTATAAAGTGGTGTAGTGAGCATTTGTATCCCAGAAGTGAATATATAAGCTGTGTGGGGTACATTGGGTACACTAAATCCCATGCTATTGTAGCCCTATTTGGGGGGGGGGGGGTATGAGTATTATCCCTCCCGCAACAGACTCTGGTGCTGACCTGTGTGTATAATGGGACCTGAAGCCTTCGCTGAAGGGAAGAGTGGGAACATATATGAAATATATCAGTGCCTCCACCCAGGATAGAGCCTCTGTATTACAGGGAGGATCTCTTCCTGGGACTTACCCATGAAGTACAGTTAGTAGCCTTAACAAGGATCACTGTACAATTATCACAGTCTGAAGAATACATACAGATACCACATAAGGTTATAACAGTAGCTTTATAAGAATCAAAAGGGTAATAGTACATACATACAATATACTCAGAACACAGAAGTACTACAACAACCAGCAAGTCCACAACAGTTTTAGGTTATATACCCGGGTGTATATACAGTATAGATATATAGCAAGAGTCCGGTGCACAATACCTCCAGGCAACAGAAGAGATGCAGGGGCCCCTGTGGATCCTCGGATTCTTCCAGGAGATGATAAACAGCCGATCAGGAGATGATGATGATGACGGGCGACGGTGACGGCAGTAGATACAGGCCTGACTACCCTAACACTGAGTCCTTAACCTGCCAGCTAAACTACTAGTGCAACCGGGCCTCTAACTAGCTAGTTGGCCGTTGGAAGCCTAACTTATAACTGCCCTGAACTTATATATATATATATATATATATATATATATATATATATATATATGGATCCCTAACTAGAGTTACTAGCTAGGTCCTGTGAGTATAGAGGGGGTAACACATACAGTACAGACCAAAAGTTTAGACACACCTTCTCATTCCAAGAGTTTTCTGTATTTTCATGACTATAAAAATTGTAGATTCACACTGAAGGCATCAAAACTATGAATTAACACATGTGGAATTATATACTTAACAAAAAAGTGTGAAACAACCGAAAATATGTTTTATATTCTAGGTTCCTCAAAGTAGCCACCTTTTGCTTTGATTACTGCTTTGCACACTCTTGGCATTCTCTTAATGAGCTTCAAGAGGTAGTCACCTGAAATGGTCTTCCAACAGTCTTGAAGGAGTTCCCAGGGATGCTTAGCACTTGTTGGCCCTTTTGCCTTCACTCTGCTGTCCAGCTCACCCCAAACCATCTCGATTGGGTTCAGGTCTGGTGACTGTGGAGGCCAGGTCATCTGGTGTAGCACCCCATCACTCTCCTTCTTGATCAAATAGCCCTTACACAGTCTGGAGGTGTGTTTGGGGTCATTGTCCTGTTGAAAAATAAATGATGGTCCAACTAAACGCAAACCGGATGGAATAGCATGCCGCTGCAAGATGATGTGGTAACCATGCTGGTTCAGTATTCCTTCAATTTTGATTAAGTCCCCAACAGTGTCACCAGCAAAGCACCCCCACACCATCACACCTCCTCCATGCTTCATGGTGGGAACCAGGCATGTAGAGTCCATTCGTTAACCTTTTCTGCGTCGCACAAAGACACGGTGGTTGGAACCAAAGATCTCAAATTTGGACTCATCAGACTATAGCACAGATTTCCACAGGTCTAATGTCCATTCCTTGTGTTCTTTAGCCCAAACAAGTCTCTTCTGCTTGTTGCCTGTCCTTAGCAGTGGTTTCCTTGCAGCTATTTTACCATGAAGGCCTGCTGCACACAGTCTCCTCTTAACAATTGTTATAGAGATGTGTCTGCTGCTAGAACTCTGTGTGGCATTGACCTGGTCTCTAATCTGAGCTGCTGTTAACCTGCGATTTCTGAGGCTGGTGACTCGGATGAACTTATCCTCCGCAGCAGAGGTGACTCTTGGTCTTCCTTTCCTGGGGCGGTCCTCATGTGAGCCAGTTTCTTTGTAGCGCTTGATGGTTTTGGCCACTGCACTTGGGGACACTTTCAAAGTTTTCCCAATTTTTCGGACTGACTGACCTTCATTTCTTAAAGTAATGATGGCCACTCATTTTTCTTTACTTAGCTGCTTTTTTCTTGCCATAATACAAATTCTAACACTCCATTCAGTAGGACTATCAGCTGTGTATCCACCTCACTTCTGAACAACACAACTGATGGTCCCAACCCCATTTATAAGGCAAGAAATCCCACTTATTAAACCTGACAGGGCACACCTGTGAAGTGAAAACCATTTCAGGTGACTACCTCTTGAAGCTCATCAAGAGAATGCCAAGAGTGTGCAAAGCAGTAATCAAAGCAAAAGGTGGCGACTTTGAAGAACCTAGAATATAAGACATATTTTCGGTTGTTTCACACTTTTTTGTTAAGTATATAATTCCACATGTGTTAATTCATAGTTTTGATGCCTTCAGTGTGAATCTACAATTTTTATAGTCATGAAAATACAGAAAACTCTTGGAATGAGAAGGTGTGTCCAAACTTTTGGTCTGTACTGTACCTAACTACTGTATATACTCTGAAGTAAAGTGGGACAGGTGGCTCTGAAATAAAGTAGAGCAGCTTCACTAGCTGATCTCAAGGATATAGATTCTTAACTATCTACTTATCTACTCCTTAGAATTACACCTACCACTTGCCTTAGACTCCCACAGACATAACATGTCTGTCTCACAGCAGCTCTGCCTCACATCTCTCCCCCCAGCAGCTCTGCCTCACATGTGTCTGACTCACTGTATTTACAAAACAAAACTTGCACTGAATGCCTGGGGTCTCTGAAGCCAAACTGCAGGGGCAAAGAAGCTAGATACATTATATACTAGTAGAAATGGCAGTTCCCTACACTATTTTCCCACTAGCTCTTATGACATGGACGTGGAGTAATTCTGGGGGGATCAGCGCTGGTGTAATTCTCCCTCATAAGCTCTAAGTATGGGGTGTACCCTGATATACACTCGCACAGCTTATACATATCCTTCTTGCCACAGCCAGTTGTATCCTAATGATTTGGTGATTTTTGGCGTTTTTGTCTTCACATTGTACAAGCTATATTTTTTTTTAATTTTCTGGTGATTTGACCATATGAGCGCTTGTTTTTTGCGGTATGAGATGTACTTTTCAATGCCACCATTTTGGGGTGCCTATAACTTATTGACTAAATTTTATTAACTCTTTCTGGGTGGGATGTAAAAGAAAACATCAATTCTGGCATTGCTTTTTAACATTTAATATTTTTGCCTTACAGTGTACAGCATAAGTAACAGGTTACCTTTATTCTGCGGTCTGTACAATTACGTAGATATCTATTTTATGTTGTTTTATATGCGTTGCTAATTGTGCAGAATAAAATTCCATTCAGGCAAAAAAATCAATTATTTTTGCATTGCCATCTTCTGAAAAGCATAACATCTTTATTTTTCTATTGACAGAGCTGTTTGTGAGCTGATTTTTTGCGGGACGACCTGTACTTTTTATTGGTTCCATTTTGGTTTTCATCTGACTTTTTGATAACTTTTTAACATTTTGTGAGGCAAGATGGCAAATAATCATTATTTTGTGCGGTTTTCTACGTTTTTTTTTATGTCGTCCAGCGTGCTGGTTAAATAATGTTATAGTTTTACTGTTCAGATTTTTACAGACACGGTGATACCAAATATGTAAAATATGTAATATTTTTTTATTTTTCTTTATTTTACATAAATAAAACATTTTATATGGGAAAATGGGATTTTTGGGACTTTATTCATTTTGTTATTTTTTTTTTAACATGTTTAAACATTTTTTTTTTTTAACTTTTTTTACATAGGGGATTGAAGCAGCATTAGCGGTATTGCAGTGTATAGGAGGCTGTCAATCTATGGATACGCACAGGCTGACAGTCTCCATTCAGGGCAGGATCAGCCAGGTATGTAGAGGGACAGATGTGGGGCAGACCCGGCGGTCACTGATCAGACTTGGGATAGTGCACCATGACATAGAACTAAGGTTTACTTGGTGCCTGCTAAATCTACAGGTCCATCTCAATAAATTAGAATATTTTTGAAATGTTCATTTATTTCAGTAATACAATTCATAATCAGCAGTCTTCCATGATTGTGTGTTCTACTGAACTAGACTGAGGGACCATTTAAAGGCTTAGGAAACCTTGGCAGGTGACACACTGAATTTACAATACTGAACTTTTTCACAATATTCTAATTTTCTTAGATTTGCATTTTCATTAGCTGTAATCCATAATCAACATTTACAGAAATAAAACACTTGAAATACAACACTCTGTGTGTAAAGAATCTAGAAAATATAGGAGGTCACTTTTTTAATTTAATTAATGAAATACATAAGCGTTTCAAAGATATTCTAATTTATTGAGATGCACCTGTATATCTAAAAGCAGCCCCATTATAACACATTAGTGGGTCGTGTAAAGTTGTCATGAGTGCCCCCTCCTCATTACCATCCCCTCCAACATTATACCATGGGAATGATACAACCTACCTAACCTACCTGAGGATGGTGGTAACAGGTGTAAAAGCAGCACAGGCCACCAATATATATATATATGATGAACAGCTCCACAATCTCATGACCTTTCGTAAAATTTGCAGAATTGCTCCATAGAAAAATATATTTGGGCAGATTTACTATTGAAAATGCACCAGGTCATATCATTCCCATGGTATTTGCACTTCCCAGTCACAACTCAGCTCTATTATTAGCATTTACACTTAATAAACTACTTTCAGATTAGACGGTGAGGCTGCTAATACTCTGGGAATTTGTGGGATGTCTCTTTCCAGTTGAAAAACGCTCCTTAGAAAATCTATGATTTTACTTTGGGGTTTACTAAAACAAAGGCTATGTGTTATTTTTCCCCACATCGCCCCTGGAAAACTGGAGAATTACATCTGCAATTCCTGATACAACAGGAACCTGATAATATAACCCCCCCACCCCTATTCTAATGAGGGTTCACATCCCCCTATAGATCCTATGGAAAGACATTGTTTATTGTAGGTAATCTGGCCAAACCCCCTTGTCTAGTTATTAAAAAATAATATAAAAATCTATTTATAAATGAAGATGATAGGATAGATAAATGTTGGGTATAACACTACGGTACTTATCTCTAAATGCCTGTGGAGGCCTGCCACTCCGTCCATATGCTAATGGAGAGGCTGAAATACAGTGATATATAGAAAGTGAGTGATTATAAAACACAAAAACCCATCAGTCCCTAATATTTTCTTATATCTAAAGCGACAGGATTGTGGTGGGAAAAGGTCACAAGCTTTGGCGCACATCTCATTTAAGCAAAAAGTAGCAACTTTTTTTCCAATTAAAATTCCTGCTTGCCACATTTCTAAAGCGTGGGTGGAGCCAGCTACGTGGGGCTTATCAGCAGGGGAAGGACCACATTGTTATGAGTTACACCAAAAAATGGACTAAAGGGGTTGTCTGGGATAAATTGATCTTTAGAATCAAAAATACTGACAAAAATAAAGAAAAACATTTACACTGACATTCCGTTACCTTTCCTGGGCCTCCTTGTCCTCCTTATCTGGTGGATAATATCACAGAAGAGCGCCAGAGCTGGGACTGTAAAGCATCCTCCCCCTTCAGCCTCAGACAGCATCTCTGTCATGTCCCAGGACTTGGTTTAATTCACTGATATGTATCTGTGATACTGTTTGTCTTTGTAGTTTGTCCCTTTTCTCTCTCTGTATCCTTAGCTGTGATGCTGTAGCTCCTCCTCTCTCTCTCTCAGTTTAGTTTCACTTCTTTGTAAGCAACATGTCTGCTCAGCTCCTGGTATTTCATCATTTTTCACCTACTGCTGTATGAGGTTCTACAAGATTTACCTGGATTAAAGCATCTGGAATCTTATCTACGCCTCCTCAGTTGAGTTGAACACTATCTGATAAATATCTTGGTGTAAATTGCTGGTTAGCATAGAGACTACAGGACACTCTCACAACCTCACACTTGCAGCCAAGCTATTGAGTCAGAACAGTGAAAAATGATGCATAAAGACTGCCAGATACGGCTGTAAGACAGTTCACCAACTTCTGACATACAGTCAGTCACAGCAAGTTACCTGAAGCCAGAAGGAATCAGCATTGTGTAAGTTGCATCTGCAGCTCAGACTCCCTCAGCATAAGAAGATTCTAGCAAGCAGCCATCTTACTCCAGCAAAGTTATATTTATCCTGTTTGTGTTGCATCATGGCTGAAGGGCACCCTGAAGCACAAGGTAGCATGGACCTCAGTCTGCAGCCCAGTGAGAAGGCTAGACGCTCAATTAAACAGGTTAGAGACAATCTAGAAGGTTTAAAGCATGAACTTTCCTGTGAACTCTCAAAATGGTGGCAGGAAATACAGACTAAGATATCTGCCATGTGCTTGCCTGCATACCATATATCACCACTAGAGGGAGCTCTGCGACAGCTTTGTTCTATGCATGGACATTATAAAATGAAAGCTGAGGAGTATGAAAGCATATTGAGGAAACTTCATACAGACGATTCCTTAGTTGAATTGCAAAGCTTCCAGCATCTCAATTCAGAACGAGACAGCTTAGTACATGAAACTAAGTTAAGGACAGAGGCAAGAATTGCGCAACTGCAGGAAATGGCATCCCATGTTTCTGAGTCTACCAAGTGTTCAAAGCGTACATCTAAGTCACGTTCCTCAAAATCTTCCACACTCAGTGAGCAACTTATAAAAGCACGTGCAGAGGCGGAAGCTACTAAGATACAGGCAGCCTTTGCACAACAGAAATCAGAAATGGAAGCTAATGCAGCAGAAATGGAAGCTAAGGTAGCTCAACAGAAAGCAGAAATGGAAGCTAAGGTAGCTCAACAGAAAGCAGAGATGGAAGCTAAGGCAGCTCAAAAAAGGGCAGAACTAGAGGCTCTAGAGAAACAGTATGAGCATGCTGCAGCCATGGCAAGGTTAAGCATTTTAGAACAAGCCATCAGTGGAAGTGAAAGAGACAGCACCAGTTTGTGTGATGTGGAAACAGAGGATCCCCTCAAGCGCACAAGAGACTATGTACTAAGCCAAAGCAGTGAATCCCTATTTGCCACAAATGTTCCAGTCAGGGACAACATTTCTCCAGAGCAACAGGGCACAGTATCTTCTGCAGCACACCGCATTCAAGGTCAGTACAATGCCCTGCCTGTCCAGCATCCAGTTTCTTCTTCCTTCATGGATTCCCAAAGCCTTGCACCTCAGCAAATGCAATATACTGATACTCAGGTAAACACCAATGTGACACCATACTACCAGACTGCAAACAACCGTCCAGTCTCACATCCATATGTGGCTAAACCTATGGACTTTAAGCTAGCTCCTAGGCTGAATGCCTACGCAGCCCCTACACTACCTACCTCTGTTAACCAGAACCCCACTAACAACGTAATCACCGCTACTCAGCCAGCAACTCAATATTTAAAGTCAGAGAGAACAGACATGTCAGAGTTTGCAAGGTACATGGTTCGCCGTGAGCTTACTAAGACTGGACTCACAAGGTTCGATGACCAACCTGAGAACTACAGAGGCTGGAAATGTGCCTTTAAAACTGCAATTAGTGACCTTGGCATTACTGCAGCTGAAGAATTAGATTTGCTTATCCGGTGGCTTGGCCCACAGTCCACAGAACGTGCTAAAAGACTCAGATCCGTCCACATTTACAACCCCATAGCAGGCCTTACCGCTGCTTGGAAAAGACTGGAGAAAACCTATGGCAGTCCTGAAGCAATAGAGAATGCTCTGTTCAAACGGTTGCAAGGGTTTCCAAAGATATCTGGTAAGGATCATCAGAAATTTCAAGAACTTAGTGACCTACTCATGGAGCTCCTACTGGCTAAGGCGGACACTCTCCTACCGGGCCTCAGTTACCTGGACACTGCTCGTGGGGTAAACCCGATAGTCTCCAAGTTGCCATATAATATTCAAGAAAGGTGGACCACAGTTGGGTCAAGATACAAAAATGAGAATCAAGTCTCCTTTCCTCCATTTTCCTACTTCTGTGAGTTTATCAAGAACATTGCAGAATCCAAGAATGACCCAAGCTTTTCCTATGGGGATCCCAGTGTTCCTGGTTCACCTCCTATTAAGTATGACAGCTCACATTCTAACTACAGAAACCGCAGAGGCCCAGTTTCGGTGAAAAAGACTGATATTCTTCCTATACCTACATCAGCACCAGAAGAAAGCAGTTGCAACAGCAACCAAGACGAAAAGGTAGAAAATCCTAACCGTCTGTGTCCTATTCACAAGAAGCCTCATCCCCTCAAGAAGTGTATTGGCTTCAGGAGGAAACCAATCCAGGAACGTAGAGAGCTTCTAAAGAAACTAGGGATATGTTTCAAATGTTGTTCCTCTACTGAACATGTTGCTAGAGACTGTAAAATTGCTATTAAGTGTATAGAGTGTGGCAGTGAGAACCATGTACAAGCTCTTCATCCATCCCAGCCTAGTGCCACACCACCTAGAGGTTCCCCTTCCCCAACTAAGCATGGCAGGGAGAACACAGATCAATCAGCAAATACTACCACAGTATCTTCCTCATGTACAGAAGTCTGCGGAGAAGACCTTTGTGACAAGTCCTGTGCAAGGATATGCCTAGTCAATATATACCCCAAGGGCCAACCAGAAAGGGCTCTGAGGGTGTACGCCATCTTGGACGACCAGAGCAACCACTCACTTGCAAGGTCAGAACTCTTTGATCTGTTTAACTTAAAGGGTGATACTTATCCATATACCTTGGGTACTTGTAGTGGCATATCAGAGGTTTCAGGAAGAAGGGCCAGCGGTCTCGTAATAGCTTCTCTCAAGGGCAATTTGGAGATACCTTTGCCCACACTTGTTGAGTGCAACCAGATACCATCAAACAGAGAAGAGATACCCACACCAGAGGCGGCTTTCCAGCACCCTCATCTAAGGGCTATAGCCAGTGAAATACCATCCCTTGACAAAAATGCAGACATTCTAGTTCTGCTAGGTAGAGACATTCTCAGACTGCACAAAATACGCCAGCAAATTAATGGACCACATGATGCACCATTTGCCCAGCGCCTCGATCTAGGATGGGTAATCATTGGCAACGTCTGCATAGGTAGGATGAAAAGGCCCACCAATATTTCTTCATTTAAGACGCATATGTTACCAAATGGTCGCAGCACTTGTTTTCAGCCATGTCCACATCACTACCAAGTGAAAGAGAAGATAAGCAACAGTAAGTGGCTGCATAATCACCGAGACAACGTGAATACTTTCCTGCCTGGGGACGACACCCTTGGATTAACAGTGTTCAATACAACAAGTGATGACAACAAGCTGGCACCGGCAATAGCTGATAAAGAATTTCTCAAACTTATGGACAAGGAATTCATTCAAGATGACTCCAACAGCTGGGTAGCACCTTTACCTTTCCGCTCCCCGAGATCAAAACTACCAAACAATCTGAAGCAAGCAGTTTCTAGATTTTCCTCTTTAAAACGTACCCTCAAGAGGAAACCAGAGATGGAGAAACACTTTGTAGGTTTCATGCAGAAGGTATTTGAGAGAGATCATGCAGAACCTGCACCTCCACTAAAGGAAGGAGAAGAATGCTGGTATCTTCCATCATTTGGCGTGTATCACCCTCGCAAACCTGACCAAATCAGGGTCGTGTTCGATTCTAGTGCTCAGTATGAAGGCGTCCCTCTCAACAACCTGCTCCTCACTGGTCCTAACCTAAACAACAGCCTCATAGGAGTCTTAATCCGTTTCAGACAGGAACCAGTTGCAGTGATGGCCGACATCCAACAGATGTTTCATTGCTTCATTGTTAAGGATGATGACAGAAACTATCTCAGGTTCCTATGGCATAAGAACAATGATGTCAACAATGAAGTCATAGATTACCGGATGAAGGTACATGTCTTTGGCAATAGCCCATCTCCTGCAGTAGCGATCTATGCACTGAGAAGGACCGCCCATGAAGGTGAGAAAGAGTATGGCTCTGATGCTCGTCAGTTTGTTGAGAGGAACTTCTATGTTGATGATGGTCTTAAATCCTTACCTGCAAGTGAAGAAGTGATCGATCTCCTCTCTAGAACACAGGAAATGCTGTCTGTAGCTAACCTCAGACTTCACAAGATCATCTCCAACAATATGGAGGTAATGAAGGCATTTCCCTCTGATAATCATGCAATCAACTTGAAGGATCTTGATCTCAGTTCTGATACTCCTCCTATGCAACGCAGCCTAGGATTGCTATGGAACACTGAACAAGACACATTCACATTCCAAGTGTCTTCTTGTGACAAACCTTTCACCAAACGAGGAGTTTTATCTGTTGTGAACAGCATTTATGATCCTCTTGGTTTCATTGCTCCCATCACCATTCAAGGCAAGCTACTACTAAGACAGCTTACCACTGAGAACATGGACTGGGACACTCCATTGCCTGCTGAGAAACAACTGAGGTCTGACTGTGGCACTAACTTCGTTGGAGCCTGCAAAGAACTGCAGTTAGACAGCTTCTTATCCAACAATGGGTGCACTTGGACGTTTAACCCTCCACATTCATCCCATATGGGAGGTTCCTGGGAACGTATGATTGGGATCACACGCAGAATCCTTGACTCTATGTTGATGGACCACAAGTCGACACTGCTTACCCATGAGATGTTAATAACCTTTCTTGCTGAAGTGTCTGCGATAATCAATGCAAGGCCACTTGTCCCAGTATCTTCAGACCCTGAATCTCCAATTATCTTAACCCCAGCAACGCTTCTTACTCAGAAAATTGGTACTGCTGCTACCTCTCCACGTACCTTAGATCACAGTGACATTTACAGACGCCAATGGAAACAAGTTCAACACCTGTCCAATGTGTTCTGGCACCGCTGGAAAACAGAGTACCTCCACATGCTACAGAGCCGTCACAAATGGCAGACCTCAAAACCTAATCTCCAGGTGGGTGACCTCGTCCTTCTAAGGGATAAAGAAGTCCATCGGAATGAATGGCCTATGGGTCTCATCACTAAAGTTGTCCCTAGTGATGATGGGAAGACTCGGAAAGTGGAGGTCAAGGTAACCAAGGGAGGCTCAGTGCGAGTTTTCTTCCGCCCAATTAATGAACTGGTGCTTCTTCTTCCAAGAGGAGATGTCACATAAAAGAAGATAAGGACACCATTCACAGCTCATGGTGGGGAGCTTCCTTCCATGAACTAAAACCGTGTACTTGTGGATTACAGTGTGGGTCGGTGGAGGTGTTGGCAAATTGCGGCTTCCCGATCTGAAGATTGGTTTATTTGGACTAACTGTTGATTATTGTTTGTTGTGCATGTTTCTTTTTTGTTTTTCAGGTTTGAAGAGGACCTTATGGACATCTCAGGACATTTAATGTTTGTTTTCATTGAAATCTAAAGATTTCAGGCGGGGAGTGTCATGTCCCAGGACTTGGTTTAATTCACTGACATGTATCTGTGATACTGTTTGTCTTTGTAGTTTGTCCCTTTTCTCTCTCTGTATCCTTAGCTGTGATGCTGTAGCTCCTCCTCTCTCTCTCTCTCAGTTTAGTTTCACTTCTTTGTAAGCAACATGTCTGCTCAGCTCCTGGTATTTCATCATTTTTCACCTACTGCTGTATGAGGTTCTACAAGATTTACCTGGATTAAAGCATCTGGAATCTTATCTACGCCTCCTCAGTTGAGTTGAACACTATCTGATAAATATCTTGGTGTAAATTGCTGGTTAGCATAGAGACTACAGGACACGCTCACAACCTCACACTTGCAGCCAAGCTATTGAGTCAGAATAATCTCAGAGCTGTGTGGAAGGAGGGAAGGAGGGGGAGGGAGAAGAGGGAGGAGGCAAGAAAAAACAAAAAACAATCATTTTTTGGCCAAAACCGGTTGGGGCCCCGGGGGGGGGGGGGGGGGACCCCCGCCCAAAATAAAATTTTTCCCCTTTCTTTCAAAACTAATTAAAAAATAAAATAAAAAAAATAAAAAAAAAAAATAATTTTTTTTATATAAAAAAAAAAAAAATTTTTTTTAGGTTTTAAAATTTTATCTTTCTTTTAATATATTTTTTCTTTTTTTTTTTTTTTTTATTAATTTTTTTTTTTTTTTTTTTTTTTTTTTTTTTTTTTTTTTTTTTTTGGTTTTTGCACCCACAGTACAGTTTGACTTCCAGTAGGTCATCAGACTCTCTAACACCAGAAATGATGAACCGCAGGAACTTCAGAGGTTGCGTTCATAATATGTGAGCAATAAAGCAGTCATGTTACACCAATCTGAAACTGGCCCTAGTTATCATATTAATTAGGTATAGAGATTTATAATTATTCATTAGAGATACAATTTTTCAAGGGGGACAGATGTCCTCATTGATATATCAAGAGGTAAATTAAACTGACACCCTAATATAGTGGTTATCACACTACTTTGGCCACATATACAAAAGAAAAAAAGGGGGTAGTTATCGGGTAAATGTGGAAGTGGTTAGATTTCTGTATCTGAGGGGCCCTAGGATATTTTGGATCATTCTGCCCCAGCCATTATTTCCTATTGTTCACTTTATTTCTTTGGCGTATTTACGCATGTTGATCAAGTCTATACCGACAATTTTTACTGAGTTGAATAAAGGTTATTTTTTAATAGTTGTGTTTTATTTATGTTGGATTGTTGTCACGAGCACTGTTAACACCCTTGTCTAGTTTCAAAACATACACTTTAAATCAAAATTGTATGAAGGTGCCTGTTCTTATACAGTACCAAGTGACATTTTGAAAATGCTACTGGTGTCTACTTTCAGAAAATATATAGGTATGAGGGGTTTGTATAATTTTTTAATGTTGTAATTTAGGTTTTATTTGTCCATCTCAAAACTGTGAAAATTGCCCTGGCAGCCAGCGGAGAAAAAAAAAAATCTGAAAACTCCTGGCAGTGAAAGGGTTAAACCGGGAGAAGATGGATGGAGTCATTAAACTGTGGGGATAGCTGATGGAGGACATTATATTGTAAGGTGGCACTAGGGAAGCATTATACGCATTATACTGTGTTAGGGCCTCTATGGGGGTATTATAATTTGTGAAAGTCGGGTATTCCTAAGTGGTGGTGATGGGGGGGGCCCACTTATGAAACCTTTGCACTGAACCCAGCAATGTGTTAAAACAGCCCTGCTAAGGAGCATACTGAAGAAGCACATTAATGGGGTATTATACTGTGTGGGAGCACTAATGTCCCATTAGTGCCCCCCCACAGTATAATGCTCCTTTATGCCCCCACTCACAGTATAATGCTCTATAATGCCCCCACTCACAGTATAATGTTCATTAACGCCCCCCTACAGTATAATGCCATGTTATTGCCCCCTGCAATATATAATTCCATGTTTAGTGCCCCGGCACAGTATAATGCCTTGTTAGGTGTTCCCGCACAGTATAATGCCATGTTAGTTGCCCCTTACACCATGTAATGCCACGTTAGTTGCCCCCAAACTGTGTAATGCCACGTTAGTGCATCCTGCACAGTATAATGCTATGTTAGTCACCCCACACAGTGTAATGCCACGTTAGTGCCCCCCGCACAGTATAATGCCATGTTAGTCACCACTTTTAGTAAAGGTCCATTGACTGGGGTCCAACATCATGTAAAGGTCCATGCTGCACATGTCCAGTATTTATGGTATTTTTCGGACCATAGACACACTCCAGATTTAGCCAAAAAAAATTAGCATTAGGCCGTGGCAACTAACGTGGCATTATACTGTATTTGGTGATTAATGTGGCATTATACTGTGTGTGGGGGCAACTAATGTGGCATTACACTGTGTGGATGGTGACTAACGTGGCATTATACTGTGTGTGGGGCAATTAACGTGGTATTATACTGTGCGGGTGGTGACTAACGTGTCATTAATAATAATAATAATAAATTTTATTTATATAGCGCCAACATATTCTGCAGCACTATACAATTTGTAGGGTTCAAGTACTGACAAACAAGATACATTACAAAGAAATAGTCAATTCACACACTGGGACTGAGGGCCCTGCTCGCAAGTGCTTACAATCTATGAGGTAGAGGGGGCGACAGAAGAGGGAGCAGGGGCGGCAACAGACGTAGCATTGCTTGTACAATGGTCAGACAATTTTGTAATAGAGGTTACTGTCATTACACATATATGAAGCTGTATGAGCCATCACCATTCATGTCCCTTAACGTGCAGATGGTGCCTGGACATATAGAGTTAGTCTGATACGGCATCATATCCTGTGAGGTAATGTTGGAGCATAAACAGAGGAGAGTACGTTTTTAGGATTCTAACTACGGAAGGGTTTACATTAGAAGTTGTGATAGGCCTGTCTGAAAAGATATGTCTTTAGTTTACGCTTGAAGCTGTGGAAATTGGGGGTTAATTTGATAGTCTGGGATAGAGCATTCCAGAGAAGTGGTGCAATTCGGGAGAAGTCTTGTATATGAGTGTGGGAGGTTCTGATAATAGAGGATGTTAGTCTTAGGTCATTGAGTGAACGGAGAGCACGGGTTGGGTGATAGACAGAGATGAGGGAGGAAATGTAGGGAGGTGCAGCATTATGGAGAGCCTTGTGAATGAGGGTGATAAGTTTATATTGTATTCTGTATTGAATAGGCAGCCAATGTAGTGACCGGCACAGACCGGAGACATCGCTGTAGCGTCTAGACTGATAGATGAGCCTGGCTGCCGCATTCAGAATAGATTGTAGAGGGGAGAGTTTAATAAGGGGAAGACAGATTAGTAAGAAGTTACAGTAGTCAAGGCGAGAGTGAATCAGGGCAACAATAAGTGTCTTTAGTGTATTTGTGGTAAGGAAAGGGCAGATACTGGAGATGTTTTTGAGGTGGAGATGACATGAGCGTTCGAGTGATTGGATATGGGGGGGTGAAGGAAAGGTCTGAGTCAAACAAAACCCCGAGGCAGCGAACATACTGCCTAGGAGTTATGGTAAGGCCAGAGACTGCAATGGAGATATCAGAGACAGATCTATTTGATGGTGGAAACAGCAGTAATTCAGTCTTTGAGAGATTCAGTTTCAGATAGAGCGAAGACATGATATTTGAGACAGCAGAGAGACAGTCACTGGTGTTCTGTATTAGTGCAGGGGTGATGTTACGGGATGACGTATATAATTGGGTATCGTCAGCATAAAGATGGTACCGGAAGCCAAATCTAGTGATGGTTTGCCCAATGGGGGCTGTGTAGAGGGAGAAGAGCAGGGGACCTAGGACTGAGCCCTGAGGAATCCTAACGGCAAGGGTAAGAGGGGAAGAAACAGAGCCCGCAAATGAAACACAGAAAGTGCAGTCAGAGAGATAAGAGGAGAACCCGGAGAGAGCGGTGTCTGTGAGGCCAACAGAACGAAGCATAGTGAGGAGGAGTTGATGGTCAATAGTGTCAAATGTTGCTGAGAGATCGAGAAGAATAAGAAGAGAGTAGTCACCTTTGGATTTAGCCGTCAGTAGATGATTGGAGACTTTTGTGAGGGCCGTTTCAGTAGAGTGCAGAGTGCGGAAGCCAGATTGTAAGGGGTCAAGAAGAGAGTTAGCAGAAAGATAGCGGATTAAACGAGAATAGGCTAAACGTTCCAAGATTTTGGAGATGAAGGGGAGGTTAGAGACAGGTCGATAGCAGCACAGGACGGGTCAAGGGAGGATTTCTTCAGTAGTGGGGTTATGACAGCATGTTTGAAAGAGGATGGGAAAATTCCAGAAGAGAGAGAGAGGTTAAATATTTTAGTAAGGTAAGTCGTGACGGCAGGCGACAGAGACTGGAGAAGGTGTGAGGAGAAAGGGTCACTACTGCAGGTCGTACAGCGAGAAGAAGAAAGTAGCTGAGATTCTTCCTCCTCTGTAACAGGTTCAAAAGATGAGAATGAACAGTCTGAATTGCGGCTGGTGAGGGGGTCAGTGCCACCTGGGGATTGGACAGTTATTTCCTGACGGATCTTATGAATTTTATCATGGAAATAAGTGGCTAGGTCATCTGCGCTAAGGTCTGTGAATGGCATCTGTACCTTAGGGGTGAGTAAGGAGTGAAAAGTTTCAAACAGCCTTTTAGGGTTACAGGAGAGAGAAGAGATGAGAGCGGTGAAATAGGCTTGATTGGCTAGGGGAAGGCAGAATTATAGGTTTTAAGCATAAATTTAAAGTGGAGGAAGTCTGCAGGTGAACGTGATTTTCTCCACAGACGTTCAGCACACCTAGAGCACCACTGAAGAAAACGTGTCTGTGGCGTGTGCCAGGGTTGCTGTCTCCTGCGTCTAACTTTTCGAGTGGAGGGGGGAGCCACCTCATCTAATGCACTCTTAAGGGTTTCATTATAGTGACTAGTGGCCAGATTGGGACAGGAGAGTAAAGAGATGGGGGACAGAGAGGATTGTACAGTATCTGAGAGGTGCTGGGTGTTAATATCACGTAAATACCTATATGTATGATGAGTAGGTGTGTCCTGTGAAGGAGAGAAAGCACTAATGGTGAGAGACAGAAGGTTATGATCAGAGAGGGGCAGAAAAAAGTTAGTAAATTTAGAAACTGTGAGGAGTCAATGGAAGACAAGATCAATGGTGTTGCCATCTACATGTGTGGTGGAAGAGGAAAGTTGTGAAAGACCAAAAGATGTGGTTATTGAGAAAAACTGAGGCAGATGGGGAGATAGGGGTGTCAGTGGAGATGTTAAAGTCACCCATGATGAGGATAGGAATTTCACTGGATAAAAAGAGGGGAAGCCAAGAAGCGAACTGATCCAGAAATTGGTAGGGTGAGTGGTAGATCACAGCTACACGGAAGGAGAGTGGGCGCAAAAGTCTGATAGCATGTACTTCAAATGAGGGGAATTTGAGTGAGGGTACTGGTGGGATGGCCAGAAAAGTGCTCTGCAGTGACAGAAGTAACCCTACCCCTCCGCCCTTCCTGTTGTCAGGCCTTGAGGTGTGTGAGAATTGTAGACCACCATGAGACGGAGCAGCAGGGGAAGCCGTATCAGACTGCTGGATCCAGGTTTCAGTAAGAGCAAGCATGTTGAGAGATTTACTGAGGAATAAGTCATTAATATATTCTAATTTGTTACACACTGAGCGGGCGTTCCAGAGAGAACAGTTAAAAGAGACAGGAGAAAGATAAGAAGATGGAACACGGTAAATATTGATTAGGTTTGTAGGATTCCTGTGTGTGTAGAAAGAGGAAAAATTAGGGAAAGAAGGAGGGCCAGGGTTTGGAGAAATGTCCCCAGCAGCTAGGAGGAGCAAAATGGACAGAGACAGAAGGTGGTTCAGTGATTTATGTGGATGTTTATGTTTGGTTTCACTGCTAAAAGCAGTATAGGGATTAGGGTGTTTGAAGAGAGTGAAAAGTGTGTGAGAGCTGTACATGGGAAAAGGCAGAAGAGAAGGACTGATATGGATAGTGTGCAATGGTGGTAGAGATGGAGGGGAGTTCTGCAGGAAGACAATTGCTAACATAGTAAGTGACAGTGCAGCTATATCATACCATGTGATAAAGCTTGTTGTTTTGGTTTTAAGATTACCTGGTGTTCTTCCATGGCTGGCCTGTCTTGTGCCCTGTCTAAGTGCACTTTGGTTAATATGCACTTCGGTTAAGATGGACAGCTGCATTAGAAAATGCCCCCCCTGCATTGGAACATTATACTGTCTGTGGGGGCAACTAATGTGGCATTACACTGTGCGGGTGGTGATTAACATGGCATTATACTGTGCAGGGGTGACTAACATGGCATTACACTGTGTGGAAGCTAATGTGGAATTATACTATACAGAGGCAACAAATGTGGCATTATACTGTGCAGGGGTGACTAACATGGCATTATACTTTACGGGGGCAATTAATGTGGCATTATACTGTGTGAGGGGTTATTAACATGGCATTATACTGTGGGGGTACTACGGCGCATTAGACTGTGAGTGGGGACATGAAGGAACTTTATACTGTGGGGAGGCACTAATGGGACATTAGTGCCCCCTCACAGTATAATGCCCCATTATTGTGTATCCTTAGTATCCCCCCACCCACAGTATAATTCCCCATTAGTGCCTCTCATACATAATTTATATTAACAGCGGCCAGGAGTAACATTCACCTCCTGCCCGCCGTCCCGAAGTCCTCATCCCTTACACTAAATGGCAGCAAAGATCGGCAATCATCCTTGCTGCCTGCATAAGATCTTACATGTATGAAGACAGCAGGGATGATTACCGATACCTACTGCCGCTAGTGCAGGGGATCAGGGCTTGGAGAGGAACTGCGTGTGGGAAAAGATTTCAGCTGTCTGTGAGTGTTTATGGCCGCAGAAAAAGGGTGGGTTCATACTACTTAAGAAAAGTAATCCCAAAAAGCTTTTTAAAATGCAGTGTGTTTGAAGCTTTTTTGAGGTGTCTCATTGATTTAGGCTAAGGCCCCACACAGCAGGTCGCAGCAAAAAAGCGCTGCAGACTTTCTGCTTCCATTATACCTATAGGGAAACCACTGGCGTTTCCGCAGGTATAATTGACATGCTGCGATCTCCAAAACCGTGACTGTTTTGGAAATCACAGTGTGTTCGCTGTGCGTATTTTTCTGCAGTGTGTGGATGGGAGAACTATGCAAGGACGGTAAAACACCACTTTTTTTATGCACTTTTTTTTTTTAGGCCTTAAATGGGAGTAGTGACTTTTTTATGTTTCAAGATAAGGCAGAATGAAAAAAGTAAAAGTGGATCAGTTTGCAGATAGTAGAGGTTAGAAAAGCTCATCACCTTTATAAGATGGCATTTTGGCATTAATGTAAGGGGTAAATGAGCCCATCTCTGAAGTTAACCCTTTACAGAGGACTTTTAATGTCTTCTGGCACTGGCAAATTTATATACCGCTGCAAAGCTGACAGTGTACTGAATTCAGAGCACTGTCAGCTTTGATGGTACGTGCCCGTTGATGGTTGGTGCCAAAACTAACATCCAGGTGCATACTGGGAAAGTTGACAGTGCACTGAATTCAGCGCAGTGTCAGCTTTCTAGTGCTATATAATACTGCCTGTGCCAGAGGACATAAAAGGTCCTCTTTAAAGACGTCGGCTAGTTTGGACCTTAATGCTCGGCGACCTTTTTCATATTTTCCTTTCCCGCCTTCCAACTTTTTTATTTTTCTGTCCACATAGCCAAGTGTGGGCTTATTCTTTGCAAAAGGAGTTGTACTTTTATTTGGCACCATTTGGGGTACATATAATATTTTTATTAGCTTTTATTAATGGAAGAAAAAAAACACAATTTTATAATTGTTTTGCATTTGTTCCTATTGCATTCACTCTGCATTAAAAATGACAATACAACTTTGTCTAGTGGGTCATTACGATTACAGAGATACCATATATATTTTAGTTTTATTATGTTTTACCACATTTACTAATAAGATGTCATTTTTTGAAAATGAACAATTTTCTTGGGGTCACCTATAACTTTTTTACTGTTTTGTTGACGGAGTTATGTAAGGGCTCTTTAATTGCCGGGCAAGTTGTGGTTTTTATTGGTGCCAATTTTTGGTATGTGTGACTTTTTGATGACTTTTTTATTTTTGGGAGGACGTAAGGTGACCAAAATACATTAATTTGTGCATTTCAGTAAATTTTTTAGGGCATTCACCATACAGGATAAAAACACTATTTTTGGATAATGAGGACTTATACACATGGGGATACCTAATATGTTTGTTTATTTTTTAACTTTAACTTTTGAAGCTACTACTGGAACAATAGATTTATGTTGGTGACATGTTAGGAATGTACGAACTAGCATCAGGTAATAATTGTGTGTAGCTGTATAGTGGCCTACCCAGAATTAATTTTACTGATGGGCCCTAGGCACCCCTGTCCAAGATACTGTAGTACCTAACCACCCGGAACCAACACTGTCAAAAGATTTTTCAGCTTAAGATGGCTTAGAATGAGTGAGATGCTTGGAACAATTTCCTAGCATCCAATACCACAAGGACCTTATGCATTTTAGATACTGCTGATCGATCCTGGGCAAAACCAACCTGAGCCAGGTCAATCCGGGCAGAGTACTGATAGCAGTCCTGGAAGCCCCATAGAAGTGAATGGAGCGCCTGTCATGCAAGTGGACTGACAATCCATTCACAAAAAGGTCTTAGGTAGACTTTCCTCCTCCTGGTCACTGGGAGACCCCAGGGCCCCAGTTATTGGACATTAAACCCCTGTCCTGTGGATAGGGATAAGTGTCCATAACGGAACAACTCCATTTAATGTTGACATTTATCATTGGATTTGGCCTATATAAAGCTGTCTATGTAAATCTTTTTCAGGATTTAGCACCACTTTGAATATACGCAGTGTTGGAATCAGTGGGGGTATGTTGACCCTCTAAATAGGTGTTATATAAATGTTTTAGTACCAAAGTTACCTGATGCATCAGAATTTCATGAAACTCTCCAATAAGGTCATCTGGCCCACAGCCAAGATCACCCTAGCAGTTCTAACTACAGCGCCCTCATGAAAGCCTTGTTACAGTATACTCACTTGCTCCTAGAGAACACATTTAGTCACTGATATGTAGGAAGTGCAGCAACCCAGACTAGGGTGTTTTCTACTGCTGTATGCATGTTGTTTATCACTTAAAGTGGCCTGTAACATGGTGGAGGCAGTAGAATATGTTTTGAGTGGTGATAGACTCCCATATTAGAAAGGAAGTATAAGCTATAGACCAAGTCAATGTGGATGATAAGCTATTACTTGGTGGAAAAACATCATAAGCCTAATGATTCGTGGGTGTCAAAAAGAACTAACATCTCACAAGGGTGCACCATGGGGCTTATAGTGAGTAAGATCTCATCCAGTCCACCCAGGGTTGCCAAAGTTCTTGCAGGACTTTTTAGACCACGATTTAAGGCAGACTTTGCGCCGGTCATACTCAGATGTGAATATAGACGTAGACTAGACAAATATTCTAGTCAGTAAAGTTGTTTCACTTTATTGTCCCATGTGGAAATAGTAGGTGGGTCTTTATTGAGCCACTAAAGCCAAAAAAGAAAACAAGGCTTTCCTTCGCCTGTTTCCCTGCATCTACAGCTGTCAATAGCTTTAAATAATATATCTGTACAGTGAAGTTGAGACTCCATGTAGCAGTTATATTGCTATTACATTTGCCATTAAAAATAAAAGGTCCTTCAGATTGTTTAATTTTAATACTGTGCTGATCCTTCTGTTGTCTTAGTTTTCAGTCACATCCTAGCTGTACCTTGGACATGGTGTGACTGATTGTAATGGGCAGGCAGCAAATTGTGGACCCACCAAGCTTCCAAGCTGATTTGACTTGGGGCCACCTCTTAGGGTGTTATCTTAGCAGACCCTCTGGTCTTTACTCTTTAACCCCCATAAGGGGAATTAGTCTTCGCTGTGGGGCGTCTGCCAGGACACTACCTCTTGAGTTGGTCCTGGTTGAGTAGAGGCTGATCTAACAGATGAGGGCAGTGGTGCACCACAGAAAATACATAAAAACACATAGTGTCTACAAAGACTAAAATAGACTAAAAAGAGAAGTAAAACACAGAGTAAAACACAGAAATACTGGGTAGGAGACACAGGATAGGTAGCAGAAGCCAAAAAGCTGCAGCTAGAAGAGTGTATATATAGAGCTCTCTCTCTCTCTCTCTCTCTAATTGCCAGAAGACACAAGGCCACAGGTAGCTGAGTTATATAACAAAAGGCACAAGGTCAACTACAGTGCTGGCCAAAAGTATTGGCACCCCTGCAATTCTGTCAGATAATACTCAATTTCTTCCAGAAAATGATTGCAATCACAAATGCTTTGGTAATAATATCTTCATTTATTTTGCTTGCAATGAAAAATACACAAAAGAGAATGAAAAAAAAGTCAAATCATTGATCATTTTACACAAAACTCCAAAAATGGGCCGGACAAAAGAGATTTGAAGGGTGCCTTCTCCAAACTGCCATTTTGAGATCTCTCCACAGGTGTTCTATGGGATTCAGGTCTGGACTCATTGCTGGCCACTTTAGAATTCTCCAGTGCTTTCTCTAAAACCTTTTTCTAGTGCTTTTTGAAGTGTGTTTTGGGTCATTGTCCTGCTGGAAGACCCATGACCTCTGAGGGAGACCCAGCTTTCTCACACTGAGCCCTACATTATGCTGCAAAATTTGTTGGTAGTCTTCAGACTTCATAATGCCATGCACACGGTCAAGCAGTCCAGTGCCAGAGGCAGCAAAGCAACCCCAAAACATCAGGGAACCTCCGCCATGTTTGACTGTAGGGACCATGTTCTTTTCTTTGAAGGCCTCTTTTTTTTCCCCTGTAAACTCTATGTTGATGCCTTTTCCCAAAAAGCTCTACTTTTGTCTCATCTGCCCAGAGAACATTCTTCCAAAAAGTTTTTGGCTTTCTCAGGTAAGTTTTGGCAAACTCCAGCCTGGCTTTTTTATGTCTCTGGGTCAGAAGTGGGGTCTTCCTGGGTATCCTACCATAGAGTCCCTTTTCATTCAGAATAGTACGGGTTGACACTGTTGTACCCTCGGACTGCAGGACAGCTAGAACTTGTTTGGATGTTAGTCGAGGTTCTTTAGCCACCATCCGCACAATCTTTTGTTGAAATCTCTCGTCAATTTTTCTTTTCCGTCCACATCTAGGGAGGTTAGCCACAGTGCCATGGGCTTTAAACTTCTTGATGATACTGCGCACGGTAGACACAGGAACATTCAGGTCTTTGGAGATGGACTTGTAGCCTTGAGATTGCTCATGCTTCCTCACAATTTTGCATCTCAAGTCCTCAGACAGTTCTTTGGTCTTCTTTCTTTTCTCCATGCTCAATGTGGTACACACAAGGATACAGGACAGAGGTTGAGTCAACTTGAATCCATTTCAACTGGCTGCAAGTGTGATTTAGTTATTGCCACCACCTGTTATGTGCCACAGGTAAGTAACAGGTGCTGTTAATTACACAAATTAGAGAAGCATCACATGATTTTTCAAAGGGTGCCAATACTTTTGTCCACCCCCTTTTTTATGTTTGGTGTGGAATTATATCCAATTTGGCTTTTTGACAATTCTTTTTGTGGTTTTCCATTGACGACAAATTAAATGAAGATATTATTACCAAAGCATTTGTGATTGCAATCATTTTCTGGAAGAAATTGAGTATTATCTGACAGAATTGCAGGGGTGCCAATACTTTTGGCCAGCACTGTAGGTATCAGAAGCAGGGATAAAAACAAACACAACAGGACTAGCATAAAAACAGGTTTAACAAAGACTCTGTTTTAAAACAAGTGAGCAGTAGTCATGCAAACAGAACTCAGGACATAACAAATAGGAAAAACAGATAGCAGAATATAACTCCTTGACCAGACAAAGTCGGGCTAAAGACACAGATTTATACAGATACAGAGACACAGGGATAGGCATGTGGATGTTTAGCATTTGCAAACACTAATATTTAAAGAGATAGAAGCAGATACAGAATACAGTGGTAAATAAGCTAGATCTGTTAAGAAAGACAGTAATGAGGCAAATGCAGAGTGCCAATATTACCCTGATACTTGGAAACCCAGCCTCAAAGTCTGCCATTCAAGAGCAAATAACTTTTGCGAAGATCAAATCACAATCATCCAATCACTTTTAAAAATTAAAGGGGTTGTGCAGGACCTCGGAAACATGGCTGTTTTCTTCTTCTCAAGAAGTGACTTCATGTCTGTTGGTCTCATGGCCATGTGGCAGCTTAGTCCCATTCATTTTAATGAGATGGAGTTGTGGCATTGCCATGTGACCAACAGACGTGAGGTCACTTCCTGAAAAGAAGAAAGCAGCCATGTTTTCTAAATCCTCCACAACCCCTTTAATGCTTAAAGTCCTTGCATTTTTTGCTCTGGACTACTGGTGAATCAGAATGTAAGACAACTTTGGAGCAAGTTTTATGGATGTTGTCAGGTGCTTCACTTAATTGCAATATCACGCGTGACATAGAATTAAAATTTATTTTATATTACTACGGCCTATTGTTTCACACACAAAAAGAAACAAACAAGCCCACACATAAATACACAATATATTTGTAATGCTTGGCTGCTTCATCTTGTGCTAGTGTGCTGTGTGAGATAGCAGCCAACTACTAGGCTCTGTGTAATTCTGCTGCAGTCATGCATGACCTTACCATATGGTTTTGGAAAGAACATTTTGTTAGGCTAGCTGATGGTAAAATAATAACATTGCTTTTTTTTCATTATTTATTTTTTACATTTGGAAACCATAAATCATGTTCAGGTCAAAGTTATGATCAGATCAGAAAGGTATAACTTAACAAAAAAGAAGAAAGTATTGCATAAGTTATATAATTTATATACTATATAGTGTAGATGTACTTTTATCCAAAATCTTGTATTAGATACAAATCTAAAGAGCATTTGATGTGTAAAAGGCTGTTGTCAACCATTTAACAAGCTAATGTGTTTAGTATTTACAGTAGGTGGCTTGAGGTTACCTCTAGCTGAATGGGCTCAGTTCTTGTGTTTTGAAGGTTCATATTTTAGGTGAACTAGTGCATTTAAAATAAAACAGGTCAAAGGATAAATATAATAATGCGTATCCAGAGTTCTTAAAGAACTCCAAGCTGTGGTTGCTGCCCCTCTAACTTATATGTTTAAGTAGGCTCTCTTAACAGGTGATGTTCCTAAAGATTGGAGAATGTTCTATAAAACAGGCAGTATAAAAGTAGTAGTAAAATAATATAAATAAGGATAACTGACCACCTAAAAACAAACTATTTATTGGACCTAATACACTCATTGACAAAAAAAAAATAATGTGCCGAGATAAAAATGTCAGATTGCTGCCAAACTTGACATGCAGTTATGCCTCAGGCAGATGTGTAAATTATTACAGGTGTGGTCTAAATTGACAGTGAGTTTGCTGACTGCTAGACATGCCTTGTTGGCGCACCTGAAAACTTTTTGACCAATTGTCAAACCTTGAGAGGGAGCACATCATTAGACTGAGAGGAGCAGGAAGGTAATTTCAACAAATGGCCCACTATCTAGGCCAGGGGTATTCAACTACTTTTAGTAAAGTCCACTGCCCGGGGGCTGTCATCAGATAAAGGTCCGAGCTGAACAGCAGCTGAAAATGTCCAGTATATACTGAATTTTTTGGACGATAAGACATGTCTGACTATAAGATGCACTCCAGGTTTAGACAAGAAAAATTAGGAAAAAACATTTCATATTAATCTAAATTTTCCTGGTGGTCAAATGGAGTAGATGGGTCAATGTATCTAACTAGTGAGGGGGCACTAAGGAGCTTTATGCTGTATGAGGGGGACATTAAGGAGCATTATACCATGTGGGGAATTAATTAAGCATTATTCCGTGTGAGGAGCATTAAGAAGCATTATACTGTGCAGAGGACATTAAAGAGTATTATACTGTGTGGGGGCAATAATATAGCATTATTTTGTGGGAGCACTAACAAGACATTATACTGTGTGTGGGAAACATTATACTACATATGGGGCACTAATATGGCATTATACTATGTGTGGGTGCACTAACGTGGCATTATACTGTGTGTGGGGGCACTAAGGAGCTTTATAATGTGTGGGGGCACTAAGGAACATTATATTATGTAGGGGCACTAATGTGGCTTTATACTGTGGGGGGGCATTAAGGAGCATTAAACAATTTGGGGGCACTAAGTAGCATTCTGTGTGAGAGGAATTAACAGGGCACATTATATTTTGTACTACTTTATGGGCAATAATATTAAATTATACTGTGGGGGGGCACTAAGGAGCTTTATACTGTGTGGGGGCACTAAGAAACATTATACCATGTGAGGGCACTTATGTGGCGTTATACTATGTGTGTGGGTATTAAGGAACATTAAACTGTGTGGGGGCACTAAGTAGCATTATACTGTGTGGGAGGCACTAACAGGGAACAATATACTTTATACTACTTTGGGGGCAATCATTTTGCATTATACTGTGTGTGGGGACACTAAGGAGCTTTATATTTTGTGGGAGGCATAAGGACTTTAATACTGTGTGGGGGCATTAACATGGCATTATACTGTATGTGGGACTGCTAAGGAGCTTTATACTTTGTGGGGGGCACTAAGAAACATTATACTATGTGGAGGGCACTTATGTGGCTTTATACTGTGTGTGTGAGGCATTAAGGAGTATTAAACTGTGGGGGAGGCACTAATAGGGCACTTTATACTTTGTATTACTTTGGGGACAAAAATATTGCATGCATTATGCTGTGTGTAGGGGGCACTAAGGAGCATTATACTATGTGGGGGGCACTAATGTGGTTTTATACTGTGTGTGAGACATTAAGGCACAATAAACTATATGTGGGGAGGCACAAAGGAGCATTATACTATGTGGGAGGCACTAAAGTCTCACATTATATTTTGTGGGACTATATGGTGAGGGGGTACATAGGAGTGTTATACACTAAGGAACATTATACTTTGTGGGAGGCATTAAGGCGCAATACTGGGACATTAGTGCCCCCACACAGTACAATGCCCTATTTCCACACTATAATGAAGTATGTGTGCCTCTTCAAAGTATGCTCCTTAGTGCTTCCCTACACACAAACAGTAAAATTCCCCATTAGTGCCCCACAAACAACTAACATTAACAGTGGCTGTAAAAAACAGTCATCTCCCACCCACTGTCCCCCAAGTCCTGATACCTTAAACAAGCAGCAGCAGAGATTGGCAATCATCCCTGTTGCCTGTGCAAGAGCACACTTGTGTGAAGGCAGCAGGGATGATTACCGATTCCTGCAGTTGTTATTGTAAGGTATCAGGGCTTGGGGGACAGGACAGGGGATGAATGTTTATCTTGGCTGCTGTCATAATGAAAAGGCAAAAAAGCAGGGGTCCAGACCACGGTCCGCCAGTTGGGTATGCCTGATATAGGCCATTCTGACCTAGCTGTTAGGAGATTTTGGAAAGAGTGGATACATGAGGGCATACACACAATTATCAGGCTTCGGCTGGCCAAGATAGATGACCAGTATAGAGGATCATTTGATCTGCTGACAAGCAGGATCTACAGGCCCAAGTGTAACATCTGTGGGCAAATGTCCAGCACACTCTTGATCCAATAAAAGTGTTTATTTGAGGCAATTAAAACCACCTACATGCAGGAACACTGACGCATTACAGGCAGACACTGGCCTTATTCATAGCATAATAACGTATACAAAACAGTTTAATGCCAGGTATATAAATATGGAGGTAGCTCAGGAGCTGTATAATACAGTGAAGACTTGGTGCATTAAGGCCCCAGGGGTTTAGGTGAAAGCTGACCAAGCCTATTGAAGTCTCCTAGGCTTGTCTGGCATAGCCTGGGAGACTTCAATCCTGTCAATTTGCAGTGAATTGCAAGTCTGTAATAAAAGTGCCGCAATTTTACAATGTTATTTTATAATTCAAATCATCCCCCCCTTTCCCTAGACAGGGCCGGCGTTAGTGGGGGGGGGGGGGGCCGCAATAACCAAAGGAGCCCCCAAGGGATTCGGGGCACCAGACTTTTCATCTGGTGCCTCTGATCAGGGCAGCACCCCTTTCAAGTGAATCGGAGTTCTCAGGACTCCGATACAGCTGAAACCAACCTGTATGACAGAGAAGGGAGGTATAGTCTCCATCCTCTGTCATCGTGTATTCCACAGGTATATTACATATACCGTCCGGCCACAGGCAACGTAATGATGTCATCACATCGCGCCGCCTGTGCCGGACGTCTGACTTCAGGAGTATGGTTTGCACCTCTGCTTGGCAGCGGATCCGGGTAAGTTTAAGGTGAGTATAACATTTGTTGTTTTCTATAGAACTAGAATGGAGGGAACACTATAAGTAACAGGGGGCACTATATGTAATAAGGAGGGTTATAATTAATATAGAGGCACTATACATAATAAGTAATATGGGGCATTGACTAGTAAAAGGCGCTATATGTAATAAGGGGGCACTATAACTTGTAATATAGAGGCACTATACATAATAAGGGGGCGCTATACCTAATAAGGGGGCACTATAACTTGTAATATAGAGGCACTATACATAATAAGGGGGCACTATAACTTGTAATATAGAGGCACTATACATAATAAGGGGGCACTATAACTTGTAATATGGGGCATTAACTAATAAAAAGGCAATATATGTAATATGAGGGGCAATAAGTAATAAGGAGGCACTACGTGTAATTAGGGGTGAGTAAAAGTAATAAAGAGGCACTATAAGAAATAAGGGGGCTCTATAAATAATAAGGGGCACTATAATTTATAAGTTGGCACTGAAACCTATGAGGTGGCATTATTACTTATTAGGTGGCACAAGGGGGGTTATTTTTACTGTATAGAGGAAGAAATGGGGTTGTTACCATTTTGGAGGTACAAAGTGAGTAGTAATAATAATAACACCCATTTTATGCTCCCAAATATTAATAACAATGCACTTTTTAACTCCACACAATAAAAATCTTCATTATTTTGTAAGGGGCATAAAGGTGGGCATGTGTCCTGTGTAGTGGGCACAGAGGGGGAGTTTTTACTTTGTTGTGGCATAATGGTAAGCATTATTACTATGTGGGGGCACAGATGTGGCATCATTACTGTTCAGGAGCACAGAGGTGGGCATTACCATTTGACGCATTATTAAATCTTTATGTTAAATAAACAATCCAAATTTATCATGATAGAAGTGTGTGGTCACTTGGGGTGTGTGGTATAAAAGGTGGCACTAGTACTATGTGGTGCATTACTACCATCTGCAGCAACTAATGTTTGGGCAAAGTATGGGGCACAATTTTTTTTCAGGGACAATAAAGAAGAGGTATCTATCACTGTATGGTGGTAATTAATATTGGTCTTTGTACGGTGGCAGTAACAGTATGGTGGTAATATTAAAGGAGATGTCCGTGCTTAAAGCTATTTATGGTCTATCCTCAGTATAGGACATAAACCATTTGATCAGTGGAGGTCCCCCCGCCACCCCCATGGACAAATTATCTCTATGAACCCTGTTTCCAGTGCCTGTCCTATAAGTTATACAAGGCCAGAAACAGAGAGCTCTGTCCCCTGTATAGCTCATTGAAGTCAGTGGGCAGTAAAGTGAAGGTGCCTGGACTGAGGACAGAGCTTTCTGCTTCTGGCCCTGTATTTGTGTATAGGATGGCGCTGGAAATGGCTCCATACAGCAGATCGGTCCGGAGGCTAATTGTTGGTCCCCCATTGATCAAGTATTTATAAAGTAGCTTAAGTTATTATGCAATGGTTGCTGTCATAGTGTTGCAGCATTATATAGAGGTATTATTGGTAATATTAGTCTCTGCATTGTGTGTTTTGTTCCATAACAGTATGGATGTAATATTTAATCACTGTATGGTGGTAAAATTTGGTACAGTATTATTATTTGATAACTGTATATGTTTATAAGTATAAAATGTGTGTGTATAGGGAGTCAGACCTTATCTTTTAAGACTTTGGTAACTCCGATAGTGCTGTAGTGCTCTGCACAGGACCTTGACTGAATATGATTGTCTTACAGTAAATCAAAATTTGGGGCCCCGCTTTTAATTTCGCCCAGGGTCACACTTTGTCTAAAACTGGCCCTGTCCCTAGAACACATGTAAAGTAAAAAAAATAAAGTGAAACACATTCACATTAGGTATCCCTGTTTCTGAAAATGCCTAAAAATATTTTTCTCATACGGTGAACGATGTATTGGGAAAAAAAGAGCCAAAATGCCATTTTGCTTCGATTCTCTTAAAAATGTAAATAAAAAGCGATCAAAGCAATAGACATTCCTTAAAATGGTATAGCTAAAAGTACATCTGGCCCTGCACAAAACGATGCATCTCTATATACAAAAATATAAAAAAAAATTATGGGTGTAAGTTTTGGATTTTTTTAAGGTGTTAAAATGTAAATAAAACCGCATTGCGGTTTTTCCAGCAGTGCTTTTCACAGAAAGTCCACAGTCTGCTTCAATTATACCTATACGGAAACCATCAGGGTTTCTGTATGTATAATTGACATGCTGCAATTTCCAAAAACTGCATTTTGGAAATCACAGCATTTCCACTGTGGGTATTTTTCTGCAATGTGTGGATGGGATTCTAGGGAATCTGTAAAACATTGCGGTTTTTGCTGTGGCATTTGCCGTGGCCAAATGCAGTTTTTCTCCAATTCCAATCCATTCTGAATTTTTTTCTAGCTTCCCAGAACTTCATACAGAATATTAAATGGTACTATTATGAAGTACATTTCTCTGGTCGGAAAATGTAAAAAGTTATGGGGTTTGGAAGGAGGGGAGTTAAAAATTAAAATTAAAAAAAAAGCCTACAGCAGGAAAGGGTTAAATAGTATCACTGGAGAAACATCACCAATTAATCACTAATAAACAGCTGGTGAATACCAAACAATTTAGAATACTTGGCAAATCTAGTTAAGTATACTTCCAAAATTATAACACATGTCGTAAAAATCACAATACATACAGTGCTGGCCAAAAGTATTGGCACCCCTGCAATTCTGTCAGATAATACTCAATTTCTTCCAGAAAATGATTGCAATCACAAATGATTTGGTAATAATATATTCATTTAATTTGTCGTCAATGGAAAACCACAAAAGGAATTGTCAAAAAGCCAAATTGGATATAATTCCACACCAAACATAAAAAAGGGGGTGGACAAAAGTATTGGCACCCTTTGAAAAATCATGTGATGCTTCTCTAATTTGTGTAATTAACAGCACCTGTTACTTACCTGTGGCACATAACAGGTGGTGGCAATAACTAAATCACACTTGCAGCCAGTTGATATGGATTAAAGTTGACTAAACCTCTGTCCTGTGTCCTTGTGTGTACCACATTGAGCATGGAGAAAAGAAAGAAGACCAAAGAACTGTCTGAGGACTTGAGAAGCAAAATTGTGAGGAAGCATGAGCAATCTCAAGGCTACAAGTCCATCTCCAAAGACCTGAATGTTCCTGTGTCTACCGTGCGCAGTGTCATCAAGAAGTTTAAAGCCCATGGCACTGTGGCTAACCTCCCTAGATGTGGATGGAAAAGAAAAATTGACGAGAGATTTCAACGAAAGATTGTGCGGATGGTGGCTAAAGAACCTCGACTAACATCCAAACAAGTTCTAGCTGCCCTGCAGTCCGAGGGTACAACAGTGTCAACCCGTACTATCCGTCGGCGTCTGAATGAAAAGGGACTCTATGGTAGGATACCCAGGAAGACCCCACTTCTGACCCAGAGACATAAAAAAGCCAGTCAAACATGGCGGAGGTTCCCTGATGTTTTGGGGTTGCTTTGCTGCCTCTGGCACTGGACTGCTTGACCGTGTGCATGGCATTATGAAGTCTGAAGACTACCAACAAATTTTGCAGCATAATGTAGGGCCCAGTGTGAGAAAGCTGGGTCTCCCTCAGAGGTCATGGGTCTTCCAGCAGGACAATGACCCAAAACACACTTCAAAAAGCACTAGAAAATGGTTTGAGAGAAAGCACTGGAGACTTCTAAAGTGGCCAGCAATGAGTCCAGACCTGAATCCCATAGAACACCTGTGGAGAGATCTCAAAATGGCAGTTTGGAGAAGGCACCCTTCAAATCTCAGGGACCTGGAGAAATTTGCCAAAGAAGAATGATCTAAAATTCCAGCAGAGCATTGTAAGAAACTCATTGATGGTTACCGGAAGCAGTTGTTCGCAGTTATTTTGTCTAAAGGTTGTGCTACCAAGTATTAGGCTGAGGGTGCCAATACTTTTGTCCGGCCCATTTTTGGAGTTTTGTGTAAAATGATCAATGATTTGACTTTTTTTCATTCTCTTTTGTGTTTTTTCATTGCAAGCAAAATAAATGAAGATATTATTACCAAAGCATTTGTGATTGCAATCATTTTCTGGAAGAAATGGAGTATTATCTGACAGAATTGCAGGGGTGCCAATACTTTTGGCCAGCACTGTACATAAATATCAATAAAAAGTATACACATATTTAAAGGGATTGTCCAGGATAACCATTTTTTTTTATATGAGGCCAGGGAAGGTGAAAAAAAATAAATAAAAACATACTCACCTGTCCTCTGTCACATGCGGTGGGGAAAATCACAGAGCAGCAGGTTGGGACCATGCTAGGAGGCACTGGAGCACTGGGGACAGGTGAGGTTATCCTGGACAACCCCTTTAAATAGGTGTACACAGTGACACAAAAAAGGGGAAAAAACAGCACCAAAACAGGACCAACTATGAACATACACGTCCAATACTACAATACTATGTATGACATCTGATGATATATTTGCCAAATGCTAATCTCTGTAACTATCCATAGAGTCATCCACAGGGAAAAAGGTAAATTGGACCAAAAACAGGACCAATACGTAAATATGGTTAAATACTGATATATTCTATCCCATGAAATATTATCTCCTATGGCTATGTTTTTGCTCAAGCCCTTGATCCTTAATTACTACTCCAATTCTTCTCCTGCCACGTCTGCTTCTGCTCCTGCTCCTGTTCCTCTTGGACCTGGAAACATACACACAGACAAAGTTGTTGGTACCCTTCTGTTAAAGAAAAACCCACAATGATCAATGAAATAAGTGAACACTGACAAAAGTATTAATGCATTTAACCCCATCCTGTTGCAGACATTTTTTGTTTTTCGTTTGTAACTTCCTGCCTTCCAAAGGACAAAGATTTTTTATTTTTCTGTTCACATAGGTATATGTTTGCAGGACAAATTGTACTTCATAATGCTACCATTTAATATTCCATATGATGTACTGGGAAACTGGAAATTTGGAAAATGGAGTGGAATCGGAGAAAAACTGTGTTTGTGCGACTTTCTTACAGGCTTTGTTTTCACAGTGTTCAGTGTGCAGCCAAAATGACATGTCATCTCTATTCTATGGGCTGGTACAATTCCACGTATGCCAAATTTCTATAGTTTTTTTTTTTTTACATTTTAACCCCTTAAAAAATTTCAATTTCTTATAGTCACCATATTCTGATATCTGTAATTTTTTTATATTTCCGTGTAAAGGGATGTATAAAGCCTCTTATTAGCAGGGACAGATGTACTTTTTAGTTATTCCATTCTGGGGAATGTCTATTGCTTTGATCGCTTTTTATCCAAATTTTTATGTGTGGTGAAACAGCGAAAAAACGACAGTTCGACTCTTTTGATTTTTTTCCCACTTCAGTGTTCACCATAGGGTGTTTTAGGACACAGGGATATCTAATGTGTATGTGTTCCAATTTTTTTTTTTTTTTTTTTTACTGAGCAACAATAATGGTATTTGTTTATTATGATAGACTGAATAAGAACTTTTTTTTTTATCTGCTATTGCATTGAATTGTATTTAGTCTGTACATTCTCCGCTTCACTACATAAGTAAAGACTGACTGGCAGGCCCAACTACACAGATGATGCCTGGGAGGAGAGGGAGGCTCCATCCCTGCAGAAATATGTGGACCTAATTGTGTTCTTATACTGCTCTTCATGTTTACTACTATTGCTACATCCCCTATATCTATGCACCTGGATCCTGACATTCAACAACCACAGGTGAAACAAGTGCTGTTGCAGACATAACCATGCCTGGCGTACATCAAGTTGTATTTCAAATGATTAGTTGATTTTCTTAACAGCAAGATCACATTTTGATGCAAAAAAGGTTTACCATGCCACATCCAACCCCTACAACAGCATGAAATGATTTTGAACATCAATAGCTTGGATTCCATGAAATTGTATTTTTGTTCTTTTTTGTAACTAAAAGTTTTATATTTTACCTTCAAATGCATTTCTAGAAGGCCTCCCCATACAATAAATATTATTGTTCCATGATCAAAGAATTGCACATGCAGTAAGTATACCCTGACTCAACCTGCCCAAATATCTAATTAAATGAGGGAAAAATCCTACTTTATTTAATTTGTTATGAATAGGAAAGAGCAAAAAAATGTCAAGCCTCAGCAATTCTACATTCTTCATTATAGTTTTCATAGCAAACAAAATTGTTGAACTAAATGTTTTTCCTATTTTTAAATGTATGTATGAACAGCTAAGTAAAGTGGAATCATATTAATTGTTGAGCTGAATTACTTGCATATTTGATGAATTCCAATAAGCTGAGTAGAGAATATTAAATGTAGCTTCGAATAATTCTTACAATATGACATCGAACCTGAAAGAAAAAGGACAGAAAACATATTTTTAGCAATTATAAAAATCTTCCATTAAAGATGAATCTTCATTTCAATCTAAATTACAAAATTCTTAATGTAATACATAGACAATCCAGTATAAAGGTCAAGATCAGTATAGTCTTATAAAGACTCAAAAGTAATTTTATTAAAATGTCCTTACATATATTCCTTGTACTGTATCTTTTCCTGTTTCTAGACTTTTTTTTTCATGAATCACAACCGTGGTCCCTCGCTGCCTTGAGGAATTATTCTTTTTCTGTTCCTAGAAATTCATTCTACATTCAGAACATAGCTTAAAATAAGGAAAGGTACTATACTCAACTGGTCTCCTATTTACTTCAACACTACAGTGAAGTATAGTCTTCATCACATAACTAATCTCTGACTACAGTGGCGATGACAATTGGTATAGGCCAGTGATGAAGAACCTTTTAGAGACTTAGTGCCCAAACTGCAACCCAAAACTCATTAATTTATCACAAAGTGCCAACACGGCAATTTAACCTTAATACTGTGCAGATCCACAATTGCGGACGGTTATGGACCCGCAAAATACGGTCGTGTGAATGGGGCTTTACAGAGCTTTCAATCATACAAACAACTTTGTACTGAAAGGTAGAAGTTTGCATTTGGTATAATTTTGAACAATTAATGTTCACTATTTGCACATCACAAGGCATTATGGGAAAGGAGCTGGGGAGCTCATACGCCCTCTGTTGGATATAACAGATCCTCAATTTGATTTTGACTCACCGAGTCTTGAGACAGCAAAAGGGATTTTAGCCAAGCCAATTTCACTTATCTGCATACAGCGCTGTTTCAGGATTGTTGTCCCTCATCAGTACAGAGCAAAGTGAACTGGCTGGCTTTGTGGGAGGCAATGAGTGGGTTAGGGACAAGAATCTCTCACATTGAGGAGAGCACCAGTGAAGGTGTGTAGAGATTGAATTGCCTTTTGCCCTCTACTTAGCATCTACATATCACAAGGCATTATGGGAAAGGAGCTGGGGAGCTCATACGCCCTCTGTTGGATGTAACAGATCCTCAATTTGCTTTTGACTCACCGAGTCTTGAGACAGCAAAAGGGATTTTAGCCAAGCCAATTTCACTTATCTGCATACAGCGCTGTTTCAGGATTGTTGTCTCTCATCAGTACAGAGCAAAGTGAACTGGCTGGCTTTGTGTGAGGCAATGAGTGGGTTAGGGACAAGAATCTCTTGCACAGTCACTATAAAACAGATCCTGTGCAATGTAAAGTTATTACAGCCTGTAATCATATCACATGTCTGCTATAAAACAGATACTGTGTGATATAAATAGTGAAGGGCTCCCATGCAGTACAATGTGCTCTACGGTGGCCCCCACCCAGTATAATATGCTCCTGTACTTACCTGCACTCCCACGAAGAGCAGCAGGTTGACCTTCCACCGCAAAGCAGGCACTGATGAATGACGTCAGCCCACCTGCATCAGGACAGAGGTTATAATCTTCTGTCAGTGTAAGCCACGGACCCGGTGCATGTGCATTTGCATATACAACTGAAAGAAGCACTAGATCACTCGCCAGGGGTTCTGGGACAGCTGTCCCGGATAGCCCTGTTAGTGAGCGATCAAGGAGCCTGGCTGGGGCGCTGGCGCACGTGTCCACAGAGAAGGCTCTGTGTGCCCACTCTGGCACACATGCCATAGGTTCGCCACCACGGGTATAGGCTGTCTATTCTTTGCCTAAACCGATTGGTTATTAATGCATTGTCTTGTTACAAACCCATTTTCATATACCATAGTAACAGACATGACAACTTACTCAGGTTTCCCAGCTCATGGGGTCACCCAGCGAACAGCTTTGCTCGCTCATTAGCAAACTGAACAAGGTAGCCTGGAGAACCTTTATCAACTTAAGGTTTAGTTTAATGCAGGGATTGAACCTAGGGCATGAAGTATACAAAGCTTGCTCCTTACTGAAGCAACCACCAGTCCCATTAACGTTAATGTCAGTTTTTTCTCTGACCTCTCCTCTGACCTTTTCACTTTCAATAGTATATTTCTTTCCATGTATAATGTATTGGTATATAGAGAAATATCTCTATATCTCAATACATTGCATGCTGAAATATATATTTATATAGAGATATTTCTTTACATACATTATACATAGATATTATATCTAACTATCTTAGTAATTACTAAACATAACAGCTTTAACAGTAAACTATAATAAACCCATATTAGTAATACACTATTATTATATGGGGTCCAGGGGTGAACCTAGCCTCTCTGCTGCCTGAGTCGAACTACAGAAAGGTCTTTGGTTGTGTGAGGGAGCCCTCCTAGTTAAAATTGTAGGACACCCCCCCATTTGAAGTTCAAAAAATCCCCTTATTTGGCTCCCACATAGTATAACGCCCCCTTTTTTGGCCCCCACATGGTACACCACACTCTTTATTGTGGCCCTCACACAGTAAATGACTTCCTTTTTTTGGCCTCTACATGGTATGTGATCTCACCTTTTTGGCCCACACACAATATATAACCCTCTTTTTTTGACAATCTACAATTGAATTAACATCCTGGACCTAATTAGTTACCAGCACCCTGGGATCTGGAATGGGACTTGAATTAACACACTTAGTAGGCACACTCATACCTAAAACCAGACATAACTACACCAATGACCAGAATTTATAACTATAACCAATAAGATATATACATAATTAATAGCACAAGCCCTTAGCATTTTTCCTCCTCTTCAAAACTTTACAGTTGGCAGAAAGCAGTCAGGCAGGTAATGATTTCCTGACATTCACCAAGCCCAGACTTGTTCATCAGACTGTAAGAAAGATAAGCACGCTTTGTCACTCCACAGAAAACATTTTCACTGCTCTAGAATCTAGTGGCAGCCTTCTTTACATCCCTCCATATCAATGCATGGCAGTGTGCTTGGTGATTTAAGGCTTACATGCAGCTGTTTGGCCATGGAAGCCTATGCCATGAAGCTCCAGGCACACAGATTTTGTGCTGATGTTAATGCCAGAGGAGGCTTGGACCTTTGCAGTTACTGAGGCAGCAGTGTGCTGGCAAGTGGAAACCTTTCATGCACTATGCTCAACTCTTGGCCTTGCTCTGTGACTTTACGTAGTCTGCCACTTCATGGCTGAGTTGCTGTGGTTTCTAAATGATTCCTCTTTTCAATAATTTGATTGTGGAATATCTAGAAGGGAAGAAATTTCACAAACTGACTTGTGTCATCCTTTCACAGTACCATTCTGGAATTCGGTGAGCTTTGTTTGTAAAGGTAGATGGCATGGCTAGGTGCTAAATGTTATACACCTGTGACCAGTGGTGTAGCTAAAGTCTTGTGGGCCCTGGTGCAAAATTTTGACTATAGTACCCACAGATGCGATTATCAAGAATACAGTGGTTGAGCACCACAGCACCCAGCATGTAAACAATACTGGGGGCTACATGTTCTGGGAAACGACTGATCTGCAGGGTCCTATCAGTCTAAGAGATCTAAGTCATCAGTGGGGGTCCAACACCTGGTGCTTTTGCAAGCGCCGTAACCCCTTCACTATTTACATCATATCGTTAAAACAGTACCTGTTTTATAGTGACCAAGTATTACGTGCCTGAAGTTAATCTATCAAATATTTAGGAGAGTCACTCTCTAAACTAGGACATATATATAAATATAAAATTAATCTTTATTGATATACGATTAAACATATGTATCAAAAATAATATTAAAAGGGCGCCTACAAAAATAAATAGCTGGGGTAGGGGAGGAATGATAATAGTGTTGTCCTAATTATACACTCAACCATTAAGCCCCCAATATAGCATCCAATCAAAGGCTACTAGCATTAGTATAATGCCTCAGGTGCAGGGTAGCTATAGTCTTGCTTATGCTCCCCTCTATTTCTTTCTCATTAGCAGGGTGTTGCGCTCATTTACAAGAAGCTCACTCATCACTCCTAGATATCCACTGGAAGCTTGTTTTAAAGGATGGACAGCACTCCAGGTAGTTGAGCTTGCTTGTAAGTTTTATTTCATTCCATGTTAGAACAATATCATATACAGGGTGTAGATACTTTAAGAGCAACATTTCGTACTGCAAGAGCCCTTCCTCAAGCATTTTGAATCTGAATATGAAGGAGTGATGGCTGCTGCAAATCTAGCACAAATATATTTCTCGTGGGGCCCAGGAGAAATGATCCTGTCCAGAGCTTGCTAAGGGAAGACATACATCTCCCCCATCCTTGGGTTCCTTACCAGGATCATTTCTCCTAGGCCCCTTGAGAAATATATTTGTGCTAGATTTGCAGCAGCCATCACGCCTTCATATTCAGATTCTAAATGCCTGAGGAAGGGCTCTTGCAGCCCGAAACGTTGCTCTTAAAGTATCTACACCCTGTATATGATATTGCTCTAACATGGAATGAAATAAAACTTACAAGCAAGCGCAACTAGATGGAGTGCTGTTCATCCTTTAAAACAAGCTTCTATTAAAATTGGTGTGTTTCAGTCAGCCACCGATGGAATAAGTGCACCCATCTGCAAGCTAAGGAGAGTGCTGCTCACATTAATATTGTATGATCATAGATATCCACTAGTCCCACCTGCATACACAAAACAACTAGGATTGGGATAGAGTCTTATTGAGAGCAAGGCTAGCTCTAAGTCTCTTTAGCGCCACCACCCTGATTTCAACAGATAGAGACACCAAGTATTCACAGTGCTCACTGTAATTAGTAGTCAAACGACTCACCTAACGCGTTTCTAATGTCAATGCACCAGTAGGTGCTGACATATTCATCACAGGTTTGTGTCACAGATTTCAGAGCTAAGGTAAGTATATGCTTATTCTTTTTAGCAGGTTTCTTTGCTTATCCCAACATAAGTTCCTCGCTCCCCCCCATGGCACTGATATTGGCCAATATTATAATTATAATATGCTCCAAAGTGGCCCCACACAGTTTAATATGCTCCACACTGGTCCCTCACATTATAATATACACCACAATGGCCCACACACAGTATAATGCTCCACAGTGGTCCCACACAGTATAATATGCTCTACACTGGCCCCACACAGTGTAATGTGCTCAACAGTGGCCCCCTACACAGTATAATATGCTCAACAGTGGCCCAATACACAGTATAATGTGCTCAATGGCTCTCACACAGTATAAAGTGCTCAACAGTGGCCTCCATACAGTATAATGTGCTCTACAGTGGCCCCACACAGTATAATATTCTCCCCACAGTGGCCCCCAACAGTATATAATGCTTCCAAGAGTCCCCATTGAGCTGCTTCAGGCGAACCCAATGAAATTCAATAAATATTCGTGAGGTTCGGCACTCAGATTAGTTTTAGTGCTATTATTATATAATGGGGTCGCCTCAGATCCCAGAGTATAATAATCGGAGGCCCTACACAGTATAATGTTCCACAGTAGCCCCACACAGTATAAAAAGAGACACTTCAGGTGAACCCAACAAAATTTGTTTAGATGAATGTTCATGAAGTTTAGCCCTCCAGTTCATATCAGTACTATTATTATACAGAATATAATAAGTAGAGGCCCAGAGGAGGTGAGTAAAAATAACAAACACTTATACTCACCTTACCTCACAGGAGCCCAGTGGCATGTACAGACATCACATAATGCCGGGCCCATTTCTATTAATGAGATGTACAGTGGTCGGTTAACCAGGCTTTCCCTGATCACTATCATGCTGCTGTGAGGCCCCGGCCATCTCCAGCTTTTTTTTCATCTATATATCTAAAGTATGGCAGCATCTAGATACATCAGTCAAATCATTTACTGTTCTAAACTTTGCTCTTGAATTCTCAAGGGATAAAATTATGTTTTCACTGTGTTATCTATACAGCACTGGTTACACTGGGGCCAGTTTCTGCTTTACTGTAATGAAGGGTCAGAAACAAACTAGGGGTTAACTATGAAATCTGCTTCTTTATGTAAGGATAACAAATAAGGAGCTGTATGTGTAAAAGTGGATGAACCATTTTAAAGGGAGTCTGTCAAGAGGGAAATCGGTATCACAGTAATGACAGCTCCTTGTATGGCGGCTTCCAGACTTTCCAAAGATGCCTTTCTTATTTTGCATTGCTGCTCTATTTCCAAGACAATCAGGATTTATTTTATGCAAGTTAGCTGAAAAGGGCTTCAGATGAGTTTCTTTTTCTTTCAGGGCTTCACTGTCTGATCTAGATAACTGCCTCTAACTTCCACCCAGCTCCACCCCATTGCTTGAGTGACATTTATCTCCAATACTCATTGTCTGGATGAGGCATAGCAAGTGCAATACTGACTAAACTGTGCATACCTGATGACATCATGCTGTACCCGGAAGAGCAGGCAGCCTGCAGGAGAATGCTATACAGAAAAAAATATTCTTACATTTGTAAAGGTTTGAATCATCATCCTAAGTGTTTTTTTTCAGGCTACGGAAAATTCTAAATAGCTGAAATGATGCTGTCATTCACTGCTATCATTTGTATTTGAGGCTGCTGAGATATTTTCTTTTGCTCTTCCAGACCAACAATCTCTTTGTAAAGATATTCAGTCTGCAATTATTTTTTATCAGCCAACAAGAGCTATGACTCCACACTGAAAAATAAAACAAAATTAAAAAAAAAAAAATCACTGAACCCAGCACTATATCTTGACAGAATCCTATACATGTGAGCAAAGTGTAAGGGTACTGAGTTATTATCACTGAATCACTATCTAGTAAGTACAAACTATATGCTGGTCCCTTGATGTAGGAGGTACACTCATCAAACATTTCAAGTTGTACAAACCTTAGTTTTTAAACAAGTTTTTGTACAAACCTTAGTTTTTAAAATGTTTTTCATTGTTTTTTCCTGCATTATACTATGCAGTTGCAAAGGGTAGTTGGAGCAATGGAAAGCTGAGGAAAAAGGGGTGACCACTGCTTTTGAGGGGAAAAAGACAGTTGTTTAATCATAATCCAAAATTAGCTTAATAGAAAAGAACAAACATGTTGAAGCTTCACTACATTTATGTATAGATGTGTCTTTCCATATCTTTCCTCTTTACTTTTCCTTATCTTCACCAGTTTCTTTTTAATATTATTTTGTGATAGTCTGTCTTGAGTAGTCTTTCCATATGTATCCATGTATAGCCACCAAGTGGTCATGTTGTGAATTGCAGCTTGGCAGGTTTCACAGACATTCTGTTATGTCTCTGCCTGTTCAGGTCTCTGCGCCACCCTCTGCTCGCACACTGCTTGATTTTTTGCTTAGGATTCTGGATGCTTAGTCTGAACATGGTCCTAGTTTCCTTGCTGTGTAATGGATTCCCAGCCACACCCGTGTTCTGAGCATTGTTTCTCTCTGGACTGCATAGAGTTAATCTTTTCCTTGCCTGTGTGATTGACATCCTGTGTGCCTATCAGGTCTGGGGCTGGGCACAGACTTTCTATATACGGGATGTCACTTTCACAGCAAGTTGCCGGTTATTGCACTGACTTTGCCTGCTTTCTTTGTACCTTTGATATTTACCTTGCTATTATCCCTGACCTTTGGCTTGCCTTGTGACTACTCTTTTGGATTTCGATTTGGTACCACTTTTGCTTCTCTGGTTGTGACCCCTGGCTTGTTTACCATTCTTCTCTGTGGTTTGTCTTGTTCTGTGTGTCACTTTACTCAGTATAGGGCTCGTCTTCGAGTTGTCCTTTTACCGTTTAGGGTAAACTGAGGCAATAGGAAGGGACAGTGGCTGGGGTGAGATTAGGGCTCACTTGTCTCTGTCCTTCCTCCCAGACCCCTGCAGTAGTGTGAGGGTATTGCTACGTCTGGCAAGACCCTAACACATTCATAACACATGTAATGGATTGGTAGGAGAATCTCCCAAAAAATGAGGTGTGGGGACCGCGCTTCACCAAAGATGCTTTATTATACTCAAATAACACGCGTTTCGGGGAAATCAGATCCCCTTTATCAAGTGTACAGGAGACTAAACATAAAAACAATAAAAGAATACACATGTAAAGAGTCAGTAATTGGAATTTAGAACCAGTGAAATTAATGATACCATTCTATGGGATAAAAGAAAAGTATCCCACCAGACAATATTGTCATGGATAGATAAATAATTAAATAATTAAATAAATAAATAGTGGTAATGAATGTACTGAAAAAAATAAATAATAAATAAGTAAAGCTAAAAGGCTAATAAATGCAATATAAAATCAAAATGCACATAAGAGTAAAAAATATACATAAAAAAGGTTTAAAACAATGTTTTTTGGTACTTACCAGCCTGAGGAAGTAGGCTGTGAGATCTGAAGTGAATGTGGAGACCACTTTCAGAAAGGCTTATAAAGGTATGGTGAACTGGGACCACCCCTAGGGGGAGGGGTTCAAAATTGTGGGTAAAGATTCGACTGAGAGATAAAGTTTTAATTGAGAAGAGAAAAAAAAAAAAAAAAGGAAAAGAATTTGATTGAAAGATAAAGTTTTAATTGAGAAGAGAGAGAAAAAAAAAAAAAAAAGGAAAAGAATTTGAATGAAAGATAAAGTTCTAATTGAGAAGAGAAAAAAAAAAGAATTTGATTGAAAGATAAAGTTTTAATTGAGAAGAAGAAAAAAAAAAAAAAAAAAAAGGAAGAAAAAAATAAATTATGAATTGGTAGCGCTAAAGGTTTCATTCGCGTACGGAGATCGCTACTGTGCATGCGTGTAGCGATCTCCCGCTCTGAGTTATGTGTTTCTGTGTAGGGCGCAGGACTGATCAGAACTATGATTGTTATGAAATATAGCACTAAAAAGAAGAAATAATGTTAATGAGTAATGAGATACAAAATAGCACTAAAAAGAGGAAATGCTATTAATGAGTAATGAGAGGGCGGACATCTGGTGGGATACTTTTCTTTTATCCCATAGAATGGTATCATTAATTTCACTGGTTCTAAATTCCAATTACTGACTCTTTAGATGTGTATTCTTTTATTGTTTTTATGTTTAGTCTCCTGTACACTTGATAAATATTACGCTATGTGCCGCTCGGCATTGTTGTTTTTATTTTTGTTTTGAAGTACATTCATAACACAGGCATTGTCTGTAAAGTCAATCACAGCTAAAGGGGAAGCAACTCCAACTGCACTCTTTTCGGTTTCTGGAATCCTGTTGACCGTAGTCACATTGTTATACTAACACAGACTAGTGGTGTAATGTAGTCATGTCAAGGAAAAACCACCACACGTTCTTTAATACAGAAGCTTTCATTTCTTTGATAGCAGTTAAAAGACAAGAAATGAGCACACACAGAATAAGCACATGTTAACCAGTAACCTCAACCACTCAGGACTCATGAACCATGAACCAGTGGGCATCACTCCTGTCCTGACAGGCGATGCTTCCTTCCAAACCCATGACCAGGCACTCTAGCTGCTTCCCAGGACATCACAGACTGAATGGAGTCACCACATTGACTTCTCCAGCATAACCCAAACATCATACCTCAGCTGTCTTGGGGTTAAACCCCTGGACCGGAATGGAATACTACACATGGCCATTTAAGGCCCCCCATCTCAGGTTGCTTGACTAAAAAGGTTAACCATCTCCTTATACTTACATTCCACTATTTTGGTTTAAGAGGCATTTTGGGCTTAGACTCCTGTTAAAGAGGATCTTTCCCCACCTCTACCAACTTCAAATCTTTGCATCCTTCAGTAGGTGTTGGGTCACTGATTTTGGTGCAGTTGGAATTCCTTTTCTAGCCTCCAGTGTTCCTGAGCAATATGTGCTGTTAGTTTCAGCACCCAATATACTAATTATACTCTCTACTGTCTGTTGGGTGGTCCCAATTGCTTAGAATTAGCAGGGGCTAAAAAAAAAATTCCAAATATGCTTGACTCAATTGAGCAACACATATTGGAGGATGGAAAGTGTTAGAATTAGTGGAGGTCATCCAACTGGAATCATCTCTGAAATAAATTATAGATATACATGTAAAATCTATAGCAACAGACAAAAAACAAGCAAAAAAAAAAACAACAAAAAACAATGACCTGTAGGTCAGAGTATGCAGTTCTTCATTTCAGTGGTCTTTGTGGTGTAATTGCTTCTGATACAGTATTTTAATATAAAATGTTTTTACTCCATTTGGTTGAGTGCTCCCATGGTTACAACCAATTAATTTTCAGTTAGCTTTTGCATGTTTTAGCTTGGTAATTGTTTAATATGGTTTTATGCTTTCTTGATAAAGATTACTAATTATTTCAGACGCCATAATATTTTCTGCTTTTATGTAAACATAAGGATGTGGAATACTAATTACCAATCACGGCTGCAATATTTTACATTTAAACCATAAATATAAAAAGCCTCTTTTTATGCTTGGATAAAATGCATCTAGCATAGGCAGGAAATAAATGGAAAAGACATAACATTACACTACTGAAAAATACATTAATAGTGGATCTGAGAATGCATAAAAATTCTTTAAAAACATATTTAATAAAAACTTGGTTTAAAAAATAGGTAATTTTCTGATGACACATCCCCTTTAAAGGGAATCTCTCAGATGGAAAATGTAGTCTAATCTGCAGGCAGCATGTTATAGAGCAGAAGCTGAGCGGATTGATATATGGTTCTGTTGGAATAGATTTAGTATATCTTGTAATTTATTCATGTGTGTCTCTGCTCTTTCTATGCTAGGAAGTCAAGAGGAAGGTCAGTAATTGACAGCTGTCTGTGTATGCACAGACATATATGGAAGGCTGTCAATCACTGATAGGACTGCTTCTGCAGCTTCTCTGTTTAGAAACAGGATAGCTATTCATGAACAAATCACAAAATTATGCTAAATCTATTTCCATAAAACCATATATCAATATCATATCATATTCAAGAGAACCCCACACCCCCATTACAGCCTTATACTCCCTGAAAGACAATGTATCCTCAACCAGGATGACCAGTGGCGTAACTAGGAATGGCTGGGCCCCAAGGAGAAAATTTGACATGGGCCCCCCCCGAAACCGCCACCCCCAACCCCCCCAGACCGCCACATCCAACACCCCCACACACAGACCGCATTCCTGCGCACACTATTATGCCCCATAGTGGCCCTTGCACACAGTGTTATGCCCCATAGCGGCCCCTGCACACAGTACTATGCCCCATAGTGGCCCCTGCAAACAGTATTATGCCCCATAGCGGCCCCTGCACACAGTATTATGCCCCATAGCGGACCCTGCACACACTTTTATGCCCCATAGTGGCCCCTGCACACACTATTATGCACCATAGTGGCCCCTGCACACACTATTATGCTTCATAGTGGCCCCTGCACACAGCATTATGTCTCATAGTGGCCCCTGCACACAGTATTATGCCCCATTGTGGCCCCTGCACACAGTATTATGCCCCATTGGGGCCCCTGCACACAGTATTATGCCCCATAGTGGCCCCTGCACACACTATTATGCCCCATAGTGGCCCCTGCACACACTATTATGCCCCATAGCGGCCCCTGCACACAGTATTATGCCCCATAGCGGACCCTGCACACGGTATTATGCCGCATAGTTGTCCCTGCACACAGTATTATGTCTCATAGTGGCCCCTGTACACAGTATTATGCCCCATAGTGGCCCCTGCACACAGTATTATGCAGCATAGTGGCACCTGCACACAATATTATGCCCCATAGTGGCCCCTGCACACAATATTATGCCCCATAGTGGCCCCTGCACACGGTATTATGTCCCATAGTGGCCCCTGCACACGTTATTATGCCCCATAGTGGCTCCTGCACATGGTATTATGCCCCATAGTGGCCCTGCACTCAGTATTATGCAGCGTAGTGGCCCCTGCACACAATATTATGCCCCATAGTGGCCCCTGCACACAGCATTATGTCTCATAGTGGCCCCTGCACACAGTATTATGCCCCATTGTGGCCCCTGCACACAGTATTATGCCCCATTGGGGCCCCTGCACACAGTATTATGCCCCATAGTGGCCCCTGCACACACTATTATGCGCCATAGTGGCCCCTGCACACACTATTATGCGCCATAGTGGCCCCTGCACACACTAATATGCCCCATAGCGGCCCCTGCACACAGTATTATGCCCCATAGCGGACCCTGCACACACTATTATGCCCATAGTGGCCCCTGCACACACTGTTATGCCCCATAGTGGCCCCTGCACACACTATTATGCGCCATAGTGGCCCCTGCACACACTAATATGCCCCATAGCGGCCCCTGCACACAGTATTATGCCCCATAGCGGACCCTGCACACACTATTATGCCCCATAGTGGCCCCTGCACACAGTATTATGTCTCATAGTGGCCCCTGCACACGGTATTATGCCACATTGTGGCCCCTGCACACAGTATTATGTCTCATAGTGGCCCCTGTACACAGTATTATGCCCCATAGTGGCCCCTGCACACAGTATTATGCAGCATAGTGGCTCCTACACACAATATTATGCCCCATAGTGGCCCCTGCACATAACATTATGCCCCATAGTGGCCCCTGCACACGGTATTATGTCCCATAGTGGCCCCTGCACACGTTATTATGCCCCATAGTGGCTCCTGCACACGGTATTATGCCCCATAGTGGCCCTGCACTCCAGTATTTTTCAGTGTAGTGGCCCCTGCATACAATATTATGCCCCATAGTGGCTCCTGCACACAGTATTATGTCTCATAGTGGCCCCTGCACACACTTTTATGCCCCATAGTGGCCCCTGCACACACTATTATGCACCATAGTGGCCCCTGCACACACTATTATGCCCCATAGTTGCCCCTGCACAAAGTATTATGCCCCATAGTGGCCCCTGCACACACTATTATGCCCCATAGTGGCCCCTGCACACAGCATTATGTCTCATAGTGGCCCCTGCACACAGCATTATGCCCCATTGTGGCCCCTGCACACAGTATTATGCCCCATTGGGGCCCCTGCACACAGTATTATGCCCCATAGTGGCCCCTGCACACACTATTATGCCACATAGTGGCCCCTGCACACACTATCATGCGCCATAGTGGCCCCTGCACACACTATTATGCGCCATAGTGGCCCCTGCACACACTAATATGCCCCATAGTGGCCCCTGCACACAGTATTATGCCCCATTGGGGCCCCTGCACACACTATTATGCCCCATAGCGGACCCTGCACACACTATTATGCCCCATAGTGGCCCCTGCACACACTATTATGCGCCATAGTGGCCCCTGCACACACTAATATGCCCCATAGCGGCCCCTGCACACAGTATTATGCCCCATAGCGGACCCTGCACACACTATTATGCCCCATAGTGGCCCCTGCACACACTATTATGCGCCATAGTGGCCCCTGCACACACTATTATGCGCCATAGTGGCCCCTGCACACACTAATATGCCCCATAGCGGCCCCTGCACACAGTATTATGCCCCATAGTGGACCCTGCACACACTATTATGCCCCATAGTGGCCCCTGCACACACTATTATGCCCCATAGTGGTCCCTACACACACTATTATGCGCCATAGTGGCCCCTGCACACACTAATATGCCCCATAGCGGCCCCTGCACACAGTATTATGCCCCATAGCGGACCCTGCACACAGTATTATGCGCCATAGTGGCCCCTGCACACACTATTATGCCCCATAGTGGCCCCTGCACACACTATTATGCCCCATAGCGGCCCCTGCACACAGTATTATGCCCCATAGCGGACCCTGCACACGGTATTATGCCGCATAGTTGTCCCTGCACACAGTATTATGTCTCATAGTGGCCCCTGTACACAGTATTATGCCCCATAGTGGCCCCTGCACACAGTATTATGCAGCATAGTGGCACCTGCACACAATATTATGTCCCATAGTGGCCCCTGCACACAATATTATGCCCCATAGTGGCCCCTGCACACGGTATTATGTCCCATAGTGGCCCCTGCACACGTTATTATGCCCCATAGTGGCTCCTGAACATGGTATTATGCCCCATAGTGGCCCTGCACTCAGTATTATGCAGCGTAGTGGCCCCTGCACACAATATTATGCCCCATAGTGGCCCCTGCACACAGTATTATGTCTCATAGTGGCCCCTGCACACACTTTTATGCCCCATAGTGGCCCCTGCACACACTATTATACACCATAGTGGCCCCTGCACACACTATTATGCACCATAGTTGCCCCTGCACAAAGTATTATGCCCCATAGTGGCCCCTGCACACACTATTATGCCCCATAGTGGCCCCTGCACACAGCATTATGTCTCATAGTGGCCCCTGCACACAGTATTATGCCCCATTGTGGCCCCTGCACACAGTATTATGCCCCATTGGGGCCCCTGCACACAGTATTATGCCCCATAGTGGCCCCTGCACACACTATTATGCGCCATAGTGGCCCCTGCACACACTATTATGCGCCATAGTGGCCCCTGCACACACTAATATGCCCCATAGCGGCCCCTGCACACAGTATTATGCCCCATAGCGGACCCTGCACACACTATTATGCCCATAGTGGCCCCTGCACACACTGTTATGCCCCATAGTGGCCCCTGCACACACTATTATGCGCCATAGTGGCCCCTGCACACAGTATTATGCCCCATAGCGGCCCCTGCACACAGTATTATGCCCCATAGCGGACCCTGCACACACTATTATGCCCCATAGTGGCCCCTGCACACAGTATTATGTCTCATAGTGGCCCCTGCACACGGTATTATGCCACATTGTGGCCCCTGCACACAGTATTATGTCTCATAGTGGCCCCTGTACACAGTATTATGCCCCATAGTGGCCCCTGCACACAGTATTATGCAGCATAGTGGCTCCTACACACAATATTATGCCCCATAGTGGCCCCTGCACATAATATTATGCCCCATAGTGGCCCCTGCACACGGTATTATGTCCCATAGTGGCCCCTGCACACGTTATTATGCCCCATAGTGGCTCCTGCACACGGTATTATGCCCCATAGTGGCCCTGCACTCCAGTATTTTTCAGTGTAGTGGCTCCTGCACACAGTATTATGTCTCATAGTGGCCCCTGCACACACTTTTATGCCCCATAGTGGCCCCTGCACACACTATTATGCACCATAGTGGCCCCTGCACACACTATTATGCCCCATAGTTGCCCCTGCACAAAGTATTATGCCCCATAGTGGCCCCTGCACACACTATTATGCCCCATAGTGGCCCCTGCACAAAGTATTATGCGCCATAGTGGCCCCTGCACACACTAATATGCCCCATAGCGGCCCCTGCACACAGTATTATGCCCCATAGCGGACCCTGCACACACTATTATGCCCCATAGTGGCCCCTGCACACAGTATTATGTCTCATAGTGGCCCCTGCACACAGCATTATGTCTCATAGTGGCCCCTGCACACAGCATTATGCCCCATTGTGGCCCCTGCACACAGTATTATGCCCCATTGGGGCCCCTGCACACAGTATTATGCCCCATAGTGGCCCCTGCACACACTATTATGCCACATAGTGGCCCCTGCACACACTATCATGCGCCATAGTGGCCCCTGCACACACTATTATGCGCCATAGTGGCCCCTGCACACACTAATATGCCCCATAGTGGCCCCTGCACACAGTATTATGCCCCATTGGGGCCCCTGCACACACTATTATGCCCCATAGCGGACCCTGCACACACTATTATGCCCCATAGTGGCCCCTGCACACACTATTATGCGCCATAGTGGCCCCTGCACACACTAATATGCCCCATAGCGGCCCCTGCACACAGTATTATGCCCCATAGCGGACCCTGCACACACTATTATGCCCCATAGTGGCCCCTGCACACACTATTATGCGCCATAGTGGCCCCTGCACACACTATTATGCGCCATAGTGGCCCCTGCACACACTAATATGCCCCATAGCGGCCCCTGCACACAGTATTATGCCCCATAGCGGACCCTGCACACACTATTATGCCCCATAGTGGCCCCTGCACACAGTATTATGTCTCATAGTGGCCCCTGCACACGGTATTATGCCGCATTGTGGCCCCTGCACACAGTATTATGTCCCATAGCAGACCCTGCACACAGTATTATGCCCCATAGTGGCCCCTGCACACAGTATTATGTTTCATAGTGGCCCCTGCACATAGTATTATGCCCCATAGTGGCCCCTGCACACAGTATTATGCCCCATAGTGGCTCCTGCACACAGAATTATGCCCCATAGTGGCCCCTGCACACAGTATTATGCCCCATAGTGGCTCCTGCACACAGTATTATGCCCCATAGTGGCCCCTGCACACAGTATTATGTTTCATAAATCCCCTGCACATAGTATTATGCCCCATAGTGGCCCCTGCACACAGTATTATGCCCCATAGTGGCCCCTGCACACAGTATTATGCCCCATAGTGGCTCCTGCACACAGTATTATGCCCCATAGTGGCCCTGCACTCAGTATTATGCCCCATTTTGGACCACCCATGAACAATTATTATACCCTGGGGTCTTTTCAGACCCCTAAGTATAATGATCGGAGAACCAGGGGAGGATACAAACAAAAAAAAAAACAATGTCACTTACCTCTCCCTGGCTCGGCGCACTCCCCGCTACTTCGGCCATCTTCAATGTTGGACCAGATCTCGTGTGAGCAGGGTCGGCATTGCAACACATAATGACACAGGCCCGGCCCGCATGATGTCACCAAACAGGCCCGAAGCCTGTCGGAGCGTAGGAGAGGTAAGTAACCGTGTTTTTTATGTTCCTGCACCTCCCCTGGCCCTCTGATCATTATACTCGGGAGTCTGATGCTTTTTTTTTTTTTTAAATAGGCCGTTACATGCTGGAGTAACCCCAGCAGGTAACGGGCCCTATATACTTACTGGGATCCTGCTCATGGCCGCCTGTGCTTCCCATTCTGTGGGGGCGGCTGTGAGCAAGATTGGGGATCAGTAGGTAAGGCCGCATCCCGAACACCTCAATCACTGCTAGCATTATAAACGGGGGTCTTTTCAGACCCCTGAGTATAATAATCGGAGGCCTAGGGGAGGTGAGGGAACATAAAAAACAATGTACTTACCTCTCCTACGTTCCGACAGGCTTCGGGCCTGTTTGGGGCGGTCTACCAATTTCTAGAACAAGACATTATCATGCCCCAGTGCCCCATGTACAGAAGAAGGTTATCCTTTCTAGCATCATGTTGATTTTGCAGCACAATATCTTTTCCTTTGAGGGTAAATAATGCATGGCAATGGAACAAATTTGCACCTAACTTTGCAAATTTGTAAATGGCCCAGTTTGAAAATACCTTTATATATCAGCAAGAGACATGGATGACCAATATTGTTCTCTATGCTAGATATATGTTTATTTGGAAAGGCACATCTACTACTAGATCATTTTCTTGTCTACCTAAATAATAATGATTTGGTTCTGATGTTCACCTGTTTATCTTTAGACACTCAGGTTGAATATTTAGACCTAATTCTGAGTGTCCAAGAGAAGAAAGTTACCACCAAAACTTTCTTGAATGTAGATGGCAACTTCCTTCTAAACTTTAGAAGTTGCCACTACAAGAAGTGGAAGCTGAATGTTCTGTTTGGGCAGTTCAAATGTCTAAGGCAAAACTGTAACATTGCTTCTGAATATCTAGCTCAAAGTAAAATTATGACTGCCTGCGTTTTTTGTTTTTTTTTTCGAGAAGGGGTAACATAAAAAAGTAATTAGGTTGGCTTTTGAGGTAAAGCCCTATCACAAGTAGAATATTTGGGCACCAGACAGCCAAATGAGACAGAGGACAGATGGATCAGTCACATAGATTTTACAGGAGTATTGGCATATCCTTTAGAATGACCCATATTTTCAGGATCATATCCCCCCCTCACCAAAACATATTGGCACCTATTAGGCTTCGCCCACTATTAATCTCTGGTTCACATACATTTACAATGACTAGCCTGAAAGGTTGTAGACTTGATATTGTCAGCTGTCCTAACATGTTAGTAAATACTTGTATTCCCTGGTGAAATAACAATTTTGCAGCATTTTTTCTTATAATTCTGTGTTATACTGTTCTGCTTTGATTTTAGAAATTTATGAATACTGTGAATTGACAACTGGATTTTACCAGTCACCTTGTCAAAAGGGTGTGTCCCTAAACAGTCTGATACTGACAGTACTGATTGGACAGTGTTAATTTATATATACTGTAGATTTTAGTAGGAATAACATAAGAATGGTAGAATACAGAGGTATAAGAAACAATTCTTTAAAATTGTTATTTTATGGAGAATAATAATATTTAGTATAGCAGACATCTTTCATGCATGTGTTTATGAGTAGTCACCCATTGGTTGTGTTGTTGACATTCTTAAAGGGGTTGTCCGGGATAAATTGATCTCTCTAATCTAAGCTAAACACCCCCCCGCCTACCTTCTAAATTATTTAGTGTACCAAAAATCTATATTCACCTAGATCACCGATGCGGTGACTGTCCCAGGTACATTTTCCGGTGACGTTCCATTTCTCCGCTTCCGGAAACGGAACATCACCTATACTAACCCAGCCGGAGTGACAGCATGCGCAGTAGCCAGCCCTCCAGCTCTATTGTGCAGGCTTGGGTGGCCAGCAGACGTCAAGAAGACAAGAAGAAAAGGTCCCGGCCGCCCAGAAGAAATGACATCTCGTGCCAAGAATATCCTGCCCGGAAGACAGGTAAGTATGATGGGGTGGGGGGAAGTTGAGTTAGGAAGAACTAGTAGTGGGCGGGCTAGCTATGGAAACAGGGAGGCAGTGTTTGTAAGAAAGGGAGGGGGAAGGAGTGAGAGAGGGAGGTGGTGTGAGTGATCTCATCTGAGTGGCCCAAGGCATTATGGTAGTTGTGGGAAAACAGAACAGGAAGATACAAATGTAAACAAATGCAGAAGATGTTTGGAGCTCACAAAGAAACCCAGAAATCACTCAAAACAGGTATTTGGATGCACTTATTAACCTATTAATAGCACTAACAGACCTTTTTTTGAAAAATGAATTTTTTTTTTTGCCCGGAAAACCTCTTTAACCAAAATTCAAGCTAAGATATAGGTGGATGCATCTGTAGTGACAAACAGTTTTCATTGTTGTCTCAGTTCTTTGTATTTGTGCAACAGTGTTTGAGACCTTACTGACATAGTTAAGCCTCTATACAAGTGAATAGTCAGACACTAGTCTGAAAACTAGACATCAAACTGTAAATACTGAGGAGACATAATGAGCAGTATCTAAAGGAGCAAGATAGATAAAGCAATGTATAGGGCAAGACATTTCAGTTAGCTTAAGCTACACGTTTAAATATGATCCTGCAGATGGAAGTACACATTAAAGAACCAATTTCAACCCGAATTTTCCAAAAGTTTCAGGTTTGACCAGAACCTGAAACTTTTGACATTTGTCACCCATGAAACACTATTATACTCTGGGGTTTCTTCAAACCTCAGAGTATACTGAATGGAGAACCAGGGGAGGTGTGGTAACATAACAAACAATTATCATGCCTTACCTCCCATGGGCATCCTCCCAGTGTCGGGTTGGCCCCCAGGGTCCTTCCAGCTTCTGGCTGACATTGCAAGCTGAGGCCTGTCACATCATATTGCTGTGAAACAACATAGTGAGACTACCATCAGCTGTAGTGGATGGTGAGATATGGAGAATGAAAGTCAAAAGTTCAAAACATTGTTGTCCTTTTGCATGACAGTAAACGTATATATGTTCATCAGTTCTAGTGAAATTTCATGTTAAAGGTGTTTTTCAGGCTTTATAATTAATGAGCTATCCTTAGGATCAAACAGAATAAAATCTTGGATCAAAGTCCCATCTCATAATTCTAGTTCCCATATACAGTGCCTTGCGAAAGTATTCGGTGGATACATCTGTAGTGACAAACAGTTTTCATTGTTGTCTCAGTTCTTTGTATTTGTGCAACAGTGTTTGAGAACTTACTGACATAGTAAAGCCTCTATACAAGTGAATAGTCAGACCACATCTGGCATCTGTAGATAGGAAGGACATAGATGAACTAGAGCTGGTGCAGAGGAGGATGACCAAGGTGACTAACAGAATTAGATTAGTGGATTAGAGTATAAACACAGGTTATCCTTCTACAGGGTGTTGTAATAATTGATATGTTGAATTGTATAAGTTCAACAGAAGATTGGATGCCTTTCTTGAAAATAAAAATATCACTCTACAGTGCCTTGCGAAAGTATTCGGCCCCCTTGAACTTTTCAACCTTTTGCCACATTTCAGGCTTCAAACATAAGGATATAAAATTTAAATTTTTTGGTGAAGAATCAACAACAAGTGGGACACAATTGTGAAGTGGAACGAAATTTATTGGTTATTTTAAACTTTTGTAAAATATAAAAAACTGAAAAGTAGGGTGTGCAATATTATTCGGCCCCTTTACTTCAGTGCAGCAAACTCACTCCAGAAGTTCAGTGAGGATCTCTGAATGATCCAATGTTGCCCTAAATGACTGATGATGATAAATATAATCCACCTGTGTGTAATCAAGTCTCCGTATAAATGCACCTGCTCTGTGATAGTCTCAGAGTTCTGTTTAAAGCGCAGAGAGCATCATGAAGACCAAGGAACACAACAGGCAGGTCCGTGATACTGTTGTGGAGAAGTTTAAAGCCAGATTTGGATACAAAAAGATTTCCCAAACTTTAAACATCCCAAGGAGAACTGTGCAAGCGATATTATTGTAATGGAAGGAGTATCAGACCACTGCAAATCTACCAAGACCCGGCTGTCCCTCTAAACTTTCATCTCAAACAAGGAGAAGACTGATCAGAGATGCAGCCAAGAGGCCCATGATCACTCTGGATGAACTGCAGAGATCTACAGCTGAGGTGGGAGAGTCTGTCCATAGGACAGGGGTGTCAAACTCATTTTCTCCAGGGGCCACTTCAGCCTCACGGGGTACCTTGAAGGGCCAAGATTATTTTACACATGTATAAAAGTAACTTCTCCTTAACAGTTAAGCGAGCTATTAAGCAGTAGTTACATTTGTACATTACTACTGTTACAATCAGCCCTTTGAGGGCAACCAGGAAGAACATAATGTATTGTTAAAACCTAAGACATTGGCATGTTACATACTATCCTCATCCTTTTCTGAATATATAAAAAATTAAGCACTATACAAATACTGTTTACCCCTGCAAACGGTATTATGCTCTATAGTTGCCTCTGCACACGGTATTACGCCCCACAGCGGCCCCTGCACACGATATTATGCTCCATAGTTGCCCCTGCACACGGTATTATGCTCAATAGTTGCCCCTGCACACGGTATTATGCTCCATAGTGGCCACTGCACACGGTATTATGCTCAATAGTGGCCCCTGCACACGTTATTATGCTCCATATTGGCCCCTGCAATCGGTATTATGCTCCTTAGTGGCCCCTGCATTGGTATTATGCCCCATAGTGGCCCCTGCACACGGTATTAGGCCCCATAGTGACCCCCCCCACCCATGAACTATTATTATAATCTGGGGTCTTTTCAGACCCCAGAGTATAATGATCGGAGACCTAGGTGGTGACAAACATAAAAACCAGTGTTACTTACCTGGGCCCCGGTGCGCTCCCTGCGTTCGACCTTCTTCAGTGTCGCACAGACCGGCGTCGCGACATAATGACGTCGGACCGGCTCACGTGACGCCTGGGACGTCACCAAAGAAGGCCGAAGCCAGCTGGGAGCAACATCGGATCGCTGGAGAGGTGAGTAACACAGGTTTTTATGTTTATCACCTCCCCTGGGTCTCTGATTATTATACTCCGGGGTCTGAAAAGCCCCCGGAGTATAATAATAGTAGTATTTGATGGGGTTCGCCGGCCGCGGCCTCACTTACCATCCCCGCTCCTGCACACAGCCGCTTCTGCGTCCCATAGCAGAAGGGGAAGCGGGGGCAGCCACAACCAGCAGCGGGGATCGGTAAGTAAATAGGCCGTTACGTGCCGGGGATGCTCCAGCAGGCAACGGCCTATTTATATATATATAAAAAAAAACTTATCGTCACCTACCCGCGATGCCTTGATGGAGCCGCAGCCTCCTCCTCTTCTTGTCCGCGACGTCTGCGTGTCAGCGTAGGCGGCGTGATGACGTCATTGTATCGCCGCCTGCGCTGACATGCAGAGGTCTTGTAAACCAGCCCAGGACAGGTACCGCGCAGCTTTGTTTTTGTTTTTTTTTAAGCGGCCTGTCCTGGGCTGGTTTACATTACATAGACAATAAAAAATGCCGCGGCCCTGCGGGCCAGATAAGTGCCGGGCCAGATAACAGAAGGCAGCGGGCCGGATTCGGCCCGCGGGCCTTGTGTTTGACACCTGTGCCATAGGACAACAATCAGTCGTACACTGCACAAATATGGCCTTTATGCAAGAGTGGCAAGAAGAAAGCCATTTCTCAAAGATATCCATAAAAAAGTCTCGTTTAAAGTTTGCCACAAGCCACCTGGGAGACACACCAAACATGTGGAAGAAGGTGCTCTGGTCAGATGAAACCGAAATCGTACTTTTTGGCCACAATGCAAAACGATATCTTTGGCGTAAAAGCAACACAGCTCATCACCCTGAACACACCATCCCCACTGTCAAACGTGGTGGCAGCATCATGGTTTGGGCCTGCTTTTCTTCAGCAGGGACAGGGAAGATGGTTAAAATTGATAGGAAGATGGATGGAGCCAAATACAGGACCATTCTGTAAGAAAACCTGTTGGAGTCTGCAAAAGACCTGAGACTGGGACAGAGATTTATCTTTCAACAAGACAATGATTCCAAACATAAAGCAAAATCTACAATGGAATGGTTCACAAATAAACGTATCCAGGTGTTAGAATGGCCAAAGCAAAGTCCAGACCTGAATCCAATCGAGAATCTGTGGAAAAAGCTGAAAACTGTTGTTCACAAACGCTCTCCATCCAACCTCACTGAGCTCCAGCTGTTTTCCAAGGAAGAATGGGCAAGAATTTCAGTCTCTCGATGTGCAAAACTGATAGAGACATACCCCAAGCGACTTGCAGCTGTAATCGCAGCAAAAGGTGGCGCTACAAAGTATTAACTTAAGGGGGCCGAATAATTTGGCACGTTCCACTCTTCAGTTTTTTATTTTTTACAAAAGTTTAAAATATCCAATAAATTTCGTTCCACTTCACGATTGTGTCCCACTTGTTGTTGATTCTTCACCAAAAAATTTAAATTTTATATCCTTATGTTTGAAGCCTGAAATGTGGCAAAAGGTTGAAAAGTTCAAGGGGGCCGAATACTTTCGCAAGGCACTGTAGAGTGATATTTTTATTTTCAAGAAAGGCATCCAATCTTCTGTTGAACTTATACAATTCAACATATCAATTATTACAACACCCTGTAGAAGGATAACCTGTGTTTATACTCTAATCCACTAATCTAATTCTGTTAGTCACCTTGGTCATCCTCCTCTGCACCAGCTCTAGTTCATCTATGTCCTTCCTATCTACAGATGCCAGATGTAGTCTGACTATTCACTTGTATAGAGGCTTAACTATGTCAGTAAGTTCTCAAACACTGTTGCACAAATACAAAGAACTGAGACAACAATGAAAACTGTTTGTCACTACAGATGTATCCACCGAATACTTTCGCAAGGCACTGTATATGGGAACTAGAATTATGAGATGGGACTTTGATCCAAGATTTTATTCTGTTTGATCCTAAGGATAGCTCATTAATTATAAAGCCTGAAAAACACCTTTAACATGAAATTTCACAAGAACTGATGAACATATATACGTTTACTGTCATGCAAAAGGACAACAATGTTTTGAACTTTTGACTTTCATTCTCCATATCTCACCATCCACTACAGCTGATGGTAGTCTCACTATGTTGTTTCACAGCAATATGATGTGACAGGCCTCAGCTTGCAATGTCAGCCAGAAGCTGGAAGGACCCTGGGGGCCAACCCGACACTGGGAGGATGCCCATGGGAGGTAAGGCATGATAATTGTTTGTTATGTTACCACACCTCCCCTGGTTCTCCATTCAGTATACTCTGAGGTTTGAAGAAACCCCAGAGTATAATAGTGTTTCATGGGTGACAAATGTCAAAAGTTTCGGGTTCTGGTCAAACCTGAAACTTTTGGAAAATTCGGGTTGAAATTGGTTCTTTAATGTGTACTTCCATCTGCAGGATCATATTTAAACGTGTAGCTTAAGCTAACTGAAATGTCTTGCCCTATACATTGCTTTATCTATCTTGCTCCTTTAGATACTGCTCATTATGTCTCCTCAGTATTTACAGTTTGATGTCTAGTTTTCAGACCACTTCTGCTATCTGGCCTAACAGAAAGCCAGGAAGCAGAAGGGAGAGGAGGCAGGAAGGCAGGTGTAGTGCTGAGATGAGAAAATCTCCTTTAAATGAAGGTGATGTGAATTTAGCCTATGTTGCTGTGTTATTTTTGCATCGTACATATATTTCTGTGTAGACACAGATATTTTTGTGAAACTTTGAAGACTAAGAATCGAGATTCTAGGGAGAATTTTATCACATCTTCTGTGAAAAAAAACCCCAACCACTTTTCTAAAATTGGTTGGATGGGGGCCTAGCATGAGAGTGTTTTCTCCTGTTGATATAATTTATGCCAGAAACAAGTAAAAATTATAGTTCATATCTACACCAGTTTAGGTGCGAATCACTCCAAAGCACAGTACATCAAGACTGCAGTAACCCCATTGTTAGTATGTTGCCCTTTTTCTTTAAAAAATCAGGGTGTTTATGTATCTACAGTATCCGCTAGCTTGAAAACATTCAGGTAGCTAGGAAATGAATTACACATTCTGGGATTACACCCAGTTTTAAATAATAGAAAGCTGACAATTCTACAGCTCATGTTTGGTAAATATTTGCAGAATATTTGATTTAGGTGTTTCTGCTTTTCCCATAGAATATTCATATTTTCATTTACTTTTCTTTATTTATTTTTATTCTCAGTACATTCATTGGGCTGTAGTGATGCCACATAGTTCGCCACGGTATGTACTGAGAGAGTACACACAGCCCGAACAGTCATCTTGATTCTGTAGTGTTAGTGAGTCACAACTTGTTATAGTAAGGTTTAATGGTTGTGTTTTAACATGTACTATGATGTACTTGCACTGTGCTGTATGATATGTTATATACTGTACATGCTCATGTTACTTTAACTGGTGCTAGTCACTTTACAGTACTGGTACTTTACAGAAGCTGGATTGCATGATGATCTCTTAGAGGTGGAATGAAGTAGCACTAATGAGTTGCACCATGGGAGAAATTGTTAGTTACTCTTCTGGGATTTGATTTATGTCTGACATTGACCAGGCTACCCAATATGGGGAATGGCTCTTTACTTAAAGTCCCATACTGCACTTTGGTATGAGGAGACTGCTGGTGAAGACGGAGAAGCGGGTGTAGGAGGCCTGCCTGCCTGCTGCTGGAGGGGAGCATGTAGAAAACTAGTGAGGCTAGGCAAGGAAGAAGCACTCTGTGGAGAACTTGTGGCATTCAAATCAGCATTCATTTGGAGAGTGTGAGCCCAAATGTATCACTGTGACAGCAGAAGCATGTTGTTCATTGCTGCAGACTGGAGGACTTCATGGTCACTCTGTCACCCCCACCGAGTATTATTCCTGTGAAGACCTGCTGTACTACAACATTGGCTGCAGTAAAGAAGTAAACCACAATGCAAAGCGAGGTGCCACATCTGTCCTTTCTGTGGAAGACTTTAAGTGACCTGCAAGGGGGAAGGAGGTGTTTGGGCATCAGCGATGCCCCGCTGGTACCTCTTTACAATCACACCACTTTGCACATTGTTCAACCTTTGCAATATATCGTCATCATTTTTAGCTGCTTTTCAAAGAAACATTTTTCATTTTTCAATTCTATCACAAAAAAAAACAAGTTGACTCTTAGCTAGATAATTTGATTTTAAATGGAATGGTTTCAGTATTATAGAAGTATTTTTGTTCCTTATGGTTAGGATTTGTTGAAGGGCAGTGCTAGGGCAACTTAACATGTTGTTTGTCCTAGTTACTTGCAAATAGTCTTGTTTTGCTTTGAGGTACTATAAATTGTGTTGCTGTAGCAACACAGTGCCGCGTACTCCCACTTGACAAGTTGTTATAGCAACACTACCATTTTCATTCTGCTCCGTGCATATGAGAGAAAATGAGACGTGAAAGGCCTCTTATAGGGTCCCACAAAGGTTTTCATACACTGAGGCATATGACCTCTAGAAGTAGAAGCTCGTGAATACTTGTAATAATACATAAATAGGGTTTTCACCTTTGTAGTAAAAAAGTTCTAGCCCTTTTGTTGTTGCCTGAAGCTTTAAGAAGCTTTTTTTTCTATCAGTCTGTCTACGAAATGTATACATTTATTATATAAAATGTATCATTGTAAAAAGTGATCTAATGTTCAACAGCCACTGTTATATCACTATAATTCATGTTGGTAAATTGGTAAGTAAATAAATAAAAACATTGTACCTTCAAAAGAAACTTTCATGACATGAAACAATATAATAAATAATCTACCATATGCTGCAAAATAGTTTACCATGAATCCACACAAAATATTACAGGAGTTTTCTGAGGCTACAATATCAGATTGATGGAGATCTGTCTACCAGCTGTATGAAGAAACAATGAAGATAGGGCGAGACCTCCAGCCTTATGTTTAAACTGACCAGTACACCAGAACACTTTACACTTAGTTGTAGGTGTTTTGGGTATTGCAGCTTTATCCCTTTCACTTAAAGGGGTTTTTGAAACATACAACTTTTTATTAAAACTTAAACACCATGAAGATAAACTATTTGCACTGTACATGTGCCTTCACCCACCTTCTATGTGGCCTCTCTTTCTCTACACCCCAATAGCACCATTACATTTTCAGCTTACAATGGTCAGAGTTGGCTCTATCTGTTAGGATAGCATGTGCATGGTTATGTAGCCCTGATCTAATAAGCAGCTATAGGAAAGTCAAAGACAATCTGAGCATGTTCATCCTGAATGAAGATGGTCGTATCCATTGGCATCTGTGCTCAAACAGTGGTAGGGAAAGGGGGGATTTCATTGGACTTTTTCTAGTGATACACACACTTTTGCCAATTGCTAATTGCATGGACAGTGTTATGGACAGTGTTATTCGCATGGACAGTGTTAGGTAAAATGCTAACATACCCCACACATTAGATTTCACCCTTACTCCGGCATTAATGCATGGTTGTATGTAGGAAGCAAGTCGAAGGCTTATATAATTAACCCCACCCCTGGGTCGCACTAAGGTGCGCACATTAACTATTGAGTATCACTGTGCCGCAGTGACACCCACTTGCTGACACACCTTCTCATACTGCAAAACAATCCCCAACAAAGTGTTCTGTTACCCTGGAAACTAACGGCAGTCATAATCACACCTGCAAGGGTCAACCAATAACATAAATAGGTATTGGAAACGACACACAGGAAAGCTCCATGGGAGCAATATATGTACTAACATGACTACAGGGGACTCATCTCTCCCCATCCAGTGTTAACACTTACAGCCCTCACAGACCACTTAATCCCTATACCACTTGATGATAAATGATCCCCTAAGCAACGAGGTAAGTCATAAAATGGGAGTAGATGTAAAACAGGAGGAACTAATGTCAAACAAGGGAAGACTAGAAGAAGAATGAAACCAAAGAAGGAGAAATCATCTCTTGTAAATGACATCCAGCATCGGCCGTCTCAGTGCACATCCCAAAATCATATAGTAGGAGAAAGATATATTATCATTCTGCCAATATGGTTTATTAGTTTTGAGATTGACTTCCTGCTGAATAAAAATTACTCCCCCTTGGTGGAGGTTTAACCACTTCAACTTGCTGAAATCTCAAATGTTGGAGGCTACCTGCATGTTGTTACTATATATGGCAAGTGATAGGAGTATCTGCTTTTTGCCCAACGTCAATTATGTGGTCACCCTCCTGTGAAATTCCCTGATGGTTTTATTCACATACTGGGACCATGCAGATAATTTTACAGATCACAAAACTCCTATCAGAATATCGCTTTCCCTCCAGGAACTAGTAAATGATTTGGTGACACATAAGTAACTACAGGCCCTGCAAGTGCCACAACTATATATACCACTCAGACCCCATCCAAGCCACATGGTCTTTGTAATTGGCAAGAGATGGCAATGGGTAAGCCTATCTCTTAGGTTAGGGCCTCTCTGGAATGTAGTTGCTGGTGCCTTCACCATCATACCACCAATGTAGGGATCAGACTTGAGGATGCCCCAGTACGTATACAGCATCCTCCAAACTTCCTAATGAGCGGAATCATAGCTACCAATAATTCTCATTTTGCTATCCTCAACTTCACAATTCCTCGGATTTAACAATTGATGACTCTTTGATGACAATGCATGATAATATGTCTTATGTCCCACCCTAGATGAAAAACCACATGCAGAAACCTATCTCTGAAGTCCACTGACGGAATTGCTAATATGGGAAAAATTGAGACTCATTCGTAAATATTGACCATTGGGGATACCCTCTTGCATGGTCCTGGGATGCTAACTATGTTTCTGATGTACCCTAGCGATCACATTCCCCTAAACTATACATTGCTCTACGTATAAAGTGCAATTTTTTATGCTGTCAGTATGAAACCTAATGGCATACACTGTAGACAAAACTGGTGCCTGTGATTATGTTTCTTTTCTGGATCTGTGTTCTCAAAATTTATCCTGTTTCCTGCAGATTCCCTCCTTACTCATTTTGGCTTTCTCTCTCCTGGTTATTCTTTCGCTTTGTGATTTGTTTTTTTCCGTGACCTCCTGGACTTGACTTTGGTATTCCTCTGCTGTCATTTTGGATATTCTGTACTCCTAGTTGGTGTATTTCTCTCTATTCCAATTGTAGGTTTCCTGCAAACTGCACCAGTTATCGTACACATTGTTCCATAGTTGCAACCTTGGTCCTGAGCAGCCAAGTCCATCCTGCCTTGCAGTAGGCTCTGGTTAATACCTCGTGGTAGCCTTAGACTCTGTGAAATTGAATGGTGTTGGATTGCTGGTATCTTGCTGTACTTGCTTTCTTTTAGTCCTGCCAGTTACCTGCTTCATATTAGGAAATTGCTTAAAGTGCTGAGAACTGGAGCTTTTCCAATTCTGGGTGTTAAGAGCAGATGGCCATCTGTATGTACACAGCTGCGTACCAGCTTTACCCACTTCCATTCAGGCTTCAAATATAGATGGGCGAACCTATTTGTTCCGAGCCGGTTTCGACCCGAATATTCCAAATTGTTCGGTTTTTTATGATTTCGAATAAATGGTGATTTGTTTTGGATGAACTAAATGGCTACTGTGACATGCATTAAACAGTGAAAAGTGTCTGTGAGTCACTGTAATGTCCTGGCATCACCTGACATCACCTGACAGCCTCTCAGCCAATAGTCAGTGGTAGGTGGACACCTTACAATGCTGATGTAATTTACAGTATATTGGATGTTGTGGGCTGTAACATGAGGAATATCAGTAGGGGATGAATGTGTTATTCATCTCTGCATTATCCAAATCAACTACTCTATTTCCTTCAGCAATGCACATCACTTAGTGCAGCAAAGCTTGCAATACAACTGGAGAATCTTAGGAGTAGGAGAGTTAGAACAATCTTTAGTGAGATTTAATTAATAACAGACAGATTAGTCATAGAAATCATAGATAGGCATGACGGAGAATATCTGTGTTGTGTGAGCCAGACTGCCACCACTCAACCAGATATGTTCTGTGGCCTGGTCCATCATATCATTCCATTCCATACTGCCACTCATGTTGCCACAGCTACCACCACTGCCACCACTCAGCCAGCCATGTCCTGCTGCTTGGTCCATCATATTATTCTATGCCATGTTACCACTTCTGTTGCCACAGCTACCAGCACTGCCACCACTACCAATTCTCAACTTGGCACACAGCCACAAATTTGTCTCCAAAATAACAATAAACCTGTAGCACTTACAAATCATCAATGTAACTGCTATATATATGTCTAAAAAATCATGGGGAAACACCTTTCCCGAAAAAAGGGTCATATATTGAGCATTTTAAATGTTAAAATGCGTAAAAGGGAGTGGCAGTACAGTGTATGGTTAAAGTCAGAGTTCCACTGCTTACCATCCGTTTTTCCATAAACATACATGTCACATTTACTCTGACATAACTTGGGCTATGTATGCCTTAGAGATCAAGAAACTGGATGGATAGGGTCCTAGGAACCCTGACAATGCTGTACACTATGTTTTAAGCCAATTTAAGCTGTGGTTCATACCAAACTTGTTCAAGTGGAAATGAATCTTGGACCCAAACAACCCGAAACTGAATAAAACAAATCTTGATAGGTTTGCCCATCTCTAGCTCCAATACATGAACCTTAAAAAAATGTGTATGTATTTTAAAAAAGCTCCTTAGTGACCTCTGTAACGAGCTGTATTGGCAGTTGGAGTTGGATCAATATTTTGATCTCAGGAAACCATTTTAACTGTTAAAAATGTGTCTCTTCCCAGCCCCTCTCCTATATGCACAAGTACTATAGACTAGTGTTTATAGTCACTATATACCAGGGGTCGGCAACCTCCAGGACGCGTACCAAGAGCGGCACGCGAGGTATATTTCCCTGGCACGGTGACCCGAGTCCTCACCCAGCAGTTTAAATCAGACCAAACACGGCCGAAACAAAACTGATGTTATTATACTCGTGGGTCTCTTCAGACCCCCGAGTATAAAAAGCGGAGGCTCAGGAGAAGTGATGAACATAACAAAAAAAAAACAATGTACTCACCTTTCCTGTGCTCTGCCGCCGCTGTGTTCTCTTCAGGTGCTTCTGCCTGACTGACGTAAGAGACAGCTGACAGGACCTCTGGGGTCACGTCCGACATCATTACGCATAATGACGCGACGTGACCTCTGAGAACCAATCAGCTGTCGCTGACTACAGGCAGAAGCGGCTGAAGAGAATAAAGTGGCTGCAGAGCATGGAATGGTGAGTACATTGTTTTTTTATGTGTTTGTCACCTCTCTTGGCCCTCTGCTTATTATACTGTGGGGTCTGAAGAGACCCCACAGTATAATTATAGCTAGTGAGTGGCGAAAATGATAAAAGTTAGAATGTTAACCGTGTGCAGGGGCCGCTATGAGACATAATACGGTGTGCAGGGACCACTATGGGACATAATACCGTGTGCAGGTGCCGGTATGGGACATAATATCGTGTGCAGGGGCCACTATGGGACATAATATCATGTGCAGGGGCCGCTATGGGACATAATACTGTGTGAAGGAGCGGCTATGGGGCATAATACCGTGTGCAGGGGCCGCTATGGGACATAATATTGTGTGCAGGGGCCGCTATGGGACATAATACGGTGTGCAGGGGCCGCTATGGGACATAATACGGTGTGCAGGGGCCGCACCATGTGAACGCAGATTTACATCAAGCTAAAAGTTCCAGTGGCCTAAGAATATAGCTGCATCCAGATACATAGTGTTTTTTCACCGTAAGAATGCTGTCATACGGTGCTCCTGGACACATACATTTACCACTAATTGGCAGCTGTACATGTACTTTCATTGCTTCTAATCGGAAAGTACAGGAGCATCCCAGGAAACAGCAGTAAACGCATGTGTCCTAAAGCATCTGGTGGCAGCAGTGCTGTATTATGGTTTGTGGTATATGACTTTAGTTTAGGGGTCGTCAGACGTACAATTATTGATCGGCACTTCGAGTACCTCATTTTTGATTTTTTAATTAAAATCGGCACGCCGAACAAAAAAAAGTTGCCTACCCCTGCTATATACTATATAGAGTGAAAGATGCACTAGTATGTATAATTCATTAAGCCTCTCATTTCTTTCTCACCAGAAGTGATCAGTTCTAAGTAGTTTTTGCCGGCTGGGAGGTTATAAAGGTTAGTAAAAGAGGAGGAAGTTAGGGCCACATACAGAATGCTTCCATTTTAACTACAATAGCAGAGCAGGACTACAGCTTTGAAACAGAATGGAGTTTGCATTGTGGGTTAAGGTCATTGTGTTTGATGTTGAAGACATTAGCTTTCAGAAGGGGGATTGTGTCTGACAAAGGGGGAAATTCAGGTTGACCCCTGTGAAAAAGTTTAGCCTGGACCACCCGGTGCAACATCATATTCACAAGCTGCGTTCCTTTCACTTACATCACTGGGGCTCTTAAAGTGTATGTACATCTTTGAGCAACTTTTGATTTTCTGGCAGCATTTTTGTTATTAATAAATGTTGCAATATACTTTCTGTATAATCCTGTGCTGAAATCCACTTTCTGTCTATTTCTCTATTTACAGCAGAAACTTGTACATCACTTCTCAATGGGGTATGGCTGAACAGGATTTTGTATAATGCACAGGGGCTGGGGGGGGTCAAATAAAAAAGTTATCTCTAGGGCAGTATAAAACTTAGAACAGTGGTTCTGGTGTCACATGAAAAAAATTAGATTATCAGGCAGTCAGTTTTACCTGTATTATTTCCAGAGATATCACCAATTCAAAACAGGATTGGGAACAGCTTTAGCTGCACATAAAAATGCCAATCCCTGCTATGCTTCCAACTGCTAATATCTCTGGAAATAATACAGGTAAGACTGTGATCTTAGTGTCATATGAAAGATTCTAAGTTTTATAATGTCTGAGATATATCTGTTAGAAGAGACCCACATCAGCCTCAGCTTCCCTGCATTATACCAGAGCTTGACTATCCCTACTCCAGTGAGCAGTAGTGTACAGATTTTTGCTGGCAATTGAGAAAGAAACAGAAAGTGAATTTTAGAACAGGATTTCACATAAAGCTAAAAAATGTTAAAATGTATATTACAACATTTATTAATAACACAAAATGCTGCCAGCAAATCAAAACTTGTTTGAAAGTTTAGCTCCACTTTAAGTGACTCATTGATGCAACACCAGCAGTCAGGTTTTTGGTAAGCTTAAAGTTTAGAGGCACAGGCCCTCAGACAAATGATTTGTCACCCCCCCCCCCCTTTAGCACATCTATAAGAGAGCTTTTGTAGCACGACAGGCTTAGATTCTGTAGCTTAGCTCTATGTATGCCAGTATACCTCTTTTATACAGTAACCAAATAATAGTCACTACCCAGTGAAAAGTGATTGTTGTGAAATTATTTCCAGTGACATCTCCTCTAGTTGGAGTTGTCTGCGCCCCCTTTTCTTCTTTATCTGTGTTCTAACTACCGTGAAAATGTCTTTATATACAAGTTTCCCATCGTTTTCATCCCCTGTCATCTCCCATACAGTAATTATGCCCGCTTTTGTGCCACAACTTTCCTCCACAGCCTCCATCCCTGACTATATGCTTACCAATTGTGACTTTTGGCTACATACAGTTGAATCTTCTTCACCTGTCTCCTCCACAGAAGCATTTCAATGCACCAGAGAACATGGGAGAAATCTGTATAACACACAGTCTGACAGCCATCTAAAGGAAATGAGAATGAGATCAAATTAGTACAATCATGCTTAGTGTGGTGAGATGCACCTTTGGGCCACCCAGCTTATAGACTTGGCACAACTGCGACTCATCAAAACATGATTACAGTACAGGACAGGTTACTCTCTTGAGAAAGTACATGTGAAACACGTGTTGGGGCTGTGATCCTTCTCCCTAATTTAGGGGAAGGGGAATATGGTCTTCCGGGCAAGAGAAGCATCTTAGCTAATGCAGGCCAACACTTACAATTTGGTACCACCCATAGAAGTAAATGAACAAAAGATTCAAGAACCTGGTGGAACAAACATACTTTGGAGAATTACGTGACTAAAGAACTAATTTCAAAGTTCCAGTTATTCACAGCTCATGGTATGGACAATTATACTTTTGGAACAGATGAGAAGATATCTATAACATCTGTTCTAAATCTGTTATACAGGTAATTGTGGAATGTAATATTGCTACTCTGTTGAAATTTGATAAGGAGATTACAGATACCCAGTTGACTTGCAGTTATCATTGAGTGATTTGGAGGAATCCAAAACAGAATTGGATCAGTTTTTCACAACTTGGCAGAAGCAGATCAAGTTGGTGAAAATGAACACATTGGAGAGGGACATCAACTGAGGGTAAATCTGCAGCTTCATCTTAAGGAAGGATGGAAAGTTGCTTAAACTGAAAGGGAAATAGGAAATTTGAAGTGAATGGGAGACCACAATCCAAACGATGAGCAGAGGGGACACACAAACCACATGAGACACAGGCCTAAGGGTAATTTGTCTTTCTAATATTGTATTGTTGTAATGCCTGCGTTCTGCTTTCATTGGCATACTACCTTTCTTAGCAGTCCTTGCTAACTTGCTATGTCTGTTTCTGCTACTGTCTAAGTATTAATGTTGCATATGCTTACTTTCTCCTACCTATCCCAGCATTTCTGCATCTATATAAGTCTGTGGCTTTAGTCCCACTCTCGCTGAGCAATGTTTTTATGCATGCATTCTGTTTTTACTCAGGTGTCTGTATGTCCTGTTTGCATGCATGTTTTTCAGTAGTTTTATGCCAGAGTCTTTGTTTGCCTTGTTTTTATGCTCTTTTTGGACAATTTTATATAAACGATGGCAAAAAAATCTACAAAAGCAGCACATGTAAATACACCCTTTTGTATTGTACTATTGTTATGGTCAAGAATTAATGAATAAATTATACTGCTAGATCATTAAAATGAAACAGTTCCAGTTGAAAAACTGTCAGTGAAGAAAAGGTCAGTGATGTACTCTAGACACACAAGTGGAGGCTTTCATCTTGTGTTATTACTTATTGAACAAGCTATAATTTAATTTTGCAAGTTATTTTAAGACCTTCTTGTTCATTTGTTTGGAGCAGGTTATGGACACTTCAATAATGAAATTAAGTGCATTTCCTTACTTGTTTGGAGCTTACTATATGACATATTCCACTTGATAATAAGCACCTTGGTGCATAATGATTTTCTGACAACAGAAATAATGTAAATGAAAGTGATGAAGTGGAGTTTTCATTTGCTCTGAAACATGCCGGCTTCCTTGATTTTTTTTTTGGTAATAGCACAATAATAATGAGTATCGCTTATAATTGAAAAACCTTGCACTTACAAGTCTCTAAATGTTCCCAATGCAATAAACTGGGGTATTTTTTGTAGTGTTTATTATGTTGCCTGTTTCATTTCAATTATGGACAGATCTTCAATATTTGTCTTTATCTCTTCTATTTCTTTTTTCTTTTCATTTAAAGAAAACCTGTCAGGTGATTTATGCTCCCTTTTCTACAGTATGCAGCACATGACAGAGGGAGGGGAGCAGAGCTCTGTAATACTGTATATAACTTCATAAAATATAGAGTAAAATTCTGAGTTAGGGAATAGTTTTCATAAGCACAGTAAGGTGCTTCACGTGATATTCTTTTCATGTTCCCATGTTTCTTTGCCAGTGCTCCTATAAAGTTGTCCATATTTCCCTAACTATGGAGACAGACAGAGTTCCCACCCAAAAACTACAGTGACATTGCCCCTAAACTAATATGCACAATGACCCATATCAACAGCAATGGCTTCCCCACAATTACAGTTCCCTCACAATATTACAACATTATCATAGTGGCCTGCACAGTAGCCAAAAGATGAGAACTCTATCAGCTAGAAGCTAGAATATTAACTCTATCAGCAGCTAGAACAACAAATTTCAACAGCCACAATGGTCTCATACTATCAGCCACATGCTAAACATAGTATCAACAACATTATATTATATTACAATTCCAGCCTGCAACATTTAATCATAAAAAAAATCTTCTATGCTTTAATTAACTGAATACTTTTGCCTAAAACAGGAATCTATATATGAAAGTCCCACAAAACAAGTTTTTCCATGTTCATCTATTCTAACGGATATGCTTCTGCTTTGGCTATAATATAGGAAACAAGCACAGACTGTTAAATAGAGTCTGGCACCAGGACCCAGCATATCAGTTCTGTTGCTGAGATATTATTGTTTTTGTTATATGCAAGTGATCTCATTGGCGCACAGGGGGCATTGCTGTCATTATAAAGAGGTTAGAGGCAACCCCCTCATTGCTCCAAAGAGCTAATTTGCATATTGATAAAGAAAAGCAATATCTCAGCAATGGAGACACACTGATTCACAAGTAGATAACACCATTTGATTCAGGTGACACTAACCTATTTATCTCCACAGCTGGATTGATATGCTGGGTTCTGTTGACAGGCTGCCTTAATCACTTCCCTACCGCCCATAGACTATATATGTCCAAGGGGTGGTTGCCTTGTTCTTCAAGGACATACCGGTATGTCCAAGCAGAACTCAGCAGCTGCACAAAATCGTGCAGTTACTGAAACTGGGAACCGGCTGAAGTTCAGCTGGAGCTCCCTGAGAGAAGACAGGGAAGGTTTATTACCTGTCTTCCCAATTGCTGTGTATACAGTGCTCAATGAGTGCTGTATACACTGCTATGGGCACAGCCATCTTGCAGCTGCCCTCTGACCAGGCGGTCATGTGATCCACTGAGATCAGCATCTGTAAGAGCTTCTGGGTCCTACAGGACCCAGATCAGCTCTATAGTAACGTGCAGGAGGCTGTATTCCTCCTGCAACTGGGGCTAAATGTACCAGCCCCAGTTACAGGGGAAATCAGCCTTCCACACAAAAAAAAAGGTAATCAGATGTCCCCAAAGGTCTATTATGACTTTATGGGGGACACAATGTCAAAAAAATAAAAAAAAAAGTTTAGAAAAGTTAAAAAAAGAATGTAAATAAAATAATTAAGAAAATAAATAAAATAATATGCCAATTAAAGGTTATAGCCCCACCCCTGACGACATCATACACAATAAAAATTACCGTAATGGAGAGTAAAAGTTTTTTAGTAGCAATTTGTGTTATTAAATTAAAAAAAAAAATGAAAAGTGAAAAACAGACACATTTTCCCTCCTGTTTTGTTTATATTTTCCTGGATATAAAAAAAAATTAAAACACATGCAAAAATAAAAACAACATAAAAATAAAGCCCTGTGTGTCACCGAAAAAAGACGCAGAAATGAGTTGACTAACGCAAATGAGAAAAATTTTACAGCCCTCAAAACCGCACATACAAAAAAACCCTAAAATGTGTCTGGTCCTGGACCAGAAATTGTCCCAGTACTGAAGTGGTTAAATATGTGAATAGCTGTCCTTATTGTTCTCCCCTGAAATCCATTTTTATAATTTAAATATATGTATATGTTTTGATTATGGAAAAGTAGTTAAAAATAGGATTGCAATTGGCAGTGCTATCTTTTTCATTAAAATCATGATTGGTTGTTGCCCATGCCAACACTGTTCTTCTTTACTACTTGATAAGCTCTTTATCATTTTCAGTGAACGCACCCACTGACAAACATTGTAAACTGCTTGAAACTTAGTGTCACTTTAAACAAGTAAACAAGTTGTTCTTGTTTGTGAAAGTATTGCTGTAGCTTGCATTCCGACACTGCACCAAAATCAATGTTGTTGACATCTCATTTTCATCAAGGGAAAGTAAATGCAAATAGATCCAGTAAAACATGCTTGTATTCCTTCTCTGCAGAAAATGCTTAATATTGTTTGGCTTCAGTTTTTTTACTTTCAGAAAGGTTATATAATAAAAAAAATTAAAGAATATGCTATACTGAGAGGCATTGCTCCTTGAAATGAATTTTATGTGACATGTTTCTAATTGTCTTTAGGTCACTGAGTTTTTTTTTTTACCTTATATTAATCATACTGAAGAAAGAAAAGAAAAAAACAAACAAACAAAAACGTCCATATTCTTTAGCTCCCTCACCCAATGTTGAATTGAGTTCAGTAAAAAACACATGGAGAGACTTACCAAAACTGTTGCACAAAGACCCAAAAATATACAGTAAGCATTGGCCCAATTAGCTGGCAACTGGAAAACTTTTTCTTTGCACAGGTTTTCATCAAGTCTAAACAATAATAATAATAATAATAATAATAGCCAATAAAGCTGAAACTAAACAAGGTCCATACAATGTCCAATAATCACAAAGACAGGCTTGTCATGTCGGCAGGATGGGTGTGGTCCATTAAGGGCTTGAATGGGTTTGTGCAAAGTACAATCCAGAATCTACAGGGTGACTAAGGCTGAGGCCCCACATTGTGGAAAGGCAGCTATTTTGTTGTAGATTTTGCTGCGTTTTTTTTGAGCCAATGCCAAGAATGGCTACAAAAGGAATGGGAAATATATAGGAAGCTGTTATACTTCTACCTTCTGCTCAATCCACTCCTGGCATAATCTGTCCTGCAACAAAAAAAACTGTTTCCACAACGTGGGGCCTCAGCGTAACTCTCGTCCTATTTTCACCCTTACCATAACCACCACAGAGCCACCGCACATACAAAAAAAACCCTAAAATGGGCAACAGAAGACAACAAGGTATACCATATAATGTTCCAAAGTGTTTTCCCCAAATATTTTTCATCCGGGGACTATAGAATGGGAAACCAAAGTAAAAGTTTACTTTTGCAAAAAACCATGATCTAGTGTCATACAGGGCTACATACAGTCATATGAAAAAGTTTGGGCACCCCTATTAATCTTAATCATTTTTAGTTCTAAATATTTGGGTGTTTGCAACAGCCATTTCAATTTGATATATCTAATAACTGATGGACACAGTAATATTTCAGGATTGAAATGAGGTTTATTGTACTAACAGAAAATGTGCAATATGCATTAAACCAAAATTTGACCGGTGCAAAAGTATGGGCACCTCAACAGAAAAGTGACATTAATATTTAGTAGATCCTCCTTTTGCAAAAATAACAGCCTCTAGTCGCTTCCTGTAGCTTTTAGTCAGTTCCTGGATCCTGGATGAAGGTATTTTTGACCATTCCTCTTTACAAAACAATTCCAGTTCAGTTAAGTTTGATGGTCGCCGAGCATGGACAGCCCGCTTCAAATTATCCCACAGATGTTCAATGATATTCAGGTCTGGGGACTGGGATGGCCATTCCAGAACATTGTAATTGTTCCTCTGCATGAATGCCTGAGTAGATTTGGAGCTGTGTTTTGGATCATTGTCTTGCTGAAATATCCATCCCCGGCGTAACTTCAAATTCGTCACTGATTCTTGTACATCATTCTCAAGAATCTGCTGATACTGAGTTGAATCCATGCGACCCTCAACTTTAACAAGATTCCCGGTGCCGGCATTGGCCACACAGCCCCAAAGCATGATGGAACCTTCACCAAATTTTACAGTGGGTAGCAAGTGTTTTTCTTGGAATGCTGTGTTTTTTTGACACCATGCATAACGCCTTTTTGTATGACCAAACAACTCAATCTTTGTTTCATCAGTCCACAGGACCTTCTTCCAAAATGAAGCTGGCTTGTCCAAATGAGCTTTTGCATACCTCAGGCGACTCTGTTTGTGGCGTGCTTTCAGAAACGGCTTCTTTCGCATCACTCTCCCATACAGCTTCTCCTTGTGCAAAGTGTGCTGTATTGTTGACCGATGCACAGTGACACCATCTGCAGCAAGATGATGCTGCAGCTCTTTGGAGGTGGTCTGTGGATTGTCCTTGACTGTTCTCACCATTCTTCTTCTCTGCCTTTCTGATATTTTTCTTGGCCTGCCACTTCTGGGCTTAACAAGAACTGTCCCTGTGGTCTTCCATTTCCTTACTATGTTCCTCACAGTGGAAATTGACAGGTTAAATCTCTGAGACAACTTTTTGTATCCTTCCCCTGAACAACTATGTTGAACAATCTTTGTTTTCAGATCATTTGAGAGTTGTTTTGAGGAGCCCATGATGCCACTCTTCAGAGGAGATTCAAATAGGAGAACAACTTGCAATTGGCCACCTTAAATACCTTTTCTCATGATTGGATACACCTGGCTATGAAGTTCAAAGCTCAGTGAGGTTACAAAACCAATTTTGTGCTTCAGTAAGTCAGTAAAAAGTAGTTAGGAGTATTCAAATCAATAAAATGTTAAGGGTACCCAAATTTTTGCACCGGTCAAATTTTGGTTTAATGCATATTGCACATTTTCTGTTAGTACAATAAACCTCATTTCAATCCTGAAATATTACTGTGTCCATCAGTTATTAGATATATCAAATTGAAATGGCTGTTGCAAACACCCAAATATTTAGAACTAAAAATGATTAAGATTAATAGGGGTGCCCAAACTTTTTCATATGACTGTACGTAAAGCCAGCACTATATGATACTAAGAAAGGTAACAACAGCGAGGCTTGGGATTGAGCCACTTACTATTCTCCTATTCCCTTTCGCCACTGTTGTAACTGAAGGGGATGCAGCCAGCTCCTTACCACTAAATAAATGCATCCAAAGGTGCATCACATGATAGGACATAAATACCTGCTAAGTAGGGGGCCAACACCCGGTCCCCAGACCGATCATCTGTATGGAGCCACTTTCAGCGCTCGTCCTGTACACAATATGGGGCCATAAGCAGAAAGATCTGTCCACTGTATATTAGCCGGGCACCTTCACTGCATCTCAGCACATATTGAAGTCAGTGGGAACTGAGCTGCAGTGATGGTGCCGGGCTACTATACAGCAAATGGAGCTTTCTGCTTCATCCGCCCTGTATTGCCCTGTATTGTGTACGGAACAGGCGCCAGAAGTGGTTCCATACAGCTGATGGGGCCGCGTGTCAACCCCCTATCGATCAGATATTTATGGCCTATCCTGAGGATAGGCCACAAAAAAAATTAAGCCTGGACAACCCCTTTAATATGCCCCACACAGTTTAATGTCCCCCCCCACAGGATGTTAGCTCCCATCAAAGCCCCCACACAATATAATGGCTGCATCACTGTTCCCCATACAGTATGGGGGGACCAGTAAAGTGACCATAAAAAAATTTGTCCCCAACTATCCCTTTAAAGAGGTTGTCCATAAATTGTTGGAACAACCCCTGTAGCGGCCAGGGAGGTATAAAATTTAAAAAAGAGAAAAAAAAAAAAACTACTTATCTGTCCCCCACCTGTGTCTGTTCGGTCTCATAGCAGCACCTCATTTCTGGAAATCATGTACCTAATTGGTCTTAGCAGTCACATGAGGTGCAGGATTCCCAGCAAGAAGGCATCGGCACAAGACTGAATGGACACTGGAGGTGGACAATGGTGTGCTGGGGACATGTGAGTATGCTTTTTTATTTTACACCTCCCACTTGCCACTTGGATTGCTCCAATTCCTGGACAACCTCTTTAAAATATTTATCCATCTTTCTAATATTAATGGCCAGGAGCCACGCTGTTCACTTGACATGCAGGGTATAGCGGTGGTGTACATCGTATGGCGTGTGAGCAGCATGGCTCCTGACATGTTATTACCTGTAGCCGCCCTGTCTCATTACAGCTGATCTGCAGGGGTCCGGGCCCATATAAATAATTCCACTGGTGGGCCCTAGACATCCCATTCCAACACTGGTTATTTTGCTACTATTATAGAACTTAGAAAAGTGTCATATTAAAAAAGAGATTGTCATCTTTCCTATGACTCCAAGGTCACAGTTTACGTGTAAAATTATTAGAGGTATCACTAGTTGAAAACACAGTTGAGATTGGAATCAGCCCCCCTCCCACCTTGTGAAAGCAGTGTACAGCTCTCCATACAGAAATAAAAGAAAGAGCAAACAAGCACAGGATTTCACAGAAAGGAGACAACATTTGTTAATAAAGTATATTCCAAAATTTATTGATGCTACAAATGCTGCCAGAAACTCAAAGGATGTTTGAAAGTTTAGTTGTATCTATCGCTCCTATATAGCTTCATATTAATAGAACACAAACCAACCCTTCATGGTTGAGTCCTGCAGTCACAATCCATTCCATCTGCAATCTACTGTTTAGCAACATACTGTACTTTTAGTAGGCAGTCAAGAAGTGTATAAGAAGGAAGGGAGTATGGCTGAAGAATTTCTACTACCACGAAGGCCCATAAGTCTGCTTAGGAGTTGTATACTCAAAATAGTAAGAGATTTAGTTATTGGGACACAATTCTTTATTAAAGCAAAATTTATTCAGAGATTTAAAAATGGTTGCAAAGGTTATACAGATCTTTTATGTGATGCTAAGTGTGTGTACAGCATTCTTCAATGACATTAATTAAATGTCATCAACGTCTTCAACAAATGCTGTTCATTAGGAGATTTATGAATTACATTTTTGTCATTTAGTTACCAAAAAATACTGTTTGACTAAAATGTTTTAAAGCGTTCCTGAGTTAGAGCAATGGAACATTTCACCAATGGCCAACCGGGTGGACAGATCTTTAGGATCCAGGGTTCTACGGAGACATCCAGAACTTTTTGCTTGTTCTTTTTCAAGTGACGGTGACACCCTCAACCCTTATAGCATATTCACAATTTATGTCATAAATGCCTGATAAGTGCTCTTGGACCACCTGTTAGGAAGATGGGGTCCTGTTACTAATGATGGATGCTTTTCCCAATAGAAGAGAATGAACAGGTGGCACTTACCAGGCATTTATGGCATAAATTGTGAATATGTCAAACATCTTGAAACTGTATTTAAGACAAGTAATCTGTTTTAAATTACAATAATTATAACACTTAGTTATCATTTTGTTATTTCAGTTTCAATAGTTTATACAGCTTTATTTAGTTGTGTAATTAAAATAACCTTTATTATAAAAACCACTGCCCCACTGTATAAGCAATGCTACCTCCTATGCTGTACCTGCTACCTCTTGTATCACCCCCTCTACCTCATAGGTTGTAAGTTCTTGCGAGCAGGGCCCTCGCTCCTATTGTATGAAATGAGTTATTACTCTGTAATGTCTCATTTTGTCTTTAATCCTTCGATTTGTAAAGTGCTGCGGAATAATTTGGCGCCATATTATTATTATTATCATCACGAGTGAAGGAGTCACTGAGCGACATGGTGTTCTTTGGTCACGGAGCATAACATTTGCACTGATAACTACAGTTTTCAGAAGTCAGCCCCTTTAATTAGCTACTGATATTACTATTCAGACACTTAATATACTGTAGTTGTGTTGTAGTATATCATTTGTTAGGATGATGGAAGCAAAAAGGCTACATTTTAGTTAAGTCTATAAAGATAGAAGGATGTAAGCATTTATCATGCAGGCACTTTCAAAGACCCTGTCTTTAGATGTTTTGTCAACATAGCAGGCCTTACTTCATGGCAGTAAGAGGTTTCAGATTTATAGTTTATTAGAAATTTAAATTGGCAAGTATGAAGCACAAGTCCCACATGGTATACATTCATTCTGTACAGTGATATAGCTAAGACAGGTCAAAATCTTTTAAGAAAGATGAACTACTGTGACAGCTGGAAAGAATGATTGGCTAATATCTGTACAGCCAAGGACAATGGTCCTGAATTATGTGCTGCTAAGGAGCTTCATTTCCTTGAAATAATAATCTTCAATAGTCTGGTGTATGATCCATCTAGAGCCGGGCAGCTTATGTATCAGAGCGTCATTTGACCTCTAATTATGTGAAGGGCACTGAAATGATGGGAATGTTCATGTATGTTTTGTGCCATTGCTCTAGGGTCTTGTTCCCAAAGAAATGTGAAAATTCATTATAACTTTTTGAAATGTCTTACCTTTCTCCTGTTCTCCTTATTTTGACTTTTTTACTAACCTATGCAGTTTATAGTATTTTAATTGCCTTTTAAATGACATAATATTATTATAAAATCAATTTGTAACAACGAAAGATAAATCAAAAAGTAATGAAAACTTCATGTTTAAGGAGAAGCATTTGCTTTAAATGTGGATGAGATGTTTTATGAAATAATAATGTGAATTTTTAGATAGCAGGGGAAGATGTTAACTTGTGGGCAGCACTAAACTATATAGCATCCTGTATAGCCTATAAATGAAATTACACTTTTACCATCGCTCAAGTTTTTTAGCTCCATTTATATATCCAAATAATAATATTTCAGATTAAGTAGGTATATGGAATATAAGGTATATAGAGAAAGGACTTAATCCTAATTAGATTGCTGGTATTTTCCTTCTATTTTGACCGTACTACCCCTCATTCACTTCATCAAGGCTTACACATTATATATGCTTCACTCTGTGATAGTATGTAAGGTAGGAGCACTACCTTATACTTTTGTAAGACAATTAGACTAGACAGCCTATTTAAATGTCTCCCCCCCCCCTGCAAGACACCGCCTGCCGATTGTTCATTTGTAGATTTTGCTGCAGTATGTTTTTGTTACTGTGGGTGCTGCAGATCTAGTTCCTGGATGTGTCGAGCCTCTTTCCCCTAGCAAATCCTAGGTCAGGGGAAGGCAACCTTCGGAACTCCAGCTGTTGTAAAACTACAACTTCCCGCATGCATACTTGCTCTGCTGTTCGTGGAACTCCCATGGAAGTGAATGGAGCATGTTGGGAGTTGTAGTTTCACAGCAGCTGGAGTGCCAAAGGTTGCTGACCCCTGTCCTAGGTCATACGTCCCTGGTTAAGATAATAAATAAATCACCTGTAAATAACAATAGTGTCAGTTTGGTAATATGATGCAAATATCTACGTCTACCTGTCAGGTTTCACTTCTTAAGAAATTTAAGTGAGTCATGTTATTTGATTTTTATACTTTTTGCTGAGTTAAACACTGTAAGGTCAAATCAAGAGTTAAGAAAGTGGAAGAGAAGAAATGCAGAGTATGTAAATGTGACAGCAATATCAAATGATCTTCAGAAATGTCAGATGTCATTTAATTCTTCATTTCAAATGACTGACAAAGGAAAAAATCCATTTCCTTTCATATGGCCTAATCAAGTGAGACTGCACAAATAGACACAATTTGATGTACAGATGCAGCCAAGTTTATCATTAACTCAACCGTTTCAGAGGATATTTAATGATTTTTGTTGTCTTCAGTGATGAAACATCATGCAGGAGCAAGTTGTTATGCAGACAAAAATTCAAGTTAAACTTTGCTGCATTTGTAAATGTAAATACAAAAACATTAAGTCACAATGTGGGGAATTTATGGGACATTTTAAAAAACATTGGGGGCATATTTATCAATACTGTCGATCTTTGAACTGTCTAAACGTATGAATCCTATTCTTAGTTTTAGACACATTTATTATTCTGTGATATGGGTTATTCTTGGGCATTCTAAAATATCCATAGATCAGAATTTCAACTAAAAAAAGCAACTCTGATTTGTTTAGAAGTTGCTCAAAGCATAACCTAACCTTCATTTTGTCATCAGTTTAAAGTGTTCAAATAAATCAACCACTGATTTTCATTTTTAAAGAGGACCTTCCACCAAGTGTGAAATACTACATGCAATATATTATTTGATTCTTGCTGTAGGCCCTGATGAATTTGGCTTTTTTATTTTTAAAATCCGCCCACCCATTCAAAAGATATGGCCCCTGGAAGATTATATGTAAATTAGCTCTGTTCACCGAGCGGGAGGAAACCTTTGTTTTTTCTCATAGAAAATAAAGGGTTCCCACCCATTTGGGGAATAACAGCTAATTTAGATATAACCTTTCTGGGACATATCTTTTGAAGGGGTGAGCACATTTTAAAAGTAAAGGATAGGCAATAAATATTAAAAAACAAATAACCTCTTTAATTTTGTGAATTGACAAAAATAAGCTTGTAACACTTCTATTTTTGAACGCATTCTTACTTTACAACATTTTTTTGTATGCATACCTAAATCTTTTGCACTGTATTGTATATCAGTATGTCTTCCTTCCCCCCTGCTGCATGAATGGTACTGGGCAAACCACCGGCCTAATTGCTGTAAGGCAGTGATCCAACTAAATATTATAAGTATATTAAATAAAAAACACAGCTCCTGGAGCACCACCTACGAATAGACACTGCAGCCACTGTTCCCACAGTACTTAGTGGCTAATATGGCCCTAAATCTAGGATTGGTTAACAAACATTAATTACAGTGCTTTGCAAAAGTATTAATACCCCTTGAACTTTTTCACATTTTGTCACCTTACAACCACAAACTTAAATGTATTTTATTGAGATTTTAAGTGATAGACCAACACAAAGTAGCACATAATTGTGAAGTGGAATGAAAATAATACATGGTTTTCAAAATTTTTATCAAATAAAAGTCTGAAAAGTGTGACGTACAAAAGTATTCAGCCCCCCTTTATCAATAATTTGTAGAGCCAACTTTTGCTGCGATTACAGCTGCAAGTCTTTTGGGGTATGTCTCTACTAGCTTTACACATCTAGAGACTGAAATTTTTGCCCATTCTTTGCAAAATAGCTCAAGCTCAGCCAGACTGGATGGAGAGTGTCTGTGAACAGCATTTTCATGTCTTGCCACAGATGCTCAATGAGATGTAGGTCTGGACCATTCTAACACATGAATGTGCTGTGATCTAAATCATTCCACTGTAGCTCTGGCTGTATGCTTAGGGTCATTGTCTTGCTGGAAGGTGAATCTCCTTCCAGTCTCAAGTCTTTTGCAGCCTCCAACAGTTTTTCTTCCAGGTTTGTCCTGTATTTAGCTCCATCCATCTTCCCATCAACTCTGAGCAGCTTCCCTGTCCCTGCTGAAGAAAAACAGTGGAGATGGTGTGTTCAGGGTGATGAGCAGTGTTACTCGCTCCATCCTGCCGTCTTCAGCGTCTTCAGGCCCTCTTCCGACGTCGCTGTTGAGGCCTGTGATTGGGCCTCAGCAGTCACGTGGGGGCGCACTAACGTCATTACACGGCCGCGCCCCATGTGATCACTGGGGCCTAATCACAGGCCTCAGTCACATGACGGAAGAGCGCCGGAGAGAACACTGTGCCCAGGAGAGGTGAGAATATGTATTTATTGTTTTCAGTCACCTCCCCTGGGTGCCCTGCCATCTATTGGAAAGGGGCCTGCAATATGCCAGGGCCCCTTTCCAATAACAGTATGTGTAACGGTCGGGGAACCAGGCTTTCTCCGACCGCTATCATAGTGGTCCAGGGCCCGGCCATCTCCAGCTGTCCGTGGGCCCCGTACCATGCCGGGTCCGGTTGCGGTCGCACCCACTGTGACCGCGATCGTTACGCCACTGGTTTGTTTGGTTCACGGTAGCAGTTGCCACAGGGCTCCGGGCCCCCTAATGTCCCGGGCCCTGTGGCAGCCGCTACCGCTGCTACCCCAATATTTAAGCCCCTGTCTCTGACCTGTCTGGTGAGTTCCTTGGTCTTTATAATGCTGTTTGTTCACTAGTGTTCTCTAGCAAACCACTGAGGCCTTCACTGAACAGGTGTATTTTATACTGAGACTAAATTACACACAGCTGGACTCTATTAGCTAATTAATTGCGCTGGATTTTATTTAGGGATATCAGAGTACAGGGGGCTGAATACTTTTGCACGTCACACTTTTCAGATTTTTATTTGATTAAAATTTTGAAAACTATGAATCATTTTCATTCCACTTCACAATTATGTGCTACTTTGTGTTCTATCACTTAAAATTTCAATAAAATACATTTAAGTTTGCGGTTGTAAGGTGACAAAATGTGAAAAAGTTCAAGGGCTATGAATACTTTTGCAAGCCACTGTAAATGCTGTGTAAACAGACCCTGGCTGATTGGTTTGAGCACCTAATCTCACTGTAAGCAGTTATTGACTCTAACTCATGCAAAGATTATTAGATAGTGCATTTCAGACAATTATATTGCATGTGGGTAGCTGTCTATAGGCTATTCTTTGTACTTCATATGAATAAAAGAAAACTAATTCATTATTTGTGTACATCAAGTGAACACAAAAGAAACCCCAAGAAAGAAACCTTAAACTGTTAGTTTATTCTCTTGTCATTTCATTTGTTTTATCCTATTACTACCTTTGTTCCTTTTGGCAATGAAATGCCTTCATGAATAAAAGAGAGATGGGACATTTTTAGTTTAAACACGGATGAAGTACTTGATGTTGTGGCTGGTTTGTCACAACCAAATCCTTTAACATTAAATTCAAGATAAGTAATTCTTAAAGGGTACCCAAGATTTCATGAAAAGTTGTAATATGTGCAGAGTCATGCTGGGAAGTTTGTTCTATGACTGTTTTAGCCTTCATACATGATGTCCTATTAGTTTGTCTGCTAATAATCAAATTATGGCTGAAATACAGTTTACATTTGTCTCTCAGCCAGGGGGCATATACAATAAGGATCAGTCTGCCCCCTCCCCCATCCATGACTGATAATGTTCTGCCATTCTGCCGGAGTAACTATACAATTGCAATCAAATGCCTGTGAAAAGTCCAAGTGGCCATACTATAAGTTATCCAGGAACAAAAGACTGTAGATACAGGGCAAATACATGCAACCAAGTAAAAGAAAAAAAAAAAACAGCCAGTGAAGTTCCTTTCTATCTGTAAATAATATCCCATCTGTAGCCACACAAGCAGCCAGAAGTATAATGAAGACTTTTCTTACATTGTAAGCAATTAGATTTGCAGAATTATCAGTCTTTTGCACACAGCAACAGTTTTCAGACATGTCTGTGCAGGCTGTGAGGGAAAACAACCCCTCCCTTCCCCATTCACTGTGTGAAGGGAGAAAAGGACCACACTCTACACTCACTGAGATAAACAAGAAGGAAATGGAATGTATCTGTGGACAGACTTCCTTGGTAACAAAAGAATGAACAGCAAATTAACTAGAAGGGAGACACCCAGTGGCAGGAACTTTCGAGAGGTTTTTCAGACAGAAAGCAGCCACATTTTTAATTAAAGTACATTACATTTTGATCCAGAATCACATGCTCTATGAAATGAGACTAAGTTGTCTGAAAAGTTAGTGACCATTTAAAGCAAAAGTAAAAAAAAAAAATCCATAAAGAAAACTGTCATCTGAACGCTTGGATGGTATTACAGTTAAATAAATAATATCATTGCGCCTTTACATTTTATTTAATAGAATATGCCATAACTGGAAAATTAATATTTCTTTCAAAGTTACACATCAAAAACATGAAAGTTGAAAACAAAAGTTTTTTATGTTGTCTTAAAGGGAGTGTATCAAAAGAAAATGACATGTTCATTAACCAGTTGCCGACCACCCATTATATACATCCTATCTCTGCAAGGACACACCGGTACGTCCTTGTAGAGAACATCCTAGGAAGAAGCCAGCGGCGGTTTCTTACTGTCCCTGCCTTCCCAATCATTTTATAGACAGCACTCAATAAGCTGAACATCCCAGAAAGAAGGCAAGGCGGGTTCTTACCATCCCTGCCTTCCCAATCGCTGTATACACAGCGCTCAATGACTGCTTTGTATACAACTATGGAAACCGCCATGATGCAGCTTCCCTTCCGTTTCAGCAAAGAGCCTACTTCAAGAATCTTGGGTGTGTATATTATTATTATTATTATTATTATTATTACTGCTATTATTATTATTATTATTATTACAATGTTTCTGCTTTCTGGAAGCGGTTTATAGACAGGCCAAGTCCCAACTTGAAACTGTGTTTAAACTGAACCTATGTATACTGTTCAAATGTTAGAGATTTTTTTTTTCTTTCTCCTCTTTTACTTCTTTGGTTTGGTATCATTGCTAAATAGCTTTGTTTACAGAGGAGTGCCAATACTGAAAATTAGCTTTGCAAAGGTGTAAGATTTGCTGGCTATGGTCTTGGCACTTGTACATAGATCCTGGCTGAAGTGCTACTTTCATTTGAGTGGTGAGAAGTAAGAGTTGTGCAATGCTTAAGGCGATTTGTGCCTCCACCTGGTTGCAACAGCAATGACTACTTTTTTCTTGTTGCAATCCACCAGAAAAGAATTATAGTGTTTACTCTTTTCCATCAGCAACACTTCTCAAGATATTTTGCCATCTGAATGCTTCCATCCCCCATTGTCTGCACACTCAGTCATGTGCATGAGGCTTTACAGCCTTTACAGCCCAGTTGGCTTAGTCAGATATTAAATGTACAGTAGTATAAATCCCAGTACATAACAGCAGCATGCTGGAAAACAGTGCAGTACATCTCAAATTCATAGAAAACATATGCAAGCATTTCAATGGGATAGTGGGACACTGCCTATGCCCTACTAGGTCATATGGACCAGAGTATTTATGTGAGACAACCCATTTACCTACTTTACCAATGGATTTTGAGTGAGGTCAGACTAGCTTTAATATGATTTTATTGCTTTGGCAGCTGTGGTTTCTATTGTGATGCAATGAGAACATGAAATTCTACTTATAACCTAATTTGAAGCTTTTAGCTATTATTTAGTGCTTATTTTTACTGCTCTCCTTTCTACTGTAAAACAAGTTATGCTAATTGTTAGCTAAATGTAATTAGCATTTTAAGTCCATGGATTTGACTTCCCAGGAAGGTTTTAGGAAATATCCAATGATTTGCTTGTGAACTTTATATCAATGAGCTATGTTCAACAACTGTAGTGAGCTAAGATTCGTTTATTAAATTAAAACATAGCAAAAGCCCATTGCACCTGCTGTGCATGAATTTATAGATTTAATAAACTAATGTGTGTGACTCAAGGCTACAAATGGTCCTGGCAATACCTTACTACACATTTTATGACAGAAAATTGATATGTTTCACAATACACCATGAGGCATAAAACAGACATCTCAACCAGGGTTAATGTGTGGAAAAATAAATAGAAATTGTGCATATTGTTGCATGCTTTGTTAATTGTATTACCATGTCCTTGAATGATTTTATCTAATTTATTCCCCCAGCTACTGTTGCAGGAGTGGGATTTGTAGGAGAATTATTCATTTACTGTATGAATGACATTTTAGCCAAACAATTATTTAGAGTAAACCTGTTCATCTTTAATACTTTTTGCCTTGGAAGTGACTTCACTCATTTCTAAATGACTGTAAAGGCCAAGGAAACCTAATTCACTGAGGCAGAGGAGTAGATCATCCACCCCAGCATGTACTTATAACGGAAGATTACATGGAAATACAGTAATAAAGACCCTTAGAGTAACACAATTGCTCCTGTTTAATATGTCAAGAAGGACAAGGGCACCATAACCTAAAAAACATGATTCTGACTGTTACTAGATCAGCTCTTTCTGTTATTTTATAAAAATTCTATTCCAAGCATTATATATGGATATAATGCAGATGCATTCTAGGTCAAAACACAGTGGTATTTCCTATGATACATTTTGCCTTACAGTACTACTAAAGTACATAATATAGTAACATGTTAAAGTCTTATATTGTAATAACTTGTGTTTTACAATTTGGGTTGAAATACTAAAAAATAGCCACAGTTCTTAACCCTTTGAGGACGCAGGTTAGTTTGTACGTTAACGCTCGGCAACCTGTTTAAAATTTTCCTTCCGTGTCTTCCAAAATTCCTAACTTTTTTATTGTTATGATGACATAGCTAAGTGAGACCTTATTCTTTGCATGTCGAGTTGTACTTTCATTTGGCACCATTTAACCATATAATGTTTTGATTAGGTTTTATTAACATTTTTTTGATGGTCCATGTGAAAAAACCCACAATTCTATCATATTTTTTTGCATTTGGTTTTTAGGGCTTTCACTCTGCATTAAAAATGATATGGTAACTTTTTCCGGTGGTCATTTCAATTACGGTGATATCATATTTATATTGCTTTTACCGATTTTACGAATAAAACGTCACTTTTTGAAAATTTTCCTGGGGTCACTATATTCTGTAAACAAAAAAAATAAACAAACATGTTAGGTATCCCCATGTGGGTTTAAGCACCCACTATCCAAAAATAGCGTTATTTATCCTGTACGGTGAAGGCCATAAAAAAATATATACAACAATGCACAAAATTACGTATTTTGGTCACCTCACTTTCCCCAAAAATTAGCTCTAAAAAGTGATCAAAAAGTAATACAGTCATATGAAAAAGTTTGGGCACCCCTATTAATCTTAATCATTTTTAGTTCTAAATATTTGGGTGTTTGCAACAGCCATTTCAATTTGATATATCTAATAACTGATGGACACAGTAATATTTCAGGATTGAAATGAGGTTTAGTGTACTAACAGAAAATGTGCAATATGCATTAAACCAAAATTTGACCGGTGCAAAAGTATGGGCACCTCAACAGAAAAGTGACATTAATATTTAGTAGATCCTCCTTTTGCAAAAATAACAGCCTCTAGTCGCTTCCTGTAGCTTTTAATCAGTTCCTGGATCCTGGATGAAGGTATTTTTGACCATTCCTCTTTACAAAACAATTCCAGTTCAGTTAAGTTTGATGGTCGCCGAGTATGGACAGCCCGCTTCAAATTATGCCACAGATGTTCAATGATATTCAGGTCTAGGGACTGGGATGGCCATTCCAGAACATTGTAATTGTTCCTCTGCATGAATGCCTGAGTAGATTTGGAGCAGTGTTTTGGATCATTGTCTTGCTGAAATATCCATCCCCGGCGTAACTTCAAATTCGTCACTGATTCTTGTACATTATTCTCAAGAATCTGCTGATACTGAGTTGAATCCATGCGACCCTCAACTTTAACAAGATTCCCGGTGCCGGCATTGGCCACACAGCCCCAAAGCATGATGGAACCTCCACCAAATTTTACAGTGGGTAGCAAGTGTTTTTCTTGGAATGCTGTGTTTTTTTGACGCCATGCATAACGCCTTTTTGTATGACCAAACAACTCAATCTTTGTTTCATCAAAATGAAGCTGGCTTGTCCAAATGTGCTTTTGCATACCTCAGGCGACTCTGTTTGTGGCGTGCTTTCAGAAACGGCTTCTTTCGCATCACTCTCCCATACAGCTTCTCCTTGTGCAAAGTGTGCTGTATTGTTGACCGATGCACAGTGACACCATCTGCAGCAAGATGATGCTGCAGCTCTTTGGAGGTGGTCTGTGGATTGTTCTTGACTGTTCTCACCATTCTTCTTCTCTGCCTTTCTGATATTTTTCTTGGCCTGCCACTTCTGGGCTTAACAAGAACTGTCCCTGTGGTCTTCCATTTCCTTACTATGTTCCTCACAGTGGAAACTGACAGGTTAAATCTCTGAGACAACTTTTTGTATCCTTCCCCTGAACAACTATGTTGAACAATCTTTGTTTTCAGATCATTTGAGAGTTGTTTTGAGGAGCCCATGATGCCACTCTTCAGAGGAGATTCAAATAGGAGAACAACTTGCAATTGGCCACCTTAAATACCTTTTCTCATGATTGGATACACCTGGCTATGAAGTTCAAAGCTCAGTGAGGTTACAAAACCAATTTTGTGCTTCAGTAAGTCAGTAAAAAGTAGTTAGGAGTATTCAAATCAATAAAATGATAAGGGTACCCAAATTTTTGCACCGGTCAAATTTTGGTTTAATGCATATTGCACATTTTCTGTTAGTACAATAAACCTCATTTCAATCCTGAAATATTACTGTGTCCATCAGTTATTAGATATATCAAATTGAAATGGCTGTTGCAAACACCCAAATATTTAGAACTAAAAATGATTAAGATTAATAGGGGTGCCCAAACTTTTTCATATGACTGTACATACCAATAAAAAGTACAACCTGACCCACACATAAAGAGCCATTTTATACATCCATCAACAAAACAGTATAAATGTTATAGGCATCAGAAAATAGTGACACCAGGAAAAATTTTTAAATGTAAAGGTGGGTTTTTTTTGAACATATTATTTGTTTACTTTTTATTTTTTATTTTAAACTTTTTATCTTTTACTTTTTACTTTCCCACAGGGGGACTTGAACTTGGATCTCTGATCCCCAGTGCACTGTACTCCAAGACATAGTTCACATGTTCATACATATTCAATCACTGCCCACATACTGTATATTAGTTTTGTCATGGCAGCATTTTTGTGCTCTTTGTATAGGATAGGTCATCAATTAAAGATGGACAGGGATCTGAACCAGGGTCCCTAGCCAATCAACTGTCATTGTTTGGGTGTGCTACATCCTCTTCAATACTTACCAAGCACAACAGCGTACATTTGTTCAGATGCTTTACTTGGTTTTACAGCTCAGCTGTTTAAAACAGTTGATCCACAGGAGACCTGGGTGTCAGACCCCCAAGCATCTTCAATTGATGAGCTATCCTAAGGATAGGTCATCAATTAAAAAGTGGTGGAAAACCCCTTTAACTCTTGATAAATAGGCTTTGACTGCAGGTAACCCAGCTGTGTATTGTAGCCTGACTCTATGTAAGGGCCCTTGCACCATGGAAAACGTTCTATGTGCGGGCTGTAGTACCAAGACTGAATTCGGTCGTGTGCATAAAACTCACTGCATTATAGTCAGTTATGATTAGAGATGGGTGAATTGGTTTGTAACGAACCTGATTTGACCCAAATATTCCAAATTGTTCAGCTTTTAACAAAACCGAACAAATGGGGATTCGCTTCAGACAAACAAAAATGGCGCACTATGAGAAAATGGCTGCCACCACGTGTTTGACCAGGAAATACAGAGCAGACATGTGTGCAATGACTCGGACACTGTCTGTGAGTCACTGTGATGTTGTAGCTACAACTGACAGTCTCTTAGCCAATAGACAGTGGTAGGTGGACCTTACAGTGCTGAAGTCATATGGAGTATAAAAGCTTGGACACTTGTGACACTTTAGTTGTTGTAATGGTGGACATGCAAATAGATTTGTAATCCATCACACTGCATCATACGTTAGCACAGTACAAAAAAAAGCAATCGGAATTCCAGCAATAGTTAGATGACTGGGAGAACTTAGTGGAAGAGTGAAGAAATCAGGCGATACCTTTTAGAGGCTAACTGAGTATATTTGATGATGAGCTTTCGAGAGTACTAGCACCCTTCATCAGACATGAAACTGAAAATTCACAAACTTTTTATACACTAAAGACATGGACCTTCAAAGGACCTTAGAATCCTTAAAAAAACAAAATGCAATATAAGTAGAGAAGTTATTTACAACAGGTCAAAAAATAAACAATCTGGAAACTTGTGGGGAATGACAGAGGGATCAGTAATTCTTGCTGTTATCTGTTTGCTATCAGATGGTGATTTGTGACCCTCACAGTTCATACATAGTGTGACATGAAACTGGCATGAATATTAAATCCAAAAGCCCCACAAGTTTCCAGATTGTGCTCACCTTCCCTACCTCTACTGGGCATCCTTGAAATGTCTGACATTCCATTGGGGTCCTCTTCCAGTCTTCTAGGTGATTTGTTTTGGAATTTTTGTTCTTTACTTGCCACCTTCTAAAAGTCATAACTTTTTTCCATTCACATAATAGTACTATTTAACATATTTAATAGTACTGGGATCCTGGAAAAAAAAATCTGAAAAAACTAGAAAAAAAAACTGCATTTGTACCATTTTCTTATGGGTTTTGTTTTTCCATGTTAGCTGTGGAGGAAAAATGACATGCTATATTCTGCAGGTGTGGACAGTCATGACAGCACCAAATTTATATTGCTTTTGCTATTTTTTAAATACCCTTACAACAAAAAAAATTGTGAAAATACAATTTATTTGAGTCGCTATAACATCCATAACTTTTTTAATATTTTCATGTACGGAGCTGTGTAAGATGTCTTGTGGAGCATATAGTAATTTTTATTTTTAGGGTTGTCTGCCATTTTGATCTCTTTTTATTCAACAGCCGGTTTAGCTGTTTTGATTTTTTTCTTTTTACCTGCTATAGCATTTCCTGTATTGGGTAAATATTTTTACGCGAGGTACCTAATGTGTGTATATTATTTTGGTTTATTTTTATATGTGACTATTGGAAAGTGGGGGTGATAAGAAATTTTATAACTTTTTAAACTTTTTGCATTTTTTTTTACTTATATTTTAGACTGTATATGGAATGATTACTTCAGCTTGTACCTTCATGGGGAACAAGCTGACCTACAGGGGATACTTTGGATAGGACATACATTTTTAAAGTTAGAATAGCCCATTTAAACTTATTGTAAAGCTATAATCCAAGAAATGGATTATTTTATTAAATTCTTGACCTTTTTAGATTATTATTAGTGTCACTATTCTGCATTACCTCTCAGTTATTCTTCACCATTATCCAGTGTCAGGCCATGCTTTTATTTTTGTTAGCTGTTGAAATGAGATGTAATTCTATAAAATGAAAGGAAAAGAAAATAAACAATATGGTGACATATGTTTTACTGGAGGGCTGACTATAGATATGCATTTAGAGAGAATATAACTTTTACATTTTATTGTAGTAACCAATAAAATTATCTGCACACAGGGACATTGAAAACCCCCCTTAACGCTGACTACTTCAGTGTGTCTTCTTTCACAAAGGGCTCATGTGCTGCATTAATGGCTATGGTAAAAGACCCTGGATTTTCATTATGCTTTCATTTTGAATATCATAAAGTATTCTTTATGGACTCCTGGCTGTTTCCATATTGCATTGTGGGAAACAATATTAATTTACAGCCCTGTGATATTTATTTTAATGGATCTCTGAAGCATGAATAGGGCAGTAAATAATACGGTTTCTTTTTATGACAAGTTTATAAAGGATTTAGAATAAATACATATTTCATAAACCATTCCAGACGCACAGAAGTTGATAACACAGGCTGGCATCACGGATTATGACATTGTTCTAGCATTTAATTTCTGCCTCATTCCACTGCACTAATTTTCTATCTTTCAGACAGTTCTTTTTCATATTTTAAAGGTTTTATTTATAACTTTGCAGTAAAAAAAAATGAAAGTATAAAAAGTAGTTCCAATTATTTCTTTAAGGCTGGATTTTGTGTGTGTTACAGCCAAACTTCCTGGCCTACTGCGTGCCAATTAACCTAAACTAACAGCATCATTGATCTCTAAAATGTGCCTGTAATATGCCCTGCATTGGTTATACCACCTTATGATGCTACATTGTCATAAAGCAATATTGCTAAGTGCTTGTGACGGAAAAATGAAACAGTAGACGACTCTCTATATAGAACATTTTTTTCTTTTTTAATTTCCTTACATTCTAGGTATATTACCCTGAGAGAAAATCTTCACCCTAGAAGACTGTTTTGCAATTTTGGAGTATCATCTCAAGTAGGCTGTTTGGGTATTGCACATGCACTAGCTGCATTACACAGTGCTGTTTTCCATTTTTTTGTATATTTTCTTCTGGTTTGTATGTTTTTTTTTGTTGTGTATATTTAAAAAAAAAATCTATTCATTTATCCATGTGTGAAGTTTCATGTGACATTTCTTTATCATGTATTTTCAACATTGGGTGCAGCTTCAAAAAGCTCTAACTGCCAAGTCTTTTATCTCTTTGTTACTACAATAGCCAAGCTAAGTGCCTTGCACTGTAACCACCAAGCAGTACATAACCTATTAGAGTAAACTTAAAGGGGTTTATCCAGTTTCTAAGATTGATGACCTTAAAATTACTATTATTTGTCTACTTATTCACCGTGCCATCTTTGAGTGGGGCTCTGTGATAGGGTAAAGGGCCACAGAATTGGCCCTCTTGCAAACTCTTATAAAACTTATAATGGCAACGCTTGCAGAACAGATGATTGATTAGTAGAAGTAGAAGTGAGATGACTGGGCTGACAGCAGATGGGTATGGATAGGAAGGATAGGAATGGACAGAAACAACCAGTTGCAAAGTAAGGTGTTGAGATTTGTAATTAAAATGGACCTGTCACCAACTATATAATGTTAAATGCCATACATCATTTGATTGCCAATGTCCGTGACAAATCATGGAGACTTTCTGTAAAGTTCACAAAATAAGCTATATGGCTCTATGGAACACTGGATGTGTTTTACAAGGCATGAAATTGATTAAATGGCACAGGCAGGAGGGAGTTAATTTTCTCCAGAAGTCTGACCACCTCACAAGTCTGTCACATAGCCATTAGCCACAACCCCTACCCTTTAAGGATGTGGAGAAATATCAGCTGCTGAAGATATGTGCAAATCGAAATGAGCCAGATATGATGTAAAAGTGACCAATTACTTTTAAGTTTTGGAGTCTTTTTGTGCTGTTCTCCTCATATTTGTTAGTTAACTGTCCTGTATTACCTATTCCTTCTACTGTTGTTTATAGCATTCTTTGTTGCTGCCATCTGCTGGCCAGAATTTGCATGCAGCACGCCTTGTTCTTATAATTACATTTTTTTCTCTCTGGGCTTGGTTTTAGGCAGCCCTGGTCCATGTCACTTCCTGCAGCCATTTTAGTTCTTCAAAGCTGTGTGACTGGACACCTTGGGTTTGTGAAGGCATCAGTTTTTGACCAGCAGGTAGCCTCAGGAAAGACACCAACAGGACAGCATCAATACCACTACTAAGCCATTACAGTATTGTATCATCACTTGTCGCTGTTCTTGGGTCAAATAAACCCACGTTGATTCCTATCATCTGGTCTACGTTTGAATCCATCTAACCTGAGCTCCTGCCGGTCCGGTCTGCTCCACTGCTTTGATACAAAGGTAGGAAAGTCACACAGCCGCTATCAGTTATACCTTCATTCGCCTTCATGTGGGGACAGAACCCTCTTTGCTGCATGGATCTTCACAGGAACTCATGGTTTGCTTTCTCTAGCATGCTTCTGGGGTGGTTACAAGAGAGTAGTTAGCTATGTGCATTGTAGTTAAATAATGTATTTTATGTAATATTGTTTTATGTAATTTGTGGTAATGCCCTTTAAATATTTTTGGTTGTAGAACGTAAAAAATAAAGTTTATTTTATCTGAAACAGTCCACCTGAACATTTTTTTTTTTAAATCCGTCTACCTCTTTAAAAGGTATTGCCCCCCCTCCCCGGAAGGTAATACACACGTGGACAAAATTGTTGGTACCCCTCGTTTAATGAAAGAAAAACGCACAATGGTCACAGAAATAACTTGAATCTGACAAAAGTAATTTGCCAAACTACATGTTGACAAGCCACAAAGCTTCTGGGAGAATGTGCTATGGACAGATGAGACAAAAATCAAAATTTTTGGCAAGGCGCATCAGCTCTATGTTCACAGACAGAAAAATGAAGCATATCTTGAAAAGAACACTGTCCCTACTGTGAAACATGGAGGAGGCTCTGTTATGTTCTGGGGCTGGTTTGCTGCATCTGGGACAGGGTGTCTTGAATCTGTGCAGGGTACAATGAAATCTCAAGACTATCAAGGGATTCTAGAGAGAAATGTGCTGCCCAGTGTCAGAAAGCTTGGTCTCAGTCGCAGGTCATGGGTCTTGCAACAGGATAATGACCCAAAACACAGCTAAAAACACCCAAGAATGGCTAAGAGGAAAACATTGGACTATTCTGAAGTGGCCTTCTATGAGCCCTGAACTAAATCCTATTGAGCATCTTTGGAAGGAGCTGAAACATGCCGTCTGGAAAAGGCACCCTTCAAACGCGAGACAACTGGAGCAGTTTGCTCATGAGGAATGGGCCAAAATACCCGTTGAGAGGTGCAGAAGTCTCATTGACAGTTACAGGAATTGTTTGATTTCAGTGATTGCCTCAAAAGGTTGTGCAACAAAATATTAAGTTAAGGGTACCATCATTTCTGTCCAGGTCTGTTTCATGAGTTTTCTTTTTTTAAAAATTCTGTTGAAGCATGGTTGAAAAGCAATGTCTGACTCTCATTTGTTCATTTTCATAGAATTTTTATATATTATTACTTTGGTCAGATTCAAGTTATTTCTGTGACCATTGTGCGTTTTTCTTTCATTAAACAAGGGGTACCAACAATTTTGTCCACGTGTGTATGTAACTTAGTTCATGTTCTGCAAATGTGAGTTAACTGTTATTTTCTCAGAGGAAAAAAAGGTTCATTTGAATTGTCAATTTGAAGAACAAGAGATAATTTACATATGTCTTTCCAGGGACCATGTCTTTTGATTGAGTGGATACCAAAATGCCAAACTGATCAGGGGCACAGCGGCAATAACATGATGTATATTCATTTAGCCTTTGGTACTTGGTGACCGGTCTTCTTTAAGTTGACAGCAGCATTTTCAAGTCCTAGTCCATTCCATTAGCCAAGATATTATACATTGTGTCACACACCTTTCTTCTGAAGCTTTACAATGTGGCTTAATATATGTCCTGTAAGCTAACTTGCCTGTCATGAAAATTTCCTCCTGGGCAGCCAGCTCTAGTATGGCCTAGTATTAAAAAGCACTCCTTCATTTGTGTTACGTTCATGTAGGATTACCTGCTAATGTTTCCCTCTCCTGATTTAGATGTGCCTGGAAGGTAAGTAGGTGAACAAATGGGAGTTATAGTGGATGAGCAGGTGTCTGAGTGAATTCCTGAGAAGGAGCATGCGTAAGAGAAAAAGACTGTGGCAAGCTAAAGAATGCAGTGCATCCTCCCTTGGAAGGGGTTAAGATTTACATAAAAGCCTGTATTACTGAAGCACGCAGTAAGGAATGTATTCATTTCATTCCAAAATATCTAATGTAATGTGTAATGTGTCTTTGTGACTCTCGACAAAAGAGTAAAGATATAGGAGATATCAAGATTCAAGGTAAATGGAAAAGCTCAAGTTCAACAAATTGTTTGAACAGACAGATTCGCAAAATGACTTAAAATATAGTCTCTGACTGTAGTAAAACTAAGATTTATATTTCATAAATGTTACAGGATTGTCAGTTGGATTAAATGAAGAGCTACATATTCACAAATCTACTATTGAAATCAGGTGCATAAAAGTAAGACAGATCATCCATTAATGGAAGGATATGGAGAACCAAACATGATTTAACTACTAATGCACAGATAAAATCCTTTTTATTGTCATCAAACACTTGAAAAAAAATTACATTTTAAGGTTATCTGAGCATTAGTTTTGTACTTTTGATGCTTGTGTGAAAGAAAAGAAAGTAAGTACTTTGTTTAAAGTGGGCATATCAGGTTATATATTCGTCCCTATCTAAAGGCACCAAACTCTTCAGTGACGGTGGTGAAGGGGGAATGAATTTGCTTGCCAATATAAGGTTTATATTACTTGGGACCAAATTTTTAAAGTGATGCACTAGACAATTTTTCAATAAGGAGTTGTTAGGATAATATACAAACTAAGGGCTTTTGTTCTTTGCAATGTACATTTTAGCTTTATAACACCACAGGAACAAAATGGCTGCATGTTGATGGTTTCTGCAGGAACCAAAATAACATACCCAACATCACTCATTGATCTCAGCTATTGGTAACATGGTCATCTTACAGACTTCCTGCTCTACATGCCCCCTGCATACACTCTGCACACAAGACTGCCAATACTGTTATGTACAGGAGCTGATGGACACAGACAACCAGTTATGCTTAAAGGGGTTTTCCCATGAATATAACCATATTTTTAGACAATAAAACATTAAAGATTTTTTGCAAATGTAAATGTGACCATAATTGCAAGATTTTATGGATATGAATGTATGGATATCACCATGAATGCAAGATTTTTCTATGGTCTAGGACTTATCAGAAACCCAGCCATGATTTCCTCATTGTGCCTGGGTTATCAAGCAGGGACACTACATGCATGAGAAGATAACCCAGCCACAATAAGGAAATCATGGCTTGTTTTCTGACAAGTGTCAAACCATAGAAAGTTCTTGCATATCTTGCATAGACAGTTCTGGATATTCTTTGGCAATATATCAAGACAAAAGGGTGTCACCACTAAGAAGGTTAGAGAAAATCTTTAACTCTGCAAAATTTTTAATTATTTATATATGCAAAAATGTTTAATTTTTAATTGCCTATACTTGTAAATATGGTTATGTTCATGGAATAATCCCTTTAATCATAACTAGCTGTCTGGGTCTGTGTCAATCAGTTCCTGCACATAACAGTATTGCCAGTGTTGTTTGCAGAGTGCATGCAGGGAACAGGAAGTCTGTGGGGTAAGCTTTAATTGTCTTCAAATATAATAAAAAGGTTATGCCCATGGGAAAACCCCAAACAAAACTCAGGATACTAAGGATAATGGAATAAACTCAGACTACGTCACAGAGAGCGCTGAAAATTAGCAGAGAAAAAAGTCATACATGGAGGACTTTTTCCACCGCTTTCAGTTTTGAAACATGTGTAACCACTGTTGTAGCAGTCCAGCTCTCCATCGTTCAGTTAACCCAATGGCCCCCGAATGACAGAGAGCCCAGTGCTAGTGTGAACCTAGTGTCATTGTTTTTCTTACAATCCCTGTATGCAAGGCAACTTCTTTGATTCCCCCTCTCTTGCAGGTCCCATCATGTTAGCCTCAGGTGACTTCATGATAGTTCCTTGAATGTCTTCCTTGCTGTCTGTATGCCAACTCCTATATATGCCAACTGCTGTACCTGATACACCTTTGATTGGCTCCACCTGTAGTGACTTCGCACACTGTCTTCTCCACCACCAGAAGTATAGCTGGTTCTCCTAGTGGACTGACAGCCAGCTACATCTGATTCATATATTCAAAGGCCCTATTTTGATGGGGTGGTGTGTGTATTTTGTATTTGGCACAGTCTGCATAATTCCTCAATTTCCTCGAAGTAGACAGCAAAAGAGCCTTCCTTCCTCTTCACTGATTCTTTTTGGGAAGCCCAAGAGCTCTTATTTTGCTCTATCATTTAACTCTCCTTCATCTGCTTTAGTAGGGCCTTGACTTCTTGATTCTGGGTGAATTGGCTGATAAGCTACTGAATTGGTGTTGCCTCTCCTGGTGATATCTCATGCTCTAGAATGTGCGCCTTCCTGAATTTGGCTTCAAAACGCAAGAACATGCTGGCATGAACCCAAAAGACTAGTCACTTCCACTTTTGCAGGGAAAGGCAGGTCCTATCCACAGAGACTTTCACCCTGGCAGAGATGCAATCCTATCTGGATAAAACTAAGGTTAACTTTCTGTCCCCAGAAAGTATCCAGATGGTAGAGGCTTCATATACTTTAGATGAAGTTACTGATAATATTGCCTCAATGGCCAGAGGAAAAGTCTCTGGTACTAATGACCTGCCTTTGGAGAAATATGTTCAGTAAATGGATAACTTAGTTCCTCGGCTACTGTGTTCAAGGATGCTAACTGATGAGAAAGTCTGTCTGAGTCAGTGTGTGATGCAACTATTGTGGTAGACTTAAAGCTGCGGAAGAACCTGGAAGAGTGTGGGCCCTACATAACCATTTCTTTGTTGAATATAGAAATATGAAACATTGACCAAGCTTTGCCAGGTCATTTGTGACATCACTTACGCAGTATTGTAGTGGATACTGCTAAACATTACTGCTAAACATTTTTTGCTTATCTGTATGCTTCCATGTATGTTTTTCCTTGTTAGGACTGTTCCACTGTGGATGGAGGAACACTGCTCCTGTACTGCTGCTTGAACCATGGTCCAGTCCAACTTTTCAATTGGCTGGGATAAGGGGAGGAAACTACAGGTCTTTTCACATGAGTCTTCATGCCACAGACTACAGAAGATGTGTACCAGCTCTGCTAAAGAGAGAGAAAGTCTTAACCCAATTGGAGATTTGCTGCAGCCCTGAGATAGAGAAGATATTACTGTCAGCCTTGAGAGACTGGAGTGGAGAACCACAAGTGCTATTGTGGAGGAGGATCAAAGGTTACCCTTAGACTTAGACAGACAACCTTGCTTCTCTCAGGAAAAGGAAGGGTATCCTGAGTATAGCTATTATAGCTCTGTAAATCTATTCATCTTCAGTAAAGTTCACCCTGTTGTTAACTTTAATTTAATTGTGTATTTCAGGAAAACATACCTATGTAACAAATTAGCCATTTGGAAGTTAGTTCCCTTGTCGGTGGCTAAAAGGATTACCTTGCTTAAAATGATTATACTCCCAAAGATGCTGTATATCCTAGAGCAAGCAGAGACAATTGTGACTAAAATTATCTTTTCACTAGTAAACTCTTTAATTTCCCCTTTTGTATGGTGCAGTGGAAGACTTCTTGAGCCACATGGTTATTATCTGAGACACCTGTTAACAAGCCATCGATGTTAGGTATCCATAGATATGTTGTAGTGGCTAATACACTGCTGTGGGCACACCCTAGCTTAACACACTTTACTGGTCTTGGCTTATTGGTCAACTCTGGAGTTGACAACACTCCAGAGCAGAACAATAGGCATTTAAAGGGGATATTTTGAAGTCTATTTAGCTACATCATGCTTTTATTTTTCAATTCCCAACTCCTTCACTGACTGACTATCTCTTCACTTCCTCTCACAGGAATGTTTTGCACTGAGTGTCCATGGGATCTGGTGTCTGTCATGAATACCCTCATGCTTTCCCAAAGACTGAGTCATTACTCTCTCAGAAGAAGCACTGTGAAAAGACCTGATTCACTCTTCATCCAGCATAGACTGGGGTGAGGCTATGAGCTCCTATTTTCTGGTATCTCCAGTAGATAATAATAAATTAATGCAGTTTTCATTATTCACCATTATTATTTTAATCCAGTAATCCAATTGGCAGGTCTTATTGCTACCGACCCATGATGCTTGCATGCATGTAGCAACTTTTATCACTTAATTTGGCACTATCCTTCTGTATCTTGGTTCTAGGGTAGGGTACTTACCTACGGAGTACTTAACCTCCTTACTGAAGTGCTGGGCTTGCCTTTTCGGCATAGTTCAAGAGGATGCTTGAACCCGTCATGAAATGATTTTTCTCTAAGTATCCTTGTTTTTGAGAAAGAAAGTCATCACCATGAGATGAGGGGTGGAGTCTGGTGAAAAATACTCTGTCATATGAAAGTGTTATTTATAAGAACTGTGACTGTCCTAATAAATTTACGCAGGGGTGGGGTATATGGTGTTCATCTGACCTGACCTTCTTTAATGTTAAAGGCCTCTAGTAGTCACTGTCACAATCTACTGTATGTCAGTATTCCACTGATAGTATTGATTTATATGCATTTATATCTGTTTACTTCCCACCCTTGTGCTGTCTGTATTATCTGCGTGCACTATGTTTGATGCTCTGCATTTTGGACATACAGCAAAGCACAGCACAAATATTGTTAACTAAGGCAGCTGAGCAAAGACAATTATGGACCCCTGATTTTCCAGGACCTCAGCATAGAAGACCCACCCTTGAAGTTCATTAACTTAGGAATTTACCTACAATATAACAGAAAGTAGAAATCTCCTGTTAAAGTGATATGACCCCCTGACATGCTGGGCCCCAATGCACCAATGGTATGGTTGCAGCAATGTTAAGGTTGCCCCAGACATAGACTCATTGATATCTATACAGGAAAAAAAAAATCTTCAGTCAATTTCAAAGCCTGGTAGACAGGTGCATGCATAATAAATACCTGCTGGAGGTTATTACTGCCAAAGGGTGCAATTTGAAGAACTGATGTACTTATTTTTTTCACAGAAGGAAATGACATATCTGAGTAATTTATGTTCAATAAATGAAGAAAAGTCAGTGTGTTATTGTTCACGTTCATCATCGCTCTCTTTATATACTGTTTGAATGAAGATCAACTATTGATCTTGCCGTATTTGCCAAACCAGCAGAGAAGAAAAAGTCTCAAATTAAACAGGTTATGCACAGCATTAGTGGCTAAACTACATCCAATACACATCTACTGCTTTAATGAAATGTATGGTTGGGAAGAATAGGACAGAAGGGAAGATGATGAGCGCTGGTATACTGTATAGCTTTTTCTATGACTTGATTCAGAATTTTTTTTATGTAAAATGTGTTGATGGTACCAAGACTCATTGAAAAAGGTTACAAGTCCTGTTTCACCCACCCACACAAATTTACATATTGTACAGTATATACAAAGTGATACAGAAATATCTTTCAGTCACATTACATGATATTCAAATAATAAAACATGTATATGCCTAAGCTAAACAGTCCTGCTCTAGCCTATGCTATACTCAGATATGACCGCATAGAAGACCAGATGCAGCAATGTTAAAATCTATTATTTTTAGCCTGGCAGCTTGATGAAATGCTTATTATTTTATCCAAAATATTTAATGAGATATGATAGTAAACAGGTTTTATTTCTGGATTTTTCAAATATATTTTTAAAAAGCAGCTATGTGAAGGATCTCGTCCTGCCGAACCCGCGTTCTGCACGCCTGAGATCACTTCAATTACCTCACACTCACCTTCAGTGAGTGTTCCGGGCCAATATGATAATACAAAGATGAGCTTTTTAAATTTTATATATTTATTAACCCAAGTGGGTCGGTACTAAGTATTAACATATACAGAAATATATATCAGTTACTCAACAAGCAGATTACAGATAACTTAAAATACTGCACACAAAATAAAAAGGGAGATAAAAGATAGAAAAAAATACTGGCACAGGCTTGTAGTCCATTTCTCTAGGCCACAGCAGTTTCTTGGGCCTAGGGCACTTTCTTCAGTTACAGAAACATGTCTTTCCTTCATGCCAGCCAGGCTCCTCAAACAAAGGACTTTGCCTCCCTTGTAGTATAAAGGAGTGTCCAGCCACACCTCCCCCCCAGGCACTGCCTAGCTAGAAGAAGATGTGTGTCTGGGGTTGAGCTGGGGGGGGGGGGGTCGCTAACCCTCCCTCCCTCATGACATTCCTGAAATTAGGTAGGAGTGATATGAGCAAGTGAAAATACATTTCCAGAAAGATATATAACTGAAGGTCTGTTCATCACAAGCTACACAACAGATCCATTACAAACACCAATCTATATAGAATAGTATAGATCTAAATAATACAGTGACCAAGCAATGCTACTATACCACAATCAAATATTACCACCATATACTGTAATAACTGAATCATACTACTTTAATGAATATAATATAGCACCATATCAATATAAGTTTGAATCATGCAACCATCCAGTGACTCAATAATACCACCATACATAATAGCTACTAATATTACCATACATTGACTAAATAACACTAACATAGAGTGACTCAATAATACCACCATGCAGCTCCTAATATTACCAAACAGTGAGTAAATACAGTAACACAGAGTGACTCAAAAATATTACCATACAGCTACCTAGCACTGACTAATGACTGGTCCATTACAAACATCAATCTATACAGAAAGTATAGCTCTACAGAATACAGTGGCCAAAGAATGCCACTATCAAATAACACCTTCACACCATGACCAAATATTACCACCACAAACATATTATGAAATTAATTACCACAGATTTATGGACATAAAATTAGAATGGTAAGAATTAACCTTAAAGAGGTTATGCAGCTTTATAAAATTCACAGGATAGGACATCAATTTAAGATTCTGTTAGTCCAACTGCTGGGACCCAGGGAAATCAGATGTGTCCCATCCTGGCATGTGCTGCAGCACTCACTATCCGTACTTTTAACAGTCACAATAAGTACTGTACAGTCATGGCCAAAAGTTTTGAGAATGACACAAATATTATATTTTCACATGATCTGCTGCCCTCTGGTTTTTATGTGTGTTTGTCAGATGTTTTTATCACATACAGAAATATAATTGCATTCATATTATGAGTAACAGAAGCTTATATTGACAGTTAGAATTAGTTAATGCAGCAAGTCAATATTTGCAGTGTTGACCCTTCTTCTTCAGGACCTCTGCAATTCTCCCTGGCATGCTCTCAATCAACTTCTGGACCAAATCCTGACTGATAGCAGTCCATTCTTGCAGAATCAATGCTTTAATTTTGTCTGAATTTGTTGGTTTTTGTTTGTCCACCCGTCTCTTGATGATTGACCACAAGTTCTCAATGGGATTAAGATCTGGGGAGTTTCCAGGCCATGGACCCAAAATCTCTATGTTTTGTTCCCTGAGCCATTTAGTTATCACCTTTGCTTTATGGCAAGGTGCTCCAACATGTTGGAAAAGGCATTGTTGAGCGCCCAACTGCTCTTGGACGGTTGGGAGAAGTTGCTCTTGGAGGACATTCTGGTACCATTCTTTATTCATGGCTGTGTTTTTAGGCAAGACTGTGAGAGAGCCGATTCCCTTGGCTGAGAAGCAACCCCACACATGAATGGTTTCAGGATGCTTTACAGTTGGCATGAGACAAGACTGGTGGTAGCGCTCACCTCTTCTTCTCCGAATAAGCTGTTTTCCAGATGTTCCAAACAATCGAAAAGGGGATTCATCAGAGAAAATGACTTTACCCCAGTCCTCAGCAGTCCACTCCCTGTACCTTTTGCAGAATATCAGTCTGTCCCTGATGTTTTTTCTGGAGAGAAGTGGCTTCTTTGCTGCCCTCCTTGAGACCAGGCCTTGCTCCAAGAGTCTCCGCCTCACAGTGCGTGCAGATGCACTCACACCTGCCTGCTGCCATTCCTCAGCAAGCTCTGCACTGCTGGTAGCCCGATCCCGCAGCTGAAACACTTTTAAGAGACGGTCCTGCCGCTTGCTGGTCTTTCTTGGGCGCCCTGGAGCCTTTTTGGCACCAATGGAACCTCTCTCCTTGAAGTTCTTGATGATGCGATAGATTGTTGACTGAGGTGCAATCTTTCTAGCTGCAATACTCTTCCCAGTTAGGCCATTTTTGTGCAGTGCAATGATGACTGCACGTGTTTCTTTAGAGATAACCATGGTTAACAGAAGAGAAACAATGATGGCAAGCACCAGCCTCCTTTTAAAGTGTCCAGTGGTGTCATTCTTACTTAATCATGACAGATTGATCTCCAGCCCTGACCTCATCAACACCCACACCTGTGTTAATGGAGCAATCACTGAAACGATGTTAGGTGGTCCTTTTAAGGCAGGGCTGCAATGATGTTGAAATGTGTTTTGGGGGATAAAGTTCATTTTCTAGGCAAATATTGACTTTGCAAGTAATTGCTGTTAAGCTGATCACTCTTTATAACATTCTAGAGTATATGCAAATTGCCATTAGAAAAACTGAAGCAGTAGACTTTGTAAAAATTAATATTTGTATCATTCTCAAAACATTTGGCCATGACTGTAGTGGTTGTCCCATACACTTGAATAGGACAACTGCTGCAGTACTCACCTTAGTTGATGTTAAAAGTATGGTGAGTAACACTGCAACTTGCGCCGACACAGGGAAACAGCTGATCTGCAGGACTCCCAGCAGTCAGACCCCCACCAGTCTAAAATTGATGCCAATTTTAAAAAGCTGTCCAAACATTTTAGGAATGGTTCACTAGCGTACATATAGAGGAGCAGAGGTCATTTTGAAATTTGGTCTGTAGAATTTCTGAAGCTTGCCCTTTTCACGCAGCACTAGTCATTTTATACAGAATTTGTTTTTTTTTGCATATTTCCCTGACAAGTTCAAAGGAAGAGAAATGTTGATAAGTTTGTGTTTCACAAGCATTTATAAGTGAGATTATTTTTGTACCATGGATATGTCCATTCCTATTTTTCATAATGAATCCTGCTTAATAACCTATTTCCTCCTACTGTGTTTGCGTTGTATAACAAACTTGCTGCACATTAGGATTCACATATAGGAATCACATTTTAATAGCTATCTACTTTGCTATATTTAGAATAATATGCACCCATTTTAATGTGCTCTAGCTGACACCATGTATACTAAAAAGATATTTTATTTGATTTGCAGAATTTCCTGTTTACCTATATTTTTTATCAGATTGTCGGCTGAAAGCATTAGTAACACATTAGGCAACATCAGGAGATAAGACAGAATATAAAATGATTCTTTTCTCTGGTTAGCCATCTTTTGTGTAAACACTTTATGTTGACAACTCAAATACCGATTTTGCTGAATAAAAGACACATTGCAGGAGTAGAAAGGTTTATTTTTAATTCAAATAAGCAGCCTAATGTGCTCCATTCAGGGCAATGGGTAACCTCTGTCTTCAGTAATACATTTGCTGCTTAGTGGTAAAAAGACTTTGCTATTTGTCACTATGTCTTTTTGCTGGAATTAGAAACACTGAAATTCAAGTGGTCCTCCCTTATTTTCATCTCTAAAAGATCCAATATACTATAAAAAAACATATATATACTATAATAGAAACATTGATATTAACTGTGAGAAATCATTGTCTTCTGCTTCTACTTGGGGAGTAAATGCAATAATAGAAATACCAGTTCAATAGCCTATAAGTCACCTACTACTATGAACATTGCAAATGTATATGATGCTAGTAATGAAGAATAAATATTCTTTATGTAGGTGTTACAATGCAGAGCTGCAGTGAATAATTTATGTAGCATTCATCTCTGGAGGCTGTATAGTAGTCTTGACTTAAACCAGAGAGTATCCTGGAATATCTGTGCTGAAGAAAACCACCTTTTACGTAATAGAGAGGAGCCTGCAATGAGGTTTAGTGAGCCAAACTTGAACTGGTACACAGAAGAGCCTTAATGGATTAGCAAGGTTTATAATCCTAGTAATAGTAATAATACAAGGGTTAACAATACAGATGAGCGTAGTATTCAAAAATTAGATTCGGCAACTTCGCAGAGTTTTCCAATACGATTCTATTCGATTGCGGCGAATCGCATTAAAAAACATTTATTTATTGGCTGCAGAGAGCCAGGGTGGGCAGGTGGGCAGCAAAATGGCGGAAACCCTTGGTCAAAGCTGTTAAAACCCCTGATCAGTTATGGAGCAGGATGTTATCTGTCAGTTACAGCTAACACCCTTCTCCCTAACCGATCGGGGTTTTAACACCTTGGATGCAGTGGTCAAACATGCTGTGGGCGCTCGCAAAGCGGTTAACGGAAAGGGCTGTGACATCACAGGGCTGGCTGCTGATTGGCTGCACGCATGGCATTGTGGGTCATCCCACGTTCCCAGAGTTTCTTGCCCCATGTCCTAACATGTACAGCAGCCATTTTGAACTAAATGCAATTCGTTACCAGAAAGTGTGAGGAAATTTTGATTTGATGTGAATCGAATATTTCCTGAAATTCAGATCGAATTCCACTTCGTCAGCTTCGATTCGCTCATCTCTAGTTAACAACCAAATAGAACTTATAGAGTGGAGCCTGAAAAGTTCAATAACAATTAATAAACAAAGCTATATCTCAAGAGAAGCAACTGAAGGACTGACAAGAAAGTAAAAACTTATAAAAAGTATTTTATAACTAGGCAGTGCCTCAAAGAGATGCCAACCTATTTAAAAGGACTGCCAGTGACATCACCACAGTGCAGTCGCAGCCTAATACCAGGCTGGAGGCAGCTGGTTGATGCTATGGAACTTGAACGGTATTTAACACTATATCTCCTTCTCTTATGGCCCTTCCCAGAAGGCTTTATCACAACTGTTAGATGACGTTTGACTTGAAATTTCTTGAGAAGAGGGTTTACTAGTACATTTGATGCATGAATGTCCTGAAGCTAAAGAGGAATGAGCCCAAGAAAGAATTTTGTGTAACTAAGATTGATGAAGTGAGGAGGCTGTCCTGAAGAAGAATCTGTAGGACTGAAGGTATGGAAAGTGCATCAAGTCTAAGATTTGGTAAGAAGGGAAATATACATCTTTCTGCAGGGCTGGGTTGATATGCTGGGCTCTAGTGACAGACTCCCTTTAAAATTTAGGCCTACAGGTTATGTCCAGAATGGCAGAAAGCTTTTCGGGTTCCATGAACAAACCTTTTTAACAGATGATATAGGCCAGAAACAGCAACTCATAAATTTGAACAAATGGTAGAAAGTTTTCGAGCTTTATGAACAAACCTTTTTAAGAGATGATATAGGCCAGAAACAGCAACTCTTCAAGTTTGAACAAACATATTTCTAATTTTACATTTAGTGAGGAGATTTACTAAGTAAAATGCACCAAAATTCTGGCATAATGTGCATCAAAAACTGTGTTTGACAGTTTTTAGACCCTTTCATAACTTAAACGCAAAGGTGTATGGCTTTTTCAGAAACAAGACTGGTTAGAGATTGGTAAAGTAGGGGAAATTTATGAAGGCTATTAGGTCTTTCCAAACACTGAAGGGCATTGATAATGTCCATTCCTTGAATTGAATCAATTTTCCATTCATCCCCCTCTTTGATCTGGATCAGATTATAAGGTCCACATAGGTTGACTTTAATGGAGAATCGAGCTTCCTTGAATTGATCAGATTTTAGTAATTAGTCAAAAATAACAACAGTAAACCAAGCAGCACAGTTGAATTAGACTTTGGAAGAACCAAAAATGAAATACTTTAAAACTTAAGAACTCCTACAGTGACAAATTAGCCCATGTAGAATCTAAGAGATATAAACAGAAGTGAGTTCCAATGGTTTATGAAGCAGCAACAACAGGAGGTAGGCATTGTGCCAAAGAAAGAACAATTAACAATTTTGTTGTTGCTGCAGAATCTACATATGTTTGGTGTGATCTGGTTAGTGTAATGCAGCAGTCACGGACCTGCTGTGTCACTGAATGGATTTGATTTGGGGCTACTCCTAAGGGTTTGAAGAGGTTCTCTGATATTCAACCTTTAGTCCCTGTTTATGGGATCTGGACAGGTAATCCACCAGATCACAATTTTTTGGAGTAGTGTCAATTCAGTGACAGCTGACCCAGCCAGTTCAAAGGACCCTAGCGCATTCCACCAAAACAAAAGGTAGAAATAGGTTTGGAGTCAGGAATACAAACAGAGGTCAAACACAGGAAATGCAGATACATTTACAGATCATTAGGTACCTTCCCATGGGGGAGTTGTCTTATATAACAAGTAGAGATGAGCAAATTCTTCAAAAATTAGATTCAGCCGCTTTGCCGAATTTTCCAAACCGATTCGATCCAAATTAATTTGCGGTGAATCGCCTTAAAAACAGCTATTTCCTGGCTGCAGAGAGCCTGTATAGTGGTGTAGAACACTGTGCCTTGCAGTAACACGCATAGGGAGTCTGCTGTAATAGTGAAACAATGCTGTGAGTCAGTATGACACGCACATGACAGGTGTTGCTCTTAGAACCACTGCACACTTCACTTATTTGCCCAGTTACGGAGCTATAGCTGACCAACTAACTCAAGTGTGAACTCAGCCTTACAGGTCTATGTTAGTGCCAGGTATAAAGGACCGTGCAGAGGCACAAGATCCTACTGTAGCATGTAAGAGCACACCCCTTTTACACCGTCGTCTGCTGATTCCACATAGATGTCTACAGAACCTGTTCTATTAAATGCTTATACAAGTAGAGTCCCCCTGCCAGAGTGGAGAGGGTGTCAGCAGTAAGTTTGTATTGACGTCACTGATTATTTTGCCTTTCCTATGATCTATCAGAACAATAACCACCCAAAAAAACGGATCCTGTCTGCTGAGCATCCACCTTCACTTGGTCAGGATTTGGTCAGTAATCTATCTGTATTGCTGATGCCAAAAAAAAACAGGAGTGGATCCAAAACAGAGATGACACGTGAATGGAATATTTGCATGTCTTCTGTGTTTTGTACCCACTCCTGCTTTTGGCTACCAAATCATAAGCCAATTCTGATGGGACCATACAGGCCTTACAGCTGCTACACAGACAGGATCGGTTGTGCATCTCATTTTTCCTTCCTTCTGACAAATTAGAGGAAGGGTCAAATAAATGATGATGTCAACCAGGCCAAAAAGGCAAAATAGTGGCCCAGTCATGGAGTGGGGAGAGTGGGAACAGCATGAAAAGTGACATAGTGTTGAGGTAGCAGCAGCATGAGGAGGCACATAGTGGCAAGGGACATAATGTGCAGGTAGCAGCAGCATGAGGAGTCCACAGAGTGGAAGGTGACATAATGTGAAGGTTGCAGCAGCATAAGTAGGCCACAGAGTGGCAAGGTGACATAATGTGGAGGTGGCAGCAGCATGAGGAGGTCATAGAGTGACCCGGTGACAGAGTGGGGAGGTGGGTGGCACAAACAGTACCCACTGATGATGGTGGCTGTAAGAAGGAGCACTTGGCATCATATGTGTGGCATCAGGCGGGAGCAGCATCAGAATAGTAGCTGAGTCAGCTAGCCAGAACAAACTGGTCTCTTTTGTCAAAATTTGAGTGAGGCAGCATAGATGATTTAATCTGATGCATCAGGCATTGGTGGGTGAAAATCCTGGCTGATCCACACCTGATTCATCTTGACAAATGATGAGGTGGACATTATTGCAGGACCAATGGCATGAGAACGTGGAGGCGGAAGCGGCGTCACCTGGCCAAGTTGCTGGTGTGTCTGGGCAGGAACCACATTCACCCAGTAAAGGACATATATCCCTTGTCCGTAATTACAGCTCCACACGTCGGCGCTGCCATGCACTTTGGCAGACACCAACAGGCTCAAGGACTGGCCTACCTTCTGTTCTACATATTTGTTCAGGGCTGGTACTGCCTTTTTGGCAAAAAAAAATGAAGACTTGGGACTCTCCATCTTGGCTCGGCACAAGCCATCAGTTCTCTGAAAGGTTCAGAGTCCACCACTTGGAAAGGGAGGGACTGCAGCACCAGCAACTTGGACAGGAGCACGTTCAGCTTCTGCACCATTGGATGAGTGCACACATATTTTTGTCTCTTCGAAATCAACGCAATGACTGACTAGGAAGAAGAGGAGCAGAAGCATCAGGACCAGTAGATGATGGGAAGGACACACAGCTTCCTTCACTTGAGGTAGTGGAGCCTTGACTGCCTGAAATGGGGTGCATGCCACTGGGTGATGCAGCGGTTGCTGTGGAAGGCTAGACCACCACACTAGAGCCACAGTTCTCCCAGGCACCGAGTAGCCGATTTTACCCCCAACACTCCACACTGACTGACTGCTACCGCCACTGGCTCCGTGAACCCCTGCACCACTGCTTTCTGGGTAGGTAGGCTCCTGCAAAGCGGGTGGTCTACCCTGGGCACGTTTAGCTCTTGACCTCCCACTGCTTCCACCTTGCTGACTCCCGGCCATGCTAACGACTTGCTGGCTCTGCCGCTGCCTCTTCTCCCGATGATGATGAAGCCCCTTTGTCACCCGGCTCCCAATTGTGATCGGCTACATCATCATTGAGTACTGTCTGCACATCACTGATGTCCTCCTCAACGGTTTCTAATCCAGGAGCCTGACCGCTCGCAACACCAGCTCCCACGCCACTCTCCTCATCACTACTTGCCCGCCTACCGGAGGAAGCGGCGGATGTCTCTTCCAGATATTGGCTGGGCAGTAGCTGCTGACTTTCTTCTAGTAGCTCGTCCTTGCTGTATATTGGAGCTGAGCCCACAGTATATAGTACTTCTCTGGCTGAGGAAACAGAAAAGGACAGAGGCAGGTTGAGGACAGGGGAGGGCACAGGGCCTGCTCCTGGGCCATGCCAACTAAGGGTTGTTTCTGACAAACCCACCGACTCTTGGCTGGGGGTGTCTGATGTGACTTAGCATGAAGTGGATGACTGAGTCAACTATTCTAGAACCACTGGGTTGTTGGTCAAGACAGGACCGCTACTTCACACTGGGAGCTCAGGCCTCTGGAAGTGAACCCTGCTGCCACGCCGCCTTACTCTGCTGCGACCTGTGCCTGCGCCAGAAACATTTAGGCCTCTGCCCCTCCCCTGTGCATGGCCTGTCACTTCTCTTATTTTTTTCCCCACTAATAAACACCAAGAAAAGGCGTTATAGACAGATAATTGCAGAGATTAATGGATAACAATCCTTTTTTTTTTTTTTTGCCACTAATGCGCGGCAAAAATGCCTGTAATTTTCTCCCTTCAACACACAACGGTAAATAAGCCACTTATTGTTTTCCCCACTAATAAATGCCAAGAAAAGACTTTACAACATATAACTGCGCTGCACAGAGACTAATAAGACCCTAATAATTTGAATTACACAGGTATGATCTATTGCAAACCTGCAATGAGCAGCAGTATAATGGCAGTCAGTGCAGCAAAGTGTAGTAGGATTGTTCCTATTACCCAGGCTGCAAACACCACATATGAATCCTGTTCTGCTTCAATACTCTGTATAAATTCCTCCCTATCCTTTTCCTACACTTCTAAAGCTCTTTCCCTGAACTTTGATTGAGCAAAATATCAGTTTTCAAGTCTTTTCTGCCACTTTCCCTAGTGCCTGCTGACGTCTCTCCCTGCACTAAGTACACTGGAAAATGCCTGCATCCAAGATGGCAGAGGGTATTTATAGGGCTGTGACATCACATGGCTGACTGGCTGCTGATTGGCTGCACACATGGCATTGTGGGTGATACCACGTTCCCAATGTTCCATGCCCCATGTCCTAACATGTGCAGCAGCCATTTTAGAAAAAATGCAATTTATTACCATGAAGCATGAGGAAATCTGGATTCGATGCGAATCAAATATTTCCTGAAATTTGGAATGAATTCCACTTCGTCAACTTCGATTCACTCATCTCTAATAACAAGGTGTCAGTGGTGACAGATTCATACTTTGTCCAGGACGTACACAATAACTCTTTAAGAAGCAGGGAGCGTGCATACTTACTAGAAACACTACTAGCACTAGGGAGCTCACCAGTTAGTGGCCAGTGGGGAATGGGAAGACATAGTGTTATGCTTAGGGTAAATCCTTCTTTCTCACCTATGCCTGAGAATTTCCCTCCTTGGCTTGGAGCAGAGAGCAATTGAGAATGGCCCTTTTAGCCATAATGCAAAGTCATAAAGTTATCCAAAGAGACTGACACCAGAAGAGTCAAGGCAGTACAGTCCAATTGCAAACGCAAGTCCATGGTCATGGCATGGCATATGTCAGAAGTGTCACTTCAGCTGCTACTTCTTTAAGGTTGCCGTGTCAACCTGAAGAAGCTTCTGTGTTCAGAAGTTCTCTACTTTGGCTAATTAGCTGCTGAGGAGACCTTTATAAGACCACTCCTTTCAGATTCAGGTGCTAAATAATTGTGTACTACTTTTGTTTGTGACTATTTGCTTCTATCTGACCCCTGGCTTGTTGTCTGATTTCCCTTTTCCTCCTGATTATTCTTGTGACGTGTCCATTTTAATTTGTGACCCTTGGCTTCTTTCCCGGATTTCGTGTTTGTCTTCTGATTTGGTCTCTGGCGTGCTCTTCTAGTACAGACCCTTGCTTGTATGACTTCTCTTGTCTCAACTCCACTGTGCAAGTTTTAGGGGATTTTGTTTTGGTTTCTGCAGCAGTGCATTTATTATTGGTACATCTATCTGGTGACAATTCAGATCCCCAGATTCAGCGCAAATCCACCCTGCCTCGCGGTGGGCTCTGGTGAAGGCATCTGAGGATTTGTCTTGGCTCGCAGACGTGTGCTAATTTTAAATAGCTGTCTATACTGCTCACAGTTATCAGTCAATCTCCTGCTATTGCTTTTGTGAGGCCTTGGTATACAAGCATAACCGCACACTAGATCATCTAGGGTGGTGGGTAGTTCTAAAAGTTAATAACAGAGTTACATAGTTAACCTCTTCGCGACGGCCTGCTGTATATAAACGTTGGCACTTGCTGGGCTTTGTGTAGCGCTGACATTTATAAACTGACCCTGCTAAATAGGGGATTGGGTCTCCCCAAGGGTCAGAAGCTCCGTGAACACAGCGCTAATAGCTGCTGGTGTCCACAGAGACATGATCAGTGCAGCGATCAGACAGATCAGACAAGCGATCGGTGCATTGCTGTTTGAGGTCCTCTAGTGGGACATCACTAAAAAGGAAAAAAAAAAAAATTAATACAGCAAGGAAATAATGATTTTTCGCCATCTCACCTTAAATAAAATTCTAGAAAAAGTGATCAAATAGTCATATGTACCCCAAAACAGTACCAATAAAAAGCACAGATCTTCCCGCAAAAAATAAGCCCTCAACCAACTCTTTCAAACGACGAAAAAAAAAAATTGCTACACATCTCAGATGGTGGTGATGCAAAAATAATTGATTTCTTTCCCCAAATGAGTTTTTGTTCTGCAAAACTGGCTGCGGCAGGAAGGGAATGTGTAAGCTGTGTAAGCGTATATCAGGGTACACCCCAAATTTAGATTTTACAAAGGAAAAGACACCAGAAGTGACCCCCAGAGTGACCCCCCCAATCATAGGAGCTACTGGAGAAATAGTAGGGAATTTAGTGTTCCCAATGTACTCCACATAGCTTACATATTCACTCTTCATCATCTGCTGTGCAGTCACGTCTGAGATACCCACTTAACAGTTTTTGGAGTGTGTGTCTCTACTGAGACAAGCTGGGTACAACGTATTGGGCACTGAAATGGCGTATCTCCGGAAAAATTGCAATTTTCACTTTTCATTATCAGCTGCACATACCTTTCTGAAAATTAAATTAATGCAACGCTCAAGGGTTAAAAATGCTTGCTACCCCACTTGATAAATCCTTTAAGGGGTGTACTTTCCAAAGTGGGGTTATGTGTCTGCGGGTTATACTTTACTGCCAAATCAGGGGCTCTGCATAAGTGGCATGACCAGAAACCAAATTGTGCTCCAAAAACCAAAATTGTGTTCCTTCCCTTCTGTGCCTGATTGTTCCCAAACAGCAGTTTATACCCACATATGGCATTAAGTACGTTATCCTGGGTACAACAATGTCATACATATTGGCATAAACTGCCACTTGGACACACAGGAAGGCACAGATGTCAAGGAGTGTTATGTGCTTTTGGACCGCTGATTTAGATCATTGGTTTTTGGACGCCATGTCACATTTATAAAGACTCTAAAATTGCCCCTGTAAAATGGGGTCACTTCTTGGGGAATTCGAATTTACTGGCATCTCCAGTGCTCTGCAAAAACAACATGGTGTCTGTCATGTCCCACCTTGGGTCATGGATACAGTGCTTCACTGTTTATTTTATTTTTTTTTTTTATTTATTGTTTATTTATATAGCACCACTAATTCTATGGTGCTTTACATATGAGGATTTACATACGGTACACAAGATATACAAAACAGATAATACAAACATTGACCATCTGGCACAGTGGGATAGAGGGCCCTGACCGCAAGGGCTTACAATCTACGAGGGAAGAGGGAGAGAGACAGAAGGTGGGTGTAGAGGCTGTTCAGGTGGTGGTGTGGTGACAGTAGTGTTATTGGAGGTTGTAGGCCTTCCTGAATAGGTGAGTCTTCAGGGCCTTCTTGAAGCTTGTGAGGATGGGGGACAGTCTTATGTGTCTAGTGAGTTCCAAAGTATAGGGGATGCACGGGAGAAGTCTTGGAGATGATTGTGTGAAGAGCGGATAAGAGCAGTGCGGAGTAGGAGGTCTTTGGAGGATCGGAGGTTACGTGTGGGCAAGTAGCGGGAGATTAGGTCAGAGATATATGGAGGGGACAGGTTGTGGATGGCTTTGTATGTCAGCGTTAGTAGTTTGAACTCTTCGCTGGGCGATGTTTATTGTCATGCTTTCTTTTACTTGTGCTTCTCATCTAATCTTGTCCTATCTTTTCTCCCTTACTCACTTTCTACTCCCCCCTCCTGTCTGTGACATCATCCAGGTTCTGTAAGTTGTTTATTTCCTGCCTCTGTCAACCTGGAAAACTACCCTCTTTTTAACACACTGTATTTCATCTATCAAGAGTTCTACTTAAATAAACCTTCATCTGAACATCGTCCACATGTCTTACAGAGGAGTTGAGCTATCTGGTAATGTTTAGTGGTACAACCTAAGTAAAGTCTCTCTCAGGTCTACAATCAGATCTCCATCACAGACTACATGCAGGTCTGTAGCCTCTACTCTGAGCCAGAATAGTAAAAAAGATGTTATATACTCTGTGCTGAGCAACAGGACACTGAGACTCATCTGTAAGCAGAGCTGCGGCTTTTATAGAACAACACCAGAACAGTGAACCCAGTTCCATCTCAACATAGCTGAAGGGCATTCCACGCAGTTCTCACAAGATGAAAGCTACTCTCAAACAGAACAAGACCAGGAGATAGATCCTGATTCTCAGCCCGTGGTAAGGGCAAAACATCCCATCAAACCCACATGGAAAATAACAGAGAACTTACAAGGTAGGAAACATGAACTCTTATCTAATATCTCTCTTACATGGCGCCAAATACTAAGCCACATGACCGTCTTCACTGCACCTGCTTCTAGTGTCTCACCAGTAGAGGGAGTCCTAAGTCAGCTCTCCTCAGCTTATGAACTGTATACCAAACAAAGCTGTGCATATATTAGTGTGTTGGAAAGACTGAACACTAACGAGTCCCTACTTGAGCTACAGCACTTCCAAGCACTTAATTCTGAAAGTGACAGCTATATACATAGAGCCAAAACAGAAGCAAAGGCAAGAATTGCGCAGCTGCAGGAAACGTCATCCTATATCTCCAAGTCCTACAGACGTTCCAAAATGTCATGTAAATCACGGTCTTCCAGATCCTCCATGCTCAGTGAACAATTTATCAGAGCGTGTGCAGATGCGGAGGTCGCAAAGGTAAAGGCCACCTTTGCGCAAAAGAAAGCAGAGATAGAGGCTGAAGCCGCACAGAAGAGGTCAGAAATAGAAGCTCTTCAGAAACAGTGTGAGTGGCTGCGGCTATGGCAAAGTTAAAAGTTCTGGAACAAGCAGCCAATGAGAGTTGTAGTAACAGCGATTGTTTAAGCGAAGTGGATGCAGAGAACCCCCTTAAACGCACAAGAGATTACGTGCTAAGCCAGAACAGCAATCTTCAAGCACCATAAACACTCCCGGCAACACAAACTCCTTCCCAAAAGATCAGAACACAGATTGCCACACTACAACTCACATCCAAGGCCAGAACAAAACACACATGTTCTGCCAGCCTAAAGATACTCCACGCACTGCAGCTGTTTGCAACTACACACCTAGACAAAGCCTATTCACTGCCACACAAGCTCAGGCCAGCATCCACACAGGTAATCAAGTTTCTGATAACCAAAAGGTACCAGTTACATGCACAGCCCTGGATCCAGAAGCAGTCCCAAGACTAAATGTCTTCGCAGTCCCATACTACCCTAGGCCTCTTGACCAGAATACTGCAAGCGACATCACCAACACTGCTTCTACAGGACTTCCCTGTCCCAAGTCAGAGAGGACAGACATATCCGAGTTTGCACGGTATATGGCCCGTCGAGATCTCACTAAAACTGGCCTCACCAAGTTCGATGACAAACCGGAAAACTACACTGGTTGGAAATGTACCTTCCAAACAGCTATTGATGACCTCAACATATCAGCTAGTGAAGAACTAGACCTGCTAGTCAGATATCTCGGCCCAGAGTCTAACGAGCGTGTCAAGAGACTGAGATTTGTCCACATTAGTAATCCTGCTGCAGGCCTCATTGCCGCTTGGAAAACACTAGAATTAAGTTATGGCAGTCCTGAGGCTATAGAGAACGCCCTATTCAAACGACTGCAAACCTTCCCAAAAATAACCGGTAAGGTAATGAGAAATTCCAGGAGCTCAGCGATCTACTCATGGAGCTTCAATTGGCCAAGGCAGAAATTCATCTGCCTGGCCTAAGTTACCTGGACACTGCACGTGGAGTTAACCCAATTGTTTCTAAACTGCCATATAACATTCAGGAAAAATGGACAGCTCTAGGGTCAAAATACAAAAGAGAGAACTATGTCTCATTTCCACTATTTTCTTACTTCTGTGAGTTCATAAGAACCATCACTGATGCCAAGAATGACCCCAGCTTCCTCTACAGCGAGTCAAGTGATCCTGTTTCCCCTCCTAAAGGTGACAGCCAATGCTCCAGTTACAGGAACTGCAGAGGTCCAGTGTCAGTGAAAAAGACTGATATCCTCCCCACGCCCACATTGGGTATGGACAAGGAGAACCTAAGGGAAAAGATTGAAAACCCCAATCAACTATGCCCCATACACAAGAAAACAAGAAGTGCATCGGTTTCAGGAAGAAACCGCTTCAAGAGCGCAAGGAGCTTCTAAAGAAGTTTGAAGTATGTTTTAGGTGTTGTGCCTCTACTGAACATCTGATGAGGGATTGCAAGATCAATATTAAGTGCATAGAATGTGACCGTGATGACCATGTTCAGGCTCTCCATCCATCTGAACCTGTTCCCACACAGTTTACACCCCTTTCCTCCTCATGAAAGCATGGCGGGGAGAATGCAGACCAGGAAGCAAATTCTATCACTGTATCATCTTCATGCGCAGAAGTCTGCGGAGAGGATAATTGTGACAAGTCCTGTTCCAAAATACAGTATGTCTGGTCAACGTGTATCCCAAGGGTCAATCAGAGAAGGCTCTAAAGGTGTACGCTATCCTCGACGACCAGAGCAACAAATCACTTGCGAATACAGATCTCTTTGAGTTGCTTAATTTAAAGGGAGACACTTACCCCTACATTTTGGGTACTTGCAGCGGCATCATGGAGGTCTCCGGAAGAAGGGCCAGTGGGCTTATGCTGTCTTTACACAAGGGCAATTCGAGATACCCCTACCCACTCTTGTGGAGTGTAACCAGATACCCTCCAACAAGGATGAGATTCCTACACCAGAGGCTGCCCTCCATCATCCTCACCTAAAGTGGATAGCAAGTGAGATCCCAGCACTCACCAAGGATGCAGAGATCCTTCTTCTACTTGGGAGAGATATCCTAAGAGTACACAAGGTGTGCCAACAAATCAATGGCCCACACAATGCTCCATGTGCCCAATGGCTGGACCTCAGCTGGGTCATCATAGGCAATGTTTGTATTGACCAAATGAAAAAACCCACTAAGATATCTTCACTCAAGACACATCTTCTGACAAATGGACGCAGCTCTAATTTTCAGCCTTGTCCTGATCACTACAAAGTGAAAGAGAAGCTGTACAACAATAAGTGGCAGTGCAACCTCCGAGACATCACCCACCCATTCATCACCCAGAATGACAACCTAGGATCTACAGTATTCGAGTCTACGAGTGATGATAACAAGCTAGCATCTGCAAGAGAAGAGAAAGAATGCCTCAAGGTAAGGGAAAGGGAGTTCATCCAGAACAATTCTAATAGCTGGGTAGCACCTTTATCTTTCCGCTCTCCGAGAACAAGGCTGCCAAATAGTTTTCAGCAAGCGCAGTCCAGATTCTTATCTTTAAAATGAACTCTGATGAAGAAACCAGAGATGGAGAGACACTTTGTGGACTTCATGCAGAGCGTATTTGATAGAGACCATGCGGAGCCTGCACAACCACTCAAGGAGGCAGTAGAATACTGGTACCTTCTGTCCTTTGGCATATACCACCCCTGCAAACCTAACCGATTAGAGTGGTATTTGATTCCAGTGCCCAGTATGATGGGGTCTCTCTCAACAACCTGCTCCTAACAGGACCTAACTTAAACAATAGTCTCATGGGAGTACGGATTCTCTTCAGACAGGAACCTGTTGCAGTGATGGCCGACATTCAGCAAATGTTTCATTGCTTCATTGTTAAGGAAGACAATAGAAACTACCTCAGGTTCCTTTGGCACAAGGACAACAATGTCAACAAGGAAGTTATGAAATGGATGAAAGACACATGTTGATTTGTGGAAAGGAACTTCTATGTGGATGACGGACTTAAATCCCTACCCACCAGCGAAGAGGAAATCAGTCTTCTCACCAGAACACAAGAAATGCTAGCTGTAGCAAATCTCAGGCTGCACAAGATCATCTCCAACAGCCAGGAGGTAATGAAGGCATTTCCCTCTGATGACCATGCTTCCAACTTACAAGATCTTAATCTTGACTCTGATGTTCCCCCCATACAGCGCATCTTAGGCTTACTGTGGAACATCAAGTCTAACACATTCACGTTTCAAGTGTCAGCCTGCAACAGACCGTTTACAAAGTGAGGAGTGCTATCTGTCGTGAACAGCATATGATCCTCTCGGATTCATCGCTCCCATCACTATTCATGGCAACATGTTGCTGAGACAGTTTGCCACTGAGAATAAAGATTGGGACACTCCACTACCTATGGAAAAACAACGCAGGTGGGATGCATGGAAGGAGTTTCTGAAGATAGTAGAATAACTCCAAGTCCCACGTTGCTATGTTCCAAATTCTCTTTCAATTGCTACCAGGAGAGAAATCCACTTCTTCTCTGATGCATCAATTGAAGCAATAGCCTCTGTAGCCTACCTGAAGACACTACAACGCGACCACGCACCACACTGCGGATTTGTCCTAGGTAAGGCCAAACTAACACCTAAACCTGCTCACTCAGTGCCTAGACTCGAACTTTGCGCTGCCATGCTTGTGGTAGAAATCGCTGAGGCCATAAGGGAGGAAGTGGACTTTCTGGTTGACTCCTTTGTATTTTACACAGACAGCAAAGTCGTGCTGGGATATATCTACAACAAAACTAGGCAGTTTTACATGTACGTCAGTACATACACATCAGAAGTTTCTCCACTCCTGAGCAGTGGCACTACATCTCTACTAAACTTAACCTGGCAGATTGTGGAACAAGACCTGCACCTGCATTGGGTTCACAAGTTAACCGGTGGTTGTCACCACCAGAATTCTTGTATAAAAACTCTCGTTCGACTCTTGCCAACACAAAATATGAGCTGGTGAATCAAGAAACCGATAAGGAAATAAGACTCACGATCTCTACTCTCTGTAGTTCCATCATCCTCAAGTCACTACTAGAGTCTCACCGCTTTGAGCGCTTCTCTACCTGGATGTCCATTGTACGAGCTGTCGTCCGCCTAGCTCACATTGCACTCTGCTTCAAAATGGACATCGAGCATGCCAAAGAAGTCATCATCCAAAGCGTGCAACAAGATAATCTCCAGCCAGTCGACCTTGTCCTTCTCAAGGATAAAGAAGCCCATCACAATGAATGGCCTATGGGACTTATCACTAAAGTCATGCCCAGTGTGATGATTCCACTGAAATATGGCTATAACTCAAAGCTGTATTTTGGTCTCTGGGTAGCGTATCTCTTTACTCATAAGGTGCGCAGCCATAATCATAGGTATATTGCCAATAGTGGCTGGACTGGAACAATAGGGATTTGTATCCATCCCAGCAGGGCTCCATTGAATTCCTACACAGTCCTGGCTGATCAAATAAACATGCATTGTCCAGCCTGCACTGGTAGATCAGATATGGCTGATAACATTGTATCATTCCACTTGGTCTCAGCTCTTTACAAAGAATCTGGACTTGAGTGCATTAATCCATCAGACTTGCTATTGTTGATGACCTCATTCTGGATGGTGTCATCAAGGGTATAAAAGATGAGGTAAGAGGCCAGTGGGGGAGTTATTACAGACCATCACAGACTACAGGAGACTACAAGAGTTTTTTTACAGACAGACTACAAGAGATCACAGAGTGACCACTGTGATGAGCATGCTAGGAAGCCTCCACTGGTTACTCACACATACCAGAGCATGTGTGAATGTTGGACTACAGAACCACATCAAGGAGATGTGTGGTAAAGTAATCATTTCACTTTTATGCCTTTTTATTTTATTGCACTGTATCTAGTAACTAGTAACTGTTAATGCTTGCATATATCTGCATATTTGTTCTGAACTGCATGTGTTAGATGTTAATACCGACCCATTTAGGGGTTAATAAATATATAAAATTTAGAAAGCTTGTCTTGTATTTATCTTGTGAACCTGGCACTCACTGGTGGTGAGTGTGGTTTTTTATGAAAGAAGACTCAGGTGTGGGCCAACGCTGTGTTGGCGCACTGAGGATCTTTCACATTGGTGGCAGCGGTGGGATCTTAGGATAAACGGCGTGTGTTGGTGACCTTTATCACTCACACGCTGGGGATTGTAGTAATCCTATGAGACAAGCTCGGTATTAAAGCAAGCATTAAGATACAGTGAAAGTTTGATACAGTGCTGTTCCCCTCCCTTACTCTTTGTATTCTATCCTATCTTTTATTTGGCAAATACCAGTGGATGGCTAGTGGGCTCAGAAGCAGAGCCCAGAACTGCAGAACCAGGCTTTTGGAGATCCTGAGCGTATGGCTGAAATGGAGGCAGCCACAGCCATGCAGAGAAGCGAGCAGAGTCCTGATTTTGGGGCTAGGCCAGGAAGTGCGGCAAGCAGCCTGGGCCCAAGGATTACTTTACCAGGAGGGACCAGTAGCCTCAGCGTTGTCTGGGGAATGGCTTCATACTGGCAAATGGCCCTACAGCAAGTAGGCACCAGTGACCCTAACACATACCTGCAGGTGTTGTGCTGTTTTCTGGAAGCTGTAGAACAAGAACGGCAGGCAGAGAGAGAGAGGAAAGCTGCAGAACGAGAACGGCAGGCAGCAGAACAGCAGGCCGATCGTGAAGCTGCAGAACGAGAGCGGCAGTATCAGCTTGAGCTCAAAAGAATGGAGCGCTCCCAGCGGGCACAAACTGCCCATGCGCAAACTCCAGCAACCCTGCAGAGACCCTCAAGTTGGAAGGAGAAGCCAGGCCGGAGTTCACCACAGCCATCTGTCGTCAGGTCGGGTGAGACAAACTATGCCCTGGGTGGTCCCTCCCCTGTCCCAAGAACTCTGGGCACTCTAGTGACCTTCCCCAAACCCCAAGGGGAGGTGCGGCGGGGCCATGCCTGTAACCAGACAGGACATTTCAAGGAGGAGTGCCCCAACCGTCCTGAGAACTTCCCTGCTTCCCAAGCCACAGCAGGTGGCCCATCTGTGTATCTGGACTGGAGTTCAGGAAAAGGAATGCGGACTGTGGGACTAATGACTGATTTGCCGGCTAATGTACTGTTGGGAACTAATTTAGGACCTATGATGTCCCAATATGGGGTGGGGAACACCCCAATTTACTGTGATAAACTGTCTATGATTAATGCTGATAATGTGTCTGTCATATCTGCAAAGAGGGCCCATAACCCCCCCTCTGAGATACTTCCCATGGCAGTAAGTGTACATGCTAATGAGTTGCCTTCAGCTGAGAGCAGGGAAGATGCAAACGAGCTTCCTGCATCCCAGCTCAGCAAAAATGTTATTGATGCTTTGTTCACTCCCGTGCTAGGAGCCAATGAGACCTTGTCTGTAGACACACCCACATCTGTGGGGGCGTCTCCCCTCCCAGCTTGTTAATATGTCTACCACAAATCTCATTGAGGCCCGGTGTGAATTAACAATTGCTAATGAAGGTACTGTCAATGTAATTGCCAATGCTTGTTGTGAAAGTGTACAGGGTAGCTCTTCTGAGTCACTGGAAGCGACTTCTACTATTTCGCCCAGTGCATCCGATGAGCACCCAACTGCTGACCATGTGCCAGGTAGTCAGGTAGGCTATGTGGATCTCATGGCCGATCCAGGTGAGGGACGGACTGCTGGTAGTGCGGTGTTAGCCCGCAGTCAGAGTGCTACAAGGGTGGAGGGCGTTCCGACCCTTGAACCGTTGCCTACACCACCTGGAGTCGGTGCTGAGAGCGCCATGACTAGCCTCACTCCCCTGAAGCCGGAGGAGTCCGGCCGGTATGAGACATACACGTCTCTTCTGTCCAGTTCTATTCCAGGAGTTCCCATGGCCCAAGTGCAGATGGCATGGGGTACTGAAGGTGTGATCCAAGAAGGGGGTATGTCTAATGTATTAACTGTCAATGTATTGTGGGAGGATGGTTTGGGGAAGCATGATCTCAGTCATTTGCCCAAGGTATCGCCATCACCCACCCAAGTACAGGAGGAACAGGGTGTAGGTCCAAAGGGGCAAGGCATCTGGGAGGGAGGACAGAGTCCAAACATACCTGTGCCAGAACCAGAGGTGCCCCTAGGTTTGGAAGCCAAGGGGGAGGTGCAGAATCCCCTAGTGGCTAGTGTGGGGAAGACCCTGAGAGAGCAGGCCAAGAGTAGCCAGGAGAGCAGAGATTGCCGGGATGGGATCTCTGGAATGGTATCCCAAGGGCCTGAGGTCATGAGTGTTAAGCGACGGGATGCCCGCACTCAGAAAGCGGACCCAGAACAGGCAGGAGGTAGCCAAGTGTACGTGGCTCAGAGCCTGGGCCTTAGAAGCATCCCTAGTCAGACTAGAGAGCCAGAAGGGTCCGGCAGCTATGTAACATGCACCTCTCTTTTGTCTCACTCCAGCCAAGAGTTCAGAGATGCTGTCCAAGCTGACCCTAGTCTGGACATATTGAAGGCGCGTGCCGCTCAACCACCCTCGGAGTCTGACAAGGCCCGAGTCTGCTGGGACCCTGGGGGGGGGGGGGTTGTGAAGCCTTGGGGCCAGAGCCTAAGGAGCTGAAGCGGCAGAGGTGCTTTCAGAAGAGGGACACAGGTCCCTACTTCCTACAAGCACCATCTAAAGGGGGAGGTGTGATGATTCCACTGAAATATGGCTATAACTCAAAGCTGTATTTTGGTCTCTGGGTAGCGTATCTCTTTACTCATAAGGTGCGCAGCCATAATCATAGGTATATTGCCAATAGTGGCTGGACTGGAACAATAGGGCTTTGTATCCATCCCAGCAGGGCTCCATTGAATTCCTACACAGTCCTGGCTGATCAAATGAACATGCATTGTCCAGCCTGCACTGGTAGATCAGATATGGCTGATAACATTGTATCATTCCACTTGGTCTCAGCTCTTTACAAAGAATCTGGACTTGAGTGCATTAATCCATCAGACTTGCTATTGTTGATGACCTCATTCTGGGTGGTGTCATCAAGGGTATAAAAGATGAGGTAAGAGGCCAGTGGGGGAGTTATTACAGACCATCACAGACTACAGGAGACTACAAGAATTTTTTTTTACAGACAGACTACAAGAGATCACAGAGTGACCACTGTGATGAGCATGCAGGCTGGATTGTTGTGGTGATGCTACATGCTAGGAAGCCTCCACTGGTTACTCACACATACCAGAGCATGTGTGAATGTTGGACTACAGAACCACATCAAGGAGATGTGTGGTAAAGTAATCATTTCACTTTTATGCCTTTTTATTTTATTGCACTGTATCTTGTAACTAGTAACTGTTAATGCTTGCATATATCTGCATATCTGTTCTGAACTGCATGTGTTAGATGTTAATACCGACCCATTTAGGGGTTAATAAATATATAAAATTTAGAAAGCTTGTCTTGTATTTATCTTGTGAACCCGGCACTCACTGGTGGTGAGTGTGGTTTTTTATGAAAGAAGACTCAGGTGTGGGCCAACGCGGTGTTGGCGCACTGAGGATCTTTCACACCCAGCGACAATGCTAAGATTCGTTAAGTGGAGATCAGAGTGACTAAAGGTGGTTCAGCTCGAGTTTTCCTTCGTCCAATTACAGAACTAATACTTCTCCTTCCTAAGAAAGTTGTATAGGAGAATCTCCATTTCCTGACTTCATTCATGGCGGAAAGCCCCCTTTCTACCATGGATCATCAGTTACATCTTATCATGTAAACTCCTTCCTTCATGTTATTGGTTGGTGGAAGTGTTTGCAATCGCGGCTTCCCCAATCTGAAGATGGGTTATGTCAATATCCCCCCTATGGACTACAACGTTGTTTTTTGCATTGTTCTAACTTGTTTGAGTTTCAGGTCAAAGGACTTTGGACTGATAACTTTGTTATTGTTTATTGTGAAATCTCCAAGATTTCAGACGGGGAGTGTCATGTCCCACCTTGGGTCATGGATACAGTGCTTCGCTGTTTATTGTCATGCTTTGTTTTACTTGTGCTTCTCATCTAATCTTGTCCTATCTTTGTTCCCTTACTCACTCTCTACTCCCCCCTCCTGTCTGTGACATCATCCAGGTTCTGTAAGTTGTTTATTTCCTGCCTCTCTCAGCCTGGAAAACTATCCTCTTTTTTACACCCTGTATTTCATCTACCAAGAGTTTTACTTGAATAAACCTTCATCTGAACATCTTCCACATGTCTTACAGAGGAGTTGAGCTATCTGGTAATGTTTAGTGGTACAACCTAAGTGAAGTCTCTCTCAGGTCTACAGTCAGATCTCCATCACAGACTTCATGCAGGTCTGTAGCCTCTACTCTGAGCCAGAATAGTAAAAAAGATGTTATATACTCTGTGCTGAGCAACAGGACACTGAGACTCATCTGTAAGCAGAGCTGCAGCTTCTACAGAACAACACCAGTGAACCCAGTTCCATCTCAACATAGCTGAAGGGTATTCCACGCAGTTCTCACAAGATGAAAGCTACTCTCAAACAGAACAAGACCAGGAGATAGATCCTGACTCTCAGCCCATGGTAAGGGCGAAACGTCCCATCAAACCCACATGGAAAATAACAGAGAACTTACAAGGTAGGAAACATGAACTCTTATCTAATATCTCTCTTACATGGCGCCAAATACTAAGCCACATGACCATCTTCACTGCACCTGCTTCTAGTGTCTCACCAGTAGAGGGAGTCCTAAGTCAGCTCTCCTCAGCTTATGAACTGTATACCAAACAAAGCTGTGCATATATTAGTGTGTTGGAAAGACTGAACACCAACGAGTCACTATTTGAGCTACAGCACTTCCAAGCACTTAATTCTCCTCCTGTCTGTGACATCATCCAGGTTCTGTAAGTTGTTTATTTCCTGCCTCTGTCAGCCTGGAAAACTACCCTCTTTTTTACACCCTGTATTTTATCTATCAAGAGTTCTACTTGAATAAACCTTCATTTGAACATCTTCCACATGTCTTACAGAGGAGTTGAGCTATCTGGTAATGTTTCTCTCAGGTCTACAGTCAGATCTCCATCACAGACTACATGCAGGTCTGTAGCCTCTACTCTGAGCCAGAATAGTGTCCAGGAAATCCCTCTAAAGCTATACTCCAAAAGCTAAAAAACACACTGCTCCTTTGCTTCTGAGCCCTGCTGTGTGCCCAAGAAGCAGTTTACACCCACATATACAACTACTTTCTACCTGGGATAGCCCATTTAATAGTTTTAGGAGTTTATGTCTCTGATGACACAAAGTGGGTACAACGTATTGGACACTGAAATGGCATATTTCTTTAAAAATTTACATTTTCTCTTTGTACATTCATTTTTGAGAAGCACTCTTGGGCTCAAAATGATAATATCCCTTGATAAATTACTTGATGTGTGTAGTTTCTAAAATGGGATCACTTTTTGGGGTTTTCATTATATTGATACTATAGGGGCTCTGCAAATGTGACATGGCACTTGAAAACTATTCCAGCAAAGTCTCCAAAAGCCAAATAGTGCTCTTTCCATTCCGAGCCCCACCATGTTCTCATACAGCAGATTACAACCACATATGGTGTATTGCCGTGTTCAGGAGATATTGTGTAACAAACTTTGGGGAGCTTTTTCTCCTTTATCCTCTTGTAAAAATAAAAAATTTGGGACTAAATTGATGGTTTATTGGAAAAAAAAAAGTAATTTTTCATTTTCACGTGCCAATGTTAATAAAATCTGTAGGGTCAAACTGCTCATTATATCCCTTGATATGTTCTGTTAGGGGTGTAGTTGACCTTGGTTTCCAAAGTGGGGTCACTTTTGGTGGTTTCCATTGTATTGGTACTCTAGGGGCTCTGCAAATGCACATAGCACCCAAAAACTATTCCAGCAAAATCTGCCCTCCAAAAGCCAAATAGTGCTCTTTCTATTCCAAGCCCCACCATGTACCCATACAGCAGATTACGACCACAGATGGGGTATTGCCACTTTCTTGAGCAACAAACTGTGGGGTGTTTTTTCTCCTTTAACCCCTTGTGAAAATGAAAACTTTGGGGATAAAGTGACGTTTTAGTAATATTTCATTTACACATCCCAATGTTAACAAAATCTGTGAAAAGGCTGTTAGGTTAAAATGCTCACTATACCGCTTGTTAAATACTGTGAGGGGTGTAGTTTTCAAAACGGGGTCACTTTTTGGGGGGTTTCCTTTGTATTGATACTCTAGGGGCTCTGCAAATGAGACATGGCACAGAAAACTATTCCAGCAAAATCTGCTTTTCAAACGTCCAGTGGCGCTCCTTCCCTTCTGAGCACTGCCGTGTGCCCAAGCATCAGTTTACAGCCACATGTGGGGTATTTCTGTGCTCGGGAGAATTGTGTAACAAACTGTGAGATGCATTTTCTACTTTAATGTCTAAATTTCACCTCTATACTTTTTTAATTTCTGTGAAATGCTTAAAGGGTTAACAAACTTCCCAAATGTTTTTTTTTAATTATATGAGGGGTGCAGTTTTGAAAATTTTCTTGTAAATCTGGAAAATCGCAGTTACACTTGTAAGCTTTATAATGTCCAAAATGCACTGAAGGACAATTAAAAGATGATGCCAGCTCGGTGGTGCATCGCATCCTGATCTGTTTCTTTACTACCTGACAGGACAGCTCCGTTTCATCCGGAAGTGGCTCTCATCTGATCCCCTGCCAGGGTCCGAGGCACATCTGGCTCACCACCTGGGTCTGTGTACTCTGTGGTCAGTGTTGGAGTACCCAACCATGTTCAGGGGGAAATTGTTGCCTATTCATGCTCTGGCGGGACAGGTCTGGCGTCAGGCGAAAAAGGTGTTCCCCTACTCTGATGTACCTGCGGAGACCCCGCTTTGGCGCAACCCTGGTCTGCCGGCGCTATTTGCCCTGCCTGGCGCTCAGGCCTAGTCGCAGTATGGCGTGTCCTCTCTTAATGACCTGTATACCCAGGGCGTCTTTAGAACGTTTGACTCATTAAGCTCTTCCTATGGCATCCCTAGAGCACAGTTCTTTAGATATTTACAGATTCGACATGCACTCTCTTCTCAGTTCCCAGATCGGATGGACAACATATCTGAGTATCCGCTTATTGGAATACTTCACTCGCAGGGCCCTGGGGGTTTGATCTCTACTTTGTATGCACATCTGATGCAGGCCAAGGTATCCTTATTGGACGCCCCGGCCCTGACGCGATGGCGCATTAATATCCCAGCTCTCACAAATGAGATGTTTCAAGACATCCTTGAATCTCCTCAGCATGTGTCACCCTCAGCAAATAACAAACTTATTCAAACATATATTCTACACCAATGCTACTTGACACCTTCCCGTCTTTACAAAATGGGATGACTACCCAACCCAGGTTGCCTTAGGTGTCCCTGTCCACAGTCAGATTTTTGGCATATGATTTTGGACTGTCCGATCATACAATGTTTCTGGAAAGGGGTCTTGGATCTCCTGGTGGAAGTTCTGGCTAAACCTATACCATTAACCCCAGAGGTATGCCTCTTCGGCATATTAGATGACGAATTATGGCAACACCATGTTAGAATCTTCTTCCGGGAGTCTTTATTTTATGCCAGGAAAGCTATCGCACTGCGATGGATGGCTTCGAGACCCCCATCAGTATCTCAGTGGAGGAGACTTGTTAATACTGTTCTTCCTTTTAACCATTTTGTGTGTAAAGGGAGAGGATGTCCTCAGAAATTCCATAAGGTGTGGGGAACATGGTGCAATTCTTCGGTAACTCAATATACGGCTCCCTCATTGCGTACTGCCATTCATTTACTTATGCCGTGAGGGGTGGGAGACGCCGGGAGTATCCACGACCTCTCATCTTGGAGTGTATCCTTGTTGTTATCCTTGATTTATTGACTGCATGTTTTGTATATGTATAATTGAATTATACGGTATTATATATGTTCTGCATATCTCTTTTTTTTTGTACCGAGTCTACGTTATATTGTCCAAGTGGTGCGTGGGCGATGGCCTGAAGAGGTGGTGATGTAGTACTTTGAGTGACTCTGTATCAAAATTCTTGTTTTTCTTGTGCTCAACCTGTTATATATGTCTTGCTTCCTTTTCTTGTGTCTGGTACACAATTTTCAATAAAATGAGTTTAAAAAAAGATGATGCCAATATAAAGCAGAGATATGGTAGATAATATTTATTAACGTATTTGGGTGGTATGACTATCTCTCTGAAAAGCAGAGCATTTCACATTTTGAAAATTGTGATATTTTCTCCAAATTTCCATTAAATTTCCTATTTTTTTTTTATAAATAAAAATAAAAATATTGATCAATGTTTACCACTAACATGAAGTACAATGTGTCATGAAAAAACATTCTTAAAATCACTTGTGTAAGTTAAATCGTCTTAAAGTTATTGCCATATAAAGTGACACGTGTCAGTTTTGTAAAATGAGGCCTGGTCAGTAATACAATTCATAATCAGCGTCTTCCATGATTGTGTGTCCTACTGAACCAGACTGAGAGGCCATTTAAAGGCTTAGGAAACCTTGGCAGGTGACACACTGAATTTATAATACTGAACTTTTTTACAATATTCTAATTTTCTTAGTTTTGGGTTTTCATTACCTGTAATCCATAATCAACATTTACAGAAATAAAACACTTGAAATAGAAAGCTCTGTTTGTAAAGAATCTAGAAAATATAGGAGGTTACTTTTTTAGCTTAATTACTGAAAGAAATAAACGTTTCAAAGATATTCTAATTTATTGAGATGCACCTGTATATCATTTGTAATTAGATTAGTTATATCCCTCAATGTCATTTGTAATTAGATAAGTATCTAGCCCTTTTTACATACTGTCATAGAATTCTTATTAGTATCTTCTGGGGTAAGACATTCCATAATTGGACTACTCTAATTATAAATAACACTTTCCTATATATCATTCCTAAACCATCTTTCCTCCACCTGTTTTTGCTAACATGTGATGATATTGTATTTAATTTTTACTGTTAGTAATTGGAGATCCTAACCAAAAATTGACTAAATAGTATTGGTGGGCACATAAGCATTTGGTAGTCATGTGTATGTGGTCTCCACATGTATGGGTCTTCATTGATGCTATTTAATGTTATTGCAAAACAGTATCTGCTTTTTGAGAGACATCTGACCTGGCATTAATCCAGGAAAGGTGGTGGCAAGAATCAACAGATGCCACCTACATTTGCATTAAACAAGAGCGACATGCAGTTTATATATCTTTCGTTGACCTTGGTTTGCATTGCAATGCAGCCTGACTATTTTCATTAATCTGAGGAGGACTTAGTAAATTATTACAAATTCTATTTTCACCAAAAGATATATTGACTGAATAAAAAATTTAATGTAATCCCACAATTTGGACTGACAATTGCCAGTGACAACAATCAGTTCTTCTCAATGTGCCCATAAATCAATCAATCAAATAGTAATCAATCACATAGTAATAGTAAAGACATCCACAGGCAAAGCTGGCAAGTAGGATATTTTATTAAGTGATTCTACTTGCAAACCATACTGCTGCTGGGGTTACTTTCTGATTGATCGCTTGGAGCAGACAATCGTGTCCACGTGTAACATTTCCTCTACCAATTGTTTTCTTTTAATGTAAAATAATTTATATTTTTGGGAAGGCCCAGCATTTTGGCAGATTACTCTTTAGGGTTACCATAGATTGCAATTATATAGCAATACTTCAGCCAGCCTTATCTGTAGTTGAAATGTGGCCTGTATCATAATATATCTTATTTTACAATTGTTTCAAAGACTCCACATTGCATACTCCCAGCAAGTTAGCCTGCAGACAACCTGGTGTGAGGAACAGAGGCATTATAGTAGATGAGATTGGATGAAAAACAAACCTTCAGTGCAAAGTGTCTTACACTGTTGGTTTAGAATACTCAGCATGTCAATTCTCGACTGCAGATTTCAACCTTTACAAAGGAAGCCATACCGGAATATTCAGCAGTTTTTTACCTTGGGCAGGTCTTCTGCAGGAAGGTCATTCCGCAGTGGACCAGAGAGGTAGGGCCTTAGACTAAAGTTGTTTTCCTAGACCCTTAATTTTTTATTTTTTGTGAGTGGTTGACACCAATCCCCCACAACCATCAGCTGGAAGTAGATAGCCTGGTGGTGTTACTTCAGCTCTGCTTCCTTTAAAGTGTATGGGAGCTTAGTCACTATATGGTGCACAGATCCAGCAGCAAAGCTAAACAATTGATTGGTGCGGTGACCAGGTGTCAGATGTTGGTGGCATTTGCTAATCATAAGAAGTCAGCAAAAAACCCTGTAAATGTCCTTTATGGTTAAGGCAACATGTTACAGAAAAGCTATGTTTATCGTTGCAGACTTTTGAGGGTCTTTTTTTTTGACAAAGCAGGAGTGGATTTAGCATAAAGCAGAAGTATAAGTTATTCCTTTCTATCTCCCATGTCTTATGAAACCATTCCTGGGTTTGGCTCAAAAAAAAATTAAAAATCTGCAACAAAAAAACCATCTTAGCCTAAATCATCAATTGACCTAAAGATGTTAATATTTGGCTTCTAAAACCAACCTATAGCTAAGGCGACTCTTTGTGGAAAAGCTGGCAATAAAAGGCTGAGAAGAAAAATGCTGGAGAAAAGCAGAAGCTAAAAGTTACACTGAAAGAACACACAAGACTGAATATACTTGCTGTGTTTAGTTTATTAAATTTTAACACGGAGCAAGAAAACTACAGCAGAAAAGCAGCTTTTCTGCAGACATAACTAATATGCTGCTATTTTGTAATTTGTTTTGCACAGTGTTTTTTCTGCAATGTATGGGTGAGATTAACCCACTAACAGTCACATTAAAATTGCAAAAACCCTACTGAAAATGTTACTTTTTTATTGCAGATCATGAATTCTGCTCAAATAAATATTGCTGGCAAGTAACTTTGGTGCCTTATGTACATTTTAGCAATCTAATGTATTTTGGCCTTAAACCAGTAACATTTTATCCCTTTCTGAATTCTCATTTTCATAACTTTTTATATTTTATCTCAATTTTGTGGGTACATATGACTTTTTGATCAGTTTATATTACTTTTTGAGAGGTGATATAAACAGAAAACATCAACTCTGCCATCTGAATTGCAAGGTTTATGGTATTTATCATGTAGAATAAATAGCATATTTTTTTGTAGGGGTTGTTACGGATGTGGCGATACCATTTGTTTTGTTTTTAATTTTCATTAACAAGGGAAAAATGTCTATTTTTACTTTTTCTCTGTAAAATGACTTAGGTGCTGCAGTCAGCATTGACCGCAGCATATAAGGAGTTAAATTGCATGCTATAACAATAGCAACTATGCTTTCTGATGGATAGTGGGTGTGTGATATTGTGAATAAAAGTCCATGGCAACCCCCCTTGGGATCAACGGAAGTGACAGGAGAATACATCATTTTCTGTCAGCTAAATAAAACAGCTGATTGCTGTAGGTAGTGCTCTGTGTGTTGGGACTCCAGTGCTCAAGATGCAGCAGTGGTCAGTAATAGAGTACTGTTCTTCTTCCTTTGTGGCCAGCATCCCCCTTTCCTCCATTCTATTTTCACCTGTATGATGTGCACGGCTGCAGTACCTAAACCCACCATTGCACACTGTGTGGTGAGTAAGCAGCATGGCTCCCAGCATCTTAACATTACCATTAGCCATGCTGTCCCAGAACAACAGATCTGCAATGATGGCTATCAATATTAGAAATCTAAATAACCCCTTTACTATTCCCCCTTAATGCCTCACATAGTTTAATGCTCCCACACAGTATGTTAGCTCCCATTATTGTCCCCAGGGCTGTGCCAGCACCCAGCAAACCCTGGCAGATGCCAGGGCCCAGAGTGCTTGTGGGGTCGACTCGGGTTCTGCAATGAGCGCTTCCATCAATACAGATGTACGCGCACATCCTACTGACAGATCCAAGCAGTAAGTGCAGATTTCACTTTAACTTATAGCTCATAGCTCCTCCGATACCCACCCATTCCCTGCTCAGGTACTGACGGGGTTAAGTGTGATGGGACTGGGAAGGGGCGAGGGTCCGAGTAGCTACGAGAGTTAAGTCAGTGTGAAATCCAGGGCCAGTTCCAGATGTTTCTGCAATGAGCGCTTCCATCAATATTGCACTGACATAGCCAAGTGTTAAGTACAGATTTCACACTCACTTACCTCTCACAGATCCTGGGACCCCAAATGAGAGAATCATGACAATAATTTGTGAGTATATGGACCTTTAAAGGGGTATTCCCATCTCAGATTGTTATGACATTTCCATGCGATACACTGTAAAAGTCTGAGAAATGTGGGTCCAACCTCTGAAGTTCCCGAGTTACGGAAACAATTTTGCACAAATACTTGGTATGTGTTTACCTTGTGATACACATATATGGACATGTTCTGCCAAAAGGACATATGTGAGGACATATCTGTACTTACATATCGTTTTTGAGCCCCTGACTGAACTGCCATTTTAAACTTTTGTCTTTTTACATACATGATAGTTTTCAGCAACTCCTTGGTGACTGCTCCAGTTCTTTTGCTTTATTTATGACAAAGCAGGTAGATTTGTAATACTGGATACTGTATTCTTTATTCAAACAAGTCCTATAGTTTAGTAATGTAAAATGTACTAATATATCTGCCTGTTTATTTTGAAGCGCTGTTGAAAACGTCTTTATTCATTGCAATAAGCTGAGAAGTCCATTAAGAATAGGGAATATGTGGTCATATAGTGTATGGTGACATATGAGTGAATGTAAGCAATCAGATAAAGCTCCTATTACATTATTTTAGTCCTAATATGCTACATTTCCTAACAATTACTTAACCTAATGTACTTTAACTTGTCAAAAGTAATGTATATATCTCCTTAAGCAGCTGTTTAATCTTTTTATTATCAAGGTTACACCTGCTGCATATTTTCTTGTTTTTGTTTGCTGCTGTTAATTCTACAATGGATGTCTTTTATATGTTGACATTTTGTGTGTATTGTGTAAAGAATTGTTTTTTTTATATGTGACAGGTTTAAAACACACTAAAATTAGAGATATTGGTATATTGTATTCATTCATGTATTCATAGCATGTATGTATAGCATCCAGTGTTTTGTTTTTGTAATTTATGGCTTAGATAGGTCACCTTACATTGTGCCAAATAAACAATTGTACTGTCTCACAGGGATACTCCTTGTAGAAAAATGTTATATTTAATTGTTATTATGTTGTTTTAAATGGTTTATACTGTTTTATATCGCTTACTTTACTTTTCCAGCTTTATGCTGGTTCCTTGAGGTTCAGTCAGTCATTCCTATACTGCTGTGTAAACGGAAGTGGCATTTGCTCTCTGGGTTTTAGAAGATGGGAGGAGTTATCTGATATCTTAGCAAACCCATCCCCTTAGCTTGTTTGGGACTGTTAGTTAGGCTGGGTTCACATCTGCGCCCAGTCTCCATTCAGGGGTTCCGTCCCCGAACCTGTTTAAAATATGCGGAGAGAAAAGTACTGCATGTAGCGCTTTTCTCTCCGCATTTTTCCCCCTTTTCGGGCGGAAAACGGGCGGAAATCCAACAGACCCCATTATAGTCTATGGGGTCTGCTTTTTAAAGCGGATTAGGTTTCCGTTCAGGGGATTTTTAGGTAAACTTTATCTGCTTTTATATCCACCTGTGAGAAAATGTATTCCATAACAAGAGAAAATACGCAATTCCAGCCAAAATATTGTATGTACTGTAACTAAATTAAATCGACCAACTGCCAATAAAGAACTCCTTCTTGGAAGAACCGGTGAGTACAGATTTATTTCCTTTTTGGATGGTTACAATGTTAAGCTTGTTTGCACCATTTGATGACTATATGTCTGGACCAGAACCCAAGAAGGTAGAGATTCTGCTGTGCTACCCTCAACTTGCCAAGGTTTCCATGTGTATTTGTTTTTTGTGAACTACAACAACCACATCAGATGAGAGGCCAATTTTATTGTCATCTTCACCTATTGCCTCCTGGCTATGTGTCGATTTCTATACCCGACACAGGGTAACGCTATGCCACGATTGGCGCTTGTTTTTTATTTTATCTAAATTTACGGGTGATGTTTTATCTGTTTGTAAATATTCTTCTATTTTTTTTTTCATTTCTCTATCTGGCTCAAACCCTTATAATGACTTTTAATAAATGCAGAATTTGCTGCCAAGACATTTTTGGCCCTTTGGATCTGCTACTCATCCATACCCAATCTCCAATTTGGCTAATGACTCCAATTTCCAATCACTACATCCAAACAAAGTATTGAAAGGCTGCAATTCACCTCCTCTCGGAGGCCATGCATATCTGTAAACAAATTTAGAATACGTGATATCAGTTTGTGAAAAGTTATCACAAAATTATATTGCTTTTAGAAAAAACCTGTTATGCACTTATCTATATCCAATCAAAAGGACAAATATGAAAGGGCACATCTGCAACACAACAGATTAGGACCCTAGACAAGATCCCATACATTAAACCAAGCCAACCTAAATTATTTGAGACCCTAGACAGGACCCCTAATTTATCTCAGACCCCAGACAAGACCTCTAAATTAATTTGACTTGCCTAATTAATCAAACCTTATAAAATAATTCCAGGGCAGACTCCAGACTAAATGAATTTAGACTGTAGACCACAATCCTAAATGAATTTATACCTCTGTCCCACCTGAACTAATCATTCCCCAGACTAGAACCACTAAATCTATCAAACCTCAGACCAGACCCCACAATCAAAACTGAAATCCTATACCAGACAAAAAATGGTGAAGTTCTTTAAAACCCTTGTACATGACATCCCTCATGTAATTACATCTGCACTTTAGACCCTCATCTAAAACCAAGATGCCGAGTACACAGCAAAGAGGAAAATGAAAGTGGACCAAGATCAAACTGTATGTCGGCGGTGGAGTTATCTAATTAACAGACAATAAAGGGCCTAAACATTATACAATAATAAATATGAAGGAAAGACATATACCAAATGCACAACTAGGAATATTACCAATAAAAATACATCTTAAGGAGATATCAACTTAATTATAAATAAATTTTGAGTACAGCGAAAAAAAATATCATATCAGACTACAAAAACACACTCGATTTTATTGTTTAAACCAGGGGGGCTCAGGGCTTCCCTTCTTAGAATCCATCTGGTCTCTCTGCAATAGTAATATATGCCTGTCACCTCCATATTGTGGATCTGGAACATGCTCCAAACCCGCAAATTTAAGTGTCTTCACTACCATCATGCACTGATCAAATATGTTGTATAAATCGCAGGACTCCTTCACTTGATGAGATTGGTTTAAAATGTTCACGAACTCTAACATACAATGGTATGATAGCTTTCCCGATATAGAAAAACTTACAAGGACATATTATGGCATACACCACAAATTTGGTTTTGCAACTAATAAAATGTTGAACGGTATGAGCAATGCTGTCTAACCTCAGATGTTTAGCCTTGTTATTAAAATCACACAGGGCACAAGTCCCACATATGTAACTACCTGGCAAAACTGATTTCTCAAGCCAGTTCGAGTGTCGCAAGAAAAATTACTTCTCACAATGCGATCCCCAATCGTTTCTGTACGTCTAAAAGAGATTAATGGTTTCCTTAGAGCTTTTTCTCTAAGTAAAGCATCATCCTCAAGCACGATCCAAGTTTTTAGTAATACGGATCTGATCAGCACTGCCTGCGGGCTAAGTTTAAAGGAGACAGTGTATCATCCTTTACAATTCTCCCTACGCTTACTGCCACCATTCAGGAGATTCTCACGATTTAAATGTTTTGCTCTCTCAAAAGCCTGCCTTAACTTACTAACAGAATAGCCTTCCTTACGACTATTAATCCTTCTCATCCTTATGAATTAGCCATATGGGACTGCTGTTTTAACATGGCGGCGGTGGTACTTATTATATTGAAGTAAAGAATTAGTAGTGACCTTTCTAAAAACAGAGGTAACTAATCTATCTTCTTGAACAATAACCTTCATATCAGAGGCTTAGCTAGTAGTTCAGCACAAGGGGGGACGAACATGTCCAAGTGGGCCCCCAACTTAGGTATACCAATTATTATGACTAGACTGTGACCGTATAGAAATATATATCGGCTCTACACAGGGTTCTGCAGACGATTTAGTTGAATACTGGGCGGTAACATTTAGTGACTTACAGGCAGTGTCGGACTGGGATGTCTAGGGCCCACCAGTGGAATTGTTTCTAGGGGCCCACCATCAGGACCCCTGCAGATCAGCGGTACCGAGACAGGGCAGCTAAAAGTAATAACATTCCGGGAGCCATGCTGCTCACCCACTATACCATGTGCACCACTGCACTACCTAAACCTACTGCTACACCTTGTATGGCAAGTGAACAGCGTGGCTCCAAGAATTGTTACCTTTACTTGTAGCCGCACTGTCCTGGAAAAGCTGATCTGCAGAGGTCCTCGATGTTGTATCATCGCAGATGTAATATTGATGGCTTATGCTAAGGACAGGCCATCAATATTAGAAAGATGGATAAATCCTTTAAAGAGGTTGTCCAGGAATTGGAGCAACCCATGTAGCTGGCGGGAGGTGTAAAGTAAAAAATAAGTAAATTAAAAAGTATACTCACCTGTCCCCGGTGCTCCGTTGTCCGCTGCCAGTGTCCATTCAGTCTCATGCCGGCGACTCCTTGCTGGGAGTCCTGCACCTCATGTGATCGCTAAGACCAATTAGGTACAGGATTTCCAGAAATGAGGCGCCGCCATGAGACCGAACAGACACAGGCAGGGGACAACGGGGTGCTGGGGACAGGTGTGTGTGCTTTTTTAAAAAATTTTCTTATTTTTACACCTCCCTGGTGGCCGCCACAGTGGTTTCTGCAATTTATGGACAACCTCTTTTAAGGGGTTGTCTGGGCCAAATTTTTCTATGGTCACTTCACTGGTCCCCCCCACATAGTGGCCTCTTCACTGGTCCCCCATACTGTATGGTGAACAGTGATGGGGTCATTATATTGTGTGGGAGCTGTGATGGGGGCTAACATCCTGTGGGGGGGACATTAAACTATGTGGGACATATTAAAGGGGTTGTCCAGGGTTAATCTTTTTTATGGCCTATGCTCAGGATAGGCCATAAATATCTGATCGGTAGGGGGCTGACACACGGCCCCATCAGCTGTTCGGAGCCACTTCCGGAGCCCTTTCTGTACACAACACAGGGCCGGAAGCAGAAAGCTCCATCTGCAGTATAGCAGCCCGGCGCCTTCACTGCAGCTCAGCTCCTACTGACTTCAATAAGTGCTGAGATACAGTGAAGGTGCCCAGCCCCTATACAGTGGACAGAGCTTTCTGCTTCTGGCCCTGTATTGTGTACAGGACGAGCATCAGAAGTGGCTCCATAAAGCTGATCGGTCCGGGGTCAGCCCCCCACAGATCCGGTATCTATGGCCTATCCTGAGGATAAACCATAACAAATTATGCCTGGACAACCCCTTTAATATACCCCCCAGGGCCCCCCTAATGCGCCACACTTTAAAGAGGTTGTCCAGTATAATTTTTTTTTCTTTTTTATAATTAGTCCGGGGAAGGTGAATCCCTCCTACTCCCCCCCCAAAAAACAAAAACATACTCACCTGTCTCCGGTTTTCCGATGTCCTCCCAGCATGGTCCGGTCCTGCAGCTCCGCTGTCTTCATTTTGCCGGAAGTCCTCACTGGTAGTCATGTGCAGGGGGGAACTTCAGCTGGAAGAAAACAACAGAACTGCAGGACCGAACTGCGCTGGGAGACACTGGGGACAGGAAAGAAAGTTTGGGGGTTTTTTTTGTTTTGTTTATTTCACCTGCCCCGGCGTAATTTAAAAAAAAAAAATGAAGGAGCCACTGTATGGAGTATAAGTTCCACAGTGGCCCTAACCCAGTATTATAAGCTCCACAGTGGCCCCCACACAGTATTATATGCGCCCAATAGCCCCCCTCCGCTTCAGTGCTATTACTATACTCTGGGGTCTCCTCAGACCCCAAAGTATAATAATCGGAGGCCCAGGGAAGGTGATTAAAAATAACAAACACTCATACTTACTTTGCGTTACCTTTCCTTGGCATCTTTGCGCCATCCTGTCGTTTTCAGGCCCTTTTGCCCTTTTCCGATGTCGCTGCTGAGGCCTGTGATTGGGCCTCAGCGGTCACATGGGGCCGCACTGACGTCATTACTCGGTCACGCCCCATGTGACCGCTGGGGCCTAATCACAGGCCTCAGTCACATGGACTGGGGTGCAGGAAAAGGAATGCGGACTGTGGGACTAATGACTGATTTGCCTGCTAATGTACTGTTGGGAACTGATTTAGGACCTATGATGTCCCAATATGGGGTGGGGAGCACCCCAATTTACTGTGATAAACTGTCTATGCTTAATGTTGATAATGTGTCTGTCACATCTGCAGAGGGGGCCCGTAACCCCCCCTCTGAGATACTTCCCATGGCAGTAAGTGTAAATGCTAATGAGTTGCCTTCAGCTGATAGCAGGGAGGATGCAAATGAGCTTCCTGCAACCCAGCTCAGCAAAAATGTTATTGATGCTTTGTTCACTCCCGTGCTAGGAGCCAGTGAGACCTTGTCTGTAGGCACACCCACATCTGCGCGGGCGTCTCCCTCCCAGCTTGTTAATATGTCTACCACAGATCTCATTGAGGCCCAGTGTGAATTAACAATTGCTAATGAATGTACTGTCAATGTAATTGCCAATGCTTGTTGTGTAAGTGTACAGGGTAGCTCTTCTGAGTCACTGGAAGCGACTTCTACTATTTCACCAAGTGCATCCGATAAGCACCCAACTGCTGGCCATGTGCCAGGTGGTCAGGTAGGCTATGTGGATCTCATGGCCGATCCAGGTGAGGGACGGACTGCTGGTAGTGCGGTGCTAGCCAGCAGCCAGAGTGCTACAAGGGTGGAGGGCGTTCCGACCCTTGAACCGTTGCCTACACCACCTGGAGTCGGTGCTGAGACCGCCATGACTAGCCTCACTCCCTTGAAGCCGGAGGAGTCCGGCCGGTATGAGACATACACGTCTCTTCTGTCCAGTTCTATTCCAGGAGTGCCCATGGCCCAAGTGCAGGTGGCATGGGGTACTGGAGGTGTGATCCAAGAAGGGGGTATGTCAAATGTATTACCTGTCAATGTATTGTGTGGGGATGGTTTGGGGAAGCATGATCTCAGTCATTTGCCCAAGGTATCACCATCACCCACCCAAGTACAGGAGGAACAGGGTGTAGGCCCAAAGGATCAAGGCGTCTGGGAGGGAGGACAGGGTCCAAACATACCTGTGCCAGAACCAGAGGTGCCCCTAGGTTTGGAAGCAAAGGGGGAGGTGCAGAATCCCCTAGAACTCTCCCAACTAGCGGCTAGTGTGAGAGAGACCCTGAGAGACCGCCGGGATGGGGTCTCTAAACTGGTATCCCAAAGACCTGGGGTCATGAGTGTGGCTCCACAGGATGCCAGCACTCAGAAAGCGGACCCAGAACAGGCGGGAGGTAGCCAAGTGTACGTGGTTCAGGCCCTGAGCCTTAGAAGTGTCCCTAGTCAGACTAGAGAGCCAGAAGGGTCCGGCAGCTATGTAACATGCACCTCTCTTTTGTCTCACTCCAGCCAAGAGTTCAGAGATGCTGTCCAAGCTGACCCTAGTCTGGACATATTGAAGGCGTGTGCCGCTCAACCACCCTCGGAGTCTGACAAGGCCCGAGTCTGCTGGGACCCCGGGGGGGGGAAGCCTTGGGGCCAGAGCCTGAGAAGCTGAAGCGGCAGAGGTGCTCTCAGAAGAGGGGCACAGGCCCCTACTTCCTACAAGCCCCATCTAAAAGGGGGAGGTGTGATGATTCCGCTTAAATGTGGCTATAACTCAAAGATGTATTTTGATCTCTGGGTATCGTATCTCCCTCTTAGTTCCATTTACTCATAATGTGCGCAGCCCTAATCCTAGGTGTATATTGTCAATAGTGGCAACAATGTAACAATAGGGCTTTGTATCCATCCCAGAATGGCTCCATTGAATTCCTACACAGCCCTGGGTGATCAAATATACATGCATTGTTCAGCCTGGGCTGTTGATCAGACATGGTTGATAACATATAGAAGGCATTGTGTCCTTCCACTTGGTCTCATCTCCTTACAAAGAATCTTGACTTGAGTGCGTTAATCAATCAGACTTGCTGTCGCCAGTGACCTCATTCTGGGTGGTGTAATCAAGGGTATAAAAGATGAGGTAAGAGGTCAGTGAGACAGACTACCACTGAGAGAATACTGTGCAGAGACTACCACTGAGAGTATACTATGATGAGACTACAAGAGACTATTACTGAGAGACTGTGATGAGCATGCAGGCTGGAATGCTGTGTTGATGTTGCTGCCTCCACTGGTTAACTCCACATGCTATGTGTGAGTGTTGGATTATAGAGCCACATCCAGGATATGTGTGGTAAAGTAATTATTTCACTTGTATTCCCTTTTATTTTATTGTACTGTATATTGTAACTAGTAACTGTTAATGCTTGCATATATCTGCATATCTGTTCTGAACTGCATGTGTTAGATGTTAATACTGACCCATTTAGGGGTTAATAAATATATAAAATTTAGAAAGCTTGTCTTGTATTTATCTTGTGAACCCAGCACTCACTGGCGGTGAGTGTGGTTTTTAGGAAAGAAGTCTCAGGTGTGGGCCAACGCGGTGTTGGCGCACTGAGGATCTTTCACAGTGGTCCAGGGCCCCAGCCATCTCCAGCTGGCCACAGGCACCATACCCAGCCGAGCCCAGTCACGGTCGCACCCCCTGCGACTGCGATCGTCACGCCACTGGTCAGGGGCCCGATTGGGATGGTCAGGATCCCGATCGGGCCCCTGACCAATGCATCTGCACTTGTAACATGAGGACTAATAGTCGGGGCTCAGGGCCCACCGGTGGATTCACCGGTTCCCCGCTGGGCCATCCGACCCTGCTTACAGGTGTCATCTCTGCCTAATTATTCATATTCCCCGTCTCTTCCATCTGGACCACCATGACCTTTTCTTCCAGTCTCTGTAAAGTTTGAAGCACAGACCCCATAATGAATAATACCCAGTATTACCAAGTGCATCTTTAAATTAATTACTTCCCTGTGTACCCCCTTTAAATAGTGCCCCCTATTAATAATGCCCCAGGCATTTCCTAATTAAAAGGTAAAAAAAAATTACCCGGAACCCCCAGGATCAGCTGTTTGAATAAACCGTGGTACCTGTGTAAGCGCCGTGACTCTGTTTACATAGTGTCATTCATTTCATAGCGGCCATGTAATGTAACTACAGCCTCGTCCTATACACATCTATGTGACAAGGCTGGAATTACATCACACGGTCACTATATACAGACTGCGTGCGATATAAACAGGCACCATAGCCCCTTCATACAGCTGATCAGTGGGGAATCACTTATCTCTTATTGATCTATTCTGAGGATAGATTATCAATAAAAATGATCTGGAAAACTCCTTAATTCTAAGGCCCCACGTGGCGTCCTGCAGCAAAAAAGAGTTGCAGGAAAAACTGCGGCGGCGAAGCATCGCGTTTCTTCCTGCAGCGCTTTGCACAGAAAGTTCGCAGAGGTTTCCTCTGCGGACTTTTTGCTTCAATTATATCTATAGGGAAACCGCCGGCATTTCTGTTGGTATGCTGCGATTTCCAAAACCGCAACTGTAGCATGTCCGCTGCGGGTATTTTACGGCAAAGTGAGGATGGGATGGGGCCCCACGTGGCAAAAACGCTACAGGAAAAAAGCCCGGCATTTTAAAGTTCCTGCAAAGTGGATGGGATTCTAGCAAATCCCATCCACACATGGTGGAAAAATACGTGCAGCAGAGATGCTGCAATTTCCAAAACCATTGTGGTTTTGGAAATCGCAGCATGTCAATTATACCTATGGAAACACTGGCGGTTTCCCTATAGGTATAATAGAAGCAGAAAGTCCACATAGGTTTTCTCTGCGGACCCTCTGTGAAAAGCACGGCGGGAAAAACCACAATTCGTTACTGCCGCGGTTTTTCCTGCAGTGCTTTTTTGCTGCGGCCTGCTACCTGGGGCCTTAATCTTAATAAAGCCTAAGTGCAACCTTAATTAAATTAATTGCCAACTCATATTATGCCCCTGATTACCCCTGACATAAATACTGTACCTCTAATGACGCCTTATATCAATGATCACCCCCTTATGTTCATAATGCCTCCTAATATAAATGATACCTCCTAATGGCCCCTTATATAAATAACGTCCCCACTTGTATTCATAATGCCCCCTAATAACCCTTATATAAATTACCCCCCTTATCAAGCTAAAACAAAACAAAAAAAAAAAAAAGTTATACTCACCTACCTGCGATCCTTTGATGACTGGAGCCGCTGCCTCCTCCCTGTCCATGCATAGCACGTCTGCGTCTCAGTGCAGGAGGCACGATGTTGTGATGTCATCGCACCCGTCTGTACTGAGAAGCAGACGTCTATCTGTGGTCTTGGTGTCTTGTAAACCACAGGCCTGAAGTGGCTTGCGGTTTACAAGACAGTCAAGTTGCAGGAACCGTTTTAAATAGATCGGTGTCTGCAGACACCAATCTAGTTAAAAGTAAAAGCAGTATTAGTGGCAGCCCCGGGGTGGGCCCCACAGAGTCAGTGGGCCCGGGGCAGCTGCCCCCTCTGCCCCCCCGCTAGCTACGCCACTGCTTCACATCCAAAAAATCCAGTGAGACACTGTCTATCTTGGAGGTAAAATGCATGTTCATTGCATTGGACTCATTCATATATACGAGGAAGTCATAAAATTTCTCCTCTGTACCAGCCTATACCACAAATATATCGTCCACATACCGTAAGTACAATCAAATATACAGTATATTGCAAGAAAGGGTTTGTAGTAGTATAAACATAGGTATCCTCAAAGATTACTAAAAATATATTTACATAGGAGCATGATACAGGTGTCTCCACAACTGTGCAGTCAATTTGGGCATACCATTTCCCCTCAAACACGAAAGTTTGATCAGTTGGTCATTACAAAATCTGGGGCCTCACACACAAAATCAGTGTATGCCATGCTTTATTTGGCCCTCAATAACAGTCTGGAGTGCTTTGATGCCACAGCTATGGGGAAGGCGGATATTCAAGCTCTCCACATCAATGGAGGCCAACTTACAACCAGTTTCCCATAAGAAATCTCTAATCGACTGTAAGAAGTTGTTAGCGTCTTTGATGCACAAAGGAATTTTTTGAAGAATGGGTCATAATAACCAATCTAAGTATTGGAATAGAGGTTCCATTAATGAACCGATTCTGGTCACTATACCAATTACTATATGAATACTTCTTCTTTGTTGGATGTCAGCACCACCCCATATGTTGCCTCCTGTCTACTGTTTATGTCCATTGGAAAAAGTACTTGTGGGGTTTTTGGTAACAGTACCCTCTTCTGACTCAGTTACTTGTAATAATAAAATGATGGTTACTGATGATTACTTGTAACCTTTCAGCGATTCCCTCATAGAAAGGTAATTGTATAGGGTTCTGCTGATTCACATTGGTGGGTACATCCTTATGCTTACTATTACTGAGGATTATGTATGGTATTATGCTATTATATGGATTGTTATTTATGAATGTGATAAGTTCTTGCTGTGCTCTATTACCTCTGCCTCTACCTGGCTCACAGTGATGATTGCATTAGACAGGTTCCCTCATTCCACATAACAATGGGGTTCTCATGGGGTCTACACTTCCTGAGCATGTGTATTTGCTACAACTTCCCCTGAAGCCAGTGTGACTATGTGATCATTAAGGTTCGTCATGTGCTTGGTACTCAAACTACTTGCATGTAGTTCCCATCAAGCACTTCTTCCCTGTGTGGTACCAGTTCAAGCATCGCTGTGGCTCTTTTCAGTCTTACACTGGAACTCACTAGCAAAGGCACAGCGCCTCGTGACTAAAGGCAGGGCTGGCGTTGCGGGGGGGGGGGCAAACTGGGTAACTGCCCAGGGCCCCGACCCCAAAGGGGCCCCCGGGATCCCGGAATCAGGACCGGCCATATCGATAACAGAAAGGGACCCAGCGTCATGTGCCGCAGGGCCCCTTTCCGAGGTGAGTAAAAATAACAAACATTTTTACTCACCTGTCCTTGGCGTCTGACGTCATCTTCTGGTGTTGTGGACATCACTGTTGAGGCCAGGCCTCAGCCTTAGCGATCATGTGGGGCGTGCCTCACGTAACCGCAGAGGCCCAATCACAAGCTTTAGCGGTGACGTCCACAATGTGTGACATCAGCCGCAGAGAAGAGGAAGCGCCGGTGGGGATAGCGGAGCAGGGCGAGGAGGCCCAGGAGAGGTAAGGCAAGGTAAGTATAACTGTTTGTTATTTTCCCTCACCTCCCCCGGGCCTTCAATTATTATACTCTGGGGTCTCTTCAGATCCCAGAGTATAATAATTGAAGGCCCGGGGGAGGTGAGGGAAAATAGTATAATAGTATAATATAATATAGTATAATAGTATAATATAAAAATGAGGGAAAAAGAGTATAATATAATACTAGCACTAAGGGAGTCTGTAGGGCTACTGTGGAGCATTATAATGGGGGGAATCCCTCTGGATACCATATTATACTGTGTAGGGCCACTGTGGAGCATTATAATGGGGGGCCCCTCTGGATAGCATATTATACTGTGTGGGGTCCCTGTGGAGCATTATAATGTTAGGGGGGGGGCTCTGGAGAGCATGTTATATTCTCTGAGGCCCCTGTGGCGCATTAGACTAGGGGGCCCTTCTGGAGAGCATATTATACTGTGTGGGGCCACCGTGGAGCATTATATTGTGGGGGGGCCCTCTGGAGAGCATATTATACTGTTTGGGGCCACTGTGGAGCATTATACTGGGGAAACCTCTCTTGGCAGTATATTATACTGTGTGGAGGTCATTCTGGAGCATGTTATACTGTGTGGGGTCACTGTGGGGCATTATTCTGGGGGGAACTAAGGAGCATTATACTAGGGGGCCCTCTGGGGAGTATATTATACTGCGTGGGGCCTACTGAGGAGCATTATACTGGGGGGACACTCTGGGGAGCATAATATATTGCGTGGGGCCTACTGAGGAGCATTATACTGGGGGAACTTCTCTGGGCAGTATATTATACTGTGTGGAGGCCATTGTGGAGCATGTTATACTGTGTTAGGCCACTGTGGAGCATTATACTGGGGGGGCACTGTGGAATGCATATTATACTGTGTGGAGCATATTATATTGTGTGGGGCTACTGAGGAGCATATTGTACTGTCTGGGGCCACTAAGAGGTAATATACTGTGTGGAGCCTTATATACCATGTGAGGAAATTGTGGAGGGCTCAGGGGAGCATTTTATACCGTGGAGCATTATATACCATGTGGAGCATTATACTGTGGGGGAAGAGGGCTCAAAATTCCTGCTGGCAACCCTGTGTGCTATGTCTGCATCACAGCTCCCTCACTATAATCTTGCACATACGTGTAGTGCTCCATGGCCATGTCATTCCCCATACAGTACTGTGCATGAACTGGCCATGGAGTTATTGGGGCCTGCACAGTACTATAGGTGCTGACTATACTGGGAACATACTCAATAACACCAGATAGTCAGCACATCTGTAAGACTTCAGTGAAGGAGCCGTGGTGTAGGCTATTAGCAGGAAGCTGTTGGGTGGGCTCTGGCCTAAGGCCCTTCGGTCCGACACTGTATAACAGAGAACTATTATATATAAGGGTGGGTTACGATATATAATTGGGAAACTTAAATATGAGGGGGCTATTATAAGGGGGAACTATTATTTATAAGTCGGGCTATTATTTATAAGGGGGGAACTATTATATATAAGGCATTCATTATAAGGGGGGAGCTATTATTGTTTTGCCAAGGGAAAAAGATTCTTTGGATTCCGTGTTATAGAACAAAGTTATAGAATAAAACACTAGACTATCAACAATAGCTTAACAATTTATTAAGAAGAGTATAAAAAGATATCAAAAGGTCTTACAACAAGGAAAAGTATAAAAGATATTAGAATGTAATCAAATCAACACTTCCAACACTTAAAAGTATATCAAAAGGTATATCAAATCAATGCTTACAACAAAGTATCAAATCAATACTTACAACACTGCCAAGCTTCATTGATGAATTCCGATTAGGGTATCTGCAGGAAGTATCACCAAGCCATTGTGACAGGTATCACCACGCAGCATCAGGCGTCCCCAATTACTGCTATCAGGATTGCAACAATGACCGGGAGATATTATCCTATTTTATATACCCTTTGTGTGCGTCATAGGAGGGGGCGGTTACAGAAGTGTTTACACCTCTGTAAGGCTTTACTCGTCTCCAAGCTCACATTCCCATGAAAGGGGCCAGCTTACACTGGAATGTTTCCTGGGACACTTACACATCTCAGAACATGTCAAACTTGATATAGTGTGTAGACATTACTTCATCACAACCATATAGACATTACTTCATACAGAGTTGAAATTAATGTCTCCTGGGACATGGGGGCATCCCAGAACATGTCAAACTTGATAGAGTGTGTACCTGATTACAACCATATAGACATTACTTCATACAGAGTTGAAATTAAGGTTACATGAACTGTCTCATTGTTTTATCAGGGGCAGCCATTTTGTCAAGGGCAGCCATTTTGGTTTTTTGCATTACAATTATTTATAAGAGGGGAACTATTTATAAGGGGGGTATAATTGTTAAGTTGGCTTATTTATAAAGGGTGCTATTAGTGGTAAAGGGCACTATTATTTATAAGGGTAACTATTATTTATGAGGGGACTTTAATTTATAAGGGAGCAGTATTATTTTTACGGTTGACTGTTACTGATAAGGGGGAATATTACTGATACAGGGCACTATTTATCATTTATAAGGGAGCTATTACTGATAAGGGTGTAATATTATTTATAAGCAGGGACTATTATTTATAAGGAGGCGCTATAATAACTGATGACTGGGTGCAAAAATCTATTAGGTGGTACAAAGGTGCTCATTTGAATTGTGTGTGGGAAAATGGGACTTGTTATTACTTTATTGTTGGCAGAAAGGAGGCGTTATTATAGGGGCTGCCACTGCAAGACGATGGTGTTGTTTGCATATCAACATTTGGGGCCCCATTTTTAATTTTGCCCAGGGCCCCACTTTGTCTAAAACCTGCCCTGACTAAAGGGTTACTTCACAGGCACAGTGGAGGGTATTTTCACTGCTCCCATACTCCCAGGCAGTCCTGCCATTGTACCTGAACTTGATATACCTTCAGGGCCACATGCAGAGGCTTCTGATTCGGAACTGACTTCTATTACTTGGGGCCCAATTCACATAGCATTTATTCATCCAACTCCTTTAGGATCTTCATCCCCAATATTACTGGTATTGCTGGGTCTATATAGTCTTCCATCACTACTAAAGCCCTTCCTGTGTAGGGTTCACCCCCCACATCTTGATATTAGCATACATCACTTCCATCTTCTATATTGGTAAGATCTGGCCTCCTTTAACTTAAGCTACTAGGGGGTTCCCATCCGTGTTACTGAGGAGAAACATTCTCAAAATGCCATACAGGTCAGGGCAGTGAACAGGTAAGAGAACTCCTCTACCTTCTACCTTAGCCTGAATCACAGGTCTTTACCCCACTATGTCCATGGCCTCTACATTAGGGCATTTGGCAGCATTTCCTGCAATTTACAACTCGCAAGCCATACTAGATTAACTCATCCTTTTGAGGGGCCACCTTCAAAGGGGCACTCCTGAGAGATGTGCCATACCTACCAGACCATACCATACTTCTGTTCTGTTCGCACACCACCAACTTCTGGTCTTGCAGCTATGATTGCAACGCCCGGTTCTTGGGTCACCATTACTTCCCTCAATCTCACCCCATGGTAACCTCCCACCTTCACAGGAGGCAACTGCAGCAGAGAGGTCACTGACAGAGCCTTTACTTCTTGCTCCAAAACAATCACTTCCCTGAGTACCTGGAAAAACATTTTCTGGGGATGGGTCACTCTCACAACATCCTGTTCAGGGAGTGTTTGCGCAGCCCCATGATGAACTGGTCTCATAGCATGGCTTCGGCATTGATGATCAGAGTAAATCTCAGTCCTGCCTTTCACCGCAGCATGGGTAGGAGCTCTGCAGATTGTTAGCATACTGTGCCAGGGTCTCATTTTCACCTTGTACCCTGGCAAAATACATCTACTGCAATAAACTCTGCATAAACCTCCTTCAACACAACCAGCATCTGTTCAATTGTGCCACTGTGAGCAGTGGACTGCAGCATGAAATGATTCCTTGGCTCCCCTTCTAGTATATCCAGGGCCAGTTCTTCCTTCAAATGTGGGGCTAGTCTGGGTACTAGCACAGAAATTACCTGTACAGTAATTGGAGCCATGGATGCTGCGACCATATCAGCACTCAGTGTTGCAGCTTTGTTACCAGGGCTGTGTTGGTACTTGGTCCAGGAAATACTCCATTCAATGACATTCTGTGTCCCTCATATGCCAAAATATAACGTGCAGGAAATAATGCTTATCGGTTTTCTTCGATATTGAAACTTCTGGTACAAGGGATGAGGAAATAAATACAAAAACAAACAAAGTTTACAGTCAAGCATGCTTTCTTTGGTTCTCCCTCTCCTGGTTTTCTCTCTGGTTTACCTCAGCTAGTCCCACAGAAAGCTTTTCTACCAACTTCCTTGCTATCTGTATGCCACTGTTGTGTGTAGCAACTGCCATACTCATTCTAGCATCAGTCCCCTCTGCCATCAGGGTCTTAGCACAACGTCTTCTCTGTTGCTATAGGGGTAACCACTGTGCCTGAGCTGGTGGTTGACAACAAAGATATGACTAGAAATATGATGTGGAACTGTACCTGGTAATGTGATTGGACACTGTGGCTGACAATGTTGTGGGCACTATAGCTGACAATGTGATAGGGCACTGTGGCTGGCAAGGGGACTGTCTGAACCATATTAAATGAATATTACCCATATGAAATGTGCACTAAAAAAATCCTTTATATTCTTCTTATTCTTCTAATTAACTGTCCATCTTGTGCTCCTGTGTCTCCTATAGTTCCAAACATATATTGTTTGTGTATCATTCCATGAATGTTTGTGATCTATGCAGAGATCACAGCCAAACACTCACTCTGCTTTTGTTCAACAATCTCAAAATGTGCTATAAAGAATTATAAGTACATAGGGGGACATCATAGGATGAGAGAAACCGACATTAACAATAGTAGAGTGACGGATGCAAACAAAGGCCCCTCCATCTGCGTCCATTCCTATTGACTCTAATTTAAAAAACATGACAGATGTTTTCTTCCGTTTGTTTATTTTTGTAATTGCATGTGTGGTGACCAGATGGAAGGTAACGCTGCAGTTGGGATTGCGGGGTGCAAACCGCGCAGACTTGTCACGGTCTCTGGGCACGAGGGCGCAGCGCTGGTGCTGTCCCACGTTACCACCACTGGTACCGGTGATGAGGGGGCTGCACAAATGTTGGTGGTGATTGTTCCCCCGGGGCGCTTCCCCTATACTGTGCCGACTGGTGGTGTTTGGGGCGCCCTGATGTTGTCGGTGCAGAGTCAGACACAGAAACGGTTGTAAAGTTGAACTTTTACTTCCATGGGTGTGGAGGCACAAATGCTTAAACAGTTTCTTCAATACAAAACAACGGGGTACGCCTGGTGACACAGCAAAGTCCTGGGGTGCAGGGTAGACTTGATGAAAGGTGTTCCTAGCCCCTTATACTTCAGTGTTACAGCCCTAAGGTGCGTCTGGGCTCCTATTTGGCTCATAGGAGGATGCCCACCATGATACTAGTACATAATATTCCCCACTCACGTTATGTGGTCCTGATAGCTCAGAGTTTCGGGGTGCAATAGTCAGGGTGGCAGGATATTCCACAGGTCTGGCCTTGGCCCCTGGATCCTGTGATACTGGCTATGGAGCACGTGTTCCAGAATGTTCTCTCCACAGTCTCATGCTGACAAGATGATGATGCTTGACTTCCTTCAGGGCGATGGCTAGGCAGACAGGGGACAGGATCTTCTGAATAGCTGGAGTATGTCAGCTCTCCAACCTTCCTGGGCCTGTCTAGGACTTGAGATTCCTACACTAAACTCACTGTTTTCTTCACAGGACATCACACTTATCTCCTCACCTCCTCCTCCTAACACTCCACACTTCTAACTCCTCACACGCAGGACCTTCCTGCAGGGGTGTTACCATGGGGACCCAGTGATCAGCTGACTCCTCCCCTTTTCCCAGGCGATGTCCTCCCATTGGACATTTGGTTACTATTCAATCCTATGCGAGGTGTAATGCATGTGTGAGGCTCACTAGGTGGCGCTGTGTTGTGTGAGACTCAGGACCCCCTGCTATGTCACACAGGCTATGAAGCAACAGGAAATAATACAATGCACAGAGATCACCCTCAGCCCAGCCATAGCCAGCTCTGGGATGCCACACATGTATGACTTTTGCACTGCCTGCGCAATGTTTTCTTCTGTTAGAAGAGTAAAAAACATGGTGGAAGAAAGTTTTTGTCATGTTTTTTTATATGAAAATAAATGCATAAAGTTACCAGATAGAGGGGGCTCTGTCTGCATCAGTCAATTAATGTTCGTTACTCTCATCCTATGATGGATGAGAGCAAAGGACATTAATAACGGTAGTGTGAACATACCCTAACAGTGCCAATTTCTTCTTTTTGTTTCGCTGTTGGAAAGGCTGAAATAATTTTAAGTCCTTTCTTTTATATTAACATACAATGCTATGTTAACAGTCTCTTCACTGCTTTCTTTTTTATACACTAATGCCTTAAGTGTTATGTTTGCACATAATTGTAATACAATGTCATAGCCTAAGAGTACATTTATAGAAAAAAAACACATGCTGAAGATTATATTAGAATAGCTTGTTCATTGACTTTAAGTACTTCAACTCATGACAACATAAGGACTGTCATAAGAAAACTAATGACTCTGATGGTAAGTGTTTTGAACATTGCTGCAATCATCAATATAGAAGCAAATTGCTTTAATATTCAGATTACTAAAATGGCATCCTATTTAGATACCTTGAAACTGTCAACGTCTAAAAATAGTATAATAACTTTCATATTTGTTGTCATTAGCATGTCGCATTCAGTAGCAATTCCACGCAGCATAAATCATAAACCTCTTAAGCATAAAATACCATGGTTAACTAGATGTGACCCTGGAGTGAACTTGAATATTTTACTACGGTATAAAATTTAGAAATCAGACTCCAAATTCTGCGTGTCTATGTGAGGCAACAAATCTGTATATTTACTTTATCCATCTCAATTTTTTAATAGAGGAAGTAGTGATTCAATAGTCTGTCTCTACTCAGAGCCTGAAAATGAAGATGTGATTACAGTTATTCCCAATATCCCTTGTCATACACAGAAGTCCTCACACTGAAGGTTTGCTTATATACTCTGGCAAGGAAACTTAATCTACCTCTGCATTTGTAGAATTGACCAGGATAGAGAAGGTGGCCCCCAGAGAATTTCTGTCCCTGACCAAAAAAAAAAGCTGATATTCAGACACCTTGCTAACTTGTAAAAAGTCTAATAATCTTACAAATACCATATAATCATAAGCACAAATACACTGCATTTCTAGTTTAAAAATGATGATTCCTTTCATCTATTTCTCTAATACTGCAGCAAACCAGTAACGTTAAACCGAAGGATTGGAATTATAGTAGGAATGCTAAAAGTTGTGAAATGTGGCCAGTAAACATGAACAATTTCAACAGCTATCCTCCTAGACTGGTGTAGAGCTGAGGGGTGTCTGCAGGGTACCTGATGGTGGTGGTAGTAGTTCTCCTGGGGCGCTTCCTCATGGTCTTCAGCCTTTCTGAGCCAGGTGAAAGTTGAAAGGGCTCTTGATGGTGGTGCAGGAAAAGACTCAGGAGACACAGGGTTATTGGTGAAAACATTTGGAAATTTACTTGCAAAGGTGAAAACAGAAATCAACAGTTTCTAATACATTATGAAGGTACAACCCTTGTACTAGTTCCACTATGGACAAGGGGTCATCCAGGTGATGGTTTACTACAATATTGCGACAATAACTCCTGTTTCCCTAACTCTTTCATTGCATACTTCCAGGACAGCCCTGTCAGTTCTATGATACAACACAGTATCTTCTCAAAGACCTTGGATGACCACAGGCTCTCTCCAAGTATGGCATTAAACTCTCCAAACTCATCTCAACGGCTTTTATGCATTTGCAAAAGAGAAAAAAAAAATACGTAATTGAGATAATGAAAAAAAAACTATTAGTGCATGTGTGCGTTAAAGGGAGTCTATCATTGGGGAAACGTTTTTTTAACGTTTGTCCAAAAAAACATTTTATTCACATATGTAAATTATGCTTCGGGAGCACCGGGGGCATTCCCCCTGTACTCCGAGCACTCCACGTCAACCCGCCTCCAGCACTGCTTTTTCATGCCCCCTGCATCATCTTCTGTTCATCTTGCATCTGCTTTCTCCGTCGGCCATTTTTTTGAAGTACACTGGTGTAAGAAACTAAACAAAAATGGCCGACGGAGCATGCTCAGTCGGCTCTGCATGAACTCAAAGTGGCTCCGTCGGCCATTTTTGTTTAGTTTCTTACACCAGCGTACTCCAGAAAAATGGCAGATGGAGCAAGAAGCAGATGGTGGACTACAATAAATTTATGGGCACAGTTGACTTAAATGACCATATGCTTAGACCATATCTGATCTTGCGCAAATCAAGATACTGGTATAAAAAGTGTCCCTGTACCTGCTACATCTGACAATGTACAATGCCTTTGTGATTTACAAGCAATCTGGAAACCAGGCTCCCTTCCTAAAGTTCTGGGATGAAATAATTTTGGGTCTACTTTATCCATCTGGTACTGTTCCTGTGAGCATTGAGTAAGAATCTGTCAGCAGGCTGCATGGCAGACATTTTCCTGACAGCCTTCCACCAACAGAAAATAAGCAAAATCCCCAAAAAACGAGCAGGGTTTGTGCCAAACAGGGTATTCGGAGAGACTCAAGGTACTAATGCCCACAGTGCCCATCAAAGCCTACACTCTGCATAACTTGTTTAGTGATGTTTATTGTTTATACACACATAAATAGAACTTTTAGTATAAGTCGTGTTTTTTTTTAAAAACATTTTGCCTAATGAGAAGAATAATTATAAATATGAATAGAAGGGTCTAATTTGTTCCACATAGTCATATTGTCACTTTACAAAACCTGTAAAGATAGTATGGTGTCAGCAAACCAGCTATGGAGAATTTGGCCTCCGGAAGCCTGCTTGCACACCATTCATTGCAGGCTCTGCTGTAGGCCCAGCAAGTAAAGAATTCATCTACATTAGGTATCTATGAAAATGGCAGAAATAACAAAATATATTTTAGAATATAGTATATATTTATTACAATTTCTTTTTTTGGGGGTTATGTGTAATGTAGGAAAAAGCATTTTTTTGCCCTTTTCCCTCTATATTTTTTACAAAAGTAAAATATATCACTTATTTTGTTATAAAATGTGAAAGCCCATTATGTTCCGAGAAAAAGGAGACATGTAGGTTGGCACAGTAATAGAAAAACAATTTGCAGTTAAACTGGAACATAGCTAAACCTTGAAAATGTGCCTGGTCTGGAAGGGGGGGGGGGGTTAAACATCTGGTATGGAAGTGGTTAACAAGTGGAAAATTCAGTAAAGTTAAAGCTGAGTTCTCATAAAGTAGTGTGCAACTCAAATAACACTGTGGATATGTAAAAATCAACCAGCTAGGAGACAGAAGCAGCAACGAGAAACACACAACCCCCTCCCCCCCACACTCTCTCCTACTTACACCTGATATCCCTCTTCCTGCTACTCCTCACTTCTGGCGACATATCTCCTAATCCTGGACCGCCCCCAGCACCTCCCTGCTGTCAGATCTTTCCACACAACCGGCATCAGCGCACGGAACCCCCTAAATCTTACACCTATCTCACCCGCTCCTGCCCCTCCCCACACACTCCCCGGTGCACTATGAAATGCTCGCTCTGTATGCAACAAACTTGACTACATCCATGACCTCTTCATTTCTTATAAATTATCATTTCTTGGTATCACAGAAACGTGGATAACACCCTCAGACACCACCTCCCATGCTGCCCTCTCCTATGGAGGTCTGCAATTCTCGCACACTCCCCGCCCCAACAATAAACCCGGCGGTGGCGTAGGCATACTCTTGTCTGACAATTGCTCCTTTGCCCCAATCCAACCGCTATCTGCTCTCACCCTCCCCCTCCTTTGAAGTGCACTCTGTTCGCATTTACTCACCCTCCAACCATCAACTGGCCATCATATATCGACCACCAGGACCTACTGCTGCCTTTATCGACCACTTCACCACCTGGCTAATGCACTTCCTATCCACAGACACCCCCACCATCATCATGGGTGATTTCAACATCCCCATTAACAGAACCCACCCCTCCGCCTCCAGTCTCCTGTCACTCACTACCTCCTTTAGTCTCTCTCAATGGTCCTCCTCTGCCACCCACACAAAGGGACACACGCTGGACCTCATATTCACCCGCCTCTGCTCTCTAGTCAACCTCTCTAATAATAGACCCCCCAACCCCTAAACCAACACGTCCCCGCAGGAACCTTAATCGCCTTGATATCCGCACACTCTCAGACTCTCTCCGACCGTTCGCTGACATATCCTCACTCCAGGACGCAGATACCGCCCCTGACTTCTACAACACCACCATCACTGCAGCCCTTGACTCTGTGGCCCCTCTCACTAACACCAGAACCCGGCTGATCAATAGGCAGCCGTGGCACACTGACCTGACTAAAAAACTGAGACGTGCCTCACAGGTTGCAGAACGCCTCTGGAAGAAAAGCCACTCCCAGGAGGACTTCCTTAGGTATAAAGAGGCAGTTCTCACATTCAAGAACGCACTCACCTCTGCAAAGCAGGTCTACTTCACCACACTAATAGCTCCCCTATCCCGCAACCCCAAACAGCTATTCACTACCTTCACCAAACTTCTCCATCCTCCTGTGCCCTCTCCGACATCACTTATCACAGCCGACGACTTTGCCTCTTATTTCAAAAGCAAAATTGACACCATCAGAGACAGTCTCACCCTACACCCCCAACAACCACTCTATCCAACTGCTCGGTGCTCTTCATCTTTAACCTGTTTCTCCACCATCACTGATGAAAAGCTCTCCACCCTAATCTCTAAATCCCACCTCACCTCCTGTGCACTCGATCCAATCCAGTCACATCTCATCCCAAAACTCTCAGAAGACATTATTTCTGCCCTAACCCATCTCTTCAACCTATCCCTAACCAATGGAACCTTCTCTTTTGCCTTCAAACATGCTACTGTCACACCTATACTTAAGAAACCCTTCCTGGACCCATCTTCTCCAGCCAACTATTGCCCCATCTCACTGCTCCCATACGTCTCATAATTACTGGAGCAACACGTCCACTCCGAACTGTCCTCCTATCTCTCGTCCAATAGGCTTCAGACCCCATCACTCCACAGAAACTGCCCTAACCAAGGTCACCAAGGTGACTCTTGGTCTTCCTTTCCTGGGGCGGTCCTCATGTGAGCCAGTTTCTTTGTAGCGCTTGATGGTTTTGGCCACTGCACTTGGGGACACTTTCAAAGTTTTCCCAATTTTTCAGACTGACTGACCTTCATTTCTTAAAGTAATGATGGCCACTCGTTTTTCTTTACTTAGCTGCTTTGTTCTTGCCATAATACAAATTCTAACACTCCATTCAGTAGGACTATCAGCTGTGTATCCACCTGACTTCTGAACAACACATCTGATGGTTCCAACCCCATTTATAAGGCAAGAAATCCCACTTATTAAACCTGACAGGGCACACCTGTGAAGTGAAAACCATTTCAGGTGACTACCTATTGAAGCTCATCAAGAGAATGCCAAGAGTGTGCAAAGCAGTAATCAAAGCAAAAGGTGGCTACTTTGAAGAACCTAGAATATAAGACATATTTTCAGTTGTTTCATACTTTTTTGTTAAGTATATAATTCCACATGTGTTAATTCATAGTTTTGATGCCTTCAGTGTGAATCTACAATTTTTATAGTCATAAAAATACAGAAAACTCTTGGAATGAGAAGGTGTGTCCAAACTTTTGGTCTGTACTGTATCTCCGACCTAATCTCCCACTACCTGCCCGCACGTAACCTCTGATCCTCCAAAGACCTCCTACTCCGCTCTGCTCTTATCCGCTCTTCACACAATCGTCTCCAAGACTTCTCCCGTGCATCCCCCATACTCTGGAACTCATTACAGAGACACATAAGACTGACCCCCACAATCACAAGCTTCAAGAAGGCCCTGAAGACTCACCTATTCAGGAAGGCCTACAACCTCCAATAACGCTACTGTCACTACACCACCTCCTGAACAGCCTCTACCCCCCCCCCCCACCTTCTGTCTCTATCCCTCTTCCCTCATAGATTGCAAGCCCTTGCGGGCAGGGCCCTCGATCCCACTGTGCCAGTTGGTCTCTGTTAGCATTATCTGTTTTGTATATCTGGTGTACCATATGTAAATCCGCAAATGTGAAGCACCATGGAATTAATGGTGCTATATAAATAAACAATAATAATAACAATAATAATAACGAGGTTTGACAGTCCAGAAACAAGGTAGGACATGACACAGACAGGATGTGGCAGAGCAAACCTCAGAATGGGATACATTCATGGATGGAACCAGGGGATGGCTAGAACTGTGACCAGGGACAGGCCCTAGACACAGAATTAGGAGATTCTATGAACAGGGTCTAGGAACAGTTGAGGTTAGAGTCAGGAAATACCAGAAGCAGCATCCAGGAGTAGGTGGGTTCACATCAAGATCAAGGTCTTAGCACAGGCCACAGCATACAGGCACAGGGTTAGGGTTGCACAAGATTAGACTAGTTTCAGAGTTTACCACAGATTTCATGGTACACAGGATACATTCAGATTTTTGGGTAAACAGAATAAAGACAGAACTAAGACCTGGAGGCAAGAGACAGATTCAGGTCTAGCAAAATGACAGAGAGAACATAATGCTAAACAAAACAAACCTAAAGTAAAGACTGATGGGACAGGCAGATTTAAATAGCAAAGACAATCATCCACAGCCAATGGAAATGCAAAAATTCACAATGCAACCTCTGGGTGCCCACAGATAGACACATATAGGATATCAATCTGTGATGCATTATAATGGAACAATATGGGTGAGACTTCACCAAGAGTGGGGCATTGATGTCCATTCTGCCCTGTGGAGGATGTGCATAGTTCATTACAAACTAGGAACATCCTTCAGGAGTCCTTCTAATTAACCCTCTAATTGCTTTGGAGTATGAATGTTGAGATATTGGCAGAATGTGGCTGTAACCCCCACAGGGGACACTTTGTGTGTTGTGGATGCTATGGACAGAGCACAATCACGCATTCCTCTATATCTTCCAGAGATGAACAGTGCCGCCTACAGGAACTCCTCTTTAACACACAGCACAGGCTGTATGACATCAAGGGGGCAGGAGGCGGGGCGGACACAGGAAGAGAAGCAGGAGAGTGAAAAGAAGGTAGTATGGGAGACATCTTTGCCAGAGAGAGAGGAAAGTGAGAGGCTTGTGTGTCTTCAGAGCCTGACTGATCCTGCTGCAGAATCATCTGTGCATCTGGTGGAGAGAGAGGTGACTACTGTTCCAGCATCTTGTCTGCAGACCAACCAGAACTGTGAGAGACTACAGTTGCATCCACACAGAAGGAGACTGCCGGCACCTCCATGCTCCCTTCCTCTCCTTAATGTGAATGCTCCTGCATGGATTCCGGTGAGCTAAAGATCCAAGGTAGTGAGTACCCCCGGGAACTTTGTTGTGGTTGTTCCAGTATTAGTGACTGAACTATTGCTGTGAGGAGTAATACGTTTTATACCGTTTATGTGCACCAACGATTGGGCCCCAACGATTGAACTGCGACAATACATGGTGGCCACCCCCTTCAGTACTGCAGATAGCTAGCTAGGTAGATAGAGAGTGAGTCACAGACATTCTGTGATAAGTGTGGCCTGTCATTTGCAGCAAGACCACTAGGGGGAGTGTGTAGGCACTATAATTGTTTATATTTCTGCATTAGTATTAAATTTTAGTATTTTGTGTAAACTGGTTGCAAACTTGTGTCATCCTCAAATTGGGGGCGTGTGTACTAAGCTCGGGCAGGGGTTTCCCAAGTCAGCCCCTGGCAGAAGTACTACAACTGCCTGCATTCCCGGAGAACTTCAAGCAAGATTTGGGTGGAGGCACTGCGCTATAGAGAGGTGAGAACAAGCACGTACACCCCAGACAAGGCGGGTGGCAAAAGGGGTGTTACATTTGGAGGCACTGCTGAGATCGAGCAGAGAGAAAAAAAAAACAGTCGCCATGGAGACTTTAACAGAGAAGGAAGTGTCTGCTTGGTGTGAAGAGGTGGGCGTGATAGAAGAACGCAGCTTTGTTGTATGGGGTACGATTTCTGATACATCTAATGAAGAGATATTGCAGGTGGTGAGCCGGCTACATGAAATTATCCACCTCAAAATGGTTGATCGTCAGAGTAATGAAGGAAGGCAGTTGTCAGCAGCCTTAATCTCTACTGACAAGGCATTGGAGAGGGAATACTTCCCGTTAGTCCTAGCGGTACCACTAGAACGTGGCCAACAGTGGAAGATCATCTGGCCCATGAGGTCAGCACCAGAGACTTTGCTTCAAGAGTCAACTCCACAGCATGGGGGACCCAATAGACGCTTACCCCCTACCCCTCACTCAGCCAACCTTAAAGAAACTACTTCTACAGCTGATGTGCTTTTGACAGCCATGGAGAGGTTAGTCAGCCAATTTGCAAGGATGCAGCCTGAAGGGAGTTATCGCCATCTGAGGGTGTTCTCAGGCATCCTGCCTACCCCAACTGGTGAAGAAGGGTATGAGACATGGAGAGATGTTGCCTTACAGTATCTGGAAGAGTGGCAGTGCACTGATGCTGTGAAAAAGCAGAGAATAGTGGAGAGTTTAAAGGGTCCCGCTATGGAGGTGGTACAAGCTGCGTGGCGGAGCCAACCTCAGGCAACTTACCAAGACTATATGATTGCTTTAGAAGATGCTTTTGGGCCCCCGGAGGATGCAACAGACCTATTTTACAAACTACGCACCATCTACCAAGCCCCTGGGGAGAAGATGTCTGACTATCTCTATCGACTAGATAAGCTGGTCCACAGAATAGTGTCCAAGGGTGGGCTTAAACCCACTGAAGTCGATCAGTGTCGTCTGGAACAGGTACTAAGAGGCCATTGCTCAGAGACCCCATTGCTCAGAGACTGAGATGCAGTGATAAAGAGAAGATCCCTCGCTCCTTTCATCAGTTACTAAAGGATGTGCGACAAGAGGAAGCTACCTTGGCAGCTAGGGAGCAAACACCCCAGAGGGTGGCTGCAGTTGCCTTAAAGCCAGACTCAAGTCGTCGTGAGGAAGAGCTTCTGAAAATCATTGAAAAGCAGGGGGAGCACATTGCCCAACTTTTGAGTGCTCAGGCTAAGGAAGTAGAGCGTCTGAAACAGGCTGCTGAGGCAACCCCGGAGAGACGACCGCCAACATCTGGGAAGTCCAGTGATGGTCAGTTTAAAGAGAGAGATATGAAGACAGAAGGATGTTTTGTCTGTGGGAATACCAGCCATATGGCTCGATAGTGCCCAAAGAGATGGAATTCACAGAAGTCCCTATCTTTCCCCCACCAGAAGGATAAGCCGTCGGGAAACGGGAAAGGGGGCCAGTAGAGTCCCATACTGGCCCCTCCTCAGCATCCAAGGTATACTCTACAGCTCCAGCTACTCTTTCTCCATTGGGACAGTTTCCTGAAGGTCTAGTGGGACCAGCTCCCCATGTACCAGCGTGTATCAACAATCAACCCTGCACTGTGTTGTTAGATAGTGGGTCTCAAGTGTCCATAATTTTTGAAAGATGGTACAAGAAATACCTGTCAGATGTGCCACTGCGACCTCTATCAGGACTTGTGGTCTGGGGGCTAAGTGAACATAGCTACCCCTACAGAGGATATGTGTCAGTCATACTGCGGTTCCCAAAGACCGTGGCTGGAGTAGAAAAAGAGATACCCATCATAGCCCTAGTCTGCCCAGACGCTGATGGGGACCAGAGATAGATTCCTGTTATAGTTGGGACGAATGCCAACATCTTCCGCACTCTAGCTGAGTGGTGCCGAGAAGTCGGTGGTGACAACTATTCACAGACCCTCACTATTCACCCAGTCTGTCTCGCAGCATATGTGAAAAAAGAGAAAGAGAAGAGAAAGTTACATCCCGAATGTTTCGACCCCTGTTTTGAAGACAGCGATCTGAGTGAGGAAGAGAAGAAGTCGGTAATTCAAGGTATGATGAATCATGCTGTGGCCTTTTCATTAGGCGAATGGGATCTAGGCCGGGCACATGGAGTGGAGCACCACATCCGGTTGACTGATGATAAACCTTTCCGAGAGAGGTCCCGAAGGTTGGCCCCAGCCGACGTTGAGGATGTTAGACAGCACCTGCGTGGTCTGCTGGATACTGGAGTCATCATAGAGTCCAACAGTCCGTATGCCTCACCCATCGTGATAGCTCGGAAGAAGAATGGGGATATTAGGATGTGTGTGGACTACCGTACATTAAACCGCCGGACAGTGCCTGACCAATACACTGTGCCCAAAATTGAAGCTTTGGACTGCCTTCAAGGGAGCCAATGGTTTTCTGTGTTAGATCTCCGAAGTGGCTATTACCAGATACCCATGTCCCAGGAAGATCAGGAGAAGACAGCGTTCATTTGCCCTCTTGGGTTCTTTCAGTATCAAAGAATGCCTCAGGGAGTGACGGGAGCCCCTGCAACATTCCAGAGATGCATGGATAAGGTGGTGGGAGACATGAACTCCCGGGAGGTGCTGGTTTACCTAGACGACTTGATTATTTTTGGACACAACTTGGCAGAACACAACCAGAGGTTGTTCAAGGTGTTGGATCGACTGGAGAAGGCTGGACTGAAGTTATCCCTTGACAAGTGCCGGTTCTGCCACAAGTCAGTAAAATATGTGGGACACATTGTCAGTCGTGAAGGGATTTCCACTGACCCAGTCAAAGTGGAAGCAGTGATCAAGTGGCCCAAGCCCACCAAGTTGCGGGAACTCCGGTCATTTCTAGGATTTTGTGGGTACAACAGAAGATTTGTGCCACAGTATTCAAAAATTGCAAAGCCTCTGACAGCCCTCACCCAGGGGTATCCACCTCCACGAGGGACAGCTCGCTCAAAGAAACCTGCAAATAAGTCCTATTACAAAGTGAATGAGCCCTTTGGGGAAAGGTGGACTTCTGCATGCAATGATGCATTTGAGAAGCTGAAATCCTGTCTGACACAGGCTCCAGTGTTGGCCTATGCAGACCCTAGTAAGCCATATGTACTGCATGTGGATGCTTCCTTCGAGGGGCTTGGAGCAGTCCTGTATCAAGATCATGATGGAGCCTTGAGACCCGTCTATTACATCAGTAGAGGATTGACTCCCAGTGAGCGCAACTGCCCTGTGCATAAGCTTGAGTTCTTAGCATTGAAGTGGGCTGTGGTGGAGGTGCTGCATGACTACCTCTATGGAGTGCATTTTGAAGTTCACACTGACAACAATCCACTCACCTACGTGAAAACCACAGCTAAGCTTGATGCCACAGGACACCGATGGCTAGCAGCATTGGCGGTGTACAATTTCAGTCTAAAGTACCGACCGGGCACTAGTAACATTGATGCTGACACACTTTCTCGTCTTCCCCAACAGAAGTGGGCTGATGAAGAAGAGGGCTGGATAGAGGTACCTGTACCTGCACCTGCGGTGAAAGCTATGTGTCACAATCAACAAGCTAAGGCTGTTCCTCCACAGGGTTGTGCCCGATTCTTGGGAGTCTCAGAAGAAGCACTTCCACCTCTGTTCTGCCAGCTAACTAGGGTAAACTCTGACTGTCTGCCACAGCTAACCCGAAGTCAAGTTGAAAGGGCTCAACAAGAAGATCCATCAGTGGGAGTGGTGCGATGGTCTGTCAAGAGAGGCCGGAGGCCTGAGAGGAATGCTCTGAAAACAGAGGAGTCTGTCTTGCTGGCCCGCCAAGTAGAGTTGTTAGTTGTAAGAGATGGGATTCTCTACAGAGAAGTCAAGCGGAAAAGAGGATAAATTCGCAGACAGCTGGTATTACCCAGCCAGTTTCGGAAGACTGTCTTGGGAGCTCTGCATGACGACCATGGGCACCTTGGTGTTGAAAAGACGACAGGTCTCATCACAGACCGATTCTACTGGCCAAGAATGGAAGCAGACATTGAGGATTACTGCAAGTCCTGTGCCAGGTGTATCCTGCGGAAGACTTTGCCTACTCAATCGGCTCCACTTGTCAACATCACAAGCGATGGCCCACTAGAGCTGGTGTGTATTGACTTCCTATCCATTGAGCCTGATGAGGGAAATGTCAGTAATGTGTTAGTGGTTACTGACCATTTCACCCGATATGCCCAAGCCTACTCCACCAAAGACCAGAGGGCAACCACAGTGGCAAGAATCTTGTGGGAAAAGTTTTTTGTGCATTATGGGTTGCCAGCCCGTATCCATACCGACCAGGGAAGAGACTTTGAGAGTCGGTTGATCAAGGAGCTGTGTGAGATCTGCGGGATCAAGAAATCTAGAACCACCCTATTTCACCCTCAAGGTGATCCTCAACCAGAGAGGTTCAATCGCACTCTCCTAAACATGCTGGGCACTTTGGATCCCAAGCAGAAAGCACGCTGGAGCAGACACATAAGTCAGCTGGTACATGCCTACAATTGTACTAAGAATGAATCAACAGGTTATTCCCCCTACTTCCTAATGTTTGGTAGGGAAGCGCGGCTACCAGTGGACATCAGTTTTGGAGTCTCATCTGATCGGTCATCTGGGAAGACCTACTTGAGGTATGTGTCCCAGCTGAAAGAAAAATTAAGAGAAGCTTACCGATTGGCTGATCAGGCCTCGGGGCAGTCCGGGAGGAGAAATAAGGCTCGTTATGACCGCAGAGTCCGAGAACAAATCCTGCAACCTGGGGATAGAGTCCTCATTCGGCAGTTGGGCCTACATGGAAAACACAAACTTGCTGATAGGTGGCGGCCGGAGCCCTATGTAGTGGTGGAGAAACTACCTGGTGTCCCAGCCTACAGAGTGAAGCCCGAGACTGGGGGTGGAGTTGTCAAGACCTATCACCGCCAACATCTACTGCCCATAGGACACCAGGTGCAACTGCAACAGCAACAAAACATTGGAAGCCAAGCAACCTCTCAGCCTCCCAGAAGGAGCCATCGGCACAGACAACCTGCTAGGCCTGTGGCCACTTCACAGGGGAGTGAGAGTGAGTCTAGTGATGAACGGGAGTCTGAATACTGCTGGATAAGTGATCCATGTCCTCTTGACCAAAACCATGCCGATCATCAGTTTGAGATGGACACTCGTGAAGAGTCCAACACTGAGACAAGCAGGCTACGTCCTCAGATGGGGGAGAACGTAGAGACTGTTGTAATGTCCAATGAAGAAGCAAACAGTGGGAGGCCTGAGCCTGAAAGTCGAGAGCCAGGGGTTGAGGAGGGGGCTCCTGCAGTACACACTCGTCCCAAGCGAGACACCAGGCCACCCATGATGCTAACCTATGATAGAATGGGGCATACCACTGAGGTCCCAAGAGTAGCACGGCCCTATTTTAATACATTGTGGCCATATTTTCATCCTGTTCTCATATGGCATGGGAGTGATCTCTATGTGAATGGTTATGGTATAGGTCAGGATGCCTTAACCCAAACTTTTATTTCAGGTGGTGAGTCTGTACGTCATGATGGGACATTTGCTGGGACTCACCAGGGGGAGAGTGTAACCCCCACAGCGGACACTTTGTGTGTTGTGGATGCTAGGGACAGAGCACAATCACGCATTCCTCTATATCTTCCAGAGATGAACAGTGCCGCCTACAGGAACTCCTCTTTAACACACAGCACAGGCTGTATGACATCAAGGGGCAGGAGGCGGGGCGGACACAGGAAGAGAAGCAGGAGAGGGAAAAGAAGGTAGTATGGGAGACATCTTTGCCAGAGAGAGAGGAAAGTGAGAGGCTTGTGTGTCTTCAGAGCCTGACTGATCCTGCTGCAGAACCATCTGTGCATCTGGTGGAGAGAGAGGTGACTACTGTGCCAGCATCTGGTCTGCAGACCAACCAGAACTGTGAGAGACTACAGTTGCATCCACACAGAAGGAGACTGCCGGCACCTCCATGCTCCCTTCCTCTCCTTAATGTGAATGCTCCTGCATGGATTCCTGTGAGCTAAAGATCCAAGGTAGTGAGTACCCCCGGGAACTTTGTTGGGGTTGTTCCAGTATTAGTGACTGAACTATTGCTGTGAGGAGTAATACGTTTTATACCGTTTATGTGCACCAACGATTGGGCCCCAACGATTGAACTGCGACAATACATGGTGGCCACCCCCTTCAGTACTGCAGATAGCTAGCTAGCTAGATAGAGAGTGAGTCACAGACATTCTGTGATAAGTGTGGCCTGTCATTTGCAGCAAGACCACTAGGGGGAGTGTGTAGGCACTATAATTGTTTATATTTCTGCATTAGTATTAAATTTTAGTATTTTGTGTAAACTGGTTGCAAACTTGTGTCATCCTCAAATTGGGGGCGTGTGTACTAAGCTCGGGCAGGGGTTTCCCAAGTCAGCCCCTGGCAGAAGTACTACAACTGCCTGCATTCCCAGAGAGCTTCAAGCAAGATTTGGGTGGAGGCACTGTGCTATAGAGAGGTGAGAACAAGCACGTACACCCCAGACAAGGCGGGTGGCAAAAGGGGTGTTACATGGCAGAAATTCTACCAGACAAGTGCTCATATATCTTGATCTTCAGATTGTAAGTAGTGCAGTACTGGATTGGATTGAAGTATGATGAGATTAAGAGTTAGGGGCCATTCAGGAGCTCTTACCATACTATCCTGCGTGCAATGTAATAGGTTTTATGAATTTTTACTTGAAGGAGAGTACTACACATATTCTTTTGTATTCCTGTATTTATATACTTCAATGTGATAGGGAAACTTGAGATGATTGTTATAAAGCTCAGAGGATTTCCACATATTGAAGTTTGCTCTAGTCATTTCACCTACAGGAATATCTTTATGTACATGGACAAAATTAAAACAAACACAAATGTGGTTAGTTTTTTCAATGTTAGTTTTCTTTTGGTACATGGGAATGGATGATAGGGTGTCCTTTTATTTTCTTAGTGTGAGTATAAGTTTTAACTGTTTCAGTCTCAATATGCAACACAATTTTAGATTTACTGTAAGAAAAACATCATTATAAATAGAAAGTTAAGATTTTCGTCATTAGTATCACAGCATTGTGTATAAGGTCACTTGCTGTCTTTCCCAATAATGAATATGCCACCTATGTAGTGTCTATACGACCTTAATGATTAAAAAAAAATGTGTGGAGAAAAAAATATAGATGCACTACTGTTCTATTAGAAGGAATGCCTATTAAAATGGCACTCCAACAAAAAAATTATATTCTTCGGCACGTTTGAAAGATACCTGATGCAAATAGTAGTTAAAGTAATATTCGTAATGGTTTTTATATATTTTCCCCCTGGTCCTTAGCTGTGTCATATGACCAACAAGTCTCCCCAACTGACAGTGTTTTATATGGGAACAGGAAGTCAGTCTCTCTATTCATTCCTGTGAGACTTACATTGAGGCTCACCTGGTTATATAATTTAGGTAAGTTATGTAATATGTTTTAAAGAGAGTCTGTCACCAGAATTCAGCATATCAACCCAGCCCCGCATACAGATACATTATGGTCACCTGAATCAAATGGTCTTTCCCCCTTGTGAATTGGTTCCTCAATTCCTCAGATATTGCCATTTGTGTCAATATGGAAATGAGGTCTGAGCAAGGGCAACACCCCTGTTGCATTAAACATCTCATTTGCATTTTGACAAACATGCTAAATCTTGGAAACCAAGGCACTGATCCACAAGTAAAAAATGCCTTTTAATTTAGTTGAATCTCACCTATCCATCTGCTGGGCTGGGCTTGGTTGAAATGCTGGGTTCTGGTGACAGACCATGGGATCATGGGAGTTGTAGGCTAAGACAGCAGGAAGCTAGGGAAGCATGTAAACAAATGCAGAGGATGCCGGGAGCTCCCAGAGAACCCAGAAATCACTCAAAACATTGCTAAAGGTATTTTGGTGCAATTATTAACCCATTAATAGCACTAAAATAGCTTTTTAAAAAAAAGGTTTTTTTGTCCGGAAAACCCCTTTAAGCATGATGATGAAGAGGCTGCAGCCCTTGCTTCATCTTCTCTTAACAGAATTCCATTTTTGTTCAGAGCATAAATACCAGACACAGTGCCTGACTGGCTAAGAGGAGTGCTGTGTCTGGAAAAAATTGTGACGGGGTCCCTTCATTTTTTTCATTTGCTGAGATGGTAACAGTTGGACAGCCTGAACAATTTATCACAGGTTGATGACATATGCTAGATGTATGCCATGAAAGTTTCAAGTCTAAAAACCTCTTCTGACATAAGGCTTTGAATTTTTGTATCTTTCCACTTTGCAATTCTAACATGCATTAATAAAATACAGACTTTAAATAAATGAAGCGTATTCCAGTGAGGGATCAGTGACAGATCACCTAATTATTAGGGCATATATTTAATTTAACTACAGGAGGGTTCACAAACCCAAAAGTACAATTAAATAGAGGAAGGGATAGAAATACTTTCTACATGTCAACCCTGTAACAGATTCTTCTGTACTGTCTGAACGTTTTTTTTTTGTACCATTACGTGCTTAAATATGAATTCAGGAATAGGTCTATAATTTTTTATAAAATGTGCAGGTCTCTTGCAGCAATTACCTTACATGCAAATTTGACTATGGGATGTTACTGAATATGATGCACAGCTTAAACTGGTAATGGAACTCTACATTAAAGCACACCGTAACAGTAGAGGCATAAATTACTTCATAAATATTCAGAGGAAGTGAATATCATGCACATTTAGCTGCCACAAAAGTTTAGCCATGTTAAAAACATTCAGTGCTCAGTTTTACAGTGAATTTTTATATCACTACTTAACTCAGCACAGAATTACACAGCAAAATGGTCTGTCAAATTAGTAAACATGGAATTTCATCCAGTTGTAAAAAAAAATTAAAAAAATTGTGCAAATCCAATTTGCACTTAAAGGCACATCATATTCCACTATTTCATTATTTAACAAAAATTAAGCCAAAATGAAAAAGCCAGGTGTGAAAAACTAAATACACTTCATGAATCAATATCTTGTAAAACCACCTTTATCAGCAATAACTTTCTTTTCCATTTGAAAAGTAAACAAACAAAACAGAAGAAACCTTCTAACATTAAAGTCATTGATGACGGATACTTTTTCAGTCCATTGTTCTAATCATATGATGATCAGAGCAATGGACTAAATAGTAGAAATGTGAATCTAGCCTTAGTTGCCAAGAGTTAAAAATAGAAATCTGGCAAAATTGAGCATGTTAATTAGAATGTGATCTTCATGTATAGTATTTAATCTACCATTGATTTTCCCACAAAGCGCTCATTTAACTTCTTCAAGATTTTGTGGAGTCTTGCTTTAAAATTACACTGGACAACAATTTTTACAGTTTTGTAAAGTTTTGCTTCCTTGAAAATGTCAGGTGATTATGATAAACCCATTCATGCTAAGCAGAAATATAATTTCAGATAGTCTGTATCACGTAGAACTTTTGAGAAACATGAGATTAAGTGTTAGTGATTATGAAGCATGTCAATGTTACCAGCAGCATTAGTTCAAATGAACGAAAAGTGTTTTGCTGCTGATTTTCTTTTGTACTCAATGTCTGGTGCATCTCGTATTAGTGTCCAGCAATAGTCAGCTAGCATTGATGGATTCCAGTAGCCTTGATAACACTTTTCCATCATGGCAATTTCCTGGTAAAACCATTCGCCATGTTTGTCACTGACTGCACCAAGATTTGCACGGAAAAAATCCAAATGAGAATGCAGAAAATTAATTTTCAATGACATGTTGCACTTCATCGCTTTGTAAGCTTCAAGACGGTTGTCAACCAATTCGATGTAGTTTGGTTCTCAATAGTTGCCAAGGAAACTCTGAAACATCCTTGAAAGATTTCCAAGCAATTTTCTCAGTCCCCTCCAGCAGCTTTTCGAAGTGCTTGTCATTCATGATGTGTTGGATTTGTGGACCAACAAAAATGCCTTCCTTAATCCTGGCATTGGTTATTCCTGGGAATATTTGTCTCAAATAACGAAAACCTTCTGCTTCCTTGTTCATTGCTTTCACAAAATTTTTCATTAACCCGAGTTTTATGTGAAGTGGAGGCAAAAAGATCATTGCTGGGTCCACAACATTTTTCTGCCCGGGAGGCAACTGGTTACGGATTGGCCACTTCCTTCTACTGTAATGTGACTGCTTAGCACGGCTGTTCCATTTGCAAATGAAACAGCAGTACTTGGTATATCCGAGATGCAGTCCAAGCATCAGTGCTACTACTTTTAAATCTCCACAGATGTTCCAGTTGTAGTGGCTGTACTTGATGTGTCTCCACAACAGTTCCATGTTGTCGCATGTTTCTTTCGTGTGTGCAGCTTAGCCAACAGGTATTGAAGGATGAACATTACCATTGTGTAACAAGACAACCTTGAGACTTAACACTGATGAGTCAATAAAGAGACGCCACTGATTCGGCTCATGCACACAACCCAAATCTGCAAACAACCCATCAATGTCTGTGCAGAAACATAGGTTGTCAACCTGTTCAAAAAACTGTGTTAAGTCATCTTGGCGGCTTCGAAAGACAGAAACTTTTGTACGAGGTGACAGCAAATGCCATCCTTGAAGTCTTGAAGCCAGTAATTCTGCACTTGCTTTTTACTAACATAAGTCCAGGACCAAGTCATTCAGTTCTGGCTGTGTTATAAGATGAGGCTCAACAGACATACATGGCTCAAAGTCTGAATTAGCGTCGTTCCCCATCTCTGACCTATGAACTGCAATATCTTCAATAGCTGCCTCCTCTAGGCTCCATGTCTCTGGTGGCTTTGATACTGGAAGAGTGTCATCATGTGGCACTGGTCTCATAGCTGAAGGCAGATTGGGATATTCAATGCATTTTTTATTCTTAGCAGAGAAACCAGAGACATTGGTTAGACAGAAGTAACAGTCGGTCACATGATCCTTCAGTTCCCGCCATGTCATTGGGACAGCAAACGGCATTGACTTGCGAGAACCTCTCAGCCAACCTCTAAGATCAACAGCACATCTTGCACAACAGATGTGAGGAGCCCAAGATTTGTCTTGATTACCAATCTTGCATCCAAAGTACAGCTCATAGGCTTTCATGATAAGAGCTGTCATTATGCGTCTTTGAGGCTTAAATGCAGTGTCGGACTGGGATGTCTAGGGCCCACCAGTGGAATTGCTTCTAGGGGCCCACCATCAGGACCCCTGCAGATCAGTGGTACCGAGACAGGGTGGCAAAAGGTAATAACATGTTGGGAGCCATGTTGCTCACCCGCCATACCATGTGCACCATTGCACTACCTAAACCCACTGCTACACCCTGTATGGCAAGTGAACAGCATGGCTCTTAGAATTGTTACCTGTAGCAGCACTGTCCTGTAAAAGCTGATCTGCAGAGGTCCTGGCTGTTGTATCATCCCAGATGTAATATTGCTGGCCTAGCCTAAGGACAGGCCATCAATATTAGAAAGATGGATAAATCCTTTGAAGAGGTTGTCCAGGAACTGGCGCAACCCATGTCCCTTGCGGGAGGTGTAAAATAAAAAATAAATAAATAAAAAATCATACTCACCTGTCCCCGGCGCTCCGTTGTCCGCTGCCAGTGTCCATTCAGTCTCGTGCCGGCGACTCCTTGCTGGGAGTCCTGCACCTCATGTGACCGCTAAGACCAATTAGGTACAGGATTTCCAGAAATGAGGGGCCACCATGAGACCGAACAGATAGAGGCAGGGGACAAGGGGGTGCTGGGGACAGTCGAGTATGCTATTTTTGAAATTTTTTTTATTTTTACACCTCCCTGGCAGCCGCCACAGTGGTCGCTCTAGTTTATGGACAACCTCTTTTAAGGGGTTGTCTGGGCCAAATTTTTTTATGGCCACTTCACTGGTCCTCCCACATAGTGGCCTCTTCACTAGTCCCCCATACTGTATGGGGAACAGTGATGGAGCCATTATATTGTGTGGGAGCAGTGATGGGGGCTAACAACCTGTGGGGGGGGACATTAAACTGTGTGGGGCATATTAAAGGGGTTGTCCAGGGTTAATCTTTTTTATGGCCTATGGTCAGGATAGGCCATAAATACCTGATCAGTATGGGGCTGACACACGGCCCTATCAGCTGTTCGGAGCCACTTCTGGCATCCGTTCTGTACACAACACAGTGCCGGAAGCAAAAAGATCCATCCGCTGTTTAGTTTCCCGGCGCCTACTGACTTCAATAAGTGCTGAGATGCAGTGAAGGTGCCCGGCTAATACACAGTGGACAGAGCTTTCAGCTTCTGGCCCTGTATTGTGGTGTACAGGACGGGCGCCAGAAGTGGCTCCGTACAACTGATCGGTCCGGGGTCAGCCCCGTACAGATCAGATATCTATGGCCTATCCTGAGGATAAACCATAACAAATTATGCCTGGACAACCCCTTTAATATACCCCCTAATGAGCCACACTTTAAAGAGGTTGTCCAGTATAATTTTTGTCTTTTTTCTAATTAGTCCGGGAGAAGTTAATCCCCCCCCCCCCCAAAAAAAACTCCAAAAACATACTAAACAAACTTACCTGTCTCCTGCAGCTCCGCTGTCTTCTTTTGCCGGAAGTTCTCACTGGTTGTGACGTCCCAGGTCCTATCCTTTAGGCCGCTGATTGGCTTCAGGGGTCATGTGACGTCACAGGTAGTCACGTGCAGGGGGAACTTGCGCTGGAAGAAAACAGAGCTGCAGGCCGAACCACGCTGGGAGATACTGGGGACAGGAGAGAAAGTTGTTTTTTTTTTTTACCTGCCCCAGTGTAATTAAAAAAAAAAATGTTATCCTGCACAACCCCTTTAATGTCTCCCAGGCTATTGGCCTCCATCACTGCCCCTCCAATGACCCCATCAATGGTCCCCATACAGTATAGGGGACAAAGTGAAGGGGCCACTGTACAGGGAGGAATATTGATGTATATATGCCCATACAGTGGCCCCTTCACTGGTCTCCCCTATAGCAGTATTGGAGTTTCTGCGATTTAGGTATTGTTATGCTGGAGCCCTAGAGCAGGCACCAGCATAACAATACAGTGAGAAATTAGCTGGGGTGGGAGGGGGGATTACAACTCTCAACAGACCCAGAGCATCTGGAGTTGTTAGGGTTTGTAGTTATCAGAGTTGTCAGTGAAGTTGAAAGATTTGGGGGCAAAATAGGGGGAAAAGTTGTGTTTTGTTTGCGTGGTTAACTTGTACTTACCTTTCACACTGCTGGTCTGGGCTCCTATGCAGAAACCCGCCACCGTGCACAGCATCAGTGTGTCAGTGACGCTTGCAGCAACAAGCTGCAACTGGATTGGTTCCAACGGCTGCCCATCAGGATCCCCCTACCCCCTCCCTAGAGTCAATTCTTGATAGTGACAGTTATGGGTGCTGCAGCGATATCTCAGATACTTGAAAGAGATACAGCTTTAGTACCCACAACCGCAGTTGTCAAGAACATAGTGAATGAGCAGCGCAGCACCCAGCATGTAAACAATACTGGGACAGTATAATATGCTCTGCAGTGTCCCCAACACAGCATTATATGCGCCACAGTGTCCCCAACACAGCATTATATGCTCCGCAGTATCTCCAACACAGCATTTTATGCTCCGCAGTGGCCCCAACACAGCATTTTATGCTCCGCAGTGGCCCCAACACAGCATTATATGCTCCGCAGGGGCCCCAACACAGCATTATATGCTCCGCAGGGGCCCCAACACAGCATTATATGCTCCGCAGGGGCCCCAACACAGCATTATATGCTCTGCAGTGGCCCCAACACAGCATTTTATGCTCCGCAGTGGCCCCAACACAGTACTACTTTTTTTTTTTTTTTTTTTGAGTTGGAAGGGACCTCAAAGGCCATCAAGTCCAACCCCCTGCAAAAGCAGGATTCCCTAAATCATCCCAGCTATATATCTATCCAGTTTCCACTTGAAAATTTAAATTGATGAAGAACTCACCACCTCCCGTGGCAGCCTATTCCACTCCCTCACTACCCTTACTGTTAAAACGTTTTTCCTAATATCTAATCTGAATCTCCTTCCCCTTAGTTTCATCCCATTACTTCTCGTGCTTCCTTCTGCTAATGAGAAAAGGTTAGATCCCTCTGCACTGTGACAACCTTTCAGATATTTAAAAACTGCTATTAAGTCTCCCCTTAGCCTTCTCTTCTGCAAACTAAACAATCCCAATTCTTTTAGCCTTTCCTCATAGGACATGGTTTGTAGACCTTCCACCATTTTGGTTGCTCTTCTCTGGACCTGCTCCAATAAATCGATGTCTTTCTTAAATTGGGGCGCCCAGAACTGTACACAGTATTCCAGGTGGGGTCTGACCAGGGCAGAGTACAGCGGAATAATTACCTCTCTTGATCTAGCTTCAATGCTCGTCTTGATACATCCTAGAATTTGGTTAGCCTTTTTTGCCACCGCACCGCACTGTTGACTCATGTTGAATTTATGATCTATTATAATGCCCAAATCCTTTTCCCCTCTACTCTCACTTAGTTCTATTCCTCCCATACTATATATGCCTCTTGCATTTCTGTTACCTAGATGTAGGACCTTGCATTTGTCCATGTTAAATACCATTTTGTTCACCTCAGCCCATTGTTCCAGTGTGTCTAAGTCCTTTTGAATACACTCTCTCTCCTCTCTAGTGTTGGCTATTCCTCCTATCTTTGTATCATCTGCAAATTTTATTAGTTCCCCAATAATCCCATCATCCAGATCATTTATAAAAATGTTAAAAAGTACTGGGCCCAGGACAGAGCCCTGCGGCACCCCACTTTTTACTTTCTTCCAGTTTGATGTATAGCCATTTAGAATTACTCGTTGTGCCCGATCTTTAAGCCAATTGTGAACCCACCTCACTGATTTTTTTATCAAAGCCATACTTGATCATTTTTTCAATAAGAATGTTATGTGATACTTTATCAAAGGCCTTACTAAAGTCAAGATATACTATGTCCACTGCATTCCCCTGGTCCAACCATTCAGTGATTTTATTGTAGAAGGAAATCAGGTTAGTCTGACAAGATTTATTGGGCATAAAGCCGTGCTGGCTCTGATTAATTAAAGCCTTCCCATCCAGGTACCTAATTAAATGTTCTTTAACAATTTGCTCAAAGATTTTTCCTACTATCGAGGTCAGACTTACCGGTCTATAATTTCCTGGGTCGTCCCTATTCCCCTTTTTGTAGATGGGGACCACATTTGCCCTTTTCGAATCTAGAGGGACCACTCCTGTTTCCCATGACTTATTAAAGATTATTTCAAGGGGTTCTGTTATTTCCTCTGCTAATTCTTTTAAAACTCTAGGGTGTAAATCATCTGGTCCTGGGGACTTGGTTTCCTTAATCTTAGCTAAGTGCTCTCTTACCAAACCTTCACTTATAATCAGCTTGGAGTCCTCTTTCCCCTCATCACTATCACCATTAATGTTGATATTTCCATCCATTTCTTGGGAGAAGACGGATACAAAATATGAATTTAGTAACTCCACCTGCTGATCCACCATGTTAACTTTTTCACCCTTATCGTTCTTCAGGACTCCAATGGTTTCCTTCACTTTTCTTTTGCTCTTAACATATCCCCAAAAACCTTTTGCCTTACTCTTAACCTCTTTTGCAAGCTTCACTTCGTACTCAGCCTTAGCTTTTTTAATGCTTATCTTGCAGAGTCTGCAAACTGCTGTATACTCTCCCTTAGATATAGCTCCCATCTTCCACTTGTTGTATGTTTCCTTTTTCTTTTTTAGCAGGTTATGTAATTTTTTGGTCATCCATCCTGGTGTTTTTAGGTGATTCCCATTTTTCTTCCTTCTAGGTATTGTTAGTTCCTGTGCATTAATGATTTCCCTACGGAAAATTTCCCACCCTTCATGTGCATTTTTGTGCTTAAGAATTTTTCGCCATGGAATTCTACTAACCCTTACCTTTAGGCCCCTAAAATCTGCCCTACTAAAATCGAACCTTCTAGTCTTTGTCTTCTCAGGTCTTCTTCTTCTCAAGTATAGCATGATCGCTGAATCCCAATGTCCCTGCTACCCTTAATTCCTTAACCATGTCCTCCTTGTTAGTTAAAACTAGGTCCAAAATGGATGTTCCTCTCGTGTTTTCTTCTACTAGCTGGGCAATGAAGTTGTCTGCTAGAGAGGATAAAAATTTGATAGAGCCTTTACTCGTAGCTGTGTGAGTTTCCCAATGAATATCTGGGTAATTAAAGTCTCCCATGATAACAATTTCATATTTCTTCAAAAACGTGGTCATTTGCTGTGAAAAAATCTCATCCATGTCTTCTGTCTGTCCTGGTGGTCTATAATAAACACCTATTATGATGTCCATGTCCTTGTCATTGTTTTTCCCCTGAATTGCTACCCAAATATTTTCCAATAAATTATCATTTTGTAAAACTGTAATTTCTGTGGAAATGTGTTCTTTTTTAACATACAATGCAACTCCTCCTCCTTTTTTATTAGTTCTATTCTTTTTGAATAAGTTGTATCCTTCCATCTGTATGTTCCAATCATGCTGGTGCTGGTGCGTTCCATGTCACCGCTGGGGCCTAATCACAGGCCCCTGCAGTGAGGCTGGAAAAGTGCCGGAGACGATGCTGAGTCCAGGACATTCAGGTGAGTATTTTTTTTTTGTCACTTCCCCTGGGCTGGCATCTAATGGAAAGGGGCCCGGCCCCTTTCCATTAACAATAGGTATAGCGGTCGGGGAACCAATTCTGCAGAATTGTACAGCTGCAGAAATGGGGAGCCGGCTGTTACTACAGCCGGAGCTCCTCTAGTGAAGGCAGGGATGGTTTATTACTATCTCTGCCTTCCTGATTGCTGTGTACACAACGCTCAATGAGTGCTATATAGGAACTATAGGAACCACCATGATGTGGCTCCCCTCTGACCCGACGGTCATGTGATCCGCTGGGGATCAGAGATTGTCCTAGAGGACCTAGATCAGCTCAGCAGTCTGGGCAGGAGGCTGCATTCCTCCTGTAACTGGGGCTAAATGTATCAGCACCAGTTACAGGGGAAATCAGCCTCCACCATCAAAAAAATAGTGTTCAGATCTATGATGACCTTACGGGGACATAAAAATAAATAAATAAATATAACAGTAAAAAATACAAATAAAAGTAAAATAATTAAAAAAAAAAAAAAAAAAAAAATAATAATACGCCAATATCACGCCCACATCACAGGTTCTAACCCCACCCCTAATGACACAATAGAAAATAAAAATTGCCGTAACAGAGAGGAAAAACTATTTTAAAAAGTTTTTAGTAGCACTTTGTGCTATTAAATAAAAAAAAAAAAAAAAAAAAAAGAGTGAAACATGGAAAATAGACACGGTTTCCCCCTTCTTTTGTTTATACTTTCCCAGATATAAAAAAATAAAAAACATGCAAAAATAAAAACAACATAAAAATAAAGCCCTATGTGTCACAAAGAAAAGATGCAAAAATTATTTGAACCACCCAAATGATAAAAATGTTATAGCCCTCAAATCGTGCTAAAATGTCTTATGGTTCGAAGTCATTTGGCACTGCTAAACTTTGTGACCTCATTCTTAAGGCAGAGCACTGATAAAATGCTTTGCTGTATCATTGTATTGTATGCAGTTTCTCACAGAGGCATCCTCGCTGTGCTGGATGGCTGGTCTGCTATAAACTGCTCCATTTCCAAACGCTTGAACAACAATAAAACAGATTTGTTTGTGTTCCTGGAAGCTCACCAGTAAGGGTGCAGAGCACTCAACATGGACATCTCCATCTGTAAATGTCAGGGATTGTGTCTATCTGCTTAAAATGCTGCTGGATAAGGAGGGGTTAATGATGGCAGTAACATATGTTAACAAATATGTTGCCTATATTCTGTGGGCAGACAGGACCAAATTTATATACTTTTAGTGATGTTTTTACACCAACTTTCTTTGATTCACCATAAGTTTTTTTTTTTTTTTCCGTTTTTTTTTTAAATATGTCTGTCTACAGAGCTATGTAAGGGCTCTTTATTTGCAGTATGAGCTGACATTTTAATGGTACAATTATAGATTACTTAAAACTTTTTGATCAGTTTTATTAAATTTTTGTTTTGGAGTTATAATTGTTTTTTTCTCTCTACAGCATTCACTGTTTGGAAACAGCATTCACTGTTTAACCCATTAGTGACTGACCTAACCCTAACCTAATTCTTTAGATGCCACAATAAATTGTGACTGCATAATTTAAATGGCTCCCTCTATTAAGCATGGGCACCCCTGTGAACATGATTGGAGGGTGCCAATGTATTTACATGACAGCTGGGGGCCTAATGAAGACCCCCAGGTCTGCCTTCAGTATAGCGTAACTCATTATCTCATTACAATACAATTGGAGCAGCTCTAAAACATAACTGACAAACTTGACAACATAACCCAGAAACTTTAATGTTAACTGCTGCTACATCTATACAATGGTCACTGTCCCATATAGGGCTCACAATCTAAATTCCCTATTAGTAAGTCTTTGGAGTATGGGAGGAAAACCACGCAAATATGGGGAGAACATCAGTTAAGTAATTTCTTACTAAGAATTTGTAAACAAGACAATACATTGCAAATATGCATATAAATGCTGTCCAAAACATTAAAGGGGTTTTCTAGGCAAACAATATTGCTAACCCATCATCAATGTCCGACACCTGGCACACAATTGATAATCTGTTCTTAGCAGCTGATACATAGTGAATTCAGCAGGAAGCAGATAACTTCATCCTTGGTGTATTGGCTGAACCAAGTCACTGCAGATTAAACCATATCTAAACTTTCAAACAACTTTTGATGTATTGGCAACATTTATGACATTAATAATTGTTTTAACATACTTTATGAACAGATTTTAGCTCCTTTTTGTGAATTTGTGTGCTGAAATTTAGATTCTAACTTTTCTCACTGGACTATGGGTGTGCGGTCTCCTGTATAATGCAGGGAAACTAAAACTAGGAGGAGGACACTTTAAACAGATATATCTTGGAAGGGGGGTGGCCTGGTCGATGAGAGAGTGAGGTGCTTATCTCAGCTCCCACCTGGGTGCCTTTCTGTGCCGGTCCTACAGCAGCAGCGGGCTGCTGGATGTCTGGAAAGATGGGGAGGACAAAGCGGGGACCTCCTAGATCGTCGTCGTCGGTGCCTCCAGTGCCGGCGTCCTCGCAGACCCTCCAGCGCTTCTTCAGCGGAGCGAGAACCGCGCGCTGTCATGAGGGTGAGTTCAAGATGGTGCCAGACTCCTCTCGCACGCTGTATCCCTGCTCCCCCATGGCATCCACCCCAGTGGTGAACCTAGCCTCTTTGCTGCCTGAGGCGGACTATAGAAAGACGTTCCCCCCCCCCCAAAAAAAAAATTGAGTTTCCATGCTACTAGCTTCACACACTTATCGTCGCACAACATACACAAAGTTATGAAACAGTTTTTAAGAATTCTTCTTCCTGCATTACTTCAGTATCAGATCAACAACACGGTATTAACAATGAAAGTAACTTCACACATCTTCTGCTTGGTGGATGGAGGAGCCCACGTTGCCCCCATTCTCTATAATAGGAGCGCCACAGACAGCTGAGTACTGGACTTCAGATATCTTTGGAGCTCCCATTGAAGTGAATGAGAGCCACGCGGGTTCGTCCATCCACCAAGTGACACACCAATATTCAACCTGGCTGCGGTCAGGCTGAATTCCCACCCAGTGGGGGGAAAAAACACAATTCTTAGGCTCAGTGGGGGTCTCAGCAGACAGACCCCCATCAATCAGGTATTTATCCTCTATCATTTAGGTGAATACAGGGCAGTAACATTTTGTGACTTACAGGTGACGTCTCTGACTAATCCTTCACATATCTCTTCCCTTTGGACCGCCCTGTTTAATTGTGCACACACGTCACGTGATCAGGCCAGCGATGCGACCTGATGACGTCACCAGAGGGCCCAAAGCCTGCTCGGAGTAACATCAGATCGCAGGAGAGGTGAGTAGCATTGGTTTTTATGTTCCTTCACCTCCCTTGAGCCTCCGATTATTATACTCTGGGGTCTGAAAAGACCCCGGAGTATAATAATAGTAGCATTTGAAGCCCGCGGCCTCACTTACCGATGCCTGCGACTGCTCACAGCAGCATCCACTTCCCCTTCTGCGTCCCATAGCAGAAGGGGAAGCGGAGGCAGCCACGAGCAGACGTGAGGTAGGTACAGTACAGACCAAAAGTTTGGACACACCTTCTCATTTCAAGAGTTTTCTGTATTTTCATGACTATAAAAATTGTAGATTCACACTGAAGACATCAAAACTATGAATTAACACGTGGAATTATATACTTAACAAAAAAGTGTGAAATAACTGAAAATATGTCTTATATTCTAGGTTCTTCAAAGTAGCCACCTTTTGCTTTGATTACTGCTTTGCACACTCTTGGCATTCTCTTCATGAGCTTCAAGAGGTAGTCACCTGAAATGGTCTTCCAACAGTCTTGAAGGAGTTCCCAGAGATGCTTAGCACTTGTTGGCCCTTTTGCCTTCACTCTGCGGTCCAGCTCACCCCAAACCATCTCGATTGGGTTCAGGTCTGGTGACTGTGGAGGCCAGGTCATCTGGCGTAGCACCCCATCACTCTCCTTCTTGGTCAAATAGCCCTTACACAGTCTGGAGGTGTGTTTGGGGTCATTGTCCTGTTGAAAAATAAATGATGGTCCAACTAAACGCAAACCGGATGGAATAGCATGCCGCTGCAAGATGCTGTGGTAACCATGCTGGTTCAGTATTCCTTCAATTTTGAATAAATCTCCAACAGTGTCACCAGCAAAGCACCCCCACACCATCACACCTCCTCCTCCATGCTTCACGGTGGGAACCAGGCATGTAGAGTCCATTCGTTCACCTTTTCTGCGTCGCACAAATACATGGTGGTTGGAACCAAAGATCTCAAATTTGGACTCATCAGACTAAAGCACAGATTTCCACAGGTCTAATGTCCATTCCATGTGTTCTTTAGCCCAAACAAGTCTCTTCTGCTTGTTGCCTGTTCTTAGCAGTGGTTTCATAGCAGCTATTTTACCATGAAGGCCTGCTGCACACAGTCTCCTCTAAAAAGTTGTTGTAGAGATGTGTCTGCTGCTAGAACTCTGTGTGGCATTGACCTGGTCTCTAATCTGAGCTGCTGTTAACCTGCGAGGCTGGTGACTCGGATGAACTTATCCTCCGCAGCAGAGGTGACTCTTGGTCTTCCTTTCCTGGGGCAGTCCTCATGTGAGCCAGTTTCTTTGTAGCGCTTGATGGTTTTGGCCACTGCACTTGGGGACACTTTCAAAGTTTTCCCAATTTTTCAGACTGACTGACCTTCATTTCTTAAAGTAATGATGGCCACTCGTTTTTCTTTACTTAGCTGCTTTCTTCTTGCCATAATACAAATTCTAACACTCCATTCAGTAGGACTATCAGCTGTGTATCCACCTGACTTCTGAACAACACAATTGATGGTCCCAACCCCATTTCTAAGGCAAGAAATCCCACTTATTAAACCTGACAGGGCACACCTGTGAAGTGAAAACCATTTCAGGTGACTACCTCTTGAAGCTCAAGAAGAGAATGCCAAGAGTGTGCAAAGCAGTAATCAAAGCAAAAGGTGGCTACTTTGAAGAACCTAGAATATAAGACATATTTTCAGTTGTTTCACACTTTTTTGTTAAGTATATAATTCCACATGTATTAATTCATAGTTTTGATGCCTTCAGTGTGAATCTACAATTTTTATAGTCATGAAAATACAGAAAACTCTTGGAATGAGAAGGTGTGTCCAAACTTTTGGTCTGTACTGTAAATAAATAGGCCGTTACCTGCCGGGGATACTCCAGCAGGTTACGGCCTATTTATATAAAAAAAAAAAAAAAGTTATACTCACCTACCTGCGATCCCTTGATGCAGCCGTCACCTCCTCTTCTTGTCCTCGACATCTGTGTCTCAGCGTAGGTGGCGCGATGACGTCATTGTATCGCCGCCTGCGCTGTGATGCGGACATCTCGTAAGCCAGCCCAGGACAGGCCCCGCTCAGCTTTGTTTTTTTTAAAGTGGCCTGTCCTGGGCTGGTTTACATCACTTCGCTTCATTAGCGGTGCGCCCCTGATCCACCCCAAGGGACCTGTCGGGATCATCCCCGGGGCCTGCAGTATCGGCTCCTTTGGTGCCAGCACCGGATGAGCACTTCTCCTCTCCTCCTCCCCTGCCTCCTGCCTACAGTGAGCTCCGGGGTTCTTCTCCTTCCCCGGCATCAGGGTTGGCCTTGGAGTCTCACTGGCCATCCCTGCCTCCTTCACCTGCAGCTCTGGCTTCATCCTCAGACTCCAACATGTCTCCTGGCAGCAAAGTGCAGTCACAGCGTCCCCTGAACCCAGCAGCCCCTGGATGGCAGCCCCTGGACCCTCCCCTGTCTCCTCAGCTCTCCTGGCCTCCCAGAACTGTGCTTCCTGCAGGCAAAGACCCTCCTGGCTGAGCTGGGGCATCAATTGTTCCTCCTGTCCCTGCATCTGCTCCTCTGACTGGTCCTCCTAGAGCTCCTTCTTCTGCTGGTGATATTCTGGACCGGAGTACACCTAGCTCTGCAGTTTTTCCACCCTCTGATACTTTGGGGGAATTGAGGCGTCTCAGTGCCCACCTTAGCGCGATCCCTACTAAAGCTGATATGGAGGCCTATATCGCTCATCTGGAGCAGGTCTACAAGACAGAGCTATCTGCGCTTCACGCCAATGTTCAACAACTGGCAGATCGAGTTGATACTGTTGAGGCCTCTTCCACTACCTTCTCTGATAGATTGTTCAGCCAGGAGGCAGCCTCCTTGACACACTCCTTTCAGCTGCATTATCTCACTGATCTCCTGGACGACTTGGACAGCAGGAATAGGTGAAACAATATCAGAATCCAGGGCTTGCTGGAGTTGGTGGAACCTCAACAGCTGGTGTAGGAATACTTAGCGTTTGAACTGTGCTATCTTCCAACACTTATGGCCACTCTTTGATATACCATGGTGTTGTTTTGTATCTGTGATTAGTTATCTGATATCTGCAATACCATTAGGAGTTTTATGTACTACTTATATTTGTGCTATGTTTTTTGATGGTTAACACTTGACCTTAGTGCTTGTTTCTTCCAAACTTGGCACAGGGTGGTATCTTTACTGTGGCTCCATTCTGCATTTTGCATATTTGAGATTTTTTAACCAACTCTATCCCCTGATGAGTTTAGCGAAACATGCATGTCGGGATTGCATGTTTGGTTAACTACTGTATTTATATGTGTGTTACGTGTACCTAGTTTTGTTTTGTTTCTTGTGGTTTTTGTTCTCTTTATATTTATTTGTTTTGAAGGGATTTGATAGGGATAGTTCAATCTAGGGCCAGGTTCCAGTCGGGGGCACTTGCTAATTAGGGCGGTGGCCCCGAGTTAGGACTTTAGGGTCTATCTAGTGTTTTATATAGGGTGTTATAGGGATAGTCTAGATACAGGTGTTTCCTTATTTAGCCCGTTGTTACTGGTGTTACTATTGAACCGTGGACTATGTCACCCCTCTCCCCTTCTGGTATTTGCTTCAGCAACACAGGCACCATCTGAATCACGGTAAGTGTCTGGTTGGTTTTTCCTACTCCAGGCTGCCATGCCTGTTTTGTTTGCTTTTTTGTCTGTAAATTATATATTTTTTTGATATTTTGAGGACTAATTAATTGTGCTGCTTTTAGGGTGGTTATATGTTTTTGTGATTTTTAACTTATCTATCTTCAATTCTCTACTGGGAGTTGCTCCAGTGGAAATCCGGAACTGACCAGCCCCGCCCAAGATGACAGCCTCCACTGAACCTCCCATGACACGGCACAGGCCGCGCCGCCACAGGAGGGGCTGGGTGCCGGCTGAGGAGGGGCGTTCCTCAAACATGCCTGCCTTGCCAACCTGAATTGCTGAAGGGTCTTCTATGACTTTTCTGGGCTCTTGTTTTGCCTCTCCCTCATGCTAATGATCCGACCCCCCTTCCAGTGAGGTGGGAGGCCCTGAAATGTGTGCTTAGGGGAGTGTTTATTAAACATGGCTCAAGATTAAAGGAGGAGAGATCGACCTGGGTGGCCACTCGATTAGCGACTATCCACTCTTTAGAGGTAACTCATAAGCAGACCTTGGACCGCGCAACTTACACGGAGCTCCTTAATGCTAGGGAGCAACACAAAAGCAAAAAGAGGAGCAGAGATGTAGAGTATTTTGCATTTGACAAAACAGTACACCAATTGCAACAGAAAATAAATGATAAATAGAAAGCACTGATGCAAAGCCTAATAAAACTTAACATTTAATTTTTAAATATTAAAAAAGTCCCAAAGAAAATAAATCAAACATCAAAAATAAATTTGCCACTCTATGGAGTTCAACGTTATAGCAAATACATATGAAATCACCACCATATAAAGTTGTATATCATGGCATCCACACAGTTAAATAAATAATGAAACGATCTTACCAATATCTGAAGACGGGAGTAACCCAGCAGGTGAGGGTACATCACAGGAGGAAGAATTGCAGTCCCTATTCCTACCCCTAAGACTTTCCCTTACACCCAAATTGACTTCCGCCCTAACAAGGACAGTACCAAGCTGTCCTTAAAATGACCCTATATATCCCTAGGCCCTACGCGTTTCCTGGTACAGTGACGCACCAATCATCAGGGGACTTACTAGACTACTCATAAATTCCAAAATTTTTGGTCAATACATATCCATAAATAAATAAATAAATAAATAAATTTTGCCTACAGTGGTAAAGCAAAGCAAATAAAACCCCACAATGGAGGAAAAACGCTAACTGACTCCATGTAGTGACAATGGTAGCAAAATCCCAGCATATCAGGGCAACTTACTGTATATAGTAATGGACTCCACCTATCAACCAGGTGTGCCCAAACTCAAATGATGTTTGAAAATCGCGCTAAAACCAGCGCACACTGATGACATCATACGTAAGACCACGTCATCCCGTTACATTAAGAGCGATATATATCGTACTGCGCATGCGCGGAATAAAAATCTCGTGCATGCGCATATCTTCCCGATCTCCGGCCAATCATACTGCGCATGCGCGAAATCAACACATCGCGCATGCGCATATCCTCCAGATCTCCGGCCAATCATAATGCACCGAAAACGAGCATGCGCAGTGAGATAGGCTTTTAAATACGCCCCTCAATGCATCTAAGCTACGGGGGAGGTTAAATAACCATCTACTAAGCACAATAGTTTGAATGAGTCCCATAAACATACCACAGTAACCCAACAGCCACCCGGTTGCTGGGTAACAATAAATCACACAGGTATAAGACGGGAAGAAGACCTGGAGAGGCCCAATCAGCCTACCATCCAGGTTCAACAGCCCCAGGACATTAAAGGCTCAATTAAATCAGAAAAAATATTGACCCAGAGCAAAAAATGCCCAAAGTTTAAAGGGCAACAGGTCAAATGGAGACAAAAAACATATATAACAAATAAAAGATACTACTACGATTATAAATAACCCCGAGGTATATATACTGAAAGATCTCTCAAGAAAATTTTGAAAAAGGTTTTCTACAAGAATGTTTTCATTTTGTACTGTCAAAAAAATGCCCTTTCAAAAAAATCTCATGAGGTATGATCTATTTTATTAAGTGGAAAGAGAAAAGAGGAAAGAAGGGAGAAATGGGGAGAAAAACAAGAGGGGGGGTCAAATGAAACAACAAAAATTAAGCCGCTCATTAAGTTCATTTGGGATCTCAGTTTTTAATTTTAAATATCCATTTTGTCTCGCACTGTAATGTCATCTTATGCCAATCACCCCCTCTTGGATGGGGTTTTACCAAATCAATACCGGTAAAACGTAAACAGTTTGCATTAACCCCATGGCACGAGTTAGCCTGTTGTTTACATCCTTGTTCGGCCCTATCGTACTTCTCCCGAATCCATAGCCAGGTGGGGGGAGGATATCCATAACCCTGTCGCTATTGTGGAGGCCTTTCGAATGTATTGCCACGACCTTTATAATATACGGGGCCAGTATGCGGACATGGATCCGGAATCCCTACGTGACAAGTTGCGGGACTATGTCAATGTCACGGCCCTCCCCACTCTCTTGGATTCCAACAAGGCCTTCCTGGAGGAACCTTTTTCCGCGGAGGAGCTCCTTGAGGTTATTCGAGCGTCACCTTCCGGTAAATCCTCGGGAATAGCCCTCCTGTGTGTCTTTAACAGTCTCAGTAGCATACCCCATTCCCCTCACACTCATTCTTGGCCCTAATCACCATCATTCCGAAACCCAGGAAAGACCCCACTAACTGCGCTAGTTACTGCCTGATTTCCCTAATTAATGTCAACGTTAAACTATACTCCAAATTGCTGGCTAACTGTTTGTCTCCTCTCATGCCAGGCTTGGTCCATACCGACCAGGTTGGCTTTGTCACAGGCAGGGAGGCTCTGGATAACGTAGGCAAAATGCTCCTGGTGATCGATGTGCCCCGAAGTGGGTCATCGCCGCTGTGTCTCCTGTTGACGCCGAAAAGGCGTTCGACCGTGTCCACTGGGGCTTTCTGCGAGCTACCACCGAGCAAGTGGGCATAGGCCCAACTTTCTTAGGGAAGATTTTCTCTCTCTACGGGGACGGACGTACGGAATGGGACGAGACAGGGGTGCCCTTTGTCTCCCATGTTGTATGCCCTGGTCATGGAACACTTGGCGGTTACCCTGCAGGCCAGCTCCAGTGTACACGGTATCCAGATGGGGAACAGACAGGTTAAGGCAGCTCTGTATGCCGACGACCTGCTTCTCTATGTTATTCAGCCGAGGTTGTCATTCCCCTGGATACTTCAGGAATTTCACAGGTTTGGCCTGGTTAGTAATTTCAGAGTCAACCTATCTAAGAGTGAGGCTTTGAACATTACTTTACCATCTGCAGAGGTCGCCCATTTGGCTACGCAGTTCCCCTTTAGGTGGCAGCTCCACTCTATTAAGTACTTGGGGATTCAGAGTGTCTCTGACCCTGCTGGCTTGTTTACTAGCAACTACCTCCCGAGGACCAAGGTGGACTTACTGAAATATGGAGCGCTGGGCCTCTCTTAGTTTGGGCGTATTAATGTCTTAAAAATTGATATTGTTCCCTGCTTCCTATACCTGTTCTAAGCCCTGCCAATTCGGGCCCCCCGCTCCTTTTTCTCTAGACTCCAGTCTGCCTTTGGCCGATTTATATGGGGGTTGGCCCACAGTCGCTTGCGGTTTCTCACGTTGTCACGCCGTAAATGCAATGGGGAAGCGGGATTACCGGACCCTTTTTTGAACTACAAGGCTGCAATACTGTTGCGCCTCTTGGATTGGCGATACCTGGATTCCAATAAGCAGTGGGTGGCCATCGAGAAAGAGCTACTCGCGACACCCCTTTCCTCCCTGCCTTGGATTCCCACTCACTACCGGCCGCGACAAGTCCACCACATGTTTCTCTCTGCTTACTTCCTCATTCAGTGTGCCGTGGAATGGGTGTGGAGAGGGTCACCGGCCCCTTGAGCCCATTGTTCCACAAGCCCATGTTCCCGCCAGGCTGCTCCTCTCGGCACTTCTTGTGTTGGTCTGACCACCACGACGTAAGACTGTGTAGTGTACTAGGTTCAGGCTCTCTTCCCTCTTTTGACCAGCTATGTGCTTCCAGTCCAGGCCTCACCATGTCCTGGTTGGAACATCAGCAGCTGCTTTGTTTCATCTGTAAATTCTCTTTGCGGCCGGTTTCCTCCTCTGATCCCACCGCACTGGAAAAGACTTTGCTTCAGTCTGGCACTCCTACGCGTGTAGTCTCCTTCCTTTATAATGTCCTCCTGAGTGACGCTACGTTGGGAGCCTCCCCATATACTCTGAATTGGGCTAGGGACCTGCAGACTTCAATTTCCCCCACTGACTGGTCTAGAATTTTTTGGTTCGCTCATAAGTTGCCTTCGCCATGCCATGCGCAGGAGACAAATTTTAAAATCTTGACCCAGTGGTATCACTGTCCAGATCTCCTACATAAGATGTACCCTTGTGTGTCTGATCGGTGTTGGCGCTGTGGAGCAGAAAGGGGCTGTCTCCTCCATATCTGGTGGGAGTGCGTGGGGATCCGACCGTTCTGGAAGTCTGTTTTCGACCTTACTTTAAGGTCAGTGGTCGTGCCCTCTCGCCACTTGGCCCTCCTTTCCCTTATACAAGTTAAATACAAAGCAGTTAAGGGGGACCTCCTGTAACTCTTCCTCGCGGCTGCCAAGGCAGTCATCCCTAGGCACTGGCGCAGTGCCGCCACCCCCCTCATTGCAGGAGTGGCTCCAGGAGTTCCTCCACATACGGCGCATGGATGTGCTAGTAGCTCTGAATTCTGCTGACTCCTCCAGTCTTGATGCACTCTAGCGGCCGTGGGTGGTGTTTCAGGAGTTGACTGATTTCGCTAGCTCTTTTTCTTGAGCTCTTGATAACTTGGGATGTGTTTCTGTTCCTACGTTCAGGTCCGTTGTTCTTAGTTTTCTACCTCTGTTTCTCTCCTCTGTTGTCCCCCTCATCTTTATGTTTTCCTGTTCCATGGTCCTACTCATATCTTCTCCCATGGGAGCGATAGTTCCCGGGAGGCCCTCCTTCTAGGGTCCAGCCCCTTCTTTCTTTTGTTTATCATGTTATTGCGAGAGCCTGAACTGCACCTTCCTGACTGTCTTGTTTTCTGGGTCTGCGGCCCTGGTTAGCCTTGCAATAAGGTGCTACACAGGCACCTGTTCCATTTTTGTTACTTTTTTGATGTTATACATTTGAAAATTTTTTATAAAATTTGATTAAACCTTAAACATATATATCTTTGTCATTATAAAACTGGCTTTCGTGTTATATAGAAGATGAGATTATCATCTTTCATACAACACCAAGATCAAAGTAATACATTTACTATTTCCAGAGATATCACCAGTTAAAACAGATCAGATTCTAGCAGTTCTATTTGTATTATATCCAGAGCTATCATCAGGGAGCAGCTGCAGCTTCATATAAATGAACCAATTCTGACTGTGTTTTTTTTGTTTTAACAAAATCCATTAATAAAATATATTAAAAGGCCAGGCCTCTAATGTCTCAGGCCACAATAAGGAAATCATATCTGACCAAAGAAAGTTCCTGCATTCATGGCTGTCCATTGGCAACCTATCTAGAGAAAAGGTTGTCAAGCAATGTAGTAGATAATATAGAAATAATTTAGTAGACAGTACAAATGTGCTACCTCCTACATACTGCATGACCATACACAGATGATGTTTACTTGGAAAGAAGCACAACATGGAGACCACACAGGGACACTCTGCGAATATTAAGATGCACCTCTCTAGAAAGGCCTATTGAAGTCTTTTTGGAGTAATAAGTTTCTGATTGTCCATTTTCTTAATAGCAAATAGTTGATGTGTTTCTTTAGTATGCATTAGGTAGACAGTCCTGGAAAGAAGTAAAACCCTTGTTTTATAATACATTCTTATTAACAGACTTTGTATAGAACCCATCAAATGATCTTCTGCACTAGCTGTATGTTCGTCTATAAATATATTCATAAATTATATCCTATGGGAGGTCTGCACAGTGTCATGACTGCCAGAATCCTCATATATGTCACATCCTAAACTACCTAAATGGGGATAATTAGATGTGGATCTATATAATTTTTCTATTATAACATTGAGCTGATAGAACAGAAGATGGAGGCAGAAACATTGTCATAAGAAACCCAGGGAAATGTATATAATGGCAACATAAAGCCCACAGATCAAGCTCCAAGCAAGAATAAAAATAACAATAGAACATAGACGCTGCAAAAAGTATAAGCTTCAGATATAGAAACTTCTCCGTTCTATATTATGTTATAACTGATTTACATGGCAGCAGATATAGAGGCTGTGATACAAGCAGGATTCAGCACAGACATTATATAATATAAGGGTATATCTACCATTTGCATGCATCATTGTACAGTAGTGTATGGTAAGGAATACCACACATTGGAGGTCTTTTCTATAAATGTTAGTATCAAACACAATAGATATAATTGACTCACCTCTCTTAGGGCCTTGGTCTCCTATGAATTAAGGGCAAATGTGTTTTTCAACAATATTATATCTTGCATACACCACAAACAGCCTCCTCTCTGTGGACCTGTTGCCTCTGAATAAATAGGAGAGTGTAGTTTACCCATATTATGCTCTAATTAAAATCAACCTTAGACAGATGGGTGGCGTGCACGAACCAAAATGGTGTTCAGCCACACACCCCAAAAGCACAATGCAACAAACATACAAAAAATGGTCTACACTACCAATGTGAGCAAGAAATGCAGGTGCACATTTCTGTGGCTGAAATACAAATGTGAAAAAAGTTGCAACAGCACTCTGCTAGCACCACGACTCTTAGCTTGAAACCAAAAAACTACTTGAGTCCTCATTCTAAATCTGACCTCTGATGATCTCTACAGTCATGGCCAAAAGTTTTGAGAATGATACAAATATTAATTTTTACAAAGTCTACTGCTTCAGTTTTTCTAATGGCAATTTGCATATACTCCAGAATGTTATAAAGAGTGATCAGCTTAACAGCAATTACTTGCAAAGTCAATATTTGCCTAGAAAATGAACTTTATCCCCCAAAGCACATTTCAACATCATTGCAGCCCTGCCTTAAAAGGCCCACCTAACATCGTTTCAGTGATTGCTCCATTAACACAGGTGTGGGTGTTGATGAGGTCAGGGCTGGAGAGCAATCTGTCATGACACCACTGGACACTTTAAAAGGAGGCTGGTGCTTGCCATCATTGTTTCTCTTCTGTTAACCATGGTTATCTCTAAAGAAACACGTGCAGTCATCATTGCACTGCACAAAAATGGCCTAACTGGGAAGAGTATTGCAGCTAGAAAGATTGCACCTCAGTCAACAATCTATCGCATCATCAAGAACTTCAAGGAGAGAGGTTCCATTGGTGCCAAAATGGCTCCAGGGCGCCCAAGAAAGACCAGCAAGCGGCAGGACCGGTTCTTAAAAGTGTTTCAGCTGCGGGATCGGGCTACCAGCAGTGTAGAGCTTGCTGAGGAATGGCAGCAGGCAGGTGTGAGTGCATCTGCACGCACTGTGAGGCGGAGACTCTTGGAGCAAGGCCTGGTCTCAAGGAGGGCAGCAAAGAAGCCACTTCTCTCCAGAAAAAACATCAGGGACAGACTGATATTCTGCAAAAGGTACAGGGAGTGGACTGCTGAGGACTGGGGTAAAGTCATTTTCTCTGATGAATCCCCTTTTCGATTGTTTGGAACATCTGGAAAACAGCTTATTCGGAGAAGAAGAGGTGAGCGCTACCACCAGTCTTGTCTTATGCCAACTGTAAAGCATCCTGAAACCATTCATGTGTGGGGTTGCTTCTCAGCCAAGGGAATCGGCTCTCTCACAGTCTTGCCTAAAAACACAGCCATGAATAAAGAATGGTACCAGAATGTCCTCCAAGAGCAACTTCTCCCAACCGTCCAAGAGCAGTTTGGCGCTCAACAATGCCTTTTCCAGCATGATGGAGCACCTTGCCATAAAGCAAAGGTGATAACTAAATGGCTCAGGGAACAAAACATAGAGATTTTGGGTCCATGGCCTGGAAACTCCCCAGATCTTAATCCCATTGAGAACTTGTGGTCAATCATCAAGAGACGGGTGGACAAACAAAAACCAACAAATTCAGACAAAATTAAAGCATTGATTCTGCAAGAATGGACTGCTATCAGTCAGGATTTGGTCCAGAAGTTGATTGAGAGCATGCCAGGGAGAATTGCAGAGGTTCTGAAGAAGAAGGGTCAACACTGCAAATATTGACTTGCTGCATTAACTCATTCTAACTGTCAATATAAGCTTCTGTTACTCATAATATGAATGCAATTATATTTCTGTATGTGATAAAAACATCTGACAAACACACATAAAAACCAGAGGGCAGCAGATCATGTGAAAATATAATATTTGTGTCATTCTCAAAACTTTTGGCCATGACTGTAGGAAACCGACCCTTGTCTTTTTACTAGAAACCGCTTGTCTCCTGACTCCTGATTTGTCCTCTTGATCTTGATAGGCCTTGTAAATTAATTGTGGGTTCTGGTTTTGATTTCTGATAGTGGAACATTTATTTCTTGTACCTGTGGTGATAACTTGGACCTCAAATTCATCTGGCTTTGTGGCTGACACTGGTCTGGGATCTATCTCTCAGCACTGTATAGGATTTAAACAGCTAGTTCTACTGTTCTCTGTTATCAGCCAGATCCTGCTATTTTCTGATATTTGCTCCAGGGACTATGCCGTAACACATCTATTGTCAAAACTGCAGCATTTACAAGAAGGATTTGATAATAAAGCAAGAGGCCAGACATACAAACTCCCCACCATTCTTACCAGGCATTCCAATGAGTGGGCCAGATGCTTTATCTCATACAGTAGAAGTCTTCTTGGACCAATTGTTTAATAAAGACCAAATCTCCACCTTTCTTAAGCCTATAAAAATCGAAATGAGGAAAGAAAGCAAATAATGAGATGAGAAAATTTACAATGGAGAATACCATTGTATGTCACCATTTTGCTCCTGCTATCTTTAGTTATATTTACAGCTTATGTGGGTATTTTGCGTGGGTCAAATATGTCATTGGAAACATTTCCCATTATTAACCTTACATTAAGTATAAGATTTGTGCACTGATTTTGCCAATAGTAATAACCTCCAGATGTTGCGCTGTAGATCCTCCAGATAACTTGAGGTTACAATATCTTGGTGATATTTGATCTGGCAGTCTCTTACTAACTCTAGAACCAGGAGGTGAATGAAGCTGAGGATGCGATCAGGAAACAAGGTGTCAGGGAAGTATCCTCTGTAGTTGGACTTCCACCTGAAGATTGTCCATAGGAAATTCAGACATTTTAAGCAAAGTCCAAGAGCAGTAAGTAAGACTCTTGCTATATAGCCAAATGGCACTGACACATTTGACAATAGGGCTGTAAAACATTATTTTAGCAGTAATGATGAACTACTGTAAAGATGGAATCTTGTGATGAAACCTTAACCCCATGAGGACACAGCCTAAAAGTACCTTAAAGACCAGGCCTCATTTTTCAAACCGGACATGTGTCACTTTATATGGCAATGAGACGCTTTAATTTACACAAGTGATTGTGTAAGATTGTGTGAGATTTTTTTGTGACACATTGTACTTCATGTTAGTGGCAAAAATCTCACAGTTTGTTATGCAATTTCTCCTGAGCACAGATATACCCCAAATGTGGATTTAAACTGATGTTTGGGCACACAGCAGGGAAGGAGCGGCACTAGGTGTTTGAAAAGAAGATTTTGCTGGAATAGTTTTCAGGTGCCATGTCTCATTTGCAGAGCCCTTAGAGTATCAATACAATGGAAACCCTCCAAGAGTAACACCATTTTGGAAACTATACCCCTAAATTTATCAAGGTTTTTTTTTGTTTCCTTTTTTTTTTTTTTTTTTAAACGTTCATCATATAGGTTAAATGTTTCACTTTTATTATACAGGTTTTTTATATAATTCATTTTATATAGGAAAGGGGCAGTTTTATTCATTTAATTTTTTTTTAACACACTTTATTTTTTTTTTTTTTTTTTTTTTTTACATTTTCTAGATGTCCCACTAGGGGACCTGAATCAGTGATGCTCTGATCGCTGGTTCAGTACTATACGTACACTGCAATATACACGTGCATTGCAGTGCATAGAGGAAGTCAGCCTAGGCAGACGCATAGGCTGACTTCCTCCCATCTCGGCAGGATCAACCAGGTACTGGGGGTCCTGGCAGCCGGGGGTCACTGGTCAGATCCCAGTCTGCCAGAAATACATATCGACACTCCCCGATCTCCTAGTGAGGGGATTATTATCGCAGAGCCCTTAAATGCTGCAGTCATGTTTGGCCACAGCATCTGAGGAGTTAAACCCCCCAATTGGAGTTGAGTAACAGTTACAGATACCACTCGTTCCCAATGCTGCCTGCACAGAGTCTTAGAGTACTAATACAGCAGCTGTCCTCTAGAAACAGGCGGCTGCACCGTACTATTATAGCGCATGTCACCGAAGGGTTAAAGAAGTATTTCCATTTAAAAGGATGTAGCCTAGTAACACTAAAAGAAGCAATATTATAGACCAAGTTTCAGTACTAGACACAGGGACACAGGCATGAACTGCTTTGGCTATTGTAGTATAACAGGGGCATGATGCTTCTGCAAAAGTTGTGACTGCTGTATACTTTTGATTACTGTGGGTCACAGGCAGGGTCGGACTGGCCCACCGGGGAACCGGTGAATCCCCTGGTGGGCCCCGAGCCCCGACTATTAGTTCTCATTTTGCCAAAGCAAATGCATTGGTCAGGGGCCCAATCTGGATGTTCAGGGGCCCAATCGGGCCCCTGACATCCCGATCAGGCCCCTGACCAATGCATTTTGCATTGGCAAAATGTGGATTAGTAGTGGTCAGGGGCCGGACTTTACTACCATAAAGATGGCCAGTTGCCGGCAGAGCGCAGCGGCGGGAGACTGTCCCTACCTTGTTATGGGCCCGCCTCCTGAAACCTGCATCCTGACCGGCAGCTGCTGGAGCCAATCCAATTGCAGCGGATTGCTGCAAGCGTCACTGACGTCATGATACTGTGTGCGGCGGCGGGATTCAGCAGAGGAGCTCAGACTAGCAGTGTGGAAGGTACAGTGGGGAAAAAAAGTATTTAGTCAGCCAACAATTGTGCAAATTCTCCCACTTAAAAAGATGAGAGAGGCCTGTAATTGTCATCATAGGTAGACCTCAACTATGAGAGACAAAATGAGAAAACATATCTAGAAAATCACATTATCTGATTTTTTAAGAATTTATTTGCAAATTATGGTGGAAAATAAGTATTTGGTCACCTACAAACAAGCAAGATTTCTGGCTCTCACAGACCTGTAACTTCTTCTTTAAGAGGCTCCTCTGTCCTCCACTCATTACCTATAGTAATGGTACCTGTTTGACATTGTTATCAGTATAAAAGACACCTGTCCACAACCTCAAACAGTCACACTCCAAACTCCACTATGGTGAAGACCAAAGAGCTGTGGAAGGACACCAGAAACAAAATTGTAGACCTGCACCAGGCTGGGAAGACTGAATCTGCAATCGGCAAGCGGCTTGGTGTGAAGAAATCAACTGTGGGGGCAATAATTAGAAAATGGAAGACATACAAAACCACTGATAATCTCCTTCGATCAGGGGCTCCATGCAAGATCTCAAGAATGGTGAGCAAAAATCCCAGAACCACACAGGGGGACCTAGTGAATGACCTGCAGAAAGCTGGGATTAATGTAAGAAAGGCTACCGTCAGTAACACACTACGCTGCCAGGGACTCAGATCCTGCAGTGCCAGAAGTGTCCCCTTGCTTAAGCCAGTACATATTTGTGCCCGTCTGAAGTTTGCTAGAGAGCATTTGGATGTTCCAGAAGAATTGGGAGAATGTCATATGGTCAGATGAAACCAAAGTAGAACTGTTTGGTAGAAACACAACTCGTCGTGTTTGGAGAAGAGTGAATGCTGAGTTGCAGCCAAAGAACACCATACCTACTGTGAAGCATGGGGGTGGCAACATCATGCTTTGGGACTGTTTCTCTGCAAAGGGACCAGGACGACTGATCCGTGTACATGAAAGAATGAATGGGGCCATGTATCGTGTGATTTTGAGTGCAAACCTCCTTCCACCAGCAAGGGCATTGAAGATGAAATGTGGCTGGGTCTTTCAGCATGACAATGATCCCAAGCACACCGCCAGGGCAACGAAGGAGTGGCTTCGTAAGAAGCATTTCAAAGTCCTGGAGTGGCCTAGCCAGTCTCCAGATCTCAACCCCATAGAAAACCTTTGGAAGGAGTTGAAAGTCCATGTTGCCCAGCGACAGTCCCAAAACATCACTGCTCTAGAGGAGATCTGCATGGAGGAATGGGCCAACATACCAGCAACAGTGTGTGCCAACCTTGTGAAGACTTACAGAAAACATTTGACCTCTGTCATTGATAACAATACATATATAACAAAGTATTGAGATGAACTTTTGTTATTGACCAAATACTTATTTTCCACCATAATTTGCAAATAAATTCTTTAAAATCAGACAATGTGATTTTCTGGATTTGTTTTCTCATTTTGTCTCTCATAGTTGAGGTCTACCTATGATGACAATTACAGGCCTCTCTCATCTTTTTAAGTGGGAGAACTTGCACAATTGGTGGCTGACTAAATACTTTTTTTCCCCACTGTAAGTACTATTTACGCACACTCACAAAACAACTTTTTCCCCTATTTTGGCCCCAAATCTTTAAGCTTCACTGACCCCTCTGAGAACTACAACCCCAGCAGCACCAGATGCTCTGGATCTGTTGAGAGTTGTAGTCCACCCCCCCAAAACGAATATCTCACTGAATTGTTATGCTGGTGCCTGATCTAGGGCTCCAGCATAACAATACCTAAGTCGCAGAAACCGCTGAGGACGTCTCTGTCTTTCAGTTTGAAAATGGCGGACACCGGCGGGCCTCATTATAGTCAGTGGGGTCTGCTGGTGTCTGTGTGTAACTGCCATATTAACATTCCGCCTCTCAGTCATTCGTGTTCCGCGGTGGACCTGTATGACAGAGAGCTTGCCGCAGATGTGAGCCTAGCATAAGGTTATAGCTACACTACAACTTCCGTCATGCAACCAAAGATCGCTGTGTTGCCTTGGGACTCTTTCACATGTTAGTGAATGGAGTCGCATTGGGACCCTCAGGTTGCAATGCGACTCCATTCACTAACATGAGTGAAGGAGTTACAAGCCGACACGGCGATCCACATGACGGGAGTCACGGCTTATTCCTCAAAAACAATGTTTTCCACCTGCCGGAGTTTTGTGCCTAATTTATAATGAGGTGCACAAATTAGTCGCATCTTCCGGAGTCCGTGCGCCTAAACAGAACTCCACACCAGCTCCTTGCTGATGTAGATCTGTGGCATCATTAACACTAGAAAACTGAAGTAAATGATGATAAAAATGACAGGGTCAGAAAAGTGGTGTGCAAAACTCAAAAAGTTTCAATTTTTTTCGCAAAAATTTTCACTTGTGCAAAATAATTGTTACTTTTTTAATGGCTTGTACACCACTTTTTTAAGCACACAAGCTGTGTTATATCAGCCCTATTTATTTATTATGCTTACTTGTATAGTGCCATCATATTCCGCAGCGCTTTACACTGTACAAATAGGATGCATGATGTTAAAAAAAAAAAATGTCATGCATCCTATTTAACGTCATGTATCCTATTTAACGTTATGCATCCTATTCGTACAGTGTAAATACTATGGGGCTGATTTAACACGGCTTATTTATTTATATGGCAGATATAACCTTTTTAACCAACCCCCAATACAATATAATTTTGTCAATATGTTATTTATTTATTTTTTTGTTTATGCCAGGGCAGGTGAAAAAAAAAACAAAAAATACCCTACTCACTTGTCCCCGATGCTCCAGTGTCCTCCCAGTGCAGTCCGGTCCTGCTACTCAGCTGCCTTCTGGCTGTGACGTCCCAGCTTCCTTCTGCTGAGGCCGACGATTGGCCTCGGCGGTCACGTGACTGCTTAGGTCAATCAGCGGCCTACAGAAGGGGCCTGAGGATGTCACAGGTAGTGACTTCCTGTGTCCTTCGCCGTGGCTGCAGATTGGCCTTAGCAGTCATGTGTGATGGGGACTTGCGCCGAAAGAAAACAACAGAGCTGCAGGGGCGGGGAGGACACACGAGCACCAGGAATAGGGATATGTGTTTTTTTTGTTGTTTTTGTTTTTTTCACCTCTGTCAGTCTAATTAAAAATACATTTTAGCCTGGACAACCCCTTTAAAGGGATTATCCACATTCTAATATTGATATACCACTTGCAGGGGTCCAACACGCAGGACCACCCGAAGATCAGCTGCATTGGAATAGCATAGCTCTCAGTAATGTTACCATACCAGGAGCCACGCTGCTCACTAGTCGTATAAAGTGTAGTGGTGGCTTTAGGTACTGCAGCGCTGTCCCATTGAAATCTATGAGGCAGCACTACAGTACCAAAAGCCGCAGCTGCACTTTGTACAGTGAGTGAGCAGTGTGGCTCCTGGTATGTAATCATTACTGGGAGTCACGCTGTCCTGGTGCAGCTGATCTGCAGGGATCCAGGTTCTCAGACTTCCACAGATCTAAGGGCTCATTCACACAACAGGATTCCAAGGCTGTGTGCTGGCTGTTGTATTAACAGCACACGATCCAATAGATTTTACTGGATCTATTCACACGACCATTGTTTTAACGGTCTGTGTGAATGATCCAAGAAAGAAATAGAACCGGCTATTTTTAGTGATTTTATGGATCCCTCAATAGACTCATGTCAATGAGGGATCCTTGAAAATAGAATCTCCTTGGGTGTACTCTGTGCTGGGTCGTGTGAATCGAGCCTAGAATATTAGAAGGTGGATAACCTTTTTAAAGAAGTTATGTCATGAAGAATAGTTATCTGTTATCCATAGGATAGAGCCCTAAGAATCGGGGTGTTTTTCTTCTAACACAATCCAAGGTGGAATGTAGTTGTGCCCAGCTGGACGGTAGGTGACCGTGCTCCCATTAACTTCAATGGAAGTGCCTGAGATAATGAAGTACAGGACTTCGGCTATCTCAGGCACTCCCATTAAAGTAAAAGAAGGCATGGATGCTTCCTATCCAGCAGGGCACGGCTACATTCATCCTGGATTCAGTCAGACTAAATTCACTGTGGGGAGAAAAGCAACCCCATTCTCAGGACCAGGAACCGGGATTAATTATGGTCTGTCCTATGGATATAGTAGTAGTAGTTAGGTGACTCTGGCCTCGTAATAATTCTGGAGCATGTAAGGATTTCAGGTGCAGGAAGTGTAGGTCAGCGGGGACTTGTGTCACCCGGCCACACTTTAAGGCCGGGGACCCCATGTGGTGGAAACGCCGCGGTTCGCCTACGGCGTAAATGCTGTGGGAAAAAAAAGTGGCGTTTTACAATCACAGCAAAGTGGATGGGATTCTAGCAATTCCCATCCCTACTTTGCTTAATATATGTGTTGCAGACATGCGGCGATTTCCAAAACCGTTGTGGTTTTGGAAATTCACAGCATGTCAATTATACCTACGGAAATGCCGGCGGTTTCCCTATAGGTATAATGGAAGCAGAAAGTTCACAGAGGAAACCTCTGCGAACTTTCTGTCAAAGGCGCTGCAGGAAGAACTGTGATGCGTTGCTGCCGTGGTTTTTCCAGCAGAGCTTTTTTGCTGCGGGACGACATGTGGGGCTTAGCTTAAAGGGGTTTTCCGGGACTTTCCGTTTTTTTTATTGCAGTCCTATCCTTAGAAATGTCATCAATTGGAGATCTGTTGGGGGTCTGACACCTTGTCCCCCTGTGGTTCAGCTGGTTAAAGAGGCAGTGCCCCCCCCCCTCTGAGTGCTGCTTCTACTTCACAGGACATGTGACATTATATTCATTGATCACATAGCCAGATCACAGCTCAGTCCCATTAAAGTGGATGGACTGAGCTGTGATACCAAGCACAGTCACTATGGAGCTATGCTTGGTAAGTACTGAAGAGGCTGCAGCACACACATCTCATGAACAAGTGCTGATCCCTTTCCAAATTTTAATTGATGATTTCATAGGTCATCAATTACTCAGCCTTGGAAAACCCTTTTAAAGCTCCAACTAGACTGTGTCCTACCGATATAAAATAAGATAATATAGCACCCAAGTCTGTTTCCTCTCTGCAGTGAATTAAATGATAGTATTAAGCATTCTTCTATCTAGGCTTAACGTGAAAACTGTGGAATCCACCAGAACACATGCCCTTGTGCAGATCTGAGACTACTGCACAGACGCTTGGTCTGGAAGTATAGACAGTGATTCAGGGTTCAGGGTAGGTGCTATCTATTATTGACTATACAGTAGTCATCTGTTTTTGTTTTTTAAGGGATTGTCCAGGATGTGAATACAATAGATACTGATGATCTATCCGCAGGAAAGGCCATCAGCATCTGATCGGTGTGGGGGCTGACTCCCAGGTCCTGCACCAATCAGCTGATTCAGCTCCCACCTCTCAACCCTACCACACTGAATAGGGTTCCCCCAGCATAGGGTCCCCCCAATATTTCTGAACCAGACAGATTTAACAAGCAGTAGCCTGACATTACAAGGGTGGGAAGGGCCACGGCTTTTGGCCCTTCCCAGCCTAATAATACCAGCATTTGACTGCCCCAATCCCCGGCTGTCTCTTTAGACGGCCGGGTATTGGACGATACTCAACTCTTTTTGGTGTTAGGTACTGGGGTAATAATTGGAGGGTTAGTGCTAGAATATTTACCAGCTAACATTAAGCCACACTTTAGTAATGGATGCTGTCTATCAGACAGTTGCCATTACTAAGGGGGTAAGAAAGTATTTAAAAAAAACTCAAGAGACATGAGAGAAATTTTTTTTATTGAAATAAAAACTCCCCCAGACAACTCCAACAAAAATTATGATCATCGATGGAGTCCAACGAATCCGGCATAATCCAATGGATCATCATAACCTGAAAGAGAAAAAACACAGTATAATAAAAAAAAAATTATACTCGCCTACAGCTGTCTTCTTTCATCTGTCTTCTGTGATAAAATAGAAACTGGCTTCTATTCTGGGACGGGGGATCTGGAGATGAGACAGAATTCTGTCTCATCTCAAAGGTTTGTGCCCCAAAATGAGCTAATGAAGGGACTCCTAAGCTACAGAAGAGTCCCTGGACTAGCTGTGTGATTGTTTTTACTCCTGTCAATGTGACCAGGAGTAACACAATCACATTGGGGGTCGGGAGAAGCAGGAATTTATATGATTTGAAAGGCATTCACAGCAGGTACTTCCCGGTAATTCATTTGCATTTACAAGCAGCTCCTGCAAGGGGGGGGGGGGGCAGTGCAGGCGCAAAATATCACTCCTGCATCACTCTACATCTGTAGCAATGTAAGTGTGAAAAATGGACAGCACATGGATGATGTTTTTTTACAGATAGAACATGGACAGAAAATTGGTAGTGTTAAAGGTGTTGTCCCGAATAACCTGTTTTTGGCAAGGAGGCTGGGGAAGGTGACAAAAAAACCACACTCTCACCTGTACCCGGTGTCTCCCACCGCAGTCCGGTCCTGCTGCTCTCAGGTGACGTCCCGGTTACTTTACTTAGACCGCTGATGCTGCTGATTAGCCTCAGGGGTCACATGAGGCGAGGACTTCCTCCTAAACAAGACCTGGGAGGAGCAGGACCAGACCATGGTGGGAGACACCGGAGCATTGGGGAAAGGTTAGTATGTTTTTTTTTTTTCACCTTCCCGGCCTCCTTGCCAAAAATGGCTTCCAAGAGAACTACGCCACTAGATATTATTGAAGCTGATGTTGATAGTGATGGTGAGGATGACATAGCTTGTGAAAACTGCCTGACCTGCTGCTATAGACTTTTATATGATCACAACTTGCATTCTGCTGCATATACAAATCTTTTTGTGGCATATAAAGCGCTCCTTACTCTGGCCTGCACCTTTCCTGTGAAAGAGTGTTTTAAAAAAAAAAGTAAAAAAATCAGTTGAGGTCATTGATTGGACAAGACCTTTTAGAATCTCTCATTTTAATGAACATTGAGAGGGATATTTCCAGGTCTTTAGATTATGATGACATTGTTGATCGATTTGCAAACTCATCTTCTGTTCTTCAGAAACTGCTGCTATAAACTGGTTGTGTAAAATGGTTTTATTTGTGTGTCTTATTATATTAATACTGCTCTATGTAAGGTTAGTTATTTGTATCGTGCATCTGATACATTAAAATTAAGTTTCTAGAAAAAGAAAATGGAAATCCTGACAGGGACAGGGCCATCATATGGCCGATGTTGATGAACCCCTTTGACAGTAATGGCGTCCATCAGTTTTCTACTTTGATGTTTGTCACTTTGCCTGGCAAAACAGGTCGGCTATCTGCACTATTGTGTCTGTAATGTTTGTTGAACTCTATCTGTGATGGAGGAGAAGTTAATGTTTAATATTATATTATTTATTTAAATATTATTTATTTGGTTGCCTTTGGTTGTGCAATAAAATAATTTTGGTTTGCTTTTCCGTGTATGTGTGTAGAACGTAATATAGTTTGTGTGCTAGGTCTCATGCCTGAATATATTTAAGATCTACATGACACAGATCTCAGATATGCACCATGCATACCCATATATAATATAAAATAAAATACATTTTTCTATTCAAAGACAGTAAACTAAGGCTCAGCTAAAAGTGATATTTGCATTGCTTAAGAGAAAACTCACTTTGATGTAGTACAAAGGACAATACGGTTCTGTTTTGCACACTGTATTGTGCGCGAAAATGCACGTTAAACGTGGATGATGCCAAAAACTGGATGGGCGATAAACATAAACATGATTATGTCTCTACTGTCTCTCTTAAATGTTGACAGTTTACCTTGAGTTACAGATGTAGCAATCCTTAAAGGGATTTTGCCAACATTTTTTTTAAACTTGAACAACCATGCAGATAAACCTTCTGCACTGTACCTGTGAATTCACCCACCTCCTATGTTCCCTCCCTTTCAAGATCTGCACCCCAATAGCACCACTGAATTTTCAGCTTGTCCTGGAGGTGACTGTCTGCTTTGTAGTGAAAAATACATTTCCCAGGTACATATTGGTCTGCTTTCTAACTGTTCATTCTTCTTAACAGAAATCATTCATACACTACACATTCTCCATCTGTTAGGACGAGACATGCAGGGTTATATAGCCCTGATATAATAAACAGAAATAGGGAAGTCAACAACAAAATTAAGATTTTTGTTCTGAATGAAGATGGACTACAGGTCGTATTCATTGACAACAGTGCTCAAACAGTGGTAGGAAAAGAAGGGTTTCATTGGGTTTTTTCTAGTGACACATACACTTTGTTAATTACTCTTAATGGGTAACAGTGATATTTTGCAAAGTACTTTTATATGAAATATGATTGTTGTGGAAATTTCCCTTTAAGAAGGCAGTCATGGCATGATATCATAATTGTGCACCATCTGTATCTTAATTTTTAAGTTGTGCTTTTCCCGATCCCGAGTCTTAGTAGCCCAAGTTACTACTTTTATAAAACCGCTTTCGCAAAACACGTATAATAAACTGAATATAGGTCCTTAACATGCAGTTTCTTAGGACTAAAAGCATACGTAAAGAAGACTGTGATTTGCCCCTGAATACTTTTTTATATCTTGTTTTCTGAACATTGTGCAAGTAGTGTCTGAAGAAACTATTCTAAAACAAAACTTTCCTCTTATTTCTTCCATAGTGAAGGTACTTGCAGTCAGTTATGTTAGTAATGTTACTTTATGTCAGTTTGTTTTTTATCTGTTTCCACAAAAATATATTGTACTTGTTTGATTATGAATTCATTCTTCTGTAGAGGAGCAAATATGTGCTTTAGTTGAACGTGTACATCTGAGCTATTCGGAACGGATTGATTAATATATCTTGTCTCTATTGTGTTTTAAGACATGTGAAAAATATAGCTTATGCCTCTATACTTTCAATTTCAAAGTAAAAATTTTGAACTTGTCTAATGAATATTTATATCCTTTGTCCACTGACTGTTACTTTTTATTCTAGTTATAAAAACCAACACATTTTCCAATACTTTGCATTCTTTACTGCTCCCCAGTGGAAGCACACAAAATTTTTTAAAGTTACTTTTTTGCTATTATAATAAAAACAAAGTTGACTCCAATCTTGTAATGTAATGTCAGACTATACATCAGGAAAATATGACTGTTCTTTAGGGGTTGTTCATAATAAACATTCTGCTGGACACAATATAAAATATTCTGCATTTAAATAGTTTTTTCCTGTAGACTAAACATTGTATAATGTAATGTGTTACCCTTCGGTGTACTACAATCTTTGAGGCTGATATTTGTTTGAAACTCGTAAGAGCTTTTAAATTCAGTTCTAGCTTTGTAAAGTTTTGCAAACCTTATACGCACCTTTTCAATTAGTTTTTTTACAGATTTTGTATAACCAATGTCTCAAAGAATAACTTTGATTAAAATTGGGTTGAAGGTAATCTATAATTTCCAATGTGTTTCATAAACCAACAATAGTGTTGTGTAGGAATTACCTATAAATAAATAGTCTGAAGTGCAGGGCCGGCGTTAGGGGGGGGCAAACTGGGCAATTGCCCAGGGCCCCATTCCCAAAGGGGCGCCCAGGATCCGAAGCCTGATGACTCCGGATCCCGGAGTCAGGCCCGGCCATATCAATAACAGAAAGGAACCCAGCATCATGTGCCGCAGGGCCCCTTTCCGAGGTAAGTAAAAATAACAAACATTTTTACTCACCTGTCATTGCGTCTGACGTCATCTTCTGGCATTGCGGACATCACCGCTGAGGCCAGGCCTCAGCCGTAGCAATCACGTGGGGCGTGCTGACAGCGTGCCTCACACGTCCACAACGCGTGACGTCAGCCGCAGAGAAGAGGAAGCGGTCGCCGGCGGGGATAGCGGAGCATCGCGAGGAGGCCCAGCAGAGGTAAGGCAAGGTGAGTATAACTGTTTGTTATTTTCCCTTACCTTCCCCGGGCCTTCGATTATTATACTCTGGGGTCTGAAGAGAGCCAAGAGTATAATATAATAATAGCACTGACAGAGTCTGTAGGGCCACTGTGGAGCATTATACTGGGGGGCCCCTCTGGATAGCATATATATTGTTTTGGGCCACTGTGGAGCATTATACTGGGGAGGGGACCCTCTGGAGAGCATGTTATATTCTGTGGAGCATTATAATGTGTGTGTGGGGGGGATCTGGAGAGCATGTTATATTCTGTGGGGTTACTTTTGAGCATTATGCTCTCCAGAGGGGCCCCCCCGTATAATTCTCCAAAGTGGACCCACAGAATATAACATGCTCTCCATAGGACCCCCTCCCCAGTATAATGCTCCACAGTGGCTCCACACAGTATAATATGCTATCCAGAGGGGCCCCCCAGTATAATGCTCCACAGTGGCCCAAAACTGCATAATATGCTCTCCAGAGCCCCCCCAGTATAATGCTCCACGGTGACCCCACACAGTATAATATGCTCTCCAGAGGGGGCCCTCCAGTATATTATACTGTGTGGGGCTACCGTGGAGCATTATACTGGGGGGCTCTGGAGAGCATATTATACTGTTTTGGGCCACCATGGAGCATTATACGGGGGGGGCTGTGGAGAGCATATTATACTGTTTTGGGCCACTGTGGAGCATTATACTGGGGGGCCCCTCTGGATAGCATATTATACTGTTTTGGGCCACTGTGGAGCATTATACTGGGGTAACCTCTCTGGGCAGTATATTATACTGTGTGGAGGCCATTCTGGAGTATGTTATGCTGAGTGGGGTCACTGTAGAGCATTATTCTGGGGGGGGCATCAGCAGAGCATATTATATTGCGTGGCGCCACTGTGGAACATTATACTGGGGGGACACTCTGGGGAGCATAATATATTGTGTGGGGCCACTGTGGAGCAAAATACTGGGGGGCACTGTGGAGCATTATACTAGTGGGGGCCCTCTGGGGAGCATATTATACTATGGGCCACTCTGGAGCTTTATATTGGGGGGAAGGGGCAGTGTGAGGAGCCTGTTATACTGTGTGGGGCCACTGTGAAGTGTATTATATTGTGTGGGGCTTTTCGGGATTATATTATACTCTGTGGGGCCATTGTAGAGCATTATACTGGGGGGGACTATGGGCAGCATATTATACTGTGGGTGATCACTGTGGAGCATTATACTGGGGGAACCCCTCTGGGGAGTATATTATACTGTGTGAAGGCCATTGTGGAGCATGTTATACTGTGTTAGGCCACTGTGAAGCATTATACTGGGGGGCACTGTGGGGTGCATTTTATACTGTATGGAGCATATTATATTGTGTGAGGCTGCTGGTGAACATATTGTACTATCTGGGGCCACTAAGGGGTAGTATACTGTGTGCGCCACTGTGGAGTATTATACTGTGTGGAGCCTTATATACCATGTGGGGCCACTATGGGGGGGGGACTCAGGGGAGGATTTTATACTGTGTGGGGTCACTGTGGAGCATTATATACCATGTGGGGAAACTGTGGAGGGCTCAGGGGAGCATTTTATACTGTGGAGCATTATATACCATGTGGAGCATTATACTGTGCGGGAGGGGCTCAAAATTCCTGCTGGCAGCCCTGTGTGCTATGTCTGCATCACAGCTCCCTCACTATAATCTTGCACATACGTGTAGTGCCCCATGGCAATGTCATTCCCCCTTCAGTCAGACACTGTATAACGGAGAACTATTATATATAAGGGTGGGTTACTACTGTATATATAATTGGGAAACTTAAATATGAGGGGTCTATTTTAAAAAGGGGAACTATTATTTATAAGACGGGCTATTATTTATAAGGGGGGAACTATTATATATAAGGCATCCATTACAAGGGGGGAGCTATTATTTATAAGAGGGGAACTGTTTATAAGGGGGGTATAATTGTTAAGTGGGCTTATTTATAAAGGGGGCTATTAGTGATAATGGGGACTATTATTTACAAGGGTAACTATTATTTATGAGGGGGCTATTATTTATAAGGGAGCAGTATTATTTTTACGGGGTGACTGTTACTGATAAGGGGGATATTACTGATACAGGGCACTATTTATCATTTATAAGGGCGCTATTACTATAAAGGGGTAATATTATTTATAAGCAGGGACTATTGTTTATAAGGAGGTGCTATAATTACTGATGACTGCGTGCAAAAATCTATTAGGCGGTACAAAGGTGCTCACTTGAATTGTGTGTGGTAAAATTGGGCTTGTTATTACTTTTTTGTTGGCAGAAAGGAGGCATTATTATAGGGGTTGCCACTGGAAGACGATAGTGTTGTTTGCATATCAGCATTTGGGGCCCCGCTTTTAATTTTGCCCAGGGCCCCACTTTATCTAAAACCAGCCCTGCTGAAGTGTATGCACTTTTTAGGCTAAGTCCCTTGTTTTTGTTCAGTTTCTAATGGATGCAGTGCTTGTGTAGATGCTCATAAGGCCAAAGGATGTTCTAGAAAATAAAAGGGAAGATTTATCAATATCAATGCACCATATGAATGCAGCAGTTTTATCAAAAGTGATAAAGCTATCATATGGTTAAAAACCATGTCTCTGCTATTCTGAAGTAGTGCTTATGTTTTCCAATATGTCTATCTATCTATCTATCTATCTATCTATCTATCTATCTATCTATTATATACCTGTAGTTCTACCTGAATGAACACTAAAAATATATTATTTAATACCATTAAAACAAATTAAAGATCAGGCCTTCCTGCGTAATGCTTCAGTGAGTATTGGAGCGATTCATTGACTCAACAATAGGCCTATGGGAGGGGCATTTAGCTTAAATAGGCATCAGTCACAGCATAACACAGCTACTATCAGCACCGGGTATTATGCTACTCTTTTTATTACTTTATTTCTATCACACTACCTTTAAACTAACTGAATCGGAAAGGAGGAAATGAAATGGGGAGAATAGAAGGGAGATAGAAATATCGCTAAACCTATCAATATGGCAGGGACTCCCTTTTCTCAATATCCCCAGAATTAGGTCTATATACCTCTCATGAACAACTAATTTGGCTACATATATAGGGGGGAAATTTGTCAGATCATTTAGTTTTTCTATTTGGCAGAATATTGCTTAAAGTTGATAGAGCTGACATAATTATGCAAAAGCAGATAATGTAGATGATAGTATTGGCAATCTTTCAATATACTTGGCACCAAATTAGTTCCCGCTTTGTATACAGCAGTGAAAAGCAGTAACACAGAACAGATTCCGTAGATGCTAAAAAGATTACCCAGAGAGAGTGCAAATGTTCACTATTGCATTACATTGAAAGGCCTGATCTTGAAGAAGTGTGGTTACAGTCCCCTATATTTTAATGGTATCAATTAAAGTTATATTTTTAGTGTTCATTCAGGCAGCGCTATATATGTATAATGTCAGGGGTTTATACATGGCATGGAGGAACCAGGCGAGCGCCTTAGCCACATGATCTCTACTTTTTTATACAGTAGGTGGCAATGCCCAAGACCAAATGTGACCCTAGCATCTGGGTGGTTACTTTCACTTTCTATTTCATAATTGGTAACAGAACTAACTCCTGGGGAGATTGCAGGATTCATTCCATTACCATAGCAACCAGGAGCATTCTGAACACTGGGAATTTGTTGTAGAATGGGGCTAAAATGGTAAAAAAAAAAGTTTTTAAAATCATTAAATAACTTAATTAAAATTCAAAGCACCCCCTTACCCTATACACAGGGCTGCATCATTCATGAGCCGATGTGAGCCTCTGGCCTTATGTGGCTTTTTCCCAGGAGTGCAAGGGGGCGGCAGTTCAGCCTTCTGCACTGCACTGCTGTACAGCCCTGCAGGGGCCATGTTGAGGGGAGAGCACCAGGAACTAAAAAAAGGGTCCTCTACCTGGACCAGAAAAAGAAGTTGCTGCAAATCCCCTGCCCTGTCCTTCCCTCTGCAACTGCTTAGGGGGCCGTTACCTATTTACTAGGCCATTATTTACTTACTGATCCCATTCCTGCTCATGGCTGACTCTGCTTCCCCTTCTGCCCTCCAGGTAGCCCCGTGAGTCACAGCAATATTATATGGGACACTTGGGGACCCCTGGAGGCCAGAAGGTGAAGAAAGGTGAAGAAAAGGTGACCATGAGCAGGAGCAGAGATTGGTAAGTAAGGCCACGGGCCGTGGCAAGAAGAGTATTTGTTGGGCGAACCCCAACAAATATTGCTATTATACTGCGGGGTCTCTTCAGACCCTAGAATATAATGATTAGAGGCCCAGGGGGAGATGATCAAATATGAAAACCAGTGTTACTCACCTCTCCTGGACTCCAGCACTGCTCTACCTGCTGTCTTCGGGCCTCTGTAGAGACATCACACAGTCACGTGGGTCAGGCTGGCATCGCGACGCATACTGACATCAGCGTAACCTACTGTGACATCATTAAATAAGGCTGAAAACAGCAGGGAGTTGTGCTGGAGCCCAGGAGAGGTGAGTACCACTGGTTTTTATGTTTGTCACATACCCTGGACCTCCAATCATTATACTCTGGGGTCTGAAAAGACCCAGATTTTAATAATAGTTTGTGGGTGGTGTATCCCAAAAATTTCTGCACATACATATAATTAAACAAAAATAAACATAAACACATTAGGAATCCCCAAGTCCAGATATGTCTGAACTAATAAAACAAAAACATTTATCCCCTATGTAATTGCCATAAAATGAAAAAAAAATCGAAATATCTGAATCAGTGTTTGTTGAACTGCTTTGCCTCCCCAAAAAGTGGAAGAAAAAAAATATCAAAACATCATGCATTTCTCAAAATAGTATCAATAAAAACTACATGTTGTCCTGTAAAAAAGACAGAAAATGTCAAAAGTTACAGGTGTCAAAATATGGTGACATGATAAATACATAAATTTGGTGTCACCATGATTGTACTGGCCCATAAAATAAGGTAAATTTTTAACACATGATGAACAGCATAAAATAAAACCTATAAAAAAAATAGCACAATTGTGTTTTTTTTTTTTTTACTTCCAACCTGTTCTGAATTTTTTAGGGTTCATTGTACAGAATATTAAATGGTTTCACTATAAAGATCTCCTGGTATACCAGGCTTACTATCCTTACATAAGTGTTGCACCCCTTGAAATTTGTCAGATCCACATTTTGGGATTTGCTTATTGTTAATATTCTAAAATAGTAATAATAGTAAGAATGAAAATTAATTAAATAATGTTAGCTCATAACTAATGGAAGAGTGAAGAAATCAGGCGATACCTCCACTACTTTCTATGGCTAACACGGTACAACATAATACTACTAGGCTCATAACTAAACAACAGTGATCTCCTCTGCTACTTATTATTTAAATGGAAAAAAAAAATTGATGGTAAAAGTTTTACTTTTTTAATGCACAGTTCAGCAAATGTAAATAAAAATATTAAATTAAATCCTGAATTTAATAAATGGGGTATATCACACAATGTTAAATGGGAAAGATAATACATTAAGAATAAACTTTTAATGAGAAGAAGAAAATTGATATTATGTGATTACATCTTGATTATTTGTTTCTTCCCATAGAGCTATTCAACCAGTGGTTCAGGTAATTATGAAGTTTAGTAACTTTTTCACTGTGAACTTACTGTACATCGTTCATGCTTAAATTTGTTTTTGTTCTGTTGTTTTTTTCTGTGCAGAAGATATGATTGTATATTCATTTTCTTGGCACAGATGCTAGTGTGATGCCTGACATTTAACAAAAACATTACTAATGAGCTAGCAAAGTAGTAAATAGCTGATCATTATATACACAACGTAAACTTCATCAAGCTCTGATGAGATTTTACACATAAAATGCGTAAATATCCTTACTTATTTCTGTTAAAGCATTTACACTTTCCATAATGTAATACAAAAAGGTTACTGTTCTCACTGAAGGTAGCAAAAATATCTTTATTTTTGGGGTTAAAAAACTGAATTTAAATACCAATGAAGGTATCCATATACATTTTATGAACATCACTGAATTGCCAATATTGTTGTGATGAAATGACCATGTAATGTATGTAAACATATGTATCCTAACTTTTCATTTATATATATATACACATACACACACATTATATAGTTTCATATATATCAGCATACATTTATGTACAGCATATATATATACAGTATGTACATGCGTATCTCTGTATACATTTTTACCTATATAGATATATATGCAAATGCATGTTAATATACAGTATATAAGAATATGCATGTGTATCTGTATATATATTGACTGACAATGTCTGTAAAGCACAATCATCCAATCTGATCCAATGTTACAACACTTCCAAGTAAGTGTAAGGGTCTTGCCAACCGTAGCAACCCTGACACTACTGCAGGGGTCTGGGAGGAAGGACAGAGACAAGTGAGCCCTAATCTCACCCCAGCCATTGTCCCTTCCTATTACCACAGTTACCCTAAATGGTAAAAGGACAATCTGAAGACAAGCCCTATACTGGGTAAGTGACACAGAGAACAGGACAAGACAAAAACAACAGACTGAGAAGACCTGAGAAGACAAAGACTAGAAGACTCAATTTTAGTAGGGCAGATTTTAGGGGCCTAAAGGTAAGGGTTAGTAGAATTCCATGGCGAAAATTACGTAAGCACAAAAATGCACATGAGGGGTGGGAAATTTTCCGTAGGGAAATCATTAATGCACAGGAACTAACAATACCTAGAAGCAAGAAAAATGGGAATCACCTAAAAACTCCAGGATGGATGACCAAAAAATTACATAACCTACTAAAAAAGAAAAAGGAAACTTACAACAAGTGGAAGATGGGAGCTATATCTAAGGGAGAGTATACAGCAGTTTGCAGACTCTGCAAGATAAGCATTAAAAAAGCCAAGGCTGAATACGAATTGAAGCTTGCAAAAGAAGTTAAGAGTAATGTAAAAGGTTTTTGGGGATATGTTAAGAGCAAAAGAAAAGTGAAGGAAACCATTGGAGTCCTAAAGAACGAAAAGGGTGAAAAAGTTAACATGGTGGATCAGCAAGTGGAGTTATTAAATTCATATTTTGTATCCGTCTTCTCCCAAGAAATGGATGGAAATATCAACATTAATGGTGATAGTGATGAGGGGAATGAGGACTCCAAGCTGATTATAAGTGAAGGTTTGGTAAGAGAACATTTAGCTAAGATTAAGGAAACCAAGTCCCCAGGACCGGATGATTTACACCCTAGAGTTTTAAAAGAATTAGCAGAGGAAATAACAGAACCCCTTGCAATAATCTTTAATAAGTCATGGGAGACAGGAGTGGTCCCTCTAGATTGGAAAAGGGCAAATGTGGTCCCCATCTACAAAAAGGGGAATAGGGACGACCCAGGAAATTATAGGCCGGTAAGTCTGACCTCGATAGTAGGAAAAATCTTTGAACAAATCGTTAAAGAACATTTAATTAGGTACCTGGATGGGAAGGCTTTAATTAATCAAAGCCAGCACGGCTTTATGCCTAATAAATCTTGCCAGACTAATCTTATTTCCTTCTATAATAAAGTCACTGAATGGTTGGACCAGGGGAATGCAGTGGACATAGTATATCTTGACTTTAGTAAGGCCTTTGATAAAGTATCACATAACATTCTTATTGAAAAAATGATCAAGTATGGCTTTGATAAAATATCAGTGAGGTGGGTTCACAATTGGCTTAATGATCGGGCACAACGAGTAATTCTAAATGGCTATACATCAAACTGGAAGAAAGTAAAAGCGGGGTGCCGCAGGGCTCTGTCCTGGGCCCAGTACTTTTTAATATTTTTATAAATGATCTGGATGATGGGGCTAATGGGGAACTAATAAAATTTGCAGATGATACAAAGATAGGAGGAATGGCCAACACTAGAGAGGAGAGAGAGTGCATCCAAAAGGACTTAGACACACTGGAACAATGGGCTGAGGTGAACAAAATGGTATTCAACAGGGACAAATGCAAAGTTCTACATCTGGGTAACAGAAATGCAAGAAGCATATATAGTATGGGAGGAATAGTACTAAGTGAGAGTACAGGGGAAAAGGATCTGGGCATAATAATAGATCGCAAACTCAACATGAGTCAACAGTGCGGTGCGGTGGCTAAAAAGGCTAACCAAATTCTAGGATGTATCAAGACGAGCATTGTAGCTAGATCAAGAGAGGTAATTATTCCGCTGTACTCTGCCCTGGTCAGACCCCACCTGGAATACTGTGTACAGTTCTGGGCGCCCCAGTTTAAGAAAGACATCGATTCATTGGAGCAGGTCCAGAGAAGAGCAACCAAAATGGTGGAAGGTCTACAAACCATGTCCTACGAGGAGAGGCTAAAAGAATTGGGACTGCTTAGTTTGCAGAAGAGAAGGCTAAGGGGAGACTTAATAGCGGTATTTAAATATCTGAAAGGTTGTCACAGTGCAGAGGGATCTACCCTATTCTCATTAGCAGAAGGAAGCACGAGAAGTAATGGGATGAAACTAAGGGGAAGGAGATTCAGATTAGACATTAGGAAAAACTTTCTAACAGTAAGGGTAGTGAGAGAGTGGAATAGGCTGCCACGGGAGGTGGTGAGTTCTTCATCAATTGAAATCTTCAAGCGGAAACTGGATAGGTATATAGCTGGGATGTTTTAGGAATTCCTGCTTTTGCAGGGGGTTGGACTCGATGGCCCTTGAGGTCCCTTCCAACTCAAACAAACAAACAAACAAACAAACAAACAACACAGAAGCAGAGTGAGCAAGCCAAGGGGTCAGTAACAAACGAGCAAAGCAGTACAAAGTCAAAATCCAAGAGAATAGTCAGGGGCAAGCCAAAGGGTCAGAGAATCAAGTAACAAAGTATCAAGGAGTATAGAAAGAGAGCAGGGAAAACACAAGTGTAATAACCGGCAGCCATGTGAGGGCTGACAACCTGTTTATAGAAAGTCTGGGACCAGCCCCAGAGCTGATAGGTACACAGGCTGTCAATCACTCAGGCCAGGAAGAGATTAACTCTATGCAGTCCAGAGAGAAATGTTCCTAATTACATGGGTGTGGCTTTACTCAGCAAGAGAACTAGGACCATGTTCAGACTGAGCATCAAGAAGCTTACACAAAGAACCAAATTGAAGACGCCTCCTTCGCCACAGCGTGCGAGCGGAGGGCGGCGCCGAGACCCGAAACGGCAGAGATGTTACAGTAAGGCTGTGTTCACTTGGTGCAGTTTTGCTCAAAAACTTGCATGTGTTTATATCAGAAAATCAAATGCATTTTTAAAAATTTGCATGTGGTTTTTGAAACCCACACATGATGTAGTTTTCCCTGCATGATGCTAATGGTAAAGCTCATCTCCTTCACTCTAACTATGCATCTACCATGCTGTCAGCCCATTAGGTATCCATAATACCCTCCGACCACTCACGAAGGAATGTCTGTCCGAAGATGTCCATACTACATGCTGCTAGCTAGTGTCTCGTGAGCTGATCCACATGCTCAGAGAGTTCTGATAGTGTGAGGCCAAATTGTTTTGAACCTGCAACTTGATAATAAGTATAGCCCTAGTATTTATTTGTATTCAGTAATTCCTGGATGGGTGGGGGGTGTTAATGGGGGGAGTTGTTGAAAGGCCAATGTTGATTGCCATTAGTGTTTATGTATTATGTGGTTACATGTGAATTGTGTATTTGTTAAATGTCTTGACTGCGTTTCCCTCCCGTATGTTGTTCTAATGTTGTATGTTCAAAATGGAAAAATGTCTTTTTGTTTCTAAATAAAACAAAAATAAAAAAAATGTCTTATTAGCAAAACATGATAAATTACATTTGTGCCTTTTTTATTCAACAAAAACTAGACCAACATACAGAAGGAGTGTAAACAATAAGGAACACCCTTAATGTTTCCATAAGAAGTAAAATGACAAGTAACAGCTGGGTACTGCCAATCATATGCTATTGATTAACTGATCATCAGCAAATGTGATTACCTCTATAAAATCAGACGTTTAGCAGTTTGCTGGTCTGGAGCAGTCAGGAGTGTGTTAATACTCCTCCTAATGTCAAGTAGGAAACACTTTTCTCCTAATGTCAAGAACCATTAGCAATGATCTTAGAGAAGCAATTGTTACAGCCCATCAATCTTGGAAGGCAATTTGCAAAGAATTTGAAGTCCATAATTCTACAGTGAGAAAGATTATTCACCAGTGAAAATGGAGAACATTCCAGACAGCTAACATAATGGGCATGCTGCACAAAAATGTGATTGCCCACAGAACCCCATTAACTAAAATATTGAACTACAGCTACATCTGTACTTCACTTTTATTATTGCCATTGGAACTTTAGAAGATTACATGGAAATAGTTGTATCCTTTATATTCTATGTATTCATATAACCATTGCTAGTAATACACAATGATCCTATAGAGCCATATGTAAGTAGAGTCAACAACAGAGGGGTAGCTAGAGGTGCACGATAAATGGGTTTTTCCAGACAAAATAAAAATATCCTACCCTTTTGCAGAAATGCGTGACCAACACAATCTCTGTTGCAATCACTTCTTTACTGGTCCTGATCATGTGCTGTTCATTGTGCACATGGCTTCAGGTATTAGCCACTCCCACCATGGGCATGATGTCATAATTGATGAAAGCAGCCAGGAGGAGGTGGGGACTGGTCCTCATCACCAGACAAGCTAGCACTTGGTTCACAGAAGTGATTAGAGGCAACAGAAGCAGCAAGGTAGTCAAGCACATTTTTTATTTTTATATATTTTTAACAATTCAAGCCTAGAGACACTCAATGTTAAGACTAGCAGGACTCAGCTAGGTAGTCCTGGCACATTTATCCAATGACCCCAAGTGGTTTCAAACTTAGAGGGGCACTTTCTTTTTAGGTATACTCCGCATTCTAATCTGATAGTAATATTTTACATGGCTATCAGTTTCCTACTTGTGGACGGTTTGTATTGTATCCATCTAGGCAACGTACATTTTTTCACCTGATATAGTAATCTTTGTATGCCCAAGACAGTCATTTTGTCTACATTGGGTAGGGCAAAAAGGCTCAACAAGCAAAGTCGCGCATCAGGATTCAAGGTCACATCATTCACCTTTTTAATTAATTGTCGGGCCTTCCTTCAAAAATATCCCACAGTGGTACACTCCCACATCATGTGCATTAAACCAGTGTTCTCTATAGTAAATACTGAAAAGGACAAAAAAAAAAAAAATACACCAGAGGCGCTTATTCTTGAAGAAAACAATGATAGGACAATCCTCGCACTGCACAATTAAGCTGCTTACCTGGTTCACTCAGAAATCAAGCCTAATACCCTGTTTCCCCGAAAATAAGACAGCGTCTTATATTAATTTTTGCTCCCAAAGATGTGCTGTGTCTTATTTTCAGGGGATGTCTTATTTTTTTTTCAATGAAGAAGAATTCACATTTATTGCAGAACAAAAAAATGAACATTTATTATATACGGTACTGTACAGTAGTTGTCATCACAAACCAGCATAACCAGACAAACTGTGAATCCTATCAAGAATTTCTTACTACCGTACCATTATTTCCATGTACAACAATTAACAGTATGGTACATTTACCAATATTTACGGTACGAATAGAAAGTAAAATTTATTCAATGACAGTTATGTCATCATCTTCTAGGACATCATCATAACAATCCAAACCATTAATTTCCCTGCACACAGTATCATGCCCCATAGTGGCCCCTGCACACAGTATCATGTCCCATAGTGGCCCCTGCACACAGTATCATATCCCATAGTGGCCCCTGCACACAGTATCATATCCCATAGTGGCCCCTGCACACAGAATCATTCCCCATAGTGGCCCCTGCACACAGAATCATGCCCCATAGTGGCCCCTGCACACAGAATCATGCCCCATAGTGGCCCCTGCACACAGTATCATATCCCATAGTGGCCCCTGCACATAGTATCATGTCCCATAGTGGCCCCTGCACACAGTATCATGTCCCATAGTGGCCCCTGCACACAGTATCATATCCCATAGTGGCCCCTGCACACAGTATCATTCGCCATAGTGGCCCCTGCACATAGTATCATTCCCCATAGTGGCCTCTGCACACAGTAGTTTGCCCCATAGTGGACCACCCATGAACAATAATTATACTGTGGGGTCTTTTCAGACCACAGAGTATAATGATCGGAGACCCAGGAGAGGATAGAAACATAACAAAACAACGTTGCTTACCTGCTCCTCGCTCCGGTGCATGCCCGTGCGCTACTCCGGCCTACTTTAATGTTAGACCAGGCCGCGTCACGTGATCCGGCCGGCGTCGCGACGCAAAATGACATCCGCTGACGTCTGCGACGTCACCAAACAGGCTCGAAGCCTGGAGAAGCGTAGGACAGGTAAGCACATAGTTTTTTATGTTCACTCACCTCCCCTGGGCCGCCGATTATTATACTCCGGGGTCTGAAAAGACCCCGGAGTATAATGATAGCAGAGATTGTGGGGTTCGCCCCGCGGCCTCACATATCGTATATACCGTATGTTCTGTTCGGGAACATACGTCTTACTTTCGGGGGATGCCTTATATTGGGCAATTCTCCGAAACCTCTCCTATGCCTTACTTTCGGGGGTGTCTTATTTTCGGGGAAACACGGTAGTAAACCATCTGATATATTTCTCCCAGGTATAGAAACAGCTGTAGAATTCACTTGTCTCCCAGGGATAGAAAACCGTTAAATTAAAAGCCAGTCGCCAACTCCAGTGAAGAGGCTCAAAATAATAATAGATCCTTTCAATTATATTGAAAGAAAAAAACAGACAAAAATCCTGTAGGTATAAAAAATAACCCCAAACACCTTGTTAGGGTAAAAAACTGGATATATATATGCTGGTGATTAGCTCTCTCCAAGTTTTATTTCAAACTCAAAGTAAAAACAGGCTTAAAAAGCCTATATTCAACCAAACAATAAAAACATTATAAAAACATGTATAAATACAAAAGCATATACAACGCATTTCACGCTCAAACCAAGCACTTCCTCAGGTACAAAAACATAGTTCACATCTGCCCCTATATATGGTACATAGAAAGTTCACAGCAGAACCAGAAGATAGTTGGGTGCTAAGTCCAGAGTTCCAGGTATCAACTCCACAGGTTTATCCAAAGAAAAAAGCAGCACTCCCAAGTACAGTAAATTCACAAATCAATGGTGAGATTGATTTATTAACACTTAATTACAATCCCATGATCCCTGGTATAGACCTGTAAATTCCAATGTAGTCCATATTCATTCACATGCAGATATCGGAGTGTGTAGTAGTGTAACTTCACATGTCCGGAAATTGACATTCATGCATGTGCATTAGGCTACCAATGCCGTGATTTTCTATTCCTACTATGGACAGACCCACTGTACATGCGCAGTATCAATATATCGGCAAAATGCTGTTAAAGTACTAGATATAGAGGTGGAACTATTTACTCTGTTATATAATGGCTCCATCTAATCTCAAATTAGCAAAGTTTTATTTTAAGCAATTGGACAAGATTACACACTTGTTAATTCAGGCAGCACTGTCAAATCATCCAAGCTTTATTGAAAGCAATAGGACAAAGGTCCATACTCATTAACACAATTAGCTCTGCCTAAGTATGCCATTTTAAAAGAGGGCATGAAAGACATGTTACCCAGACTTATATGGGGCGTTAAAACACCATATGCATGTCATAGTTTAATACCATATAAACAAGCTTCCCTATGAAACTCGCCGATGGCGAAGATCAAGTGCACCACTGGTGGCCATCCAAGATTGCGATACTGAACAATATTGCTAGTTCAGGTCTAGTTAACACCAATACCCTGGGCTTCTTGATAGACCTATTTCTAGACATATTTCCCCTATAGGGTCCAAAATTATAAACGTATATATACAGTACATATACATGTCTTTCCTCACCTCGAGAATTGAACTCAAGCAGGGGGTTGATATATTAATACAAAAATTACCTTATGCCAGGTTGAGGACCACAATATAAGTCACTATTGACAAACCCGTTGTCCCCTGGTGACTATCCCCAACTGCAACAATACCAATATCACTAGTTTAGGAGCGGTCTAACCTAATCACCCTAGGCTTATAGGTATATATGTTTTTTCAACTCCCTCATTATTCCTGTTAGAGTAATCCTATAGCTAATCTTATAGTTAATCTTATATATCCTCCATTATAATCTCATATAACCGAACATATATATTCATGTATTATAAACCAATGTTTCAAAAAGACTTTGTATTTCATATCACATGACCTTTCCTTGTTTTTACCATTTTTGTCCATATTCTCATTTTTATACTGTAAACAACTTGTACTGCCAACTTTTGTGTAGACAGTCTGACCACATATGTCGCAAGATATGGGTGAAGGATGCGAGGAAGTCAAGATTACTTCATCCATCATTGTTAGGTAACATTAGAACTATTGTGTGACATGGGTTAAATATAATTTGAGATGAATTCCCAGAAATTGGTGAAAAGTCCCATATTTTTATGCCAATAAACCATCCCTAATTTACGTAATATGATTGATTGTTACTTTTGCTTAATACTCTATAAAATAAACGACCAGTGATCCTCCCACAAGAGATCTCTGGCAGTTACTGACAAATCTGTGTCGTCTGTCTTTTTGCCGGTACCGGGTTCTACCTGACTTATTTACCTAATCTACCTGGGGTTATTTTTAACTCTGACATTCCCAAATTGAGAAAAAGCGATAAAAAGTTTAAAAGCACTCCTATTTTGAAACAGGAAGGGTCGGGACCACCAGGAGGCGGAGAAGAACCAGGAGAGGTGGGAAACATCCGGTGATGACAGCAAGCACTGAGTGAACCGTGCAAGACTGAGATTACCCAGAGCCACGACCAACAAGAGACGAGAACAATAACTAATGTGGTGGTAAATATCTCATCAAAGGAATTAACTAATGTCTCAAATATCAGTATTGAATAAGGAACTTTCCTTTTGTCCAGTGTCAAAAACTAATTGATTTTAGGTGGAATTAGATTTGCGAGATTTTTTTCCGTACTATTAAATTAATACATTGGTTTGGAGATCAAGTAATAGAGGCCTCCAGAGAAAATGATCCGGAGGCCAGATAATTTGTACAGGTGTTAAATATGCATTCATTGGGAATTAAATTCAACATGGAACTTAACAACAAAGAAATTATATTTCTAGATCTAATACTATTATATAAAGAAACAACTATTCTTACATTTCAAAAAAGATATTTGAATTTTAATAGTGCACATTATAAGAAAATGGAAAAATAAAAAAGGGTAAGAAAGAATTGTACGGAGGACCAAATGTTCTTTACAAAGGCAAAAATTCAGAAAGAATGGTTTTAAAGAAAAAGGTTATCCAAACACTTTACTTTCTTAGGCTTATAAGCGGGCCAAACAGTTAACACAGATGTCTTGTGTACAATTGTCAAGCATAAACAAAGTAAAAAAGAGAAAAGGGAAAGTTTTCAGGGTGGTTTTAATTTCATTACTTCCTTTAATGCAGAACATAAGAAGATTTTGCCTATATTACATCAACATTGCCATTTAATGGAAAATATTTATTTTAAAAGATTTTATAACCAGAAAACCACATGTCATATTCAGGCAGGCCCCAACCATAAAAAATATTTTAGCACCCAGTAGGTTGAGACAACAAAAGAAAGAAAAAGGCAGTGGTAGAAGATGAAAGGAAACCATACACACGTGGACAGGTGCAGAAGTCTCATTGACTGTTACAGGAATCGTTTGATTGCAGTGATTGCCTCAAAAGGTTGTGCAACAAAATATTAAGTTAAGGGAACCATCATTTCTGTCCAGGCCTGTTTCATGAGTTTTCTTTTTAAAAAAAATTATGTTGAAGCATGGTTGAAAAGCAATGTCTGATTTTCATTTGCCTATTTTCATAGAATTTTTATATGCAGTGAGGAAAAAAGTATTTAGTCAGCCACCAATTGTGCAAGTTCTCCCACTTAAAAAGATGAGAGAGGCCTGTAATTGACTTAATAGGTAGACCTCAACTATGAGAGACAAAATGAGAAAACAAATCCAGAAAATCACATTATCTGATTTTTTAAGAATTTATTTGCAAATTATGGTGGAAAATAAGTATTTGGTCACCTACAAACAAGCAAGATTTCTGGCTCTCGCAGACCCATAACTCCTTCTTTAAGAGGCTCCTCTGTCCTCCACTCATTACCTGTAGTAATGGCTCCTGTTTGACATTGTTATCAGTATAAAAGACACCTGTCCACAACCTCAAACAGTCACACTCCAAACTCCACTATGGTGAAGACCAAAGAGCTGTGGAAGGACACCAAAAATAAAATTGTAGACCTGCACCAGGCTGGGAAGACTGAATCTGCAATAGGCAAGCAGCTTGGTGTGAAGAAATCAATTGTGGGATCAATAATTAGAAAATGGAAGACATACAAGACCACTGATAATCTCCCTCGATCAGGGGCTCCATGCAAGATCTTACCCCGTGGGGTCAAAATGATCACAAGAACGGTGAGCAAAAATCCCAGAACCACACGGGGGGACCTAGTGAATGACCTGCAGAAAGCTGGGACTAATGTAACAAAGGCAAGCATCAGTAACACACTATGCCGCCAGGGACTCAGATCCTGCAGTGCCAGACGTGTCCCCCTGCTTAAGCCAGTACATATCCGGGCCCATCTGAAGTTTTCTAGAGAGCATTTGGATGTTCCAGAAGAGTATTGGGAGAATGTTATATGGTCAGATGAAACCAAAGTAGAACTGTTTGGTAGAAACAAAACTCGTCGTGTTTGGAGAAGAGTGAATGCTGAGTTGCATCCAAAGAACACCATACCTACTGTGAAGCATGGGGGTGGAAGCATCATGCTTTGGGCCTGATTCTCTGCAAAGGGACCAGGACGACTGATCCGTGTACATAAAAGAATGAATGGGGCCATGTATTGTGAGATTTTGAGTGCAAACCTCCTCCCATCAGCAAAGGCATTGAAAATGAAACGTGGCTGGGTTTTTCAGCATAACAATGATCTCAAGCACACCGCCAGGGCAATGAAGGAGTGGCTTCGTAAGAAGCATTTCAAGGTCCTGGAGTGGCCTAGCCAGTCTCCAGCTCTCAACCCCATAGAAAACCTTTGGAGGGAGTTGAAAGTCCGTGTTGCCCCAAAGCCCCAAAACATCATTGCTCTAGAGGAGATCTGCATGGAGGAATGGGCCAACATACCAGCAACAGTGTGTGCCAACCTTGTGAAGACTTACAGAAAACGTTTGAACTCTGTCATTGCCAACAAAGGATATATAACAAAGTATTGAGATGAACTTTTGTTATTGACCAAATACTTATTTTCCACCATAATTTGCAAATAAATTCTTTAAAAATCAGACAATGTGATTTTCTGGATTTGTTTTCTCATTTTGTCTCTCATAGTTGAGGTCTACCTATGATGTCAATTACAGGCCGGCCTCATCTTTTTAAGTGGGAAAACTTGCACAATTGGTGGCTGACTAAATACTTTTTTTCCCCACTGTATTATTACTTTTGTCAGATTCAAGTTATTTCTGTGACCACTGTGGGTTTTTCTTTCATTAAACGAGGGGTACCAACAATTTTGTCCACGTGTGTATGTAAATAAACGCGGACATAAACAGTGTATACAGTGCTGGCCAAAAGTATTGGCACCCCTACAATTCTGTCAGATAATACTCAATTTCTTCCAGAAAATGATTGCAATCACAAATGCTTTGGTAATAATATCTTCATTTATTTTGCTTGCAATGAAAAAACACAAAAGAGAATGAAAAAAAAGTCAAATCATTGATCATTTTACACAAATCTCCAAAAATGGGCCGGACAAAAGCATTGGCACCCTCAGCCTAATACTTGGTAGCACAACCTTTAGACAAAATAACTGCGAACAACTGCTTCCGGTAACCATCAATGAGTTTCTTACAATGCTCTGCTGGAATTTTAGACCATTCTTCTTTCGCAAATTTCTCCAGGTCCCTGAGATTTGAAGGGTGCCTTCTCCAAACTGCCATTTTGAGATCTCTCCACAGGTGTTCTATGGGATTCAGGTCTGGACTCATTGCTGGCCACTTTAGAAGTCTCCAGTGCTTTCTCTCAAACCATTTTCTAGTGCTTTTTGAAGTGTGTTTTGGGTCATTGTCCTGCTGGAAGACCCATGACCTCTGAGGGAGACCCAGCTTTCTCACACTGGGCCCTACATTATGCTGCAAAATTTGTTGGTAGTCTTCAGACTTCATAATGCCATGCACACGGTCAAGCAGTCCAGTGCCAGAGGCAGCAAAGCAACCCCAAAACATCAGGGAACCTCCGCCTTGTTTGACTGTAGGGACCGTGTTCTTTTCTTTGAAGGCCTCTTTTTTTTCCTGTAAACTCTATGTTGATGCCTTTTCCCAAAAAGCTCTACTTTTGTCTCATCTGACCAGAGAACATTCTTCCAAAAAGTTTTTGGCTTTCTCAGGTAAGTTTTGGCAAACTCCAGCCTGGCTTTTTTATGTCTCTGGGTCAGAAGTGGGGTCTTCCTGGGTATTCTACCATAGAGTCCCTTTTCATTCAGACGCCGACGGATAGTACGGGTTGACACTGTCGTACCCTCGGACTGCAGGGCAGCTAGAACTTGTTTGGATGTTAGTCGAGGTTCTTTAGCTACCATCCGCACAATCTTTTGTTGAAATCTCTCGTCAATTTTTCTTTTCCGTCCACATCTAGGGAGGTTAGCCACAGTGCCATGGGCTTTAAACTTCTTGATGACACTGCACACGGTAGACACAGGAACATTCAGGTCTTTGGAGATGGACTTGTAGCCTTGAGATTGCTGATGCTTCCTCACAATTTTGCTTCTCAAGTCCTCAGACAGTTCTTTGGTCTTCTTTCTTTTCTCCATGCTCAATGTGCTACACACAAGGACACAGGACAGAGGTTGAGTCAACTTTAATCCATTTCAACAGGCTGCAAGTGTGATTTAGTTATTGCTACCACCTGTTATGTGCCACAGGTAAGTAACAGGTGCTGTTAATTACACAAATTAGAGAAGCATCACATGATTTTTCAAAGGGTGCCAATACTTTTGTCTACTCCCTTTTTTTTGGAATTATATCCAATTTGGCTTTTTGACAATTCTTTTTGTGGTTTTCCATTGACGACAAATTAAAAGAAGATATTATTACCAAAGCATTTGTGATTGCAATCATTTTCTGGAAGAAATTGAGTATTATCTGACAGAATTGCAGGGGTTCCAATACTTTTGGCCAGCACTGTATGTTGTTCTATGATAATGGATGGACTACAATCTTTTAGTTCAAATACCACTTCTAAAACATTCCCCATCAGGCACAACTTGAGCTATCTCCTCATAGAATGTAAGCTCTTGCGAGCAGGGCCCTCATTCCTATTGTTTGATATGTTTATTTCTTTTATGTTTATTTGTCACATTGTAACCCCACCAGTATTAACGGGAATATTCACCTCCCCAGGAGAGCAAGGCAGTGTCACATCTCCAAATCAGGCTCCAAAGATAAAAGAAATAATCGATTCTGCCAGCATACTGCATAAAAGAAGGAATTTTCTTTTTATTAACAGTGCCAAAAAAATCCACCATATATCGACCCTCACAAGTGTATTTGTTCACATTCACCTTACTGCTAGTTTATTGTTGATATGTCATCAATTTATAAGCCGGCAATAAGATTTAATGAGAAATGTAATGTAGGCAAGTAATACAATGATCTGGTCAGCAAATTTTAAATGGGCTAATATTCTATTAACCACTGGAAAAGAAGCTGGCAACATTGTTAGTAAGATATTTGATACTTTTGCAAAGAGATCTGTAGTGTAACAAACCAATGCTAGTTTGTAGTCTCCATGCTTTCTGGGGATCTGTGAATAGACCAATAAGTTTGCAGTTTTGTCTCTTTTGCTCCCTCCCGCCTTCCATAGTTTGAAGGATGGAGCTGAATGGAGTGGTGAGTTACAGCTGCAAGCACTGCGATCTCTCTTAAATGTGTTTTAAAATGTCAATAATTGTTTTGTAATATGTGGAAAGTAATATGTGCTCTTTTTTCCCTATGTATTGATAGATTAATCAACTTGGAGGACACAGATTGGCTATTTGGACCTATGGAAATTCTGTGTACTGTTTACATATGCATGAATGGGGACATGTGTTTCACTTCTTGTGTATATTTTTGTTTTTGATGGAAGGAGACCTTTCAACCGAGGAAGGGTATATATATATATATATATATATATATATATATATATATATATACAGTCATATGAAAAAGTTTGGGCACTCCTATTAATCTTAATCATTTTTAGTTCTAAATATTTGGGTGTTTGCAACAGCCATTTCAATTTGATATATCTAATAACTGATGGACACAGTAATATTTCAGGATTGAAATGAGGTTTATTGTACTAACAGAAAATGTGCAATATGCATTAAACTAAAATTTGACCGGTGCAAAATTTTGGGTACCATTATCATTTTATTGATTTGAATACTCCTAACTACTTTTTACTGACTTACTGAAGCACACAATTGGTTTTGTAACCTCACTGAGCTTTGAACTTCATAGCCAGGTGTATCCAATCATGAGAAAAGGTATTTAAGGTGGCCAATTGCAAGTTGTTCTCCTATTTGAATCTCCTCTGAAGAGTGGCATCATGGGCTCCTCAAAACAACTCTCAAATGATCTGAAAACAAAGGTTGTTCAACATAGTTGTTCAGGGGAAGGATACAAAAAGTTGTCTCAGAGATTTAACCTGTCAGTTTCCACTGTGAGGAACATAGTAAGGAAATGGAAGACCACAGGGACAGTTCTTGTTAAGCCCAGAAGTGGCAGGCCAAGAAAAATATCAGAAAGGCAGAGAAGAAGAATGGTGAGAACAGTCAAGGACAATCCACAGACCACCTCCAAAGAGCTGCAGCATCATCTTGCTGCAGATGGTGTCACTGTGCATCGGTCAACAATACAGCACACTTTGCACAAGGAGAAGCTGTATGGGAGAGTGATGCGAAAGAAGCCGTTTCTGAAAGCACGCCACAAACAGAGTCGCCTGAGGTATGCAAAAGCACATTTGGACAAGCCAGCTTCATTTTGGAAGAAGGTCCTGTGGACTGATGAAACAAAGATTGAGTTGTTTGGTCATACAAAAAGGCGTTATGTATGGCGTCCAAAAAACACAGCATTCCAAGAAAAACACTTGCTACCCACTGTAAAATTTGGTGGAGGTTCCATCATGCTTTGGGGCTGTGTGGCCAATGCCGGCACCGGGAATCTTGTTAAAGTTGAGGGTCGCATGGATTCAACTCAGTATCAGCAGATTCTTGAGAATAATGTACAAGAATCAGTGACGAATTTGAAGTTACGCCGGGGATGGATATTTCAGCAAGACAATGATCCAAAACACAGCTCCAAATCTACTCAGGCATTCATGCAGAGGAATAATTACAATGTTCTGGAATGGCCATCCCAGTCCCCAGACCTGAATATCATTGAACATCTGTGGGATAATTTGAAGCGGGCTGTCCATGCTCGGCAACCATCAAACTTAACTGAACTGTAATTGTTTTGTAAAGAGGAATGGTCAAAAATACCTTCATCCAGGATCCAGGAACTGATTAAAAGCTACAGGAAGCAACTAGAGGCTGTTATTTTTGCAAAAGGAGGATCTACTAAATATTAATGTCACTTTTCTGTTGAGGTGCCCATACTTTTGCACCGGTCAAATTTTGGTTTAATGCATATTGCACATTTTCTGTTAGTACAATAAACCTCATTTCAATCCTGAAATATTACTGTGTCCATCAGTTATTAGATATATCAAATTGAAATGGCTGTTGCAAACACCCAAATATTTAGAACTAAAAATTATTAAGATTAATAGGGGTACCCAAACTTTTTCATATGACTGTATATATATATATTGGGGCAGATATGAGCTATGTTTTTATACCTGAGGAAGCACTTGGTTTGAGAGTGAAATGCGTTGTATATGCTTTTGTATTTAGACATGTTTTTTTATAACATTTTTATTGTTTGGTTGGATATAGGCTTTTTTAGTCTATTTTTACTTGGAGTTTGAAATAAAACTTGGAGAGAGCTAATCACCAACGTATATTTCCATTTTTTTACCTAATAATGTATTTGGGGTTATTTTAAACCTACAGCATTCCTGTTTGGTTTTTTTTTTCTTTCTTTCTCCATAAAACATTATGGCCACTCAGAGTTCTGTTTTAACCCAATGTCACACAAAAGCTTAGGTGTTTTATTCACCCTACAAAACAGAAACATATGGGATAGTCTATAGGCCTCTGTTGAGGACAGGATGGGAGACAATCCTAATACCTTATCCCAGTACCCATCAGATATAACCCCCAGCTCAGCCTCTCACTTAACTCTGAGAGTCAACTGGTGTGTCCGAAGATAGGGAAATACCAGTTGGTGATACACAAATGAAATGGTTCCCTTCTTACTGTCCTCCTCAGCCAGGAAGTCCAGAATGGGATTCATTTGGGTGAGCTTGGACATATTCCAAATCTGACATTCAAAGACATGACGGAGCTGTAAAAGTCTATAAAAGTAGGACTGCAACAAATCAGATTCTGACCAAAGTTGGTCGAGGGAACAGAACTGTCCCTAGTCATGTAACTGGTGTAGGAATCTAATACCTTTGGCTTGCCAAAGGGAGAACCCATTCAACCGGAAAAACTCTACAAGTATAGGGTTACACCATAGTGGCATGTATCTTGTTGGAATGTCAACAGACAAAAGGGTTTTAAGCTTTTCCCAAACCCTAATCATAAGCGTGTGAGTCATAAGCATACACCTAGCAGCCATCTCTGTTATGCAAGCCTCCAATGCGCTTAGAATGGGTTCCATTCCCATTACATTCCAGCTCTTAAATTGTTGGGTGTCTCTGCACCTTATAGAATAGTTTCAGTGAGAGCCAAATTGGGGAGTTATGAATAAGATATAGGAGTTGAGACATCAGTGCCATCTTATTTAAATCACCCTGCCCCACCAGAGATCAACCATGTGTTGACCTTACTATGAAATTTAACAAGCAGAAATGCAAGGTTATCCTCCTGATAGTTATATGGGGCTGTATTTACCTAATTATAAGACCTGCTAAGCAGTGGCATAACATGAAAGGGTGCACAGGGTACAGTTGCCCCTGGGGCAGGAGTGTTAGATAACCCATAAGGTGTCTTTTCCCAAAATGAGGAGACCAGGTCTATAAATGATACATTACACATGGAGGGCCTGATACTAATTTTGCATTGGGGCCCAGGAACTTTATGTAATGCCTCTAATTCTCAGGCCCAGATTTTTATTTTTATTATTATATCTTTTTACATAATGCCATACCTGACAAAAGCCCAAGTGACCATAATATACACGGTCAAGCAAAAGGGTAACGATGTTTTGAACTTTTGACTTTCAGGCTCCATATTTCTCTATCCACTACAGCTTCAAATGTGAGACTACCATCATTATTTAGCATATGATTCTTGTCATGTAACTGCATTGTTACTGTTTTGCTTCTAAAAATCTAAATTTTAATTTTTATTATTTTGTAAATCCAGCTTTGGCTTTCAACACTGCCTGAATCCTTCTGGGCATGCTCTCGATCTGATTCAAGCATGTCTTGACTGAAATCTGATCCCAGGTCTCTTCTACACATTCCTGATGCCTGAAAGTCAAAATTTCAAAACATTGCTACCCTTTTGCTCATCAGTGTAGGAGATCCAGGTACACTGGATTGTAAATACAGTGCAAATACATGCAACCAAGCAGACAAAACACAAGAAAAAAAAACTATCTATGAGCACAGTCAGTAAAGCTGCTTTCTGTCTGTGAATAATATCACATCTGTAATCTGGAAAGAGCTGGACGTAGAGAGGATACCCAGTGGAGGTGAGACAAGGTGAGTATCAATGTTTGTTATTTTTCCTAACGCCCCTAGACCTCCACTTAGTATACTCGGGGGAGAACAATAATTCACCGAAACAAATCCAGGGGGACAACCTCACGAATATCCATTGAAGCAAATTTTATAAGGTTTGCACATCTCTACTAATGAAGCAGCCCTTGTCATTATACTGTGTGGGGCCACTGTGGAGTATTATAATGTGTGGAGCCACTGTGGAGTATTATACTGTGCGGGGACACTGTGGGTTATTATACTGTGTGGGGGCCACTGTGGAGCATTACACTGTGTGTGGGCCACTGTGGAGCTTTATACTGTGTGGGGTCGCAGTGAAGCATTATACTGTGTGGGGACGCAGTGGAGCATTAGTACTGTGGGGGCTGCTCTACAGTATTATACTGTGTGGGGACACTGTGGAGCATTTTCTACTGTGTAGGGGGCACTGGAGAACATTATATATTCTGTGTGGGGGCCACAAGACAGGAAACTGTACGATACATCAGGGAGGAGACGGGCACACAAATTTTGCCAATATGGGACCCCAAAATTTCTGATGGTAGAATAGAATGAAAGGCAGAATAAATGGAAGGTTGCAGTCAAATAAGAGGCAGAATATAGTTGGGAAATTTATTTTTCAAATGCGACTAAGTATAGTAAAGGGGGGTCCCTGGCAAAATTCTCCTCCAAAAGTGGTTGCTACCTGCAGAAACCACTGCACTATATCATTCAATTTGGCAGTCCCCATAACAACCAAATTATGTCTTAAGAATAGTTAATGTATTAACCTTGTGTGATGAAAGCATGGCAGAATTTTTCCTATTTTTTTTTTATTGCTTAATGTATTTGTTCCTAAACTAAAACATGTGTTGTTGAATGGTGATAATAAGTTGACCCCCATAAAAAAGCCTTTGTAGTTAACACATCTTCAGTAAAACTCGATAAAATTAAAATTGTCCACAGATACTTGAATAACTTTGTTATGTAGAAATATTGTTTATTTACAAGGTGTTTTCTCCAGTTTCAGGAAGCAGAACCTGATATCTAACACAAACTGCATCATTATGCTTCCTTCATGAATGTTACATTCTAGAAGAGAAATACTGTATCATGTTATCCTAAAATAATACTTTCTAATAATACTCAATTTAAAAAGCTAATGTCCTTCCAAGAAGCCGCAGTTAGGACATATTCTCAGAATGATTATTCAAGGTAACTAGTGTTGTCTGGGTCAAATGAGATATTAATTTCATACAGATGGTTCAAGCAGAAAAATAAATTCATTATATGCAATAATATAATTATAGTTAATCATTTAAAGGGACTCTTTCAGGTCCAAAATGCCACACAAACAATTACATACAAAATTATGTGGTGTAGGGTCCTTTAATACAAGCATAAACATACCTTTGTAGCCCCAAACTGATGAAGCAAAGTAGAGATAATATTTTTATTGATATATAGAAATCAGTCTGTAAGTGGATCAGGAGCAGGGTCTGATTTGCCACCTTCACCAACAGGCACCCAAATGTGCATCTGCTCTCCTTTAGAATAACCTCCCATTGCATCATTGCTGTCTGTAAGCAAAATCTGGTAATCTGTCCATTGCTTAATCAGTTTGTCACTGAAAAGGTAAGTTTCTGCTCCTATGAAAGGCTCATGTTCTACACTATTATGGGCTTGGGAGGCATTCTGGACCTGACAAACTCCTTTCAAGGTATTGGAGGTCTTAATATATACAGTGGGGAAAAAAGTATTTAGTCAGCCACCAATTGTGCAAGTTCTCCCACTTAAAAAGATGAGAGAGGCCTGTAATTGACATCATAGGTAGACCTCAACTATAAGAGACAAAATGAGAAAAGATATCTAGAAAATCACATTGTCTGATTTTTTAAGAATTTATTTGCAAATTATGGTGGAAAATAAATATTTGGTCACCTACAAACAAGCAAGATTTCTGGTTCTCACAGACCTGTAACTTCTTCTTTAAGAGGCTCCTCTGTCCTCCACTCATTACCTGTAGTAATGGCACCTGTTTGACATTGTTATCAGTATAAAAGACACCTGTCCACAACCTCAAACAGTCACACTCCAAACTCCACTATGGTGAAGACCAAAGAGCTTTGGAAGGACACCAGAAACAAAATTGTAGACCTGCACCAGGCTGGGAAGACTGAATCTGCAATAGGCAAGCAGCTTGGTGTGAAGAAATCAACTGTGGGAGTAATAATTAAAAAATGGAAGACATACAAGGCCACTGATAATCTCCCTCGATCAGGGGCTCCATGCAAAATCTCACCCTGTGGGGTCAAAATGATCACAAGAACGGTGAGCAAAAATCCCAGAACCACACGGGGGGACCTAGTGAATGACCTACAGAAAGCTGGGACTAATGTAACAAAGGCTACTGTCAGTAACACACTATGCCGCCAGGGACTCAGATCCTGCAGTGCCAGACATGTCCTCCTGCTTAAGCCAGTACATATCCGGCCCATCTGAAGTTTGCTAGAGAGCATTTGGATGTTCCAGAAGAGTATTGGGAGAATGTCATATGGTCAGATGAAACCAAAGTAGAACTGTTTGGTAGAAACACAACTCGTCGTGTTTGGAGGAGAGTGAATGCTGAGTTGCATCCAAAGAACACCATACCTACTGTGAAGCATGAGGGTGGCAACATCAAGCTTTGGGGCTGTTTCTCTGCAAAGGGACCAGGACGACTGATCCGTGTACATGAAAGAATGAATGGGGCCATGTATTGTGAGATTTTGAGTGCAAACCTCCTTCCACCAGCAAGGGCATTGAAGATGAAATGTGGCTGGGTCTTTCAGCATGACAATGATCCCAAGCACACCGCCAGGGCAACAAAGGAGTGGCTTCGTAAGAAGCATTTCAAGGTCCTGGAATGGCCTAGCCAGTATCCAGATCTCAACCCCATAGAAAACCTTTGGAGGGAGTTGAAAGTCTGTGTTGCCCAGCGACAGCCCCAAAACATCACTGCTCTGGAGGAGATCTGCATGGAGGAATGGGCCAACATACCAGCAACAGTGTGCGCCAACCTTGTGAAGACTTACAGAAAACGTTTGAACTCTGTCATTGCCAACAAAGGATATATAACAAAGTATTGAGATGAACTTTTGTTATTGACCAAATACTTATTTTCCACCATAAGTTGCAAATAAATTCTTTAAAAATCAGACAATGTGATTTTCTGGATTTGTTTTCTCATTTTGTCTCTCATAGTTGAGGTCTACCTATGATGTCAATTACAGGCCTCTCTCATCTTTTTAAGTGGGCGAACTTGCACAATTGGTGGCTGACTAAATACTTTTTTTCCCCCACTGTATATCAATGTTTCTGTATTTACAGTGTTGCAGTATTTATGTAGCATGATATCTTATTAAAGAACACACAAGAAAGCTAATTAAAAGCCTTTGAAATAGCCAAGGTAATATTTAGTGCCACATTTTATTAAAGAGTTAAGTGTCAAACTTTGCTACATCTGTAATGATCAAAAACAATGTAATGTGCAAGAGGGACACTAAAGCACATTTACATCTAAAAAGGAATCAAATATTCCAACTTATTTAAGAACTAGACATAACATTTAGGGTATTAAGAGCAAACAAGATTAGTTTTTATCCATAATTTATATAGGGAAGACAATTTCATATAATGTAGCACAAATGTATAATAAAAATTTAGAGCCCCGGGGCATGTTCTGAAAATCGTGCTATGATTATTGCCAGCATACTTTTGTGATATAACAAATATTTTTTTATTATAACTTAAAACCCTTGAGGTACATTATCATACTCATAATAATCATCATAATTTTATTTGACTCACTATGGAAAAGTTGAACGTGAGAAAAGTCAATTTATACAACTAATGAAACTAATTATAGAACATCCTTACAGATACTTCTTACAGATTTGGGGTACGGCTATAGGGACTAGTTTTGCCTTCTATTTACCCCGCTTTCTACATGTGTGAATGGAAACACAATGCAATCAACCCAAAATGTGTGCCTGAAAATAGCTTGGTCCTCTCTCAAATTTCTGTTGCTCGTATAGTGCCATCATATTCTGCAGTGCTTTACAGACATTGTCAACATTCAGTACTCATAATGTAAATTCCCTCCAGACTTAACTGATTCTACAGTAGATACCTGGAATAAACTCACAGAAGCATAAGGAGAACATACAAAGTCCATACAGAAGTTGCCTGGATCCCAGCGTTGCCAGGCAACAGTCCTAACCATTGATCAACCATGCTCTAGCAATTGTTTATATAATGGTGCAGACACTTTTCTGATATTGTTGCTAAAATTTGTGAGAAAAGCTACCATATTCATACAGCTGCATATGCTTAAGAATTGCTTAATACACTATAAAGCAGTCAATTGTCTGGCAGTTGAGTCAGCATTTAATGGACAACAAACATCTTACAATCCTTATCACCTTTGGTAAGAGGTATATAAAAATCACTAAACAAGTAAAACAATGTGATTAAACTATAAAAGTTGCAATAAACTCTTGAGTCAGTTTTCACATTAAATGAATGATACTTGATTATATAGTGCTCATTCATATGTACTTTACAATATTGGTCCTTTTTTTAAAGAGCTATCAAGGTGAAAGTATATTAATATTTTATAATCTTACTATTTATTTACACATCATGTGTTTCTTTATTAACTGTCATTGCTGTTTAATGTATTTATCACATACTTCACATATCTAACCCTAAAGTAAGCTGCTACCCTGAACTGAATTACCAGACAACCTGTCTAATTTCTGGAATGTCCACTGTATTACAGAACGTGAATGGATTTAAATGCATCTATATCTACATCTTACCTTTCTTATTTAGTTTTAAAGGGAACCAGTGAAAATCATCACCAGTGGAATCATGAAAATGCAGTCCAAGAGGGGCTGAGAGGATTGACATATAGTTTTGTGGGAAAAGATTTATTGTAACTTGCCATATATCCATTGTCATATATCTATTGGGTGGTCCCCTCTATGACTGTCTATAGACACATAGCTGTCAGTCACTACTGTGACCACTCACTGGATTTAATTACCTTTTTTAAACTAGTTTCCTTCCTGTGGCACACTATTACATCAGCGACAGGAACCTGTTCCCGCAAACTGATGTAATTGTATGTCATGAAGATGGCACCAGCCGCTGTCATCCTACTGTAACAGCTGCGATTGATGAAAACACAGATAGCAGCCGTTTAACTATAATAATGATGGAGGCATCTATGGGGTCTCTTTGTGTTTGCTGCTCCCATCGGTTGAAGTGACATTGACAGGGTCTACTGAAGGTCCCCACATCACCCTCATAAGCCTCGGTATAAAACTTTGCCAACGTCAATTTTTTATACAGAGGCCTTTACTTTCAGTTTTCAATATTGTAATATACAGAAATGCAGAAGCATTGTCATGTATTACTGTGACAATCGCGCTACCTTGTATTCATGTAAAAAATGAAATAAAAATAAAAATAAATAAATAGCTATTTTCCCAATATTATAATATAATATTGTGTATAATATAATATACCCTTTATATAAAAATAGAATGTTATTTGGCCTGTGCGGTAAACATCATAAAAAAGCACACAACAAAACAACAAAATTGCTGTTTATTGGTAAACAGAATATGATCAAAAAGTCATATAATGGTATCAATAGAAAAGACAGATGTTCCCACTAAAAACACAGCTATGATAATGGAAAAATAAAAGGAATCATGGTTCTTTATGGTGCCAGTAAAACATATTATTTTTGCCAAATAAGTGATTTTATTACAGCTACAGTAGTATCTGTAACATAAAAACCCAATATAAACTTGGTATCAACTTGGTACTGACTGGCAGAATAAAGTTAACGTATCATTTATGATGCCCAGTGTACCATGCTAAATTTAAAACATAAAAAAAGGATGGCAAAAATGACTTTTTTTTTGCCAAGCGCTAAAAAGAGGAGTTAAGACAATTTGATCAATACACTTAAAGAGGACCTTTCACATCCTCATGTATATGCTGTTTTACATACCGCTAGAAAGCAGACAGCGCGCTGACTTCAGCGCGCTGTTTGCTTTCCCGTTATGTGGCCGGGGGCTGGAGCTATCGGTGCCGGTAGTTCTGTGCCCCATCGTCAGAAGGGAGTTTCTGACAGTCTAGCTGAGCTCAGCGTCATCACTGGGCGGTAAGGAACGCCCCCTCTGACTGTACAGGCTATGGATGAGGACTGTCAGGGAGGGCGCAGCGCAGCTAGACTGTCAGAAACGCCCTTCTGACGATGGGGCACAGAACTACCGGCACAGATAGCTCCAGCCTCGAGCCACATAATAGGAAAGCAGACAGTGCGCTGAATTCAGCGCTCTGTATGCTTTCTAGCAGTATGTAAAACAGCATATACATGAGGACATGAAAGGTCCTCTTTAATGTTTCTGATTATGGTGCAATAGAAAAGTAAAACTCATTGTGCAAGAAACAAGCACTAATATAACTATGTCAACATAAAAATGAAAAATTTATGGCTTTTATAGTGTAACAATGGAATAAGCAAAATAGGTGCAGTGTCTTTAAGTATCAAACTAGTCCGCATCCTTAACAGGCTAAGCATATACATTGGTCCCGGTCACCTAAAGTGGACATCCAAAGAATAAAAAAAATTTGGAACTGCTTCTTGATCAGCAAAGAAAAAGAGTATAATATTTATTAATGAAAACTTAATGACACGTTTATACAGAACACTGTTCACTGTACAGTCAGTCACCAACCTGTGAAGGTATGTTACCAGGTGTAAGCATATACAATGTGTAACATAAATGAAATGTGGGATGATCAAAATATTTGAATGTGTTCTTGAATGATTTTTGATCAACAATAAAATTACTGGTTTGGGTATTTGACAAATTTTTACAGTATACAATAAGTGGTGTGAAGAACCAAAGTCAACAAGTGCATGTCAAGCTTGTAAAGTAGTTGGAAAGCTCTGGTTGTTGTCACATGTAGCACAGTAACTAGTTTTTAACAAGTCACAGAGCAGTACAACTGTGATTCAAGGAGACACATCTACAAGCATACATTTAACCCAGTATGTGTGATGTTATTGTTTTCAAGGTCCCCTTTGGCAACTAGTAGGGATGGGTGAACCAATTTGTTTAGAACAGGATTGGACCTGAAATTTCCAAAAATTTCAGGTTCGCCCGAACATAAAATTTTTGTGGTTCGTCACCCACAAAACACTATTATGCTTTGGGGTGTCCTCATACCATAGAGTGTAATAATTGGAGGCCCAGGGGAGGTGAGTAAAAATAACAAACACTTATACACATCTTGCCTCACCTCTCCTGAGTGTTCAATGGTCCCTCGGCAACTTCTTCAGACCTGTTCCAGACCTCTTCCAGCCTCTGGCTGATGTGATGCACCTGGGTCACTGTTGAAGAGCAATTGGGCCTTGGTGGCCTAGAGTAAGCCGAAGTCTAGAAGAGGCGAGGATACCCAGGAGAGGTGAGGCAAGGTGAGTATAAGTGTTTATTATTTTCCTTCACATCCCCTGGGCCTCCACATATTATACTCTAGGGTCTGAGGAGACTGCATAGTATAATAATGGCACTTACGGTTCTCTCTGAAAGAGTTTTGCCAAAAACAAACTGGAGGGCCAATGCTCATGAATATTCGTTGAAATGAATCTTTTGAGGTTCACCCATCTCTATCAACTAGGAATCTTAATGTCTGTGTCATCTTTGAATGTGACTCACATTGTCAACACTTGCACTTACCTTCCAATTGTTTAAGGCCCATACCAATGACTTTATCTCAATGCAAAGGCCAACAGTTTCTGGAACTTGAATGGGCTATGGGCAAGATATATCATCCACTTTCAATTCCCAAAAAGTCAACCCTGAATCTAACAGAATTCATATAGATATAGGGCTAAGGCAGCAAGTGGAATCTTAGTGCCAAATGAAGAGAAGCCTAGTTGACACTTTGCCTCTGTGAAAATAAATGCACTATTACTGACCTAGTTGTGTTAATAATAGAAACCAAAGAGATGCTTTCCGCATGATAAAGTGCTATAATGTACGCAAGAGTTTACTTAGCCCAAATTCATAGTTTTTGTTTTACTTGTATTCCTGTACATTTATAGACATCCTCCATGTATTCCTCTTTGGTATCAAGTATTCTTATGACAACAAAATATGCATTTTTGGGGAAGTGATTTAACTACTTTGCATTTGCTGCACAATGCTAAAGCTGTGTGGCCTTTATTTTTCAGATAGATTCCACAATTCCCCCTGAACAAATATTTCATAAAACAATTTTGCAGTTCCTGCTATCATAAGTACCATAAAACTAGTGTGGAGTCAGGTTGAATTACCCTATGGAAATGTAATTACTTCACAGATGGGGTAGTAAAATTTACATGAGTAATGATAATGAGATTAAAAATCCTCTAATATCTACTTAGTATGGTCTGTTGTCTTGTAAAATTATCCTCAGAGGAAAAGTGTTCTCTGGCAGTCTGCTGGCAATATAAAGTTGTAGGATATAAGAGTGCCTGCAGGTTTTAGAACTATCATGAAATGATTTGTCATGTCCTGCAGGATGTCATTGTTAACTTGATCTGACAATCTAAGCACAATTCTAAGAAGCTTTTGGTTTGTAGTACATTTGCAGATAAACTCAGTTTCAGACTGAATCCATAAATATTGGTATGTGGTGCAGTAGCTACTGAGGGGAATGTATGTCACAAAATTCACCTCTCTTCTGGTATAAAAATGGAGCAATGTTTGGTGCACAAAAAGGTGTACCAAAAATAGGTGGGGATATATGAAAAGTGGGCAAAGCTCCAACAGTCTGAGAGAAATATTATAATTGATACTAGGAAGTTATTATAGCTGACTTCTATCTAGAATTTCAAATTCTGAATTGTGGATCTCTTGCCATTGCAGCTGATGATTAAAGGGATTGTGTCACCAAAAATTACCTATTTTTTAAACCAGATTTTTATCTAAAACATGTTTTTAAGAACATATTTTTAAAAATGTACTATATCTTACAACTGTTACTCTGGCCACCAATCCTAATAATAGACTTAAACTTGCAAATTATCTAGGGATTTTCATTGTAGCAGTCAACTCATTTACATCACAAATAAGAGAGACAGAATCACAATAGACAATAACACCTCTACAAGTAATACCCACATTTTCCCATCACTGTATCCACTACTGACAATAGATGATGTCACAGCTTATCCTCTCCTGCTCTCTGCACAGAGCATGTCTAGAAAACATTCCCAGTGAGTTGGTTCCAGACTATTGCTGCCTATGTCCATTACCATGCTGTAAAGTATATCACTAAATGTAAATGAAGATGGCAGCCCCCATAATCATGGACAGATAATAAAAAATTCACAATCTGTAAATAAAAAACACCTTATAGATCTAGAATGGAGATTGTAAGAAAGGCCTCTTCGTCCAATTTAAGTACCTATTCTCAAAAATGCTCTTCTGGATGAATGGGCAGAAATTACCCCAGATTTACTCCAACATTTTGTAGAACGCCTTCCCAAAAGAGTGAAAGCTGTTTAACCGCAAAGGGGAATCAACTCCATACTAATGTCTGTGGGTATAATGTTTAGATGTCTTTTTTACTTATAATTTATAACCCCTTTTAGTTTTTAAGGGGACAGTTACTTTTCTCAAAAAAATGATATGTTGCGCGTTCACTCAAATTACCTTTTATGTAATTTTCAATTTTTATGTAAGGATTTGAACCAATTCTTATGGCATAGGGGACATTTAGAAATTTACAAATGCTTTTTTTTCTCAGCACTGCTTGTTCTATTTTATTTTTAGTATGCACTTCAATTTGTGCAAAAACACTTGGAATTCCTTGGAAGTGGAGAGGTTCACAGTGGCTGTAGTGTATAACGGAAGACAGGCTAAAAATTTTACTGCTCAAGTGCATGAAAGCTGGAAGATGCATCTCATTCCTCTTAGTGTAGATGCTTGTCGCAGAAGATTATAAAAATAACCTAAAGTGGTGGACCAGGCACAAGTGAAGAGGCAGTTAAACAAACTTGCACTCAAATACATCAATGCAAGAGCTGCCCTCTCAGACCTTGTCAGCAAAGCTGGACCGAATGGTTAAAAGCAGTTCTACAGTAGTTGAGGGCTGCATTGTAAAAAATGAATAATGTATGCCTACTGTAAAATTTTAAGAATACAGATAAGTCTTCCTCTATCTTTCCTCTTGGCTAGACAGGTCACGATATGACATGTTAGACCCCTAGTGATCAACTGATATATGTTAGGAATTTGACAGCAACTTCATTTCTCCTACAAGGCTACCAAAATGGTAGAAATTAGATAGTAGACGCTGAAACCAAAAAGTGTCCTATACAAAAATGAGAAAAAAAATGAGGGTCTTAACTTGGATTAATTCCTAGTAAATTAAAATGCCTAGTAAATAATTACAGCAAATGTAGGAATGGGGGAAATGAAGGTGAGGGGAGGGGAGAAGGTTAAAGGAGGGAGGAATGGGATTAAACGGGGTCGGGGTTAAGGAACTGGGCCTACTCTCAACTGACCCTGCAGAGACCTCAGGACTCCATCAAAACCCGGTAGTCCTGCATCCCCTGAAACATAATCCAGGCAGAAATGAATGTGTCAAGCGTATTTCTGAGGGATGCCAAAGTGAGGGGAAGTAGATTTCCAGTGGGCCGCCCTACTGTTTAAGGGCGGATTTGCGGTAGGTCAAAAACATAAAGTAGAAAAAAGGCTGGGGACCTGAAAAACTTTTGTCAGTACACAGTGCACTCTGACCCAATAGGACCCAATAATTACATGTAGGGGATCCAGGCCTGATTAGAGTGAAAATCCTTCACTTGCAACACATGTACACCTCGCCATGAGCAGAAAGGGTCTAGATACATACCCTGACTGCAAGGGTAGGCCTAATGGTCTGAGGCACGCTTAGGTCATCAGAAGGGAGGAATCCAACCTGGGGAGAGAGGATAGGGGGATTCCCTTGGCAGACTGCTCCAAAGTCACCCATTGCTTGATTGACATATGGCGGCACCAGTCCAACACTGTTTGAAGGAGTGCGGCATCGCAATACTTCCTAATGTGCAGGAGTCCCCCCAGTGTTTTGGAAAGAAATAAGAGCTATTTAGCCAATGTAGCTGGTTTGTTAGCCCAGATAAATTTTGTCAGGTCACAGGAAAGTGCCGTAAAGTAAGTTGAGGGTACACGTATGCGGAATATCTGAGGTGGGACCAATGTGGAGGTGAGGGAAATATTAAGAGCCTCCGAATTCTGATGGTTTATCTTAAAGTTGGCTTTCTGTTGGAAGGTATACAGTTCCTGCAGTAGAGCCGGAAAAGCTGATTGGGGATCTGACAAGAAAAAGAGGAGGACGTCAGCATAGGTGGCAACCTTAAGGTCCTGGTTCCCCAGCAAGAAAAACCCTGTCTATGGATTTGTCCTAATCCTCGGCAGTAAGGGGTTCAAGCGTCAAGACAAAGATCGGGGAGAGAGGGGGGAAAACCAGATGCATCCCATTTTTGATTAGAAAACAGGGGGATGCACCCCATTAACCTGCACCGAGGCTGATGCTAAAGAGTAGAGGGCTGTAACCCATGTCTACATAATGGGGCCCAAGCCAAAGTGCTACAGAACTGAAAATAGAAGGGACCAACTCATCCTATCGAATGCCTTTTCAGCATGCGTAGAAAGTAGACAGAGTGGGAGAGATTTTATCTGAGCATAGTAGACGGCGTTTATGATTTTTGTGGTATTGTCTCTGGCTTCCGGTGACATAACAAACCCCACTTCATCTAGGTGAATCAGCCCGGACAGAAACAGCGCCAAATGTGTCACCAGTACTTTCGCGAATATTTTAAGGTTGAAGTTTAACAGAGCGAAAGCTAGAGCATAGCATAGGGTCCTTGCCCTCCTTATGAATGACAAAGATAAGGGTGCTAGACATGTCCAGTGGGTGTCGCCATTCAGCGAATTGAACACACGTACCATATATCTAAAAAGAATGTCGGATAATGCCTTATAATAGGAGGCTGGAAGGCCATCCGAGCCTGTAAATTTAGTATTTTTATGTAATGATGACTTATCTCATAGAGAAAGCCTGTAAGTTTCCCAACCTCCACCAATACAGGGAGACTGACTTCTCTCCCTACATACAAACTCACACTTCACTATCTATGTCGGTGGAGTATGGCTTTCTCTATGAGTTCTGGCTCTAAACAACTTTTTACATGAAAATACTGAAACACAACTCATAAAAAAATTATATATCCCGCTCAGCGTCGTCCTCGTTGCCATATGCTGCCCTTAGATAGGGGAACATAGGAGATCTGAACTGCTTTAATGAAACTGTTAGCTGTAAAGTATTAATATGCTGCATACTCTATCGAATTCCCTAACATCACACACAGATTAACTTTGAACTGTATAGGATTCATTATATACATTAGAAGTAATATACCATGCAATTACAGTATCATGAAATACCATTACCCTTCTGGACTGCTTTTATAATATTCCATATTGGTAATCAACGCTTAGTTGCAGTAAGTATCTACTATAGAAAATCAATATTTTTGCTCTTTTTGATGTCTTAAATTGTCTTATTAAAACTCACATTAACACACTTTGAAACGAATGCTTTGAAGGTCACGAAGAAGAATATCACTGAAATATAATCTACTATATGTAAGGTCTGTATCTGACTAGACTGCGAAAATGTGTTCCCAACGTCATCCAGGGTATTTGTGACACATCAGTAAATCCGATTTAAGTCTAGTCCTTGGAAAAACCAGGCTTTATGCTTGGTGCAATGATAGTTATAATGACTTTAGGATTAGAAAGAACATGAAACAGATAATATATTTTTACATCAGTTATTATATTATTGCGCATGATTTTAGCTTCACACAATTTGTGTACTTTATTTGTAATGATGGTAGTAAACTTTTGATACTGTAGTATTGATTGCTGTATAACAAGACATCATATAGTGACAATTACAGTCATTTATGCTCCTTTCCATTACATAGGAAACTAACTACAGTAAGGCTACCTGAATTTAACTCAGGTAAAAGTGATGCTGTATTTTCATGCTTATGGGTCCTATTTTCTTTAACAGATGTTAAACACATGAACTTGTCTCTTAACTCTCTGAGTTTATCACATTGAATATTTCATGCTATACTACAAAACAGTAAGAGATATATTAAATATGACACATAGACAACTTAACACGAAACAATAGTATATGCTATAATGTTATTCATGTGTGGTGATGGCATTCCCTTCATATATTATCTGCATATTTTTTTTGTCTTCTTATTATGGTAATTCTTCATTGCCATGCATCAAGAACTCTCTGCTGCAAGCAAATGCAGTAGGATTTACAATCCTATGAAGAACCAACGGTAATACATATTGATTCCTTCTTTAGTCATGAAGCAGACGCTACATGATATCATAGAATCAGATGAATATTCTGCTACATGTGAAAGCGGGTAAGAATACATAACCATGTATTCAATCAGCGAATGTATATACTTGTGTGAAGGGAGACAGCGAATTCTGTAAACAATCTTCTGAGGACATGGCTTGACATCTACCATGCTCTGGAGTCCAAAATACCATAAGGCTACTACAGCAGCATGTGTGAGTTGTGGTAAGAAATGTGGAACTACCCCAAACCAATACAATCATCCACGCCTTCCTATGAAAGAAAAAGACATTCAAGCAACCTTGAGATCACTGCAAAAAGTCTAATATGGTTGACGGTGATTTTAGTACGGCTTGCTGGCAATGTTGTCCAGTCCTAACCTAAGTGTGGTGTCTCCATGTAATTAGAAAAACTAATAGGGTGTCCAGATCACACCCTGGGAATTTATACAGGAAATACTCCAATTTCAAATAGTTAGCATGTGTCCACATACATTAAACAATAGTACAACTGAAGTGGGCAAGGTACTATATATACTAAATATGGAATTTAAAGGGAGTCTATCACTGCCCCCAGCTACTTTAAACCGCTCCCATAGTGCTGTAGATGCCGTTAGCAGAATAAAAACCATATCTTTCTTAGGTTTTAGTGCTCCAGAGATGGGGAGAAAAAGCACTTTTATTCTTTATTCAAATGAGGATCTTGGAGCACAGGGTGAGTTTTCTTCTATTACTGAGCACTGCTGCATCATCACTAAACACAGCCATCCTGCATTAAGCTCATCCCCTGGGCAGTGGGAGGATCAAATGACACTGTGAGGATCAACTCACACTGGGCGGTTAAAGACTCCCTTTAACTGCTGAAGATTTTGTCTGCTACAATTCAGTTTCCTTTATTGTAGACTCATCTGACTCAGAGCATGCATGCATTTAAGCAGAGACTTCAGATTGGTAAACTGGCCTCTTTTTTTGTTATTTTTCATAGACTTGAGAGACACTTAGCACTTCCACTGTCAGTGATATTATAGCAGAGCATTTGCCCTGAAAATGGCAACCCCAATACCACAGGAACCTAAGCCCTATACTCTCTCATGATTATAGGGTCAAATTGGAAAAATACTAGAACATTTCAAGGACCCTGCTTTTTACCCTGGTCCCAGAAACTAATGTTTTTGGGTGACACTTCCTGCTATAACACTTCTATATGATTTCTTTGATTTTATTTAGTTTAAATTTGATTAAGATGTCTCTATTTTCTCGATTTATTATCCTGTTACTTTAATAACTTTTTGAAAAAAATATAGAGGTATTTTCAAATCTATTCCAAATTTTTCCTTCCTGGAGTAAATGATGATGAATATGGTATGGGTACAGACCAAGTCCTATCCTGCTCTGTGGCATCTGAACAATGTGGAGCGGAATCCCCCACTGAAGTCAAATGAGTGACACATACATCTGTATTTTATGTAGCTCTACAGTATGCAGGGCCATATCACCAGGTTTATTATATTATTAGTAAATAAGGCCCAGTAACACAACACTATGAAGGAAGTTGGCCCCTAATGGTGATTGAAGGTAGTGAGAATTTTATCATTTAACACTATTTGTATACAGGGGATTCAAAGCTAAGTATCAGAAGAAAAGTGCACCTAAATTAATTAGCACAGAATTTGAGAATTTAATAATGTGAAGATAAAATATTTCTACTACTACTACTACTGGAAATATTAACACTAATAACTAATTAGGTACTTTAGTGTATACCAACTTACGCTAGGTTAATACCAGTGTTCAGGTTTCCGTTCTTCAGGTCTGCTTGGGGATCTGAAAAATGGAAACCCAATCCACTGAAAAAGAGGTTACCCGCGGAAACCCATGGACCCCATAGACTATAATGGGGTCTGCAGGGTTTCCGCCCGATTTCCACCCAAAAAATTCTCTCTGCATTTTTCAAGCAAAATGAGGGACAGAATCCCCCCAACAGAAACTGAACGTAAGTGTGAACCTAGCCTGAGGTCCATGTGCCAAATGTGCAAACGCTTTATCACATACACACACATGTACATTAACAGGTAAAATATTACAGTTGTATCCTTTTTGGTCTTTATATTGTACAGTTATTGATAAAAATTTTGTCAGAAATACAATCGGAAATATGGGCCAATGTAGTTAGGCTGCAGCTACTGAACATAGCTGTACTCTAATGGAGAAAGCTAGAGAGCAGTCAAACTGTGTACATTGCAGGTAGAGATGGGTGAATCAGCTCATAATGATCTGGGTTCATCCCAAATAGTCCAAATTGTTAAATTTTTTACAAACTTGAACAAATGGAGATTCATCTCGGGCAAACTAAAATGCATAACAGAAATTACAAAAGAAATGATTGCTGAGATATGATATCTACAATACAGAAAGTTTTAGCCTTTTGTGAGGTTCATTTTTTTTTACATATAGATAATGAAATGTAGAATAAAAATAAGAATTAAATCAGCAGAATTAAAAATATACATTTAACATATGTATATGTAATTTTCTGAAAGTACATAACCTGATGATTGCAGGTATCTTGACATGCTAATAACATTCATGTCCACCTTCATGTAACTTTGTGAGAAACAAGATCTTATTTAAAAAAAAAAAAATGCATTATATGTTACAACAATTACTCTTCTAATTCAGTACCAACAAAAGCTTTCACAAAAAGCCAAGGTGTGCAATAGTTCATATTACCACATACTTTTACAAAAGTTTGTACCCGCAGAATTACTGAAACAGAGGCTATGTAATATTTGGCCTTCATCAACACTTGTGGAATACATTTCATGCACACCACCATACATTACTATGCTACCAAAATCTTGATATTGAGTAAGAACTGTGTATACCATGAAGAAAATACTATTTGATCAGTTATACATACAGCTGCAGTACCTTCAAGAAACTTTGCATTAAACAGGATCCTAAGCAAAACCTGTATGATTCAGGGTTATAGCTAAAACATGTCCTTGTAATCCATCTCAAATTGATGGGCAGCAACAATTGCTTCTTTAAGATCACTGAGAATGTCTTTCCTCTTTGGCATTGTTTTAACACTTCTCAATGCTCCAGACCAGCAAACTGCCAAAACTATTGGTTTTATAGAGGTGTTCACAGTAGCTGATCATTATTTGGGTATTTCATTAGCAGCACCTGACTGCTACTTACCCTCTTAATTCCTATGTAAGCAGTAAGGGTGTACTTTATTTTTCACACACTGTTTCTACATTTTGACATAGTACTTGTTATATAAATAATGACATGGTGTCATTTGTCATGTGTTATTGTTCATCTGAGGTTGTATTTACCTAATTTAAGAACTTCTAAGGACCGGATTTTTTTTATATCGTAATACAAAAAACATTGAATTCAAACAGGGTATGTTTTTCACATGACTGTAATTTAATTTATATTTTTATTGTCCTCATTATTCATTTGAGCTTTGAAATTGTCTTATAGAATTATTCGGCTACATACTTTATCTTCCTAATAGCTTTTGGTTAGAACAAATAAGTAAAGTAATATTTTCAAGTAAAAAACATGTTTCAATTTTCATACAGTTCAACAACATCATTGTCCATGACTGTCACTAGGTACATCAATCATATTGTATCATAATATGTCTTATTACATATTTATACAATAATATAAAAATGAAATAAGGAAAGAAAATGAAATGTCACTAAAGAAATTTAATGAAACAGAATAGACAGAAATGTACGGAGAAACATAAAAGGTGAATGAGGAATAGTATGTCATAGTAGTCACCCTGGCTATTAAAGCAACAGAAAACATTGTGCACGTTGCATTATTACATACCATATTTATTTTACAATGCAAGTTTTCTGATGTGAGTTATAATAGAAATCTATGCCAGTTCCTAACTAGTGTAAATATCCATTTAGGCACACGGACGTGTGACTGATTTATGAAGAGGCCGGATCCTCTTCATAAATCAGTTGTGCCCTGTGCTAGTCGGGGCATTTATTAAGCCTCACATACGAAATGCCAGTCCTAATAAATCTTCTCTACTGTTAACAGTGAGAATATATGTTAACTGAATAGATACATCTTTAAGAAAACTTTTCATTTCTGGGTGTAATGCAAAGATGCATTTTTCTTTACTCAGATTAAAGATTTTGTCTTACTTTAAGCTCATTAATAATAATAATAATAATAATAATAATAATAATAAGTGCATGGTATATGGAGAATGATGTTGAATGAAGATGTTAAGTCTTGAGAAATAATGTAGATGAGGTAAGCAATAAAGAATTATATCAAGGAGTGAGTTAGATCAATAACTACAGTATGTGCTTTTTAACCCTTTCCTGTGTAGTCATTTTTAATTTTAAGTTTTTCACTTCCTTCTAAAATCTGCATCTGCACCAAAATTATGTTACCTATATTCTGTGGGTCATTCCGAATACAGAGATTCCAAATGTATATAGTTTTTGTTATGTTTTAACACCTTAGCAAAAATCACAAACTTTGAAAAAAAAATAATTTGAAGTCACCATATTCTGACACCCGCAATTTTTTTTTATATTTCTGTATATTTTTGCTACGCTGTTCACCTCATGGGAAAAATCTTTTTGAATGTGGGGATGCCTAATATGTATGTTTATCTTTTATTTGAGATCTACGGAAAGGGGGTGATTTGAACTTTTATGGGGTTTTTTTGTATTTTTTTTATCCCCTAGGGACTTTACCACAATATACTACAAGACTAATTTATTGCAGTATTTTATCAAACCTTTCACTTCTATTTCAGTGTGACTTAGGTGGTCTATAGTAGAAGTGAATGGGAAACAGGCTTGAAACCTTCAATAGGTTCCCAGTTGTCATCCACATTTGACTGATGCATTGGAAGGGTTAATGCCTGTGCTAAGACTCTGATTGCAGGGGTTGCTGATATATCTCCACTGTGAAATACAATGGAGACCAGGTGACTATGGTGCTCGCTGAGCTCCTGCGTGGGGGCCATGTTTAAAGGGCCGACATCTACTGTAATGTTGGATTTTTTAAAACATTTTTAAGAAATTGGTCAAAGAGAGATGTGTGTGGGATGTGTTTATTCCAATACAGTGTTTGTTTTTTTTTGTTTGTTTTTTTTGTGCATTTTTTTTTATTTGTTACCACAAGCCTAATAGACAGTATTCCATTGCTAATCTGGGGTTAGCCTGCCCAAAGTAACAGCACCCACCAAACAATATAACAGGGCCTGGCTATTTCATGAAAAAAACTCAATATACATGAGGTAATAGGCTTGCAAACCACATCAAGGTTCCCCATTGCCATGTCTTGCGAGTCAAAGACAAATTAAAGACATTTCACAGCAAAAGGACATCATTATAAGTCATATCACTGAAAAAGGCCAATGAAGATGAAGCCATGGTAAATGTTTTTTTCAGTGACATGATTTCTAACAACGTCTTTTTGCAGCTCTCGCATTTACAGCAGGACTGCCCAACAATTTATTTGAATTACCAGGTGACTCCTACATTCACTGTAGATTTGACAGCGATATTAAATACAGAGGCATCAACTTGGGAGAATCCTTCACAGGGTGATACTTAAGCAATGGTTTGCAGTAAAAATTGGAGTGGTCTTTTAGGGGCATGGTTTATATAAAAGGCCAGAGGCACTGAAACTCAGATCATGCCCCCAAAAATTTAGACCTCAGACCAAACCAATTTATTTACTTCCTGTTCCTTGCTTCTGCTTCCTCCAGGTGCATCTGCACACAATTCCAGGTTTGCTGGACTCCAAACCATTTGGGAAACTTGGCAAAAATTTAATTTGATTACAATTGTTTCAGCCCTCTCTAACACTGAGTTAGAGTTGATGATCTACAGTCTCAAACCCTGCAGAGAAATCCAAAAGAATCTGCAGAGCAGGGGCGTAACTACCGGGGTAGCAGCGGTAGGCCGTAGCAGCGGTAGGCCTTTACCTGCTGGAGTAACCCCAGCAGGTAACAGGCCCTATTTACTTACCAATCCCCGCTCCTGCCCATGGCCACCTGAGCTTCCCATTCTGCGGAGAAGGAGGTGACTGTGAGCAGGAGCGGGGAACGGTCTTTTCAGACCCCCAAGTATAATGATCAGAGGGCCAGGGGAGGTGAGGGAACATAAAAAAAATACTGTAACTTACCTCACCTACGCTCCGCAGGCTTCGGGCCTGTTTGGTGATGTCACGTGGGCCGGACCTGCGTTATTATGCGTCGCGACGCCGGCCCAGCTCATGCTAGATCTGGTCCAACATTGAAGATGGCCGAAGTAGCGTGGAGTTCGCCAGAGCCAGGGAGAGGTAGGTAGCATTGTTTTTTTTTTTGTTTGTATCCTCCCCTGGGTCTCCGATCATTATACTCTGGGGTCTTTCAGACCCCAGAGTATAATTGTTCATGGGTGGTCCACAATGGGGCATAATACTATGTGAATGGGCCACGATGGGCATTATATTGTGTGCAGGGGCCACTATGGGGCATAATACTGTGTGCAGGGGCCACTATGGGGCATGACACTGTGTGCAGGGGCCACAATGGGGCATAATACTGTGTGGAGGGGCCACTATGGGGCATAATACTATGTGAAGGGGCCACTATGGGGCATAATACTGTGTGCAGGGGCCATTATGGGGCATGATACTGTGTGCAGGGGCCACTATGGGGCATGATACTGTGTGCAGGGGCCACTATGGGGCATGATACTGTGTGAAGGGGCCACTATGGAGTATAATACTGTGTCAAATGTTCGCCTTGGGGCCCAGGCATTCCTAGTTACGCCACTGCTACAGAGATTAGCTTCTGTTAGTTTTAGCTGTTAGGAGATCATTTGAGACTTTTTCCAGGGCTGTTTCTGTAGTTTCTGTGTAATCAATAAAGGGTTAAGTATAGATCAAACATTTCAGGAGTTTAAAGATAAAGAGAAATGGGTTAATAGTTAGAAGGGCAGAATGGGTAAAGAGATTTTTTGGTATTGGGGTTACAGCATAGGTAATAGCAGGAGGAAAAGACTGGGGAAAAAATTTCAGTTAGGTGGGTAGAGACAGCAGGGGAAAAGGGCTGGACAAGGAATAGGATCACTAATGTAATTAGTAGGGCCAGAAGAGAGGCGACAGGAGGAATATTGAAGCTATTTGATTACTTTCTGCTGGATGTTGTCAGTTTTGAAATATGAAATATGTGACCAGGTCTTAAAATTTTTCAAAAGGTTAAGTTTTGTTGAAATTTTTGTGATTCATTTCACATGAATTGTTGAAAATTGCCACCACCATGTGAAAGCAGAGAATCAGAGAAAAAAAAGATCTCATGACCTCGAGCTTCTCCATAATGCATTGCAGTCAGTTCTACAGTAAATTGGTATATTGCCTGCACCAGACCAACAGTGTTTAGTGAAAAATTGCACAGTAAATTGATGTATTCTCTGTTGCATTATGCAGTCAATCCAGCAAATATAGAGACGAAGCTGGCGATTGCATATCCCCAACATCCTCTGCATCAAATCAACTGTTATATAACATTGTTAATCATACTTCTGAAGTTTAATAATTTAGTGTAATGCATGCTCAAAATTTAGTTGCATTTCTTGCCAGCCAAAATTAATGCATTTTGTGTGGTAAAATACTCCTTCTTTTCTGACATTAACTCCTTGTAAAATAATATCCTGCTAATTGTAAAATACTTTACAATTGAATGAAATCCTTACTCACGTGTTGACCCATAAGGTAACATTATTAGAGGCTTGTCAGCTTCTTATAAAAACATGGAAGTTTATTGAAGTCTTCATGGAAAAACAGATACCTGGAAACCTTCCAGCATAACAGAAATATCAGTCAATGTCTTACATCATAGGAGAAGTTCAGTGTTAGGTTTCTTCAAGATGGTTCTCTTGCAGACATCTTGGCTCATGCTTATTCATCAATGTGTGTTGGTCTTCTGTAGGACAATTCTGCCATCCTTCCAAGGTGTTAGAGGAAGTAAGACAGGTCGGAAGAGAGAGACACCGAAAGAGAGAGACCCAGACATGTGTGTCTGTCAATCATTTATAGTCATGAGAGGGGGTGTTTCCCAACATCCTTATACTTTCTACTACTGTATTTGGACAATACTAGAATAGTATACCCTAACCACACCCATGCACCATAAGATACAAGAGTTTTGTCAGCAGAATAGCCTTTACACTATGAATATTGCACTCTAATAATATTTAACACTCCTTCACACAAAATTAAGTATATGTACATTATGGGGGATGAGGGACTGTATGGACAGCACTCAGGAGTTGAACCCTCGCCATACAAGGAGGATGCCGGCTGTATAAAACAGCCAGCATCCACCGCTAACAGTGAATTTTACTATACACTGTAATACATTAGTATTACAGTGTATTGTATAAGCAATCAAACCCTATAGGGTTCAAGGTCCCTAGGGGGTCTGAAAATAAAAGTAACAAAAAAAGTTTTTGAGGCTAAGGTCCCACGTTGCAGAAACGCAACTTTTTTTGTTGCAGATTTTGTTGCTGTTTTTGAGCCAAAGTCAACAATGGCTACAAAAGGAATGGAAAATATAAAGGAAGCTGTTATACTTCTACCTTCTGCTGAATCCACTCTTAGCTTTTGCTCAAAAAACCGCACCAAAATCTTTTTTTCAACATTTTATTCAAAATTGAATAACAAGTAATCAAACCATCAGACCTTTCCCAAAATGGTATGAATAAAAACTACATCTTGTCCTGTATAAAAAGACACCTTATCCAGTTCCATACACATAAAACTGGAGAGAGCACCACTATTTAATACACAAAGATGTAACATATAGTGTTGGTGATGGTTGACAATGATGTTAACACTCACCTCACATGGGGGAGGGGAAATACAAGTATTAACCCCTATCCCTGTATTCCAGGATCAACTCAGGTTTATTTAAAAATATATATATATATTCTTAAACCCATCTAGAACCAAAAAATAGAGAAACTGAAAATCCAATCTTGAAAGACCATTTGCAAACCATCATAAAATGACTAAAAAGGTATAATCAGGGAACGTAAAAATGGGTAGCCATCAGATTCGTTTCAGATATTCATTTAGAACATGTGGTGAAAAGGTATCTAAAACATAAATCCAAAATGTTTCCTGTCTAGTGGGTAAACTTATCCCTTTCTCCTTTGGTACCTGTCCTAAAGGTATAACTTTCAGCTGGGCTGAGATGCAATCATGATACTGCATAGTGTCTAGATACACTGTGTATCAAGTATCCTGATACACATGGGCAAAGATAAATAATGTACTGTTACAATGTAGGAACTGTTATATATCAAAGACCTGACCACCCTTACTACTTACCTGTTTTGTACAATGGACAATGTTTGTGCAACACTTACAACACACGTTTCCATGTTTATAGGCCCCTTTTAATCTTACTTCAATTTCCTGTGGGGACTCCTTTCTCTTTGAGCTTCTTCCATTTAGGACAGGAGGGTGCCAGAATAGTTTTCATTGATCTCCTGAATTCATCGATCTCCTGAATTTGCAGAGACAGAACTATCATGTTTTGCAGTCCATGATGTGTGTTGGTCAAAGGAATATTTGTATGAGAACTGAATGTGTAATATGGGTGAACTTTATGTAGAATCTGAGGAAGCTGACTTTGTCCAAGTGAAAATTTGTTAAATAAACTTAAATTCAATTTAAATACAGTTTGTTAGCCAAAGCAGCCGAAACTGTCCACAAGTGTGGAAAACATTACATTTGTGAAAATAAATCAAGCATGGAACTATGAGGGTTTTCACATATATCCACCTGATGCCAATTGATAGATTTGCCATTGCTGACAGTGAGAATAGGGGTTGGGGGGGATTGGATACTTATTTCTGTTACCCTTAGGGGGTTTGAACCCTAGGGGTATGATTGGTCAAACATTATACTGAAATACTGCTGTATTGTACTGTATATACAGTGGGGAAAAAAAGTATTTAGTCAGCCACCAATTGTGCAAGTTCTCCCACTTAAAAAGATGAGAGAGGCCTGTAATTGACATCATATGTAGACCTCAACTATGAGAGACAAAATGAGAAAACAAATCCAGAAAATCACATTGTCTGATTTTTAAAGAATTTATTTGCAAATTATGGTGGAAAATAAGTATTTGGTCACCTACAAACAAGCAAGATTTCTGACTCTTACAGACCTGTAACTTCTTCTTTAAGAGGCTCCTCTGTCCTCCACTCATTACCTGTACTAATGGCAACTGTTTGAAATTGTTATCAGTATAAAAGACACCTGTCCACAACCTCAAACAGACACTCCAAACTCCACTATGGTGAAGACCAAAGAGCCGTGGAAGAACAGCAGAAACAAAATTGTAGACCTGCACCAGGCTGGGAAGACTGAATCTGCAATAGGCAAGCAGCTTGGTGTGAAGAAATCAACTGTGGGAGCAATAATTAGAAAATGGAAGACATACAAGACCACTGATAATCTCCCTCTATCAGGGGCTCCACGCAAGATCTCACCCCGTGGGGTCAAAATGATCACAAGAACGGTGAGCAAAAATCCCAGAACCACACGGGGAGACCTAGTGAATGACCTGCAGAAAGCTGGGACTAACGTAAGGAAGGCTACCGTCAGTAACACACTACGCCGCCAGGGACTCAGATCCTGCAGTACCAGACGTGTCCCCCTGCTTAAGCCAATACATATCCGGGCCCGACTGAAGTTTGCTAGAGAGCATTTGGATGTTCCAGAAGACTATTGGGAGAATGTCATATGGTCAGATGAAACCAAAGTAGAACTGTTTGGTAGAAACACAACTTGTTGTGTTTGGAGGAGAGTGAATTCTGAGTTGCATCCAAAGAACACCATACCTACTGTGAAGCATGAGGGTGGCAATATCATGCTTTGGGGCTGTTTCTCTGCAGAGGGACCAGGACGACTGATCCGCGTACATGAAAGAATGAATGGGACCATGTATTGTGAGATTTTGAGTGCAAACCTCCTCCCATCAGCAAGGGCATTGAAGATGAAACATGGCTGGGTCTTTCAGCATGACAATGATCCCAAGCACACCACCAGGGCAACGAAGGAGTGGCTTCATAAGAAGCATTTCAAGGTCTTGGAGTGGCCTAGTCAGTCTCCAGATCTCAACCCCATAGAAAGCATTTGGAGGGAGTTGAAAGTCTGTGTTGCCCAGCGACAGCCACAAAACATCACTGCTCTAGAGGAGATCTGCATGGAGGAATGGGCCAACAAACCAGCAACAGTGTGTGCCAACCTTGTGAAGACTTACAGAAAACATTTGACCTCTGTCATTGCCAACAAAGAATATATAAAAAAGTATTGAGAAGAACTTTTGTTATTGACCAAATACTTATTTTCCACCTTAATTTGCAAATAAATTCTTTAAAAATCAGAAAATGTGATTTTCTGTATTTGTTTTCTCATTTTGTCTCTCATAGTTGAGGTCTACCTATGATGTCAATTACAGGCGTCTCTCATCTTTTTAAGTGGGAGAACATGCACAATTGGTGGCTGACTAAATACTTTTTTCCCCCCCGGTTACCAACATTTTTTTAAAACTGGGTGGGGGTGGGGGGGAAGGGGAAGTTAAAAGGGGGAGGGCGGGGGTGGTGCTCTCTTTTTGCCTCTGGGGCCCCCCCGGTGTTTAAAAATGTGGGTGTGTGGGGGGGGGGTGTGTGTTTTAAAATTCCCCCCCCCCCCCCTTTGTGGGGAGGGGGTTTTCTTTTTTCTTTCTTTTTTTTGTGGGGTGGGTAAAATTTATTTAGTTATAAATAATTAAATAATTAAAATATTGATAAGGAAAAAAAAGGGAGGAAAGGAGGGAAGGAGGATAATGAGGGGGGTGGGACCAGTGGGGGGGGGGGGGGGGGGGGAGGTTGTGGTTTTTGTGGGAAGGGGGGAAATGTGGGGCCCAGTGTGGTGGGGGGGGTTGTGGGGTGGTGGAGGGATGGCGGGGGGTGGGGGGGCCCCCGGGGGGGGGTGTGGGGGTGGGTGGGGTGTGGAGGGGAGGGGAGGAGAAGAAAAAAAGAGGGATGGGGTTTTTCCTATATAACCTTGCTCTGCCAATCAATAAATTGAAGCATTCTATACATGATACCCTGGTATCTATCTGTTTCCCGAGCGCTTGATAATTGTTCCTTATTAATTAGGCCCAAGACAACATAACCCGGGGGTCTAGTTCCCCTCACAGAAACTGGCTATCCAACGTGGGGCATCAAAGATCGTCCGATGTGCAGCCAATAGTGTGCTAATCCACTCACCGACTGATTTGGAGACGGGACCGGAGGACCTCAGATAAATAAAACAGCGCTGTAAGGTAAGCCCTTGTCTTGCCAAATAACTTATCTGAGCTCCTACGTGTCTTTGATCCTGTGTATCGATGAGTGAGGTTAGTTGCTGCATGTTTTTGTGACACTTGATGCCATATTATATAGTACGGAAGAACCGTAATTAAAGGGTATGTTGTCTGTGGTAGATCAAGTATACTGTTCTTTGTCTGCTGGTCATACTGTCATTTGGTTACTACATCTGTTATAAAGTGTATAAGGCAGCACAGAAGGGAGAGACATTCTCCATCCTTAACCCTTAGAGTTGCGGACAAGGTCCGGAAAGAAAAGTACTGAGTGATTGAAAAGTCCTTGTTTTGGAACACTAGCCTCCAGCTGTGCCTGGACGGTCAGGGTCGAATGAGACCCGAGTAGTAGCATGAAGGACTGAGTAGAATCCGCGCAGGTACGTGCAAGGGTAAAAATGATCTTTAAAAGAGCAGGGGTTCACAAGACAGGACTATTTGATAGTAAATTTTGGGATCAATGGAGATTAGACCATGCAGGACAAATCCAGGAGCACAAATTACAAAGGGGAATATATGCCCTAATTGAAGGTAGGGACAGAGGGAAAAGAATAGGAAGTGTTTCAATTGTGGAAAACAAGGACACTTGGCCAGAGATTGCTGGTGTCCCAAACAAAATAACAATAATAGAGGACAGTCTAGAAACTGCCCACCTGGCCCTGACCAAGGCCAGGATAATTCACAATGAAGGTTAGGCCCTCCTGCCCCAGTGTCCCTCTTATCTTCAGCAGAGAGAGGTATACAAATCTTTCAACCTGTATTGATTAATGGAAAGGAGGTGCCGTTTTTAATAGACACTGGGGCAACAAAATCTTGTGTCAGTAAAGATATCGTTAATAAATTTAACCTACCATTGTCAGGAGATAGCCAGATGGTTCAGGGAGTGTCAGGTCTCCCTGTTACCCTTGATCAAACAGACCCCATAGAGACATCATTTCAAGGATGTAGAATTCTAACTAAATACCTTGTCTCTGACACCTTAGATAATATATTAGGTACCGATGTGATGGGAGTGTTGGGTTGTAACATCATGCTGCACCCCTCTGGTGAAGCTTATGTGCGGACCACACACACAAACCATGAGATACTTTGCCTAGTATCTGCTATAGTGAATACTCCACATTCTGTGTTCACCCTGTCGGGGGTTAATCTCCCCCGGGATGGATGTCACCGTAAGCCTAATTAAATAGATAACCAGTTTCGAGCGCCGGGAAACAAGACGTACACAGGTATCGTGTATGAACAGTTTCTTCTTTATTGCGTAGTTCAATACAGTTTTAAAGCAAGCTCAGTTACATAACAGTCATGTGATCAATATACATATATGGTCTTTCCAGTTCCGTTACCAGACAAATTTGTTCAGTTACCCATCACCCCAGATGTTTCCTTTTCACCTTATCTGAATGTCCTCCTTATCTTTCCTGAGAATACCAGTTCTGCTGAGAACATCAGAACTGTTGATATCCTCCCCAGACTCTAAGTCTGTATTCTATCTGTAAACTATGCAGTCTTGTCTGCTGAACATTCCACCCTCCTGTGCTTTCTGTATACTGTGACATAGAATATAGTGCAAACTATGTTTTAACCCTTACAACCCTCACTGAAGAAGAGAGTATACTATAGTCACAGGACCCAGAAAGTCTCTGGGCAGCAATTAAAACAGATCTAGGCCAAATTAATTTATGAGATGTTTCACTCTGATCATGAATGCCTGGGGCCCTCCCTCTGATGATGTTGTATTGTTGCAATATGTTGATGACCTTCTTCTTTGTGCCCCAGATAAACAGACATGTGAAGCTGCTACCATAAGCCTGTTGTGTTTCCTCTGCCAGAGCGGTTGCAAGGCCAGTAAAGACAAGCTGCAATTTTGCAAGCAAAAGGTGGTATTTCTGGGTCACTGTCTCAGCCAAGGTACCAAACATCTTTCAGATGAACGAACCAAAGTGGTAAGAGAAATGCAAGTACCAACATCCCATGCTCAGTTGCGTACCTTTTTAGGTCTGGTGTCATACTGTAGGCCATGGATCAGATCTGCATCCCTGACCATGCAGCCCTTGTATGACTGTCTCTCCTCTAAACCGTTCAGTCTGACATCAGAGGCTTTGGATGCATTTTATCAACTTAAGCTCCAGATAGTTAGTGCACCTGCCCTAGGCCTGCCTGACTATCAGAAGCCCTTTCAAATTTATGTCACTGAGATGATGGGATAGGTTACTGCAGTTCTCACACAACAACATGGGGATAGAAAGCGTCCCGTGGTATCCTACAGTGCACGTTTAGATACCATAGCCAGAGGAACATCCTCTTGTGTAAGGGCTTGTACTTTCAGTACAAGCCCTGCTTGAAAAGAGCTCAGACATTGTCCTAAGACCACCCCTTGGTGGTATATACACCACATGACATCCATGCAATCCTCACACAGGTAGACAGACGTCATCTTTCTTTGGCAAGACAGAGCAAAATGGAATTTGCTCTACAATCCTCTTCCAACATCTCATTTCAGCATTGTTTGACCTTGAATCCTGCAACTCTTTTACCAGTAGGAGTTCATGATTCAAAGGGGGGAGTAGATGATGAGATATTTTTAAACTCCCTCTCAGAAGATGACTTGTTTGATAGTGAACATGAGCATGACTGTGTGGCCCTAATGTCTCAAGAGACGGTGGGCTTCAGCCATGTCACGGATATCCCATTACAGAACCCTGACTATGAGATGTTTGTGGATGGTTCTAGGTACTTAACAGATGAAGGCAAATTTGTTACAGGGTATGCTGTAGTCACTACACACGACATCATAGTACAAGAAGCCCTTCCACCACACATGTCAGCTCAAGAAGCTGAATTGAAAGCCCTTACAGAAGCTTGCAAAATAGCTAAAGATAGCACAGCAAACATTTACACTGACTCCAGGTATGCTTTTGGCATTGCGCATGATTATGGTCCTATATGGAGGTCTAGGAACTTCCTGACGACACAGGGCAAGCCAATCAAAAATGGAGATTCGGTAAGTCGATTGATGGAGGCCATATTGCTCCCTAAGCAGTTGGCAATTGTGAAAGTCAGAGTTCACACAAAAGGAAGAGACCCTGAAAGTATTGGAAATGAGAAGGCTGACACAGCAGCCAAAGCAGCAGCACTGCAGGCATGGAAGGGTCTCAACCAGGTGAGCAAAATGGACATTGACCTAGCAGACCCCAAGGGGCTGTACTCTAATGTAACCAGTGTGGAAACTGAAAAATGGAAAAAGGCTGGTGCCAGAGAGTATGAAGGAACGTGGAAAATGGGGGATAGACTGTGTCTACCTGCAGCAGTATACCCCCAAATGGCTGGTTTGGCCCACGGTAAGGTGCATGCCTCTCGAAATGCCATGGAGTCATTAGTGGGTAAATTATGGTTTGCCCCAGGTTTTGGAAGGGCTGCTAGTAATCACGTAAAAGCATGTCACATATGTGCTCTACCAATCCAGGACAGGTAGTTAAAACACCTACCAAATGCACACCAAAATCCCTGTATCCATTCCAGAGAATACAAATAGATTACATACAGTTGCCTAAGTCTGGAACGTACGAGTATGTATTGGTCTGTGTGGATTTGTTTTCAGGATGGCCTGAGGCCTACCCTGTGAGCAAAGCAACTGCACAAGTAACTGCCAAGAAATTGCTGTCCGAGCTTGTGTGCAGATTCGGGATACCTGAGGTGATAGAATCTGACAGAGGTACACATTTCACAGGTGAGATAATGAAAGAAATAATGTCTGCATTTGGGGATTGAGCAAGCTTTCCACACACCCTACCATCCTCAGAGTTCAGGCAAAGTGGAAAGGTTGAATGGTACACTTAAGTTGAAGATTCAGAAAGCCATGGCAGAGACAAGAAAGCCCTGGCCCGAATGCCTGTCCTTAGCCTTATATTCAGTAAGGATTACTCCTAACAGAAGGACAGGGTTATCACCATTTGAGATATTGTTTGGAAGTGTGCCTAGGTTGGGGTTGTATTTTCCTCAGACTTTACAACTCAATTATGACAGCACTGCCAGCTATGTTCAGAGCTTGTGTCAAAGACTGAAAGTAACACATAAACAAGTGTTCTCTTCTATTCCAGACCCTTCTGATTTTTTTCAGGGACACATAGCCTGCAGCCTGGCGATTGGGTGGTTGTGAAAAGACACGTCAGAAAAACCCTTGAACCTAGATTTGATGGCCCTTTCCAAGTACTGTTGACAACTGCCACTTCGGTCAAACTAGAAGGAAAGCCTAACTGGATACACGCTTCTCATTGTAAAAAGGTCCTTGAACCTGAGCAAGGATGAAGAAATGGACATTATTCGTTTTGTGCCTTCTAAGAGGACTCACAATCAGTGAGACCTGGAAATCCTTTCAGGGAATTAAAGGAGTGGACAATAAGTTTATTAAACACCATCTTGTGATGGTGGAAGGGTTTAACTATACCCTCAAGGATTGCTGGATCTGTACACACTCTCCTATTACCTCCACTAGTTTACCTTTCCTGGCTGTACCTGTCCCTATTGATGAACTACTGCAGTGGCCAGGGTGTCTAGATAATCTTGCAGGTGACTTCAAGACCAAGTCATGGGCAAATGTTACTGTAGGGGTACCGATAGTGGGGTGGAGAGATTATCCATGGTGGCAAGGTAACCTTACTGGAAACAATAAGAATATCCAATACGTGGCATATAGTGGGGAAAGATGGGTTTTTAGGAATACATCCACTGCCACCATATTGGGTAAGATTCCCCAGACCAGGATACAGATAAGTTTTGGGGAAGATGGACAGAAAAGAAGTGATTTTTGGGCACCTTGGGTCATAGAAAGAACAGTACACAACACTTCCTGGGAACATGCACACCTATTTGTAGAGGGAGACAATCATACGTGTAAAGAGATACCCGGGAACATAGAGTGTGTGAATGAGATGGTTGAAGAAGGGCTTTACAGGAAAAAGAACTTTTCATTTGTTTGTGGAAATAGAGACCTGGGGTACTGTGGAGCACTGGGTAAACTACCCTCTTGGTGTACAGTATGCTAAAGAATGTATCTGGCTTTGTGGATCTTGTACACAAACTTATTACAGAACACTCAGCCTTATTCGATTTACCTCCTCAGATGTATTGGGCATGTGGCAGCAGAGCATATAAGTGGTTACCAGTGGGAGTGAAGGGCACATGTACAATAGTAAGACTTACTCCTGCTACCTTTGTTGTTGATAAATTAAATACGAAATCCATACCTAAACACACTCTGTACAAAAGAGCTGCAGACAACACCCCTAGGAAAAGTGGTAGACCTCACTTGGTACAGTCAAGCACTGGGAATAAGATAGTAAGCACAATACTCATATATCCTATGATAATGCAGATGTGGGACAAGCTAGTGCAAAGTACTGACTATCTCTATTATCAAATATGGGAAATTCTGGAGATACTTAATACCACTATTGCAGTACAGAATCAATTGATAATAGTCACTAATCAGCACACACTGGTATTAGACTATATAACTGCAGCTCAAGGAGGAATGTGCCAGATAGTGGGACCTACATGCTGCCACTACATTGACCCAGAAGGCAACATCAAAGAACAACGAAAATTGGAGGAAGTGTACAGGCTAAGAGAAGAGTATGAGAGGATGAATGTTCAGAACAAAGATAGTTGGTGGTCTGAAGCATTTTTCATTCTTAAATCCAGTTAATTGGTTTAAAGGTATAGGTGGGTGGGTGGGTGGCAGGATTGATCCAGATGGTCATACAAATAGCAATGATTATATTACTGATATATTGCTTTGTAAAAATCGTTTTTATTTGTATTAATCACTGTAATCAAGATAAATATAAGTGGTAGACACCTAATGACAACTCCAATGGGGAATCCAGCTGGACTGGCACCTAAAAGGTGAATGTACTCATTGGAAAAGTTATTAGATGTCTAAAATGGGGGAGAATGTAAGGGTTAAACATGTTTTACTTTCTAAAATGTATATATTTATATATATATATATATTGATAAGGAAAACAAAGGGAACAAAAGAGTGTAGTAAGCTCATTATGAGTTCCGGATCGCATGTCTACACAGGATGCAGACATGTTTATGTTTATGTTGCAAAGAAACTAATCTCTGACCCCAGATGTCATGTGGCCTTTTGCTGACCTTAAGAAATGTCCCTGTTTGACGCGCAACTCTGAGATTGGTCTAAACCGGTTTTTGGACATATAGAACAGCGGAACAGAAGGCTAAATATAGATTATTGTGTTTCCTATATAACCTTGTTCTGCCAACCAATAAAGCGAAGCATTCAAAACATGATATTCTCAGTGTGTCAGCTTGTCTGTTTCCCGAGCTCGTAACTTCTTATTAATTAGGACTACGGCAACATAACCCAGGGGTCTTAGTCCCCACCCTAACAAACCTTCTGACGGTATGGTATGGGGGGGGGAAATTTTTTTTTTTTTTTTTTTTATAAAAATAAAACCCCCCCCCCTTTTTCTTTAAAACAATAATATTATATTTTTTTTTTTTTTTCCCCCTCTCCGGGCAAGGGCCCCGCCCCCCCACCCCCACGATATAACAATTTTTTTTTTTTTTAAAAAAAATATTTTTTTCTTTTTTCCTTTTTTTTTTTTTTTTTTTTTTTTTTAAAATTAAAAAATTAAAAAAAAAAAAAAAAAAAAAAAAAATAAAAAAAAAAAAAAAAAAAAAAAAAAAAAAAAAAAAAAAAAAAAAAAAAAAAATTTAAAAAAAAAAAAAAAAAAAAAAAAAAAAAAAAAAAAAAAAAAAAAAAAAAAAAAAAAAAAAAAAAAAAAAAAAAAAAAAAAAATATTATTATATTATTTATTAATATTATTAATACTAATATCAATATTAATTATATTAATTATATTATTTTATTATTATTTTTGTTATTATTATTATTATTATTTTTATTTATCATTTATTATTAGTATTTATTTATTATTGATATTTATGATATTTATTATTATTATTAATTAATATTAATTAATATTAATATTATAATATTATTATTATTATTATCATTATATTCATATCATATTATTATAGTATTTAGATATCATTATATTCAGCATGACTTTTTTATGTACCTCTAGTCCATGTGTAAATTAACCAATAGTTTAGTATAGTACAGGACTATAAACTGCTTTTGTTATCACTATCTAGGCTCCGTGCTTTTCTAGGGAAAAGACAATTTGATGATTGTTTAAGCTAAGAATGTGTAAAATAAACATGTGGAAGAGTGAAGAAATCAGGTGATACCTTTTAGAGACTAACTGAGTATATTTGATAAGTTTTGATAAGTAAGCTTTCAAGAGTCTAGCTCTCTTCTTCAGACATGGTGTTATACAAGAACTGAAAATTCACAGATTATTTATACTCTATACACATGATCTTCAAAGGATTTTAGAGTCCTTAAAAAAACCCAAAACAAAATGCAATCTAAGTAGAGAAGTTATTTACAACAAGTCAAAAAAACAATCTGGATAGTTGTGGTGCGTGACAGAGGGATCTGTTATCTGTTTTTTTAAGGACTCTAAAATCCTTTGAAGATCATGTGTATAGAGTATAAATAATCTGTGAATTTTCAGTTCTTGTATAACACCATGTCTGAAGAAGAGAGCTAGACTCTTGAAAGCTTACTTATCAAAACTTATCAAATATACTCAGTTAGTCTCTAAAAGGTATCGCCTGATTTCTTCACTCTTCCACTACTTTCAATGGCTAACACGGTACAACATTATACTACTATCAACTTGAAAGATACCACAATGTACCGCAAAAGAATGGAACTGAAAAACCGGCTTAAGAAACTTGCACAACTCAACAGCGACATCTTTTTCTTAACAAAATGCAAAAAGGAGAGACTCATCCCAAAAGGCTTCAATTTACGTAACCCAACCCAGCACACCTACAACAGCCGATATGCAGAACAACTATGTATTCGGACATCTGAAAGGCTGCGGAACAATATGATAAAAATTCCTATAACAACAAAAGAATAACACAGGAGGAGATACAGGCCCTAAAATCATCATTGGATATTGACACAGAGGAAATGAAGGCCAAACTCCACATATACTACTGGAAACTTCAGGACATGCTTATTAACAACAAAAAGAAAAAGCTCCACAGACTGAGACAAAAAGGCCTCATTACTACAACCACAAGTACCTGCTCAGCTCAGCAAAGCTGTGTTGTGAATCTTTCCTCCTATGAGCCAAACAAACACGAAATGTCAGTTCTCTCCAAAGGTCTCTCCTTCTGCCCCTCAGCACACACTGACCATATCAAACTCTGTAATGATATGGAGGAGTTTTTCAGAAAAATGAGATTGAGGGAATATTTTTATGACAAAGACCTTCCATACAGCAGCGACTCTGAGATGGAACAGCCCATAAGGAATCCTACCAAAAAATCTACCTGGACCCCACACCCTGGAACTAATGCAGCACTGGATAAATATATTGACTGTTTCAGAAGCAAAGTAAAATCAGAAATCCTGGAGAAACAAAAGAAACAGGCGCATAACCTAACCCTGCAGGAACAGAAGGCTATTACTTCACTGAAAGAAAATCAGGATATAATAATAAAACCAGCTGACAAAGGGGGCACACTAGTCATAATGAACACCTCAGACTATATCCAGGAAGCAAACAGGCAACTGTCAAATCTCATCCATTACTCCAAACTTGGAAGTGATCCCACAAGTGATCCCTATATGAAAGAACTAAAGAGTATCATCAAGAAGTTTCCAATCCAGATCCAGAATCAGGTAAAAGGACTTATCCCACAAGATCCCAGGCCGGGCTGCTTCTATATGCTCCCAAAGATACACAAAGAGGGCAACCCTGGGAGGCCTATCATTTCTGGCATTGGGACACTGACAGAAAACATCTCAGGTTGGGTGGAAAATCTCCTAAAACCCCTTGTCAGGGATACTCCAAGCTATATCCAGGACACCACTGACCTTCTTTACAAACTGAATGCCCTGGGCCCACTACCTGAGGGTACCATTTTGGCCACCATGGATGTGGAATCCCTGTATACCAACATTCCCCACAAGGATGGAGTTGCAGCATGTCGGGTACACCTGGCAAAACAAAACCTCCCAACAGAACCAGTAACACAGCTCATACAATTCATCCTGAGCCACAACCATTTTTCCTTTGGACAGGATCTATATCTACAGTGAATGGGAACTTCAATGGGGACCAGATGTGCACCCCAATATGCAAATCTCTTTATGGCAGAACTGGAAGGAGCATATTTATCAACATGCACCACCAAACCTATGATTTACCTTCGTTATATCGATGATATCCTTGTCATCTGGACTGCAGGTGAGGAGGCCTTACTTCAATTCCATAATGACTTCAATGACTTTCACCCTACCATCAACCTTAAACTTAGCTATTCAGGGAGTGAAATTCACTTTCTGGATACCACAATATACATCAAAGACCACCGGCTACTCACATCGATATACCACAAACCCACAGACAGAACGGCCTACCTGAGAAACGACAGCTTCCACCCCAAGCACACAAGACAATCTATTATCTACAGCCAGGCTATACGATACAATCGTATTTGCTCTGACAAAGCAGACCTGGACAAGCACCTCCTGGATCTGAGGATGAAATTTCTCCAATTGGGATACAGACCAAAAGTGACGGACAATCAATTAAACAAAGCGGCAGCCTTTAACAGAGACAGTTTGCTCACATATAGAGAGACCCAGAAAGATGCCCGAGTGCCCCTAGTTGTCACCTACAACCCACAGCTGGAAATCCTATGAAGGATTGCCAAGGAGCTCCAACCAGTGCTACATAGGGACAACAGACTCAAGGACATATTTCCAGTCCCCCCTCTCCTTTCCTTTCGACAACCACCAAACCTGAGGCGTATTATTGTCCGGAGTGCCCTGAAGGCCCCAACTGAAAAAGGCACCTCACCTTGCCTACAAAAAATGTGCATGACCTGCAAGCACATCCACACCGCTGACAGTGTACCTGTCCCACAGTCACAAAAGGTGCACAGAATTAGGGGGACATTCTCCTGCAGGTCTTCCAATGTGGTGTACCTCATAATGTGTGTGCAATGTTCCACCACAGGCCTCTATGTGGGGGAAACAGGGCAGAGACTTAGTCAGTGAATGAACTCACATAGATCCAATATTAATAACAGCAGAACAGATCTCCCAGTGGCCGCACATTTCTCCGGAGAAAACCACTCTATTGAAGATTTGTGGGTTGTGGCTTTAATGGGACATTTTAAGACACAGGCGGAAAGGAAAGAATGGAAGTACAAGTTTATGCAAAAATTTCAAACTCTGCAATTTGCACTTAATATTCATGCAAGCTTCATGTCACACTATGTATGAACTGTGAGGGTCACAAATCACCTCCTGATAGCAAACAGATAACAGATCCCTCTGTCACGCACCACAACTTTCCAGATTGTTTTTTTGACCTGTTGTAAATAACTTCTCTACTTAGATTGCATTTTGTTTTGGTTTTTTTTAAGGACTCTAAAATCCTTTGAAGATAATGTGTATAGAGTATAAATAATCTGTGAATTTTCAGTTCTTGTATAACACCATGTCTGAAGAAGAGAGCTAGACTCTTGAAAGCTTACTTATAATTATACTCAGCCTCTAAAAGGTATCGCCTGATTTCTTCACTCTTCCACTACTTTCAATGGCTAACACGGTACAACATTATACTACTAAAATAAACATGATCATGCATGATCTTGCTTGAAAATGCCAGAACAAATTATAAAAATAGTTATCCCATATAGTAAATGGTAATAGAAAAATAATCAAAATGCCTAAATAAATATAAATATAAAAATGAATGATAAATAATGATAAAGAATGAATAAAAAGTGATCAGAACGTAATACGTTCTCAAAATAGTATTAATGAAAATTTCAACTTGCCCCACAATTAAACCCTTACACAACCCCGTAAACAGAAATATAAAAAGTAAGGGATGTCAGAATTTGACAATGCAATGAAATCTGTTTATTCAAAACTTTTTTCTTAAGCTATTAAAACACAAAAAAATCAAGTCCCACAAGAAAATGGAACAACTACATTTGATTTCTTCCAGTTCTGAAATTTGTTAGCTTCCCAGTAATTTGTAAAGAAAATTAAATGGTACCATTGTTTGTCCTGCAAAACAATCAATCCTATGTAGCTCTGTGAACAGAAACATAAAAAGACTTTGGCTTTTGGGAGGTTGGGAGCAAAAACAAAAAGGAAAGGCTAGTTCTTCTTTTGCAGAAAGAAAAAAAAAACTCTCTCTCTCTCTCTCTATATATATATATACAGTACAGACCAAAAGTTTGGACACACCTTCTCATTCCAAGAGTTTTTTGTATTTTCATAACTATAAAAATTGTAGATTCACACTGAAGACATCAAAACTATGAATTAACACATGTGAAATTATATACTTAACAAAAAAGTGTGAAACAACTGAAAATATGTCTTATATTCTAGGTTCTTCAAAGTAGCCACCTTTTGCTTTGATTATTGCTTTGCACACTCTTGGCATTCTCTTCATGAGCTTCAAGAGGTAGTCACCTGAAATGGTTTTCACTTCACAGGTGTGCCCTGTCAGGTTTAATAAGTGGGATTTCTTGCCTTATAAATGGGGTTGGGACCATCAGTTGTGTTGTTCAGAAGTCAGGTGGATACACAGCTGATAGTCCTACTGAATGGAGTGTTAGAATTTGTATTATAGCAAGAACAAAGCAGCTAAGTAAAGAAAAACAAGTGGCCATCATTTCTTTAAGAAATGAAGTCAGTCAGTTCGAAAAATTAGGAAAACTTTGAAAGTGTCCCCAAGTGCAGTGGCCAAAACCATCAAGCGCTACAAAGAAACTGGCTCACATGAGGACCGCCCCAGGAAAGGAAGACCAAGAGTCACCTCTGCTGCGGATGATAAGTTCATCCGAGTCACCAGCCTCAGAAATCGCAGGTTAACAGCAGCTCAGATTAGAGACCAGGTCAATGCCACACAGAGTTCTAGCAGCAGACACATCTCTACAACAACTGTTAAGAGGAGACTGTGTGCAGCAGGCCTTCATGGTAAAATAGCTGCTAGGAAACCACTGCTAAGGACAGGCAACAAGCAGAAGAGACTTGTTTGAGCTAAAGAACACAAGGAATGGACATTAGACCTGTGGAAATCTGTGCTTTGGTCTGATGAGTCCAAATTTGAGATCTTTGGTTCCAACCACCGTGTCTTTGCACGACACAGAAAAGGTGAATGAATGGACTCTACATGCCTGGTTCCCACCGTGAAGCATGGAGGAGGAGGTGTGATGATGTGGGGGTGCTTTTCTGGTGACACTGTTGGGGATTTATTCAAAATTGAAGGAATACTGAACCAGCATGGTTACCGCAGCATCTTGCAGCGGCATGCTATTCCATCCGGTTTGCGTTTAGTTGGTCCATCATTTATTTTTCAACAGGTCAATGACCCCAAACACACCTCCAGACTGTGTAAGGGCTATTTGACCAAGAAGGACAGTGATGGGGTGCTATGCCAGATGACCTGGCCTCCACAGTCATCAGACCTGAACCCAATCGAGATGGTTTGGGGTGAGCTGGACCGCAGAGTGAAGGCAAAAGGGCCAACATCTCTGGGAACTCTTTCAAGACTGTTGGAAGACCATTTCAGGTGACTACCTCTTGAAGCTCATGAAGAGAATGCCAAGAGTATGCAAAGCAGTAATCAAAGCAAAAGGTGGCTACTTTGAAGAACCTAGACATATTTTCAGTTGTTTCACACTTTTTTGTTAAGTATATAATTCCACATGTGTTAATTCATAGTTTTGATGCCTTCAGTGTGAATCTACAATTTTTATAGTCATGAAAATACAGAAAACTCTTGAAATGAGAAGGTGTGTCCAAACTTTTGGTCTGTACTGTATATATATATTGCTTCAATGCATATATAATGATAAAAATCATTAAAAATATCCTACTGTTCTATTTCTATGGTGTGACTTCTATCCAGACACACAGATGTGTTATTCCTTATTTATACACTTAGCTGGACATGTCCAGATACAGTACATTTATCACAGGTTAAGAAATGTTTGTAAAAACAACATGACTCCATGGTAAGTCATAAGTACAGTGTATGTGCCAATATGTAACCATGGAGAGAGGTGTGAATTGCAGTATTTCAATGCTTTTGTTAGCATGTTATGATATTGTGTTGAATTGGTTTCATAAGAAATTTGACCCCTCAACCAAATTGGCTCTTAACTATGCTATCTGTAACTCCCTTACATCTGTCTTCTATAAATCATTGTACATCTTGCTCACCATTTACTATAATCCCTCCTCTAATCTCTGTTTCAGAATGGCAAGATATTGTGATTGTAAATTGTAAGGTCCTATCACTTAATTCTGCCATAGATTAGGATCTCTGACAACTACTAATCTTTTTTTCTGATTGTTATAATATTCATCATGTTGGAGTGTTCGAAATTTTCTTATAAGATTTGCACTGTGTATTATCAAAATTGCTTTTCATTTTATGAATGTTCAAGTCTGTTATAAAAATGGCTGAAGAAAACGCATTTTTGGCAAGGAAATTTCACAGATAACAACATCATAGACTCTGGTAAAAAGTACAGACTAATACTTTTCTGTAAGCATCGGCTGTTCTTCAAATCTAATATGAACATTTTTTTAGATCCATGGTTTCCATTTCCATCTGTTCTACATAAAGTTATTAATGAAAAATCTAAGGAACTTATTGCATCATTAACACATATTTCTAGAAACAATGGGGGTAATTTATTAGGCCCTGTATGTCAGTTTTCTGGCATACAAGGAACACAAAAGATTCAACATTTTTAAACAAGTCTGGATTTTGTCGAAAAAAAATTGTAACTTTTTTACCTTTGTGCCTCCTTACCACTTTCAATAAAAGTGCCTTGGCCTGACAAACTTATATAACAGAAAGCTGGCATAATTTATAGCTGAAATCTAAGCAAGCTCCTCATATTTGAATTATGGCACAGAGAATATCATGCAATGTGCCAGATTTTATAAAAACCTGGAGCCTCTTATTCTGGTGTTCCTACTGACAATGCTCACAATGAGCTGCTATTTGTAAATGTTCCCCAATGTTTACATTGATCATTCAGGGAAACATTTGGTGCTGTATCATGGCACAGATAAAGAAATATTATCTCAATATCTGAAAAGAATATTTTTTTATGTTGGTTTATTAAGTAAACCTTTGAAGCACAATACATTTAGCCTCTTCCTATTTGGTTTTGTTTTTTTAAAGAAAGAAAGAACTGGAGAAAAAAAAAAGATATTACTAGGGTAGAGGGGGTAAGGGTAGGTTCAATAACCCCACATCTTATCCAAATTCTACGTGATAAGGAGCATAGATGGAAGATTGCCAAATTGCTATTTTCTTAGCAAAAGTTTTTATTGATCATGACAAGGTTCATAGCCTCAGCTACATTGTCTATCTTCAGAGCTGGGACTGTCCCTCCCAATTTTGTAATGCACATTCATATAGACAAAAATATTTTCAGAACTGTATTTTGCTGTTCTGGGGCAAGTGTTTCAACTGACAGGTTCAACACTACCATTGCTGGATTTTAAGATTCTCCCTAAAGGGGTTATCCAACTTCCAAAAATTATCTGCAAATACATCCACAGCAGTTTTAAATACCCATTGTTCCCTTGTGCACCCTTTGCTTGAATCTATTTTACTAACTGATGATCAAAAGGGTGACAATGTTTTGACTTTCAGTCTCCATATCTCACCATCCACTACAGCTTCGAACATGAGACTACTATCATTTTATATACAATCCCCTTGGCTATCTTATACATAAATTTGACTTGCAACTATTTAGCATATGATTATTTATGCAGATTCTTGTCAAGTTTCTACAATGTTACTGTTTTGCTCCTGGTGGTGAAAAAATCTTTCCTCTTGTATACTACAGTTTACAACCTGTTCTCACATTCCCTAATAGCTCAGTGTGTTATTAGCTTGATTCCCAAGTGAAAGGTCACTGGTTTAAATCAAGGATCAGCCATGTAGATTTCCCAGAAAAAGAGAAAGCATCATCCAACTCATTGATATCAGTCTCTTGGCCATTAAATTGCCATACTGCATCATGTGAGTGCCACGATAGTTGGAAGAATACAAAATAAAATCTATCCATCCATTCAAAAGCCAAGAGGTGGACGTCCAGGCAAAATATTGGCATCAACAAGTCAGTTTCTCACAAGGCTTATCAGTTCTGGTGCAACAAAAACGGCAATAGAGGTGGCTCGTATGCTTCACAGACGTCCATGCAATACATGTGTCTGAAATGGTTGCCCGAAAAAAGGTGAAGAAGTCTCGACTTCAATATCGTCATAAGAAGTGTCGGCTCAAGTTTGCAAAAAAGTACAAAATGTGGACAGTAGAAGATTGGAAATGAGTGATTCGACAACATAATGTTCCAGCACAACAACCCAAAGCATATGTCGAGATTAGCAAAAAAATGGTTCAATGACAACAAAGTAGAGGTGCTGGACTGGTCCCCCCACAGTCCCCAGACCTCAATTGAACACTCGTGGATAGAGCTGAATAAAAAGCTGTATTCATACCCAACTGAGTTGCCCAGTATACATTAACATTGGGATTGTGTAGATAAGACCTAGGATCAGATTTTGGTCGAGACATGCATGGATGTTGTGAAGGAGTTTTTCTTCACTATGGAAAGGATTCTGCAATCATCCACCACTGTTGTTTTCTGTGGATGTCTAGGTCTTTTTGAGTTCCCAAGCTCACCAGTGCGCTTTTTATTTTTTTTTTACTAGAATGTACCAAAGTGTTGATTTGGCTACTCCTAATATTTACACTGTCTCTCTGATGGATTTCTTATTTTTTTTTCAACCCAGTGATGGTTGTTTCACTTCCATTGAGAGCTCCTTTGACCACATGGTGTAGGTTTACAGCACGAGCTGTAATATATGTATATCAAAATGGTTTTCTGAAAAATTACAACTCATCCCTTAAAATAAAAAGTCTCATACAACTACATTGAACACAAAATAAAAAAGTGATGAGCCTTGAAACACAGAGTGGAGAAATATTATTGTGCTGCATAAGGCTAAAAGTAGCTGGGTCATTAAGGGGTTAATAAGCACTTATGATGCCTAAGTTATGCCCCAACTTTACTTACATGAGACACAAATTCAGGATCTACAATTAAAAAGAAGTGACATTTTCGGGAGTGTTTTTTCAATTTTAATTTAACTGTGAGGAGGTTAATGAGGCAATAGCCCATGCAGCCCATTAAATAGCTGTTGAGATAATTGTCCAGTTACTTTTGGTCCCTTGAAAAAGAGGCAGCTACATATTACTAAACTGCAATTCCTGGACCCTTGCTCCAATTAGGAATACCCTCAAATTAAAGCTGAGAGACTGCACTTTAAGCCCATATTGTTTAAATAACTGTATTTTGATATTTTATCTGCTGCTAAATGCCAAAACTTGTGTCACTGTCCAAATATTTCTGGACCTAACTATATATTATGAAGTGTTTTGCATGAATGCATCCTGTTATTTGGCCCATATTTGAAAAAAACAAAACTGGATAACCCCTTTAAACCCATTACTTCAAAGATTTATTGATAAACTGCAATCCATAATATTTTGGGGCACTTCCACCACATATGTAGCAGAGTACCCTGACTGCCACAATTCCTTCATCATGACCCTGAATAACTAGGAAAAACATGACTAATTTCAACAGAAGAAAGACAAAGCGTTAAACTTATTTTTCAAGATTATTCAGACACATTATTAGAAAAACCAATAGCTCTATTCCACTGTTCTAAGGAATAAACTGCCTTGCGGTCTTCTTCCTATTTAATCATACAGTTACTATTTCCTGTTAATATAAACATTCTAAAATGTAATTTATAGACAACTGGTATTCCCCCAACTTCTCCATTTTGGTTTATTCATGAGATTGGTGCTCAAATGGATTACAGTCTAAAAGTACTTATTCAACAGTTCTTCCTTACATCTTCCCAATAGGTTATGATCACATATGTTTTTAATGAAAAGTAGAGAGGACGCCACTGCCACACCCCTCTGGTGATATCTCCGAAAGGAACAAATTCAACATGCCCAACCCTTCCTGCCCTCTTACATTATTTATTGGAGGAGAGTCAGAAAATCTTCAGACACATAAATAGAATCAACCAGTCCCACCAAAATTGGTGGGATTGGACCAGTTTTCTTCTATTAGCATGGCTCATAGATATGCTTAGTTTTGTGATATGACATAATTTCTTAGTATATAATATTTCTAGACTATTCATTTATTTTAGACTATTAAACTATTAAGTCTGAACATGAAACTTCATTTGGTGCTTATTTAGAAGCATCAATTTGTGATTTAAGTACTATAATTAAATACTTCAGGACATTACTGATATGTGCTTTTGATGTACTCACGATTGACCCTATTAAATTGAATTGCATGGCACATCTAATATTAACTGTGCAATGTGTTTGTCATTACAATAAAAGTAGAACATGTTCTAAACTGCATAAACATCATTAATACTAATTTAGAAAACTGTCTTTGATGTTGTACAATAATATCATTTCTTAAACTATGAAATAAAAACAAAAAAACACACAAAGGAAGTAGACTTTGAGAAAGGCAGAATAGTGTATTGAATAACTTAAATGATATAAAGGCCCTGTGGGAATTAAAAAAAAAAACTATTATGTTATTATACACAGATCTTTTAAAACAACTTTGGATTGTTTGCAGGATTCTGTGAATACTGATGGGTAATGCATATTACATGAGGCTATAAAAATAGTTGTATAAGTCATGAGGGTTACCATATATTTATGAATGCTCTATTGCGATCTAGGTTTTCCTTTTACCAGACAATTCAAGATTGTATTTAGGAAATAATAATTAACATCAGAGACACGAAAGAAAATTGGAGCGTTCTCACAATGTGCTTACTGTGAACAAACCGTCGTTTGGAGTGATCTCTAACAAGCCACAAGCTTAGAAATGCTTCAAATGTTATGAATTGCGTTGTTCATTTACTGAACTACATGTCTTAGGAGGGCACCATCAATTTTATCCACATACCCTATGGTTAGACTTGAATCGAAATCACCAACTGTTTTTCTCTTTCACACATGTTGTTGCTCCAAAGTAAATAAGTGTCAGCAAAGATACTAGTCACCTGGTATAGCTTTTTGCTGGTAAAAATGTTTAAACACAATTAAAAACATTCATCATCTTGTCAAAGTCATACTGTGTAAAGCTACTTTTGTAATGCATTAAGGGCATTGCAAATTCTTTCATCATACAACTCACATTTTGAGTTTTATCTACATGTTTAATCAAAATGATGGTAACATGCAACATTTTCTAACAATCAGTGAGGCTGCAATAGCTAGAACCCTTATATTCAAATGTCTGTCATTAGAAATGAAGATGGGTAGTACTAAACATTAAACATTATAACATAAATAGAAACTTGCAAAACTCAACTTGCTCTGTGTACATTACAATAACAGTAATTTTAGAGAACAATCTTGGCAGTAGTGCAGCAAGTACATAGCAAAAACAGTGAGATACATGAAGCTCTCCTATATCCATTGCTTTAATCTCAATATTATTTAATAATGGAAATGAGAATTTAACAAACATGTAAAGAATAACAGTTAGACGTTAGCATAATTGCTTTTTCCGTGATTTGTCAATCTGATATTTTGCTTGTTTTCTGTGGCAGATAACATGTGATCCTTATTACTAGAGATGAGCGAATCGATTCTGCAGAAGTGAAATTCGATCCGAATTTCAGGAAATCTTCGATTCGCCACGATTCTGGATTTCCTCATGCTTTGATGCATGGAATCACATTTATTTTATAAAATGGCTGCCGCACATGTTAGGAGAAGGGGGAAGGGACTCTGGGAGCGCAGGATCACCCACAATGCCAAGCGTGCAGCTAATCAGCAGCCAGCAGGACCTGTGATGTCATAGCCCTATAAAAACCCTAGGCCATTTTAGGTACAGTCATTCCACATCGCTCTTACTGTAGGGACAGACGTTGGCAGGAGCTAGGGAAAGACTTAGAAAACATATAGAAGTTCAGGTAAAGAGGCTGAGCCTTAGAACTGTAGGGAAAGCATAGAGAGGAATTGGGAGAAGAATTTGGGGTGGTTGCAGGGTCATTTACAGCAAGAATTTGCAGCATAATTCACATTGCAGCACTCACTGCCGTTATACTGCTGCTCATTACTCATATCTGTGTCTTCATGGTGGAACACAACAAGCCTTTTGCAGTGCAGTACAGCAAAAAAAAGTGAAATATCATACAATAATATATGCACGTATCTGTAAAAGAAGCCTTTTTAAAGGCTTTTATTATAAAGGGCTTATTCACTGTTCTTACAAGGCATAACATTATTCAGTACTATTGTGCCAAAGCCATATCTGAAAATATCTGTGAAAAAAGCCTTTATAAAGGCTTTATTATAAGGGGCTTATTCACTGTTCTTACAAGGCATAACATTATTCAGTACTATTGTGCGAAAGAAAATGACGATGACGCTGAGCTGTGAGGAACGCCCCCCCAGTACAAGTCTATGAACGAGAACTGTCGGGGGAGGGCGTTCCTCACAGCGCAGCTAGACTGTCAGGAACGCCTTTCTGACAGTAAACCATGAAACTTACACCGCCGATATCTCCAACCCCATTGCACATATCGGGAAAGCCGGCAGTGCACTGAATTCAGCGCGCTGTCGACTTTCTAGCGGTATGTAAAACTGCATGTGCCTGAGGACATGAAAGGTCCTCTTTAACCCCTTAACGACCCAGGGCGTAACAGTACGTCCTGAGTCGCATGACGATGTATGGAGAGCACTCAGGAGCTGAGCGCTCTCCATACACCGCGGGTGTCGGCTGTATAATACAGCCAGGACCCGCAGCTAACAGCAGCGATCGGCGCCTGCACCGATCGCGGCTGTTAACCCTTCTAAATTGCGGAGCCTCCATGCGCGCCGCCATTTTTACCTCATCGCCGCCCTCCAGAACGTCATCGGAGGGCAGCGCTTGGTTGCCATGACAGCCGGGAGCCTATTGAGGCATCGTCTAATAGCAGTGACGGCATTTTGCTATTCACTGCGATACAGTAGTATCGCAGTGAATAGTATGATCGATCAGACCCCCTAGGTTTCAAGGTCCCTAGGGAGTCTGATCATACAAGTAAAAGTAGAAAAAAAAAAAGTTTTTAAAAGTATGTAAAAATAAAAAAAAACACAAAAGTTCAAATCACCCCCCTTTCCCTAGATCAGATATAAAAGTAAATAAACAAAAGTAAGCATAAACACTTTAGGTATCCCCATGCTCCAAAATGTCCGAACTATTAAAATATTAAAATATTTATCCCATACGGTGAACGGCGTAGCGGGGAAAAAAAATCAAAATGGCCAAATAGCATTTTTTTCAACACTTTGTCTCCTATAAAAAATTGAATAAAAAGTGATCAAACCATCAGATCTTTCCCCAAGTGGTATCAATAAAAACGTCATGTTGTCCCGCATAAAAAGACGCCTTACCCAGCTCCATACATGTAAATATGAAAAAGTTACAGGTGACACAATATGGCGACACAACATTTTTTTTCTATTTAGCAAAGTTTTTAATTTTTTAAAAGGTATCAAAACATTACAAATACTATATAAATTTGGTATCGCCATGTTCGTACTGACCCGCAGAATACAGGTAACATGTCATTTTTACCACACAGTGAATGGTGTAAAAATTAAACCCATATGAATTTGGCGCAAATGCAGTTTTTCTCCAATTGCACCTCATTCTGAATTTTTTTCTAGCTTCCCAGTACATTGCACAGAATATTGAATAGTGACATTACAAAGTACAATTTGTTTCGCAAACAATAAGCCATCATGTGACTCTGTGAACTGAAAAATGAAAACGTTATGGCTCTTGGAATGTGGGGAGGGAAAAACGAAAATGCAAAAACGAAAAATGTCCGGGTCCTTAAGGGGTTAAAGGTGTTTATTAGTGTCAAAACACATAAAAAGGACCATATTTGCCATTTTGTTACCAGTATAAAGCTGCAGGCCAATTTTCAATACAGTATTGTCAATATTAATTCAATAATTCTATAATTCTTAGCGCTTATCACTTATTTGAAGGTGCTTATTATTGTCAAAACACATAAAAAGGATCATATTCAGCATTTTGTTACCAGTATAAAGTTGCTGGTCATTTCTAAATAGTATTGTCAATAATTAAATAATTCTGAGCCACAAATCTCTGCCTTTATCACGCCTTTTTTATTGGTGTTCATTAGTGGGTGAAGAAATAAGGGGCATATTTGCCATTCTCTTCAAAGTAGAAAATAACAGGCCTTTTTGCCCTTTACAATTAAGTTTTTTCATTGACCAGTATGTCAGTCAGAGAAGCGAGAGGCCATGCACAGGGGAGGGATGCAGGCCTAAATGTTTCTGGCGCAGGCACATGTCGCAGCAGAGTAAGGGGGCGTGGCAGCAGGGGTCAGTTACAGAGGCCTGAGTTCCCAGTGTCAAGTAGTGGTCGTGTCTTGACCAGCAACCCAACGGTTGTAGACTGGTTGACTCGGTCATCCAATTCATCCCAAGTCACATCAGACACCCACAACCAAGAGTCAGTGGGTTCGTCAGACACAACCCTTAGTTGGTATGGCCCGGCAGCACGCCCTGTGCCCTCACCTGTACTCAACCTGCCTCTGTCCTTGTCTGTTCCCTCAGCTAGAGAACTACTCTATGCTGTGGGCTCAGATCCACTGTACAGTGAGGAGGTGGTACTAGAGGACAGTCAGAAGCTACTACTCAGCCAAGATGTGGAGGAGACAGCCGCCGCTTCCTCCGGTAGGCAGGCAAGTAGTGATGAGGAGAGTGGCATGGGAGCTGGTGTTGAGGAGAACATCAGTGACCTGCAGAGAGTAGTGGATGATGATGTAGTTGATCGTAATTTGGGAGCCGGGTGACGAAGGGGCCTTATCATCAGGAGAAGAGGGTTGCAGCGTGCGCATGAGGCAGCAGGGGAGTCAGCAGGGTGGCAGCAGTGTGAGGTCGGGAGCTAAATGTGCCCAGGGTAGACCACCTGCTTCTCAGCAGCCTACCTGCCCGGAAAGCAGTGGAGCAGGGGTTCACAGAGGCAGTGGCGGTAGCAGTCAGTTATTGAGGAGTGTTGGGGGTAAAATCACCTAGTCGATGGTGTGGCAGTTTTTTGTAAAGCCGCCGGGGAAGGTGAACATGGCCATATGTTCAAACTATGGGCAGATGGTGAAGCGTGGCCAGGGTGCCAATGTTTGCACCACAGCCCTGCGCCAAAATATGCAGCGTCACCATAAAGTGGCCTGGGAGAGCTGTGGCTCCAATGTGGTGGTCCAGCCTGCCGCAGCAACCGCTGTAGCACCCAGTGGCAAGCACCCCATTTCAGGCAGTCAAGGCTCCACCACCTCAGCTGAAGGAAGCTGTGTGTCCTTCCCATCATCTGCTGGTCGTGATGCTCCTGCTCCTCCTCCCCCTAGTCAGTTATTGCATCAGCAATCGATCACAGAATCTATATCTAAGAGACAACAGTGCAGAAGCTGAACGTGCTCCTGTCCAAGTTGCTGGTGCTGCAGTCACTCCCTTTCCACTTGGTGGACTCTGTACATTTCAGAGAACTGATGGCTTGTGCCGAACCGAGGTGGAGAGTCCCAAGCTGTCATTTCTTTGCCAAGAAGGCAGTACCAGCCCTTCATAAATATTTAGAAGAGAAGGTGGGCCAGTCCTTGAGCCTGTCGATGTCTGCCAAAGTGCACAGCAGCGCCAACATGTGGAGCTGTAACTACGGTCAAGGACAATATATGTCATTTACGGCCCAGTGAGTTAATGTGGTGCCTGCCCAGACACACCAGCAACTTGGACATTTGAGCAGCTTTTGCCTCCGCGTTCTCACGCTGTTGGTCCTGCAACAATGTCCGCCGCATCCTCCACTGTCTCCTCAGCCTCCACTGCAGGAACAATTCCCAGTGCTCCTCCAGCATACCACATGTGCATGACACAGCGGTGCCACGCTGTTCTACACCTCGTTTGTCTGGGCGAATGAAATCACACAGGGGAGGAACTGCTCCGTGTCATCAATCAAGAAATCGAATCCTGGCTTTCTCCAAGAGAACTTAAAATCGGAACAATGGTGACCGACAACGGGAAGAACATTGTGTTGGCCCTGTGTCAAGGAGGGCTGAGCCATGCGCCCTGCATGGCGCACGTGTTCAATCTGGTTGTCAAGTGTTTCCTTAAGTGTTCCACCCAACTGCAAGACATCCTAAAAATGTCAAGGAAACTTTGCATGCACTTCAGCCACTCGTACACCGCCAAGCACACAACATAGCTGCAGCGGCAGAATGGCCTCCCACAACATAGGCTGATATGCGATATTTCCACCCATTGGAATTCAACCCTCCATATGTTGAATCGACTATATGAACAGAGAAAAGCCATAAACAATTTCTTGATGATCCAAACGGACAGAGGTACTCCCCTGTGTAACTTTAACATTAGCCAGTGGCAGCTCATGCGTGACACCTGTCGTTTGTTAGTTCCCTTTGAGGAGGCCACTTTGTTAGTAAGTTGCCAGGACTACTGGATGAACAACGTCATTCCATTGATTTACATCCTGGAAAAGATGCTTATTAATTTGGCTGGTCAGGGTACTGGAGATGTGGTGTCTACATCTCAAGGCCACATGAGCCCTGTGGGGGCTGAACTGGAGAAGGAGGAGGATGAGGAGGACATTGGAGCACAAACAATGTGTAGTCAAATGGGTGGAGAGGAGGAGCAGGAGCAACCAGAACAGCCAGAGGGAGATGAGGAGGATGAGGCAGATGATCCAGACACACCGTGGCAGTATGCAGTGGAGATGGATGCAGGGAGTCCCTTGGAGTTACTTGCGCAAATGGCCCGATGCATGCTGACTTCCTTGAGCAGTGACAGCCGAATTGTCACCATTCGGTAGAGGGATGACTACTGGCTCTCCATCATGTTAGACCCTCGCTACCGGGGAAAAATGGGGGCCTTTTTTACACCCGCTGAGAGGGAGGACAAACTGAACTACTATAGAAACATGCTATGTAGCAAGTTGGCCGCTGCCTATCTGCACCATCGTCCATCCTCTCGCATTTGCGGCCAGGGGGGCCCTAAGTGCTCCACTTGCACTGGCATGGCAGCTGTGGGAGGGGGTGGGGATGGCAGGAGCAGTATCAGCTCCATCAGCAGCAGCCTGAACCTAGAGTCGCTGATGAACAGCTTTCTTCAGCTGCATAATGAAGAAGCTGCTCAAGCGGTGACCAGATGGAAGGAAACGCTGCAGTTGGGATTGCGGGGTGCAAACAGCGCAGACTTGTCACGGTCTCTGGGCACGAGGGCGCAGCGCTGGTGCTGTCCCACGTTACCACCACTGGTACCGGTGATGAGGGGGCTGCACAAATGTTGGTGGTGATTGTTCCCCCGGGGCGCTTCCCCTATACTGTGCCGACTGGTGGTGTTTGGGGCGCCCTGATGTTGTCGGTGCAGAGTCAGACACAGAAACGGTTGTAAAGTTGAACTTTTACTTCCATGGGTGTGGAGGCACAAATGCTTAAACAGTTTCTTCAATACAAAACAACGGGGTACGCCTGGTGACACAGCAAAGTCCTGGGGTGCAGGGTAGACTTGATGAAAGGTGTTCCTAGCCCCTTATACTTCAGTGTTACAGCCCTAAGGTGCATCTGGGCTCCTATTTGGCACATAGGAGGATGCCCACCATGATACTAGTACATAATATTCCCCACTCACGTTATGTGGTCCTGATAGCTCAGAGTTTCGGGGTGCAATAGTCAGGATGGCAGGATATTCCACAGGTCTGGCCTTGGCCCCTGGATCCTGTGATACTTGCTATGGAGTACGTGTTCCAGAATGTTCTCTCCACAGTCTCATGCTGACAAGATAATGATGCTTGACTTCCTTCAGGGCGATGGCTAGGCAGACAGGGGACAGGATCTTCTGAATAGCTGGAGTATGTCAGCTCTCCAACCTTCCTGGGCCTGTCTAGGACTTGAGATTCCTGCACTAAACTCACTGCTTTCTTCACAGGACATCACACTTAACTCCTCACCTCCTCCTCCTAACACTGCACACTTCTAACTCCTCACACGCAGGACCTTCCTGCAGGGGTGTTACCATGGGGACCCAGTGATCAGCTGACTCCTCCCCTTTTCCCAGGCGATGTCCTCCCATTGGACATTTGGTTACTATTCAATCCTATGGGAGGTGTAATGCATGTGTGAGGCTCACTAGGTGGCGCTGTGTTGTGTGAGACTCAGGACCCCCTGCTATGTGACACAGGCTATGAAGCAACAGGAAATAATACAATGCACAGCGATCACCCTCAGTCCAGCCATAGCCAGCTCTGGGATGCCACACTCATCAGCAGCTAGACACAGAGCAGAAGTTGAACCAGCAGGTGGTGGCATACTTAGAGTGCACCCTGCCACCTGTCATCGAAGATCCGCTGGACTACTGGGCAGCCAAACTGGATTTGTGGCCGCAACTGGACGAGTTTGCCCTGGAAAAGCTGTCCTGCCCGGCCAGTAGTGTGGCATCAGAGCGGGTGTTTAGTGCGGCGGGGACCATAGTTACCCCAAGGAGAACTCACCTGTCCACCCAAAATTTGGAGAGACTGACCTTTGTGAAGATGAATCAGGGATGGATCAGCCAGGACTTCCACCCATCAATGTCTGATGCAGCAGATTAAATGATCCATGCTGCCTCACCACACTGTATGGCATCCTACGGCTGTTGCTACCTACACAATATATCACCTTGCCACTCTGTGGCCTACTCACGCTGCTGCCACCTCCGCACTCTGCCACTGGGTGACTGTGTGGCCTCCTCACGCTGCTTCCACCTCCTCACTCTGTCACTGGGTCATTGTATGGCCTCCTAAGGCTGTTGCTACCTACACATTATATCACCTTGCCACTCTGTGGCCTATTCATGCTGCTGCCACCTCCGCCACTGAGTGTCTGTATGGCCTCCTCACACTGCTGCCACCTCCACACTCTCTTACCGGGTCACTGTATGGTCTACTAAGGCTGCTGACACCTCCACAATGTCACTAGGTCACTGTATGTCCCCCTCATGCTGTTTCCACTGGGTCACTGTGACACAGGGTCACTGTAACGCCTACTAAGGCTGCTGACACCTCCACACTCTCTTACCGGGTCACTGTATGACCTCCTAAGGCTGTTGCTACCTCCACCTCTGCCACTGGGTCATTGTATGTCCTTCTCATGCTGCTGCCACCTCCTCACTCTGTCACTGGGTCCTGCAACAATGTCCACCTCATACTCCACTGTTTCCTCAGCCTCCACTGCAGGGACAATTCACAGTGCTCCTCCAGCATACCACATGTGCAGGGCACAGCAATGTTCTACACTTCATTTGCCTGGGCGAACAAAGTCACACAGGGGAGGAACTGGGTCGCTTTATATCCTCCTCATGCCGCAGCCACTAGGTCACTGTATGGCCTCCTCATACTGCTGCCACCAGGTCACTGTATGGCCTCCTCATGTTGCTGCCACTTGGTCACTGTATGGCCTCCTCATGCCGCTGCCACTGGGTCACTGTATGGCCTCCTCATGCCGTTTCCACTGGATCACTCTGAAATTAAATGGAGTATGAAAATGCTTATTCAGTCATGGTGAACTTGATATTTTGGTGGTTTATTATTCCAGCCTATTTCTAAGTACTTTACTGGACATGATTTAAACGATTTCCTTCTCTAACTTTTTGCCAACAAAAAAATGTAAAATGCTAAAAGGATGTCAGATTTGGCATTTTATGGCCATTTTATTAATGGCGAACAAAGTTAAAGTTTCACCCTAATGAAACTTTAAGTGGAAGTTTTTTAAATTTTGAGTTTTTTTCTGTTCAGCAAAATGTTAAAACTATAGTATCTATGAACCGCCTAGTTAGCTACTACACGGTAGAATTTTTTTTTCCCAAAATAAATTTAGCAAAGGTAAATTTTTATATAAATTTTAAGATATACCAACCATAGAAATGTTTTACACTACCAGAGAATGTAATTATACAACTCTAAAAGGTGGTAATAATTTCCCTAAAAAGTACTAAGTACTAAGATCTATTAATGTGATATTTAATGTTATATTATTTTAGTTTTAAAATAAAAAAATTACATTATCCCTACAACTACTATTACTGTGTATCTAAAGAGACAAGAAATTAAAAAGTAATTGCTTTCTTTCATTACAAAGATGAAGTATGAAGTAAGTCTGGTACATGAACTGACAGATCACTGCATAAAATCTGCAGATCGTGTAAACAATTTATAGTCACAGCAAGTAAAAGTATATTGAAAAAGACTGCACAGACCAAAAAGACACCATTGCTATAGTACTGACTATCACACACTGCATTTCCTACAGACATGTGAGAATTGGTTCTAAGATAATGTGTTGGAAAATGTATCAAGAAACAATGATATTTCATATAGTTAAGATAGTAACAAGGTTCAACAGCACCGCAATAAGCCGGCATATATAGGAGAGGGTGCACAAACCAAGTTATTTTATTCCTGCTGTTAGTGTCTTGCCAGACGCAGCAATACCCTCACACTACTGCAGGGGACTGGGAGGAAGGACAGAGACAAGTGAGCCCTAATCTCACCCCAGCCACTGTCCCTTCCTATTGCCTCAGTTACCCTAAATGGTAAAAGGACAACCTGAAGACAAGCCCTATACTGAGTAAAGTGACAACACAGAACACAGACAGAACAAACGACAAAAAGGGAGGTCAGAAAGCCAAGGTTTCAGTAACAGACGAGCAATGCAGTACAGAATCAAAATCCAAGAGAATAGTCAAAAGTCAAGGCCAGAGGTCAGGAATATGAATACAAGAAACAAAACAGCAAGGAATAATAGCCAGAATGCACAAAGCAATAACCAGCGACCATGTGAGGGTTGACAACCTGTTTATAGAAAGTCTGGACCAGCCCCAGACTGGATTGGTAGACAGGCTGTCAATCACACAGGCAAGGCTGAGATTAACTATTAGTGGAACAGAGAAAACCAAGGTGAAGGAAACGGGTGTGACAGAAAATCAATTACATTGTCTAGGACAGTGTTCAGACTGAGCAACAAGAAACCTACGCAAGGAATCAAACTGAACACGCCTCCTTCGCCGCAGCGTGCGAGCGGAGGGTGGCGCAGAGACCCGAACAGGCAGAGACGTTACATCTGCACTACATTTTCCAAGTCAAAAAGACAATTCTGTACAAAAAATATTATCAGAATTAAAAATTCAAAAACATGACCACGGACATAGTAAATTAAAGTGTTACTCTGTGATTGGGATAATGATGGCATATTCTTAGGACGGGCCATGAATATCAAATAGGTTGGGGACTGACTCTTGGAGTTCCTCCTCCCACTGAAAAAATACACTATAGTTATTATACTGTATAACAGCATCCGATGTGAGTCACATTGTGCAGTCGTAGTAATGTATACACTGCATAACTGTACGATAGTACCAATCATGGTTTATAGTATACACTGATCAGCTATAACATTAAAACCACTGACAGATGAAGTGAATAATATTATTCCCCTTACGTCCAACAGCAGCACAATATGGGGTATCTCTGCCCCTGTGTGTTGTTTAGGACAGGTGGAACCTTTAATTAGCACCAAAAAGGTGCCTCCTACTAGCCCTATAAGAGGGTACAAGAGACCTCCCTCCACTGTGTTTTTTTCTGTCCTGTGTGGAACAGGTGGACGGAGGTCTCTTGTGACCTCCCGTTGCTAGGGGTTTTATTTACTCCTGGCTTACCTTTATGGGGTACCTCGGTCCCAAAGAAAAAACCTCCGGGCCTTCGCCCCGCAGCGCAGCGTTATCCGGCATCCATCTGCAGGCAGCGCGATCCCGGAAGTAAGCGGGGAACCTCCTCGGCCGGAACTTTTCTCCGGTCCCGTGTTCCCAGGGGAAGGAAGCCTTTGCGCACCACCGCGCCCCTACTTCCAGTTTTCTCGGAAAAAGTGCGGTAAGTTTGGAAATTTAAAATTTAAAGGCAAAATATAGATTTGATTTTTGCTGCTTGTATTTTGAGCCTCTGGCTTAGGCTTATGTTCCATTATGGCGTTTGACTTGTTTTGCTGCTGTATAAATGTTTCTTTGTTGGCTTCCTCCCCTCGCTGCTGGATTACATTTAAAAGGTCTGATTGCAGTCCTTTATTTGTTGAGTGAGTGGTTTCTAGCTCCTCTGCTGCGGGTTGCGGTGACTGGTTTTTTTCTGACGGTTTTTTTCTCTCTTCAAGTGACCGATTTAAAAAAAAAAAAAAAAAAAAAAAAGAGGTACCCCTTGGTTTTTTATGCGATGCTTGGCGATCTTCCCTGTTTCAGAGTCACGTGGCTGTTTGATGTTTCAGATGTCATCTTCTGCATCATGTAATGGCGATGCGCTTAGGAGGAAAAATTCCTCTAAACTTGAACACCTAACGTGTTGGGATTGCAATACCCCTTTACCTGACGGTTATGATTTTACCTGCTGTCACCAGTGTCGCGGACCTCCGCCGGAAGTACCTTCTATAAGAGGTTGTTACTTCGGTAAAGGACTATATGAGGAGTCTCTTAAGGAGATTCGTTCTTCCATCGCCCAGATTGCCAAGAGACCGCAGATTGAGACACAATCTTCCTTACGGATCTCTGATGAAGATTATCAGATAGTGGACGAGACACTCTCATCTGACAATTCCACTGAAGATCCCAGCAGGTCGTGCTTCCACTCGAAAAATTAAGCTGGCTGCTGAAGTCCATCCGGTCTAAGGATCGTGATGTTGACGGGGAAGCCTCCGCGTCCACCTATAGAGGGCCTAGGGTCTTCCAAGTGGACCAGACATTACAAAAGTTAATGTCCTCAGAGTGGAGAAGTCCTGAAAACCCTGTTGTGGTTCCTAGGAGGTTCAGCGCTTTATTCCCAGTTGCTCAATGGGATCAATGGGGTCCTCCTCCCAAGGTGGATATGGCGGTGGCTAAACTGTCCTGCCGCACTAAGGTACCATCAGATGATGGAGCAAATTTGCACGACGCCATGGCAGGCGCTTCGACAATACCTTCAAGAAGGCTTATTCAGCTGCCTCGCCCAAGACCGCTGTGGCGGTTGCGTCCTGTGAAGTGTCAGCCAAATTATGTACTGACCTGGTCCACCTCGAAAGTGACCGACTCTGGAGTCTCCAGAGACGAGCTGCTAGGGTTTCTAGGCTCAGTTTCCCTAGCAGCTGAATATTTAACGGAAGCCTCCCACCATCAATTAAGGCTGGCGGCCAAATCCCTGGCACTTACCAAGAACACTGCAGCAGGAAGACCTCTATGGTTAAAACCTTGGAGAGCTGTTTTTCCCTCAAAGTATAATTTGTGCGCATTACCCTTTGAGCCGGGTAGAGTCTTTGGCTGTGCCCTAGACGAGATCCTAGAGGGCTTGGCCGACAAGAAGGGTAAAACTTTACCCCAGGCCTTCAGAGGTAGGTCTGGCTCTGGCCGTGGTAGAGGCTATCCGCCTCGTCGTGGAAGGCAGTCCAGAGAGGCTCTAGTTATTCCTCTAGAGGCGCCGGCCGGAGATTCCGAAGTCTGATGATGAAAAAGTCAAGCCTAGCTTTTGACATCAGAAGCAGTTTTCCTGTGGCCGAGATTCCTGTCGGAGGTCGTGTCTCCCACTTTCTCAACTGCTGGCAGGAAAAAATTCGAGACCCATGGGTCCGGTAGGTAATCCAAAGAGGTTATGCAATCAAGTTCCTCCGTCCTCCTCAGGATCGGTTTGTGTTAACTCGCAGCCTCCCTACAATGCAGCAGACTACATTGGAATGCTCCATCCGAGAGTACATTCACAAGGGAGCCCTGGTGGAAGTCCCTTCTCTAGAAGAAGGATCCCGTGTCTATTCTCCCGTCTTCCTGATGCCAAAACTGGCAGACAAGTGGAGAATGATCACAGACTTAAGGTACCTCAACCGCTTCATCAAAAAGAAGCGCTTCCATAGGAAAACCATAAAGTCTGTCACCACCTTTCTCCTCTAAGGCGATGTTTTTTGTGACTTTGGATATAAAAGATGCCTATTTGCATATTTCTATTTACCTCCACACAGAAGGTTCTTTTCTAAGGATTGCCGTAGTATTTTCCGGCCACAGGAAACACTTTCAATTCACAGCACTACCCTTCGGGATCTCCTCTGCTTTCCACACCTTTACAAAGGTAGTGGCCCCCATAACGGCCGCCCTCAGGCTTCAGGGGATATCCTTGGTGCCTTATCTAGACGACTGGTTGATAAAGGCCCAGTCAGAGTCTGTTCTGCTCCAGTAACTACAGACAGCCTTCAGAGTCTGTGATGGCTTATAAACTGGGAGAAGTCAAAAACGATCCCTTCAACTCGAAGGAAGTTCCTCTGAGAAAACTACTTCCTAGATTCAGTCCGCCTGCAAATCTCCTTGACACCAGAAAGGAAGGATAAGCTGGTTGCGGCAGTCCGGCACCTCTTCAAAAAGCCGATAGCCTCCATCAGAACATTGATGAAGATTCTGGGCTTGATGTCTTCCTCAGTGGAGGCAGTCCCATGGGCCTTGTGGCACTTACGTCCCCTCCAGAAGGAGTTACTAGAGGCTTGGGATCGCTCCCTTCTTACATTCAGCAAGAAGATTCGACTCTCCCCCAGGACCCGTCTTTCCCTCAAGTGGTGGTTGCACCTGAAAGACGGAAGGTCCACGGTCCAACCTTCTTGGATCCTGTTGACTACAGATGCATCCCTCTCGGGATGGGGAGCCCATTGGACGAAAACTCCATAAAGGGAGTCTGGAGCGCTCCTGAAAAAAGGACCTCGTCCAACTGGAAGGAGCTCAGAGCCGTATATCGTGCCTTACTCTATTTCTTGCCTCTTCCCAGGGGAAGAGCAGTCTAAATCCGGTCAGACAACATGACCACAGTGCTGTACGTGAACAGACAGGGAGGCACCAGATCACCAACCCTCCTTAGGGAGGCAGATCTGATATTTATATGGGCAGAGAAAAATCTAACCCATTTATCCGCAGTTCACATCAAGGGCTCCCTGAACATAGTAGCGGATCGGTTGAGTCAGGGTGATGCCGTATCAGGAGAATGGTCACTCAATCCAGAAGTCTTTCATCAGATTACCCTGAACAGGGGTCTTCCAGAAATAGACCTCATGGCAACCCGACTCAACGCCAAGGTGGAGAAGTTCTGTTCCCTTTACCAGGAGGACAATCCCTTGGCAGTGGATGCCCTGTCCATCCCTTGGAGGTCCAGGCTGGCATACATCTTCCCTCCAATTCCAATAATACCAAAGGTATTAATGAAAATCAGACAGGACCAAGTCTCTGTGATAGCCATCGTTCCATTCTGGCCAAAAAGAGCTTGGTTTTTCCCAACTCATGGAGATGAGTCGAGCGATATATTGGAGGCTTCCCCCCATCCAGAACCTGGTTTCCCAAGAATCTCTGAAGTGCCAGGATCTCTGGAGATTCAACCTGACAGCCTGGAGGTTGAGCAGTCCCTACAGCAGGATAGAGGACTGTCAGAGGCCGTCCTGAAGACCCTTTCTTCTGCAAGAGCAGAATCTACCAATAAGAACTACCAGAGGACAGCCAAGATTTTCATGGAGTGGTGCTCCAAGAAGGGTATTAATAATCTAGAACCTTCAACGGCTGATATTTTAAATTTTCTTCAGGACGGTTTGGATAAGTGCCTTGCCCCTGCCACTTTGAAAGTACAGATTGCGGCCCTCTCCGCTTATTTGAACAGACGTCTGTCTCAGGATCCTCTGGTTGCAAGGTTCCTTAAAGGGGCAATGAGGCTAAAGCCGTCAGTATCATCCCCAGTGGGACCTTGCGGTAGTCATTACAGGCCTGTGCGGTCCTCCATTTGGACCCTTAGAGACTACGGAGATACAATATTTAGCCTACAAAACCACTTTTTTGTTGGCTAGTATATCTGCCAAAGAGTAGGGGTACTCCAGGCCCTCTCTTCTAGAGAACCGTACATTTTGTTTTTGCAGATAGGGTACACCTTAGGTTTGCCTGGGTTTATCCCTAAGGTCCCCTCATACTATAATAGCAATCAGCTAATTTCGTTACCTGTGTTGTTCCCCTCTCCAACCTCTGAGGAGGAAGAAAAGCTCAACACCTTAGATCTGGTAAGGTGTCTGTGGATTTACCTATTCCACACTCAACCGCTTAAGAAGGCCGAAAGCCTACTAATTGATATGCAGGGTAAAAACAGAGGACTCAAGGCTTCCAAGCCTACTCTATCCACATGGATCAAGGAGACAATTAAGTCTTCCTTTCTTATTCAGGAGTTATTCCCTTCAGTCTTTCTACGGCCACTCGACCTGGGTTGTCGACTTCTTTGGCTGAGTATCGGTCCTTACCATTGGACCAGATTTGTGCGGCTGCATCATGGTCATCTCAGTTGACCTTTTGTTAAACATTATCATTGGACATCCGCAGTTTCCAGACAACTGCCTTTGGTCAGTCAGTCCTTGACGTTGTGAGGCGAGGAAACCCTCCCTAGGGGAATTACTTGCTATCTCCTTATATTGTGCTGCTGTCGGACGTAAGGGGAATCGTTGATTGTAATGTCAATCTGTATTCCCTTAGTCCAGACAGCAGCACAAGGCTTCCCTCCCTAGAAGCTTGTTTCCTGTTACTTTATAATTTACACAGTGGAGGGAGGTCTCTTGTGCCCTCTTATAGGGCTAGTAGGAGGCACCTTTTTGGTGCTAATTAAAGGTTCCACCTGTCCTAAACAACACACAGGGGCAGAGATACCCCATATTGTGCTGCTGTCTGGACTAAGGGAATATAGATTGACATTACAATCAACGATTTGTATTGTTACAATGACACCTATCAAGGGGTAGGTAGCAAGACAACAGTCAGTGTTCCCTTAGTGTCCCCACACAGTATAATGTCCCTTTAGTGCCTCCCCACAAAATATACTGCCCCCTTAGTTGTCCCCACACTCACATCAGCTGTAAGGCATTGGCACTGCCATCATGGAGTAGCTTCAGGAGCTGCTGCATGTTGCATCCAGATGCTGAAGATGGGGCTGAAGAGGAGGACCAGGACTCAGGAGAGGTGAGTATTCATTTACATCAGCCATTACCTATTGAAATAATCCAATAGGTAACAGCTGATTAAAAAATAAAGAACAAAAAACTGCCAGTGGGTATGTCACCAGTGGGGGCCATCTTGATCTCTGGGGCCCCATGCAATTGCTTGAGTTACATGGTTGAGCCATTTGATGCCCCTTCTGATGTTTTATGGATGGAATGTCCATTGCTATGGTACTGGTTCCTATGGATTATGGGATATGGTCGCTCTGAAATGAAAAAAAAAAAACAGTTGACAATTAGTACACTAAATGTAATTTTCCCCAGTTTGAATCCTTGTACCTACTGTATACTTATGTGAAGCACATATAGCATTATCTCTATCATATCTATAGCATTTCTTTGCTTACATTGAACAGTGTTTTAATTATTGAACGAATCATATGCTTTTAATCTATAATAAACCATGTACAATGAAAACAAAGATGTTTTATTCTAACGATATGACATTACTCATTTAGTTACTTAATGTATGCTATAGAATGTTATTTTCAAGTTCATTAAGGCTGGTTAATTTATACAGTTTTGTTCCATTTAGTTTTCTACTAACATGCATGACTAGTTTGATAAATGGTTTGTGTTAATTGTTTGTACATTGCTGTATAATATTTCTAGACAGAGCTGCTTCCAAAGGCTGTCATAATCTTTACTATTTCAGTGAGACATACTTAAAATCTTCCATTATATTTTTTAAACATTAGTGTAGGACCCCTTATTATTTGTCTGAAACTTAGGCATACAACCAGGGGCGTAACTACCGGGGTAGCAGTGGTAGCGACTGCCACAGGGCCCGGAACATTACGGGGCCCGGAGCCCTGTGGCAGTCGCTACCGCGAACCCCACAATCACTGCTATCGTTATACGATAACGATCGGGGGCCCAGGGGAGGTGAGCGAACATAAAAAACACTGTAACTCACCTCTCCGCCGCTCCGCAGGCTTCGGGCCTGTTTGGTAACGTCCCAGACGTCAGCCGACGTCATTATGCGTCGCGACGCCGGCCTGGATCGCGCGAGATCCGGTCCGACATTGAAGATGGCCGAAGTAGCGCACGGGAGTGCACCGGAGTGAGGAAGAGGTAAGTTGCAGTGTTTTCTATGTTTGTATCCTCCCCTGGGTCTTCGATCATTATACTCTGGGGTCTGAAAAGACCCCAGAGTATAATAATCATTCATGGGTGGTCCACTATGGGGCATAATACTGTGTGCAGGGGCCACTATGGGGCAAACTACTGTGTGCAGGGGCCACTATGGGGCAAACTACTGTGTGCAGGGACTATTATGGGGCAAACTACTGTGTGCAGGGGCCACTATGGGGCAAACTACTGTGTGCAGGGGCCACTATGGGGCAAACTACTGTGTGCAGGGGCCACTATGGGGCAAACTACTGTGTGCAGGGGCCACTATGGGGCAAACTACTGTGTGCAGGGGCCACTATGGGGCAAACTACTGTGTGCAGGGGCCACTATGGGGCAAAGTACTGTGTGCAGGGGCCACTATGGGGCAAACTACTGTGTGCAGGGGCCACTATGGGGCAAAGTACTGTGTGCTGGGGCCACTATGGGGCAAACTACTGTGTGCAGGGGCTACTATAGGGCAAACTACTGTGTGCAGGGGCTACTATGCGGCAAACTACTGTGTGCTGGGGCCACTATGGGGCAAACTACTGTGTGCTGGGGCCACTATGGGGCAAACTACTGTGTGCAGGGGCTACTATGGGGCAAACTACTGCGTGCAGGCGCCACTATGGGGCAAACTACTGTGTGCAGGGGCCACTATGGGGCAAACTACTGTGTGCTGGGGCCACTATGGGGCAAACTACTGTGTGCAGGGGCCACTATGGGGCATAATATTGTGTGCAGGGGCCACTATGCTGCATAATACCGTGTCCAAGGGCCACTATGGGGCATAATACCGTGCGCAGGGGCCACTATGGGGCATAATACCGTGTGCAGGAGCCACTATGGGACATAATACCGTGTGCAGAGGCCACTATGGGACATAATACCGTGTGCAGGGGCCACTATGGGGCATAATAGTGTGCGCAAGAATGCGGTTTGTGTGTGTGGGGGGTTGGGGGCGGCGGTTTGGGGGGGTTGGGGGCGGCGGCTTGGGGGGGCCCCATGTCAAATGTTCGCCTTGGGGCCCAGCCATTCCTAGTTACGCCACTGCATACAACATACTTATAGTAATACCATGAGGAACGTCATATTAGAATGGTTAACAGAGATTTTAAAGAGGATCTTGTATTACTCCTGGCATTTCAGTTCAGTAAATACTTGTATTTTCCAAGAAATACTGATTCTGGAGCATTTTTTCTTGTTACTCTGTCTTGTACCATGGAAAAGCAATAGGGATGATGACTTTTGGTCCTTTTACACCTGCAGATGCAGGAAATAAATATTCTGTGATAATGAATATGACAAATGGCGGAGGAACAGATAGCTATTGCTAAACAAATTTGATACCATTTTACTGAAGTATGTCATTGAAGCAAAGGTAATGTGTTAATGTATGTATTGATTTGAGGGTTTTTTTTTTCAATTGTAATGTTTATTAAAGTTTTTGAAATATGTAAGACAATAAAACAGAGAAAAGCAAAATGAATTAGGCACATAACACTCATGTGGCAGAGCAATCAGAAAAATCAAAAAGTAGCGTCTGTGTGTTTGGGATCATTGTCCTGTTGCATGACCCAGTTTCGCTCCAGACTTTCACTGCTAGATAGATTGCCTCAAATTTGACTGTAGAATATTTTGGTATACAGAGGAGTTCAAGGTCAACAAAATGGGGCATATTTATTAAAACTTTCTAAAAGCAAAACTGTTAATTGCAACCAATTAGTAACCAATCACAGACCAACCTTCCTCTTGTATTCTGCTACTTTGTGATTGATTACTATAGACAACTTAGACAGTTTTACCATCTGTATGTTTATGAATGTCTCCTGCTCAGGCTTTGAGAATAGTACCTAACAGTTTATTCAGAGTAGAGATGGGAGAACTTCACGATATTCATTTTATGGAATATTTGTGGGTTCTCCCCCCTGGTTTGGGTGGGCAAAACTTTCTCGAACAGAGGTGGTGTGGCAACATAATAGACACCTATACTCACCTTGTCTCACCTCTTCTGGGCTGCCTTCTGGCATCTAGCGATCCCTCAGCATCCTGGCTGTCATCACATACTCTGAAGGACTGCTAAGGTCCAATCACAGACCACATGGGTTGAGCCCATCATGACTTCAGTGCTCACGTGGGGTGCACCGAAGTCTTGACACTTAAAGCATTATGTGCAAGCAATATTTACTTGAGCCATAAATTCAAAATCTGTAGTAAAAAAGTGACATTTTCAGTCCATTGACTGCTCAGAACCAGTGACTACAAACAAGTCCAAATGAATACCCCTCTACCACATAACAGTTGATATGAGGTATTTGTGCCGATATGCTGTGTTTTCACCAAACATGGCACCATTCATTATGGACAATCATCCCCTTCATGGTCTTGTTTGTCTAAAAGACTTTGTTACAGAAGTCTTGTAGTTTGTTCAAGGTTGAAAACTTAAGCTGTGCTTCCATGTCCTTTTACGAAAGAAAAGGCTTTCTGCTGGCAACCTTTCCAAACAAGCCATACTTGTACGTCTTTCTCTAATGATACAACCATGAATTCTTACATTTAACATGCTAACCATAGAGTCTAAGATGTAGTTCTTGGGGTGTTTTATTTTGCAATTTATTTAGCATTGCACAGTCTGAGTTTGCTGGGATGTTCACTCCTACAAAGATTGTCAAGTCTCTTGAATGTTTTCCACCTAAGAATAATCTTTCTCACTGTAGAATGATTGTTTTCAAATTGTTTGGAAATGACCTCATTATCCTTGCTAGACTGATGGGCAGCAACAATTGCTTCTATAAGATCATTACTGATGTCTTTCCATCACTGATACCTTTCCTCCTCGAGCATTCAGGCATAGTGTTAATCCATGCCTGAATGCTCGAGATCAGCAAGCTGGTAAAACTTCAGCTTTTATAGGGGGGTTCACACTTGCCAATGTTAACCACTTCAGTACCAGGCCAATTTCTGGTCCAGGACCAGGCACATTTTCGGGGTTTTTTGTATGTGCGGTTTTGAGGGCTGTAACATTTTTATCATTTGCGTTATTCAACTAATTTCTGTGTCTTTTTTCGGTGACACATAGGGCTTTATTTTTATGTTGTTTTTATTTTTGAATGTGTTTTGATTTTTTTTTAATATAAAATATAAACAAAAAAGGAGGGAAAACGTGTCTGTTTTTCAAGTTTCATTTTTTTTATTTAATAACACAAAGTGCTACTAAAAAACTTTATAAAATAGTTTTTCCTCTCCGTTACGGTAATTTTTATATTTTATGGTGTTGTCGGGGGTGGGGCTATAACCTGTAATAAGGGCATTTTATTGGCGTATTATTCAATTATTTTTTTTAATTATTTTATTTACTTTTTTTTTTTTTTTTTTTTTGCATTGTGTCCCCATAATGTCATAATAGACCTTTGGGGACATCTGATTACTTTTTTTTTGTTGGGGAGGCTGATTTCCCCTGTAACTGGGGCTGGTACATTTAGCCTCAGTTGCAGGAGGAATGCAACCTCCTGCACCTTACTATAGAGCTGATCTGGGTTCTGTAGGACCCAGCAGCTCATGCAGACTCTGATCCCGGCGGATCACATGACTGCCGGGTCAGAGGGCGGCCGCAAGATGGTGGTGCCCATAGCACTGTATACAGCGCTCATTAAGCGCTGTATACACAGCGATCGGGAAGGCAGGGAAGGTAATAAACCTTCCCTATCTTCTCTCTGGGAGCTCCGGCTGAAGTTACAGCCGGCTCCCAGTTTCAGTAGCTGCACGATTTTGTGCAGCTACTAAGTTCTGCTTGGACATACCGGTACATCCTTGCAGAACTAGACAACCACCCATTGGACGTATATAGTCTATGGGTGGTTCGGAAGTGGTTACATTAATCAAAGACATTTTATTTTATCAATTCTTTATTTATAACAAGAAAAAAAGGGTACAGAGGACATAAATGGACAATAAAAATGAGGAATTGTACCAATAGAGGGCAGTAGCAGATATCTGCCACCACCTAACACCTAATAATAAAATAGTAAACAATAAAGCATAAAACAATACACAAAAACAATATATATATATATATATATATACATATGGGGGAGGGAGAAAAAAGGGATGGGTGTTGCTGGCATGCTCATTGGGGGGTAGGGGAAAGCAGGGAGTAGAGTTTGGGATGGGGGGGGGAATCAGCAGGACAAATTTCACATCACAAATAACACATACTGCTAAAGATCAGAGAAGTACACAGGCACGTCTTTTGACTAACGGGAGCCCCTGTCGCCACGACCTACTCCTGTATGCAATCCAGTAGTTATACCAGTGAAGACTAACCATGGTGACCAGGTCTTAAGGTATTTATCATGTTTATGCAAAATCCAGCTAGAGATTTCCTCGAATCTACAGATTTCATGTATTTTGGCAAACCATTCCGCCCTAGTAGGGGGATCAGATTGAAGCCATTTTAGAGGGATCAGCAATTTTGCTGCAGACAGCATATGTGTTGTAAGATCATCTCTGGAAGGCTTAAAGGACTGATCTGGTAAACTAAGATCTGCCTTAGAAAGCGTAAGCTGGAAAGGCAAACCAGTGACATCTCGGATCACAGACTACACCATGGTCCAAAAAGGCGTCAACACCTGGCAGTGCCACCAGATATGAGAGAGAGATCCATCCATTTTATGGCATCGCCAACACATATTCGATGTTGCCAGCTTGTGTGCATACAAGAACTCTGGTTTTATACCACCTAGTGAGAAGTTTGTAATGATTGTCTTGTAATCTCACACACTGAGAAAAGCCATGGGAGGATGCAAGAACAGAAGCTGACTCATTGTCAGATAAAGTTACCCTTAATTCACTTTCCCAAGACAGGAGGTAGGCTGGTTTCAAGGGCCCCCATTTTACAACATACAGATGGCATAAGTTTGATATCTTTCTCAGTTTAGGGAGTGGTGCTAAGATGAGTTTCTCAAAATCGGTGCATTTTACTCTCAGTGAGTGCCGGGAGGCAAAGAGAGCGCACATGCAGGTAAAATGGAGTTGATGTAGAGGATAAGACATTGCAAACCCTTCACACTACGTATTTGATGAGCAGCTAAGGGGTTTGGTAAGCTAAATAAAGATTTAAAGTGTCAAGGACTCTAATTTGGACCAGAAATCAGCAGGGGCGTCTGCCAAGTCCCCCAGCAAGTGGGGCAAGAATGAGGCAGGCATTGTAGTAGAGGGTAGAGGTGCCAGGTTGGGATTAAAACTCCCCCAGACCCTAGTGGGCGCTGCCAGGACTGGATTTACGGATTTCTGGAATACACCAGCAGATTTTGGCAACCAAAGGTCCTTCAAAAAAGAGGGGCTGTGCAAAGCTCGAAGAAAGTTGGAAACATGTAGGCATCTGGATGGCCTGACTAACTCCAGCCAGTGGTTCAACTGTATGGCCATATAGTATGCATGTACATTGGGCAGTCCCATACCCCCTAGCCGTTTTCCATGTGTCAACAGAGAGTGGGCAAGCCGAGGGCATCTGCGCTTCCACATATATCGTGTGAAAATGCCATGCACTTCTTTGAAGAATGCGTTAGCTAACACTGCATGGTGTATAACACTTTTGGCAGTATATAGGCTTTGAGCAGATTTACCCACCCCATCTACGACAATAAGGGGATATCATAGTCAGCTAGAAGCCTTTTCATTTCCTGTAACAAGGATAAATAGTTGGCCAGATACAGGTTGCCCAGCTGGGAAGTGATTGAGACACCTAGATATTTAATGGGACCAGCGGTCCAGGAGAAGGGGATCAGAGGTTTAAGAAGGGCTTGTTGAGAGTTCAATAGGGTTATGTTAAGTATTTCGGACTTACCATAGTTCACTTTAAAGTTCGAGAGGGATGGTCAAGCTGGCGAGACATCGCAGGGAGTCCATCACTAGGATTGGTGATCAGGAAGAGCAGATCATCTGCAAATGCTGTAACTTGCAAGGACTCAGAGCCCACTGTCAACCCCTGTATCCTATGGTCTTGACGGACACTCTGTAATAAGGTCTCAACGACTAGGATTAACAGAGAGGAAGAAAGGAGGCACCCCTGCCTGGTTCCATCAGAGATCTCAAAGGGTGATGACAATGTCCCATTTATTTTCAGCCGAGCATGCGGCTGTGTATATAGTGTGAAAACAGCATTAACAAAGCCATCAGAAAGTCCAAATTTAGACAGGAACGCTCTCATTAAAGCCCAATCCACTCTATTGAAGGCCTTCTTGACATCAATTCCCAGAAGGACCAACGGCATATGGGTTTTGTGAGCATAGTGGATGTCTTGAAGTATCCTATGGGAATTGTCTTTTCCTTCCCTGTTTTTGACAAACCCCGATTGCTCGTGATGGATCAGGTGAGGGAGGATCGTTTGAAGTCTATGAGCCAAGAGCTTGGCCCATATTTTCAGATCCAATAGAGATATGGGACGGTAACTCCCACAGTCCATAGGGTCCGTCCTTCCCTTCTTTTGGTATAAGGGCTATGTGTGCTTCCTGGGAATGTCTCGGCCACTGGTCGCCCTGTAGGAGGGAGTTAAAGGTAGAGGCTAAATGTGGAAGGAGAGCTGTTTGAAAGGTTTTAAAGTACAAAAGTGACAGACTGTCAGGTCCAGGACTTTTCCCAGGGGGCACACTATTTATGACATTCCTAATTTCATCAGGAGTAATTGGAGCAAGCAAAGAAGAAGCACCACTAGTGTCAGCACTAGGGAGATCTAGGGAATCTAAGAAGGATTTGATGGCATTGGATTTCTCCTAGGCATCTGGAAGGGGATGAGAGTCAGATAAGTTGTAGAGGGCAGAATAAAATGTTCGGAATGCTCCTGCAATCTCAGGCGTAGACGCCAGGACCTGTCCTCCAGCTCCCCTGATCTGGTGAATATGGAACCTGTCCTGCGCTTTTTTAATGAGTGTTGACATTAATCTGCCTCCTTTATTTCCATGTGCATAGATTTTATGCCGGAAAAGCAGGTGGGACCTAGTGGCTTTGGTATCTAAGAGTGTCTTTAAGCATACCCGTAAATCAGTAAGCTCAGCTAGGGACATTGCTGCTTTCGACAGTTTATGAGTACGTTCAAGTGTAGAGATAGTTTGCAATACCTTATCAATCTCAGCCTGCCTTTCCTTCTTGACCCTGGAGCCCAAAGATATAAAAATACCTCTTATGTATGCCTTATGCGATTACCAGACCAGAGGTGCAGAGGCGGACCCAGATTTTACCTCAAAGAAAAGAGAAAGATGTTTTACAATCTGTTCCTTGCAATCCTTCCTATCAAGCAAGGCTTCATTCAGACGCCAATGCCAATCTCTAGCAGGAGGAGCAGCAACTGCAATATGATTGTGCAAGGCGCGTGATCAGAGACAGTAATATTGCCAATCTGCTCTGGCAGCAGAAGGCAACAGAGTAGCTGAGATAAACCAGTGGTCTAATATATGATAGGAATTGTGAGGAATAGAGAAGTAGGTAAAGTCTTTCTCTGTGGGGTTCAAATGGCGCCACACATCCACTACCTGCAGGTCCTGTAGCTTTAAATACAATTTCTTTTGTGCGGACTGGGAAAGAGCAGATTTTTGTGAGGTGGAGTCTACAAGGGGGTTCATTACTAAGTTAAAGTCAGCACCCAACAGAATATGGCCTTCAGCAAATGAAAGCAATTCGTCTAATCTGGATAAGAGCCATGGAAGCTGGTTGGCATTGGGAGCATACAAGTTAGCGAGTGTGAATGTAGTGGACGCAACTTCCCCCTTGAGAAAAAGAACTCTACCCTCAGTGTCTCTGAACTCTGCTCTCAACCTAAATGGAAAAGCATGGTGGACCGCTATAGAGATTCCCCTCGAAGAAGTGCTATGGAACCACTGAGAGAAATCTTTTTTCGGCAGTTTGGGAACCCGGTTTGTTTTGAAATGGGTTTCTTGGAGGAAAAGTTTTTCAGTTTTGGCTTTTTTCAGCAGCAAATAGACATGATGTCTCTTTTCATAGGAGTTGAAACCTTTAACATTAAAAGTTGTGGCCCTAATTTGTTATTCCTGTCTCAACTCTAGGCTTATCCTTTATGGTTGGAGAAAACTGCAATAGTGTTGATGGATGTGTGTAAGGGATAGTGAAGACGGGGGGAAAGTGAGGAGGAGGGGTGGGGGGGGGACACTGAAAGTTGGGGTCAGCAATTAAACAATACAATAGAATTAACAAGAGCGTCTGGGATTCAAATAGTCTAACAGTCTAGTACTCGCAGCACCAGAGGTCCACAAGCCAGACTGTGCGCTCCTACCCACCGGCCCCACTCCCCCCAAAAACAGTTACAATATAATGAGGGGGGGGAGTCGAGCATCTAAACAGAAACAGGGTGGGAACGAGCGCCCAGTATAGATATCTGTTAGTCAAGTACTCTCGGCACAAGAAGTGCCCCATCACTACCTAAATATAGGGAAGATAGACATAACTCAACTGCTCGTATATAATAACATCTAAACATTAGAAAACAGTAAGTGCAGGCAGAGCCATTACATGGCTGAAAAAAACGCAGGCAATGGCGGAGGTAGGCTATTGGTATGCTATCATCTCCTGTCTAATCACAGCATGGAGTGGCTACAAGGCCGCAGTGATGCCGTGGGTTGGAAGAGGAGCTTCCAACATCTAGAATAGGTCATAGGTAAGGAAGCCAGTAAACCTCAAAAGGCTTCATACAACATTACTCATGCTTTGATGATAAACATCTCAGCGAACCGTGAAAATCAGCAAAAACAATAAAGACCGTCTATTCAGTGTTGACCCACAGTTGCAATTTCTTCTGTCTAGGAGACTTGAATCTGGGAACAGATGCAACCCGTTCAATTTTATGTAGAGTAGATAAGTCCAGCTCAGGTGAGATCGGAAGCCAGGATGGGGGTCAATTGGCGGAATGCCCAACACCGGTCATAGCTTCTCTAAATCCACTGGGGTATTGATGACAATTCGGCAGCCGTCATTAGACACAGCAAGGCCAAGTGGGAACAACCAAGCATACTGAATATTCCTCTCTCTCAGAGCTTCCGGAAGAGGCCTTAGGAGACGTCTCTTGGCTAGGGTCAATGGGGCAATATCTTGGAACAGTCTAATGCCTACACCCTCATACTGTACTTGATCACGTTCTCTAGCCGCTCGCAAGATTTCTGATGTATCCAGAAAAGAGAGCAGGCCCCAGATGACATCACATGGTAGATCCGAAGGTTTTGGTTTAGGGAGCAAGGCTCTATGTATGCGCTCAATCGTGATCTGAGAGGCGCACTCACGGCCCAGCAGATCTGAGAATATTTCCATACCACCTTTAGGCAGGGCCTCGGTAGGCCTTTAATATGGAAATTCTTCTGTCTACTCCTGTTCTCCTGGTCCTCCAAAAGTGAGAATGCTCTGTTAAGGTGTTCAGAGTGAGTGGACATCCTGCTTACAAGAGCCTCAGAGTGGGATGTTATCCTTGAGCAGGTGGCCTCCAGTGCATCCACCTGTTTACCAAAGTGTTGTATTTCTGTGCACATAGAGGCCAGCTCCAAGAGCACAGGTTGCACCGCCATGGCTAGGGATTTACATAAGAAATCCATTGTAATAGGACCAGAGGACCGGTCGCTTAGGTCACAGTCCATTATGTCATCCTCAACAGTGTCTCTATGGAGTTAGGGTCAATCTGAGGATCAAACAGCTCTAGAAGGCGAGCTGGAGATTTTTTCTTCAAGAATTTTACATATCTCCCTGAGGTTTCAGCGATTTGGGAGTTGTGGGCAAATCAGAGTGTTTGCTTCCCTCTATCTTCACCATCACGGCAGAGTTATGTAGGCTGGAAGTTATCAATGGGGCACCTAGGTCGTGCCTTAGTAGGTCATGCTCCAAGAGAGGCGATGCTGCAAGAAGTCAGTATTTAACCACTTGACGGGAGACTCAGTAGGATCCTCAGGTTGGTGCCTGCAATATGCAGCTGAGGGTCATGCCAGGGATGAATGAGTGGTCTCCCTGGTGTTAGCGTAAAGTCTCAGCACTCCCACTCCCTGGCCAGGAAAGCTATAGACGGTCAATAACGGGCAGGAAAACTGGAGGACCAATCACTGATACCTTGTTATGAAGCAGTTGAGAGTAGACTACCGGCAAAGCTGAAACAAGACCCTTTGCAGAAGGAGTTATCCAGTGGTCTGTTGGAGTGCAATCCTGGTGTGTCACAGATGAAAGCAGCAGGCCCACTATAAGTCAGGGGGAAGGTGAGGAACCCCCATGGTGTATATGTAGGGGCTCAACACTCCCCTCCCCAAGATGGGCACATCTGCCCAGAGCAAGTTATAAACAAAGGGTGGGTAAATGTGCTGTGGATCCTGTGCCTCTCTGAGCAGACCGTGGAGCCTGATGAATGCAGGAAGATGGCAGTTACCTGAAAATGGCGGGCCAGTGAAGCGCAGGCCCGAGGAGAGCTCCGTCTGTGCAGGCTATCAGGTACTACCCTAAGAAAGTCCCCGCAGAGGCAGTTGTTGGGACCGGATCCTGCCTGGGCTGCAGGGTGAAGCTCCTGTCTCAGGTGATTATTTTGCCAGGGTCCTGTGTCAGCGCAGGCAAGTAACCACTGCAGTAGGCCGCAGTGTCCCCAGGGGCTCCCCAGTAGTGAGAGCCGGCTGCTGGAGGTAGCACAGTGTTCAACGGCAGTACCCGCGCTCAGCCCAGAAACAATGTCTGCGCAGGAGGAATTAAGTGGGAGCTCTGGCAGGCAGCTTCAGGAGAGAGAAGTACCAGTGGGAGTTGGAGCCAAGATGGCGGTCGGGCGTCTGTGTGAAGGCCACGGACCACCGCAAGTGCGATAGCACAGTAACAACACTTAAAATAATGCACCATAGTAGCGGAAGCAGAAGGAAGATTAGGGCTAGGATGGAATAGCACTTCGCCGGATTCAAGATGTTGATACCAGGAGCTCCTGTTTGTGCGTCCTAGCAGTTAGCCGGCCGTACTCGCCTCCGCCCCCCTCCCCCATCAAAGACATTTTATTAGAACACCTAGCTGTTTCTTTCCCTTTTAATTCCTATGGAAGCAGTAGGGGTGTACATAATTTGTACACACTCCTTTTGCAATTTGCCTAGTTTTTGTAAATAAATAATGACACTTGTCATATTTTGTTCATCTAAGGCTGTATTTACCTAATTTTAAGACTTTCTAACAACCAGATGTGTTTTTTTTTATTATATCCTCATACTTAAAGGGAATCTGTCAGGGCAATTTGGAACACTAAACCACCCACACGTCTATATGTACCTGGGGTTTAGTGTCCCAAATCACCCTGTTATAACGCAATCCATGTCTGCATTAAAAATAAAAAAGCTTTATACTGCGCAGTTTTTCAACAAAGCCAGGGGAGTACACCTCGGCTTCAGTGTGCATGTCCCATACCTCCGGCAATTGCGCAATGAAGCAATTCCATCTTTGGCTTCACTGAAGAACAGCGCAGGCGCCGGGAGGCGTGCCAACGAAGAAGGTCATGAATAAGCCGGACTGTTCTCGGTGGAACGGTGCCGATCAGACCCTTCTCTAGGTAAGTATAAAGGTTTTTTATTTTTAATGCGCCTGCGGATTGCATTACAACAGGGCGATTTGGGACACTAAACCCCAGGTCTATAAGGACCTGTGGGTGGTTTAGTGTCCCAGATTGACCTGACAGATTCCCTTTAAAACCATACAATTTTACAATTTTAAAGGGTGTTCTTTGTTTTTCTTATGACTGTAAAAATTTATAACAAAACCAGATTTCAAGAATGTGTCCTCTTATGATGATACACCACCATTATTACAATGTTAGAGCGAAAACCAGGCAACTAAACATACAATGTGTTGCAATGTGGTTAATTAGCTGAACATGCAGCTCTTTGTGACTCCTGCTAATGGTTTCTGTGACCTCTGACAAGAATCAAAGCACAGTTCCAATAATGACCTGTGGTGTTCTGTATTTCAGAACTATAAATGTTCATTGTAATTGGTAAGATCTGCTGTTCTGCCAGAATGTCATTGATATCCAGTTTAGGGCAATGTTTACTGGAATGTTGATATACTATTTGTAGGGTACAGTGCAATTAAAATATTGCTCCTATTGAGTAAGGTGTATGATAAAACTACACAGAAGAGAGATCAATAGATGCCTTCCTCTCATTATAGGTACATCATAAAGTTTTGTTTTAAACCAGCATTTTCAACCATTATGTTTTCAAGCGATTTCACTTTTATCTGTAATACATGAGTCCAAATCATAGTGCCTTGCAGAGTTGATTCTACAGTTTGCAATTATGCCTGTGCTATTGAGCTTTGGATCCCCCAGAATCACATGCTCTATTAAATGAGACTAAGTTGTCTGAAAAGTTAGTGACCATTTAAGGGTCACTTTAATTCAAAATGTTGATATATCTCCAGTTATTGAAACAAGGACTCAATCTAACACCTAGATTATGAAACCTATACTTCCCTGAAAAATCACAATAGCTAAGGGGGAAGTTACACTGATAAAGCAATCCTACAAATTTCACCAAATAAGATATAACAAAGTCAAGAATACTAAAAATTAATACAAAGTTTTATTAATACTAGGTATAGGGCACACAGTTATCAAATACTTACAGATATTAAAAGAACAGAGGAGGTTGCAGCTAGCCTTCACTTAAAAGAAGGTGCTATGCACATTAATTCTACTTCATACAAGGGTTTGGAAATTAAAAACAGTCAAACGTCATACATCAATAGCAGTAAATGCAAACTCCATACACACAATGACAATAATTACGAACCAAAAAATGAAGAGCAGAGCCAACTGCAACCTCTAACCTGAGACCTGTACACGAGTTTCTCTTCCAGAGGATGCCACAAAGAGAGAAATGCGTGTCAGGGTCTGAGGTTGGAATATGCAGCTAGCGCCACTCTTTTACACTCTATTTACTGCTATTGATGCGTGGATTTTGGTTGCATTTTATTTTCCAACCCTTGTGTGATTTGGAATATGTGTATTGCACCTTATATATTTGGAGCAGATGCCAGCTACAACCTCCTCCTTTCTTTTAATGTTTTTAAATTTTGGATAACTGTGTGGTTTTTTTCATGTATTAACAAATCTTTGTTATTAATTATAATTTTGTGAGACTTTGGTCTATCTTATTGGGTAAAATTTGGAGGATTGTTCAATCTAACATGTAGATTTATAAGCCATTACATAGACACAACACCCCCATCAGGCTAACTCCAGATCCCTATTACACTGGTCAATTGAACTGACAGATATTCAGGTGAATTACACAAGCCAATATTTAGAGCAATTATAGGGAACAAGCGTTTCCAATAAATGCTCTGCCCTAATTGTGTTGCTGACCAGTTGACCAATGTACAATTTGTCAGCTGATTTTATCTGTATAAAAGTTGATGATTTTCATCATATTGCCCTGCTATACTGAAGGGTTTCATTCAATTTGGGTTTCAAGTGTATTACCATCCATTTTACAGGGTGGCCCTATGTTTTAATGTAGGGGCCCCCACTGTGGGACCCCTATTTTAAAACCATATGTCCTGACAGGGGCACTTGTCCATAGCTGTGATGTGCCACCAATTTCTGACCAGCATCGGTCCTTTCCATTTTCTTTTACAAAATAATGTAGAACTGATGATCACCAGTAATTTTATTTGTAATGAAACTATTGTGTCTTGTTTTAAGATTATTTGCAATACTGGTCTTCCCAGAATATAAATGCCTGATAATCTGAATTTTGCCATTTATTGATTTCTTAATCCCAAACCTCAGCTCTTATTTGTACTCACTGGAAGAGCAGAGTTGATGTTTGTTCTTTTGTGGTGTGGGAAAGTGTTGAGAAACAGCCCATTTCCACCACTTTAAGCTCATTAAAATATCACAGGGACAAAATCTTTTAAGCTTTTGTGCTGTGTTTGGCACACAGACATCATACAGAAGATAATTTCTATTATTATGTGCATTATTGAAAGATCTTAGGTAGTGCAATCCTGTCTACACAGTTAGCAGACGCTGCTGTTACCTGCAATTATCTGTAGATCCTTGCTTTACAATGTTCTAAATGTATTTATTTCTGAAACTTATTATTAAATCATATTTGTCAGAACAGAAGTATTCTACTTGGTTGTGCCTCTGTAAATACTGTAAATACATTCTAGGGGTGGGTTCACACTACCCTTGTTACAACGATGAAAGACAGCATCCATCATGTTGTATACATTAGTGTCAATGGGAATGGACACAGACTCAGTCTGTATTTTTTACTCTACCACAGTTAATGTCCCTTGTTGTCATCCTATGATAGAGTGTGAACCCACCCTTATACTTTAACTGAGTTTTTAAAGGCTATGTTCACTTTTGCAATAACTGTTGCAAAATAATGGAGTAAATTTATCTTGATCATACATGCTCTACTGTCTTGTGCATACCACTCCTTTTCAGATCTATGTCTAACCCTAGTTACAGACTACAAACAAACCCTATGTGTAGTCTGCTCCTCCCTCTAGTGTGCCTATAGGTTAGCAAGATATGCAGAGGAAGATGGAGGGAATATCATTTGACTGTACCGAGACACATATGTCTGCAATGAAGTTGTATAACATTACTTAGTATAGTAAACAATCTATACACTTACAGTGCTGGCCAAAAGTATTGGCACCCCTGCAATTCTGTCAGATAATACTCAATTTCTTACAGAAAATGATTGCAATCACAAATGCTTTGGTAATAATATCTTCATTTAATTTGTCTTCAATGGAAAACCACAAAAAGAATTGTCAAAAAGCCAAATTGGATATAATTCCACACCAAACATAAAAAAGGGGGTGGACAAAAGTATTGGCACCCTTTGAAAAATCAGGTGATGATTCTCTAATTTGTGTAATTAACAGCACCTGTTACTTACCTGTGGCACATAACAGGTGGTGGCAATAACTAAATCACACTTGCAGCCAGTTGAAATGGATTAAAGTTGACTCAACCTCTGTCCTGTGTCCTTGTGTGTACCACATTGAGCATGGAGAAAAGAAAGAAGACCAAAGAACTGTCTGAGGACTTGAGAAGCAAAATTGTGAGGAAGCATGAGCAATCTCAAGGCTACAAGTCCATCTCCAAAGACCTGAATATTCCTGTGTCCACCGTGCACAGTGTCATCAAGAAGTTTAAAGCCCATGGCACTGTGGCTAACCTCCCTAGATGTGGACGGAAAAGAAAAATTGACGAGAGATTTCAACGAAAGATTGTGCGGATGGAGGCTAAAGAACCTCGACTAACATCCAAACAAGTTCTAGCTGCCCTGCAGTCCGAGGGTACAACAGTGTCAACCCGTACTATCCGTCGGCGTCTGAATGAAAAGGAACTCTATGGTAGGATACCCAGGAAGACCCCACTTCTGACCCAGAGACATAAAAAAGCCAGGCTGGAGTTTGCCATAACTTACCTGAGAAAGCCAAAAACGTTTCGGAAGAATGTTCTCTGGTCAGATGAGACAAAAGTAGAACTTTTTGGGAAAAGGCATCAACATAGAGTTTACAGGAAAAAAAAAGAGGCCTTCAAAGAAAAGAACATGGTCCCTACAGTCAAACATGGCGGAGGTTCCCTGATGTTTTGGGGTTGCTTTGCTGCCTCTGGCACTGGACTGCTTGACCGTGTGCATGGCATTATGAAGTCTGAAGACTACCAACAAATTTTGCAGATAATGTAGGGCCCAGTGTGAGAAATCTGGGTCTCCCTCAGAGGTCATGGGTCTTCCAGCAGGACAATGACCCAAAACACACTTCAAAAAGCACTAGAAAATGGTTTGAGAGAAAGCACTGGAGACTTCTAAAGTGGCCAGCAATGAGTCCAGACCTGAATCCCATAGAACACCTGTGGAGAGATCTCAAAATGGCAGTTTGGAGAAGGCACCCTTCAAATCTCAGGGACCTGGAGAAATTTGCCAAAGAAGAATGGTCTAAAATTCCAGCAGAGCATTGTAAGAAACTCATTGATGGTTACCGGAAGCGGTTGTTCGCAGTTATTTTGTCTAAAGGTTGTGCTACCAAGTATTAGGCTGAGGGTGCCAATACTTTTGTCTGGCCCATTTTTGGAGTTTTGTGTAAAATGATCAATGATTTGACTTTTTTTTTCATTCTCTTTTGTGTTTTTTCATTGCAAGCAAAATAAATGAAGATATTATTACCAAAGCATTTGTGATTGCAATCATTTTCTGGAAGAATTTGAGTATTATCTGACAGAATTGCAGGGGTGCCAATACTTTTGGCCAGCACTGTATACTTAAAAACTATACAACAAAACATCTTCATAATATTGTATTAGTCCTCTTCCTGTTGCCAAAAATCCGCTGACCCATTGAGTTCCTGAACAGCTGATCTGTGGGGTCCAGGCTATTAGGCTCCTACAGATTTAATATTAATGGCCTATCCTAAGGACAGGTCATCAATATTAGAAACTGGATAACCGCTTTAAATTTTGCTACTTCTGTATATATTGTAACAAATGTGTAGGATTGGTTTGGGGGGGGGGGGAGTATATTTCTCCCAGATTACTCTTCTGCTACTTCACATAGGAGAGAAATTAGGGAGAAATACAGTGGGTACAGAAAGTATTCAGACCCCTTTAAATTTTTCACTCTTTGTTTCATTGCAGCCATTTGCTAAAAGCAAAAAAGTTCATTTTATTTCTCATTAATGTACACTAAGCACCCCATCTTGACAGAAAAAAAAACTGAAATGTAGATATTTTTGCAAATTTATTAAAAAAGAAAACTGAAATATCACATGGTCATAAAGTATTCAGACCCTTTCCTCAGTATTGAGTAGAAGCACCTTTTTGAGCTAGTACAGCCATGAGTCTTCTTGGTCTTCACATGGTCATAAGTATTCAGACCCTTTGCTGTGACACTCATATTTAACTCACCTTCTGTTCATTTCCTTCTGATCCTCCTTGAGATGGTTCTACTCCTTCATTGGAGTCCAGCTGTGTTTAATTAAACTGATTGGACTTGATTAGGAAAGGCACACACCTGTCTATATAAGACTTCACAGCTCACAGTGCATGTCAGAGCAAATGAGAATCATGAGGTCAAAGGAACTGCCCAAGGAGCTCAGAGACAGAATTGTGGCAAGGCACAGATCTGGCCAAGGTTACAAAATAATTTCTGCAGCACTCAAGGTTCCTAAGAGCACAGTGGCCTCCATAATCCTTAAATGGAAGAAGTTTGGGACGACCAGAACTCTTCCTAGACCTGGCCGTCCAGCCAAACTGAGCAATCGTGGGAGAAGAGCCTTGGTGAAAGAGGTAAAGAAGAACCCAAAGATCACTGTGGCTGAGCTCCAGAGATGCAGTAGGGAGATGGGAGAAAGTTTCACAAAGCCAACTATTACTGCAACCCTCCACCAGTCGGGGCTTTATGGCAGAGTGTCCCGAAGGAAGCCTCTCCCCAGTGCAAGACATATTAAAGCCCGCATAGAGTTTGCCAAAGAACACATGAAAGACTCCCAGTCTATGAGAAATAAGATTCTCTGGTCTGATGAGACGAAGATTGAACTTTTTGGCGTTAATTCTAAGCGGTATGTGTGGAGAAAACCAGGCACTGCTCATCACCTGCCCAATACAATCCCAACAGTGAAACATGGTGGTGGCAGCATCATGCTATGGGGGTGTTTTTTCAGCTGCAGGGACTGGACGACTGGTTGCAATTGAAGGAAAGATGAATGCGGCCAAGTACAGAGATATCCTGGAAGAAAACCTCTTCCAGAGTGCTCTGGACCTCAGACTGGGCCGAAGGTTCACCTTCCAACAAGACAATGACCCTAAGCACACAGCTAAAATAACAAAGGAGTGGCTTCGGAACAACTCTGTGACCATTCTTGACTGGCCCAGCCAGAGCCCTGACCTCAACCCAATTGAGCATCTCTGGAGAGACCTGAAAATGGCTGTCCACCAACGTTCACTATCCAACCTGATGGAACTGGAGAGGATCTGCAAGGAAGAATGGCAGAGGATCCCCAAATCCAGATGTGAAAAACTTGTTGCATCATTCCCAAGAAGACTCATGGCTGTACTAGCTCAAAAGGGTGCTTCTACTCAATACTGAGCAAAGGGTCTGAATACTTATGACCATGTGATATTTCAGTTTTCTTTTTTAATAAATTTGCAAAAATATCTACATTTCAGTTTTTTTTTTCTGTCAAGATGGGGTGCTTAGTGTACATTAATGAGAAATAAAATGAACTTTTTTTGCTTTTAGCAAATGGCTGCAATGAAACAAGGAGTGAAAAATTTAAAGGGGTCTGAATACTTTCTGTACCCACTGTATACTTTCCCTCCACAATCAATCCTTCACAGGTGTCACAAAATGTACAGTGAAACTGGGCAGAGTCTGGCTGTGCTCTAAGATGGATGTTTAATCTGTGACTTCTAAGATCAAGTCCTGTTTAGCAGCCCACTGTGAAGGAGACCTGGTCTACACACAACTGAAATTTGAGGCTTACGTGCTGTTGCTCAGGGTGAGTGTTTCTAGTAATTTTCAGAGTATGATCATACAGGGGCTCATCTCAGAGGCTCAAAGGCTATGGGAGCCATCTTTTTCTTACAGACCACATGTGCCGGAGCGACCCGGAGAAGCACACATACTCCTCCATACTATAAGTGTGCAGAGACAAAGCAGGTCACTGAGTCATTTGGCTGTAACTCAGGAGTGTGTACACCACACTCATTCACCTGTACTTGCCGGTCTTGGCCATCTATAGGCGTCCTTATAAGAGGTATCCCGTGTTGTAGTTTGCACTCCTGCCCTCCTGCATGGTTGATCTTTACGTGCAGTGCCTTGAGAGCGGGATCCTCTGAATGCTACTGTCAGAGCATCTTACTATCGGCGTCTCTTTGGAATAGCAAATAAAAACCTGCTGCCGCATTAATACTCTGTGACTGCTTCAATACTTTGCCATATATCTCCGACACCTATAAGCAGTGCTTTTTACTTTCCCTTCTCCTCAACTGTAACAGTGGAAATCACTCCCAGCATCCCAAGCCAAGTTGATCACTGTATAACCTTCATATTGTCACTAGTAGGCTAATATTGTAGCCCATTGCTATATTGAATATCTTATTGGGAGTTACTCCTCTCTATCAAGCACATCCGCCTGTCATATACCAACTCAACACCTCCCTTTGCATTATTGTGCCTATTATACCATACATTGGTTTCATGATGGTGTGCCGCAAAGCCAAAGCCACAGGCCCAAAGAAATTGACGACTTATTTTCACTCCACAATTTCATCACAGCTGCCAGTTAGCCCTCATTCTTCTGCCTCATCATCTGCAAATCAGCACACATCTTGGTCTGCATTTCCTGCCACTCACTAGATATTGGTAAACACCCACCCTCTAGCACCCTGTCTGCCTCTCCAGTAAAGGTCCAGTAAATAAGAGAAGTTCATCTATCTCTACTCCCTCAGCCTTTGAAGAATGCATCCAACACCAAGTTATGATTTGGAAAATTTCTCATCCTTCTCTGCGCATATTACTGAGGATACCCTCTTTGTCCTTTGGAGTGCGCATTAGGCCTTTATGAGAGGTATGATTATTGAAGCCTCCACCCATGAGAAGCATCGTACAGAGAAATAATTCACTAATTTAATGGTCAAGCTTTGTCAATTTGAGGCTTCTAATAAAAGATCTCCTAACTCTGACACCTCTCATGCCGTTTGTGGCCTTCACACCCGACTGCAAATTCTTTTGTCTTCTAAGTTTGACCTAATCCTTAGAAAATATCAGGTTAATTTTTATGTTCACAATAATAGAGCTGGGAAGATGATAGCTAAGGGTCTGAAAGAAACTCACCAAAAATCTAAAATAGCCTACATACTGGGCCCTGACCAGCATAAGATATTGGACCCGAGGTAGATTGCAGAACAATTTAGTGCTTATTACTCTTAGCACTTTATAATCTAAAGATTGATTCTGAGACCCCTAAGCCAACTGAGCATGCCATTAATAATTTATTATCTTCCATAAATCTCCTCAACATTAACCCTGAACAGTTGGTCTCCTTGTCTGCCCCCTTTGTCCCTGACGAAATCTCTAAGGTCATCATGCCTTTTAAGCTTTTCAAGGCCCCTGGTCCTGACGATTTTACTAAATCTTATTATAAGAAATATGCCACATTATTAATTCCTTTCCTTACTCAAGTATTTAATACTGCTGCGTTGAAAGGCTTGTTTCCCTCAGAAATGCTGATGGCCACTCTCCCTAAGTCGGGCAAAGACCAGATCACACCGTCCTACCTCTATATGTAAAGGTCTCATCTGATAGATTGTTTTGTATTCTTCCTTCTATTATATCTCCGAATCAGGTGGGTTTTGTGTTTGGTAGGCAGGCCCCTGATGTTATGCTTCGTTTCATTGACATTATCCAGTGGGTGGAGCGTTCCCGGTTGCCTTCTCTGCTTCTGGCTTTGGATACAGAGATGGTGTTCCAGGGTCCATTGGGACAATCTGGCAGGAGTCTTGTCTAAGTTTGGATTAACTGGATCGGGCTTCCTCTGAGACTCGTCAGGGCTGTCCCTTCTCTTCTATCACTATCCCTTTAGTGATGGAACCTTTGGCGGCCAGTATCTGGGCAAAACGTGATATTAATGGCATCCTGATTGGTGGAAATATTCACAAAATAGGACTGTATGTGGACAATGTCCTGTTATCTATCTCTAAGCCTAGGACTTCCCTCTCTGAGATTCAGCGAGTTTTGTAAACCTTTGGGAATGTTTCTTATTATAAGGTTAATCCCTCAAAGCCAGAGATCTTGAATGGGATTGGATGATCAAACATGCTCATGCTACTCTCTAGAATCCCTCTTTCCTCATAAATAGTGTACGGCTTATCCATTTTGGAAAGTGGTTTTCCACTAGTGGATAAGATCACTAAGACCCACGTACCAATTCCCACTCAGGTTGCATTATGTTTCCTTGGGATGGACCTTGTTCCTGTCTCTAGCAGATTTGTCCTCTCTCAAATCATAATGGCTGCTAGAATTCTAATCACACGCCATTTGTTATTCATCTGTTGTTACCACTCAGGCAGAGCTAATTTACCAAATTAATTATTATTTCTTGATGGAAAAAACCATCATACTTAGATTTAATTCCTTTAAGAAATTCTAAGACCAATGATATTTGTGGTCTTACTATGCAGGAGTAGACTGACCAGTTTCACTGTGGCCTAGCCTCTCCAACTTATATCTTACGGGAGGGAGTTGCATTGCTTTATCATGCATTGCTTTATTATTGTGTGCTGTCCTAATATGTAACTTGTGCTTGTGTTTTGTATGTGATACCGTCTTATAATGCATCATTTTATAGACCTATACTCTTGTTCAAAACTCACTTGTTTACGGGTTGTTGACTGTACTTGTTTATAAAAAAATGAAAACTGAATAAAAATTTAATTGATAAAAAAAATATGCACAGTGAAACTTCTCCAAAACACCACCTCTTTGGGAAGACCACCTCCTTATCAAGACCACATTTTTTGTGACTGATTTTTAGTTTTCCATACTACCCATTTTCTTTGAGAAAACAACCTCTCTAGACCTCTTTTTCCTGCAATTTTGGGTGATTGTCTCAAAGAGATTTCACTGTATATATTTCTGTTATACTTATTACTGTATGTTGTTGCTTTATCATGGAAAAATTGAAGCATGCACTATGGAACACTATATACAACAAATAATAAAGTGAAAAGGTAAAATTCATAATCTTGACAATCATATTTTCACTTCCACCCATTTTGTAATAAATGCACATACAGTGGGTACGGAAAGTATTCAGACCCCTTTAAATTTTTCACTCTTTGTGTCATTGCAGCCATTTGCTAAAAGCAAAAAAGTTCATTTTATTTCTCATTAATGTACACTCAGCACCCCATCTTGACAGAAAAAAAAACAGAAATGTAGATATTTTTGCAAATTTATTAAAAAAGAAAAACTGTACCCACTGTACTTATCATTATAACACATTTGCTGCTTAGGTATAACTGTTTGTATAAATGTTATAAGAAGTAACTGCCTTGCCATAAGTTCTTGTGTTTGAATAAAAATAAGAGGATTTTTCATTTAAATGAAAGGTAAAAATATTTTTGCACAAAGATTACAAGAGAAAATGGCTAGTTGCAGCCTAGTCCTTCTAAATATATGGTAAGACCTGAATTGTTTTGCCATGTGACCAGTGGTGAACCTAGCCTCTTTGCTGCCTGAGGCGGACTTTAGAAAGACGCCACCCCCCTCCCCCAAAAAAAATATAAAATTGAGTTTACATGCTGTTAGCGTCACAAGCTGTTATTGTCATACAATAAACATACACAAACTTATGAAACAGTTTTTAAGAACTCTTCTTACTGCATTACTTCAGTATCAGATCAATAACAAGGCATTAACAATGAAAGTAACTTCACACATCTTCTGCTTGGTGGATGGATGAGCCCACGTGGCCCCCATTCTCTATAATAGGAGAGCCGCAGATAGCTGAGTACTGGACTTCGGGTATCTTCAGCACTCCCATCAAAGTTGAATGAGAGCCACGCGGGTTCATCCGTCCACCAAGTGAAACACCTATATTCAGCCTGGCTGCAGTCAGGCTGTATTCCAACCCAGTGGGGAAAAAAAAAAAACAATTCTCAGGCTCAGTGGGGGTCTCAGCAGACAGACCCCCATCACTCAGGTATTTATCCTCTATCATTTAGGTGAATACAGGGCAGTAACATTTTGTGACTTACAGGTGACGTCTCTGACTAATCCGTCACATTTCCCTTCTCTTCCCTTTGGACCGCCATGACCACTTCTTCCATCTGTGACTTTTCTCTGTAAAGTTTGCAACACAGACATCTTTGGCTCCTCACTTTTCCAGGCATCCAACCCACATTGTACTCACCTACACAAAGCCCCCATCCTGCTGCTACCCCAATTATAAAATTTATGATATAACCCCCCATAATGAATAATAATCCCAAGTACATCTTTAAATTATTAATGTCTGTGTGTACCCTGTATAAATAGTGCCCCTTATTAATAATGCCCCAGATGTTAACTAATTAAAAGGTTCTCCAGGTCATTAATAAACTAATCAGTGGGGCTCAAAAACCTAGGACCCCCCCTGATCAGTGAACCGTTTGAATTAACCGGGGTACCTCTGTAAGTGACGTGACCGCTTCTCTGTTTACATAGTGTCATTCATCTCATAGCGGCCATGTAATGTAACTACAGCCTCGTCCTATACATGTCTATGTGACAAGGCTGTAATTGCATCACACGGCCACTATAAACAGACAGCGTATGATATAAACAGGTGCCATAGCCCCTTCATACAGCTGATCAGAGGGGGGTTCTACTGATCTCTTATTTATGAACTGTTCTAAGGATAGATCATCAATAAAAATGAGCTGGAAATCCCCTTTAATAAAGCCCAAGTGCTACCTTAAAGGGGTTGTCCAGGATAACCACTTTTTTAATATGAGGCTGGGGAAGGTGCTCCGGTGTCTCCCAGTGCATTCCAGTCCTGCTGCTCTGGTGTTTTCTTCCCCACAGCATTGCGATGTCCTGTGTCAGCGACCTCAGCGGTCATGTACGGTGGGGACTTCCGCCAGAAGAAAACACCAGAGCAGCAGAACCAGACTGCGGTGGGAGACATCGGAGCACAAGGGACAAGTGAGTAGGTTTTTTTTTTTTTTTAATACAGTATTACACAGTATTATGGCCCACAGCGGCCCCTGCACACAGTATTACATGGTATTATGCCCTGCAGCAGCCCCTGCACATGGTATTATGCCCCATAGTGGCTCCTGCACACGGTATTATGCCCCGCAGCAGCCCCTGCACATGGTATTATGCCCCGCAGCGGCCCCTGCACACGGTATTATGCTCCATAGTGGCCCCTGCATACTGTATTATGCCTCATAGTGGCCCCTGCACATGGTATTATGCCCCGCAGCGGCCCCTGCACACGGTATTATATCCATAGTGGCCCCTGCACACTGTATTATGCCTCATAGTGGCCCCTGCACATGATATTATGCTCCATAGTGGCCCCTGCACACTGTATTATGCCTCATAGTGGCCCCTGCACACGGTATTATGCCCCGCAGCAGCCCCTGCACATGGTATTATGCTCCATAGTGGCCCCTGCACACGGTATTATGCCCCATAGTGGCCCCTGCACACAGCATTATACCTGATAGTGGCCCCTGCACACAGTATTATGCTCTATAGTGACCCCAGAGTATAATGATCAGAGACCCAGGTGGTGACAAACATAAAAACCAGTGTTACTTACCTGGGCTCCGGTGCACTCCCTGATATTGACCCTCTTCAATGCCGACGTCACCACATAATGACATCGGCCTGGCTCACGTGACGCCTGGGTCATCAAAGAAGGCCGAAGCCGGCTGGGAGTAACATCGGATCGCTGGAAAGGTGAGTAACATTGTTTTTTATGTTTATCACCTCCCCTGGGTCTCCGATTATTATACTCTGGGGTCTGAAAATACCCCAGAGTATAATAATAGTAGTATTTGGCCTCACTTACCTACCCCCATGCCTGCTCACAGCCACTTCTGATTCCCACTTCTGCGTCCCATAGCAGAAGGGAAAGCGGAGGTGGCCATGAGCAGCAGCGGAGATCGATAAGTAAATAGGCCGTTACCTGATGGGCTTTCTCCAGCAGGTAACGGCTTATTTATAAATAAAAAAAAAAAGTTATTCTCACCTACCTGCGATCCCTTGATGGAGCCACCGCCTCCTCTTCTTGTCTGCGACATCTGCGTCTCAGCGTAGGAGGCACGATGATGTTATTGAAACGCCGCCTGCGCTGAGATGCAGAGATCTCGTGAACCTGGGCTGGTTTACGGTGAACAAAAAGTAAAAAATGCCGCCCCCCCAGACAGTGATGGACAGTGCCGCCTGAGGCGGCTGCCTTTCTTCGCCTCATTAGAGGTGCGCCCCTGCACATGACTTTGACAATAGTAACTGTTGCACAAATATCACCTTTCTATGGTAGTGTAAATTGTGGCAGATAAACCTAAAGCAGCTATAAATCCCACCAAGAAGCCTCTCCTTAGGGGTTATGTAGCACATTTACTAATCTCTGCATACTGCCAAATGCTACATCAGTATGTGACTATGATGTACTGTGCATTGTAAGGGAATTGCTTGTTGTGCAATTCCCTAGTGCTTCTGCTGAAACAAGGGAAGTAGGGAAAGACAGAGACAGTGAGCCCTAAACTTGACCCAGCGGTAGTCCCTTCTCTGAATAAGTGTACACAGAACAGAACAAGACAAAACAACACAGAAGCAGAGTCAGCAAGTCGAGGTCAAACCAGAGAGACAAACAGTACTAAATTAAAATCCAATATAGTAGTGACAAGGGAAGCCAAAGGTCAGAAGTCAGTAAAACAATAATAGCAAGAAAAGTGCTTAGGAAGGAAAAAGTCTCAGTAGCCAGCAAACATGTGTGGGCAGATGATCTGTTATAGGAAGTCCAGAACCCACCCCAGACTTGACTGGCAGATAGGCTGTCAATCACAAGGTAAGGCTAAGATTAACTGTTTGAGGAGTGGAGGGAGACAAAGCTGTAGAAGATGGGTGTGGTAGAAAATCAATTACAGAGAAAAGGTAATATAGCAGTGTTCAGACAGAGCAACAAGAACCCTAAGTGCAGCATCCCAGAGTGCTACTACATTTGTGTGTTTGTCTTGTGTGCCTCTGGGTTCTATGTCTGTAAGTTCTGTTCCATGTTAAGTGTAATTATGTGCAGCTTTTCCCTTATATGTTTCCCCCTGCAGTGTTCAGACCCAGACTTGGTTCAGCCCTGGCCTATCACAGGCCACTGGGCGGGGTTGTGAGGAGATATAATCTCCCCGGCGGATGGTTGGTCTCCTCAGTTCAGTTCAGTGCATGCTGTAAGCCAGACAAGGTGTGCAGAGCTGACCTGCCACCATCCTCTGGACTGAAGGCCAACCGCCGCTCTCACAGCCTCAGGAGGGATATCATCGGCCCCAGGCTCATTTAAAGATAGCCCAGAGCAAGGGAGCAACGCTTTACACGCGGCTGGACTTATTCGGTGTCGTGCCGGAGGAGCAGGAGAGGACCCTGACAGGAGAGTCGCATTTGGGCCTAGTCTCCAGGTAACCAGATCCCTGTCAGGACTCCCTGTAACTCTATCCCCAGTATACCTAGCTGGGAGAGGCATAGAGGAGTAGAGAAGGCCATACTGTGGAGCCTATACTGTCTTTGGGCACCCTCATAGAACCAAGGCTAGAGGGATTGGACACTGTAGGACTACTACCCCCATTTGGAAGCTGCTGTTGTCCCTCTGTTCAAGTTGCCTTAATAAACGGCTGTTTGGTTTACCAGCATTGCTGAATCCTGAGTCGTGCCTGCTTTACCATCAGGGCTCTTCCGACCAACACCACACCGGCTCAGGTAGGAGAGGTCCCCCTCTTCAACTGGAAGTGCCCCAGGGGAAAGAACTACTACCACCACCATCCGGTAGTGCTGCAGGACCCCCCTCGACTTTGTCCGGCCTAGGAGTGGGACTAGAGTTGTTTGGGAGTGGCACAGCATCCGCCACTACTACTCCCATCCTCCGGTCTCATCTGACTGGGTTGCGGCATAAGCAAGGAATCAAAACTGAACACGCCTCCTGCGCCACAGCGTGCAAGCGGAGGGTGGCGCAGAGACCCAAACAGGCAGAAACGTTACATGCATATTATTTGCCACAATGGTACATGATGAATGGGGAATACAGGGCTAAGTTGCACAGTGTAAGTTTTGTAGGCACATAGAGCATGACCATATCTCCTTTTTTGAAAATTAGAAAAATTATGTTTGTTTTGTTTTTAAATGTCAGAAAATGGGCAGGGTATTTGGCATGTACTACTTAAGTTGATGCTGAGGTTAAATCCAAACTTTCTATCACAAATAAAACTCATATCAGTAGAGGTTAGTACTTTCTATATACAGTCATATGAAAAAGTTTGGGCACCCCTATTAATCTTAATCATTTTTAGTTCTAAATATTTGGGTGTTTGCAACAGCCATTTCAATTTGATATATCTAATAACTGATGGACACAGTAAGATTTCAGGATTGAAATGAGGTTTATTGTACTAACAGAAAATGTGCAATATGCATTAAACCAAAATTTGACCGGTGCAAAAATTTGGGTACCCTTATCATTTTATTGATTTGAATACTCCTAACTACTTTTTACTGACTTACTGAAGCACAAAATTGGTTTTGTAACCTCACTGAGCTTTGAACTTCATAGCCAGGTGTATCCAATCATGAGAAAAGGTATTTAAGGTGGCCAATTGCAAGTTGTTCTCCTATTTGAATCTCCTCTGAAGAGTGGCATCATGGGCTCCTCAAAACAACTCTCAAATGATCTGAAAACAAAGATTGTTCAACATAGTTGTTCAGGGGAAGGATACAAAAAGTTGTCTCAGAGATTTAACCTGTCAGTTTCCACTGTGAGGAACATAGTAAGGAAATGGAAGACCACAGGGACAGTTCTTGTTAAGCCCAGAAGTGGCAGGCCAAGAAAAATATCAGAAAGGCAGAGAAGAAGAATGGTGAGAACAGTCAAGGACAATCCACAGACCACCTCCAAAGAGCTGCAGCATCATCTTGCTGCAGATGGTGTCACTGTGCATCGGTCAACAATACAGCACACTTTGCACAAGGAGAAGCTGTATGGGAGAGTGATGCGAAAGAAGCCGTTTCTGAAAGCACGCCACAAACAGAGTCGCCTGAGGTATGCAAAAGCACATTTGGACAAGCCAGCTTCATTTTGGAAGAAGGTCCTGTGGACTGATGAAACAAAGATTGAGTTGTTTGGTCATACAAAAAGGCGTTATGCATGGCGTCAAAAAAACACAGCATTCCAAGAAAAACACTTGCTACCCACTGTAAAATTTGGTGGAGGTTCCATCATGCTTTGGGGCTGTGTGGCCAATGCCGGCACCGGGAATCTTGTTAAAGTTGAGGGTCGCATGGATTCAACTCAGTATCAGTAGATTTTTGAGAATAATGTACAAGAATCAGTGACGAATTTAAAGTTACGCCAGGGATGGATATTTCAGCAAGACAATGATCCAAAACACAGCTCCAAATCTACTCAGGCATTCATGCAGAGGAACAATTACAATGTTCTGGAATGGCCATCCCAGTCCCCAGACCTGAATATCATTGAACATCTGTGGGATAATTTGAAGCGGGCTGTCCATGCTCGGCGACCATCAAACTTAACTGAACTGGAATTGTTTTGTAAAGAGGAATGGTCAAAAATACCTTCATCCAGGATCCAGGAACTGATTAAAAGCTACAGGAAGCGACTAGAGGCTGTTATTTTTGCAAAAGGAGGATCTACTAAATATTAATGTCACTTTTCTGTTGAGGTGCCCATACTTTTGCACCGGTCAAATTTTGGTTTAATGCATATTGCACATTTTCTGTTAGTACAATAAACCTCATTTCAATCCTGAAATATTACTGTGTCCATCAGTTATTAGATATATCAAATTGAAATGGCTGTTGCAAACACCCAAATATTTAGAACTAAAAATGATTAAGATTAATAGGGGTGTCCAAACTTTTTCATATGACTGTATGTTTTCCATAGTCCTGGGGCTATTTCTGAGCAAGTGAGACAGTTATGGAGAAGATTCTCCTGTACTTAATGTGTGCAGTATATGGCAGCTAGTCTCCACCCACAACCTCAGGGAATACTGCAAACTACAAATATAGCATTCAGAGGAGACTGCTAAAAATTGAAGAATATAAGTCATATAGTGATCAGAAATATTGTTACCTTTCATGTACACACACAACAGCTGATCCTGAAAAGTCAAATGAAATGACAAGTTCTCATATTGTAACATGCTAGAAAAATGCTTGACAGGCTTAAATGCATAACGCAAGCACTGGGTCGTCACACCAAGACACATATAGGATAGGCATTTTATATAACAAAAAACATGTTTAAAAAAATTGGTCATTTTGAGACACTCATATCTGTCCATGTCCAGCCAAGGAAGAAAAGAAGGACACAATTTTTTTTTCCTTTTTAGTTCTTGTCAATCTGTGCAACATTTTTGTAGCCTATTCTTTGCATGTTTGTAAACATCCCAATATTATAATAAGTAATAATTCTTATTCTGAGAATGCTTCCTATTTTTATAAGAAATAAAGGCATAAGAAATGCCAGTGCCTGCAGGGTGCTATACAACTTTCAGTATCCCTGTGAAAGATAATAAGGAAATTTCTATTTGCAGTATACCTGAATGCAATGATATTATTTCAAAAGTAAAATTCAATAATAAAAGCAATGTAGTCTAAATTATAATTTGTGACCCAAATATCTGGACAAATAAACCTGCTTTCTACAAAGTAATGTAGCTTAATGGTCATGATAGATGTGTAATTGGTAAATACTAAATGCACTGTTGGGAAAAACTTGTTTTCCCCTCTTTTATATGTGATATTTATAAAACAAAGTTCATATCAATCCAGACCAATAAGGTACAGTGATCTTGCAGCACTTGTCTAAGTGTAAAACATTCAATCATGTTAAAACAAATAGTGAGGTTGATATATTCCCTGTTGCCAGCAATGGTCATTCTGCTTCTACTTTATGTGGGTTTTAAAATAACCAGCCCTTTAGAGTTGTATTGTTTAGTATATCATCAGCCGCACATTTATACTCAAAATACATAAAGAGTACAATTATATAAAAAAATAAAAACATAACAATTTACTTGATCATAATTTAATTTCAAGAATAAACCAGTATGCTTTAAAATCTAAAGCTACCCCTAGTGACGGCTGCAACTAGCTAGAATTTTATAACAGGGGTTGTACGGGTTTAAAAAAATATTTAACACCAAAAAAGATGATATAGCAGTCATGTGAATGCCAAGCATTGGTTCATCACTAGAGATAGATGAGCCAATTCATCACAAACCAGAATTTTCCTTGAAATAGGAAATCTTTTCTGTAAAAAAAATAAACAAACAAAAAAAATACACACACTGACATAATTGTTGGCAATCACTATTATAATTATTCTCTGGTCTGTTAGAAAGACGCAAGTAAATTGCAGTGAAAGTAATCTTCCTAATGGTGGCTGTATTTGTGAGTTATCAACTCTTTTTAGGTCCACAGATGTGTTATGTGACTATCAATGAGAGTCTACAACTGACACAGCACCTCATGTGTGGACAAGAAGTCCGTTTTTTCTTTCATTCCTATGGGAGCCATAGTGTGAGTCTCATAGAAATAAATGGAGAAACTGACTTTCTGTCTACACATGAGGTGCTGTGTCAGCTGGAGAGTGTGTACAGTAAAATGAATAGAAAAAACAGGGCAGGGGACAGGCAAAAGAGAGAGAGGAGGAAACACTTGCGCAAGTACTAAGAATAAGAATGTGGATTGCAACAGCACATGGCACTATTTTTGTACAACAATATGGCTGTGTAGACTTCTGTAGGTGTTGTGTTACAGTTCCTTAAATTTTTTTGCAATATTTCATCACTAGCATCATCAACAGCATCATTTTTTGTACTGTTCTATAACTTGTCACTTATAACTTCTTATCAAGTCCTGCCTTATTCTTCTAGAATTGGCTTGAATATAAAATTTGTATTCTTCTTGGTTGCTCTGTGTCATTTGCTCACATTTTTTGCACTTTTTTTTAAATGTAATTTCACAAAGCTTTGAACTTTATTGTCAAGTTGTCATTAATTGCTCTTTTCTGCCCCCTTTTATCTTCGGTCTTTCTATTACATAAAGATATTTCATTCTATACATTTCTGATCCCTATCTAATGTGAGACAGTATATATAATTGCCTCCCATCGCACAGGAACATGCACAAGGAAATATGATCAAGTTCTGTCAGCCTATTTAACTATAGCTGATGATGTACAATATATTACTTTAAGGCTGTGTCAATTTTGAAAAAAAAACATTTTCAGTTGCTAAAATGTAAATTCTGTTCATCTAACCTTATCTTTCTGAAACACAGTTTAAGAAAAGTAGAAACGTAGTATGAAAGATCTGCTTATTGGCTTTCGCTTTTTTTCAACTGTGGATAAATCATGTCAGAAAGTAACTATCAATTATAAAACATTCCCAGATACTTCTCTGCATGTCAGCTACGCTAAACTTTGCTTTATGTCAATTCTGGTGACTTGAAATTAATTTTTAATTGCATATTAAATCATTTTATATACAGTGCCTTGCAAAAGTATTCGGCCCCCTTGAACTTTTCAACCTTTTGCCACATTTCAGGCTTCAAACATAAGGATATAAAATTTTAATTTTTTGGTGAAGAATCAACAAGTGGGACACAATCGTGAAGTGGAACGAAATTTATTGGATATTTTAAACTTTTGTAAAAAATAAAAAACTGAAAAGTGGGGCGTGCCAAATTATTCGGTCCCCTTAAGTTAATACTTTGTAGCGCCACCTTTTGCTGTGATTATAGCTGCAAGTCGCTTGGGGTATGTCTCTATGAGTTTTGCACATCGAGAGACTGAAATTCTTGCCCATTCTTCCTTGGAAAACAGCTGGAGCTCAGTGAGGTTGGATGGAGAGCGTTTGTGAACAGCAGTTTTCAGCTTTTTCCACAGATTCTCGATTGGATTCAGGTCTGGACTTTGCCTTGGCCATTCTAACACCTGGATACGTTTATTTGTGAACCATTCCATTGTAGATTTTGCTTTATGTTTGGGATCATTGTCTTGTTGGAAGATAAATCTCCGTCCCAGTCTCAGGTCTTTTGCAGACTCCAACAGGTTTTCTTCCAGAATGGTCCTGTATTTGGCTCCATCCATCTTCCCATCAATTTTAACCATCTTCCCTGTCCCTGCTGAAGAAAAGCAGGCCCAAACCATGATGCTGCCACCACCATGTTTGACAGTGGGGATGGTGTGTTCAGGGTGATGAGCTGTGTTGCTTTTACACCAAACATATCGTTTTGCATTGTGGCCAAAAAGTTGGATTTTGGTTTCATCTGACCAGAGCACCTTCTTCCACCTGTTTGGTGTGTTTCCCAGGTGGCTTGTGGCAAACTTTAAATGAGACTTTTTATGGATATCTTTTAGAAATGGCTTTCTTCTTGCCACTCTTCCATAAAGGCCAGATTTGTGCAGTGTACGACTGATTGTTGTCCTATGGACAGACTCTCCCACCTCAGCTGTAGATCTCTGCAGTTCATCCAGAGTGATCATGGGCCTCTTGGCTGCATCTCTGATCAGTCTTCTCCTTGTTTGAGATGAAAGTTTAGAGGGACGGCCGGGTCTTGGTAGATTTGTAGTGGTCTGATACTCCTTCCATTTCAATATGATTGCTTGCACAGTGCTCCTTGGGATGTTTAAAGTTTGGGAAATTTTTTTGTATCCAAATCCGGCTTTAAACTTCTCCACAACAGTATCACGGACCTGCCTGGTGTGTTCCTTGGTCTTCATGATGCTCTCTGGGCTTTAAACAGAACCCTGAGACTATCACAGAGCAGGTGCATTTATATGGAGACTACATTACACACAGGTGGATTATATTTATCATCATCAGTCATTTAGGACAACATTGGATCATTCAGAGATCCTCACTGAACTTCTGGAGTGAGTTTGCTGCACTGAAAGTAAAGGGGCCGAATAATATTGCACGCCCCACTTTTCAGTTTTTTATTTTTTACAAAAGTTTAAAATAACCAATAAATTTCATTCTACTTCACAATTGTGTCCCATTTGTTGTTGATTCTTCACCAAAAAATTAAAATTTTATATCCTTATGTTTGAAGCCTGAAATGTGGCAAAAGGTTGAAAAGTTCAAGGGGGCCGAATACTTTCGCAAGGCACTGTAACAGTAATAATAATAGTTACCCCAACACTTATTCTGAAATGTATATATTACTATTACTACATATGACAGGCGATAGCTTCACTGCTGACACCTCACGAAATCTCATTAGCCATGTGTTCCAATGGTGTAATGTATTGGCGATGCCTGCTTTATCACTGCATTGTAACTGCATTTATTTTATTTTACAAGAGATCAAAAAAATAAAACCTAGACCTGTATTTGAGAGATGACTTTATAGTGAAATGAAGACATGGGCAGAAGAAATGTTGATGGTTTTGTACTATGTTGTAGACAAAGACTTGCAAGTGTACCATGGGTAAAAAGCAGAAGAAACAGATTATATCATTTTGCAAATGTAGATGGAAGATCCAATTTGCCAGATGAACAATTTCTTGCACAGAGTTTGCAAGTGTGTTAGTCCTGGATGATGATAGATTTAGAAAGGTGAAAACTGAACATATGTGGTTATACTGCATGGTAGATGCACTGAGCTTTGAGGTTGACACTAAATATAAAGGCACAGAGTTTGGTGGATCCCATGGATTCCATTAGTAACAGAAATAATCTCTTTGCATAGTTCTTAGGACAAATCACAGGTGGTTTTAGGTCCCATGGCTAAGGTGCAACTGTATCTTTAAGAGTTTTACACTGTTCTATGTGTAATATATGTACACCAACTTTAATTGAAGCAAACTACAGGGCTGTGAGCTGAGCAGTAGGTACATGATTTAGGAACTTCTAGTTAGGAAGGATGAAGAGACAATTTTTTTTGTGGAAGTTGTTTGCAGGAGAAGACTGACAGAATGGTGTAATGATATACTGCATTTACAGTACCTCATAGCTATGACTTGTTTGTTAGGCTCAGGTCAGACAGGGCAACCCATCTTGGGTCTGCACCCCACAGCAATGGGATTGCAGAGGCTTTTGTAGATTAAGAGACTAAAAGCATACTCTACAGAGGAAGACTGCTCCAGCAAGGAAAACACAGACTGACCAGAAAGTACAACTTTAAAACTCAGCTCCAGTTTCATTGTCCTTCTTATGCACTGTACCTCCAGCATCTGTGTAAAGTTGCTTGTTAGCACCTGTTCTTCATCTGTAAACTGTAGGTTTCTTCATTTGCAACATTGTCTCCTGAGTCTCATTCCTGAACTTAAAATCAAGGGGACTCAAATCACCATCAGGTTTAGGAAGGATTACCACTAGGACGAGCCCTGGGGCAAACTACTACTACCAGCAAACACTCTACAGACACATTCAGCACTGCACCAGCCATTGAGGAGATCCCTGTCACCATGACCACAAATACAACTACACCCAACCTCCTGGCCTTTTCTTTATAGTAGGCTGCTGCAAGGTATGGCCTCTAACCATTTATTGGTAGTTTCTACTGTTTGTCATATGAATAGCGATATCTAATATCTACCATTACAGATATCAATCATTATATTCACAGGAAGGTCTCTCAAGGGCTGCTCTTATTGACTGTGAATGAGGAAATGTCATCTGTGATGCAAAATGGGAGGTTTAAAAAGGTTTTGAGCACTGTGGTCACAATGTTGCCCCACATTGCGAAAATGCTGCATTTTCGGTTGCAGATTTTGCTCTGTTTTTTTGAGCCAAAGCCAGGAGTGGATTGAGCAGAAGGTAGATGTATAAGAACTTCCTATATATTTTACATTCCTTTTTTAGCCATTCTTGGCTTTGGATCAAAAAATGCAGCAAAATCTGCAACAAACAAAGCTTAATATCAGCATTGTGGGGCCTCAGCTAAATCTGATGGCTCTAAGGAGAATGGAGGCCCTGGAGGCGGAGGATTCTTCCAATCCCTCCAAATTTGATGCTCTTTGGCGGCCTTGAGTGGTGTTTCAGGAATCGACTGAGTTCTCCTCTTTCTTCTCATGATCCGGAATTACTTTACTTTATTATTCTCTTCTCCCTTTCCTCTTAAGCGGTTACTGGTCGTTCTACCCTCCCCCTGATGCTCCCCTCCACATGTGTCTTCCCGATTGTTGTTGTTCCCTTTGTGTGTTCCCCTTGTGTGTTTTGTCCGTCTCTCTCGTATCTATGCAGATGTTGTTTATATGATCTGATATACCTGAGACTTGGCCCCTTAGTATATTGTGTTCCAAAACAGTTGGCGGGGTTCTCTTCTAGCCTTTTGTATCTGGGCGAGTCCTGCACGCCTCTGCGCCTTTAGTTGGTTTATATTGCTTTTTGGTTTCCTTTTTTTTTTCTCCTTCCTTTTATATTGAATTGTATTGAAAATTCTTTAATAAACATTGATTAAACATAAATCTGATGGCTCTGAACCCATCAAGACACCTTCGAGGACTGGATGTTTTAATGTAGTAATGTTCTGATTTTGTAATTGTGAACTGCAGCTATGTGTACTAATATTCACATCCTGTAACACTTCTATTTATTACTCTATTACAATTTAGATAGTGCAGAGGATCTGATGTGCTTTTAACTCACAAATTTCTGTGTTCATCAGTTTAATAAATGTAAAGTTTTAATCGGTATGATTGATTTAAGACAAAGCTTTTTTTTTTTTTATAAGCCAACTGTACTTAACTCTATTTATGTGTCAGCAAAACAAAGGCCATCCTTGGCAGGTAAACTGAGATGGCAATTGCCCTTTAGTGACAAAATTCCAGTTGGCATCAAAAAGCCTTGTTTTTAACTCCCCCATCCCAAATGAAAGCTTAACTGACATTCTGTATAAAGAATGCAACAATATGTGAATTAAAAACACATACTACTGACCTTATTATACATACTGTATTTTTTATACAGGGCTGGCTCCAGGTTTTAATGGATCCTTAGGTGACAGCAGCCCTCCTGTCTGTCATGCTAAGAGGCACAATGAATTCAATTCAGTCATTGCTGTGATTCATAAAGAACTTCATATATCCTCTTTCTACACAGACTTTATCTTCTGTTTAAAACAAGAACAAACCTGATGGAAAATAGTTTCTATTTTGTTTTTAACAATGCAGTGAATGGTGGTGGATGCAAACGGAGGACGCACTCTCTGCATCTGTCATCCTGTCAAAAAACAAACTGAAAAGTATGTACCTAGCCTTAGTCATACAGTACTGTAAGCATTGGTTGTATGCTCCCAGATCTTCTACTACATACATGGTTGAATTTGTCCAAATAAGTCAAATGACAGTCCTGCTAAGCAATTGCAACATTTTTATCAGTGGCGTAACTAGGAATGGCTGGGCCCCAAGGCGAACATTTGACATGGGGCCCCCCCCAAGCCGCCGCCCCCAAGCCGCCGCCCCCAACCCCCCCCAAACCGCCGCCCCCAACCCCCCCCACACACAAACCGCATTCCTATGCACACTATTATGCCCCATAGTGGCCCCTGCACACGGTATTATGTCCCATAGTGGCCCCTGCACACGGTATTATGCCCCATAGTGGCCCCTGGACACGGTATTATGCAGCATAGTGGCCCCTGCACACAATATTATGCCCCATAGTGGCCCCTGCACACAGTAGTTTGCCCCATAGTGGCCCCAGCACACAGTAGTTTGCCCCATAGTGGCCCCGACACACAGTAGTTTGCCCCATAGTGGCCCCTGCACACAGTAGTTTGCCCCATAGTAGCCCCTGCACACAGTAGTTTGCCCCATAGTGGCCCCTGCACACAGTAGTTTGCCCCATAGTAGCCCCTGCACACAGTAGTTTGCCCCATAGTAGCCCCTGCACACAGTAGTTTGCCCCATAGTGGCACCTGCACACAGTAGTTTGCCCCATAGTGGCCCCTGCACACAGTAGTTTGCCTCATAGTGGCCCCTGCACACAGTATTATGCCCCATAGTGGACCACCCATGAACGATTATTATACTCTGGGGTCTTTTCAGACCCAGAGTATAATGATCAGAGACCCAGGGGAGGAGAGAAACATAGAAAACACTGCAACTTACCTCTTCCTCGCTCCGGTGCACTCCCGTGCACTACTTCGGCCATCTTCAATGTCGGACCGGATCTCGCGCGATCCAGGCCGGCGTCGTGACGCATAATGACGTCGGCTGACGTCTGGGACGTCACCAAACAGGCCTGAAGCCTGCGGAGCGGCGGATAGGTGAGTTACAGTGTTTTTTATGTTCACTCACCTCCCCTGGGCCCCCGATCGTTATACTCCGGGGTCTCAAAAGACCCCGGAGTATAACGATAGCAGTGATTGTGGGGTTCGCGGTAGCGACTGCCACAGGGCTCCGGGCCCCGTAATGTTCCGGGCCCTGTGGCAGTCGCTACCACTGCTACCCCCGTAGTTACGCCCCTGATTTTTATATATTTTGTGACAGTCATTTACTACAGTGTGTTACTAAGGCTATGTTCACATCTGCGCAGGTGTCTGTCCGGCACAGAGTTTGTCTCAAATGGTAGATTAAAAAGTCAGCAGTGTGTTCATGTCAGGGAGAGAAAAATGAATACCCAATGGACCCCATTATAGTCAATTAAGCCCCCTGGGATCCGTTGTTGTTCATTAGATGAACCAGCAGAATGGATCAACTATAGTCAAACCTTTAAGTATACAGGGAGTAACCTGGCAAACTTCTCATTAATATTCACTGCACTGAATCTGCCTCAAATTCAGCGGTGTAAACATACTCTGTGGTAAAGTTTATGGTAAAGTGCTGGATGGGGTGTATATCTCGCCTGGTTTCTTCAGCCAGGCAAGGTAGCGGAAATCCAGAAAGATGCATGTTGCCTTAGCAGAACATAGTCTGTTAGGGATTTTCTTTAAGTTACATGGGCTGGATTTTCTGGACTGGAGGACAGGTTGGCAGTGGGAGTCTTCCAGTCCACACCCCTGGTCCACTACTGGGTTTTCCCCTACTCCAAGGTGCTCTCAGCTGAGGCTCCCTGTCATTGATTACTGAGGAAGGAAACCTGGAAAAAGAAGTGCTGACAAGTTGCAGGCTGTGAAAGAGAGCACCCCTGAGTGGATGTTACACACAGTCTGCTTGCTGATTCGTATTTGGGCCTACGCTAGGTCAGTGAGGCATGCTACTGTAAATAGTTAGAGCCGGACAGGCTTAGGTCTTTGTTTTGTCTGCACAGTGTTTTTTTTTTTTTTGTGCTGGAACTTCTAAATAAAAGCACCGTTGGCGTTTGAAACCCGCTGACTGAGTGAACAATGTCTTTGCCGACCCCCTCCGTGTGAGCTGTTCCCTAGAATTGTTGGAGGACGCGGGCAGCTGTTGCTAGGGACAACAGCATGACAAAACGGTGAAACTGAATATTGAGGACATTAAAAGGGCCAGAAGCCTATGTCCTGGGTGAAAGCTGCTACTGCATTACAAAGCCCATCCAGCACAATGGAGGAGGTAATAAAGCAGCTGATACAAGCTAACCTGAGACATGAGCAATCCATGGGACAACAACAAAAGTTTCATGCAAAGGCTTTACAGGCCCAGCAACAAGCGCAGCAGCAGTTCAATATGCAGCAACAACAGGCCATGGCACAGAAACAGGAAACGAATCACCTATTAATGGAGCAGATTGCTGCGCTAAGAGAGACTGTTGTGGCTCAGCCCCAACGAGTGGAGGTAAGCCCTCCTGAGACTGTTAATGTAAGGAGGGCCATTCAGCAAGTCTTGTAAAAGATGACACCTGATGACGACATCGAGACCTAACTCACTGTGTTTGAGAGAGAGACTGCCAGTTGCAGAGTGGGCAGAAGTGATTGCGCCCTTTCTGTCAAGTGAACCGCAAAAGGCCTACTATGATCTCAGGGAGCAGGATGTTCGGGACTATGCTAAGCTATAGAGATCCTTGCTCGTTTGGGTGTTACACCAGCTGTTCGTGCCAGTAGAGTCCACAGTTGGAGCTACACCGTGGATAAATCTGCCTGGTCCCAGATGTATGATCTAATTCATCTGGTACAAAAGTGGCTGGAACCAGAGTCTTCTACACCAGCCCAGATCATGAAAAAGGTGGTGCTGTATCATTACTTCAGGACCCTCCCAGGAGAGCTACAATGGTGGGTTGGACATGGAGACCCCAGGACTGCTGAGCAGCTCATCAACCTGGTGGAAAGGTTCATAGCGACTGAGGACTACCTCCATGATGTCCCTGCAGCACCAACACCTCCCAGGACAGCCAGACCCATGACATCTGTGGGTAAGAAATTTCCAGCTGGAGGTGTGTGGAAAAGTGTGAGAGGGAGCAGTGCTCTGCAGTTTGGACGAGGGCAAAAGACTGATCCTGAACACCAAGGACCCTCTGGGCCTAGAAAGGACTCCCTGCTAAGGAGACCAGGGATCCCCCAGTGCTGGAGGTGCCATGAATGGGGACACTTGGCCGCCTATTGCCCTCTTACTCCAGTGCCCATGGTGTGTGACGCTAGTCGGCGACAGTCCCTATTTGTGGAACCTGTTTGTGCAGCCATTCCAGGACCAGGGACTGAGCCGCAGATTTGCATGATGAAGGTAAATGACGGTTCTGTGAAGGCCCTTTTGGACTCTAGTAGCCTGGTGACTTTGGTTCGGGCCAGTCTTGTGGCTAGGGACTATGTGCCAAACAAACACATAAGAGTGCTATGCATCCACGGGGATATCGTAGCTTACCCCGTGGCCCCTGTTAAATTCGTGACTCCATCTGGAACTGTGACCTTTATGTGAGTTTGGGCACACCTGGTTGATAGGTGGAGTCCATTACTATATAAGTTGCCCTGATATGCTGGGATCTTGCTACCATTGTCACTACATGGAGCCAGTCAGCGTTTTTCCTCCATTGTGGGGTTTTATTTGCTTTGCTTTACCAATGTAGGCAGCATTTATTTGTTTATTTATTTGTGTATATGTATTGACCAAGAATTTTTGAATCTATGAGTAGTCTAGTAAGTCCCCTGATGATTGGTGCGTCACTGTAACAGGAAACGCGTATGGACTAGGGATATATAGGGTCATTTTAAGGACAGCTTGGTACTGCCCTTGTTAGGGCGGGATTTTATTTGGGTATAAGGGAAAGTCTTAAGGGGAGGAATAGGGACTGCAATTCTTCCTCCTGTGATGCACCCTCAACTGTTGGTCTACTCCCGTCTTCAGATATTGGTAAGATCGTTTCATTATTTAATTGTGTGGCTGCCATGATATACAACTTTATATGGTGGTGATTTCATATGTATTTGCTATAACGTTGGACTCCATAGAGTGGCAAATCTATTTATGATGTTTGATTTATTTTCTTTGGGACCTTTTTAATATTTAATATTAAATGTTAAGTTTTATTAGTATTTGCATCAGTGCTTTCTATTTATATTTGTTTATGAGCATTCTTTATTTTAAAGCAAAAAATATTTGCTTGAAAACCAAAAATGGTTAATACAATATATAATACAATATTAAACTATAATATCCCACTTTTAATTCCTAAATATTAAGTTTATTTGACCTACCAGTGTCCATCATTTCTTTAGAATCCATCTTGCTCACATGGTCAATTCCTGATCGGTATATTATTTGATCACAGGTGTAAGGTATAATAAATAGTTCTACATGCTGTATTCACTATCAATCTATTATGGTATCACAAATCTAATATCACCACTCATGTATAGTACCAGAAACCTCCCATCCTCAGTGATCAAAAGAGCTTTATAAAGATATATGGGAAATTATTTTATGTGCACACATATTAGATGAGCTTATATATATGACCTTTTTTTTTCTTACTGCAATTTTGGCAGCTGTTTGTTGGAGACCTCAACATGATCTCATGAGATGACTCATTGATCTCCATAGTTTCCTTTCTCTTCTTTATCCGAGTCTTTTATGGTCCAGAATTCGAACATCTATTTTAAAGTCTCAGAATGTAGTTTTTGCATTTTTATGAATATAAAAAAGGTTTTGTGGCAATAGCAAAATACATATGATTTTCACATCACATTCTTCTCTGAAGTTTAGTATATTGAGCCCTTAGACACACTCTTACAGAGCAAAGATTTCATTGCTTAGATTTTCCTTGGCTAACTACGTTTCCATAGTCATTGGCTTAGAATTGGCACAACCAATTATGTGCAAGTATGTATCCAATTTGCAAGCAGCTTTCCTTTTCATTAGATCTCATAAAAGAAAGATCTGTAACAATGAGCTTGTTCATGCCCCCTACTGTTAACTATCTTATCCTGATGAGCCCTAATAAAAATGAAAAGCAACTTGCAAATTACATGTCTGCGTGTAACTGGTTGTAATGTATTCAACTTAAAGGAACAGAAAATGTAGAAAATACACAAAAACTCCCAGCAGTTCAACTATTGATCTCTTCCTCACCTTTGATCCTGATTTGTTTTTGCAGTAGAACATGAGGAATACAATATAGAACAAACCATACTGTATATGTATCCCAAGAGGTTGCCAAATCACTACTTCTCACAATTCTGTGTCTGGCTGTAAGACTTCTGACTGCAGAAGGAATCTCTCTCACTCTTTGACTACAGTAAAAGACCAGGAACACTAAACCGTAACTTACTGAAAATGCTCCACCCCCACGCCATGTGGTAGACGAAACTGAAAAGAAAAAGGAGGACTATAACCTTTGTTCTATGCTAAATTTCTGTACAACATTTTGTATCAGCAGCGTGTAGTAAATCTATTTATCTCATGTTTAAGGCTAAGGCCCCACGTGGCAGGCCGCAGCAAAAAAGCACTGCAGGAAAAAACGTGTCGGAAACACAGCGCTTGTCACATAAAGTCCACAGAGCTTTTTCCTTTCTGCTTCCATTATACCTATAGGGAAACCACCGGCGTTTTTATAGGTTTAATTGACATGCTGCGATTTCCAAATCCGCAATGGTTTTGGAAATTGTAGCATTTCCGCTGAATGTATTTCTCTACAATGTGTAAATGGGATTAGCTAGAATCCCATCCACTTTGCAGAGACTGTAAAATGCCGCGGTTTTTGCCTTGGCATTCCCATCGCGGCCAAAATACAGCGTTTACGCCACATTGGGCCCTGGCCTAAAAGTGTTTTTGTGTGGTTAAATAAAAAGAAAACAACACACTTCTCTGAATCCATGGATCTGTGAAAGTGCCATGACACTGCTAACGCAAATGAGTCTGTGTAATTTAAGGAGATGGGGGGAGTTGCCTTCAAAATGTGGTTTATAAGTTTCAAAGGTTGAATGTGATAAATTTATGGATGTATTCTCACTTAACTGATCTCCAATCCATTAAGGACACTTATCCCCTACCAACAGGATAGGAAACAACTGTCAGATCACTAGAGGTCCAACTGCCAAGTCCCCCAGTGATCAGGAGAATGGGGGACCAAAAATCCTCCTAAGGCTTCCTTGTGAAAGGAGCTCCAGTGCACTAGAGTGACCTCTATCGGGCTGTCAGCACTGCAAGAGACTGCAGTCTGACAACCCCATAGCAGTAAATGGAGCACCAGTCACACGAGGCATGGGGGACTTTCAGTCCTCCTGATTACTGGCGGTAGAACCCAAAGCAATCTGACACTTTTCCCCTATCCTGTGGATAAGGGAGAAGTGTCCTTAATGGGACACAATCTGTCTTAAAAGCCTTTTGTCTTAAAAGAATTTGTGAAATTAATACATTTTGTAATATACTTTATTAACACATTTTGTCTCCTTTCTGTGAAATCCTGCATTTTTTTAAACTTTTTTCCTGTCTTCTTTAATGAATGCTGTTCCTGCTTCTCACTGTATGAAGTACGGGATGTGTAAAATGTAGAAAAAGTTAGGGGGGAAGGTCACTTCAAAAAGTTGTATCTCGGACAATATAAAACGTACAAACTTGCTTGCTTGGTGTCATATGAAAGAGAAAGTTCTCTTCTTTCATATGCCACTAAGGTTACAGTACTATCTGTATTATTTTCACAGATATCACTGGTTGAAAATACAGTTGGGATTAGGATATTTATATGCAGCTGCATAATATATATGAAGTCACTGTAGGAATATTTACTCAAATTATAAACGTGTTCACCAAGAAGAGTAAAACTTGTGCACTAAAACATAACTTTTAATGTATAAGTAATAAAAAGGAAGGGCTCCAAAAAACAGAAAGGAACCGTCAACCATGAACCGTTATACACGCGTTGTCCAGATACCGGGGGCTGTTAAGTCATATATTGTAAGAGAATTGCTAGATGAGCAATTCACCAGTAGTGCGGGTCAACCCTGGGAGGAAGGGAACGACAAGACAGTGATTCCTAAGCTGAACCCGCCCCCTGTCCCTGCCTACTTTCCTCACTGCCCTAGGCGGCAGAGGATAACTGGGCAGCAGTCCCTTCTCATGATATAGGTGATAACACAGAATGCAGACAAGACAAACAACAACAAACGGGAGGTCAGCTAGCCAAGGGCTCAGAACCAGTCGAGCAGCGCAGTACAGAATTCAAATCCAAGAGAGTAGTCACAAGAAAAGCCAAAGGTCAGAAGTCAGTAAATACAATACAATAGCAAAGAGAAACTCTTAGCAAGGTCAGAGACACAAAAGCCAGCAACCATGTGCTGGCTGATGACCAGTTTATAGGAAGTCCAGGACTTGCCCCAGGCTTGATTGGCAGATAAGCTGTCAATCACAAAGCACACAAAAGTTAACTCCATAGAAGCCAGAGGACAATAGCACTGGCTGAACTGACATACAGCAACGAATACCCAGCTGTGCTATAGCAGCAGAAGCAAAGAATCACAAATGGGCATGCCTCCTGCGCCATAACATGTGGTCGCATGATGGTGCAGAGCTCCAAACGGGTGCGGACGTTACATATATCTCCCGGGTCTCTCAATGAATAATCCTAGTGAGAAAACCAATTGTAGGGTTACTCTGGCTTAATGAGGAATCGAGGATCTAGGCATAGATTAACCTCGTATCCCCAACAATATAAAGTACAGGATACAGGGTTATTCTATACCTAGATGCATTACCTGGAAGGTAATATACGATCCCAGTTAAAAAAAAAAAATAATAAAAGCACATAAATTTATTGAGATTCTATCTAAAATCCTAAACCCCCCACCTGAGACATTACTAAAACCACAGCCTCTGCCTCACTGAACTCTAATCTACGTAGGTCCATATACCCTTTCAGAAGCAAGTTATGGTGAAAAATGTCTAGAGCAGTCTATCTTTCTGTTGTTTTAATATTGTGACTTAATCTGCCCAGTATTCACCTACTGCCTGCACTTGCAGATTGTAATTCATTTCAACTCAATCTATAAAAACTACAATTTATAATACTGTATACTGCCCCATGTGACTCTAACATGGAGTGTGGGCATCAGTGATGGTGATTGTTATGCAGGACATAATACATATCAGAGAATAGTGAGGCATATGCTGTGGTTTTAGTACTGGTTGTCTCAGGTAGTTGGTTTAGGATTTTTAATGGAATCTCAATAAATGTATGTGTTTTATTATTTTTGTGCTGCTAAGTGGAATTGGATTACCTTCCAGGTAATGAGTGGGATTTCATTCCCTCAGAAATATAAAACGGTGAACATGTTGTATTGTTATTCAACCTTCCAAGATACATGTGCATAGGATTCTGAGGAACTTTATTTACTGAGTATTTTTATTTTAGTTGGAAATATATTTAATATTAATACTATGCTAGTGGCATAAATATGAAGAACCCTGTTTTAGCATCTAATGGTTCTGTATTAATACAGCCAAATATAGTAAATCTCCTATTGTATACAATGGTTGCAAATGTAATAAAGCAACATTAAATAGGGGCAATTTGTAGCCATAGAAAATCCGGATGTATCTTTGATAACATGTTCTTTTCAAGTCAGGACCTTTTTCAAATTTTATCTCAGGTGCCCTCTAGTGGCTGACAAGCAGTATACATCTGAACAAATTCAAGCCTGGAATGAAGTAATATAGGGACATAATCAGCATATTCTTGAATCAATTAATGGAAGCTGAAGGTTATTTACATATATTCCATTTAATGCAGTAGAGATGGATGAAATAAAGGGAAAAATAGAGAACTGCATGAAGCTTATTATACAAAGATGTACAACAGATTGATATAAGGTTATGTTAATTATATGGGCTATTATTTTAATAAAGAGAGACCAAATGTTCACATGGGGATATATTTGTGTGGCTATATAAGTTTATATAGTATGACAAATAAGGATGGTCGGGATGTACTCTGACAGCAAAGTGTAATGTTTCATTGCAGATTTTGTATTAGCAAGGGTGTGGTATTGTGCAGAGAAACTGAAATAAGATGATAAAAGTAGTAAAAAATAGCCCATTTTCCCATATACTGTAAAGGAAAACATGAGAATTGTTTGATTTGCAAAATGTAATACTTGAAAATGTTCTTATTAGCCAAATTTACAGCCAGAGCCAGAACAAACTGCTTAATGGAGCCTAATAAAATGTCATTTAGTAGTAACCATAAAGTGGTTTCCTGACAGAGAAAATGTGACCACTCATCTGTCTACTTAGAGCACACAGTATCTTCTGTTTTCTCCTGACAGCATGTTATTAAAATGAGTGATAATTACATTAATAACCCTTTTATTTGCAGTCAAAAGCCATAAGCAAAATGTTACCACATATTAAATGTCTCAGTGAAAAATGTGGAATATCAATGATCAAAAGTAGATAAAACAGAATTACATTATTGCTATTAATGTTGTAGTTATTATGCTATATTTTACAACCTTTTTAGAATCTGATTTGAAATAATGCCAGCAGTGTAGGAAAAAGACCTGGACCGAACATCCAAATGACATTCATTGCTCTTTGTTGCTAAGCAAAATGTATGACAATGAACACAAGGTTCTTAGTACACATTTTAGTCAAACTAACACACACATAACAACAACCTCTTTTTAGTGGATCTTGGCTCTGCTAGATGAGGCACTGCATGGAAACACCATAACACAGCACTGCAGAGGGAGAAACCCAGCTGCTACTCAGGACCTAAAAAGATAATACCTGGGGCTGAAATGGTTTCATCAAAGTGTATACTAAGAACCTCATGTTTATTTTTTTGTATAAATGTTGCTTAGCACTGTGAGCAGCACTATATAATTTGTGAATGTACAGTCCAATGTCCTGTTTTCTACAATGTCAATGAACAAAATACATACGGTACAACAATTTGCGCCAAAAAAAAACAAACTGTCTAACAAGCTCTGCATTGCATTTATCAAGTGTTTTAGACACTTTTTAGACTTTTTTACAACTTGTATGAAAGTGGTGTGTGGTTTATATGAAAAGGGGTGTGGTTTAACATGACCCAAAATGCACCAAAATTACTAAGCCAACTAATAAGTGGTTTAAAATTAGAAGGTCTTACAATAAACCACAATTTTCAAACAGTACGAGACACTTTAATAAATTGGCAATGTCTAAAACTTAAACACTGTTAGTAAATCTGATGTTACCACTGAGTCAGACATTTCAAGTCTGACAAAATAAATTAGCTATTTATAATAATGAATAATTGTGTTATACATTACATAATGAATTTATTACATTGTATTGGTTTTGGGTTAAAATATGTAGAATTATCAAGAGTTGCATTCACTATTCTGAAGGCAGTAGAATTGAAATCTCCCACCATGCCTTGCTGATTTATAACAATCTGCACACATCTCACCCTTGGAATTTGTACTGAGAAGAGTATTCTTTATAACAGGCACTATACACTAATGTAATTCGAAAAAACTTACTGAACTGGCTCATGTCTACTGTATCTAAAATACCTATCTAATGTAATATATATCAAAAGTTGTAAATGCTTGTAGGCAGGGCCTTCTACCCCACTGTACCAGTAGATCACTGTTAGTATTGTACTTGTTTTTATGTATACAGTGTTTGTATTTAAACGTAATGCAAAATGTAAAGCACATGCAATAAATGGTACTCTAAAAATAAATAATTTTCTTTCTTTCTTTCTTTCTTTCTTTCTTTCTTTCTTTCTTTCTCTCTCTTTTTCTTTCTTAAAGTCAAACCACTGCATCTCAAGAGAGTTAAGGTAAGGCATTCTTCTTTTTCAAACTTTCTGTATTTCACTTACTTGTGTGCTTTAGAGTATAGTCTTGTTGCTTCACACAAAGTCTCTTCAGCTTCAGGTCATGGACTGCTGCCCTTATGTTCTCCTGTCTATTTTTGTAATGCACCTTTGAACTCATTGTTCCCTCATAAGAAGTCCAGGTCTTGAGGCAGCAAAACAGACCCAAACCATGTTGTGCCCTTCACTGTGATACACAGGTGCAATACGGTTTTAGTATTGATGTGCAGTGTTCTTTTTCCTCCAAACATAGGGTTGTGCATTTGTCTTACATATTTTTCTCTTCAGTCCATAGAACATTGTTCCAAAACCATTGTGAAACATCCAGGAGGTTTTAGGCAAATTTTCACCACATTTATCATTCATTTCTAAATCTTCTATGGTTTGCAAAACAAGGGAGCTTGACTTACCTAAATGGGGAGCAGCATACCAAGGAATGTGGCGTGGCTTAAGATGCAACATTGTGCAATTTTGATGCTTTTTTTGTGACACTAAGTCCACAAAATGTGTGCCTCAATATCATCCTGCTAAAGTTACCCCATTGTCTATTAGTCAGTTTTTGTTAACCTGCCTCAATATGCGCTATACAAGAACAGTACACATTTTGTGTGTTATTAGTGTGTTTTTCCACAATTGTTGATTAAAATAATAATCAGCCCGCATTTTAGTAATAAACAGTACAGAAATTCAAGTAATTCCAATGATTCACTTAATTTTTTTTGCAACTGTTCCTACAAGTACCATATCTATCTAGCTGTCTGTCTATTAGTCTCTGTCTCTATATTGTTTTTTATAAGCCTGTATTTCTGCAGCTGTCACAGTAGTATTACCTGCCATGGCTGGCACTTTTTTGTGTAATCTGTTTACATTCACTAATTGCTTCTGTGCAGTGAAGAAAATCCCGGGACTCATTTATATCAAACAAACATTTTGTGGAGAAGCTCCGGTCTTGCCCAAGAGAAGGTGCAGACAGAGTGAAATAATGAAAGTAATTTGCCCATGCTTCTTGAAAATATCAAAAAGACACAATAAGTAGTCACTTATGAAGTCAGAAAAGCATCATTATGAAGAACAGCTTGTTTCAAAACTTTATGAATAATTAATATACGTCTCTAGAGTTACGTGAACCCACATGTTGGCTTCCTTTGTAAATTTTACAGAAAACCTGTCATGGAAAAGTTGCAAAGTTAAGTAGTAAGCTATAAATTGTAAGATACTGTAACTAGATTTCAAGTAATAATTGCTGGAAAAATTTCCTGTGTGTCACTAGAAGTAAATGTTTGTTTTTATATATTATCATTTTGTATATTTCTTGCTTTACCTAATTGTTTAATGCTCTTAAATATGCTGCATATTGCTAGAAATGAGCAGAATAATTCATCTGACGAACACTGTGTGACATGACAGTATCAGCATAGCAGCCAAACCTGTCCCCCTTTCACACTGTAGCTATCACCAGGGTTGCTCAGAGATATACTATTGGCGCTTTTGCACTGCATGGTTCTGGCCTGACTTATTTCCACTTTACTTACCTCTATTTGCTTTAGGTACTTTGTTTTCCACCGCAGATATAGAACCTCCAGAATAAGGCCTTAAACCTGTACAAATCTGTGCTCCCTGCAGCTGATGGTTTGCAACAATAATTTCTAGAGAAAGGTTTAGGCTAAGACACGACAGTGAATACTGGCTGAGTTACGTCCATTTTTTTTAACGTCATACGACAGTATTAATTTCTCTGTCGGTGAATGGGGGCGTTATTTTGACAGTCCGTTATCACAGACTGTCAAAATATAGGTCATGTCCTATTTTTGTCTATTTTCACGGATCCCTCCATAGACTATTCTAAACGGCTACTCGGATACAAGACGACCATGAATAATGGATGTTTTTCATGGCTGTTTTGCACCTTTTTTGTGTGAATTTAGCCTAAGGCCCCATGTTGCGGAAAAGGCTAGAGAGAATTTGTACATAGAAGCAGATAACCTAAATCTACTTTGCTAAACTGAACAGTATGTTAGCTACTAGTATTACATATTCCTCTTTCTCTCGAACTACAGAGGTGGCAGTGGTGCCTTCTGAGTTTTTTAAATGACAACAAACATTATACCACCAATAGATACTGACGCTTCACTCTCAATAAAGCATTAGGAACTAATGGACAGAAGACCATCTACCTGTTGGCAGAGCACATTAATATATTTCTTAAACACCACATCTTACATTTAGTACATGATCTCAGATAACCCTTGCTCTTAAATTAATACTCTAAATAAAAATAAATCCTCACAACATGAAATATTGGCAGAACTTACCATTTTCCAGGAATAAATGTAGACATAATGTGCTGGAATATCTATGTTCTTGCTTGTGATATTGAATCTCATGATGTTGAAGTTTACTGTAAATAAAGTGATTGTTAGTCAAGATTATCTCTTAACCTCTTAAAGGGAATCTGTCAGGTCCAAACCAATAATAGTGTCATGTAGGGGCTTTTAATAGGAGCAGAAACATATCTTTGGGGCCACAAACCAATGAAGCAATGCAGAGATCATTGCTTCATAGGTTTGTTGCCCTAAACATATATTATTGCTCCTATTAAAAGCCCCTACGGCTAAGTCCCCATGTTGCAGAAAAGCAGCTTTTTTATTGCTGATTTTGCAGCGTTTTTTTGAGGCAAAGCCAAGAGTTGCTACCATAGGAAAGGGAAATATCTAGGAAGCTATTATATTTCTACTTTCTGCTCACTCCATTCCTGGCTTTGACTTAAAAACCACAGAAAAATCTGCAACAAAAAAAGCTGCTTTTCCGCAACATGGGGCCTTAGCCTACATTGCATCTTTTTATGGATATGCAAATCAGCCTCTAAGTGCTTTGGGGGTGGGGACTGATTTGCTAGATTTGCCTACAGACAGTTGCAAATTTTCCAGCTTTGCTCTAGAATCAGTGCTCAATGCTTCCCCTTTAGCCATGAAGGAGTAAAAAAAAATAAGAATAAAAAATAAATAAATGAATGCGTCAAAGTAAAGTCTATTGTAAGCTTTCTTTATGTAAATAAAAAGAACTAAAGAAAACTCAGAGAAATTAATTGTATATACACTTCTGCACACCCTAAAACTTAACAATTGTAAAAAAATATACACAAAAAATACAAAAATGACTTTGAGAGCATAAAAAATGTAAATATTACACCCACCGAACAAGCATAAGTAGAAATATATAAGGGCAACATATTGTACATACAGGTTTGTACTGCTAGTTACCAAAACAGCACAACCCTACCCAAATGTTGTGCCACTTAGCTGCTAGCAGTGCTTAAAAAATGCACTGGGCATATAGTATAACTCTCCACCCTTCGGATGGTTGCTGTACATGCACTTATACACAGCAGCCTATCAAATACAGTGATGGCCAAAAGTATTGGCACCCCTGCAATTCTGTCAGATAATACTCAATTTCTTCCAGAAAATGATTGCAATCACAAATGCTTTGGAAATAATATCTTCATTTAATTTGTCTTCAATGGAAAACCACAAAAAGAATTGTCAAAAAGCCAAATTGGATATAATTCCACACCAAACATAAAAAAGGGGGTGGACAAGAGTATTGGCACCCTTTGAAAAATCAGGTGATGCTTCTCTAATTTGTGTAATTAACCGCACCTGTTACTTACCTGTGGCACATAACAGGTGGTGGCAATAACTAAATCACACTTGCAGCCAGTTGAAATGGATTAAAGTTGACTCAACCTCTGTCCTGTGTCCTTGTGTGTACCACATTGAGCATGGAGAAAAGAAAGAAGACCAAAGAACTGTCTGAGGACTTGAGAAGCAAAATTGTGAGGAAGCATGAGCAATCTCAAGGCTACAAGTCCATCTCCAAAGACCTGAATGTTCCTGTGTCTACCATGCGCAGTGTCATCAAGAAGTTTAAAGCCCATGGCACTGTGGCTAACCTCCCTAGATGTGGACGGAAAAGAAAAATTGACGAGAGATTTCAATGAAAGATTGTGCGGATGGTGGCTAAAGAACCTCGACTAACATCCAAACAAGTTCTAGCTGCCCTGCAGTCCGAGGGTACAACAGTGTCAACCCGTACTATCCATCGGCATCTGAATGAAAAGGGACTCTATGGTAGGATACCCAGGAAGACCCCACTTCTGACCCAGAGACATAAAAAAGCCAGGCTGGAGTTTGCCAAAACTTACCTGAGAAAGCCAAAAACTTTTTGGAAGAATGTTCTCTGGTCAGATGAGACAAAAGTAGAGCTTTTTGGGAAAAGGCATCAACATAGAGTTTACAGGAAAAAAAAAGAGGCCTTCAAAGAAAAGAACACGGTCCCTACAGTCAAACATGGCGGAGGTTCCCTGATGTTTTGGGGTTGCTTTGCTGCCTCTGGCACTGGACTGCTTGACCGTGTGCATGGCATTATGAAGTCTGAAGACTACCAACAAATTTTGCAGCATAATGTAGGGCCCAGTGTGAGAAAGCTGGGTCTCCCTCAGAGGTCATGGGTCTTCCAGCAGGACAATGACCCAAAACACACTTCAAAAAGCACTAGAAAATGGTTTGAGAGAAAGCACTGGAGACTTCTAAAGTGGCCAGCAATGAGTCCAGACCTGAATCCCATAGAACACCTGTGGAGAGATCTCAAAATGGCAGTTTGGAGAAGGCACCCTTCAAATCTCAGGGACCTGGAGAAATTTGCCAAAGAAGAATGGTCTAAAATTCCAGCAGAACATTGTAAGAAACTCATTGATGGTTACCGGAAGCGGTTGTTCGCAGTTATTTTGTCTAAAGGTTGTGCTACCAAGTATTAGGCTGAGGGTGCCAATACTTTTGTCCGGCCCATTTTTGGAGTTTTGTGTAAAATGATCAATGATTTGACTTTTTTTTTCATTCTCTTTTGTGTTTTTTCATTGCAAGCAAAATAAATGAAGATATTATTACCAAAGCATTTGTGATTGCAATCATTTTCTGGAAGAAATTGAGTATTATCTGACAGAATTGCAGGGGTGCCAATACTTTTGACCAGCACTGTACATCCCATGGGGTGCTTGATATATTCTTTGAGCACTGCTAGCAACAAAATAGCACAACACTTTTTTGTGCCATTTTGTCTACCAGCAGTAGAAACCTATAGTTTTAACATGATACCTTATTTGTTTCTCTTACTTGTATATCACCTATGTATTCTGCAGCACTTTACAGACAATGTCAGTTACTGTCCTACGATCTAGATTCTCTATCAGTATGTCTTTGGAGTGTGGGAGGAAACCCACACAAATACAAAGGAGAATTTACATGTTGTTATTGGTTAGATTTAGTGGCAACAGTTTTAACAAACTCACTGTGGAGCACAGAGTAGCATAGTACACTACAATGTAGCAACACACGAGTATTCAGGGGTGCAAATGAATTATTAGAGAGGCTTTCACCCTTCACTTAGCTCTAGTTTCCTTCTGTTTTCTTTCCTTATACCATTTGAATGAGATTAGGAAAATTGCTGTTTTCTTCCATAAATAGCGCCACTATCATCCATACACTTTGTCTAGTTCTGCAGCTCATCACCAATCATGTTGATTCAGAAGGATGGACAGATGGGAATCCCTAATGAATTTTCATAAGCGGCCATTTAAGAGACACATATACAATTTCCTTATAATCACAATGTTTAGTTAATTATAGAAAATAACCCACAATTGATTGGCCTTAAACATACAAAAACTGCGTTCTGATGATAGATGCCTGTGCTATACAGAAATTCAATCCATCTGTTAAACTGCTAGCGTAGCTTCTGAGCATTGCTTTTAACCTCAGGATTGGGGAAAAGGTAAAGATTAGATCTTACTGGCACGGAGTTTGGACAGCTGTTTTCCAATACAAACCGATATTCAATCTGTTACCTTGGCGATACAATCCAACCGTCAGAAAGTTATTCAGAAGGGTCATGATGCCCCAGGATTAACTCATGTTTGATCATCGAAAATTATGAACTGGCGGGTGATGGCGCAATTTATTGGGCTTTTGTGTTTTGCAAGTTTTTAATTCTAAAAAGCATATTAAATTTAGCAAAGTTACAAAAAGAAATCCATCAACAGTGTAGACAAATGTTACTTGCTGATATTAGTGTAATGTCTGAATAAAGCTGCAGTAATGTTTTTTTCTGGACTCCAGACTGCTGGTCTGTCCTCTGCTTACACTACTGATGGTTGACTAGTGATCGCTGTGCACCCAGCGGTAGAATATTATAGACAAGGTGAGCTGGACTTGTTCTTTATTACATAAAACAAACAAACTTTATTTGATCTCCAGTCTTTAGTTCCCTCTATTCAGATATTTAATAATAAATTATATAATTTAGACCAATTTTCAGAGATTAATGTTATTGTTTGTTTAAAACAAATTATACAATTTCATTCATTCATTCTGGTTACTTTCCTTGTATAAAAATCAGTCATATGATATACAGTCCATGATCATGTGATAGACACACAGGCACAGGTTTAACTGCACCACAACTGCATCATATAAATGCACCCTCAAAGATACCCTATCCTATGCTTCCCACCCATCCACCCCCACCCAGCACATATAAAAATTAATCTTCCCACCCAACACACAGTATATAGTTCCCCAGTGGCTCTAGACACTTAACGCTCCCCAGGGGCACACAGGTACCTAATAATGCTCCCCAGTTTCACACGGGTACCTAATAATGCTCCCCAGTGGCCCCAGGCACCTAATAATTCTCCCAATGCTTGGTTCTAGTTTAGGTAAGGACTGATTCAGGTGGAACACTAAATACAGGGGCATAGTCAGGAAAGGGAAGGTAAAAAACACTCCCTCTTGATGCTTTCAGTGCAGTTTTCTAGTAAGATACCTGTATAGAAGTGTTTCTCAAACTTTTCAGACTCACTGCTACCAAATAATTTTTACCACATTACAAAAATCTTTCTAAGGCACAGATAATATTGCATAATGGAATGCAGTCATCTTCCCAACCAGAGTGCCATGGCCCATTGGTGGGTTTCCAAGGAACCTCATGGTGCTTCAGAGCCCCTGTTGGGAAACACTGCTTTATACCAATGAAGTCCTTTCTGTATATGATGTGCATATGACAAAGAACAACAAACGTCAATGGCATAGAAATCCATATTGTGGTATTGTGCTGCATTGTTAGTTCACATAACACTTTTTATTTTATTATTATTACTATATGGTCAATTAACTGCATGATATTTCATGTAAAGCCAAATATACACATTTACTTCTGTATAAAAACTACAATTGCACTCACCTCATGTTGCAGCTTTTAATATTGGATGTATACATTTGTGGGATGCAAGTAATATCAGTGTGAATAAATTTAATATATTATGGCTCTTGTTTTGACATATCTGTTGAATTTACAACAAACAGCTGGCTGAGAATATTGGTAATTTCTTACTATACCGACACTGAATGAGAACCTCTCTTCCATGGAACAAAGACTGATGAACCTGTCCCTGATATGACATTGCGGTATTTCTGTCTGTTCTATTGCTCCACTAAAAGACAGTGTGTAATGGCTTTCAAATATCAAAGATATCTTGTAATGATCAATAAACAATCTTAATACAGAATATGTTTTTGACAATTTAAATAATTATGATTTATCATTTATTTGCCCTGGCCTAAGTAGGGAACTCTTGCTAGTTACTATTATGGACTTTGCATTTGTAAACATTAATGATTATGTTATATACTTGTTATATTAAGTAATATAGCTTCCTTTGTTTTTAAGTATTAGCTTTCTGATATTAACCCACAGATCTGTCTCAATTTTATATTCACCCCCATATTCATATTCAACATGACCCTGGAAAATCAATTAGGGTACACTAATGACCAAAATGTGAAGACATCTTACCATGAGGAACCGTATGAGGATCTAGGACATCTTAGTCCAAAACCTTTTATGACTATAGATGTGATAACCCTTACCTTAGCTTTAATTTGGAGAAATACAGCAATTTCCCATTATGCCAATTCAATAGAACATCGTGACATGCTAGCTAAGCCCTTGACAGATGACACATAGGTACATATAGGACATGACTTTTGTGACATAACATTGCAAATTTATATTACTTTGGAAATCTAGACACCTCCTGACATACATATCTGGACATGTCTCTCCCTGAGCAAATCTAAAGGGGTTTTCCGGCCCAAAATGGAGTTTTCATACTGATGACCTATCCACAGGATAAGTCCTGAGTATGTGATCTCTGGGGTGTCCACCTGGACCCAGTACAGACCAGCTGTTTCCAACAGGCTCCAAGCAGCAGAAGCTGGTGTAGTGGACAGTGAGCATGTGCAGGCTGTTCATATTGAAGTAAAAATAGCAGCAGCTTGCATTATTTATTTAGTTTACTTACTTATACAGCGCCAACATAATCCGTGGTCGGCAGGATCAGGCAGGTGTTGGGACTCACCAGAGGAGGGGGACCTGCTGTTGCTCTCTACTCTAGAGAATCTTGACATAGCTCAGAGTGCATGCTGACTAGACTCTGTCAGTGTCCTTCAACACTCTGATGCTCCAAAACTTTTAAAGGGATTCCAAGAAGTCAGATATTCCTGACCTATTAGGATAGTTCATCAAAATCTGAATGGGGGGTCTGATGCCTAGGATTTCCAAAGATCAGTTGGCTGTGATGAATACCGCTTCTGCTTCACACTCAAGTGACGTCATGTTCATTTGTTATGTGTCCAGTTTGCAGCTCAGTCCCATTCAAGTGAGTGGGGCTGAGCTGCAATGCCAAGAACAACCCCTGCATTTTGTGTGGCACTGTGCTTGGCATTCATTGAAGAGGCCGACTAATCTTCTATAAATCCAGTGAATCACAGATGATGTGTTATCTGATTATATATGCTTTCTTGTTTTTTCTCCCACCAGCCAGCCCATCATGGTGATTTCTCCTGCTGCTATGACATCTTTGATCTTTTCACTTCTGTAGCTCTGTAGTAACAAAAATAAATTCGGACCCCAAAACAGATCCCAAATTACTTTTAAATCAGCAGCCAAACCCCAAAATTAGTACAGATAACAGACTAGACCCCAAAATAAATGTAGATTCAGACTAGACTCTTAAAAGGTTTGACCAGGCTCTGTCCACATTTTTGATACTGATGACCCCGTACACAGGATAGGTTATTATATCAGATCATTGTGGATTTGACACCTGGATTCCATACTGATCAGATAAACAAGCCATATTACACCTCCATAAAATATTCAGCTGAGAGAGCATTGTGTGCTCCTACTCACTTTAATGCTCATCTATGCATCCATTTACATTCTGGCCCCATCCACAGTATATCCTCTGGTCCCGGAAAATGCTGGTACATCTGATCGGTGGAGGGTCCAGGTGTCGGATGCCTAACGTTCTGATACTAATGAACTATACTGTAGATAGGTCATCGGTATCAAAAACATGACAGAGCTCAGAAAAGCCCTTAATTATTTTACATCCCCAAATTCAGAGCCCAGATCAGACACCAGAATAAATACATAAATACATAAATAAATACAGAACGCTGACCAAATCTCCTAAACAAATACAGGTCTCGGACCCTGACAAGACACCCTAACTAAATTCACACCCATGACAGACTTTGTAAACAAATGCAGACCCCAGACCCATAAATAAATACAAACCCACGCCAAACCCCCAAAATACACAGGTCTATGTCCCCTAACTAAATCCAGACTTCTGACCAGATCTCCAAAACTATTACACTTGCTAGACACTTAGCCTTGCAGCTTCTCCATGTGGTTTTAAAATCTGCACACATATGGCCATGTAACCATGTGGCAGTTCCTTCTACATTAATGTTTTTCCATAGCACAACATAACCACATTATTGCTTTGTTTGGCCCACAGCATTATAATACCCCCCACTGAGTCACATATAATGGCCATAGTGTGCATATGAGCCTGCATGTTATATGATTTTACTGACTACTGCTGTTGTGTAATGGAATTGAAGTTAAAATTCTCTGAAACCTAGTGAATTCTTACCTTATTTCATTATCACACCAAATAATTCCACTGCAGGGGGGCATTTCCTAATACAGTGTACCTCCGATGCCACCCCTGCTACCTCTTGTGTCACCCCCTCTACCTCATAGATTGTAAACTCTTGCGAGCAGGGTCCTCAATCCCATCGTGTGAATTGACTATTTCTTTGTAATGTATCTTTTTTCTCAGTACTTGAACCCTACAAATTGTACAGTGCTGCAGTATATGTTGGCGCTATATAAATAAAATGTATTATTATTGTATAATTAAATATTATATAAGTCTGGGCATCTCAAATTTTTGCCACTGGCAACCATGGTTATGCCTGCCACTCACCAGCTGTTAAGAGCTGCATACAGCAAAGTGTTTATCCTCTCCCACACATAAAATTATTATTTTTTTCTCTGGCACTCTTTGTCATTTTAGCAGCTGCCCTTTTAGTATCTTGCACCCCTACTGGGCTGTTGGCCCCAGGGATCAATATAACACGATAGTAAATGCTGGGTAGAAGCCAAAGAAGCATTAAAACACAAATCCAAAAATTCAGTCAGACCCAAGAAAAGGATATGTTGCAAACAGTACACTATCCAATCTGTATTGCTGAAACCAAAATTTAGTGGCATGACGTGGCATACAAACAGGGGGCATGGCATGTAAATAAGGAAGTGTCCTAAAATAATCATTCATTAATCGTAATCAAGGTAAAATGTTCAATTACTTGTGTTTTGGGTCATAACTGCCCAGCCCTAGCTCTTGCACATTTACTGTATACATTCCTATTCCCATGCTGACTCTCAAAAGAGAATGTAATCATGAATGAAGTGATCTGTGATGATGACGTGATCTGTGATAAAGTAATCTGCGATGAAGTGATCTGTGATGATGAAGTGATCTGTGATGATGAAGTGATCTGTGATGATGAAGTGATCTGTGATGATGAAGTGGTCTGTGATGATGCAGTGGTCTGTGATGATGATGTGGTCTGTGATGAAGCGATCTGTGATTAATCACCAATTGTCCTACTGAATCTGGGGTGAGGTTTTGTCCTAATTTATAATGCATTGTCCTGGAGATATCAAGAAAGTGGTGATGGTGAAATGCTACAATCGCAGTAACCAATTGAATTTTGAATTGAATTGAATTTTATATCGCCCATGTTTTGAAGTATGCCTTTAGTATGAAAACAGTGGCTCAAAGGTAACTCTTGATGCCTATTTTGTGCCAATCTTGTCTGATTCCAGCCTGCTTTGAACTTCCTTCTAATCTGTGCACTTAATGTGACATGCACTTATTATATATTCTCCATATTTACTGAAACATCAAACTATAATAATACATTTCTAGTGTGAAGCAGAAAGCAACTTCAGCCCTGAATAAGAAAGTGGACGAATAAGAGAAGAGCTTCAGCATCGTCAGCTGATAGAACACGAGGGAGGAGGTGAGAACTCAGGCAGACAGGAGCAGGCATACGAGAGGAAGCACAGTGCAAACTGCTGCCTGCACCCTGCTCGCTGTCCTGCTTGCTTACACTAACTGAACTCACTGCACTTTCTTACATTGTCCTCACCTGCACTTCTTCATCACTGCTCTCTTTCCGATAGTGAGAGTTCTGGGAGAGAAGTAGCAGAGTGCGACCTGAAGACATGGATCACATTACTGAGCTGGTGAACAAAAGTGAGGGGTTCACCCTAGAAACCAACGGATCTGATGAGCAGCCATCTGTAAAGCCACTCTTGGATATTGGCATAGACAATGTCATTACTTTGGTGGTGTTTGGCGTCATCTTTGCACTAGGGGTTTTGGGCAACTCATTGGTCATCACAGTATTGGCAAGAAGCAAGCCTGGCAAGCCTCGTAGCACCACCAACATCTTCATACTAAACCTGAGCATTGCTGACCTTGCTTACCTACTGTTCTGCGTCCCTTTTCAGTCCACAGTCTATGTCCTGCCAACCTGGGTGTTTGGGGCGTTCATCTGCAAGTTCATCCATTACTTCTTTACTGTCTCCATGCTGGTCAGCATCTTCACCCTCTCTGCCATGTCAGTCGATCGCTATGTAGCTATAGTCCACTCCAGGAGGTCTTCTTCCATTCGAGTTTCAAGGAATGCCGTGATAGGAGTCATCCTCATCTGGATTCTATCCATTGCAATGGCTTTCCCTGTTGCCTATAACCAGCATCTAATCCACAGGAACAACCAGACATTCTGCTGGGAGTCCTGGCCAAATATGAAACACAAGAGGATTTATGTTGTTTGCACCTTTGTGTTTGGGTACCTGATCCCTCTGCTTCTCATTTCCTTCTGCTATGCCAAGGTAAGTTCATGAAACTGTTGCATGTTTGCATATACGTGTCTTCTGAACATTTTCAATAAAGTCTTGTTTACCAAAGCTGGATATAGGTTAATACAACACAATGCTTGTAATGGGATATAATAGTCAGCTATCTATGCTAATCCACCTTCTACAACCGATATCTATCTGTCTATTGTATGTCCACAGAGTTGGTGCATATATTATGGAATCCTCATAACATTTACTGTACTTTTCCTTAGCTTTATAAAACTAGCTACTGTAATTACTTTATACATTAGCATTATTAGAATAGAACACAATCCTATTAGACACTTACAGGCTGCACACTCTTTACTGCCAGCAGTACATTACACCTGTTGGTTTCTTAAAGGGGTATAAGAATATTAGTGTGCACAGTCAAAGCAATGAGTCAATTAACTTTCTATGCATTGAACACTCCTGACCTGCCCCCAGTGTCTTTCTTATCTTTACTGCATATTCTCCATAACCTGTTGACAAACAGGATAGATATAGTATAATCATAGTTGTAAATCTCTCCAGCAGTCATTGCAAAGTAGATGTGTGACCTTGGCCAGTACCTAATATGAACAAATGCAAATAACACTTTATAAGTTACCTATAAAATAAAGTTCTTTGGGAATATACAATAGAGGGGTGTAGCATATTTTTATTTATTTAACTCTTTAGAGTTGTTTTCCTGTGCATTATGATAACTTCCTGTAGGAGAATTTCCTGAATCCCTGTCTAAAACCATTGATAGCACAATATGATACCATGTGGTATATAAAAAGACAGCCTCATCTCTACTAGATCTTATCTCAGCTCTGCTGTACATAAGTGGTTAAAATGTGTCACCTAAGTACTGATCATGGCTTTGGTTGGAGGATATGTATCTTTACATTTAGTCCATAGATGTGGGATATATCCATAGGGAATTAGGTGAGTATTCAGACACATACATATGAATAGTCACTGACCTCATATCAGTTCTCAGTTAGTATATTAGAAAATAATATAAGAGTTAAAGGAGTATTCGAGGAATAACAAGATATTCTGCCAGAAGATAGGGCATAAATAATCAATGGGGATCTAGTTGCTGCAGCATCCACCAATCACAAGTATGGGATCCTGTGTTTCACCTTTGATTGGAGTGGCAGATTATACATATGTGATGCTTCTCCATTCATCTTTATGGAACTGCTGAACAGAAGCCAGCACTTGGCTATCATAGCATTCCCATAGAATTTAATGGAGCAACAGATATTTAATGAGCGACCGGTCACTTCATTCATATGAGGCACATGGGTCCTCAGTACTCATAATTGCTGGAGGTTTCACTGGTCAGACCATCACATATCAGACAGTTATCCCCTATCCCGTGGATAGTGAATAACTTGTCATTATCAGAATTCCACTTTAATATCCGAGCTATACAATGAAGACATGATTTATAGAAATACAAATCATTTAACCTGGTTGCCTTTATGGAGATAGGGAATTATTCAAGATAATGTCTGGTTTAAATAATCCCATTTTTCAATTCCCTGTTGAGGAAAGACAATCTTACAGCCAGAGCAGAAAGCATCTACAGTACAGAAATGGTCTTTCGCTCTGGAGGACCCAGTATGTCTGTGCATTACATGGACAACCCATTCATTTCAGTGAGATATTCATTATGTTATTTTTGTGCGGTATTGCTAAGGGAGAATTCAACATTTGCTACAGTGTTCCACCCATAGTTTACAACTTTATCTATGAGATAAAAACCCTTCTAAAATAGTATCTCATTCTCTGAAAGAAATCCAGAAAACACACAAGCATGTGTTCACTTTGTATGAAGTCTAAAGAAAAATGCTCATAATCTTAGCATTTATCCATAGGAGTTACCAGGTGTCAGAGTGACATATTACAAGTACAGTATATCATTTACCACTTAAAGAGACATGATATTGTGGGTGGTGGGAGTATGATTGTGAGCTGTACTGCTCTGTACTATTTATATTCAAATACTAAGGCTTACTACAGTCTGGGTATTTTGCATAGTATGATCACATCTAGCACTTCTTGTCTGTAGAATGTGACACAACCCTGTCATTTGCCTGATATCCAGTGCTTGCACCATGATTAAGAAGGGTCTTATTACTGATATCTATATTTCACTATATTTCTGATGCAACTACAGATCTACTCACCCTGTGATCTGTGAGTAAAAGTTTAATATGAAGCCGAAACAGTAGTTATACTTAAGCACATGTTATCTTACCCCTTATTGTGGCCACTATTTAACCTCTTTCTTATAGTATCTTGAAGGACTGTTAGCATAATGTTATTCTTCTGTTATGCCAAGTGTCAACATGCCATTGATCGGTGAAACTGAGCAATTGATCCATGCCTTCCCCGCTACCTAGAAGTTCTTTGTATGCAACCTAATATTTTCTTATATTAGGCTGAAACAAAACATTTTATCAGATGGAGATGCCGAATGATATTCTTTCTAAAGTGGTGCTTTCCAATGGAGGCATATTGAATTTAAAAGATACCAGGTTAGATTTAGTACAGTACTGTGCACAGAAATCAAAGACTGATTGTTTACCTTGTATTCTCTTCTATATAGTTTTTAAAATAGGAATCCCATATTAACATTGGCCTTAATTGTTTAACGTTCTGTGACATCCGGAACCATAAAAAGTAATTCTAACACACATTTACATGCATGATGTAAATATCTTCTACTGAATCCTTGATAAACAGGACTTTTATTCTGGGTGACCCTGGGCTGACTTCACCAATTGCTGACCATTTTAAAAGAATTTTTAACTTTTTTTTTTTAATTTTGTTTAATTATAATGTTTTGGTTTATTATATTGTTTTTTTTAAGCTGGCTAATGGAGTTGTCTGACCAGGAAATTTTTTTTAAACCAGGTTCACATTTGGTTAAAAACATAAAATAAGCAGTTCTCACCTCACCAATCTCTCATTACTCCCATTTCTATATTTTTCCTATTCCCTGCTGGTCTCTACTTCACGTTCTTGTCATAACACTCAGAAGATGCCATGAAATGCCTTTTCAGCCAATCACTGGCTGCCGCATTGACTCATCTCAGTCAGTGAGAAATTGAGTGGGCACTTCCTAAAATTCCATGTTTGTTGAAAGAGGACCAGGAAGTAGAGATCATAAGGATCTAGGCAGTATTGGATCAAGGTAGCAGAGATTGTAGAGGTGACTATTATTTCTTTTAAGTTTGTAACACATTTTGAGACTTTTTTTTATATAAAGAGGACCTTTCATGTCCTCAGGCACATGCAGCTTTATATACCGCTAGAAACAACACAAAGCAAAAAAAGGGGGAGCCAACAGCAGTAGAATACAATGGCGCTAGCAAAAATATTCCACCAATTGCAACAGAAATTAACCAGCAAGAGCACTGATGCACAAATTCATAAAACTTAACATTTAATAACTAAACTTTAAAATCGTATCCAAAGAATAAAACAAACATACAAAAGAGTCCAATCTTATAGCAAAAATTGTATAAACTTACCACCATACAGCATAAACCATGGCGACTATACATATAGAAAATAAATTGAAACGATCTTACCAGTAACTGAGGCAGGAGTATCCCAGTGGGTGATGGTGCAACCCAGGAGGACGAACTAGGTCCCTATTCATGCCCCTGGAATTTCCACTAACACCCAGAATAACTCCCGCCCTAACAAGGGCAGTACCAAGCTGTCCTTAAAATGACCCTATAAATCCCTAGTCCCTACGCGTTTCCTGGTACAGTAGCGCACCAATCATCAGGGGACTTACTAGACTACTCATAAGAACCAAAAATCTTGGTCAGATATATATATATATAGGAAAAAAAATATTTGAATAAATAAATAAATGCTGCCTACAGTGGCAGATCAAAAACAAAAACCCCACAATGGAGGAAAAAGCTGCTAAATGCTATGACTCCATGTAGTGACAATGGTAGTAAGAAACAAATGAATCAGAGCAACTTATATAGCGATATACTCTACTTATCAACAGGTGTACTCAAATTCACTAGGATAATGTTTGTTTGAATATGGCGCCGAAAAACGGCGCCCACTGATGACGTCATGCGTAGCGTAACGTCATCCCGTTGTGATACGAGCGCTAGACATCATTCTGCGCATGCGCAAAGCAAAATCCCCCGCGCATGCGCAATTCCACCCGGGAACCGGCCAACAGTGCGCATGCCCGAAGTAAAAAAACTCCGCGCACGCGTACATCACTCTAACTCCAACGTCAGAGAGATAAGTATAGCGGGACAGAGAAATAAATAGTCCCATACAGTACATAAACATCAGAATGAGCAAGATACTGTTTATTAAGTATATCTAAACCACAATAAATAAATAAATAATGGGCCGGTTATTAACAAAACATGTCAGTATATAACGGGAGGAAAAATCTGGAGGGACCCAATCAGTCTCTCCTCCAGATACTATAGCTCCAAGACATTACAAGTTAGATTGAATCAATACAGATGTCGGCCAAGAGCAAAAGAAAGTCTCAAAAGTTCCAAATATAGTATGTTAAATAAATCATAATTGTATACATATATGTGCAGGGAAGGCAAACACCCCTTCTCTTATGTTCAAAAAATGACAATAAAAATATATGCAAAATCTGAAGGCAGATTTATCTGTCAAAAAGTATCAAGGAATTCATATCATTGAAAAGTCATCCGGGTGAATAAAGAGAGGGCAAGGGAACATATGACGTAAAGGAGGGAGAGGGAGATCAGATAAAGCAGCAAAAATTGAGGCGTTCATTAAGTCCACTTGGGAACTCGGTTTTTAATTTAAAGATCCATTTGGACTCACATTGCAATGTCATCCTATGCCAATCACCACCTCTTGGATGGGGTTTTACTAAATCAATTCCTATAAAACGTAGGCAGTTCACATTACCACCATGGCACAGGTTGACATGTCTCGCCACTGGGGTATCCCATTCATGCCGTATATCCCCAAGATGTTCACCAATTCTTTTTCTTAGCTCTCTGTTAGTTTTTCTAACATATTCCAATTTGCATTGGCATGTGATCTTATAGATCACTCCTCTAGACCGACAGGATATGAAATGTTTAATTTTAAAAGTAGTTTTTAGATTTTCCGAAAAAAATTCCGGTCCTGCCAGTACAAATGGACATGAGGAACAGCCACTGCATTTAAAACAACCCTTCGGTGGGGAAAGCCATGATGTAGTTGTTTTTTGTACATCCAAATGGCTATGAACTAGACAATCTTTCAAAGATCTACCTCTCCTAAATGTAATCTGTGGTCTCTCACTTACCACTGACTTGATGTCAGGGTCCATAGTTAGAATGTCCCAATGGCGCTGTAAAACCTCTCTTACTTGTGATGCCCCATTATCAAAAGTACCAATCAACCGGACAACTTTTTCTGAACTGGTTTCTTCCACTTTTTTGGATCTCAATAATTGCGTGCGGTCGCACTTCAGAGAAGATTTATATGCTTCTCTCAAAATCCTATCAGGGTAACCACGTTTAATAAATCTTGATCTGAGATCAGCCGCCTGGTCCACAAAGTCCTGTCCCCCCGAACAATTTCTTCTAAGTCTCAGGTACTGGCCACGAGGAATTCCCTTCTTCAGTGGATACGGATGATTACTCTTCCATTGGAGAAAAGAGTTGGTGGCTGTTGCCTTTCTAAATACTTTGGTATTAAGTGTACCTCCATAACCCTTAAAGATTAATACATCTAAAAAAGGAATGGAAGAGCCACCAACTTCAAACGTGAAAGATAAACCAATTTTATTCACGTTTAGTTTGCCTACAAACGCTGAAAAAGATTCTGCACTTCCCCTCCATAAAACTAGGATATCATCAATGTATCGTGCCTACAGTTCAATATTCCCAATAGAGTCCTCTCTTTCGTCTGTAAATACCATTGTCTCCTCCCACCAGCCCAGAAGCAAGTTTGCATAGGTCGGTGCACATGGATTGCCCATGGCAGTGCCCCTGAGCTGGTGGAAGTGTTTACCGTTAAATACGAAAAAGTTATGAGTCAATGAAAATTCCAAAAGGTCCAGAATAAATTGACTGTGGGCACGATACTGATTACCCCGTGATCTGAGATAATACTCCACAGCCTTCAAACCTGGGATGCTGGGATCTATTTGGATAATGTTTTAAGATCCTTCGTGACCTCCCTTCCATCTTATGTACAGGATACCTCTGATTTACTTCGCAAACTAGAGGGTGTAACCCTGGATGAGGGTGTCATTCTATGCTCTATTGATGTAGAGGCATTATATTCATCAATACCTCATCAGTGGGGTTTGAAGGCTGTGGAGTATTATCTCAGATCACGGGGTAATCAGTATCGTGCCCACAGTCAATTTATTCTGGACCTTTTGGAATTTTCATTGACTCATAATTTTTTCGTATTTAACGGTAAACACTTCCACCAGCTCAGGGGCACTGCCATGGGCAATCCATGTGCACCGACCTATGCAAACTTGCTTCTGGGCTGGTGGGAGGAGACAATGGTATTTACAGACGAAAGAGAGGACTCTATTGGGAATATTGAACTATAGGCACGATACATTGATGATATCCTAGTTTTATGGAGGGGAAGTGCAGAATCTTTTTCAGCGTTTGTAGGCAAACTAAACGTGAATAAAATTGGTTTATCTTTCACGTTTGAAGTTGGTGGCTCTTCCATTCCTTTTTTAGATGTATTAATCTTTAAGGGTTATGGAGGTACACTTAATACCAAAGTATTTAGAAAGGCAACAGAAACCAACTCTTTTCTCCAATGGAAGAGTAATCATCCGTATCCACTGAAGAAGGGAATTCCTCGTGGCCAGTACCTGAGACTTAGAAGAAATTGTTCAGGGGGACAGGACTTTGTGGACCAGGCGGCTGATCTCAGATCAAGATTTATTAAACGTGGTTACCCTGATAGGATTTTGAGAGAAGCATATAAATCTTCTCTGAAGTGCGACCGCATGCAATTATTGAGATCCAAAAAAGTGGAAGAAACCAGTTCAGAAAAAGTTGTCCGGTTGATTGGTACTTTTGATAATGGGGCATCACAAGTAAGAGAGGTTTTACAGCGCCATTGGCACATTCTAACTATGGACCCTGACATCAAGTCAGTGGTAAGTGAGAGACCACAGATTACATTTAGGAGAGGTAGATCTTTGAAAGATCGTCTAGTTCATAGCCATTTGGATGTACAAAAAACAACTACATCATGGATTTCCCCACCGAAGGGTTGTTTTAAATGCAGTGGCTGTTCCTCATGTCCATTTGTACTGGCAGGACCGGAATTTTTTTTCGGAAAATCTAAAAACTACTTTTAAAATTAAACATTTCATATCCTGTCGGTCTAGAGGAGTGATCTATAAGATCACATGCCAATGCAAATTGGAATATGTTGGAAAAGCTAACAGAGAGCTAAGAAAAAGAATTGGTGAACATCTTGGGGATATACGGCATGAACGGGATACCCCAGTGGCGAGACATGTCAACCTGTGCCATGGTGGTAATGTGAACTGCCTACGTTTTATAGGAATTGATTTAGTAAAACCCCATCCAAGAGGTGGTGATTGGCATAGGATGACATTGCAATGTGAGTCCAAATGGATCTTTAAATTAAAAACCGAGTTCCAAAGTGGACTTAATGAATGCCTCAATTTTTGCTGCTTTATCTGATCTCCCTCTCCCTCCTTTACGTCATATGTTCCCTTGCCCTCTCTTTATTCACCCGGATGACTTTTCAATGATATGAATTCCTTGATACTTTTTGACAGATAAATCTGCCTTCAGATTTTGCATATATTTTTATTGTCATTTTTTGAACATAAGAGAAGGGGTGTTTGCCATCCCTGCACATATATGTATACAATTATGATTTATTTAACATACTATATTTGGAACTTTTGAGACTTTCTTTTGCTCTTGGCCGACATCTGTATTGATTCAATCTAACTTGTAATGTCTTGGAGCTATAGTATCTGGAGGAGAGACTGATTGGGTCCCTCCAGATTTTTCCTCCCGTTATATACTGACATGTTTTGTTAATAACCGGCCCATTATTTATTTATTTATTGTGGTTTAGATATACTTAATAAACAGTATCTTGCTCATTCTGATGTTTATGTACTGTATGGGACTATTTATTTCTCTGTCCCGCTATACTTATCCCTCTGACGTTGGAGTTAGAGTGATGTACGTGTGCGCGGAGTTTTTTTACTTCGGGCATGCGCACTGTTGGCCGGTTCCCCGGGTGGAATTGCGCATGCGCGGGGGATTTTGCTTCGCGCATGCGCAGAATGATGTCTAGCGCTCGTATCACAACGGGATGACGTTACGCTACGCATGACGTCATCAGTGGGCGCCGTTTTTCGGCGCCATATTCAAACAAACATTATCCTAGTGAATTTGAGTACACCTGTTGATAAGTAGAGTATATCGCTATATAAGTTGCTCTGATTCATTTGTTTCTTACTACCATTGTCACTACATGGAGTCATAGCATTTAGCAGCTTTTTCCTCCATTGTGGGGTTTTTGTTTTTGATCTGCCACTGTAGGCAGCATTTATTTATTTATTCAAATATTTTTTTTTCCTATATATATATATATCTGACCAAGATTTTTGGTTCTTATGAGTAGTCTAGTAAGTCCCCTGATGATTGGTGCGCTACTGTACCAGGAAACGCGTAGGGACTAGGGATTTATAGGGTCATTTTAAGGACAGCTTGGTACTGCCCTTGTTAGGGCGGGAGTTATTCTGGGTGTTAGTGGAAATTCCAGGGGCATGAATAGGGACCTAGTTCGTCCTCCTGGGTTGCACCATCACCCACTGGGATACTCCTGCCTCAGTTACTGGTAAGATTGTTTCAATTTATTTTCTATATGTATAGTCGCCATGGTTTATGCTGTATGGTGGTAAGTTTATACAATTTTTGCTATAAGATTGGACTCTTTTGTATGTTTGTTTTATTCTTTGGATACGATTTTAAAGTTTAGTTATTAAATGTTAAGTTTTATGAATACCGCTAGAAAGCCAACAGTGCGCTGAATTCAGCGTACTGTCAACTTTCCTGTTATGTGCCCCGGAGCTGGAGATATCAGCGTCATTACCGATATCTGTACTCGTCCATAGCCCTACACTGGGGGAGCGTTCTTTACACCTCAGCGTCATCACTGGGCGGTAAGGAATGCCCTTGCTGACTGTACTCGTCCATAGCCCTGTACTGTCAGAGGGGGTGTTCCTTACAGCCCAGCGATGACGCTGAGCTGTGAGGAACACCCCCCAGTACAGGGCTATGGATGAGTACTGTCAGGGAGGGCATTCCTCACAGCCCAGCTAGACTGTCAGGAACGCCCTTCTGACGGTGGACGGTGAAACTAAGACCACCAATAGTTCCAGCCCCAGGGCACATAGCGGGAAAGCCGACAGTGCGCTGAATTCAGCGCACTGTCAGCTTTCTAGCAGCATGTAAAACTGCATATACATGAGAACGTGAAAGGTCCTCTTTAAATTCACTTCTGGAAAACCCAGTTGTTGTTTGATGCAACCATCACTATTAAGATAGAATGAAACAGAGGAAAAAAATAAAATTGTGTTAGGGTGACGTTATTGTGGACAATCTTTCATAAAATAGCTTTGAATGCACATTACGTCATGTCTGGATTATGTCTAATTTGTAGACTACAAAATGAAATAGCATAAGAGAAAAGCAGCATGTTTGAGTGTAGACAAGGAGAACAGGATAGGATATATTAAAAATTAGAGGCTTGTTACTAAGGCTATATTCACATGGCGGAAAATGAAGAGGAATTTGAGGCAGACACCTGACTTAAACTGCTCTTCATTTTGCCCCTCAGGCCTACTGCATTGGAAAGCTGAAGCAGAACTTTGACATTCCACTGTGGCTTTCTGCCAGGGAATGGTACTAATCAGCGAGATGTCTCTAGCTGTGGTCAGATCCATGCAAGATTGAGCAGGATGCATATTTTTTTCAGCATTGTGATCTGACCTCAGGGCACAACTGCTGCCTTATCTGCTGCCTCAAAATCAGCTCCAGATTTTGCTCTGTGAATGCACCTTAAAGATGTATTTCCATCTTAAGGATCTAAACTGCTAGCTTATGTCAAAATAAGAATATCCTATGTAACAGCAACCAACAGGACAGGTAACGTCACTCCCTGCTCTCTGGAGGGGAGGGGGTGTCTGGAGCGTTGCTTTTCTTACAGCTCAGTTATCTCCTGCTCCTAGCTGACAAAGCTCTTGGTTATCAGAGCAGTCAGGTCAGCTAATTGCAGTTTGCTGATAACCTGATAAGGGCTCGGACAGTGGGAGGCTTAGTGCCTGCTATCTCTGTATGTAAATGCAGTGATAACAATGTGGAGTTTAGTACAAGCTCACTGTTCATCCAGACAGCTTAGAAGTTTTGTCTCTCCTTGCATACTTGACCAGTGAATCACTTTCACACAGTTCTTCTTCAGAAATTCAACAATGGTCTTGTGTGTTTTGGATCATTGTCTTTTTGGAAAAGTGCATGACAGGCAAGGGCACAGAGTCATGGTAACATCTTATTTTTCTATATAGAGCAGTACATGTGTGAATTCATAATACCATCAATGAAATGCAGCTCCCTGACAGCAGCAGCACTCATGCAGCCCCACATAAGCTCACTGCTACCACCATGTTTCACTGTAGGCACCATGCATTTTTCTTTGTGCTCCTTACTTTTGCAACTCCATACAGTTTTAAAGCCATCGGTTCCAAAAACATTTATTTTGAACTCATCACTCCAGATTATAGAGTTCCAGTAGTCTTTATCTTTTTCAGCCTTAGGAGTGGCTTTATTCATGGATAAAACCCATGTGTCATAGGAAACACTCACCACAGTGTGGCTTTCTACTTATTTTGCTAAATGCAGTAAACTTGCATAACAGTATTAGGACCGGAGCCTGCACTTCTGCAGTAGTGATGTGAGGTGCCTCTCTAGTCCTCACACACTCCGGCACACTCGCTTTTCTAGGGGTTAACTTTCCAACACTCACCTGTCTATTTAGCCTCCCTTCTGGCGCTCTGCTCTCGCTGGTTATTCATTTCCCCTGGGTGTCAGCTCCTCCTTGTGCTCTGTCCCGTTTGCCTTCCTTACCTCCAGCTCCTCATTCCTGACCTTTGATCCTATCCTGCTGCCTCTGTGTTTATTGATCCCTCCGGTTGTGACCACGGCTTGCCTTCCAGACCATCTCTCCTTGAACGCTCATTCTGTACCTCGTGACCTCCTGAACTCGACTCGGCTTGTTTTGACTCTTCTTACGTCTCTTCCTCTGGTACTACTAGATTCTCCTGCTTTCGACATGGACTAATCAACAATTCTACTGCGCTGCTGCCACCTTCTGGAGAAAACCTGTTACTGCATCTTCTCCAGCTTTCAGTATTCATTTGCCTCCAAACTTGCTCTGGTGAAGACCTCTGGAGGCTAGTTCCGCTTCGGTTCAGGGACTCTGGACGCTCAGTGCTGTTTTACCTTAGTGTACAGGGGCGGGTCTGGATTTCCTAAGACTAACTCTGTCCAACACTGCGTTGGTTCCTAACAGAATAACCAGCCCAAATTTACATACAGTCCTCTGGACATTTGCCATGGAATCTATTCAGGCTCTTGTGGAACAAATGCAGGGCCTTACTCAGCTGGTCCAGAGTGCAGAGTCAAGAACAAGCTCAGCCCCAGCTCTCGCTTCCCAGCCATGTTCCTGTAGAACCCAAGATTAATCTACCAGTGTAAGGGAATCGCTAGAGGAGCGATTCCCCAGTAGCTGCTGCAGAATCCTGGGGGGAGGGGCACAACAAGACAGTGGACCCTAAGCTGAATCCCCCCACTGTCCCTGCCTACTTGCCCGATCTGTCCTAGGTGACAGCCAGCAACAAGTCGACAGTCCCTGCTTATAATAAGTGAAAACACAGAACGCAGACAGGAGAAACAACAAAGGGAAGTCAGCTAGCCAAGGGGTCTGTAACAATCGAGCAATGCAGTACAAGATCACAATCCAAAAGAATTGTCACAGACAAAGCCAGAGATCAGAAATAGGAATACAGGTAACAAAACAGGGGTGTTTCTCTGCTAAGGGCACAGTACTACTTCACCGCATCAGTGGGAAAATGGATGGAGCCATGTACCGTAAAATACGGAGTGACAACCTCCTTCCCTCCGCCAGGACATTAAAAATGGGTCGTGGCTGTGTCTTCCAGCAGGACAGTAACCCAAAACATACAGCCAATGCAACAAATGAGTGGCTCAAAAAGAAGCACATTAAGGTCATGGAGTGGCTTAGCCAGTCTCCAGACCTTAATCCCATAGAAAACTTATGGAGGGAGCTGAAGCTCCGAGTTGCCAAGCGACAGCCTCAAAATCTTAATGATTTAGAGATGATCTGCAAAGAGGAGTGGACCAAAATAACTCCTGACATGTGTGAAAACCTCATTATCAACTACAAAAAATGTCTGACTCCTGTGCAGTGGTGAACCTAGCCTCTTTGCTGCCTGAGGCGGACTATCAAAAGACGCCCCCCCCCCAAAAAAAAAAAAAAAAAAAAAAATTGCGTTTACATGCTGTTAGCGTCACATGCTGTTATTGTCGTACAATAAACATACACAAACTTATTAAACAGTTTTTAAGAATTCTTCTTCCTGTATTCAGTATCAGATCAACAACATGACATTAACAATGAAAGTAACTTCACACATCTTCTGCTTGGTGGATGGACGAGCCCACGTGGCCCCCATTTTCTATAATAGGAGCGCCGCAGATAGCTGAGTACTGTACTTCAGGTATCTTCGGCACTCCCATTGAAGTGAATGAGAGCCACGCGGGTTCATTCATCCACCAAGTGACACACCTATATATGGCAGTAGCCAGGCTGGATTCCCACCCAGTGAAGGGAAAAAAACCCAATTCTCAGGCTCAGTGGGGGACTCAGCAGACAGACCCCCATCAATCAGGTATTTATCCTCTATCATTTAGGAGAATACAGGGCTGTAACATTTTGTGACTTACAGGTGACGTCTCTGACTAATCGGTCACATTTCCCTTCTCTTCCCTTTGGACCGCCATGACCAGTTCTTCCAGCTGTGACTTGTCTCTGTAAAGTTTACAGACATCTTTGGCTCCTCACTTTTCCAGGCATCCAACCCACATTGTCCTCACCTGCACACCCATCCTGCTGCTACCCCCAATTATAAAATATATGATATAACCCCCATAATGAATAATACTCCCAAGTTCATCTTTATATTAATAATGTCCGTGTGTACCCTGTATAAATAGTGCCCCTTATTAATAATGCCCCAGGTGTTAACTAATTAAAAGGTTTTCCAGGTCATTAATAAACTAATCAGTGGGGCTCAAAAACCCAGGACCCCCACTGATCAGCTGTTTGAATGAACCGTGGTACCTGTGTAAGCGCTGTGACCGTTTCTCTGTTTACATAGTGTCATTCATCTCATAGCGGCCATGTCATGTAACTACAGCCTCGTCCTATACATGTCTATGTGACAAGACTGTAATTACATCACACGGTCACTATAAACAGACAGCATGTGATATAAACAGGCACCATAGCCCCTTCATACAGCTGATCAGAGGAGGGGTCCACTGATCTCTTATTGATAATCTGTCCTAAGGACAGAACATCAATAAAAATGAGTTGGAAAGACCCTTTAATAAAGCCCAAGTGCCACCTTAAAGGGGTTGTCCAGAATAACCACTTTTTTAATATGAGACTGGGGAAGGCGCTCTGGTGTCTTCCAGCGCGTTTCAGTCCTGCTGTTCCGGTGTTTTCTTCCCTTCAGCGGTCATGTGTGGTGGGGACTTCCGCCAGATGAGAACACCAGAGCAGCAGGACCAAACTGCAGTGGGAGACATTGGAGCACAAAGGACAGGTGAGTAGGTGTTTTTTTTTTAAAACAGTATTACACGATATTATGGCCCACAGCGGCCCCTGCACACAGTATTATATGGTATTATGCCACTCAGCGGCCCCTGCACACTGTATTATGCCCCGCAGCGACCACTACACACGGTATTATGCCCTGCAGCGACCCCTGCACACGGTATTATGCTCTGCATCAGCCCCTGCACACGGTATTATGCTCTGCAGCGGCCCCTGCACTCGGTATTATGCTCCATAGTGGCCCCTGCACACAATATTATTTCCAGCAATGGCCCCTGCAACACGGTATTATGCTCCATAGTGGCCCCTGCACACGGTATTATACTCCATAGTGGCCCCTGCACATGTAATTATGCCCCATAGTGGCCTCTGGACACAGTATTCTGCTCCATAGTAACCCACCCATGAACTATTTTTATACTCTGGGGTCTTCAATGTCGCACAGACCAGCGTCGCAACATAATGACGTCGGGCTGGCTCACATGACGCCTGCGACGTCACCAAAGAAGGCCGAAGCCTGATGGGAGTAACATCGGATCGCCGGAGAGGTGAGTAACAATGGTTTTTATGTTTATCACCTCTCCTGGGTCTCTGATTATTATACTCCGGGGTCTGATTCCTCCTTCTGCGTCCCATAGCAGAAAGGAATGCGGAGGCGGCTACAGCAGGAGCGGGGATCGATAAGTAAATAGGCCGTTACCTGCAATCCCATGATGGAGCCGCCGCCACCTCCTCTTCTTGTCCGCGACTTCTGTGTCTCAGCGTAGGAGGCGCGATGACGTCATTGTATCGCCGCCTGTGCTGACATGCAGAGGTCTCGTAAACCAGCCCTGTCCTGGGCTGGTTTACATTAAATAAATGATAAAAATGTCGCCCCCCCCCCCAGACAGTGATGGACAGTGCCGCCTGAGGCGGCTGCCTCACTTCGCCTAATTAGTGGTGTGCCCCTGCTCCTGTGCTTGCCAACAAGAGTTTTGCCACCAAGTATTAAGTCGTGTTTGCCAGAGGGATCAAATACTTATTTCTCTCTGCAAAATGCAAATAAATTTATAAAATTTATACAATGTGATTTTCTGGATTTTATTTTTATATTCTCTCTCTCACTATTAAAATTATTCTACCCTTAAAATTATAGACTGTTCATGTCTTTGTCAGTGGGCAAACTTACAAAATCAGCAAGTGATCAAATACTTATTTCCTTCACTATATACAGCCATATGAAAAAGTTTGGGCACCCCTATTAATCTTAATCATTTTTAGTTCTAAATATTTGGGTGTTTGCAACAGCCATTTCAATTTGATATATCTAATAACTGATGGACACAGTAAGATTTCAGGATTGAAATGAGGTTTATTGTACTAACAGAAAATGTGCAATATGCATTAAACCAAAATTTGACCGGTGCAAAAATTTGGGTACCCTTATCATTTTATTGATTTGAATACTCCTAACTACTTTTTACTGACTTACTGAAGCACAAAATTGGTTTTGTAACCTCACTGAGCTTTGAACTTCATAGCCAGGTGTATCCAATCATGAGAAAAGGTATTTAAGGTGGCCAATTGCAAGTTGTTCTCCTATTTGAATCTCCTCTGAAGAGTGGCATCATGGGCTCCTCAAAACAACTCTCAAATGATCTGAAAACAAAGACTGTTCAACATAGTTGTTCAGGGGAAGGATACAAAAAGTTGTCTCAGAGATTTAACCTGTCAGTTTCCACTGTGAGGAACATAGTAAGGAAATGGAAGACCACAGGGACAGTTCTTGTTAAGCCCAGAAGTGGCAGGCCAAGAAAAATATCAGAAAGGCAGAGAAGAAGAATGGTGAGAACAGTCAAGGACAATCTACAGACCACCTCCAAAGAGCTGCAGCATCATCTTGCTGCAGATGGTGTCACTGTGCATCGGTCAACAATACAGCACACTTTGCACAAGGAGAAGCTGTATGGGAGAGTGATGCGAAAGAAGCCGTTTCTGAAAGCACGCCACAAACAGAGTCGCCTGAGGTATGCAAAAGCACATTTGGACAAGCCAGCTTCATTTTGGAAGAAGGTCCTGTGGACTGATGAAACAAAGATTGAGTTGTTTGGTCATACAAAAAGGTGCTATGCATGGCGTCAAAAAAACACAGCATTCCAAGAAAAACACTTGCTACCCACTGTAAAATTTGGTGGAGGTTCCATCATGCTTTGGAGCTGTGTGGCCAATGCCGGCACCGGGAATCTTGTTAAAGTTGAGGGTCGCATGGATTCAACTCAGTATCAGCAGATTCTTGAGAATAATGTACAAGAATCAGTGACGAATTTGAAGTTACGCCGGGGATGGAGATTTCAGCAAGACAATGATCCAAAACACAGCTCCAAATCTACTCAGGCATTCATGCAGAGGAACAATTACAATGTTCTGGAATGGCCATCCCAGTCCCCAGACCTGAATATCATTGAACATCTGTGGGATAATTTGAAGCGGGCTGTCCATGCTCGGCGACCATCAAACTTAACTGAACTGGAATTGTTTTGTAAAGAGGAATGGTCAAAAATACCTTCATCCAGGATCCAGGAACTGATTAAAAGCTACAGGAAGCGACTAGAGGCTGTTATTTTTGCAAAAGGAGGATCTACTAAATATTAATGTCACTTTTCTGTTGAGGTGCCCATACTTTTGCACCGGTCAAATTTTGGTTTAATGCATATTGCACATTTTCTGTTAGTACAATAAACCTCATTTCAATCCTGAAATATTACTGTGTCCATCAGTTATTAGATATATCAAATTGAAATGGCTGTTGCAAACACCCAAATATTTAGAACTAAAAATGATTAAGATTAATAGGGGTGCCCAGACTTTTTCATATGACTGTATATATTATCGCTGAAATCATAATGACCCACCAGACATAACTGCCATGTCATTTTTAATGCAGAGTGAATGCCGTAAAAACAAAATGCAAAAAATTATGATAGAAATGTGTGTTATTTCACGTGGATCCCCAAAAAACAAATAAAAGGTAATCAAAACATATGTACTGTACCCCAAAAATGGTGCCAGATCAAAGTACAAATTGTCACACAAAGAATAAGCCCTCACATAGCTATATCAACAGAAAAAAGTTATGGAAGAGGAGGAATATGAAAAAAAGTCGCTGAGCGTTAACGTACAAACTACCCTGCATCCTTAAAGGGTAAATGGTAACTTTACAGCCTGTTTTCTTTTAAAGGGAAGTTTGATAGGTTAGTAAAGTATATTAGAAAACTATACATCACACACTCCCTACATGTTGTATTTTTCATTAACACTATTTTTAGAATGGGCATAATTTATTGATTTTTTTTTTACTCTTATTGGGGAAATGGAAAAAAAGCAGCAATTCCGCTGTTGATTTTTTCACTATAACTCTGTACCACTTATTGTATAGTAAAATAACATTTTTATTTTATTCTGTGGGTTAGTACGGTTAGGATTATACCAAATATTTATAGAGTGCACAAAAACATTAAAAATTATGTTTTTTTTTTACTTACCATATTCCAAGACCCATTACTTTTTCATTACATTGTCTTATTATTTATGGCTTTTTAATCACTTTTTACTCAGCTTTCAGTGTGTGGGTAAAATAATATAATCATTTTATAGTCCAAGGTGACAATAATGCTTTTTTCATTTTTATTTTTAAAAAAAACGAAAATATTTTTAATGGGGAAAGGGATTTTGGTTGTTGTTTTTATATATTTTTTTTAAAACTTCCATTTTATTTATTTTTTATTTTTTTCTAGTGTTCTTTACCACTAGGGGTCTCGATCTCTAATATAGTACACTACAGAACGTTTGAGCCTATGCAATCGCCATTACAAACATATAGGGTGGGATGTGTTAAATAAGTGCATTCCCTCACATACAAGATCATGATTTTATACCAAGGGGTTAATGCAAGTGTCAGACAATGGATGTATTACAGATTGTAATAAGTCTCTCTTCTGCCCCCATTTCGGTTGCTAGGCAGATGAGAGGCGGGATGAGGGTGACAATAGGAACTATTGACAATCATAAGGTCTTCTGTGCTCCTATGTGAGCAACACAATACTAGAGGTGGTATTGCCAGACCTAATTAAGAGAATTTGACCCCAAAAAAAATTTCGGGAGATTCACTCACTTCTAGCTGTTTGAAGAGACTTCAGACCCATCCTCAGTTTGATTGCTCACTTAGCTGATGAGATTGTTATGCTGTAGGTAAGAGTTATTAGGCTGTAGTCTATGAAGGAGAGAGATTTGTGCTACTGCTACTATATTTAGCTCACAGAGGATTACCTCAGCTACTTTTGAATTGAAGAAAATCCATCAGATAATAATGTGTCACAGCTGATGCCACAAACATAATTATTGATCAAGTCTAAAAATTAAAATGTGCACATCAAAAATAACTCACAACTTGATGGAAATTATAGAAATAACCCACAGCAAAAGTATTACGGGTTAAAACTACTGACAGTGTTAGAAACCAGTGTAAATATACTTAGTGTGTGGATCTTCTTACTACCTCCAAAATAAAAAAAAAAAGTTTGTCTGTCCCACTCCATGATTCCAAGTGTTTGCAGTTGATTCTCAGGGCCTACACTCCCCAACCCCTCTTCTGTAATTTTTAATGAAGGCCCTAGGACACTCCGCAGAGAACTAGCTAGCAAGCTAAATTTCTAATTCCAACTGTGGCTATGGCTCACACTCCAACTCCAGCTCAAACTCTGACACATTAATATTTACTTAATGTTAATGAATCAGATAAGTTACAGATTTAATCAATAAATTCTTGTCTATATCAAGAAACTCATCTATCCATGTTTTTAACGGCTAGCATACTGATTGATTTTTTTTTTTATGGCCCCCATGTGTAGGGGAAAAAAACTCAGAACAGGTCCTACTCCTCTATAGTTTGTGGCCCCAGATCTGTGGAGGGCACAGACAGCAAACGGATATTGACCATGTGCCATCTGCGTTGTATTCTCAAGGGCCTGTCTTTCATACATTTGTGTGCATGTAGCCTAAAATAATGAGAAAGGGGACAGAATGGTGCCAGTTGACTTAGCCACAGCAGACAACTGTCCAGAAAATGGTTGACAATATCAAGAGAAAGTATCTGGAGCTTCAAGTAGTCAAAAGAAAAAAATCATCAGGTAGAGATGGCACGAACAGCTAATGGATATTGTCCATGTGCCATCTGTGCTTTATTTTCAAAGACACATCCCTCATACATTTGTGTGTATGTAGCCTAAAATAGTGATAAAGGGGACAGAATGGTGCCAGTTGACTTGGTCACAACAGGCATCTGTCCAGAAAACGGATTTACAATAATCCAGAAACAGTATTTGGAGCTTCAAGAAGTCAAAAGAAAAAAAACATCAAGTAGAGTTGGCACAAACAACAACCAGATATTGTCCATGTGCCATCCACGCTGCATTCTCATGGACCCATACATCATATACATGTATTTGTGTGCATGTAGCCTAAAATGGTGAGATATGAGACAGAATTGTGCCAGTTGACTTAGCCACAACAGGAATCTGTCCCGAAAATTATTGCTAATACCCAGAAACAGTGTCGGACTTAAAAAAAAAAAATCAAGTAGAGGTGGCAGCACTCATTACACATGACAGCTCTGATACTAAAGAATCAGAATGAACGACTTTAGTCAACATAAAGATTGGACTATGTAAACGTATGATCCCACTCTGAGTCCTCTGTTCATACAGGCAATCATATCACAAGAGAAAGATCACACCAAAATATAAATTTAATTAACTAATTAATTGGTTGCTGATATGGTTTGTTTTTTATGACTTTCATGTAGGAGATTGACATCCTACAATTATTTCCTGGCATACTGACTAATAAGTCTTTGATTTTTTAAAAATATCGGTGCACCATGCCAAAAAAGGTTGCAGACCTTGTCTATTTCATGGAAGTTAGGAGGCTTGGAGACCAGGCAAAGCTCCTCTAATTCTGGAAGAAGGGCAGTGGTTGTGATGAGAACACACGGGCAGAACTGATAAGAAAAAGAGACATCAATGGCCTTGCAACAGAAGAGTCCAAACAAGACCCTAAGATGACACCAGACATGATCAGCAAAAGTTCCTCAGGGCACAAAGCAAGATCCATAAAGGCATGGGGACAGGTGAGTTTGGTATAGAGGAACATGACTGGACTGTACAGAAACCTAACCTCAACCCCATGAAAACACCTTTGGGATTAAGTAGAACAGAGATAGGCTAGGCAGCTTCATTATCTGACTTCATAAATGCTCTTCTGTATGAATGGGCAAAAAATTCCCACAGATACACTCCTACATAATAGTGTTAATAATTTTTAAACGCCTTAATATACCTAAGTGATTTTGAGGTTGTTTTTTCTGACACATTATACTTTATGTTGGTGGGAAACTTTGGTCAGTATTTTTTGCATTGCAATTTTCCACATTTACAGGAAAATTTTTGCAAAGCCATTTTTCAAAGACCATTTCAGTTCTGAAGGAGATTTTAAAGGCCTATATATTAGAACCCCTCCATAAATCACCCCATTTTAAAACCTGCACACCTCAAGAAATTCAAAGCAGTATCTGGGAAGTTTTTAAGCAATTCATGGGAATTACAGCAAAATGAAGTTGAAGGTAAAAGTTATTTTTTAAATAATAATACTTTCATTTAGCCCTAAAATGTACACATTCACAAAGGGTTAAAGGAAAACAAATGCAGTGAACAATTTATTTTGCAATTTATCTTGAGAATGGAAATACCCCACATGTGGATGTAAACTGTTGTTTGTGCACATGGCAGACTATGAAAGGGAAGCAGCGCCACTAGGTTTTTTAAGGGTAGATTTTGCTGGAATCTTATTCAGGTGCCATGATCCATTTGCAAAGTCCCTAAAATAACAGTGGGGACCCCCATCAAATTACCCCATCAAGTAATTAATCCAGGGATATAGTGAGGGCTATTTACACTGCATTGACAAGCGACTGCAGAAGCTCTTAGATAAAATAAAACAAAATTACCCCCCCAAAATATAACCCCATTTCGGAAATTACACCACTGAAGGAATTTCTCAAGTGGTATAGTGATCATTTTGAGCCCAAGAGTGCTTCAATTAAATCAATGTGCAAAGTGAAAATTTTAGCACCAAATATGTTGTGACCACTTTGTATCAACAGAGATACGCACTCCTAAAACCCTGAGGCCGGGGCCCCATGTAGCATAAACACCACAGTTTGGCAAAAAACGCCACGCTTTACAGTCACTGCAAAGTGATTCTAGTGAATCCCATCCATACATTGCAGAAAAATATGCTCAGCGGAAATGTGGCGATTTCCAAAACTGTCACGGAAATCGCAGCATGTCAATTATAGCACGTCAAACTATAGATATAATGGAAGCAGAAAGTCTGTCTGTGAAAAGTGATGTGTTTCCGCTATGTGGGGCCTTGGCCTTAAATGGGTTATCCACAGTACAAAAAAGTTGTGTGGAGTATAACCTGCTGTTTAGGCACTCTGTAGGGCTCAGAAGGGAAGGAGTGCTGCACCTTTTGGCTTTTGGAGTGTAGAAGTAGAGGGACTTATTTTTGGACATCATACTGCTTTTGCAGAGTCCCAGGAAAAAAAATGCAGTGAACAATTTATTTTGCAATTTATCATGAGAATGGAAATATCCCACATGTGGATGTAAACTGTTGTTTGTGTACATGGCAGACTGCAAAAGGGAAGCAACGCCACTAGGCAGCAGGAAAATTGGTATCAAACTACTGACAGTACCATGTAGGGCTGCTTCTTCACTTTCTATAGATGCCTTTCTTATTCTGCACAGCAGCTCCATTTTCATGAAAATCAGGATGTTATTCGTATTCAATTTAGCTTAAAAGGGGCTTTAGAGGTGTTTCTTTTCCTGCTGGGGTTTCACTCTGTGGTCTAGATAATTGCCCTAACTGCCACACTGCCCCATCCCCCATTTCTAGAGTGACATTTTCCACTTCATCACACTTTATCAACAGATAGGGGAGTGGAGACCAAAGAGGCATATTTGGAAACTGCAAAATCACCTCTACAAGGTGATAAGGTTTATGACGAATTTACTGCTGATAAACTCCCTTTAACAATAACATTTCTTTTACTCTTAGATGGAGTCTATCAAGTCTAAAATGGCTTCCAAACCAATAATTGTACTGTGTATGGGCATTTGAAGGGTACCTGAGTTTTCATGAAATGTTGAAATATGTGCAGGGTCTTGTAGGGCAGTCGGATGTATGAGTGAATAATCCGTTGTATATCATGTCCTATCAGCTTTTCTTCTGCTAATAATCACATTATATCTGAAGTACATTTTGCATTAGTCTCTGAGGTCATTGGAATGTACAAAGGTACGGTTTGCCCCCTCCCTTATCCATTACCGATACTGTTCTGTCATTGTGCCAGGATTATCTGTACAATAGCAAACTAATAACTGAGAAAAACTTAAATGACCATTATATAGGAGATCCAGGAACACTGAACTGTAAATATAGAGGTAAACAGCTAAAACACTAGAAAAAAAAATCAATCTATGAGCACAATCAGGAAAGCTGCTTGCTGTCTGTGAATAATATTGCCTCTGTAACACCACAAGCAGGCAGAAGTAGATACAAGTACATAGAATATGTTTTTCTTACATTTTAAGCTGTGAGACTTGCAGAATGTTCAGTCTTTTGGACAGAGCAGCAGTTTGCAGTTGTTCTGTGAGGAGAATCAGCCCCTCCCCTCTCCTGAAAAAAGAAAAAACCTCTCCCTTCCACTCACTGTGATCCCATCTTGTTTATTTAATGTATGGATGGACTTTATCTATCAACAAGGAGTGAACTGCAAATTAACTAGAAGGGAGACACCTAGTGGCAGGAACTATATTCAGGGAGAAAAAAAGACACATTTTTAAAGTGCATTACATTTTTGCCCAGAATCACATGAGACTAAGTAATCTGTAAAGTTAGTGACCAGAAATAGGAGCAGAAACATACTTTTATTGGGACCTTGACCTATTTGGAAAATGTGAGTCCCACAGCCACATTTTGATGCTTATTTGGCTTCAATAGAAAATTTAAAGAGGACCTTTCAGGCACATGCAGTTTTACATACCGCTAGAAAGCCGACAGCAGGCTGAATTCAGCGCACTGCCGGCTTTCTCGGTATGTGCCCCGGGGTTGGAGATATCGGCGGTGTAAGTTTCAAGGTTTACTGTCAGAAAGGCGTTCCTGACAGTCTAGCTGCGCTGAGAGGAACGCCCTCCCTGACAATTCTCATTCATAGACTTGTACTGGGGGGCGTTCCTCACAGCTTAGCATCATTGCCAGGCAGTATGGAACGCACCCTCTGACAGTACAGCGCTATAGACGAGTACAGAGAGAAGGGGCGTTCCTTACTGCCCAGCGATGACGTTGAGATGTGAGGAATGCCCCCTCAGTACAAGTCTATGAACGAGAACTGTCAGAGGGGGCATTCCTCACAGAGCAGCTAGACTGTCAGTAACGCCTTTCTGACAGTAAACCGTGAAACTTACACCACCGATATCTCCAGACCCGGGGCACATACCGAGAAAGCCGGCAGTGCGCTGAATTCCTCTTTAACTCTATGAAGGTTGGAGCAGCCATAAACCATCAAAAAACACTGTGGGGAACCACTCAGGTAGATGCTTGGTAGCAGTGCAGGAAACAGGGACACAGAGACTGGATCACACTCAAGTTCAGAGTTTATTCACTTGCAAGTGAATTAACAGGTTTTGCCTTTACAAAGGCGCAAACAAAGAAAAACAAAACCTTCTCGGCTGAGAAATAACTAATACAAGAAGACAAACCCTCTCTATACAAGAGCCTGGCTGCCAGACTCTCGCTCTGGTTACATTAGACGGGTGGCACAGATTTACCTTCATGCAGGTTCAGTTATACAGCTCACACTGTTCCTCAGTGTAGTACCACACCTCCTAGTCCTGACACACACCCTATATCAGGCCTTAATTAGTCAGCTGACCTCCCTTCTGTGGGCTTCTACCAGACACCCTTTAACTGCCTGGCTGGAACATACCTGTTCTCCCAAACCACACCCTTCACTTTCTCACAACACATATGAGATCCCTGTTTTCCTGTTCAATACTGGGTCCCAGCCTAGGCCTTTTGTGGAATATCTTGTGGATATTCCATAAATACTTTAGTGTTTCACCACCACTATCAAGGAACTGGAGTTCTTGTTAAGATGGCAATACCCCTTTAATTTACAATTAAGCCTTACCCCAATGTAGATATGCTTTATGAATGTTTCAGTCATATTAACACGGCATTAATATACTTATAGTAAAGGCACGAGCAGATGTTTTTGCCGTATTATACCATAAACTTCTCATAACAAAGCTTGTTCATTGCTATAGACTGCATAGTATTGGTAGCATTTGCTTTCTGCGAGCATTGTCTGAGAAAATTGCACAAATAGGTTTTCTGATAATATACTTTCTTTCAGTTCTTTCAAAAATATCTCTTTCATTTTTCAGCAGCGTGTGAATTAAACTCTAGAGCATTTAAAGCAGATGTTCAATCAATTGCACAAGATTAACATGTTTAAATGGATTATGAATGTGAATATGTGGCTACATCAATCACAAATGTAAATGGACAAACCTAATAGTATTTCTTTATTATCCTTTTGCCTTTTTGTTGCCCTGTGAAGATAAACTATATCATCATATACTATGTCTAAATAAGTCTAATCTTAGCATAGCATATACAAGCTTTTTTGAAAAATTATTTTAGCACAACAGTTAGCATGTAGTGTCTATCTATCTATCTATCTATCTATCTATCTATCTATCTATCTATCTATCTTTCTATACATACATACTACAATAACGTGATACTACATTTATTGACAATTACACTGTTTATATATCAAATACAATGCATACATACTGTATCTATGTATAGATTTTAGATTTCTTTAATATCCATATAGGTCATAAATGTCTGATACATGGAGTTCTACTGCTGGGACTTTCAAAGCTCCCCTACTAACCACTTTAGAGAAGACGTGACAAGGTGGCCACACAATTAAGTAGGCATCTTTATTGCAGTTTATGGGAGTTACAGAAATAACTGGTGGTATCACAATGTCTGTACCCCAGTGGTTGGAGGCTATTCATAAGGGCAGTGTGGGTAAGTGCAGATTGTACACCCCATAGGATTATTGTGACAGTAAACAGAAGAAGCAATGTTTTTGAAAAATAATAAATAATAAATTATAATAAATAATATATTATTTTGACTACAGTAATTGTAACCAAAGAGGAGGTAATTAATTTGAAGTAGTGCCAAATGTTAAAATGGCCATTTACTAGTAAATCAGGCTTTACAATGCTTGCTAGAACTTACAGTAGCTTTGCAAAACCAGTTTTTGAGAATCTAAATTAAAAGGGAACCCATTATGGCTAAACTCCATATTGTCTCTTTTTTTTTTTTTTTTTTTAATAACTATATTTATTAGAATTTTAATGGTTTACAAAGTATAATACGTATAATTAAAGGTAGATATACTCTCCAAACAAAGAGTAATATGAACAGTATAAAGAAACAATCATAAAGTAAAAATGCAGCAGAACAAACCAGGAACAAATAGACAAAACAATCACAACATAAGACAGGAACACAAAAGGGAGTACAGTCATAAGTACAATCATAAGCCAAGCCAGCCAAGTCACCTAATAGACTGAATCAGTTAGGTATCCCATGGATTCCATATTGCTTGGAAAGCCTCTACTCAGTTGCGTATTAGTGCTGTGAGATATTCCATCCGCCTGATGTTACTGAGACAGATGAGGACAAAAGGGCAGTCCAGGACAAATAGATATGAGGTAGAGTCCCTATAGCGCTCTGGCATCCCCAGCATATGTTAGGTATAGAGGTGTCATCCTATGCCGCACCTGAGGAGTGTGATACCAGAATGTCATCTTATATTGATTTTCCTTGTATGCCACAGATGATGAAGTTTTCGCTGCCTTTCTCCATATTATAAGTCACAGAAGTGAATGGTCAGTAAATAAACTTAAAACGTAACTTTTAAAGTAGAATAATGGACAATACATATAAATAGGCTTTTTAGGCAGACGCTTTCGCCTATTATTTATATGTATTGTCTATTATTCTATTTTATTTGCGATATTAAAAGTTATGTTTTACATTTATTTACTGACCATTCACTTCTGTGACTTACAACTAGTATTCAAGAATGGGAATACACCCACTGTGACAAGACTTTCTCCAAATTAGCTGCCACAAAGCGAAAGGGGCAACCTAAAAAATGCCTCCGAATTCTTCATATATGAGTGTTGCGGGGTCCTGTCAGGGAATGAGTCAATGATCATCATATAAATATCAGAAATCAACCCCCTAGTGCTAGTCTAGTTTCCGTTCTGCAGAGTTTCTCAAAAGGGTTCGGGCAGAAACGCAATAACCCCCAAATAATGGAAAAACAAAATGCTTTCTCTAGAAATAAGAATATCTGCAACATAGCTTGAAGGTGGTCTGTAGGGAATCAAAAGATATAATCTCTAAGGTCCTATAATTCACAGTATCTGCTATCCTCAATAGACCTCTCTCAGACCATGGTCTGGTCATGACTCCAGTGAGACTGTCTGGGAGTTGAGAATTAAAGAGTAAAGAGGTCATCAAAAAGTGAACAAAAGATAGTGGGAATCTTCGCACACAGGTTGTCCAAATATCTCTGGTGAATTGTATTGGCCCCAAAAGTGGTGTGGGGGGTAGGTTGTGAGAGGTTGACCACAAAAAAGAGTTGGGATGCACAGGGGCCAAGGGAGAGGTATGAATGAAACATGTAATGCAGAATCAGTGTTCCAGTCATCAACAAGCAAAGCATGGTCATATATGGTAACAAATGGGTATTATAGGTTTGGTAATACAAATACAGTGGCTTGCAAAAGTATTCATACCCCTTGAACTTTTTCACATTTTGGCACCTTACAACCTCAAACTTAAATGTATCTTATTGAGATTTTAAGCAATAGACCAACACGAAGTAGCAGATAATTATGAAGTGGAACAAAAATGATACATGGTTTTCAAACATTTAAACAAATAAAAATCTGAAAAGGGTGACATACAAAAGTATTCAGCCCCCTGTACTCTGATACTCCTAAATAAAATCCAGTGCAATCAATTGCCTTCAGAAGTCACTTAATTAGCTAATAGAGTCCATCTGTGTGTAATTTAGTCTCAGTATAAATACACCTGTTCTGTGAAGGCCTCAGTGGTTTGTTAGAGAACACTAGTGAACAAACAGCATAAAGACCAAGAAACTCACCAGACAGGTCAAAGGTAAAGTTGTGGAGAAGTTTAAAGCAGGGTTAGGTTATAAAAACATATCGTGTCGTTTGCAGTTTGCCACAAGCCATACAGGGGACACAGCAAACATGTGGAAGAAGGTGCTCTGGTCAGATGAGACCAAAGTCGAAGTTTTTGGCCTAAATGCAAAGCGTTATGTGTGGTGGAAAGGTAACACTGCTCATCACCCTGAACAATCCATCCCCACTGTGAAACATGGTGAAGGCAGCATCATGCTGTGGGGATGCTTTTCTTCAGCAGGGACAGGGAAGCTGGTCAGAGTTGATGGGAAAATGGATGGAGCTAAATACAGGGCAATCCTGGAAGAAAACCTGTTGGAGGCTGCAAAAGACTTGAGACTGGGAAGGAGATTCACATTCCAACAAGACCATGACCCTAAACATACAGGCAGAGCTACAGTGGAATGGTTTAGATCAAAGAATATTCATGTGTTAGAATGGCCCAGTCAAAGTCCAGACCTAAATCCCATTGAGCATCTGTGGTAAGACATAAAAATTGCTGTTCACAGACGCTCTCCATCCAATGTTGCTGACCTTGAGCTATTTTGCAAAGAAGAATGGGCAAAAATCTCAGTCTCTAGATGCGCAGAGCCATACCCCAAAAGACTTGCAGCTGTAATTGCAGCGAAAGGCGGCTCTAGAAACTATTGATATAGGGGGATGAATACTTTTGCACGTCACACTTTTCAGATTTTTATTTGATTAAAATTTTGAAAGCCATGTATCATTTTCCTTCCACTTCACAATTATCTGCTACTTTGTGTTGGTCTATCACATAAAATCTCAATAAAATACATTTAAGTATGTGATTATAAGACGAAAAAATGTGAAAAAGTTCAAGGGGTATGAATACTTTTGCAAGGCACTGTAAGTCATTCCATCGAGGCCAGGAGCTTTCCCAGTAGGAAGCTGCATTACAAACATCAAGCCCCTGTGTCCTGAGGGAGGGAGTCTGGTAAAGAGTAATTACTGGAATAATAATCATAGAATATCTCCGCCACAACCTGAGGATCATGTTCAAGTGTCCCATCAGATTTCCTTAAAAATGTGGGGGGTATTCTGCACTCTACGATCTCTCAAGTGTTTAGTCAACAAGGTGTGCGCTTTATTTCCCTTTTCATAATAGCATTGCTTAGAGTAAACTAAGAGTTGTCCACTTTAGCAAGTGCTATATCTTTCAAATTGGCTTGGGGAGCAATTATGTCTCAGAGTACGTGACGCATCGGCTGAATCAAGAGTTTTTCTTCTAGTGATCTCAGCTGGGCTGTGAGTTGGAGAGTCTGATGTTTAGAATTTGTTTTGAGGCGAGAGCCCAGAGCAATGCAATGATCTCTGAATACAGACTTGTGGGCTTCCCAAAGCACAGTCTGTGAGGTAACCAAGCCCTCATTAGTAGTAAAATACTCTATAAGATTTCATTGTAGTGTTTCCCTATGGTGGGGTGTCTCTAACAGCGATTCAGTGGCATGTTTGAATGGGGTTATGGCTGGTTTTAGTGCGAGTACAAAATGGATATGGTCAGACCAGGAGATGGGGGCTATGTCAGCATGGGAAAGTCTACGTAGGATGATTATATTTCGGAAAAAAATAATTAATTCAGGTGTGAGTGTCGTGTGGGTGGGTGAAGATGTCAGTGGGATCATATAGACCAAAGATTGTATAATTTTTTTGACCACTTACAATGGTGCACACAACCAAATTTGTTCCATCCTTTGGAAGCACTGGCTGATTTTACTGAACAACCAGCATTTAAAAGAGATCCTTCCTAAAGCACCTAACATTACATTTAGAAGGGCTAAAACCTTAAAAAACATCTTGGCCGCTAGCAAACTGAAAAAGATTAATAAAGATGGTAATAATATTCTTGCGAATTCCAAAAAGGGTAGTTTTAAATGTGGGCATGTCAGATGTAAATGCTATTCTAACATTAAGCATTGTGCCACAGATATTACCAGTTATAGTACTAGAGAAATTTTCTCTATAAAAACATATCTCAACTGATCATCTTCATTTATCATTTATGTTCTCACTTGCCCATGCGGACTCCAATTCGTGGGCCGAACCATTATGTCCCCACGTGACCGTATTAATAAGCATCGGTCCAATGTACTAAATGGTTACCAAAAGCACAGTGTCTCACAACACGCTAGAATCTTTCATAATAAAGATTTTTCCAACTTTACTGTGATTCCAATAGACCAGATCCCTCATGATAGCACTAACCGGTTTGAAACATTACGCCAGAAAGAAATGTTTTGGATTTATAAATTACACACATTGAATCCAAGCGGGCTAAATGAAGCTTTTGAGGATATTGCGAACTGAAACATAATATTTCATGTCATTATATATAACCAAAGTAGCTGAAACTTTGGTTTCCTGCGTCATTAGAAACACGTAAATTCAGTAATATCCAAAAGATAATGAGTGTATAGTTTTTCCATAACAATGCACAGTAGCCCTGTTTTATAGTATTTTGTGCTTTATATTGTTGTACCGGATATATTATGGAAGATACAGACTAAATGTATTTTTTATATTATTTTATTCTATATATATTATTATATTTTTTTTTTATCGCACTATATTAGTATTTTAGCATTGTTTTTAGCCTCATACAACCATCACTGTGATAATCCCCAGCGATATATCTTCCAATTTACCAGCACCAGTAACTAGTAATATCATTATAACACTAGAAATATTTTTCTCCTTTTACCTTTAGGTGTTGTTTCTTCTTCCTTTTCCAAGTGGCTCTATCATCACCGGGTAGAGGCCGATCGTAACATGTGTGCTAAAGTACCCATGTGCGGGTTCACCTGCCCGTTCATGCGTCTTAGCTTCACAAACCCACTGACGATGTGCGCACGAGATGTCCCGTGCGCCTGCCCAATCACTTCTCCATCCTTACCGCAAAAGAGCGCATGCGCAAGTTCAGCTAGCCGCACGCATGTGCCGTAAAACTCCGCTGACGTTTACAAAGAGAGGGCGGTAGTCCATGCCCTCTCAGCTGTTTATGACGATACTAAAGTGGGAAATCTGCCACGCAGGTGCAGTTTACACTATACAATGCTGGATTTTGTTTAAAGAGTGATACTTCACATATACTCTTATCAAGATACCAGTTTTCTCTTAGGTTCATTAACTTCTCTTCAACCTTTATAGCTATTGTATTTTAAGTGTTTAATAATGTGTATTTATAATGCAATGTGTGTTTGTTTACCAATGAGGTCCATACCCCTTAGGGGTGTTTACCTCTGGTCCTCATACCCTATATAAAGTTGTAAGAGGCAATATGTTCTACGTTATCTGCCATTTCATACACTTGAAAAAGGAGTGAGAGACTCCAAAACGCGTTGTGTTTTGTGGTACCAATAAAGGAATTACTCTACTGGATACATCTTGGGCTGAGCGTGGATTCCTTTCTTCACCTACGAAGTGGGTCCTGATTCACAAAGATTGTATAGGGCATACTTAAGGATAAGCCATTGAAATTCCATTAACAGTTGGGTCTGTTGGTGGGAGGGCGCCCCTGAGCAATATGCCTGTCCATATAGGTGGAAAAGGGAAAATTAAAGTTGCCTCCAAGAATGATTGCTGCTGGAGGGAGTTTGGAAATTTTAAGAGGGTCACAGTTAAGAAATTGTATTTGGAAGGTATTAGGGGCGTAAAGATTATAGAGAATAATTGGGAGACCTTGGTAAGTATCTATCCAGTAAGATCAGATAGCGGCCACCTGATTCAGTGATCGAGGAGGTGATGGAGATAGGACAGGTCCGTGAGAGGAGGATGGCTGATCCTGCCCTCCTCTTGTCCTGAGAAGCTACATAAGCAGTGGGATAGTATGCACAGGCAAAAGCAAAGGTAACAGCCTGGTTGAAGTGTGTCTCTTGGATAAAGGCTACATTTGTTCTGAGGGTACCCAACTCATTAAGGGCTAACTGTCATTGAGAGTTGTAGTTAAGCCCTTTTATATTCAGTGTAAATAACTTAGCTATATGGTGGTCTTCTAAGAAAAATGTGATGCAAACAGTGGCTTACCCAATACCATGCTAGACTACATTGGCAGGCAAAAAGTATGAAAACAGACGGTTAACCAGGGTCAGAGGAATGCAGTCTAGGATGTTGGTAAGTACATGTTGAAGGAGAGAAACAATAGGGAGGGAAGCCATGACGAAGAAAACATATAACAAATAAACCAAAAGAAAAAAAAGTCAAAGCCATAATGGAACATATCTAACTTCTTCCAAGTCTAAGCGATGTACATTAGATAGGGACTCTAAAAGGAGGCAAAACAAAGAATAACTAAGACTAACACTAAAGGGAACAAAAGTGTGGGCTCTCCAGAACAACCCACTGGCTGCCTAAACAGCACAAGATTAGTGTGTAAACAACTATTACAGGGGAGGTGAAGATAGACTAGCTAACAGGGACCACAAAAAAAAAGATACTGGCCAATTTAAAGCTGAGCCTGAAGGCAAAAGTGTGTCTATGATACTGGAACAGCAGCAATGGGACACCTCTTCCCACTAGCAGGGAAGAGGTGGGGGGAATCTGTGGGTGATGATGTATCTGCTGGGCTGGTGACCGCGAACGGTGGGGGAGCAGGGGGCGGAGAGTCAACCTCCCAGTCAGCGAGGTCGGGCATTGGGATTTCCAGAGTTCTTGATGGTTCAAACTGCTTTAAGGATCCAGGGTTGATGCCACGATTTGTTCGACGTCTGGAAGCCAGTATGCAGGCTAATTATTCCCCTGGTTTGCAGCCAGGTTGTGGAGCTAAAAGACTATGCGGCCATCTTTGGTGGATTCTGGACACCACCCCCCCTCACCCCATATTGTCACTTTTTAAAAAATATCTGCGTTGCATCTAAATAGAAAATTGTTATTTTTTCAAACTTAAAGTCAATTCTCTCCCAATAAACTAATATATGTTTGGTAGATATTCCACATGTAACATGCACCTACTTTTCCAAGTGAATATACAGTAAACATGTCCTGTCCTTGGCCTACTATTTTGCAGGTACAAAGAATCAGAAAATCTTCGAAATCCAAAATGTACAAATAAAATTCTTCTTTATTGTTGTTGCATTAATTCACGGTAGATACAAAAAATATGTAAGAACCTTTCAGTTTAAAACATGTAGACTAGCAGAAACCTTTTTCTCTTACAATAAAGAATGAAGAATTTTATTAGTATGCGCTGGAATTGGAATATTATATAGAAACTTTCATTAACCTATCTTTCTTCACGTTCTACAGACTTGCCATCAGTTGTGATATATAGGTATATGTGTGAAGATACCAAAATAAACTTCTGCTGATAATTTAAAGTCAAAGAAGTGTGTAATTTTGAGCTTTCTTAAATAGATTATCAAAAAGTTTTTTTTTTATGTAATTTATAATAAAGTGATGGATTACCATTTCCTTGAACATGTTAAACAGAATTGGTAATAGTCCGCAACTGTTTGAATGCAATGTAAATGGCATCACATCTCTCATGAGCTTAGAATCTGACATGTGGCCCCCTAAAAAAACCTAATGTTTCAATCCTAATGTCTTAAAACTATTGTGATGCATTGCCTTATTATTATTCATTCTCTGAGGAACATTTATTATATTATAAAAGTTTACTAAAAGTCATTTTAGTGAAGCCATGTGAATAAAACAACTTTAAGTTCCTGTTACATCATATAGGATTTGTGTTTCCCATCTTAGGAGGATTGGATGGTGACTTAAGAGAAAAGAAAAATATTTACTGGGCTGTTCTATGATCCTCCATTTGATTTAAAAAGGTGAAATTTAAAATGGATTTTCTGAATGTCATGTAAAAGGATAATCTTTGTATGCATGTGGTTATGATATAATACTGTGACACTATGCTGGTTGCAGAGGATCCTGCTTCCAGCAGCTTTTATAGAGGCTGTAGCCAACCAGGCATTTTCCCTAAAATAGCTTTAGGAGAAATATACCATAGTATGTATGGCAGTCAGGACATCTAAAGACCACCAGAATAAGAGCTACTGTCATAGAGTGTCTATTTAATCTGGTTAACAGAAGGGGTCCCAAGCAGGAAACTCCCTTCATTCCCAACTATCTGGTTTTAGGTAAGTGTTTTTAGTTTTATATAGAAATCTGACAGAAGTGGAAACAGGTGTGGTATGCTCCTGTCCAAAGTTCAGACGGGGTACTGTACATTCACAGCTGCTGTTCTCCATGTTGCCATTGTATTGAATGGTTATTTGAAGTACTGTCACAGCGATCCAGTCTACATTTGCCCATAAAAGGCATTTTTGCCCTATATTCTCTAGAATTTTTTTTAATATTCATTATAAATGTATAGTACAAGCAAGTACTATACATGTGTACTTTGGAAAGCTTACTTGTGAAATTGCTTTGTTCATATGCTTCTGCCCATCATTCAAGTTAGGTTAAGGGTGGGTGGTTCCTAAAAAGCCTATGGCCCTTGGTGCTGGAGTAAACTGTAATCCTGACTATCATGAAAAACATACTGGTAGCTACAATCTGAAATGTCTCTCCTAGTAGTCAATGTCCACATTTGTTTTTTATGCCCACAGCATGCTGCTGCAATGAATCCACACCTATAAACACTGTACAATGCCAACCACTTAATTTTTGGTATAGCAAAACTTGCTTTGTATCCTTTCTCCAAACCCACAGATATAAAGTGTAGAAAAGTACATGCTTGATGATTTCTCAGTGTGGCAATCTTTACCATGACACTAACAAGTTAACAGTGGCAAGGAAATTTTCCTTGTGTGGCTTTTGTGACATGGTATGACACAGCAAGTTATCGGATGCAAGTTAAAGAGTGCTACACATGTACTTTGTTGCTAGCAGTGGCGCGACCAGGCCCGTCAGGGTATGGGGCCTGTGGCCAGCTGGTTAGCAGTCAGGGAAAGCCTGGTTCCTCGACCGCTATACATACTGTTATTGGAAAGGGGCCCTGGCATATTGCAGGGCAGGGCACCCAGGGGAGGTGACTGAAAACAATAAATACATATTCTCACCTCTCCTGGGCACAGCGTTCTCTCCGGTGCTCTTCTGTCATGTGACTGAGGCCTGTGATTAGGCCCCAGTGGTCACATGGGGCAAGGCCACATAATGACATCAGTGCGCCCCCACGTGACCACTGAGGCCCAATCACAGGCCTCAGCAGTGAAGTCTGAAGAGGGCCTGAAGACAGCAGGATGGAGCGAGGATGCCAAGAAAAGGTAAGGCAAGGTGAGTATCAATGTTTGTTATTTTTAATCACCTTGCCTGGGCCTCCGATTATTATAGTCTGGGGTCTGAGGAGGGGGGAGGGGGGCTGTTGGGAGAATATAATACTGTGTGGGGGCCACTGTTGAGTATATAATACTGGGTGGGGGCCACTGTGGAGCATATAATACTGAGTGGAGGCCACTGTGGAGCATATACTACTGGGTGGGGCCACTGTGGAGCATATAATACAGGGTGGGGCCACTGTGGGAAGCATATAATACTGGGTGGGGCCCACTGCGGGGAGCCACTCCTTCATGCTGAAAGACCCAGCCACGTTTCATCTTCAATGCCCTTGCTGATGGAAGGAGGTTTGCACTCAAAATATCATGATACATGGCCCCATTCATTCTTTCATGTACATGGATCAGTTGTGCTGGTCCCTTTGCAGAGAAACAGCCCCAAAGCATGATGTTGCCACCCCCATGCTTCACAGTAGGTATGGTGTTCTTTGGATGCAACTCAGCATTCACTCTCCTCCAAACATGACGAGTTCTTTTTCTACCAAACTGTTCTACTTTGGTTTCATCTGACCATATGACATTCTCCCAATACTCTTCTGAAACATCCAAATGCTCTCTAGCAAACTTCAGACGGGCCCGGATATGTACTGGCTTAAGCAGGGGGACACGTCTGGCACTGCAGGATCTGAGTCCCTGGCGGCATAGTGTGTTACTGACAGTAGCCTTTGTTACATTAGTCCCAGCTTTCTGTAGGTCATTCACTAGGTCCCCCCGTGTGGTTCTGGGATTTTTGCTCACCGTTCTTGTGATCATTTGACCCCCCCCCCCAGGGTGAGATCTTGCGTGGAGCCCCTGATCAAGGGAGATTATCAGTGGTCTTGCATGTCTTCCATTTTCTAATTATTGCTCCCACAGTTGATTTCTTCACACCAAGCTGCTTGCCAATTGCAGATTCAGTCTTCCCAGCCTGGTGCAGGTCTACAATTTTGTTTCTGGTGTCCTTCCACAGCTCTTTGGTCTTCACCATAGTGGAGTTTGGAGTGTGACTGTTTGAGGTTGTGGACAGGTGTCTTTTATACTGATAACCATGTCAAACAGGTGCCATTACTACAGGTAATGAGAGGAGGACAAAGGAGCCTCTTAAAAAAAGAAGTTACAGGTCTGTGAGAGCCAGAAATCTTGCTTGTTTGTAGGTGACCAAATACTTATTTTCCACCATAATTTGTAAATAAATTCTTAAAAAATCAGACAATGTGATTTTCTAGATATGTTTTCTCATTTTGTCTCTCATAGTTGAGGTCTACCTATGATGACAATTACAGGCCTCTCTCATCTTTTTAAGTGGGAGAACTTGCACAATTGGTGGCTGACTAAATACTTTTTTTCCCCACTGTAACGCTGTATGGGGGCCACTGTGGAGCATATAATGCTGTGTGGGGGCCACTGTCGAGCATATAATACTATCTGGGGCCACTGTCGAGCATATTATACTGTTTGGGGCCCTGTAACCATCACTATCAAGAATTTGCTGTAGGGAGTGGGTAGGGGGCCCCGGACAAAAGTTTGCAGCGGGGCCCACAAGACTTCAGTTACGCCACTGGTTGCTAGGTTTCATAGTTCATTAAACCTGTTTTTTCCAATCCATGGAAAATGACAGTGAAAGAAACATATTACATCTCCCAAAATTGCAGATTGTCCCAATCCCCTATTGCTTTTAAATTCATCATTGAAAGCAGTCTAATGAAGAGCGGTACTGTACTGACATACACAAGCTGTATATAACTCACTCTCATCTTGTGTTTATTCTCTTTTTTCTTTCTGAGTACATTACATCCATGTCACTCAATTTCTTTGAACCTTGTGACATATGTTTTGTTGCCACAGTAGCATACATGATAAAGGTGTATTATAATCTTCTCTGTCATTTTATGCCCTGCATTTCCTGTAAATTGTTCAATAGATAACAAAGAACTCCACTCCAAAAGAATTACAAAAACATTTATTTTCATTTTCCGCACATAAACACATTAAATCAACAGTGAAATAAAGCCAAATGCAATCTTTTCCTAGGGGATAAATCTATTCTTATTTTAGCTATCCCTCTTACCCTGGCATCTGTAAATTAGAAATAAAAACCTGACTGTAATCTGTAATTTATAGTAGAGATTGCAAACATTATATATATATATATATATATATATATATATATATATATATACACAATCAATATCAAACTTGCCACTTCATTTCATTCGACTCAGATGCCTAAAACAAAATGCAAAAATGAAAATATGCAAAATATGGTAAAAAGGATTAATGGGAGCACACAAATCAGGTTATTCAATCCTATTCCTAGTCTACGAATACTGTATTTGTTACTGAAAAGGCTATAGGCAGAGTCTAAAATAACCAAGAAACAAATGGCACTGTGTAATTTGAGGACAAATGTTCTTTCTGTAAGTGTGAGATACACATGATCTGAAGCATTTTCTAAAGCTAATACACAAGACCATACCATCTGACTTTAAAGGAATATATCAGTGCATTAAACAGTTTTATTCCCATCATATGCTCTGATGAAATTGTACAATTACCCATATTATAGAGCAAGAACATGGTAAACTATAGCAAATATGGTTCAATGAGGAAACATTGAAAACTATCATCCATCACCAGTGTACAGCAACCATCAAGTCAAATGTAATATTGAGCACAGTGCTGCGGATGGAGGCAACTGTTTAGCTGCACCTGTTGCTATATTTGTGCACTGTGTTATGGGAATATGCAATAATTCCTTTGATAGTTCACAAATCTGATGTTTCTTGTTCAGTGTTTTTTTTTATATTTCACTGCCTTTTAAATTGATAGAAAATGTCATTCAATTTGTTGTTCAGGATGTCGTTTCATCCATAACAACTTTCATGCCACTGTATAATTTTAGATGGATTAAAGTGATGTGCCAAGCAATTACTTAATATTCCACTATCAGAATCACTTTATGTAGTTGCTGGAGCCTACAGTGCTGGCCAAAAGTATTGGCACCCCTGCAATTCTGTCAGATAATACTCAATTTCTTCCAGAAAATGATTGCAATCACAAATGCTTTGGTAATAATATCTTCATTTAATTTGTCTTCAATGGAAAACCACAAAAAGAATTGTCAAAAAGCCAAATTGGATATAATTCCACACCAAACATAAAAAAGGGGGTGGACAAAAATATTGGTACTCTTTGAATAATCATGTGATGCTTCTCTAATTTGTGTAATTACCTGTGGCACATAACAGGTGGTGGCAATAACTAAATAACACTTTTAGCCAGTTGAAATGGATTAAAGTTGACTCAACCTCTGTCCTGTGTCCTTGTGTGTACCACATTGAGCATGGAGAAAAGAAAGAAGACCAAAGAACTGTCTGAGGACTTGAGAAGCAAAATTGTGAGGAAGCATGAGCAATCTCAAGGCTACAAGTCCATCTCCAAAGACCTGAATGTTCCTGTGTCTACCGTTCGCAGTGTCATCAAGAAGTTTAAAGCCCATGGCACTGTGGCTAACCTCCCTAGATGTGGACGGAAAAGAAACTTGACGAGAGATTTCAACGAAAGATTGTGCGGATGGTGGCTAAAGAACCTCGACTAACATCCAAACAAGTTCTAGCTGCCCTGCAGTCCGAGGGTACAACAGTGTCAACCTGTACTATCCGTCGGCGTCTGAATGAAAAGGGACTCTATGGTAGGATACCCAGGAAGACTCCACTTCTGACCCAGAGACATAAAAAAGCCAGGCTGGAGTTTGCCAAAACTTACCTGAGAAAGCCAAAAACTTTTTGGAAGAATGTTCTCTGGTCAGATGAGCTAAAAGTAGAGCTTTTTGGGAAAAGGCATCAACATAGAGTTTACAAGAAAAAAAAGAGGCCTTCAAAGAAAAGAACACGGTCCCTACAGTCAAACATGGCGGAGGTTCCCTGATGTTTGGGGGGTGGTGTGGGGGCTGGGGCTGGGGGGGGGGGGGGGGGGGGGGGGGGTGTGGGGGGGGGGGGGGTCCCATAAAATTTTGGGGGGTTGGGGGGGGGGGGGGGGGGGGGGGGGGGGGGGGCCGTGGGGGGGGGGGTGGGGGGGGGGGGGAGGGCCAAAAAAAAAATTTTAAAAAGGGGTGGGGGGGGGTTTGGGGGGGGGGGGGGGGGGGTTTTTTGGGGGGGGGGGGGGGGGGGGGGGGTGGATTGGGTTGGAGTGGTGGGGGGGGGTTTTTTTGGGGTGGGGGGGGGGGGGGGCTGTTTTTTTTGGGGGGGGGGGGGGTGGGTTTTGGAGGGGGGAATGGTCTAAAATTCCAGCAGAGCATTGTAAGAAACTCATTGATGGTTACCGGAAGCGGTTGTTTGCAGTTATTTTGTCTAAAGGTTGTGCTACCAAGTATTAGGCTGAGGGTGCCAATACTTTTGTCCGGCTCATTTTTGGAGTTTTGTGTAAAATGATCAATGATTTGACTTTTTTTCATTCTCTTTTGTGTTTTTTCATTGCAAGCAAAATAAATTAAGATATTATTACTAAAGTTTTTTTGTTTGTAATTTTTTTTTGGAAGAAATTGGGTTTTTTTTGTGGGAATTGGGGGGGTTTTTTTTTTTTTGGGGGGTCTTTTTTTTTTTTTAAAAAAATATTTTATTTTTTTTTTTTTGTGAGAGGGGGGGTTTTTTTAAAAAAATTTTTTTTGGTGTATTTTTTTTTTTTTTTTTTTTTTTTTTGGGGGAAGTTTTTTTGGAGAAAAAAAAAATTATATTTTCACATGATCTGCTGCCCTCTGGATTTTATGTGTGTTTGTCAGATGTTTTTATCACATACAGAAATATAATTGCATTCATATTATGAGTAACAGAAGCTTATATTGACAGTTAGAATGAGTTAATGCAGCAAGTCAATATTTGCAGTGTTGACCCTTCTTCTTCAGGACCTCTGCAATTCTCCCTGGCATGCTCTCAATCAACTTCTGGACCAAATCCTGACTGATAGCAGTCCATTCTTGCAGAATCAATGCTTTAATTTTGTCTGAATTTGTTGGTTTTTGTTTGTCCACCTGTCTCTTGATGATTGACCACAAGTTCTCAATGGGATTAAGATCTGGGGAGTTTCCAGGCCATGGACCCAAAATCTCTATGTTTTGTTCCCTGAGCCATTTAGTTATCACCTTTGCTTTATGGCAAGGTGCTCCATCATGCTGGAAAAGGCATTATTGAGCGCCAAACTGCTCTTGGACGGTTGGGAGAAGTTGCTCTTGGAGGACATTCTGGTACCATTCTTTATTCATGGCTGTGTATTTAGGCAAGACTGTGAGAGAGCCGATTCCCTTGGCTGAGAAGCAACCCCACACATGAATGGTTTCAGGATGCTTTACAGTTGGCATGAGACAAGACTGGTGGTAGCGCTCACCTCTTCTTCTCCGAATAAGCTGTTTTCCAGATGTTCCAAACAATCGAAAAGGGGATTCATCAGAGAAAATGACTTTACCCCAGTCCTCAGCAGTCCACTCCCTGTACCTTTTGCAGAATATCAGTCTGTCCCTGATGTTTTTTCTGGAGAGAAGTGGCTTCTTTGCTGCCCTCCTTGAGACCAGGCCTTGCTCCAAGAGTCTCCACCTCACAGTGCGTGCAGATGCACTCACACCTGCCTGCTGCCATTCCTCAGCAAGCTCTGCACTGCTGGTAGCCCGATCCCGCAGCTGAAACACTTTTAAGAGACGGTCCTGCCGCTTGCTGGTCTTTCTTGGGCGCCCTGGAGCCTTTTTGGCACCAATGGAACCTCTCTCCTTGAAGTTCTTGATGATGCGATAGATTGTTGACTGAGGTGCAATCTTTCTAGCTGCAATACTCTTCCCAGTTAGGCCATTTTTGTGCAGTGCAATGATGACTGCACGTGTTTCTTTAGAGATAATCATGGTTAACAGAAGAGAAACAATGATGGCAAGCACCAGCCTCCTTTTAAAGTGTCCAGTGGTGTCATTCTTACTTAATCATGACAGATTGATCTCCAGCCCTGTCCTCATCAACACCCACACCTGTGTTAATGGAGCAATCACTGAAGCGATGTTAGGTGGTCCTTTTAAGGCAGGGCTGCAATGATGTTGAAATGTGTTTTGGGGGATAAAGTTCATTTTCTAGGCAAATATTGACTTTGCAAGTAATTGCTGTTAAGCTGATCACTCTTTATAACATTCTGGAGTATATGCAAATTGCCATTAGAAAAACTGAAGCAGTAGACTTTGTAAAAATTAATATTTGTATCATTCTCAAAACTTTTGGCCATGACTGTACTATGCATTGAATGATAACTTGCTAAGAACAGGTATTAGAACATTCCAAAAGCTAAATAAAGATATTCAGATATTACTATTACACATTACAATGCTATTTTGGATACTACAAGATATACCCTGTGCATAGGATAGGGAGTAGCTGTTTGATCAGTGGGGATCCGAACGCTGGAACTCCTATGAATCACAGGAATGTATGTCCTGTGTGACCTGCATTAATGGAGTGATAGATCACCTATATGTGCTGCCACTCCATTCTTCTTTACGAGACAGCTGAAGAGAAGTTCAGTACACTACTTGGCTATGTCTGGTAGACCTATAGATACAGGTGCATCTCTATAAATTAGAATATTTTTGAAATGTTCATTCATTTCAGTAATTCAGTAATACAATTCATAATCAGCGTCTTCCATGATTGTGTGTCCTACTGAACCAGACTGAGGGGCCATTTAAAGGATTAGGAAACCTTGGCAGGTGACACACTGAATTTACAATACTGAACTTTTTCACGATATTCTAATTTTCTTAGATTTGAGTTTTCCTTAGCTGTAATCTATAGTCAACATTTACAGAAATAAAACACTTGAAATAAAACATTCTGTGTGTAAAGAATCTAGAAAATATAGGAGGTCATTTTTTTAATCTAACTACTGAAATAAATAAACGTTTCAAAGATATTCTAATTTATTGAGATACACCTGTATGTGTGAACTGCTGCTCTATTTAGGGCACATATAGCTTCTGTTCTTGTGATTGGTGGGGGTCTTAGAAGTTGGATACCTTTAGTTTATATTAATTACAATGGTTCCAAATAAAGGTTCAGTAAGCATGGTTTCAGGAGTTTTTTGGGAGATGCCGCTTTAACCTTTGCTGTATTGCAGAGGTACTTTTTTGATTGGAAGCTGAGACCGTCTATCTACTTTGGGCCTATTTTGGAAGGAGGCCCTATAGGTCAGCTGCATTATATACTGTAACTCTTTTTACAGCTCCTATTTAGTTCAATAGTAGGTGCAGCATTCCCTAATGGTAATTGCAGACAGCTAGACTTTGTAGCTATATAACTGTATGAATGAATGCAGGGGAGGCAGAATAAAATATCTAGCACACCCAGATCTTACACGCACATGTATTATGCAAAAGATTTTTTAATTTGTCACACTTATAGCATAATTGCAATGTTTTGGCCCATAAAAGTAACAGAGCTATATGCTATTGGTGTGACACATAAAGGATCATTTGCATGAGAGTGCACATACCCTCTGATATTGGTGATTTTATTATGTTTCTATATTTTTTATATTAGTATTTTTCACAGTCACATTTTTCTTTTGCATGTTAACTTATTACTGAGCACTTTCTATTAGTCACTATTCACTGTATTCTATATTTATCTTTCATCATTTAGGGGTTTATAATTTATATTATTAATTATTTAAGTCCCATTATTTGTTTTGCCTTTCTTTTCTTCCCGTCTCTAATATAGCCGCCCATAAATTCTTTCTGCTAAGGTGTGCAGGCACATTCTACACTGTGTTCCAAATTATGCAAAAAGTGTTTAGGAGTGATAAGGTAAGAATTTTTTTGTTTGTCAGTTAAACTCATTGATGGTGATGTGTGTCAGGGCTCTTTATATCACTGAAAGCAATTGCAGACACCTGTGCTAATTAGTTTGGCAGGTGTGTCCAATTAAAGGCAAGACTACTTAAGAAGGCTGTCCCACATTATTAAGCAGCCTACATTTTCAGCCAAAATGGGAAAGAAAAAGGATGTGTCGGCTGCTGAGAAGCAACAAATTGTGGAGTGTTTAGGTCAAGGCATGACTACAATCAACATTGCCAAGACACTTCATCGTGATCATCGCACAATCAAGAAGTATGTAGCTGATTCACAGCACACACATATGCGTGCTGATAAGGGAAAATTGAGGACTCTTTCCAACAGGCAATTACGTCAGGTTAAAAGAGCAGCTTCAAAAATGCCTTGTCATAGCAGCAGACAAGTTTTTGAAGCTGCTGGTGCCTCCATCGTCCCCCAAACAACAAGATGCAGGGTCCTTCAGAGGTTTGCAGCTGTGCGTAAGCCATCCTGTCGACCTCCTCTATCCACTGCACACAAGCAGAAACGGCTCCAGTGGGCCAAACAATACATGAAGACTGACTTCAAAACTGTTTTGTTCACCGATGAGTGCCGTGCAACGCTCGATGGTCCAGATGGATGGAGTTGAGGATGGCTTGTTGATGGACACCCCATGCAAACACGGCTATGGCGCCAACAAGGAGGAGGTGGAGTAATGTTTTGGGCTGGAATCATGGGGAGAGAGATTGTCGGCCCCTTTAGGATCCCTGAAGGGGTAAAGATGAACTCCATAATGTATGTGGAGTTTCTCAAACAGCACTTCCTGCCAAGGTTCAAGAAGAAGAACCATGCATTCCGCAGAAAGATCATTTTCATGCATGATAATGCACCGTCTCATGCTGCAAATAACACATCTGCATCTCTGGCTGCTATGGGCATAAAAGGGGACAAACTTATGGTGTGGCCCCCATGCTCCCCTGACCTCAACCCCATTGAGAACCTCTGGAGCATCACCAAAAGGAGTGTCTATGATGGCGGGAGGCAGTTCACATCTAAGCAACAGCTCTGGGAGGGTATTCTGTCCTCATGCAAAACAATTGAAGCAGAAACCATCCAAACACTGACAAATTCAATGGACGAGAGAGTTCAGAAGCTTCTTTCGAACAAGGGGTCCTATGTGCAAATGTAACATCACCTAGAATAAAGTTTTGGCTTGAAAACTGTTTGATTTCAGTTTGTAATAACCTGCTAATGCTTATAATTTCACAATGACCATTTTTTTGTTCTTAATAAAAATGAAAAGGTTGCAAATTCTGCTGTGCATAATAATTTAAAACATGCATTTTGAGTGTTTATTTTTTTTTTTAAAATATACTGTTATCATAGGCAGTTTGTTCAAAAACCTTTCAATTATACTCGAATAGTTGATTGGAAAATTACAATGACTGCAATTCATATAGGTAATTTTGGAAAATATGAGAAAATATTATTTGCATATTAATTTGGAACACAGTGTATACCTCATGTTATAACATCCAACGCATTGTGCATAATCTCGCAAGACGTAACCTTGGACTGGACCAGCAGGGGTGTAGTTGCATATGTGTGCGCACTCTCTGCCGGTCCTTCTTCCATTTTGACAGTTGATCCCTTGTTATCCTATCTGGTTTTGTAATTTAGCTTACTTTTTATTTTATTATTTAGTTTACTTGTATAGCGCCATCATATTCCGCAGTGCTTTACAGATATTGTCAGTCACTGTCCCATATAGGGCTCACAATCTACATTCCCTATCAGTATGTCTTTGGAGTGTGGGAGGAAACCGGAGTACCCGGAGGAAACCCACGCAAACACGGGGAGAACATACAAACTCCTTGCAGATGTTGTCCTTGGCAGGATTCGAATCCAGGACTCCAGCATTGCAAGACTGTAGTGCTAACCACTGAGCCACTGTGTTGTTTTTCATTTCATTTAACCGGTTAGGGAGGTGGATATTTTGGCTGTACATGTTTATGTGATTGTACAATTAGGTATTGCATACTCTATTGGTCAGCTATGGTTTAATTCCCCTTGGAGGAAGCCTATCCAGCTGAAATATGTGTTGGGGTCAGGTTCCAGTATTATTGGTCTGGTTCTCTGACTCTTTTTAGATATTGGATGGACTTTTTTGGTGTTTTATATATACCATTAGGGGATGACTAATGCACTAGAGCAATATATATTTACATATTGCATATTGATCCCACCTTATGCCTTTTATAGTGATGTTGGGAGCTATTGTGATTATAATGTTTTTACTATTAAGTATAACAAATATATATATATATATATATATATATATATATATATATATATATATATACATATACATATATACTGTATATATATATATATATATATATATATTTGTTACATATATATATGTAACAAACTATATATATATATATATATATATATCCCGGTTGCATATTGCATTTGGTGGTAGACAGAGGTTGTTCGGTACTTGGGGACATGACACCACTTTGAAGCAGGGATGTATGTGCTGGGTTATTTCTGAGTTATTGCTGTAGTTTCCAACCCACTGGTCCTGAATCATAACTAATGGCTATGATTAAAAACCAGTGAAGTCAGAAAAGCAGGAGCCATATGTTTGAGTGTTTTACATGTGGTTATAATTGCATTTACATCAATGGAGTGAAAGAGACGTTTTTAATCCACTGACAATCATCTGGTTTTATTGCTGTTATTTAGAATTCTACATTGGAACAAGGCAACTCTGCCCCCATACAGATACATTATTAAATAAAGCCCAGAGTTTGGGATTTATAATGGAATGAGGTACACTAAGGTTAATAAAAAATAATAATACAGCACTACCTGTGGGGTTTGGGTCCAAGTCTTTCTATGGGACTCTTTTGTTTTTGTGTACACTCCTGTGTTTATCACTCAGTAGTGAAATTAGATCATGGGGGCATCCAGCCGCAAGAATCCCTATATTTGAGCTTGTTAAAACAGCCACACTGGACTACTAATACCTACTAATAATGTATATAACAAACCATAAAAACTTACATTATTTTTCTTACAGTATTGAAGACAAAAAGAATTACACCAAACACAATTTAAGGACTAATGATAATATATGCCTACACAGAGAGTTTCCTCATATTTTATATACTATAGACAAATCTTCTGTACATGCACAATGGACTTTTTAAAAAAAAAAATAAGTAAAGTTTTTGAATGTTTTATTTGAAGAGAATTATCACTTTTTTGAGTATGCTGTAGATTTATTTTATTTGTTTTACAAGATGTTTCTTCTCTATTCATTTCTAAAGCTAAATACAGAATTCTTCTGGTTTTCTGTTACCAGTGAACAGTGCATTTTGGGGGCTCAGAGAGAGAATTAAGGCTGGGTTCACATCTGCGTTCGCCTCTCCGCACAAAATCAGTTTTTGAAATCGTCTCAAAATCCTCAAAAGCTGATTTCAAACTGTTCGTTTTAAAACCCATTGATTTCAGTGGGTTGAAAAAAACCATCTTCCGGTGAGCTTTTGGAGCATTGCCGTATGGTATCCGCTCTTTTGAGTGGAGAAAAAAGTTGGACTTGCAGGACTTTTTCTCCGTTCAAAAAATAAGGATACCAGACTGACAGCAATCAATCCATTTTTTTTAACATTGAGGTCTATGGAAAGCGGATTACAAATGGATTACAAACGGATTACAAATGGATAGCAAACGGTTTGTGTCCGTTTTGCAATCCGTTTTTTCCTCTGCGCATGCTCAGAATGAAGAAGGGGGAAGAAAAAAAAATGGATTGGTCAAAAACGGACACAAACGGATTACAAACGGACACAAACTGACACAAACAGTCAGTTTTTTTGAACGGACACCCATAAAAAAACGGATTCAGGTATACGCTGTGTAACCTTTTGGAATCGTTGATTGTAATGTCAATCTGTATTCCCTTAGTCCAGACAGCAGCACAATATGGGGGGGGGGGTATCTCTGCCCCTGTGTGTTGTTTAGGACAGGTGGAACCTTTAATTAGCACCAAAAAGGTGCCTCCTACTAGCCCTATAAGAGGGCACAAGAGACCTCCCTCCACTGTGTAAATTATAAAGTAACAGGAAACAAGCTTCTAGGGAGGGAAGCCTTGTGCTGCTGTCTGGACTAAGGGAATACAGATTGACATTACAATCAACGATTCCCCTTACGTCCGACAGCAGCACAATATGGGGAGATAGCAAGTAATTCCCCTAGGGAGGGTTTCCTCGCCTTACAACGTCAAAGACTGACTGACCAAAGGCAGTTGTCTGGAAACTGCGGATGTCCAATGATAATGTTTAACAAAAGGTCAACTGAGATGACTATGATGCAGCCGCACAAATCTGGTCCAATGGTAAGGACCGATACTCAGCCAAAGAAGTCGACAACCCAGGTCGAGTGGCCGTAGAAAGACTGAAGGGAATAACTCCTGAATAAGAAAGGAAGACTTAATTGTCTCCTTGATCCATGTGGATAGAGTAGGCTTGGAAGCCTTGAGGCCTCTGTTTTTACCCTGCATATCAATTAGTAGGCTTTCGGCCTTCTTAAGCGGTTGAGTGTGGAATAGGTAAATCCACAGACACATTACCACATCTGAGGTGTGGAGCTTTTCTTCCTCCTCAGAGGTTGGAGAGGGGAAAAACACAGGTAACGAAATTGCTATTGCTGATTGCTATTATAGTATGAGGGGACCTTAGGGATAAACCCAGGCAAACCTAAGGTGCACCCTATCTGCAAAAATAAAATATACAGTTCTCTAGAAGAGAGGGCCTGGAGTACCCCTACTCTTTGGCAGATATAATAGCCAACAAAAAAGTGGTTTTGTAGGCTAAATATTTTATCTCCGTAGTCTCCAAGGGTCCAAATGGAGGACCGCACAGGCCTGTAATGACTACCGCAAGGTCCCACTGGGGATGATACTGAGGGCTTTAGCTTCATTGCCCCTTTAAGGAACCTTGCAACCAGAGGATCCTGAGACAGACGTCTGTTCAAATGAGTGGAGAGGGCCGCAATCTGCACTTTCAAAGTGGCAGGGGCAAGGCCCTTATCCAAACTGTCCTGAAGAAAAATATCAGCCGTTGAAGGTTCTAGATTATTAATACCCTTCTTGGAGCACCACTCCATGAAAATCTTGGCTGTCCTCTGGTAGTTCTTATTGGTAGATTCTGCTCTTGCAGAATAAAGGGTCTTCAGGACGGCCTCTGACAGTCCTCTATCCTGCTGTAGGGACTGCTCAACCTCCAGGCTGTCAGGTTGAATCTCCAGAGATCCTGGCACTTCAGAGATCCTTGGGAAACCAGGTTCTGGATGGGGGAAGCCTACAATATATCCCTCGACTCATCTCCATGAGTTGGGAAAAACCAAGCTCTTTTTGGCCAGAATGGAATGATGGCTATCACAGAGACTTGGTCCTGTCTGATTTTCATTAATACCTTTGGTATTATTGGAATTGGAGGGAAGATGTATGCCAGCCTGGACCTCCAAGGGATGGAAAGGGCATCCACTGCCAAGGGATTCTCCTCCTGGTAAAGGGAACAGAACTTCTCCACCTTGGCGTTGAGTCGGGTTGCCATGAGGTCTATTTCTGGAAGACCCCTGTTCAGGGTAATCTGATGAAAGACTTCTGGATTGAGTGACCATTCTCCTGATACGGCATAACCCCGACTCAACCGATCCGCTACTATGTTCAGGGAGCCCTTGATGTGAACTGCGGATAAATGGGTTAGATTTTTCTCTGCCCATGTAAATATCAGATCTGCCTCTCTAAGGAGGGTTGGTGATCTGGTGCCTCCCTGTCTGTTCACGTACAGCACTGTGGTCATGTTGTCTGACCGGATTTTGACTGCTCTTACCCTGGGAAGAGGCAAGCAATAGAGTAAGGCACGATATACGGCTCTGAGCTCCTTCCAGTTGGACGAGGTCCTTTTTTCAGGAGCGCTACAGACTCCCTTTATGGAGTTTTCGTCCAATGGGCTCCCCATCCTGAGAGGGATGCATCTGTAGTCAACAGGGTCCAAGAAGGTTGGACCGTGGACCTTCCGTCTTTCAGGTGCAACCACCACTTGAGGGAAAGACGGGTCCTGGGGGAGAGTCGAATCTTCTTGCTGAATGTAAGAAGGGAGCGATCCCAAGCCTCTAGTAACTCCTTCTGGAGGGAACGTAAGTGCCACAAGGCCCATGGGACTGCCTCCACTGAGGAAGACATCAAGCCCAGAATCTTCATCAATGTTCTGATGGAGGCTATCGGCTTTTTGAAGAGGTGCCGGACTGCCGCAACCAGCTTCTCCTTCCTTGCTGGTGTCAAGGAGATTTGCAGGCGGACTGAATCTAGGAAGTAGTTTTCTCAGAGGAACTTCCTTCGAGTTGAAGGGATCGTTTTTGACTTCTCCCAATTTATAAGCCATCACAGACTCTGAAGGCTGTCTGTAGGTACTGGAGCAGAACAGACTCTGACTGGGCCTTTATCAACCAATCGACTAGATAAGGCACCAAGAATATCCCCTGAAGCCTGAGGGCGGCCGTTATGGGGGCCACTACCTTTGTAAAGGTGTGGGAAGCAGAGGAGATCCCGAAGGGTAGTGCTGTGAATTGAAAGTGCTTCCTGTGGCCGGAAACTACTACGGCAATCCTTAGAAAAAAAACCTTCTGTGTGGAGGTAAATAGAAATATGCAAATAGGCGTCTTTTATATCCAAAGTCACAAAAAACATCGCCTTAGAGGAGAAAGGTGGTGACAGACTTTATGGTTTTCCTATGGAAGCGCTTCTTTTTGATGAAGCTGTTGAGGTACCTTAAGTCTATGATCATTCTCCACTTGTCTGCCGGTTTTGGCATCAGGAAGATGGGAGAATAGACACTGGATCCTTCTTCTAGAGAAGGGACTTCCACCAGGGCTCCCTTGTGAATGTACTCTCGGATGGAGCATTCCAATGTAGTCTGCTGCATTGTAGGGAGGCTGCGAGTTAACACAAACCGATCCTGAGGAGGACGGAGGAACTTGATTGCATAACCTCTTTGGATTACCTACCAGACCCATGGATCTCGAATTTTTCCCTGCCCGCAGTTGAGAAAGTGGGAGACACGACCTCCGACAAGAATCTCGGCCACAGGAAAACTGCTTCTGATGTCAAAAGCTAGGCTTGACTTTTTTATCATCAGACTTCGGAATCTCCGGCCGGCGTCTCTAGAGGAATAACTAGAGCCTCTCTGGACTGCCTTCCACGACGAGGCGGATAGCCTCTACCACGGCCAGAGCCAGACCTACCTCTGAAGGCCTGGGGTAAAGTTTTACCCTTCTTGTCGGCCAAGCCCTCTAGGATCTCGTCTAGGGCACAGCCAAAGACTCTACCCGGCTCAAAGGGTAATGCGCACAAATTATACTTTGAGGGGAGCACAGCTCTCCAAGGTTTTAACCATAGAGGTCTTCCTGCTGCAGTGTTCTTGGTAAGTGCCAGGGATTTGGCCGCCAGCCTTAATTGATGGTGGGAGGCTTCCGTTAAATATTCAGCTGCTAGGGAAACTGAGCCTAGAAACCCTAGCAGCTCATCTCTGGAGACTTCCAGAGTTGGTCACTTTCGAGGCGGACCAGGTCAGTACATAATTTGGCTGACACTTCACAGGACACAACCGCCACAGCGGTCTTGGGCGAGGCAGCTGAATAAGCCTTCTTGAAGGTATTGTCGAAGCGCCTGCCATGGCGTCGTGCAGATTTGCTCCATCATCTGATGGTACCTTAGTGCGGCAGGACAGTTTAACCACCACCATATCCACCTTGGGAGGAGGACCCCATTGATCCCATTGAGCAACTGGGAATAAAGCGCTGAACCTCCTAGGAACCACAAGAGGTTTTTCAGGACTTCTCCACTCTGAGGACATTTTTTTGTAATGTCTGGTCCACTTGGAAGACCCTAGGCCCTCTATAGGTGGACGCGGAGGCTTCCCCGTCAACATCACGATCCTTAGACCGGATGGACTTCAGCAGCCGGCTTAATTTTTCGAGTGGAAGCACGGCCTGCTGGGATCTTCAGTGGAATCGTCAGATGAGAGTGTCTTGTCCACTATCTGATAATCTTCATCAGAGATCCGTAAGGAAGATTGTGTCTCAATCTGCGGTCTCTTGGCAATCTGGGCGATGGAAGAACGAATCTCCTTTAAGAGACTCCTCATATAGTCCTTTACCGAAGTAACAACCTCTTATAGAAGGTACTTCCGGCGGAGGTCCGCAACACTGGTGACAGCGGGTAAAATCATAACCGTCAGGTAAAGGGGTATTGCAATCCAAACACATTAGGTGTTTCAAGTTTAGAGGAATTTTTCCTCCTAAGCGCATCGCCATTACGTGATGCAGAAGATGACATCTGAAACATCAAACAGCCACGTGACACTGAAACAGGGAAGATCGCCAAGCATCGCATAAAAACCCAAGGGGTACCTTTTTTTTTTTTTTTTGAATCGGTCACTTGAAGAGAGAAAAAAACCGTCAGAAAAAAACCAGCCACCGCAACCCGCAGCAGAGGAGCTAGAAACCACTCACTCAACAAATAAAGGACTGCATTCAGACCTTTTAAATGTAATCCAGCAGCGAGGGGAGGAAGCCAACAAAGAAACATTTATACAGCACCAAAACAAGTCAAACGCCATAATGGAACATAGAGGAGCATAAGCCTAAGCCAGAGGCTCAAATACAAGCAGCAAAAATCAATTCTATATTTTGCCTTTAAATTTTAAATTTCCAAACTTACCGCACTTTTTCTGAGAAAACCGGAAGTAGGGCGCGGTGGTGCGCAAAGGCTTCCTTCCCCTGGGAACACGGGACCGGAGAAAAGTTCCGGCCGAGGAGGTTCCCCGCTTACTTCCGGGATCGCGCTGCCTGCAGATGGATGCCGGATAACGCTGCGCTGCGGTGCGAAGGCCCGAAGGACCGGAGGTTTTTTCTTTGGGACCGAGGTACCCCAAAAAGGTAAGCCAGGAGTAAATAAAACCCCTAGCAATGGGAGGTCACAAGAGACCTCCGTCCACCTGTTCCACACAGGACAGAAAAAAACACAGTGGAGGGAGGTCTCTTGTGCCCTCTTATAGGGCTAGTAGGAGGCACCTTTTTGGTGCTAATTAAAGGTTCCACCTGTCCTAAACAACACACAGGGGCAGAGATACCCCATATTGTGCTGCTGTCGGACGTAAGGGGAATCTTTTTTGTATCAAACCGTTTCTCTCTTAAAACGGTCACTGGTCTAGTCTAAAGCTAAAATGCTGCTTTGTATGTGAATAGAGATCAAAAATGACTTAAAATGAAAATGTCAAAATTTAAAGCAGAATTGCAGTTATTTGTGTTTATTGTTGACTGATTTGTTTTTGCATAGTATCATCTTGCCTACTTTTTAGATAGTGCTATTACTAACATAGTATCCCTATGTGATCCAGCATATTTATTGGTGACCTTAGGTTATATTTTTGTCTTACTGTTATAAAACTGAACTAATTTCAGTAATGAGAAGAGGATTTTAGTGTGATTAGATCACACTGACACCATTTATATACTTTCACAATTCAGTATAGAGCTATGAATGACTTCTTTGAGTAGCTACATTTGAGCATACTGTAGATATATTGTTTATAGTATTTACTTTCTGGAGTATATTTCTTTCCTAAAATAACATGTTTCTTATCAACATATTTCAATGCAAACCACTTAAGCTCTAAAGTTCTCAGGAATAGATACCACTTGCTATTTTTAGTGGATGAGATCAATTTGGGTTGGTTCAAATTTACCAAAAGCTTTATCTGTCATAGAATCCAAAAGTTTTGTGATTCGCTTTGGGCACATCTATACACATGAAAAATGTAATGCCATAATTGGCGATATGTCTTCTGTGCATGTAGGAACAAGCCCGGCCAGTGAAATCAATAGCAGACAGCTACTGTATATATAGACATAGTAGGAGCAGGCTCTGTGACTATTGATTTCAGTGGTTGGGCCAGCTTGGCAATGATTTGTCTATTTGAATTCAGTAATAAGTGTCAAAACACTGTGGCTAATCAGACTGATTCAAATAGGCCAATCATGGCTGGAGCTGCTCATTACAGTACAGAATAATAATCAAACATTTCCCTTGTAAGGCGCCTCTCAATTGATTCCAGCACATTTGTCAATTATTCTATAGATCCCACCATTCCAGAGCAACCAGTGCAGTTAATTTTGGTGCCTGATATACTCATTAAACTATACTCACACGAAAATTGCCATGTGACAGCCATTTTTGCTATTCACATGAACCTTTCCTTGATGGTCCTTTTTAACGGACCATTAAAAAGTAGGACATGTCCTATTTTTAACCGTTTTCCCTGGACTACTCAAAAGACTCAAATCTATGAGGGATACAAAAAAGCCCTGAAAAATGTCCCTTTTTAAATGCACATTTTGTACCTCAATCCTGTGCATATAGCCTTAGGCTCTCTGTGGCAAAGTAGGTAATCTCAGGCAAGGGGGCATGGCTCTGAGATTTCTGACACTGTCTGCCTCTGATTGGACAGTGCCAGCTTTGAAACATTCCCCTTTGCCAGCTGAGACCACCCAGTTGAACGTAGATAGCCTAATTATCATAACAGACACCAAAAACAACTGCATGGATTGCTTGGTAGGTGTAAAGAAAAATTCCAAAATTGCCACTATTAGCAGAGCAGAACCTATTAAAAGATGTAAAGAACTGGAGTTGGTGGAGATGTAAAAAAATTGTTTTTAGATATCCATGACAGTACATACACACATACATAAACCTGCAGATATTGGAAATCTAAAATCTGTGTATGCTAAAAATTTGCATAATAATTGCAACTCTGGTTTGTATATATTATCTATCTATCTATCTATCTATCTATCTATCTATCTATCTATCTATCTATGTATCTATCTATCTATCTACTGTATCTATCTATCTATCTATCTATCTATCTATCTATCTATCTATCGTTCTAACTCTAAATTGTAAATGGCCATAATAATCATTTGTTTATATTGTTCTGTTTTAAATTGAATATTTTCTTATATTTTATTCATTTTATTCTGATGAAAAATGGTTCATTTCTGTAATGTTTCCCGGAAGGAATTACATCTCACTTCTATGGCACAATCAGTTTCCATAACTTCCTTTCTATGGGATTAGCCTGAGGTTCTGCCGTCACATTGCTTTTTAAATTGGTATCTGCAGAAAATGTATCCTTAAAGTAATTGCATCTTCTTAATCATGACAAATGCTAGGAACTGCTGCTTTCCTATAACATCTCAACTAACAGAAGAACAATTTTCTACATTTTTTTCTGCTTCTATTAACCCTACATGTTGAGCCAAAAATGATGCTTAATGAAATGACAGTATGACATAAGGTTGAGGTACAACTGTACATTTATAGACAAGTGACCCTTTTTTGATGTATTTGAATGCTTTTGTGACAATTTATTATTTTATAGCATTTTATAGTTTAATCATTTTGATGAATGATTCAGGAACTCTGTCATTCTAGAAATGATGGAGTTGTTCGAAAAGACCTTTTCCATCTCCTACCAATCACATGCATCCTGCTCTGGCTCTTGATATGATTTTTCTTCTGAAGACAAATTGATTTACTGAAGCAAATTTGTCTGTTATATTGACCTTTTTATTACATTTTGACTTCTCCCTTCCCTACCTGTATGTTTTGTAACAATGTGTAACTCATATAAAGTACAGCACTGTTATGCCTCACATTTCACTTACGGATATACAGTAGCTCATAATTCAAATTGCAGTCCATTCTACTAGCACACACAAAAAGGATCAAGTCTTTAATGAAATATATTAGAGTATTGTATGGTTTATAGCTTTCGATTTGTCCTTATTTTACACTGTATATTTTATTTTGCTAATATTTGTGCAGTTCTTTACAGCACGTCCATCCAAAACCTGAGAATTCGGCTACATCTGTCCTTCAGCACAATTAACAGGTTATACATAAATGAGTATTCCCATGAACATAATCATATTTATATTTGTAGATTATACAAAGTTAAAGATTTTTGCAAATATAGCTAAAAATTCTGCAGAGTTTTAAAGATTTTCTCTAACTATGTTAGTTAGGTCTGTTGTCTTGATCGGTTGCCAATGGATACGACCACATATGCAGGAACTTTCTATGGTCTGGAACTTGTCAGGAACCCAGCCATGATTTTATTTATTGTAGCTGGTTTATCAGCCAGGGGCACTACATGTATCAGAAGATATCCCGGCCACGATAAGGAAAATCATGGCTAACTCTGACCTTAGAAAGGTCCTGCATTCATGGTCGTATCCACTGGCAACCGATCAAGACAACAACTCGTGACCACAAGATATTTAGAGAAAATCTTTAAAGCTCTGCAAAATGTTTAATTACTTATACTGGCAAAAATGTTTAACTTTTAAATGTCTACAAATTTAAAAATGGTTATGTTCATGGGAATACCCCTTTAAGGACTCATTCACGTAGCTGTGCTACAGCTTTGTTTTATACAAAGTCATAAAAAGGCTCCCATAGTGATGACTCTCCAGTTGCTTAGGCTTTTTATAGGATTGAAAAGTTAAAAAAAAAACAAAACATCAGAACAAGAGATTGGAAAAAAAAAACTTTTAAAAATGCATAAAAACACTTCAAAATGCTGTGTGTAAATCCACTGTAGTTTAATAGTGCCCTTGGTAGAATTTTGGATATGTGGGCATCTGTGCATCGTTCATGTTCTCCTCATATCCATACACTTTAATGAATGTGACCAGGCCTCAAAAAGGAATAGGATTTGTCCATGAACTCATGAAAAATAAAATCATGTGTATGGGTCCAGAGAAAATAATAGGTCAGTGTGTGCTATCCATTAACACAGTGATGGCGAACCCTTCAGAGACCGAGTACCCAAACTGCAACCCAAAACCCACTAAATTATCGCAAAGTGCCAACACAGCAATTTAACCTTAAATTAACCAGGATTGTTTTATAGTGACCGTGCAATGTTATTACAGCCTGTAATATCATCACATGTCTGCTATAAAACAGATACTGTGTGATATACAGTGGGTACGGAAAGTATTCAGACCCCTTTAAATTATTAACTCTTTGTTTCATTGCAGCCATTTACTAAAAGCAAAAAAGTTCATTTTATTTCTCATTAATGTACACTCAGCACCCCATCTTGACAGAAAAAAAAACAGAAATGTAGATATGTTTGCAAATTTATTAAAAAAGAAAAACTGAAATATCACATGGTCATAAGTATTCAGACCCTTTGCTGTGACACTCATATTTAACTCACCTTCTGTTCATTTCCTTCTGATCCTCCTTGAGATGGTTCTACTTCTTGATTGGAGTCCAGCTGTGTTTAATTAAGCTGATTGGATTTGATTAGGAAAGGAACACACCTGTATATAATAACTCACAGCTCACAGTGCATGTCAGAGCAAATGAGAATCATGAGGTCAAAGAAACTGCCCAAGGAGCTCAGAGACAGAATTGTGGCAAGGCACAGATCTGGCCAAGGTTACAAAAGAATTTCTGCAGCACTCAAGGTTCCTAAGAGCACAGTGGCCTCCGTAATCCTTAAATGGAAGAAGTTTGGGATGACCAGAACTCTTCCTAGACCTGGCCGTCCAGCCAAACTGAGCAATCGTGGGAGAAGAGCCTTGGTGAAAGTGGTAAAGAAGAACCCAAAGATCAATGTGGCTGAGCTCCAGAGATGCAGTAGGGAGATGGGAGAATGTTCCACAAAGTCAACTATCACTGCAGCCCTCCACCAGTCGGGGCTTTATGGCAGAGTGGCCCGAAGGAAGCCTCTCCTCAATGCAAGACATATGAAAGCCCGCATAGAGTTTGCCAAAAAACACATGAAGGACTCCCAGACTATGAGAAATAAGATTCTCTGGTCTGATGAGATGAAGATTGTACTTTTTGGCATTAATTCTAAGCGATATGTGTGGAGAAAACCAGGCACTGCTCATCACCTGCCCAATACAATCCCAACAGTGAAACATGGTGGTGGCAGCATCATGCTATGGGGGGGGGGGGGGGGGGTTCAGCTGCAGGGACAGGGCAACTGGTTACAATTGAATGAAAGGTGAATATGGCCAAGCACAAAGATATCCTGGAAGAAAACCTCTTCCAGAGTGCTCTGAACCTCAGACTGGGCAGAAGGTTCACCTTCCAACAAGACAATGACCCTAAGCACACAGCTAAAATAACAAAGGAGTGGCTTCGGAACAACTCTGTGACCATTCTTGACTGGCCCAGCCAGAGCCCTGACCTCAACCCATTTGAGCATCTCTGGAGAGAGCTGAAAATAGCTGTCCACCAACGTTCACCATCCAACCTGACGGAACTGGAGAGGATCTGCAAGGAAGAATGGCAGAGGATCCCCAAATCCAGATGTGAAAAACTTGTTGCATAATTCCCTAGAAGACTCATGGCTGTACTAGCTCAAAAGGGTGTGTAGCCCTATTTGGGGGGGGGGGGGGGTATGAGTATTATCCCTCCCGCAACAGACACTGGCGCTGACCTGTGTGTATAATGGGACCTGAAGCCTTCGCTGAAGGGAAGAGTGGGAACATATATGAAATATATCAGTGCCTCCACCCAGGATAGAGCCTCTGTATTACAGGGAGAATCTCTTCCTGGGACTTACCCATGAAGTACAGTTAGTAGCCTTAACAAGGATCACTGTACTAATCTCACAGTCTGAAGAATACATACAGATACCACATAAGGTTATAACAGTAGCTTTATAAGTATCAACAGGGTAATAATACATACATAAAATATACTCAGAACACAGCAATACTACAACAACCAGCAAGTCCTCAACCGTCTTAGGTTATATACCCGGGTATATATATATATAGAGATATAGCAAGAGTCCAGTGCACAATACCTCCAGGCAACAGAAGAGATGCAGGGGCCCCTGTGGATGACTGTGGATCCTCGGATTCTTCCAGGAGATGACAGACAGCCGATCAGGAGATGATGATGATGATGATGATGGTGAGATTCTTCACAGGCAGCAAACAGGGCGACGGTGACGGCAGTAGATGCAGGCCTGACTACCCTAACACTGAGTCCTTAACCTGCCAGCTAAACTACTAGTGCCACCGGGCCTCTAACTAGCTAGTTGGCCTTCGGAAGCCTAACCTATCACTGCCCTGAACTATATATATATTGATCCCTAACTACGGTTACTAGCTAGGTCCTGTGAGTATATAGGGGGTAACACATACCTAACTATATACTGTGAAGTAAAGAGGAACAAGTGGCTCTTAGACTCCCCCAGACATAACTTGTCTGTCTCAGCAGCTCTGCTCACATCTCTCCCCCCAGCAGCTCTGCCTCACATGTGTCTGACTCACTGTATTTACAAAACAAAACTTGCACTGAATGCCTGGGGTCTCTGAAGCCAAACTGCAGGGGCAAAGAAGCCAGATACATTATATACTAGTAGAAATGGCAGTTCCCTACAGGTGCTTCTTCTCAATAATGAGCAAAGGGTCTGAATACTTATGACCATGTGATATTTCAGTTTTTCTTTTTTAATAAATTTTAAAAAATATCTACATTTCTGTTTTTTTTTTCTTTTAAGATGGGATGCTGAGTGTACATTAATGAGAAATAAAATTAACTTTTTTGCTTTTAGCAAATGGCTGCAATGAAGCAAACAGTGAAAAATTTAAAGGGGTCTGAATACTTTCCGTACCCACTGTAAATAGTGAAGGGCCCCCACACAGTACAATGCGTTCCACAGTGGCCCCCAGACAGTACAATTTGCTTCAAAGTGGCCCCCAGATAGTATTACATGCTCCAGGGTGGCCCCCACACAGTATTATATGCCCACAATGGCTCCCACACAGAATTATATGCTCCACAGTGGCCCTCACACAGTATTATATGCTCCACAGTGACCACCACACAGTATTATATGCTCCACAGTGGGCCCCACACAGTATTATATGCTCCACAGTGGCCCCCACACAGTATTATATGCTCCACAGTGGGCCCCCACACAGTATTATATGCTCCACAGTGGGCCCCCACTTAGTATTATATACTCTACAGTGGGCCCCCACACATTAGTATATGCTCCACAGTAGCCCTCCCAAGGTATTATATGCTTCACAGTGGGCCTCCACACAGTAGTATATGCGTCACAGTAGACCCCCAACACAGTATTATATTCTCCACTTTGGTCCCCCCATAGTATTATATGCGTCACAGTGGGCCCCCACACAGTAGTATATGCTCCATAGTAGGCCCCCCCCACACAGTATTATATGCTCCACAGTGGCCCCCACACGGTAGTTTATGCCACTTACCCAGTATGGCTACAGTCCCACAAAGAGCGTCCTCCTTCTTCTTCTGATCGCAGGAGCTGATGACTTATGTCATCGCGCCTGTGTCGGGGCAGAGGTTACACTCTGCAGTCAGTGTAAGCCACGGTCCTACACTGACAGCTTTCAGCTTTATGTACATTTGCACATACAGCTGAAAGAAGCGATTGCTCACTAACGGGGAATCCTGTACCGGATTCCCCGTTAGTGAGTGATCATGGCGACGGCGCGTGTGCCAACTGAGAGAGCTCTGCGTGCCATCTCTGTCACGCATGCCATAGGTTCGTCAACACAGCATTAATATATCCACCCAGGGCCATTTTAACAGATTGGAGGGCCCAGTGCAAAGGTTTCGTAAGTGGGCCCCCCCATCACCACCACTTAAACATAGCTGATCCACCCAAATTAAAATGGCCCCCACATAGTATAATTCATTCTTACTGGCCCCATACAATATGTCCCTGCACTTATAAATAGTAGATCCCCCTTATAAATAATATGTCCTGTTCACAGCTAACTGCACCATTATCAATAATAATTATTTATATGCAGGGACTATTATTTAAGGGGGGGCTAAGATTCCTTGCTTATAAATAGTAATGCACTCTTATAAATAAGGGTCCCTGCTTTTAAATAGTGCCTTATATCAATAATTGTCTCTCCTTATAAATAATAGTCCCCCTTATTTTTAATAGTTCTCCCTTCTAAATAGTTCCCTCTTATAAATAATAGTACTACTTTATAGTTCTCCCTTTTAAATAATAGTCCCCATTTATAACTAATACCCCCCATTATAAATAATAGTCCCCCTTTATTTATACAGGGTAACTATTATTTATAATGAGGGGAACTACTACAACATCTGTAAGGAGTTTGTATGTTCTCCCGTTCTCTTCATGTTTGCATGGGTTTCCTCCGGGTGCTTCGGTTTCCTCCCACACTCCAAAGACATACTGATAGGGCAGAGGTTCCCAAACTTTTTTTTTCTCGTAGACCACTTTCAAAATTTCACTGGTTTCGGTGGACCCCCTGCTGCTACATTTCTACCACGTTCCCAAAACTCGTCAAAAAATGTGAAGATTAGATCTAACGTAGACCCCGTCGAGTCTCCCGTGGACCCCTGGTGGTCCACCTGGACCACTTTGGGAATCACTGTGATAGGGTATGTAGATTGTGAGTCCTATATGGAACAGTGACTGTCAATGTCTGTAAAGTGCTGCGGAATATGATGGCGCTATATAAGTAAGCATAATAAATAAATAAATAAATAAATATGATGGTGCTACTGTATATAAGTAGGCATAATAAATAATAAATATTCATGGGGACTATTATTCATAAGGAGGGGAACTATTACGAGGGGTAAACTTATTTTTAAGGAGGGCTTTTAAGGGGGAACTATTGTATATAAGGGGAAAACTTTTATTTTTATGGGGGCTAATATTTATAACATACCTCCCAACTTTCAAAAGATAGAAAGAGGGACACAGGATGTGCGGTGCGTTTTGCACACTTAGCCCCACCCACTTCTACATTGACTCCACCCATTTTTATCCATTTTTCTATGTGCCCCCACACATTATAATCCTCCTACAGTTACCCTAACATTATATGTCCCCACATTATAATGTTCCCCTCCAATTGCCCCACAGTATGAAGAAACTATAGGGGGACATTAAACTTGGGCAGCTGGAGGAGGATATTAAACTGTGAAGGTAGTTGGATGGGGACATTATACTGGGGGCTGCTGCAGGGGGACATTAAACTGGAGGCAACTAGAGGGGGACATTAAACCGTGACGGTATCTGGAGGGGAACATTAAACTGGGGGCAACTAGAGGCAGGCATGTCACCCTCCAGCTACCCCCATGGTTTAATGTCCTATAGTTGCTCCCAGTTGAATGTTTTCTTCCAAATTGCCCCCAGTTTAATGTCCCCCTTCATCTGCCTCCAGTTTAATGCCTCCCCTTCATCTGCTTCCAGTTTAATGTCCCCCCTTCATCTGCCTCCAGTTTAATGTCCCCCATTCCATTTTACATAATAAAACACTCACCTCTCCTCGCTCCCCTTCCGCTTTATGCATTCTCTTGTCCCGGACTGTTCAGGGAGCTGCAGGCGCAATGTGAGTTATGTCATCACATTGTGCCTACACCTCCCGGGGCCGGAGCACACAGGGATGTGCAGGATAGCTCCTGCTTCACCATTGTGACGTCATCAGCTGTGCCAGGACATCCTGCACAGACATTGATGTATGTAAGTATTCTATGGCAGAGCAAGGACTTTACAGCTTCCTGCCCTGTCATAGGCTTCAACTGTATCGGTGTCCATAGCACACTGATACAGTTGTGAGTGGAGCTGTCCTGGGCAGAAAGTCTTGGGTCCGGATCCGGTGCAAGTGCACTATTTGACCTATTGTTAAAGCGGCCCTGTATCCACCATAATAGTACTGCAGATTTCAACACTTTACACAGCAGAGACCCAGTGGCAATGTTTGCATTCACAGTCCTTTAACTCTTGCGATGCCTTGGTAAAATGTGACTGAGGCATTGGATTACCGGCAGCACATGGGTACCACCATCTTTAACAGGATCTCCTTCCCAGGGGCGGTGTCCTGTTGCCATGACAGCTGGGACCCTATTGAAGGCTTCCAGGCTTGTCTTCAATTAATTTCTAGGCAGCCTGTAATAGAAGTTAGGGATTGCTCAATATACTGTAATACATTAATATTACAATATATTGTAGAAGAGATAATATTCTCTACTATTCAGATCAACTTCAGGGTCCAAAAAAAGTGAATACATAAAAAATATATATATATATATATATATATATATATATATAAAAAATTCAAAAGTTCAAGCCATCCTGTTTCCTAGATACAAAATAAAAATGAATAAACAAAAACAAATGTATACACATTAGGCATCCTTGCATCCAAAAATGTTCTAACATATAAAAATATTTTTCCCATACAGTGAATGCTGTAGTGGGAAAAAAATCAAAATGGCTGAACCAATGTTTTATGCCTCTGACAAGTTTCAATAAAATTTGATTAAAAAGCAACCAAAACTATAGACATTCTCCAAAATAGTATGTATAAAGAGTACATCCTACTCTGCAAAAAAGATGCCCCAATGAAGCAATAAAAACAAAGCCAATAAGAAGATAGCACAAATGCAGTTTTTACTCCCCCCCCCCCATTCTCAATATTTCGAATTCATGGCTTTTGGGAAGAGGAGTAGAAAATGAAAATTGATAAATAGTTTTGATGGGAAAGGGTAAAAAAAAATAGCACATCAACCAAAACTACAGTTGTGTGCATGGAACCTAAAGCTTTGTTCATATCCACTGAAAATCTGATGTTTATTTCTGTGGGAGAAAGAAGGCTCATGCCCAGGTTTCTGCTGTGTATTTGTTGTGGATGTGGTTCAGCAGATTCTCATGAGGATAAGTCCCATATATTTTTTTTTTCTTATATATTTCATTGCATCTTATTTCTCTGAATATTTGTTTCATGTATCAGAGAAATATCAGTTTCAAGTGTACTTTCATCAACTAAACAATACAGTACAGAAAGCTATTAAAATCAGATCCAGCTGTATAAACTGGTATCTGCTAAAAGTACGCTGTGTCATCCTGGCCTTTATTCCTCTGATCAAAATGTAATAACTTTGAGTACAACATGTCTCATAAAAATATTACCAGATTTACTCATGTACACTTAGGTTAATATGTACTTATTTACAATGACCTGGCATCATTGTGACACAGAAATAATGTGCCAAGCAGTGGCGTAACTAGGAATGGCTGGGCCCCAAGGCGAACATTTGACATGGGGTTCCCCCCCGAACCGTTGCCCCCAATCGCCCCCCGGACAACCCCCCCTCCACCCCCCCCCCCCCCCCCAAAATAACCGCATTCCTGCGCACACTATTATGTGCCATAGTGGCTCCTGCACACAGTATTATGCCCCATAGTGGACCCTGCACACAGTACAGGGGCGTAACTATCGGGGTAGCAGTGGTAGCAGCTGCCACAGGGCTCGGGACATTGCGGGGCCCCCCGATGCTTTTTTTTTTTTTTAATAGGCCGTTACCTGTTGGAGTAACCCCAGCAGGTAGCGGGCCCTATATACTTACCGTTCCCCGGGGTCCCGCTCACGGCCGCCTGCGCTTCCGATTCTGCGGAGGCGGCTGTGAGCAGGAGCAGGGATCGGTATGTGAGGGCGCGGGCCGAACACCACAATCTCTGCTATCATTATACTCCGGGGTCTTTTTAGACCCCGGAGTATAATAATCGGAGGCCCAGGGGAGGTGAGGGAACATAAAAAAACAATGTATTTACCTCTCCTGCGCTTCCCCAGGTTTCAGGTCTGTTTGGTGACGTCCCCGACGTCATTTTGCGTCACGACGCCTTGCCACATCACGTGACGCCGGCCTGGTCCAACATTGAAGGCGGCCGAAGCAGCAGCGACTGGACCAGAGCGAGGAACAGGTAAGCAACGTTGTTTTTTTATGTTTCTATCCTCCCCTGGGTCTCCGATCATTATACTCTGGGATCTGAAAAGACTCCAGAGTATAATAATTGTTTATGGGTGGTCCACAATGGGACATATAATAGTGTGTGCAGGGGCCGCTATGGGGCAAAATACTCAGTGCAGGGGCCACTATGGGGCAAAATACTCAGTGTAGGGGCCACTATGGGATATAATACTGTGTGCAGGGGCCACTATGGGATATAATACTGTGTGCAGGGGCCACTATGGGATATAATACTATGTTCAGGGGCCACTATGGGGAATGATACTTTGTGCAGGGGCCACTATGGGACATTATACTGTGTGCAGGGGCCACTATGGGACATGATACTGTGTGCAGGGGCCACTATGGGGCATGATACTGTGTGCAGGGTCCACTATGGGGCATAATACTGTGTGCAGGAGCTACTATGGCACATAATAGTGTGCGAAGGAATGCGTTTTTTTTGGGGGGGAGGGTTGGAGGGGGGTGGTCCGGGGGGACGATTGGGGGCAGTGTTTCGGGGGGGGGGGCCCCATGTCAAATGTTCACCTTGGGGCCCAGGCATTCCTAGTTACGCCACTGACACAGTATAATGTCCCATAGTGACCCCTGCACACAGTATCATGCCCCATAGTGGCCCCTGCACAAAGTATCATTCCCCATAGTGGCCCCTGCACACAGTATTATATCCCATAGTGGCCCCTGTACACAGTATTATATCCCATAGTGGCCCCTGCACACAGTATTATATCCCATAGTGGCCCCTGCACACACTGTTATTCCCCATAGTGGCCCCTGCACTGAGTATTTTGCCCCATAGTGGCCCCTGCACACACTATTATATGTCCCATTGAGGACCATCCATGAACAATTATTATACTCTGGAGTCTTTTCAGACCCCAGAGTATAATGATCGGAGACCCAGGGGAGGATAGAAACATAAAAAAAACAGCGTTGCTTACCTGTTCCTCGCTCCGGTCCACTCACTGCCGCTTTGGCCGCCTTCAATGTTGGACCAGGCCGGCGTCACGTGATGCGGGCCGGCGTTGCGACACAAAATGACGTCTGGGACGTCACCAAACAGGCCCGAAGCCTGGAGAAGCGTAGGAGAGGTAAGTACATTGTTTTTTATGTTCGCTCACCTCCCCTAGGCCTCCGATTATTATACTCTGGGGTCTGAAAAGACCCCGGAGTATAACGATAGCAGAGATTGTGGGGTTCGGCCCGCGGCCTCACATACTGATCCCCGCTCCTGCTCACAGCCGCCCCCGCAGAATCGGAAGCGCAGGTGGCCGTGAGCGGGACCCCGGGGACCGGTAAGTATATAGGGCCCGTTATCTGCTGGGGTTACTCCAGCAGGTAACGGCCTATTAAAAAAATAAAAATAAAAAAGCATCGGGGGCCCGCTGCTACCCCGGTAGTTACGCCTCTGGTGCCAAGTGCTTTCAAGGTGTTATTTGCTCAACACTCTCTTACATTGTAAGGATATTAATGCCTTTCTATTGAATTGTAGTAGGATACTGTATATATATATATATATATATATATATATATATAGTATATATTGAAAATTGAACGCAGCCTCATACTGCTATAACATACTTCCTGCCCACCTGTTAACGGAAGTGTTGTTTTTAAAGATGTGCCACATTTAACAGACATTGTGTGGCAGTTGTGCCAATGCCCACTAGGTCATTGCTACTTGTAACAATTTTATACTGTCTCAAATTCTTCATACAGTACATTTTTTACTCTATTGCTATTAAAGAAAATTAATAATATTGTTTTTACCTGTTTTTATCTTTTTGATGCTTTCTTTGCGGTACAATGTTGTTTTGTTTATCTTTTTTTTTACCCGCCTTACTATTAAGACAGATGTCGGGTCTTTCAACATGGAGTCCACTCAGGAGCTGAGTCTCTGCTGTGTTATACATTAAAAACCTGGCGGCAATACCCACGATCAGTGGCCGCACTGATTACGGGCTTTAACTCTACTCATGTGGCGATCCATTGCTAAGATAGCCAGGAGGCAATTGAAGATATATATATATATATATATATATATATATATATATATACACCGTATATGTACAATATTAAATCTTCAAGTCACCCCCTTTCTCTAGATCAGATCTAAAAAATAAATAAAGTAAAACACACATTAAGTATCCCTGCATCTGAAAATGCCAGATCTATAAACTATACGCTGTAGCTGGAAAAAAAAAAATCAAAAGAGCCAAACTCCAGTTTTTTTTTGTTTCTCCTCTCATAAAAATGTGAATAAAAAGCAATCTAAAGTACATCTGGCCCACAAAAAAATTACACCTTACGCAACCCCATAGATGGAATTATAAAAAAGTTATGGGTGTCAGAATATGTCAGAATTTTTTTTTTTCAAAGTTTTGTATTTTTTTTTAAGCTTCTAAAACTATATAAATTTGTCATCACCATAATCATGCCAACCCCCAGAATACAGTTAACATGTCATTTTGGCTACGCAGTGAACACTGAAAAAACAAAGCCTGTAAAAAGGTCGCAAAAATCGCAGTTTTTCTCTAACTCTACCCCATTCTGAATATTTTCCATCTTACCAGTGCCTCATAAAGAATATCAAATGGTACCATTACGGAGTACAATTTGTCCTGCAAAATTAAGCCCTATGTGAACTGAAAGATAAATAAATTGTGTCTTTTGAAAGTAAAAAATGAAAATCAAAAAATGGCTACGGCGGGAAGGGTTTAATAATTCAGACTAATGTACACTGTTACTTTGCTAGCTTAATTTGCTCTCTATGATAAGGAGATTAGCCATTTCCAGGCTGGAATCCATGGAACTCTAAGCTTCTCACATTTGTAACCTTCAATTTCTACAGTACTTGTTAAATTGATGTTTAACCAGACACTATATAACAGAGATTGGAAACCATTTGGTACATATATTCCCTTACCTTCTTCTGTTGTTGGCTTGAATAAATTATGCTTCGCAAGACAAGCATCAAAAACAAATTAACTATACTGTGGAATGAATGAGAAGAAGAAAAATTTCTCCACAAAAATGTAAATTAGTCCAGAACTGGAAGCCATCTTCCAAAAATGCTTTTTGCTGAATATATGGGATACAAGGGAATATCTAAAGGATATAAGGAAATAGCAATTGCAACCTACTATTGATGCCAAAGGGGACCTTGAAGCCTCTCTGATTGGGGAGGGGGAGATGAAAAAAATAAATAAAAAAAATATACTCACTTGTCCCCGGTGCTCTGGTGTTCTCCCAGCACGGTCCGGTCCTGCTGCTCTGGTATATTCTCAAAGTGAAACTGCTCGGCGGCTGTGATGTCCTGGATCCCTTTCACTTAAGCCGCTGATTGGCTTCAGCGGTAATGTGCGGTGGTGACTTCCGCCATAAGACTGGAAGGACCGGAATGCGCTGGGAGTCTTCGGAGCACCGTGGAAAGATATTTTTTTATTTTTTTTTCACCACCCCTGGATAAATTCAATTTATTTTTTTTTTTTGCCTGGACAACCCCTTAAGGATGCAGGGTAGTTTGTATGTTAATGCTCGGTGACTTTTTTTTTTTCATATTTTCCTTCTCCGCCTTCCAAAATGCATTATTTTTTTATTTTTCTTTCAACATAGCTATGTTAGGGCTTATTCTTTGCGTGACGAGTTGTACTTTCATTTGGAACAATATTGGGGTATATATATATATATAATGTTTTGATTATCTTTTATGAACATTTTTTTGGAGTCTGTGTGAAAAAACGTGAAACAGACTCAAAAATGAATAAATATCTACGTGTAATTATTCAACCAGTAAACTCAAATGTATAAATTACATGTATAAATATAACTTTTAATAATAATCTTGTTAAAACCATACAGTGAATGGTATAAAAATGCATCCACTATACTGTGGTAATAAAGTTACTCAACATTATGAGAATAAAAATGCCGATAGGGAGGGTGGTATTTTTGTTCACAGTAGGGACTAAGTTAGAGCATCATCACTGTAGTCTTTATTCATATGATGCATTGCAACATAATATGTGCGTATATGTATGCGAATCCCAGTGTATCTATGCATATAACAGATCCCTTTATAGATGTATAAACACAACCCTATTCTAGGCTGAATATATGTCACAGTTACAAAGGCAATTAGCTGGACTTATACACTGACATAACTAATCAGTGTTAACCAGAGCATCAGCGTTCCACTCTAGATCATTTATAGAAAATCCGTATCCAGGGCTAACACTCAACAACAGATCAATACAAGTCAGCCCCTAGCCAGTCTATGCCTTAAACTATTATATTCTGGTCTGGCTAAACCTAAAGTGGCACACTCACAGCCACAGAGGACTAGCCCCAACTTCTCCAATTCTCCAGTCCTAAACTAAGATCCTGACGCGTTTCTACTGAAATATAGCAACAGAGGAACAAATTAGTGTGACAGATAGCGTCCCTATCATGGCATTGATGTCAGCCATTGATGTCCATGTGAAAAAACCCACAATTCTATCAGAATTGTACTTGCATTTTGTTTTTACAGTGTTCACTCTGCATTAAAAAAGAGATGGCAACTTTTTCCGGCAGGTCATTACGATTAAGGCAATAATTTATACTGGTTTTATTATGTTTTATTTAGTTTTTTTCATCTTTTATTAATAAAACGTCACTTTTTGAAAATGAACGATTTTCCTGGGGTCACTGTATTCTGATGCCTGATAAATTTTTTGGATGTTTATTTGATGGAGATAAGGACTCTTTATTTGCTGGGCAAGTTGCACTTTTTATTGGTACCAGTATTTGGCATATATGACTTTTTGATTATGTTTTATTGCTATTAGAGATGAGCGAATCGAAGCTGCAGAAGTGGAATTCAATCCGGATTTCAGGAAATCTTCGATTCACCACAATTCCGGATTTCCTCAAGATTCGATGCATCGAATCACAATTTTTATAAAGTGGCCTCTGCACATGTTAGGACAAGGGGGAAGGGACTCTGGGAGTGCGGGATCACCCACAATGCCAAGCATGCAGCTAATCAGCAGCCAGACACACCTGTGATGTCACAGCCCTATAAAAACCCTCGGCCATTTTAGGTACAGTCATTCCACATCGCTCTTACTGTAGGGACAGACGTCGGCATGAGCTAGGGAAAGAATTAGGAAACATATAGAAGTTCAGGAAAAGAGACTGAGTCTTAGAACTGTAGGGAAAGCATAGGGAGGAATTGAGAGAAATATTTGGGGTGCTTGCAGGGTCATTTACAGCAAGTATTTGCAGCATAATTCACATTGCAGCACTCACTGCCATTATACTGCTGCTCATTACTCATATTCAAGGTGGAACACAAGCCTTTTGCAGAGCAGTACAGCAAAAAACAGTGAATTATCAAACACTAATATCTGCACGTATCTGTAAAAAAAAGCCTTTTAAAAGGTGTTTACTGTAAAGGGCTTATTCACTGTTCTTGCAAAGCATAACATTATTCAGTACTATTGTTCCAAAGAAAACTGAATTATCATCCAATAATATCTGCATGTATCTGTAAAAAAAGTCTTTTCAAAGGCGTTTATTATAAGGGGCTTATTCACTGTTCTTGCAAAGCATAACATTATTCAGTACTATTGTGCCAAAGAAAACTGAATTATCATCCAATAATATCTGCACGTTTCTGTAAAAAAAAGTCTTTTTAAGGTTAAGGCCCCACATTGCGGAAACACAGCTTTTTTTGTTGCAGATTTTGTTGCGGTATTTTGTGCCAAAGCCAGGAGGGCACGCAAAAGGAATGGAAAATATATAGGAAGTTCTTATGTTTCTCCCTTCTGTTCAATCCACTACTGGCTTTGGCTCAAAAAAACACAACAAAATCTTCAACAAAAAAAGCTGCGTTTCCATAACATGGGGCCTCAGCCTAAAGGCGTTTATTATAAGGGGCTTATTCACTGTTCTTGCAAAGCATAACATTATTCAGTACTACTGTGCCAAAGAAAACTGAATTATCATCCAATAATATCTACACGTATCTGTAAAAAAAAAAGCCTTTTTAAAGGCGTTTATTATAAGGGGCTTATTCACTGTTCTTCCAAGGCATAACATTAGTCAGTACTATTGTGCCAAAGAAAACTTAATTATCATCCAATAATATCTGCACTTATCTGTAGTAAACTCCGTTAACGTGGGGAAAGACATAATGACCATATTCACCATTTTGTTACAAATATAAAGTTGCAGGCCATTTTTAAAAACAGTATTGTCAATAATAATTCAATAATTCTTAGCGGTTATCACTTATTTAAAGGTGTTTATTAGTGTCAAAACCCATAAAAAGGACCATATTCGCCATTTTGTTACCAGTATAAAGTTGCAGGCCATTTTTAAAACAGTATTGTCAATAATAATTCAAGAACTCAATAATTCTTAGCGGTTATCATCACTTATTTAAAGGTGTTTATTAGTGTGTAAACCCATAAGGAGGACCATATTCGCCATTTTATTACCAGTATAAAGTTGCTTCAAAGTAGAAAATAACAGGCCTTTTTGCCCTTTGCAATTAAGTTTTTTCATCGAACAGTATGTCAGACAGAGAAGCGAGAGGCCATGCACAGAGGAGGGCCCCAGGCCTAAATGTTTAAGGCGCAGGCACAGGTTGCAGCAGAGTTAGGGGGCATGGCAGCAGGGGTCAGTTACAGAGGCCTGAGCTCCCAGTGTCAAGTAGTGGTCGTGTCTTGATCAGCAACCCAACGGTTGTAGACTGGTTGACTCAATCATCCAATTCATCCCAAGTCACATCAGACACCTCCAGCCAAGAGTTGGTGGGTTCGTCAGAAAGAACCCTTAGTTGGCATGGCCTGACAGCAGGCCTTGTGCCCTCACCTGTCCTCAGTCTGCCTCTGTCCTTTTCTGTTCCCTCAGCTAGAGAAGTACTCTATGCTGTGGGCTCAGATCCAATGTACAGTGAGGAGGAGGTATAAGAGGACAGTCAGCAGCTACTGCTCAGCCAAGATATGGAGGAGACATCAGCCGCTTCCTGTGGTAGGCGGGCAAGTAGTGATGAGGAGAGTGGCGTGGGAGCTGGTGTTGAGGAGGACATCAGTGACCTGCAGACAGTAGTGGATGATGATGTAGCCAATCGTAATTGGGAGCCGGGTGATGAAGGAGCCTCATCGTCTTCAGGAGAAGAGGGTTGCGCATGAGGCAGTGGGGGAGTCAGCAGGGTGGCAGCAGTGTGAGGTCGGGAGCTAAACGTGCCCTGGGTAGACCACCCGCTTCGCAGCAGCCTACTTGCCCGGAAAGCAGTGGTGCAGGGTTTCACGGAGGCAGTGGCGGTAGCAGTCAGTTATTTAGGAGTGTTGGGGGTAAAATCACCTACTCGGAGGTGTGGGAGTTTTTTGTAAAGCCGCCGGGGTAGGTGAACATGGCCATATGTTCAATCTGTGGGCAGAATGTGAAGCGTGGCCAGGGTGCCAATGTTGGCACCATAGCCTTGCGCCAACATATGCAGCGTCACCATAAAGTGGCCTGGGAGAGCCGTGGCTCCAATGTGGTGGTCCAGCCTGCCACAGCAACTGCTGCAGCACCCAGTGGCACGCACCCCATTTCAGGCAGTCAAGGCTTCACCACCTCAGCTGAAGGAAGCTGTGTGTCCTTCCCATCACCTTCTGGTTGTGATGCTCCTGCTCCTCCTCCTAGTCAGTTATTGCATCAACCATCGATCACAGAATCTATATCTAAGAGACAACAGTATGTGTGCACTCATCCAACAGTGCAGAAGCTGAACGTGCTCCTGTCGAAGTTGCTGGTGCTGCAGTCATTCCCTTTCCACTTGGTGGGCTCTGCACCTTTCAGAGAACTGATGGCTTGCGCAGAACTGAGGTGGAGAGTCCCAAGCCATCATTTCTTTGCCGAGAAGGCAGTACTAGCCCTCCACAAATATGTAGAAGAGAAGGTGGGCCAGTCCTTGAGCCTGTCGGTGTCTGCCAAAGTGCATGGCAGCGCCGACTTGTGGATCTGTAACTACGGTCAAGGACAGTATATGTCATTTATGGCCCACTGGGTTAATGTGGTGCCTGTTCAGACACACCAGAAACTTGGACAGGTGACGCAGCTTCTGCCTCCACGTTCTCACGCTGTTGATCCAGCAACAATGTCCGCCTCATCCTCCACTGTCTCCTCAGCCTCCACCACAGGGACAATTCCCAGTGCTCCTCCAGCATACCACATGTGCAGGGCACAGCGGTGTCACGCTGTTCTACACCTCGTTTGCCTGGGCGAACGAAGTCACACAGGGGAAGAACTGCTCCGTGTCCTCAATCAAGAAATAAAATCCTGTCTTTCTCCAAGAGAACTTAAAATCGGAACAATGGTGACCAACAACGGGAAGAACATGGTGTCGGCGCCCTGCATGGCGCACGTGTTCAATCTGGTTGTCAAGCATTTCCTTAAGTGTTCCACCCATCTGCAAGACATCCTAAAAATGTCAAGGAAACTTTGCATGCACTTCAGCCACTCGTACACTGCCAAGCACACCCTCCTTGGAGCTGCAGTAGCAGAACAGACTCCCACAACATAGGCTGATATGCGATGTTTCCACCCGTTGGAATTCAACCCTCCATATTTTGGATCGACTATATGAACAGAGAAAAGCCATAAACGATTTCTTGATGATCCAAGCGGACAGAGGTACTCTCCTGTGTAACTTTAATGTTAGCCAGTGGCAGCTCATGCGTGACACCTGCCATTTGCTAGTTCCCTTTGAGGAGGCCACTTTGTTAGTCAGTCGCCAGGACTACACAATGAACAACGTCATTCCACTGATTCACATCCTGGAAAAGATGCTTTCCAATCTGGCTAGTCGGGGGCCTGGAGATGTGGCGTCTACATCTCAAGGCCACATGAGCCCTGTGGGGGCTGAACTGGAGGATGAGGAGGACATTGGAGCACAAACAATGTGTAGCCAAGTGGTTGGAGAGGAGGAACAGGAGCAACCAGAAGAGCCAGAGGGAGATGAGGAGGATGAGGCAGATGACCCAGACACACACCGTGGCAGTATGCAGTGGAGATGAATGCAGGGAGTCCCTCAGAGTCACTTGCGCAAATGGCTCGTTGCATGCTGACTTCCTTGCACAGTGACAGCCAAATTGTCACCAGTCAGCAGAGGGATGACTGCTGGCTCTCCACCATGTTAGACCCTCGCTATCGGGGAAAAATGGGGGCCTTTTTTACACCCACTGAGAGTGAGGACAAACTGAACTACTATAGAGACATGCTATGTAGCAAGTTGGCCACTGCCTATCTGGCCATCGTCCATCCTCTCGCAAGTCCGACTGGGGTTGCCCTAAGCGCTCAACTTGCACTAGCATGGCAGCTGTGGGCGGGGGTGGGGTGGCAAGAGCAGTATCGGCTCCATCAGCACCAGCCTGAGCCTAGAGTCTCTGATGAGCAGCTTTCTTCAGCCGCATAGTGAAGAAGCTGCCCATCAGCAGCTAGACACAGAGCAGAAGTTGAACCAGCAGGTGGTGGCATACTTAAAGTGCACCCTGCCACCCGTCATTGAAGATCTGCTGGACTACTGGGCAGCCAAACTGGATTTGTGGCCGCAACTGGCCGAGTTTGCCCTGGAAAAGCTGTCCTGCCAGCCAGTAGTGTGGCATCAGAGCGGGTGTTTAGTGCGGCGGGGACCATAGCTACCCCAAGGAGAACTCACCTGTCCACCCAAAATTTGGAGAGACTGACCTTTGTGAAGATGAATCAGGTGTGGATCAGCCAGGATTTCCACCCACCAATGCCTGATGCAGCAGATTAAATGATGCTGCCTCACCACACTCTGCCACTGGGTCACTATACCTCCTTATACCGCTGCTACTGGGTCACTGTATGGCTTCCTCATACCGCTGCCACTGGGTCACTGTATGGCATCCTCATACCACTGCCACTTGGTCACTTTATGCCCTCCTCATGTTGCTTACATTGGGTCACTGTATGGCCTCATGTTGCTGCCACTTGGTCACTGTATGGCCTCCTCATACCGCTGCCACTGGGTCACTGTATGGCCTTCTCATGTTGCTGCCACTGGGTCATTGTATGGCCTACTCATGACGCTGCAACTGTGTCACTGTGTGGCCTCCTCATGTTGCTGCCACTTGGTCACTGTATGGCCTCCTCATACCGCCGCCACTGGATCACTGTATGGCCTCCTCATGTTGCTGCCACTGGGTAACTGTATGCCCTCCTCATGTTGCTGCCACTGGGTCACTGTATGCCCTCCTTATGCCGCTGCCACCGGGTCACTGTATGCCCGCCTCAAGCCATTTCCATTCGGTCACTGTATGCCCTCCTCAAGCCATTTCCACTCGGTCACTGAATGCCCTCCTCATACTGCTGCCAACTACACATTGTCACCTTGTCACCAGCAACTTGGCCAGGTGGTGCCGCTTCCACCTTCACATTCTCACGCCATTGGTCCAGCAACAATGTTCACCTCATCCTCCACTGTTTAATCAGCCTCCACTGCAGGGACAATTCACAGTGTTCCTCCAGCATACCGCATGTGCAGGGCACAGCGTTGTCACACAGTTCTACATCTCGTTTGTCTGGGCGAACAAAGTCACACAGGGGAGGAGCTGGGTCACTGTATGTCCTCCTAATGCCGCAGCCACTGGGTCACTGTATGGCCTCCTCATGCTGCAGCCACTGGGTCACTGTATGGCCTCCTCATGTTGCTGCCACTGGGTCACTGTATGGCCTCCTCATGCTGCTGCCACTTGGTCACTGTATGGCCTCCTCATGCCGTTTCCACTCAATCACTGCATGCCCTCCTCATACCGCAGCCACTGAGTCACTGTATGCCCTCCTCAAGCCGTTTCCACTGGGTCACTGTTTGCCCTCCTCATGCCGCTGCCACTGGGTCACTGTATGGCCGCCTCATGCCGCTGCCACTGGGTCACTGTATGCCCTCCTCAAGCCGTTTCCACTTGGTCATTGTATGCCCTACTCATGCCGCTGCCACCGGGTCACTGTATGGCCTCCTCATGCTGCTGCCAACTTCACATTGTCACCTTACCACCAGCTACTTGGCTAGGTGGCGCTGCTTTCGTCTCCATGTTCTCACGCTGTTGGTCCTGCAACAATGTCCACCTCATCCTCCACTGTTTCCATGTGCAGGGCACAGCAGTGTCACACTGTTCTACAACTCGTTTCCCTGGGCGAACAAAGGTCATACAGGGGAGGAACTGGGTCACTGTATGTCCTCCTCATGCTGCTGCCACTGGGTCGCTATATGCCCTCCTCATGCAGCTTCCACTGTGTCACTCTCCGTCCTCCTCATGTCGCAGCCACTGGGTCACTGTATGCCCTCCTCATGCCACTGGGTCACTGTATGGCCTCCTCATGCCGTTTCCACTGGGTCACTGTATGCCCTCCTCATGCCGAAGCCACCGGGTCACTGTATGGCCTCATCATGCCGTTGCCACTGGGTCACTGTATGTCCTCCTCATGCTGCTGCCACTGGGTCACTATATGCCCTCCTCATGCAGCTTCCACTGTGTCACTCTCCGTCCTCCTCATGTCGCAGCCACTGGGTCACTGTATGCCCTCCTCATGCCACTGGGTCACTGTATGGCCTCCTCATGCCGTTTCCACTGGGTCACTGTATGCCCTCCTCATGCCGCAGCCACCGGGTCACTGTATGGCCTCATCATGCCGTTGCCACTGGGTCACTCTATGACCTCCTCATGCCGCAGCCACTGGGTCACTGTATGGCTTCCTCATGCCACTGCGAATGGGTCACTGTATGGCCTCCTCATGTTGCTGCCACTTGGTCACTGTATGGCCTCCTCATGCCACTGCCACTGGGTCACTGTATGGCGTCCTCATGTTGCTGCCACTGGGTCACTGTATGGCGTCCTCATGTTGCTGCCACTGGGTCACTGTATGCCCTCCTCATGTTGCTGCCACTAGGTCACTGTATGCCCTCCTTATGCCGCTGCCACCGGGTCACTGTATGTCTTCCTCAAGTCGTTTCCACTCAGTCACTGTATGCCCTCCTCATGCCACTGCCACCGGGTCACTGTATGGCCTCATGCTGCAGCCATTGGGTCACTGTATGCCCTCCTCATGCTACTGGGTCACTGTATGGCCTCCTCATGCCGTTTCCACCGGGTCACTGTATGGCCTCCTCATGCTGCAGCCACTGGGTCACTGTATGCCCTCCTCATGCCGTTTCCACTGGGTCACTGTATGCCCTCCTCATGCCACTGCCACCGGGTCACTGTATGGCCTCCTCATGCTGCAGCCACTGGGTCACTGTATGCCCTCCTCATGCCACTAGGTCACTGTATGGCCTCCTCATGCCGTTTCCACTGGGTCACTGTATGCCTTCCTCATGCCGCAGCCACTGGGTCACTGTATGGCCTCCTCATGCCGCTGCCACCAGGTCACTGTATGGCCGCCTCATGCCGCTGCCACTGGGTCACTGTATGGCCTCCTCGAGCCATTTCCACTTGGTCACTATATGCCCTCCTCATGCCGCTGCCACTGGGTCATTGTATGGCCTCCTCATGCCGCAGCCACTGGGTCACTGTATGCCCTCCTCATGCTGCTGCCAACTTCTCATTGTCACCTTGTCACCAGCAACTTGGCCAGGTGGTGCTGCTTCCGTCTCCATGTTCTCACGCAGTTGGTCCTGCAACAATGTCCACCTCATCCTCCACTGTTTCCTCAGCCTCCATGGCAGGGACAAATCACAGCATACCACATGTGCAGGGCACAGTCGTGTCACACTGTTCTACACCTCGTTTGTCTGGGCGGACAAAGTCACACAGGGGAGCAACTGGGTCACTGTATGTCCTCTTCATGCTGCTATCACTAGTTCACTGAATGCCCTCCTCATGCCGCAACCACTGGGTCACTGTATGTCCTCCCCATGCCGCAGCCACTGGGTCACTATATGCCCTCCTCATGCAGCTTCCACTGCGTCACTCTGCATCCTACTCATGCTGCTGCCACTGGGTCACTGTATGCCCTCCTCATACTGCTGCCACCAGGTCACTCTATGGCCTCCTCATGCCACTGCCACTGGGTCACTGTATGCCCTCCTCATGACGCAGCCACTGGGTCACTGAATGCCCTCCTCATCCCGCAACCACTGGGTCAAGGTACGCCCTCCTCATCCTGCAACCACTGGGTCACTGTATGCCCTCCTCATGCCACAGCCACTGGTTCACTGTATGCCCTCCTCATGCTGCTGCCACTGGGTCACTGAATGCCCTCCTCATGCTGCAACCACTGGGTCACTGTATGCCCTCCTAAGACTGATACTACCTCCACTTCTGCCACTGGGTCACTGTAAGCCCTCCTCATGCCGCTGCCACTGGGCCACTGAATGCCCTCCTCATGCCGCAACCACTGGGTCACAATATGCCCTCCTCATGTTGCTGCCACCGGATTACTGTATGGTCTCCTCATGCTGCTGCTACTGGGTCACTGTATGCCCTCCTCATGTCGCAGCCACTGCTGGGTCACTGTATGTCCTCCTAATGCTGCTGCCACTGGGTCACTGTATGGCCTCCTCATGCTGCAGCCACTGGGTCACTGTATGCCCTCCTCATGCCATTTCCACTGGGTCACTGTATGGCCTCCTCATGCTGCTGCTACCTCAACATTATGTCGCCTGGCCACTCTGTGGTTTCCTGATGCTGCTGCCAACTCCACATTATGTCGCATTGCTACTCTGTAGACATACATGTGGAATCGAAAGACGATGATGTAAAAGGAGTGCGCTCTTTCACTCTACAATAGGATGTTGGGCCTCCACACGGTTCTTTCTACCTGGCACTAACATGGACCTCTAAGGCTGGGTTCACACTTGAGTTAGTTGGTCAGTTTTGGCCTCGTAACTGCCAAATAAGTGAAATGTGCAGTGGTTCTAAGAGCGACGCCTGTCATGTACATGTCATACTGATTCACAGTATTGTTTGACTACCACAGTAGGCTCCCTATGTGTGTTACTGCAAGGCACAGTTTTCTACACCACTATACAGGCTCTTTGAAGCTAGGAAATAGTTTTTTTTTTAGTGATATTCGCCGCAAATTAATTCAGATTGAAGCAAATTTTTTTGGAACTTCGAATCAAACTACAGAATCGAACTTTTGAGAAATTCAATCATCTCTAATTGCTATTTTTGGGGAAAGCAATGTGACCAAAATAAGTTATGCGGTATATTTTAAGTATACTATAGATATGCGGTATACTAAAGATATGGTCTTCCTTCAGTTAGCTCCACTTATGGTGACTTTTCATGCCTTCTCCTCTGCCAGCAGTGATATGGCTGATGCCTCCTAGCGGGCTGGCTGCTGGTTACATATTCCCCTCAGGTTAAGATTTACTGTCTCAGAGACCTCCCAGCTGATGACAAAAACATCATACCTTTCAGGCTGCTACTCAAAGTTTGTGCGCTGTGAGGGTATCTAGAATTGTGGTTCACTGACAGGTCCTTTTGTTTTAACCCTCCTGAGGATCTTCCTACAAAGTTCCAGTAGCATTTGCTCCTTCCAACAGGGGTGGAGTAGAGAGCACAAACTAGTAGTCTTCAAAGATCCTAGCCGATGGCAGGGGTGCTAACGATGGGGACAAGTCTTCTGAGCATGTCAAGAAAGTGGAAGGGTTCAACAAGCTACAATGCAAAACCTGGATGACCCCTGAACTCTCTTCCAGTCACACATTATATGCTGGTCCCTGCTGGTTAGGTTGTTGCACCACCACTTACAGGACAGGCTCTTATCTCCACCACAGCTTTCCATCTACTTAGATTTAATCACCAGTACCTGATTCTCAAAATGGAACAGCTGCTCCCTCAACTTAAGGTTGACTGACAGAGACTGGAGACTCAACTGCGGAGCCATGAGGACATACATCTCTTGTACTCACAGTCAATGCTCTCCTATCCAGATCTGTGGCATCTACGCCTTCCGTAGCTTATACAAGTGTGTCATCATGTCTAATGGGCATCTCCAATTGTGCCCAAACAGCATAAATGCTGTAGATGTATGCACTATGTTTTATATACACCCACATCAATAGACTGGGGATTTAGTGTCCCAAATCGCCCAGTAATAAATCCATCTGTGCTCACAATAAAAATAAAAAAGCTTTATACTCAACCTACCTCTGAAATCCTCCTGCAGTTGTTCACTGAAGCCAGAAGAGTACACCTCGGCTTAAGTGTGCATGCCCCATACTTCCAGCACTTGCGCAGTGAAGCCAGGGTGTTTGTCCTTGACTTCATTGAAAAACTGTGCAGAAATTCATCGGGCTCATCTCTAGGTAAGTATAAAGGTTTATTTTTTTAATTGCAGACATGGAGGTATTGAAACAGGGCGAGTTGGGACACTAATCTATAAGGACCTATGGGTGGTTTAGTGTCCAAAATTGACCTGACAGGTTCCCTTTAAATTAAAGCTTTCTTCCAACACTGGACAGGCCAGGGTGGTGACCTGAGAGCCGGTGACAACCAGCAAAGAGAGCTTTACCCTACTAATATTGGCCTGTATTACTGAACTTTCTCTCACCAATCATCCTTCCATTGTTTTTACATTAGGGCGTTTGGCAACATTTCCTGCGATTCGCCCCTGAACTACAGCCCATCCTAATTTAAATATTTTTTTCACGGGGGCACCCCACCAGTGGAGGTACCCCCTAGAAATACGCACCTCCTGCAAAAATGTCCACATTCGAGGTGTATACAACATACTTTGTTCCACCCACGGGCCTTTATCTTCTGACCTTGTAACCCCTCAGTTTCTTCAGTGCTTTCTCCAGGGAGGTTAGCCTTGCCTTCATGGTATCTGCCCATGGGGGCACAGTTTCAGGCTCTGCTGGTTTCTGGCAGAAGCACTAGCGGTATCATGTTCACACTTTTACTGGATTGTTATCTGCACCCATCCTGCCAACTATACCAAGATGTAATGTGCAGGAACTGATGGGCATAGATGTGGAAAACGTGAGATAGGCAAACTTAGTTTTGTTTCGCAGTGGAATTCTTTGGTCTGAACAGGAAGTGCTATTATACTCTGAGTTCTGAAGAGACCTATTATTAATAAGGTGATACAAAGTTGGCACTCGGAAGCTGCTAAAACAGCTGATCTCTGTGGGACTTGGGTGTCAAACCCTGACAGATCACATACTGATGACCTGTTCTGTGGATAAGTTATCATATAAAAAAATCAGTTTGGGGCTGGAAAAACCCTTTAATTGATCTGATGTTTATTAGGATAAAAGTATTGTGTAGTGCACTACTATTATCTTTGCATCACTATGTAGTGTAATGGAAGTAGTCAGTGTGGAGTTAGTGTACTATCTGGTCCTTGCATAGAGGTATCATTAATATTAGTGGTCTTTATATGATATGTTTTGTTTGGTAATTGTCTGTATAGTGGTAATAATTCTCCCCAGAATAGAGATACACACATAGCGGTACACACATAGCGGTTTCACAACTATATACCTCTCCCCTCGTTCTTCATCGGCCATTCCCCTCTGCCAATCCCTTCGCTGGCTACCCATTGCCCAGCGAATAGAGTTCAAACTACTAACGCTGACATACAAAGCCATCCACAACCTGTCCCCTCCATATATCTCCAACCTAAACTCCTGCTACCTGCCCATACGTAACCTCCATTCCTCCAAAGACCTCCTACTCCGCTCTGCATGCAGCAAAACACAGACACAATGGAGAGGATAAGTGGTCTGTGAAAAGAAGTTTCTACTTCAGTTATAATGAATAGTTTTGGAAGATAGTCCAGCTTTTTCAGCAGCCAGACCAGGCACATGCTTATAGTGTGTTCCCAATTTTTCTTGAAATTTTGAAACTTGCCACTCTGCCAACAAAATGTTAAAGGGAGTCTATCATTGGATCTATGCATTTTTCAACAAGCACATGTTGGAATAGCCTTTAGAAAGGCTATTCTAGTCCTACCTTCCTTCTTCTGTTCCTGTCAGCCGTTTTTGAATAAAATACTTTTTACTGATATGCAAATTCTGCTCATGGAGCACAGGGGGCATTACCCCCATGCTCCGAGCACAGCATCATTATCGCCTGCATTCCACTATCTCCTTGTCTCAGGTACACCCCTTCTTTGAAAATGAATACTTCTCTTCATCCTCTTCGCTGTGCTTTCTTCATGATCGAGTGTACTGCTCAGGTGCAGAGCACCTGCTTTTATTCAAAAACAGCTGAAAGGAACAGAAGAAGGAAGGTAGGACTAGAATAGCCTTTCTAAAGGCTATTCCAACATGTCCTTATTGAAAAATGCATAGATCCAGTGATAGATAGATATTTTGTCCAATACAGGGATAACCGGCAGCATAATCCAGGTTCTTTTCAGCTTCCCAGGTGTTGTTCTTAGGGACATAAAATCCTGTTCATGTCACAAGATATTGTGGCCTTTTCAGCTGGCAGGCCAGGCACACTGATAGCGTGCCCCAAAATTTTTCTGGAAATTTTGTAGGTTGTCACATGTGCTCCCATCCCATACAGGCTTGACCGGCTGGAAAGTCCAGTTCTTTTCTGCCTCCCAATTGTTTTCAGGCTCAGAATCTTTCCCATTTTAGAAGATATTCTAGATTTTTCAGCTGGCAGGCCAGGTACACTGACAAATTTTTATTCAAATTCTACAGTGCCACTGCCACTCTGTTAGCATAATTAAAGGGGTTTTCTGGGCAAAAAAAAATATTTAAAAAAATGTCTGTTCGTGCTATCAATGGGTTAATAAGTGCACTCAAATACCTTTAGCAGTGTTTTGAGTGATTTCTGGCTTTCTATGGGAGCTCCTGATATCCTCTGCATTTATTTACATGGGTAGCTTCCTGTTGTCTTAGCCTACAACTACCATGATGCATTGCAGTTCACTCAGATCCCCCCTCTCACTTCCTCCCTCATAACCCCCCCGTTACCCTAGCTAGCCCGCGTACTACTAGCCCTACGTACCTAACTAACTAACTCAGTCCCCCAACCCCCTCCCCACCCCATCATACTTACTTTTCTCTTCATCCTGGAGATGACTTTCATCTGTGCCACTGTCCCCTCTTCTGCTCACACCTGGGAGCTGGCACCTGCACAATAGAACGCCAGCAGAAGCGAAGAGACGCAGTGGGCCTACCACACAATAGAACGCTGCTTCCCTTTGCTTCTGCCGGTGTTCTATTGCGCAGGCGCCAGCTCCGGATCCCTTGTGAAGGAAGCGACGTCCAAGAAGAAGAGGACGTGAGCATTGGTGAGTATGAAGGGGACGGGGGAAGGGGGGAAAGGAGTACTGGTGACCTCCCGTCTCTGGAAATAGTGAAACGGAACGTCTCCAGGAAATCAGAAAATGTGCCTGGGGTGGTCACATGAGTGTTAAAGTTTTAGTTTATGCTGGACAGCCCCTTTAAAATAAAATAAAATAAAACAAACAACACCACCATTGATACTTTCAATACCAATATAATGTTAGTGCAGCTCTCTGCTCTCATAAAGGGATAATTCTTGGTGTTTTTTTTTTTTTTTTTTTTTAAAGCCAATTCTTCATCACTTTTCAACTAGGCTTACACCCACTTTTTTTTTCTCCTAAATAACAGTTATTAGAATGGGCTAATTATTTTTACAAAACCATTGCTTTGTGCAATATTTGCAACCATGTGAGTCTAAAAAAAAACCACAGGCAAGCACCTTTCCCCAATAAAATGGTAAATTTTGGAGTATTTTAAATGTTAAAATGTGTAAAAACAAGTGGCATTGACATAAATTCAGCTGAGTTTGCCTTAGAGAGCTAGAAACTGGGTAGATAGGATCCTAGGAGCCCTGACAGTATTTTAAGCCAATTTAAGTTGTGGTTTGTACCAAACTTGTTCGACCAAAAACAAATCTTGGACCCAAGCCATCCAAATGCGAAACATAACAGATCTTGACTTATTTGCCCATTTCTAGTATCAGTCTTCATATCTGGTATGCTACAAGTTTTTTTGCTGCTAGTAGCCCTATTACAACTGCAGCACATTTTGTATTTCTCTCTGAGGCGTGGGGCATGTACAATACAGAGCAGCCTGTCCCCATTATTACTACTACTGTCTTCTTTACATAGAATTCTGGCAGAAATAACTGTAAAATAGCATAGAATAAGTAGCTGAAAAGGTCCAAGTGACTGTAATATGTGAGATCAGCGGACACTGAACTACAAATCTGGGTTTGGAGTTATAAAGATCTCTGACAAATAGAGATCTGAGCACAATTAGGAAAGCTACTTACTTTCTATGACTAATATCCCCTCAGCAATAACACAAAAAGCTAGTCAGAAGTACAGTTAGGTCCATATATATTTGGACACTAACACAAATTTTGTTTTTTTTACTTGTTTAGTGAAACATATTCAAGTTATAGTTATATAATGGACATGGACATAAAGTCCAGACTTTCAGCTTTCATTTGAGGGTATCCACATTAAAATCAGATGAAGGACTTAAGAGTTTCAGCTCCTTAACATGTGCCAACCTGTTTTTAAAGGGACCAAAAGTAATTGGACAATTGACTCAAAGGCTGTTTCATGAGCAGGTGTGGGCAATTCCTTCCTTATGTCATTCTCAATTAAGAAGATAAAAGGCCTGGATTCGAATTGAGGTGTGGTGCTTGCATTTGGAAGATTTTGCTGTGAAGAAAACATGCGGTCAAAGGAGCGCTTCATGCAGATGAAACAAGCCATGCTTAAGCTGCAAAAACAGAAAAAAACCATCCAAGAAATTGCTAAAATATTAGGAGTAGTAAAATCTGCAATTTGGTACATCCTGAGAAAGAAAGAAAGCACTGGTGAACATCAATGCAAAAAGACCTGGATGCCCACGGAAGACAACAGTGGTGGATGATCGCAGGATAATTTCCTTGGTGAAGAGAAACCCTTTCACAACAGCCAACCAAGTGAACAACACTCTCAAAGATGTAGGTGTTTCAATATCCAAATCTACCATAAAGAGAAGACTGCATGAAAGTAAATACGGAGAGTTCACTGCATGGTGCAAACCACTCATAAGCCTCAAGAATAAAAAGGCTAGATTGGACTTTGCTTAAAAAAAAAAAAAAAAAAATCTAAAAAAGCCAGCACGGTTCTGGAAGAACATTCTTTGGACCAAATAAAGGGGTTGAATCCTCAGCTCACCATGTCCACATGCAGATGATTCCATAAAAAACGCCAAAGAATACAAAGGAACGTTCTCTGGACTTTCTCAGAGCATGATGTATTAGAAATGGAAAATAAAAATGTTTCCAGCATCCAAGAATTGTAATTATTTGAATAAAATCTAACTTTTAATTCATAATGGATTAAAAAAGTAATAACAGTTACATGGGAAAAAGATCCACAGAAAAGCCTGCGCGTTTCAGGGCGTATAGCCCCTTAGTCATGGCGACATTTTCTCATGTAACTGTTGTTACTTTTTTTATCCATTGTGAATTAAAAGTTATATTTTATTCAAATAATTACAATTCTTGGATGCTGGAACTGTTTTTATTTTCCATTTCTGAAACAAGATCAACCTCTACCAGAATGATGTAAAGAAAAAAGTATGGCGAAGGTGTGGTACAGCTCATGATCCAAAGCATACCATCATCTGTAAAACACCGTGGCTTTGCCCTGCATGGCTGCCAGTGACACTGGGTCACTAGTGTTTACTGATGATTTGACACAGGACAGAAGCAGCCGGATGAATTCTGAGGTATTCAGAGACATACTCAAGTCCAGCCAAATGTAGCCAAACTGATTGGTCGGCGTTTCAGAATACAGATGGACAATGACCCAAAACATAAAGCCAAAGCAACCCAGGAGTTTATTAAAGCAAAGAAGTGGAATATTCTTGAATGGCCAAGTCAGTCACCTGATCTCAACCCAATTGAGCAGCATTTCACTTGTTAAAGACTAAACTTTAGACAGAAAGGCCCACAAACAAACAGCAACTGAAAACCGTTGCAGTAAAGGCCTGGAAGAGCATTAAAAAGGAGGAAACACAGCATCATTGCCAACAAAGGGTTTTCAACCAAGAATTAGAAATTAACATTTAATTTACAATTATTTAATTTGTCCAATTACATTTGAGCCCCCGAAATGAAGGAATTGTGTGTAATAAATGCTTTAGTTCCTCACATTTTTATGCAACCATTTTGTTAAACCCACTGAATTAAAGCTGAAAGTCTGAACTTTAACTGCATCTGAATTGTTTTGTTCAAAATTCATTATGGTAATGTGCAGAACCAAACTTAGAAAAATGTTGTCTCTGTCCAAATATTTATGGACCTAAATGTATATAGCCTCTCCTTACACTCATTTCGAGCTAAGAGAAGCTGCAGACTCCTCTCTGTTCAGTGTACAAGTAGGAAGAACAGATCAGCAAAGCTGTATTTAAATATGTAGAGACCTTCCCCTTCCCTCTGCATTTCCTGTGTTCCTCCTTGAACTTGTTGATTTATAAAGGCAGTCCTTCTCTAGTAACAGTATATTAATGTCAAATTAGTAAGAAGGGAAACACCTAGTGACAGGAACTTTAGAGAGGTTTTTCAAGAACTAAACAACAGCATTTTTGTACTTAAACATTAACTTTTGTTCAAGAATGACATGCTCTATTAAATGAGACTAAGTTTTCTGAAAAGTTAGTAACCATTTAATGGTTCTCTTTTTTAGAAGAGAACTGAGGATACAGTGAAAAATCAATTAAATGTAATTGCAGTCTAATTACAACTCAAAGTATATTTTACAGTTTCTATAAGTGAGCACGCCTTCTGTGATTACACCATGTAACAATTTTAAAAAAAATATTTGTTCCCAGTTGTTAAGTGTGTTTTCCTGATTGTTTGTACCTTAAATGAATAGAAAAAAGTTATTCCCTGTAAACTTTGCTTTTGTGGTCAGCACAATGATATTTTGAAATTGATCTATTTTTAAGGATATTCGCAATATTTCAAGATACTTAAGAAGCTTCTGGAATTGTGAGAACTATCGAGAAGTTTCTAGAACTGCCCAGAATTATCTAGAACTTTCTGGGACTGTACAGAATTGTAGGTAGCTGTATAACTACAGTTATATAGGGCCACTATAGCCCTTCCTGAGAGACGGAGAGACAGGAACTAATTTATTGGGATTGCATAGTAAGTGGGCAATGGCCATCACAGACAAAGGGGAATTGACCTAGACAGACAGGTGTGAATTCAATATCTATTCAGATTCTGATAACGATAGTATTCACACTTCACCCCACACCCATTACAGGAGGAGCTTAGGAATGTAAATGTATATATTGTGTGTTACTCTGGTACCGGGTGATCAATCTTGCTCTGCTGAATCCTCAGTACACTCTTGAACTTTAATACTGCATGGAATAAAGACCATTTTTATCAAGTTTGGAGAGACATCCTTTTTCCTTACAGTTCACAGCAACTTAGTCAATTTAGATGGCATCAAGAGGTTGAATACATCCAGCAGATGCATTTTGCTACGTATGTGGCCAGTTTATAAAGACAAGAGCGAAAAAGTACTCTGTGGAAGCATCTTCTAAGATGTGTGAGGCCTACAAAGCATACTTCGGCATGCCTGTTGGTGACCAAGACAAACCATGGGCTCCTCATTTCACATGTGAGCACTGCAAGAAAACTCTTGAAGGTAAGTGGATAAATGCTACTCTCTTAAATAGCATATTAACTGTGTTAATATTGTAAATATAACTAGTCATTAGTGTGAAATAGGCCTAAATCAAATTCTCAATCCAAATATTATTTTGTTTGCTTATAGGTTGGTACAGGGGAGAGAAGAGAGCCATGCATTTTGCTATCCCAAGAATTTGGCGTGAACCGACTGATCACTCAACAAATTGCTACTTCTGCATGGTGGACCCTTCCAAACGTTGCACTGGCAAAAATGCACCGCCTGTAACGTATCCTGACATTCTGTCATCTATTGCCCCAGTACCACACTGCCCTGAACTTCAAAAGAAAGCAGCAGGTCAGACATTGAGGAAGATGTTGAAGATCACGATTTCTCTTCATATGCAGATGAGGAGTGGAAGCCATACTACCCTAACCAAAAAGACCTCAACGATCTGATCAGAGACCTTGGTCTCACCAAGTCCAACGCTGAGCTTCTGACATCAAGGCTCAAGCAATGGAACTTATTAGATGAAAGCGTCCAAGTCACAGATCAGAGGAAGCGTCACCAAGTTTTTTCCATCTTCTTCAGTCATCAAAATGGACTGTGCTTCTGCAACAATGTGGCCGGTCTATTCGAGGCTATAGGTATCACCTGTAACCCGAATGAGTGGCACCTCTTCATAGACAGCTCATGCAAGAGCCTCAAAGCCGTGCTGCTTCACAATGGGAACAAGTATCCGTCTCTTCCTGTAGCTCACTCGGTGCACCTGAAAGAGGAATACACCAGTGTCAAGATGTTGCTAGGTGCCTTGAAGTATGATGAGTACGGCTGGGAAGTTATCGGAGATTTCAAAATGGTATCATTCCTGATGGGCCTCCAAGGTGGTTTTACTAAGTATCCTTGCTTTATTTGCCTTTGGGACAGCCGGGATACTGAAGCGCACTACCACAGGCGGGACTGGCTTCAGCGGACAGAGTTCACTGTGGGGAAGAACAATGTAAAGTGGGAGCCACTGGTGGACCCACGCAAGGTGCTGATGCCACCACTACACATCAAGTTGGGACTCATAAAACAATTTGTCAGGGCTCTAGATAAGGACTTGAGAGCTTTCAATTACCTCCAAGATCTTTTACCTAAGCTGTCTGAAGCAAAGATCAAAGCTGGTGTCTTCGTCGGACCACAAATCAAGAAGATCATAGAGTGCAGTGAATTTCCCAAGAAGCTGAATAGGAAGGAAAGAGCAGCTTGGAACAGTTTTGTCGCAGTGGTTCGCGGCTTCCTAGGAAATCATAAAGATGAAAACTATGTACAACTGGTTCAGACTCTGATAAAGAACTATGCTGCAATGGGCTGCAGGATGTCACTCAAAATCCATATCCTTGATGCTCATCTTGATAAGTTCAAAGAGAACATGGGAGCTTATTCAGAGGAGCAAGGCGACCACCAGGACATTATGAACTTTGAACGCCGTTACCAAGGACAATATAACAAAAACATGATGGGCGACTATATTTGGGGATTGATTCGTGAAACTGATTTGCAGTATAGTCGTAAATCTCGGAAAACCGCACACTTCTGAACAGTTTTTGGTAATCTGTGTAAATTTGCAATGCATATAGTGTTCTTAGTCTGACTGTATAAATGAGAAGATGCAAAATCGTCTGTTTATATAGTAAAAATGCATAATTTTCGTTGCCATGGTCACAAAAGCGAAGTTTATGATGAATGTAAGCAATTTTTAATTTGTTTTAGACATAAGCAATTGGAATATAACATTTAAAAGCTGGGAACAAAATTTGTGTTACATAGTGTTATTTTTCTCTTGGAAGATTTACCCTTCTCAGTTGGTCTCTCTTTGACCAGTTGGTTGCTCTTTGGATGTCCTCCTCGCTGTCTGCACACCAGCTGCTGCATGCCCAATCGCCGGACCTGATCTACCCTATAGGAAATGAATATCCTATAAGGAACCAATAACATCACTCACATACATCACCGGTTCCTTTCCTGCGGTAAAGTCACAACATTTTCTGCACCAGACAGTGGTGGCAAATACAGGTGTGTCAGGGACAGGTAAGTATGCTTTTTTTAGGTTTCACCTTCCCTGGCCTCATGCATCTGTGGAAAACCATTTAAAAAAACAAAAAACAAAAAAAAATAGTACAAAATAATGAACATAAAAAACTTTATTTTATATAACTATCTAAACTGCATTATTACTTTTCAAATAAAACTTTAGATCATCTACCAAATATATCACAAAACTTGTACAATCTCACTAAATAGTATATGTAAAATATTTACAAAGTGCCCTTAATCTTTAAGCCTAAGGTCAGGGCTGTACATAAAATTAATCATTATCACCCTTTATCCCCACAGTAAAATATTTGTCCTTCAGAAGTTACATGTTCTCTAAACTCTTTTATGATATACAGAGTATTCTGAAAATAACTACAACTTGTTATCATAACACATCAAGCACCAAAAGGGCACGTGAACAGTAAAGTCAAATCATCTGGAAAATAGCAAATCTGAGTGAAAAGTATCTTCTGTAGTCCACCATTAGATGTATTTAATTGTAATTCACTGTTCCACTAATAACCATTGTACACTGTTCCAGAATTACAGAATGCACTTTGGAAATGATATAGTTAAAACCTTCATACCCTGCAGGCAGGTACTTGTCAGTATTGGGTTTGCTATTCTCATTAGTACTCCATTTTAATGATTTCATTTCCAGAGCTCAGCTTGGAGGGAACAATGGCCATATACAGTCATGATAAAGTATCCTAGTATGTTCGCTCTGTGAAAAGATGCTCTACTTACTGCATATAGATGTTTCTAGTCTAGCATGATCACCTTCTGTGCTAAAGAGGTGTTGATAGTGCTATACTGTATTGTAGAATGTTGTGAAGATCTCTGCTTTCTATTACCAATGGCCCTGAGAGGGAAATTATATGTGAGTCATGTGTCAGTTAATACAGATGAAAGAGTGAGGAGATGCTCCTCTCATAGTGGCTAAAGCATATATGCATGCTCTATACAGATGCGACCACATTAAACTAATCTTCAGCTTATTAAATGTTGCTTAAAAGAATAAACACTATATACTCACCTCTCCCTTTGGCAAGGAAAATTTGGATCCTTGGTCTTTGTTTACCTTAGCATCATCCAATCAGTGTGGGCGGTCACACATAGATACAAATAAGATAATTAATATATCACTTTGTGATCCTTTGTCACAAAACCTTGTGTTTAGAAAAAAATTTCTATAATTCACATAGGTGGTTAGGGAGGACGCATCTGCAGATTTAGGCAGAAGTGGCTTGTATGAACTCTATACATTTTGACCTTTTAGGAGGAGGTGGGCATCTCAAGGACTGCTTGAGTTAGAATTTTTTTTCGTTTGCACGTTGAGTCAAAATTGCATGTACTTGTCAATGTGTGTAAATTGATGATGGATATGGGATATAATACAATATTTTAGTTTGTCATTTGGGTTATATTTGTGCAAAAGTTTGTAAATTGTTCTAGCGGCAAAATACAAAAACATACCTGCGTTTACTTCTCTTACGATATGTTACAGTAAGCCTCGGGTATTCCACTTAGTTAGACTGCTTTTCTCTGCTGTGAGGGCTTGACAGTTGGGGGTCTCCTCTATTGCTAAAATAGATGTTCTGCTTTTTGCTCTAAATTTAACACCAACAAAAAAAAAACAGGAGGGGGTATAGCATACACAGGGGTAATTGAAAACACATAGGCTCTTTTCAGATTCTCAAAGTTTTACACAGCATGTAGCATATAAGTCTATGAGGCTTGACTGCATTATTTTTAGAAGAATGCACATATTACTAAATAAATATATTGAACTGACAAAAAAAAAACTTTAAGACTTTTGTGCACTTTTATTGAGAAGTTGTACTGTTGCCAATTAGGTCACTCAAGAATGCATTGTACAGGATGTGAACTGACTAACATAAATGCATAATCCTTAAAAGGGTTGTCCAGGATAAAATTTTATTTTCTAACTAGGCCAGGGTGGGTAAAAAAAACAAACAAAAAACCATACTTACCTGTCCACTGTGCTCCGGTGCCTCCAAATGCGATAGAGTCCTACAGCTCCATTGTTTTCTTATGGCAGAAGTCCCTGCTGCATCTGACTGATGAGGCCAATCAGCGGCCTCAGCAAAAGACATGTTACATCCCCAGGTCCCTTCCTTAAGACACTGAGGCCACTGATTGTCCTCAGCAGTCATGTGACCGCTGAGACCAATCAGCGGCCTCAGTGGAAGGGACACAGGACGTCACAGCCGTGAAGACTTCCACAAAAGAAGACAGCTTAGCAGCAGGACCGACCGGGCTGGGAGGACATTGGACCACTGGGGACAGGTATGTTTTTTTTTTATTTTCTTTTACCTCCCCCAGCCTAATTAAAAAATTACATTTTAGCCTGGACAATCTCTTCAATAATTATATTTGGGAATTTTAAACAGTTATTATTGTTATTGTATCTTTGCCTTGATTCAGCACATTAGCTGTCAGGTATAATAATGCCTGTCAAATGTGAAAAAAGGTTAAAAAATTATTTCTACCCACAGTGTTTCTAAAGCTAGTACTAGCATTCTTTTCATGTACAAAAAATGTGCTATCATACTGTTTTGTGGGGAAGAGAATACTTACTCACTCAGATGTATCACTCAGATGATACAGTATGTGTTATGAGATGACCAGAATTTCTAAACAATATGACTATGGTTTTGCATAGTTTGCCATGTGATACCTATCCTTTTTCTATTTCTGGCCATCCAGTGCTTATTTTGTGAATTGCGTACTGTTAAGCATGTTACTACTATGTCACATTATTATAATGAAATGGTTCATGAGAAAATAATACTGTTCAGGGGCCACTAAAAGGGCATTAAACAAATGTGGAGGCCACTAAGGGAGCATTATACTGTGTGGGACTCTCAAGGGGGCGTTATACTGTGTTTAGCCACTTTGGGAGTATTATACTGTATGGAGGTCAGTCAGGGAGCATTAAACTGCTTTTTTGCTTTTACACAATTCCCTGATGTTATCAATTTTTCGCACTAGAAAACCTCAGTGTTAAGCCTTGTTCCTCCATTTATTTCTACCTTGGGCAGTATTTTTTGATGCAAAAGGGGACAACCCTTTGTGCAGTAGGTCTTGAGTGGTGAATTAATTACAGTTAAAATACAGGCCATTGTACAGCCAATACATAACCAAAAGCATGGCAAAGCTGGTTATCTCATGCATCTCAGGATATCTCAGGCTAAAAGGAAAGGAAAGAAAGGATATGTCTGTGGATACAGATAGATATATATTCTGTAATTCTAAAATGATGAAATCTAGCGGTCACAATTGTATTATTTAAAAATACTTGATTTTACACAGGCAGATCACTCCTTGATTTGCAGTACTTTAACCGGGTGTTAGCTGGTAGCATCACACACTACATTAGTACTCAGATATGAACTTCAGCCTAATTATATTTTACACAGATATTAAATAAGGGAAATTAGATTACAGTCAGAACAAAATCCAACAAACAAACATCTGTTGAAACGGAGCTTTACTGAAGCCACATGCATTTTTTTTTGCTTTATAATTGCCGACATATTGTGAACTGACTGTATAAAATATGAATTGTGTTTTATGTACATTTATAATTTAAGCTTTTAGACCATTTTCAATTTACAGGACTAGTCACCTTATGATTAAAAGGGTTTCACATCTTATAAAGTGATGGTATATCACTAGGATATACTATAAATTTATTTATGGTGAGAGTACCTCTCCTCCTGAGAATGAAAGGGTTACAATGAGGATCTACCATTGTGCCCTCTTCTGTTTTTCCTTCACAGCACTACTCCTGGGTACCTGGCTGTGTAAGAAACCATTTATATGAATGCGGCCCAAGCAGCAATATTATGCACAGCTTGTGGTCGAGGCACCCTTGTGGAGGAGATCTCATTAAAGGGGACAAAATTGCATGCCAGTCCTGCCGTCAATTCATTTTCAAGATTGATAGTGGTCTCAGGTTAGAACCCCATGATTTGACCCTTACCAGTTTTCAAAAATATATTATGGAATACCAATTCTGTAATTTTTCCCTATATAGAGAGAGAGAAAGTATATTGGGCACCATCACAAGCCAGCCCTCGTAGCCTTACTTAGTCCCCTGCCTTTTATTATGAAACCATCAGCCCTAATCATCTCAATGCCAGGGGATGACATTAGGTTAACAAAGTATATGAGTACGATATGTGAAGGGCAGCAGAGAAAGATATCAAGAACTGCTTGCTCCTTCTTTTTGGCATTTGCATAAGGGATACATTGTGGGTACAGATTAAGAGATCCTGTATGTTCTTTGTCAAGTAAATTGTCTAAAAATGTTTTTTATTACATGTGTTCCACTCAATGGCCAATATGTCACCAGAACAATACTGATTGAAACATAAATCTAGAGGAACGTGACTGCTTTTTTAAGATTCAGTACAGAAAAACTCTCCAGTCACTCCTCCCCAACTTTAGTGCATTTTTGTTAATATTGAACGTGTTTTTTAATCCTTACCTTAACCTTAGATTTAGGTCTAAGGGTGTCATATTAACACCTCTCCATATGCTTCATTAAGACATATGGATGCCAGTGTAGAGTATCTTCCACTCAGAAGCCCCTTTCCACTAACTAGAATAGAAAGTTGCCAACATTGAGTAGTGCTTGCTTTTTTTGGACTTGGTATGTCAATGTATTACATGACATGAACATTATATTACAAGTTTGTGTCTGGCCACAGTTATCCCAGATCGTAGCAGCATATGGACAAGGATTCTTAAAGCCAAGAAAGGATCCACTGATCTCTGGGCTTACTTCTTTCACAAATGTACTTCTCTTTAGAAGACAACTCATTTGAAATACGAGTGGTTAAATAATGTTAGTTGTAGAATACCATTAATAAGTATTTGGTATACTATACACTATGTACACTATATACTATACACTATGTACAGAACCCCAGTTGGGGGTCCCAAAGCTTACCTGTTACGTCCTTCTCTAGACAGCATCCCACTCAGTCCCACTGTGCTGCAAGTTGTGTCTAATCCAGGGTTGTTTGGAAACTGATGTTGAGTATCTTTACAGCTTACCATCAAAAAGTACTGTACATAATTGAACTTTGTGTAGTTTCTGCACTATTGTTATTCCCATTCTGATGCTGTGTATGTTACTGTTCTGTAATTGCAAACACCAATTTATTGCAATTACTGGGCAATGTATACAGTATATATGCACTGTTTGTGGGCCAATATACATTAACACTTTAAGGTGTTGGGAATGAGGACACTTGAGCAAGCACACACTAAGTGGCCACATGTAGGCCATATAGAGGTGTATGCAAGATATTCAGAGTACCTTTTCACAGTAGTTAAAGGACTTAGTTTCACACACACTGAATATGCACTGTTCCATAGTTACATTGGTGCAAATTGACCCCAGTCTAACAAAGCCACTCCAGCCATTTGTTATTGTCTTTTGAAACATGCCAGACACCATTTATCCTTACCAAATTTCCAACTCCATTTGCTGAAATGCAGCCCCAAACTTGCAAGGAACTTCCACCATGCTTCACCGTTGCCTACAGACACTCACTATTATACTGTTCTCTAGCTCTTCAGTGTTTTCTGTTACAGCCAAATTTTGACTCATTAGTCCGGATCACCTGCACCTTAGTTGTTATGATTTTATGCATAGATGAGTCACTACTTTGTACTTAGAATGAATGGCTTCTAGGACGAATCTTCTTCTATGAACACCATTTCTGGGTTGATGTTTCTTTCACCTGCTGCACTATGCTTCCTTGGCTGCCCACTGTGTCTACAGTGATGAATGTTGTCCATTCTTAATAGTTCTTGAAAAGAGCATGAACAGTACACATTGAAACCTCAGCCTGCTTTGAAATATTTTCCCAAAATACAGCCATTGTCATAAATAACTATCTTCAGTGTAAAGAAAAGCAAAGAGTCCTGGAAGTGATGATATGGCCCCCAAGGCCTTATCTGAACATCATGGAGTCTGTCTAGGATTACATAAAGAGAAAAAAGGAGCAAGCCTACATCCACTGAAGATATGTGGTTAGTTCTTCAAGATGTTTGGAACAACCTCCCAACCTTCCTTCAAATACTGTGTGCAAGTGTACCTAGAAGAACTGGTGCCGTTTTGAATGGTGGTCATACAAATATTGACTTAATTTAGATTTCTCTTTTTTTCATTCACTTTGCATTTTAATTGACAAAAAATAGCTATTAACCATTCTCTTCTTGAAAGCATTCTTTGCAGCATTTTTCTACACATTCCTACAATGTTATACTAACACAATACTGTATACTATACCTTTATAATGATTTTTTTTGTCTTTGCTATCAGTTTGCTGGGTGACATATAAGACAATACGTATGGTTGCTATTTAAAGATTTTCATTTGGAGGTTACATATAGTAGCTACAGAATGAGAGGGTGGGGTGTCACACAATAGGATTGTACTTCTTACCATCAACATGTTTTCACATTATGCAAAGTGTTTATTGCTAAAGTAATATTAGCTTTGGAAGCAAATATGCTGACATTGTAGATTTTGATTTCATTTGTACTGCAATTGCCAGGCTTTAAATAAAGTTTACAGATAATCTCATTTACAGACATCCTCTAATATTATGTTTTACAGGTCTAATCAATATGCATGAATTATTCATTATCTAAAAATATATATTTTTAAATCTGTGACAAAAAGTCATATACAAACATACAGTATATGTACACAGTATAAAAAACTTCATGGGAACCATGTCAAATCTGACATACAGTACACGACTAGAGATGGGAGAACCTCTCAAGATTTGTTTTGTTTCAGGTTTGGGTGACTTGGGTCCGACAGTTGTTTCAGATCAAACAAGTTCTGTACAAACCATACCTTGAATTGACTTAAACCATAGCATATAACACTGTCAGGGCTCCTAAGAACCTATCTATAAATTTCTAGCTCTCTAAGGCAAACATAGCCAATTTATGTCAAAGAAAAGTGACATACAGGTGCATCGCAATAAATTAGAATATCTTTGAAACATTCATTCATTTCAGTAATTCAGTAATACAATTCATAATCAGCAGTCTTCCATGATTGTGTGTCCTACTGAACCAGACTGAAGGACCATTTAAAGGCTTAGGAAACCTTGGCAGGTGACACACTGAATTTACAATACTGAACTTTTTTTTTACAATATTCTAGGAGGTCACTTTTTTAACCACTTCCATACCGCCCATAGACTATATATGTCCAAGGGCTGGTTGCCTTGTTCTGCAAGGACTTACCGGTACATCCTAGCAGAACTCAGCAGCTGCACAAAATCGTGCAGCTGCTGAAACGGGAGCCGGCTGTAACTTCAGCCGGAGCTCCCAGAGAGAAGGCAGGGAAGGTTTATTAACTTCCCTGCCTTCCCGATCGCTGTGTATACAGCGCTATGGGCGCTGCCATCTTGCATTTTAACATTTTAACTTTTAAAACTCTCCAAAAATATTCTTTTATTAGGGAAAGGTGCTTGCCTGTGGTTTTTTTAGACACACATGGTGGTTATAATACAAAAAGCAATGGTTTGTAGAAAAATTTGCCAGTTTTGATGACTTGTAAGTGCTACAGGCTTGAATTGGATTTTCAAAAAAAAAAATCCCTTCATAGGAGCAGTTGTGAAATTAAAATGGTTTTGTTTTTTTGCTGCCAACACTGTAGCACTAACAGTGTGTGTCTGAGTGATGGCACTGTTGGTAGCTGGGGTAATATTTGTGGCAGTGCGGTATGGAATGATATGATGGACCAGGCCATGGAACATGTCTGACTTACTGGTGGAAGTGGTGGCAGCTGGGGCAATATGTGTGGCAGTGCGACATGGCATAATATAATTGACCGGGCTGCAGGGCATGACTGGTTGACTTTCACATCCTCTTGTGGCAAGACCCAGTGTCTAATAAGACCACATCTGTAATAATTTACATATCTGCTTGAGGCATAACTGCATGCCTAGTTTTGCAGTCATCTGACATTTCTATCTTGGTGCGTTATTTTTTTGTCAATGATTGTATACAGTACAGACCAAAAGTTTGGACACACCTTCTCATTCCAAGAGTTTTCTGTATTTTCATGACTATAAAAATTGTAGATTCACACTGAAGGCATCAAAACTATGAATTAACACATGTGGAATTATATACTTAACAAAAAAGTGTGAAACAACTGAAAATATGTCTTATATTCTAGGTTCTTCAAAGTAGCTACTTTTTGCTTTGATTACTGCTTTGCACACTCTTGGCATTCTCTTGATGAGCTTCAAGAGGTAGTCATCTGAAAAGTCTTGAAGGAGTTCCCAGAGATGCTTAGCACTTGTTGGCCCTTTTGCCTTCACTCTGCGGTCCAGCTCACCCCAAACCATCTCGATTGGGTTCAGGTCTGGTGACTGTGGAGGCCAGGTCATCTGGCGTAGCACCCTATCACTCTCATCACTCTCCTTCTTGATCAAATAGCCCTTACACAGTCTGGAGGTGTGTTTGGGGTCATTGCCCTGTTGAAAAATAAATGATGGTCCAACTAAACACAAACCGGATGGAATAGCATGTCGCTGCAAGATGCTGTGGTAACCATGCTGGTTCAGTATTGCTTCAATTTTGAATAAATCCCGAGCAGTGTCACCAGCAAAGCACCCCCCACACCATCACACCTCCTCCTCCATGCTTCACGGTGGGAACCAGGCAGGTAGAGTCCATTCGTTCACCTTTTCTGCGTCGCACAAAGACACGGTGGTTGGAAACAAAGATCTCAAATTTGGACTCATCAGACCAAAGCACAGATTTCCACAGGTCTAATGTCCATTCCTTGTGTTCTTTTGCCCAAACAAGTCTCTTCTGCTTGTTGCCTGTCCTTAGCAGTGGTTTCCTAGCAGCTATTTTACCATGAAGGCCTGCTGCACACAGTCTCCTCTTAACAGTTGTTGTAGAGATGTGTCTGCTGCTAGAACTCTGTGTGGCATTGACCTGGTCTCTAATCTGGGCTGCTGTTAACCTGCGATTTCTGAGGCTGGTGACTCGGATGAACTTATCCTCTGCAGCAGAGGTGACTCTTGGTCTTCCTTTCCTGGGGCGGTCCTCATGTGAGCCAGTTTCTTTGTAGCGCTTGATGGTTTTGGCCACTGCACTTGGGGACACTTTCAAAGTTTTCCCAATTTTTCGGACTGACCTTCATTTCTTAAAGCAATGATGGCCACTCGTTTTTCTTTACTTAGCTACTTTTTTCTTGCCATAATACAAATTCTAACACTCCATTCAGTAGGACTATCAGCTGTGTATCCACCTGACTTCTGAACAACACAACTGATGGTCCCAACCCCATTTATAAGGCAAGAAATCCCACTTATTAAACCTGACAGGGCACACCTGTGAAGTGAAAACCATTTCAGGTGACTACCTCTTGAAGCTCATCAAGAGAATGCCAAGAGTGTGCAAAGCAGTAATCAAAGCAAAAGGTGGCTACTTTGAAGAACCTGGAATATAAGACATATTTTCAGTTGTTTCACACTTTTTTGTTAAGTATATAATTCCACATGTGTTAATTCATAGTTTTGATGCCTTCAGTGTGAATCTACAATTTTTATAGTCATGAAAATACAGAAAACTCTTGGAATGAGAAGGTGTGTCCAAACTTTTGGTCTGTACTGTATGTAAACAAATTCTTGTTCCTGTGAAAAGTATTTACCCCCTATCTAGCTGCCCCCATTATTGTTTAGTTTTTTAACTATACAATATTATTTTATAGTTTATAGTCTTTAAAGGGTTATCCATTTTCTAATATTGATGGCCTATCCTTAGTATAGGCCATAAACTGTAGATCTGCAAGGGACCAACACCCAGGACCTCCACAGATCAGGTATTTCGGAACAGCAAAACTGGTAATGTAACCACTGCTCATTTGGCATAGAAAGTGTAGCAGCAACTTAAGTTACAGCAGCGCTGTCCCACAAAAGTCTACTTTGAGCAGCACGTCTCCCAGCGTGTAAATATTAATGGGAGCGATGCTGTTCCGGAGTAGCTGATATTTGGGGTGTCGCACCCTCACATATCTAATGTCAATGACCTATCCTAAGAATAGACCATCTGTATTACAAAGTTGATAACCCCTTTAAGAAGGATATGGCAGAACTACTAATATGTCATTCTCAGGAAATACTTGTATTTGTCATCAATAGTTTGGCAGAATATTCTCTAAGAATTGTGTAATAGTAATAACAGAAGTGGGTTCACAGCTGTGTACATACATGTTCCTACTACCCAGGATCTGCAAATCATTGATCCTGGGCGTTTAAATCTAAATTGTTTTGGGGGTAGGGGACTCTCTCCTGTAGGCATCGGAACACCTGCAAACGAGATTGATGTCTTTACATGGCAGCTGGGGGCGTAATGAAGGCTCTCAGGGCTGCCTTCTGAATAAGCCTAATAGGATGTGCCAAACCTACATAGGTGCACTACATTATACAAGCAATCATAAGATCCCAAGTTAAATTACACAGGGAGGAATAAAAATAATATTAAAACACAATAATTCCCCCTTCCCAAAATGTTTAATAAATAAAGAAATAAATTACTCACATATTAGGTATTGTTGAGCAATATATGTGTAATGTTACTTTACGTGCATGTTCAATGGAGTAAAAAAAGTCTAAAAAAAATAGTAGAATTCCTGTTTTTTGTCTGTAGAGCCACCAAAAAGAAACATTATAAAGATAATTACGTTATGGGTCTTAGAACGTGGCAAGGCAAAAATATATATATATTGTTATTACTAAAAGGATTTTTACTTTGCAAAAGTAGAACAATTTTGGTATCAATTTAATCATTTCAGGCTATTTAAGCCGCAGAGTGAATGGCACATAATTTATAGCATAAAAATCCAATGGCAAAATTGCTTTTTTTTTCTATTCCTTAATAGAAAGAGTTAATAAAAGTTAATCCAGAGATCTATCTACTTTAAAATACAAAAAAAATAAATAAATAAACAAGCCTTCATAGAGTTACGTTGACAAAATTTTTTTTTAAAAAAAGCTATGGGCATCAGTATGTGATGATGGAAAAATGCAAAATATAGTTTGGTCATTAAGGCCTAAAATAGGCCGGTCACTAAAGGTTTAGCCACTGGGATGTTGTGATGACTATTAAATTAAACTGCAAGAATGAAACTTAAAAAGAGTTAATCTGACTTTCTGCAGCAAGATAAATTACCACACTATGATATCATAGAAGACAACAAAAGCCAATGAAAAGTCATTGATAAAAGATTTTTCAATTACTTTACATTGTCTTTCATTGTCTTTTGGCAATTTATCCTGCTGCATAAAGTTGGGTATCTCTGCTAGTCTGTATCTCTGAACTCGGCAGTGAGAATAAGGTCCTAATTATTTAATACAGCCAAAACCATCAGCAGACAATGCTTCTTTGCCTACTACATCACAGCATCAATAATTATATGCTCAGAGCAATGTAAAAGTATAGAGACAGAGATGCAAGGGGTTAAACAAATGTATTATTAATATGCAGTGGAAGAGTGAAGAAATCAGGCGATACCTTTTAGAGGATAACACGGTACAACATTATACTATTATTAATATGCATTCATTTAAAGGGGTTGTTGGGTTTAGAAATCTATTTTCATACGCAGTATCTTATAAGGGCCATATAAATTAATAAAAGAGGTTTCTCATTTGTAACCTCAGTCGACTAGCTAGAGCACAGAGCTTCCCTTTCTGGAGGAAACTACACAGATAAACCATTGATTTCAATTTTATTTTCCGTTCAGACAGACTCTGTCAACTGCCCTTTTATCTCTGTTTTAGTAAATACTTGTATTTTCCATAAAAAAAAAAAATTCTGAAGCATTTTTTCTTAGATATCTGTATTGTTCTGTCCCCTATTGTTACTACAAGAAAATGTATAAATTGACAACATGGACGTCATCATTTCACTTATCAATAGGGCATGTCTCTTCTTGGTTTGACATGTTCAGCACTGATTAGATAATGCATTGAATACCTTTAGCAGCACCAAACTTTTTATTAGTAGCTTGTTTTCTGTGTATGAACAGTTTATTTCTGTTCCAGTTAGTCTAAATCTATTGGTCATTTATATAAAACTTTGACTACGTTGATTCATCAAAAATCTTTTCCTCCTTTTTCTGTTTAGATTGCTTTAGTGTTGTTTATTTTATTTCACTATTGTGTGATTACTTAGTTAGGTGCTAGACATTATTGCCAATGGCATTATCTACAGTATATGCATATGATGGGTTTTCATGATCACACTGCTATTATTGATTTTTTAATTTGGTAAATAAAGGATTAACATAAATACGTTTTTTGCATAGTATGTATTTGAGAAGATGATTTTTTGGTTTTGAAGTAAAAGAGAGCAAAGTTGCAGTAACCCAGCCTAGCCACTACACAGTCAGTCAGACAGTGCTTCCAGTTCAGTTCTCTGTGTTTGTTCCACTGTTGGGAACAGCTGATTGGTGGGGTTGTTGGGTGTCGAATCCCCACTGAGCTAAAAAATTAATATTTCTCCACCTATAGTTGATAGCTTACAGAGTGAATATTTTAACCCCTTAACGCTCTGCTTCGTACTATTGCGTTTAATCAGCGTTTAATCAGTTCAGTAATACAGTGCTGGCCAAAAGTATTGGCACCCCTGCAATTCTGTCAGATAATACTCAATTTCTTCCAGAAAATGATTGCAATCACAAATGCTTTGGTAATAATATCTTCATTTATTTTGCTTGAAATGAAAAAACACAAAAGAGAATGAAAAAAAAGTCAAATCATTGATCATTTTACACAAAACTCCAATAATGGGCTGGACAAAAGTATTGGCACCCTCAGCCTAATACTTGGTAGCACAACCTTTAGACAAAATAACTGCGAACAACCACTTCCAGTAACCATCAATGAGTTTCTTACAATGCTCTGGTGGAATTTTAGACCATTCTTCTTTGGCAAATTTCTCCAGGTCCCTGAGATTTGAAGGGTGCCTTCTCCAAACTGCCATTTTGAGATCTCTCCACAGGTGTTCTATGGGATTCAGGTCTGGACTCATTGCTGGCCACTTTAGAAGTCTCCAGTGCTTTCTCTCAAACCATTTTCTAGTGGTTTTTGAAGTGTGTTTTGGGTCATTGTCCTGCTGGAAGACCCATGACCTCTGAGGGAGACCCAGCTTTCTCACACTGGGCCCTACATTATGCTGCAAAATTTGTTGGTAGTCTTCAGACTTCATAATGCCATGCACACGGTCAAGCAGTCCAGTGCCAGAGGCAGCAAAGCAACCCCAAAACATCAGGGAACCTCCGCCATGTTTGACTGTAGGGACCGTGTTCTTTTCTTTGAAGGCCTCTTTTTTTTTTTCCTGTAAACTCTATGTTGATGCCTTTTCCCAAAAAGCTCTACTTTTGTCTCATCTGACCAGAGAACATTCTTCCAAAAAGTTTTTGGCTTTCTCAGGTAAGTTTTGGCAAACTCCAGCCTGGCTTTTTTATGTCTCTGGGTCAGAAGTGGGGTCTTCCTGGGTATCCTACCATAGAGTCCCTTTTCATTCAGATGCCGACGGATAGTACGGGTTGACACTGTTGTACCCTAGGTTAGCCACAGTGCCATGGGCTTTAAACTTCTTGATGACACTGCGCACAGTAGACACAGGAACATTCAGGTCTTTGGAGATGGACTTGTAGCCTTGAGATTGCTCATGCTTCCTCATAATTTTGCTTCTCAAGTCCTCAGACAGTTCTTTGGTCTTCTTTCTTTTCTCCATGCTCAATGTGGTACACACAAGGACACAGGACAGAGGTTGAGTCAACTTTAATCCATTTCAACTGGCTGCAAGTGTGATTTAGTTATTGCCACCACCTGTTATGTGCCACAGGTAAGTAACAGGTGCTGTTAATTACACAAATTAGAGAAGCATCACATGATTTTTCAAAGGGTGCCAATACTTTTGTCCACCCCCTTTTTTATGTTTGGTGTGGAATTATATCCAATTTGGTTTTTTGACAATTCTTTTTGTGGTTTTCCATTGAAGACAAATTAAATGAAGATATTATTACCAAAGCATTTGTGATTGCAATCATTTTCTGGAAGAAATTGAGTATTATCTGACAGAATTGCAGGGGTGCCAATACTTTTGGCCAGCACTGTAGTATATCGCTGAAATGCTGCGGGTACAGAAGTTGTACCTACGGCATTACATCCTGTTCTCGGCTGTGTTACACAGCAGAGGGCCAGGACCAGCCACTGAAGTTGGAAGATGCTCCAACTCCGGTGGACCAACCCCCTGGATGCCATGATTGCTATTGACCACGGCAAGATTTGGGGGCAAGATTGTCCCCCCCGATAAGATTGCAGGTTCCGAGGGGTTGCCATGGCAGCCAGGTGGGCCATGGCGGGCCACGGCCTCTTGACTGTCTATGTACAATTCCCATAGGAAATACTGTGCGATGTTCTGCAATACTATGTATTGCAGGACATTTCACAGGGGATCTGAGATCCCAGCTTCAAGTCCCCTTGTGGGACATGTAAAAAGTAAAAAAACACACACACACACATAGTAAACACACAAAAATAAACAAAAAATAAAAAGTTAAAAAACCCCACCTTTATTTAAAAAAAATATAATGTAAACATAAATAAATAAACAAACATGTTAGGTATCCCCAAGTGCATATAAGCCCCCACTATCCAAAATAGCATTATTTATCCCAGACAGTGAATGCTGTAAAAAAAATATATACTGCAATGTGCAAATTAACGTATTTTGGTCAATTTGCTTTCCCCCAAAAGTAACAATAAAAAGTGATCAAAAAGTCATATACACCAAACATTGGTATCAATAAAAAGTACAACTTGCCCCGCAAATAAAGAGCCCTAACATATCTCCGTCAACAGTACAGTAAAAAAGTTATAGACGTCAGAATACGGTGACCCAGTAAAATTGTTCATTTTCAAAAAATGATGTTTTATTTGTAAAAGCGGTAAAATGAATTAAAAACCTATATAAATATGGTATCGACCATAATCGTATTGACCAGCTGGACAGAATTATCATGCCATTTTTAATGCAGAGTGAACGCCGTAAAAACAAAATGCAAAAAAGTATGAAATTGTGTGTTATTTCACATGGACCCCCAAAAACATAAATAAAAGCTAATCAAAACATTATATGTATCCCAAAATGACAAAAGAAAGTTCAACTTGTCACGTAAAGAATAAGCCCTCACATAGCTATGTAGACAGAAAAATAAAAAAGTTATGGATTTTGGAAGACAGGTCGGGAAAATATGAAAAAAAGTCACCGAGCATTAACGTACAAACTACCCTGCATCATTAAAGGGTTAAGCAAGTAACTAAACATATATTATACTTTCAAATTGATAACAAGTAGTCCAGCTGAGTCTATAGGTGTTGCTCAGTAGCCTAGGTCAAGTAAATTTTGCAGACTTTTTACCAGCAGAAAATAGAGAATGGTGAATGTTTTGATGACATGTGAAGAAAATAGAGCTAAATGAGCCAAATGTAAAATGGCAAGAATCAAACAAAGAAGTTACTTCTCAGCGGGACAAAACATTTTCAATAGCACAAGAGAGAGACAAATTGTTCCTACAGGTATTGTTATTGCAAGCTAAAGAATTAATAGAGGGCAATGGAGACTTATTGACTGGTGAATTCCCATTATAGATTTAGTCTGTCTAGAGATTGGGTTTCTAGTATTATTGACAGTTATTAACAGATAGTAATTCTTCAGCATTAAAAAAGACAAAGTACAAAGTAAGTTTTCCCACAAACAAAACCATATTTAAATTTCTAGAAAATTTCATCATCTTTGCAAATATAAGTAGTTACATTTTTTTTTAAAAGATTTTCTTAGTGGATGACAGTCATTTGTCTTGATCGTTTTCCAATGGATACAACCATGAACGCAGCAACTATTGTCTAACACCTGTCAGAACCCAGCCATGATGTCCTTATTGTGGCCAGGTTATTTTCTCATGCATGTACTGTCCCTGTCTGATAAACTGTCCATAATAAGAAAATCATGGCTTGGTTTCTGACAAGTCCCAGGCTATAGAAAGTTCCTGCATTCATGGTTATATCTATCAGCAACTGATCAAGACATGACTGCCACAACCTACATGGATAGAGAAAATCTTTAAAATTCTGCAAAATATTTTACTTTTAATTGTCTGCAAATGTAAATATGGTTATGTTCATGGGAAACCTCTTTAACCCCTTAAAGACCGGGCCATTTTTCGTTTTTGCATTTTCGTTTTTCCCTCCCCACATTCCAAGAGCCATAACTTTTTCATTTTTCCGTTCACAGACTCACATGATGGCTTATTGTTTGCGAAAAAAATTGTACTTTGCAAAAGCACCATTCAATATGCTGTGCAATGTACTGGGAAGCTGGAAAAAAATTCAGAATGAGGTGCATTTGCGCCAACTTCATATGGGTTTAATTTTTACGGTGTTCACTGTGTGGTAAAAATGACATGGTACCTGTATTCTGCGGGTCAGTACAAACACAGCGATACCAAATTTATATAGTATTTGTAATGTTTTGATACCTTTTAAGAAATGAAAATCTTGTGTTGCCATATTGTGACACCTGTAACTTTTTCATATTTACATGTATGGAGCTGGGTAAAGTGTCTTTTTATGCGGGTCAAGATGACGTTTTTACTGATATCATTTGGGGAAAGATCTGATGGTTTGATCACTTTTTATTCAATTTTTTATAGGAGGCAAAGTGTTGAAAAAAAAAGCTATTTGGCTATTTTGATTTTTTTTCGCCGCTATGCCGTTCATCGTATGGGATAAATATTTTAATAGTTCGGGCATTTTGGAATGCGGGGATACCTAATGTGTTTATGTTTACTTTTGTTTATTTACTTTTATATCTGAGCTAGGGAAAGGGGGGTGATTTGAACTTTTGTGTTTTTTTTAATTTTTTTTATACTTTTAAAAACTTTTTTTTTCTTCTTTTACTTTTATGATCAGACCCCCTAGGGACCTTGAAACCTAGGGGGTCTGATCGCTCATACTATTCACTGCAATACTACTGTATTGCAGTGAATAACAAAATGCCTAGCTCTCTATTTCACGCTGCCTCTGGCAGCGTGCAATAGATCTAATGCAATGACAAGCCTGGGAGCCTTCAATAGGCTCCTGGCTGTTATGGCAACTGATCGCCGCCCTCTGATGACGTTCAGGAGGGTGGCGATCGGTGAAAAATGGCGGCGCCGGAGGTGCCTGCGCAGTTTAGACCGCGGCATCTAAAGGGTTAACAGCAGCGATAGGTGAAGGCACCGATCACTGCTGTTAGCGGCGGGTCCTGGCTGTATTATACAGCCGGCATCTGCCCTGTATGGACAGATCTCAGCTCCTGAGGCCTCTCCATACATCCCCATATCACCAATGACGTACAGATACGTCATTGGTCGTTAGGGTTAAATATTGATGGCCTGTACTTAGGTCACCCATGTGTCATTGGAGGTCAGACCTCCTGACCTAAGGACAAGTCATCAATATTTAACTCTTGGAAAATCCATTTACCCTGAATGCTAATGAGTTATGCAAACCGTTGCAGTCCTCTTTAACTTGAGTTCATCAATTGCTTTCATTGGATTTTGTTGTGTGATTCAGAGTTTAAAGAGGCCTACATCTGTAGACATTCTAGAATGAAGCAATGAAATTATATTCAAGGCTTGGGTTTACATATTAATACTCTGGTAGACCAGTCTGACACTGCCCACAACTCATGGTCTACAGCAGAGTCTGATTGAAAAATAATGGGAAGCACCAGTAAGGATGTTTTTCACACTGATTTCTATATGGTAAAAGTGCCAAAAGCAGGGTGTGAACATACAGTTAAGTCGAGGTCACACATTTTGGGAAAGCTTTATTTGTTGTGGATTTTGCTTTATTTTTTTTTTTTGTTTGAACCAAAGCCAGGAATTGATATAGCTAGAGATGAGCGAAGTATTCAAAAATTTGACTCGGCAACCTCGCCGAATTTCGCAATATGATTCTATTTGATCCGAATTAAATCACAGCGAATCGCATACCAAAAACAGCTATTTACTGGCTGCAGAGAACTGTGGTGGGCAGGTGGGCGGCAAAATGGCGCAACCCCTTGGTTGCCGCGGTCATGTTTGACTGCTGCATCCAAGTTGTTAAAACCCCGGATTGGTTATGGAGCAGGGTGTTAGCTGTCAGTTACAGCTAACATCCTGCTCCCTAACCGATCAGGGAGATTTAACACCTTGGATGCAGCGGTCAAACATGCCGTGTGCGCTCGTGAGGGGCTTAAAGGGATGTGACATCACAGGACTGGCTGCTGATTGGTTGCACCCATTGCATTGTGGGTGATCCCGCGTTCCCAGAGTTCCTTGACCCATGTAGAGCAGCCATTTTGAACTAAATGGGAATAATTACCACAAAGCAGATGCAAATCGAATATTTCCTGAAATTCGCATCGAGTTCCACTTCTGCAGCTTTGATTCGCTCATCTCTAGATATAGCTTAAAGTCTATCATTGCATATATCGGTTTTCAACTGACGCCACGTTGGAATAGCCTTTATGAAGGCTATTCATCACCTACCTTTATTTTCTATGTCCTTGTCGACGTTTTCAATGTATGCACATTTTTCCATTTATGTAAATGATGCTCAGAGAGCACAGGGGGCGTTCATCCCTCATCATGCCCCGTAAAGCCACCTATGTGTGGTATTCATCACGCTCCCTGCTTCTGTTTCCTGCCTCCGCATGTTTCCTGCCTGCACATGCGCAGTCAGCTCTGCCATTTCGGGTTCAGGCAGAGCCATCTGCACAGCCTCCTCCTGCCATCTTGATTCGATAACTACATGCTTGCGTAGTAACTGAATCAATATGGCAGGCGGAGCAAGCGCAGTCGGCTCTGCACGAACCCAAAGTGGTAGAGCCGACTGCGCATGCGCAGGATTTTGGTCCCAAAGAACAGCACGTTGGCTGCTGAAGCAGTGAAGAGGCAGGAAACAGAAGCAGGGGGCATGATGAATACCACACATAAGCGGCGTTGTGGGGGATGACGAGGCTGTGCTCGGAGCACAGGGGGAACGCCTGTAGATATGTAGATAAAAATGAATTAAAAAAAAAAATGGTTAAACTGTGGACACCACCAATGTCACGAATAACACGTTAAGGGCACAACAGGTGTATGTACAGTACAGACCAAAAGTTTGGACACACCTTCTCATTCCAAGAGTTTTCTGTATTTTCATGACTATAAAAATTGTAGATTCACACTGAAGGCATCAAAACTATGAATTAACACATGTGGGATTATATACTTAACAAAAAAGTGTGAAACAACTGAAAATATGTCTTATATTCTAGGTTCTTCAAAATAGCTACCTTTTGCTTTGATTACTGCTTTGCACACTCTTGGCATTCTCTTGATGATCTTCAAGAGGTAGTCATCTGAAATGGTCTTCCAACAGTCTTGAAGGAGTTCCCAGAGATGCTTAGCACTTGTTGGCCCTTTTGCCTTCACTCTGCGGTCCAGCTCACCCCAAACCATCTCGATTGGGTTCAGGTCTGGTGACTGTGGAGGCCAGGTCATCTGACGTAGCACCCCATCACTCTCCTTCTTGATCAAATAGCCCTTACACAGTCTGGAGGTGTGTTTGGGGTCATTGCCCTGTTGAAAAATAAATGATGGTCCAACTAAACACAAACTAGATGGAATAGCATGCGGCTGCAAGATGCTGTGGTAACCATGCTGGTTCAGTATTGCTTCAATTTTGAATAAATCCCCAGAAGTGTCACCAGCAAAGCACCCCCACACCATCACACCTCCTCCTCCATGCTTCACGGTGGGAACCAGGCAGGTAGAGCCATTCGTTCACCTTTTCTGCGTCGCACAAAGACACGGTGGTTGGAACCAAAGATCTCAAATTTGGACTCATCAGACCAAAACACAGATTTCCACAGGTCTAATGTCCATTCCTTGTGTTCTTTAGCCCAAAAAAGTCTCTTCTGCTTGTTGCCTGTCCTTAGCAGTGGTTTCCTAGCAGCTATTTTACCATGAAGGCGTGCTGCACACAGTCTCCTCTTAACAGTTGTTGTAGAGATGTGTCTGCTGCTAGAACTCTGTGTGGCATTGACCTGGTCTCTAATCTGAGCTGCTGTTAACCTGCGATTTCTGAGGCTGGTGACTCAGATGAACTTATCCTCCGCAGCAGAGGTGACTCTAGGTCTTCCTTTCCTGGGGCGGTCCTCATGTGAGCCAGTTTCTTTGTAGCTCTTGATGGTTTTGGCCACTGCACTTGGGGACACTTTCAAAGTTTTCCCACTTTTTCGGACTGACTGACCTTCATTTCTAAAGTAATGATGGCCACTCATTTTTCTTTACTTAGCTGCTTTTTTCTTGCCATAATACAAATTCTAACACTCCATTCAGTAGGACTATTAGCTGTGTATCCACCTGACTTCTGAGCAACACAACTGATGGTCCCAACCCCATTTATAAGGCAAGAAATCCCACTTATTAAACCTGACAGGGCACACCTGTGAAGTGAAAACCATTTCAGGTGACTACCTCTTGAAGCTCATCAAGAGAATGCCAAGAGTGTGCAAAGCAGTAATCAAAGCAAAAGGTGGCTACTTTGAAGAACCTAGAATATAAGACATATTTTCAGTTGTTTCACACTTTTTTGTTAAGTATATAATTCCACATGTGTTAATTCATAGTTTTGATGCCTTCAGTGTGAATCTACAATTTTTATAGTCATGAAAATACAGAAAACTCTTGGAATGAGAAGGTGTGTCCAAACTTTTGGTCCGTACTGTATGTCATCATTTCACTATACACATTTGTGGTTGTTTCAGCTGCCAGGCTCCCAGTGATGGTTCTCTAATGACAGATCTTTTAAAGTTTTTTTTTTTCAATAACATAACTATAACATAACTATACAATATGTTCTTTCACTGTATAGCTTTATCATATTAAACAATTCAATTCTTATTTCTATATATGCGTTTTTACTTTTACTTCATTAATTTTATTTTATTTAATGAATTTTATAATATACAGATTAATTCATCCCATCATGATTACATTACAGTATTATGTTTAACATATTTACTCAGACAACTACAGTTCTGTTTGGTAGCTTAAAAGCTAATATAATAAAATAATGCATAGGTTACAAAATGTATTCATATTTTCGATGTTATTTTCCATTTCACAATAATAATAAAGATTACTTCAGTTTTTTTATTTTGATGTATAAAGTTATGAGATTTATTTTGTATTAGCCAAATGGGTTTAGTGTTAGGGTGCAGCTTGAAGAAGCACTGTTGCTGCATGTAAAATGCTGTGAGGCTATCACTACACAGCAATTTTGACCCAACTCCCAACGCACAACCAAAGCCTTCTGACTTCTCCAAAAACGTAAGAGAATAAAATCACATTGCAACCCTGACAATGATAAGCAGGGCATAAACAGGTCAGTAGGATCCTCTGGTTAAGAGAGCTAGAGAATTCCTACTACTAAAATGTGTCACCTATTCACAAGTTAGAAGAATACCACTTTATTTTTATGCCCCTTCATTTCTACATAGGTAGTTCAATTAGGTGCTGTAAGAATTAAACTTACAATTCCTTATGTAGCAGATATATTTCATATAGATTTCAGTTAACTGGAACTTTCAATGCATTCCTATAAACTTAGAAGGCTCTAATAGAAATACATTGAGAGTCTGAGTTCCATTTACTGAAAAAGAATGAGCTCTGGCACCTCAGTAGCAGGTTACATGGAGCTGCGCCTGTCACTCTATCTTCTGGATAAGGCACAATGTAAGTTTAACTCCCACAGCATCCCACTGAACCACCTATGTAGAAACGAGGAGGGCAAACAAGCAAACTGGAGTGCTTCTTTAAATCTAACTTGTGAGTAGGTGATACATTTTACTAGTAGTAACATTTTTTAAATAAATACTGAGCTTGAGTGAGAAGAGTGATTCTTTAAACCAATTTAATTGAACAAAGTCACAAAACAGTAAATAACAGGTTTTTGCAAAAATTTGTGCAACTGTCCTCTTATTCTAAATGGAGCTTGCAGAACTCCATGTACACGCTGCAGAAACAAACCCATTCAGTTAATGCATTTTCCAATCACAGATTCCTGACAAATCCACTAAAATTAGACCCCAAACCAGTCCCACCCCTATAATTAATCAAACCCTAGTCCAGACCAATAAAATTTATCCTATCAGGCCCCCAAAATTAATTCAGACCTCAGATCAACAAACAGAAAAAAGATATACAGTGGATATGGAAAGTATTCAGACCCCTTTAAATTTTTCACTCTTTGTTTCATTGCAGACATTTGCTAAAAGCAAAAAAAGTTCATTTTATTTCTCATTAATGTACACTCAGCATCCCATCTTGACAGAAAAAAACAGAAATGCAGATATTTTTGCAAATTTATTAAAAAAGAAAAACTGAAATATCACATGGTCATAAGTATTCAGACCCTTTGCTGTGACACTCATATTTAACTCACATGCTGTCCATCTCCTTCTGATCCTCCTTGAGATGGTTCTGTCCCTTCATTGGAGTCCAGCTATGTTTAATTAAACTGATTGGACTTGATTAGGAAAGGCACACACCTGTCTATATAAGTGCTCACAGTGCATGTCAGAACAAATGAGAATCATGAGGTCAAAGGAACTGCCCAAGGAGCTCAGAGACAGAATTGTGACAAGGCACAGATCTGGCCAAGGTTCCAAAAGAATTTCTGCAGCACTCAAGGTTCCTAAGAGCACAGTGGCCTCCATAATCCTTAAATGGAAGAAGTTTGGGACGACCAGAACTCTTCCTAGACCTGGCCGTCCAGCCAAACTGAGCAATCGTGGGAGAAGAGCCTTGGTGAGAGAGGTAAAGAAGAACCCAAAGATCACTGTGGCTGAGCTCCAGAGATGCAGTAGGGAGATGGGAGAAAGTTCCACAAAGTCAACTATCACTGCAACCCTCCAACAGTCGGGGCTTTATGGCAGAGTGGCCCGAAGGAAGCCTCTCCTCAGTGCAAGACATATGAAAGCCCGCATAGAGTTTGCCAAAAAAGACATGAAGGACTCCCAGACTATGAGAAATAAGATTCTCTGGTCTGATATTGATATGAATATAGAACTTTTTGGCGTTAATTCTAAGCGGTATGTGTGGAGAAAACCAGGCACTGTTCATCACCTGCCCAATACAATCCCAACAGCGAAACATGGTGGTGGCATCATCATGCTATGGGGGTGTTTTCAGCTGCAGGGACAGGACGACTGGTTGCAATTGAAGGAAAGGTGAATGCTGCCAAGTACAGAGATATCCTGGAAGAAAACCTGTTCCAGAGTGCTCTGGACCTCAGACTGGGCCGAAGTTTCACCTTCCAACAAGACAATGACCCTAAGCACACAGCTAAAATAACAAAGGAGTGGCTTCGGAACAACTCTGTGACTATTCTTGACTGGCCCAACCAGAGCCCTTTTTGCATCACTGTTTGTATATTTTGTATGAAAATGTTGAATGTAGATATGTTATATTGAATTAAACATGATGACCTGCCAACTGGGGACGGACACGGATGTGTTAAAATAGAAATTGAAATGTAATGCGTTACAAATGAAAAATCAAGTCTATTGAAACAGGAAGTAAGATATATAAACACAATACAACTGCACAAGCAATAAGTGATAATAATGAGGAAGTTGCTAATGAGTTTGTTGTTCCCATACACACAGCAGAAAGACAGAATAAATATTTATACAGCTGGCAGAAACTCTTACTGAAAGTCATATACTATATTTCCTTAAAGTAGAACTTCCACAAAAATATTTATTCTATGGCCTGTGAGAAAAGCTTATGATGGAAATTGTAGTGCAGGTAATCTTTATGGAGGCTGTGTTTGTGAGTTATCCACTGTTTTCTGGTCCAGAGTGGAGTCATCAATAACACTCTCTAACTGATACATTCCTATGAGATTCACTTTGAGACTCTCCTAGAAATAAATGGAGAAACTGGCTTCCTCGCCATGCATAAAGAGCTGTGTCAGTTGGAGAGTCTTATTGCTGGTTACATGAGACCACTGTCGATTAGAAAAGAGTGGATAACTCACAAATACAACCTCCATAAAGAAGATTACCTGCACTGCAATTTCCACCATAACTCTTTCTCAAATGCCAGAGAATAAAAATGCGTGTGGGAGTTCTACTTTAACCCCTTAGCGACACAGGACATAATAGTACGTCCTGGCCACCACTGTCTTAATGACCATGGAAGTACTATTATGTCCTGTGTCGCCCATCCATATCGGGATCGGGTGTTAACTGTAATTGACACCCATCCATTACCCCCAGTCAGAGCTGAGCTCCGATCAGGGGTTTTAACCCCTTAGATGCTGCAGTCAAACACCATGGTATCAATGACCACGGTATCTAAGGGGTTCCTCTACAGTAATGTCCCCCATTGCCCCCCCATGGTAAAATTGGGGGATGCCGATACATGTTTTCGGCAACCCGGGGTCTGACCAGTGACCCTGGGGTGCCAAGACCCCACTTACCTGGTTGATCCTGCCGTGATGGGAAAAAGTTAGCCTGTGCATCTGCATAGACTGACTTCCTGTATATACTGCAATACACGTGTATCGCAGTGCATACTACTGAACCAGCGATCAAAGCATTGCTGGGTCAGCTCCACTAGTGAATGTAAAAAAAAGTGTGTTAAAAAAAAATTTGTAAATGAATAAAGCCCCAAAAATGCCAGTTTCCTATATAAAATGAATTATATATATAAAAAAATAAAAATGAACAAAAACAATACATATTTGGTATCACCGCGTCCATAACAACCCGTACAATAAAACTGAAACATTATTTAACATGCATGGTATGTCAGGAAAGAAAATGGAAAACGGCAGAAGTAATGATTTTTCACCATCTTGCCTTACAAAATATGCTATAAAAAGTGATCAAAAAGTCATATGCACCCCATACATATGTACCCCATACAGTACCAATAAAAAACTCAGGTCTTCCTGCAAAAAAACACGATGGCAGTATTGATGGTTTTGTTTTTATCCACCAAAAAAAGACTTAATAACATGTATTCAATAAATTATAGTTAACCAAAAATGGTGTCAGTACAATGTGACGACAAAAACCCACAAAATCACCAAATCATTAGGACAAAACTGGCTGTGTCAAGAAGGGATTTGTATAAGCTGTGCGAGCTGGACACCCCAAATTTAGAGGGTACAAGGGAAAAAACACTACAAGTGACCCCCAGAATGACCTCCCAATCATAGGAGCTGCTGGGAAAATAGTAGGGAATTTCGTGTTCCCAATGTACTCTTCACAGCTTACATATTCACTTTTCACTATCCACTGTGCATTCACATCTGGGATATTAATGCTTATTACAGCCCTTGATAAATTCTTTGAGGGGTTTAGTTTTCAAAATGTGACACTCCCTAGAGTATTCCACTTTACTGGTACCTTAGAGGCTCTGCAAACATGACATGGCATCCAGATACTAAACATCTAAATCTGCACTCGAAATGTCTCATATCGCTCCTTCCATTCTGTTCCTTGCTGTGTACCCAAATTGCAGTTTATGCCCACATGTATTACACTGGTTTACCCAGGATAATGTACTTAATGTCATATGTGGGTATAAACTGCTGTTTGGGCACAGCCGGGCACAGAAAGGAAGGCGCGCCATGTGGTTTTTGGAGCACAGATTTAGACGGTTTGGATTCTGAACATCATGACAAAGCCCTGAAATGCCAGTGTGAAAGATCCTCAGTGCGCCAAACCGCTTTGGCCACACCCTGAGTCCTCTTTCATATAAAAACCACACTCACCGCCAGTGAGTGCCGGGTTCACCAGATAAATACAAGACAAACCTTCTAAATTTTATATATTTATTAACCCCTAAATGGGTCGGTATTAAAATCTAACATATACAGTTCAGAACAGATATGCAGATATATACAAGCATTAACAGTTACTAGTTGCAAGATACAGTACAAATAAAATAAAAGGGATTAAAGGTGAAATTATTACTTTACCACACATGTCCTTGATGTGGTTCTATAGTCCAACACTCACACATGGCATGTGTGAGTCACCAGTGGAGGCTTCTTGGCATGTGGCATTAACTCCTAGCATGTGGCATCACAGTATTCCAGCCTGCATGCTCTTCACAGTCTCTCAGCATTAGTCCAGTAGTCTCAACAGAATCTCATCACAGCAGCCTCTCCTCATGGTCTGTCTGTAACAACTCTGTGGCATAATCTCCATAGCATTATCTCAGAACAGTCTTCATAGCATGATCTCCAAGTGATAGTCTCCTCCCACAGACCTCTTACCTCATCTTTTATACCCTTTATGCCACCTCCCAGAATGAGGTCACCGGCGACAGTACGTCTGATGAGTTAATTCAATCAAATCCAGATCTTTTGTATAGAGCTGAGACAAAGTGAATTGATACCCTGTTATCAGTCATATCTGATCAACAGCCCAGGCTTGAACAATGCACTATTGTTTGATCAGCCAGGGCTGTATAGGAATACAATGGAGCCCTATTGTTCCAGCCTGGCCACTACTGCCAATATGCACCTAGGCTTATAGCTGCGCATAGTATGAATGAGTGCAAGCAAGAAGGGAGATCCTATACCCAGAGATCAAAATACATCTGAGTTATAGCCACACTTAAGCAGAATCATCACAGCCAGTAAAGTGGAATCCCCTGACATGTGACATTTTGGAAACTACACCCCTGACGGAATTTATCCAGGGGTACAGTGAGCATGTTTAACCTCCAAGTGCATTAATTTATTTTCCAGAAATTAATATGCAGCTGAAAGGTGAAAATGGCAATTTTTCCAGGAAAACGTCATTTCAGTGCGCAATATGATGTAATTGCACCAGAATATCAAAACTAAATATATGAAAATTATTTTTAGACCTTATTTCTTAACCTACAAAAAACATCAACACAAAGGTCCCTTCCTAATCATACTAAAGATAATCAAAAAAATAAAACTTAACGTTTATTAAGTTAAAAAATAAAATCAAAATGACCAATGATACCCCAAGGGAACAGACTTGGTTAGAACATAGACCAATTAGAAATTTTTCTTGCAGCGACTGTGTTGCTTGTAGTCAGATGTTAAAATCTAAGTCTATAATATGTTCTGCCACTAAAGTTGTTTTCCCATTAAAAGAATTCATTAATTGTAGAAGCAGAGGGGTTATTTACGTGGCACAATGTGAATGTCCCCTGGATTATGTGGGTAAAACCCATCGAGAATTTAGAAGACATCTTAAAGACCATCATAATGACATTTTGCATAAGCGTGATACCCCTTTAGCTCGAGATGCCACTATTCATCATAATAATGATCCACGCTGTTATAAATTTTGTGGTATACAGACGGTCCCCTATCCCTATCCCAGAAGGGGAGGTGATTGGGACAAGCTCATTCTTCAAAAAGAATGTAAATGGATATGTACGTTCAAATCTGTTCAACCCTTGGGACTTAATGAGAGTCTTACTTTTGGATGTTTTATCTGATACCAAAGGGAAGGAAGGAAGGAAAGGGGAAAAGAGAGAAGAGAAAAGGAAAGGAGAAGAAAAAAGAGAGATTATATTTATATATATATATATATATATATACAGGTATATATATATTTTTTTTTTTTTTGTTATAGCGGTATTGCTCTTTATTATATCCTGTGGTCAATATAATATTGCGTATCGTCGGAAATGTGAGCGGGCTATTAAGATATCCGGTAATTCGGATCTCTTGTTTGCTATAGAGGTGAACGCGATTTATTTCAGTTTTTGACAGCGGTACTGCTCTTTATCATATCCTTTTTGTCAATATAATATTGCGTACCATTAGAAGTGTGAGCAAGTTTTTTTGGCCTTACTATTTTGTATTTGGCCAGTTAAATACGGTGCAATTTATTTCACCCTTAGACTTCGAATGATTGGTTGCTCATATAACATGAATCAATAGTGGGAGTGTTTATTAATGTTTAGAAACAAAAAGAAAAACTATATATCCTCCTGTGTTTACATCTTTGATGGAGTTAATAATATTTTTACATTCATATTTGCGTTAATCTGTCTTTATAATTTGTTGAGCTTTCTCGTTAATGTTGGATCGATATGTTTTTTGCATATTTATGATCTTATACTTACCTAAACATCCAGTACTTCAAAACTATTTGATCTACAGGTGACGCCCTGTTAGGTCTCCTTGACGATGAAAGGCGGTACCGCCCCCCTTCATACCTATTGGCCAACACAATACCTTGTGACTCCAGGGGTGTGAGTGGATTACCCCGCCCCTGGAACTCTGTGATTGGCCATTTGGGTTTAATACATTGGTAAGGGGAGTGGTTACTTCCCATTTAAGACTGTTCACTCCCGTGGCTCTTGTTATTACCACTCTGAACCTTCATCAGAGCGGTTTTTCATGCCACATCATCTCCTGATGAACTGTTAGGCGGGGTAAACGTGTCGAGATGCTTTTTTTTAACTTTCTTCTTGACTTTTATTAGCCCTCAATTATGCTGCTTTAGGTGTTCTCTACAGAGTTTATTTTGCTATTTTCTTATTTAAGGGTTAAATTTATCTAAACCCTAGGGAGTCATTATAGAGTAAAATATAGCCGAAATATAGGGTTTTTATTATTATTTTTTTTTAATTAATTATCTACAGAGATTCTCTCTCTTTTCACAACTAGAGGGAGGGTTTCTTCCTTTCAATTGTCTCCTCACTATATAAAGGGGGTCGGGATTTAGTATAGGAAATATATTTTTTCTCCCTTATCCTCTGTAGAAGCCTCATATAATATCTAATAAGAGTTTATATTTCTTCTTTATAGCAGCGTTATTATCAAGTCAATGGCAAATGACGGCTTGATACATTTTATTGAGAATTTATCATGGGGTTTGGTCATTTTGATTTTATTTTTTAACTTAATAAACGTTAAGTTTTATTTTTTGATTATCTTTAGTATGATTAGGAAGGGACCTTTGTGTTGATGGTTTTTGTATTATGTAATTGCAATTCTCACTTTTCATTATCTGCTGTGCATTCATTTCTGGAAATTAAATTAATGCAACGCTCAAGGGATAAAAATGCTTGCTACAACACTTTTCTCTTTTTATCCTCTTGTGAAAATGAAAAATTTGGGGCTAAATTGACGGTTTATTGGAAAAAAAAAAGTAATTTTTCATTTTCAGGTCCCAATGTTAATTAAATCTGTGAAACAGCTGTGAGGTAAAAATTACTTACTATACCCCTTGATATGTTTTGTGAAGGGTGTAGTTTCCAAAATGGTGTCACTTGTTTGAGGGCTTTCCATTGTATTGGTACTCTAGAGGCTTTGCAAATGCAACATGGCACCTGAAAACCATTCCAGCAAAATGTGCCCTCCAAAGCCAAATAGCACTCTTCCCATTCCAAGCCCCCCCATGTACCCATAAAGCAGATTATGACCACATATGGGGTATTGCTATGTTCATGAGCAATTCTTTAACAAACTGTGGGGTGCTTTTTCTCCTTTAAATCCTTGTGAAAATGAAAACTTTGGGGATAACTTTTATTAATTTTTTATTTACACATGTCAATGTTACAGGTAATAATAACCCAAATCTAAGAAAATTAGAATACTGTAAAAAAAGTTCAGTTTTGTAAATTCAACGTGTCACCTGCCAAGGTTTCCTAATCCTTTAAATGGTCCCTCAGTCTGGTTCAGTAGGACACACAATCATGGAAGACACTGATTATGAATTGTATTACTGAATTACTGAAATGAATGAATGTTTCAAAGATATTCTAATTTATTGAGATGCACCTGTACTCACTATACCCCTTGATAAAATTATAAAATCGGTGAGGGGTGTAGTTTCCAAAATGGGGTCACTTTTGGTGGGTTTCCATTATATTGGTACTCTAGGGGCTCTGCAAATGAGACATGGGACATGAAAGCTATTCCAGCAAAATCTGTTTTTCAAGCGCCCAGTGTCGCTCCTTCCCTTCCATGCACTGCTGTGTGCCCAAAAATCAGTTTACATCCACATGTAGGGTATTTCCATGCTCAGGAGAAATTGCATAACAAATTGTGTGATGCCTTTTCTCCTTTAACCCCTTGTGAATGTGTTAATTTTAGGGCTAAATGAATGTATTATTGAAACAAACGAAATGTCTAAATTTCAACTCCACATTGTTTTAATTTCTGTGAAATGCGTAAAGGGTTGGCAAACTTCCCAAATGCTGTTTTGAATTATTTGAGGGTGCAGTTTTGAAAATGGGGTGATTTATAGGGGGTTTCTAATATATAGGCCTTTATAATCCCCTTCAGAACTGAAGTGCTTCCTAAAAAATTAGATAAATTTTCTTGTACATCTGGAAAATCTGTTATACTTGTAAGCCTTCTAACGTCCAAAATAAATTACAGGACGATTAAAAGATGATGCCAATATAAAGCAGAGATATGGTAGATAATATTTATTAATGTATTTGGGTGGTATGACTATCTGTCTAAAAAGCAGAACATTTCACATTTTGAAAATTGCAAATTTCCATCAAATTTCCTATTTTATTTATAAATAGATACAAAAATAAAAATATTGATGAATGTTTACCACTAACATGACGTTATGTTTTATATATATATATATATATATATATATATATATATATATATAATGTGACATACAAAAACTCTCAAAATCACTTTCGTAAGTTAAAGCGTCTCAAGTTTTTGCCATATAAAGTGACACATGTCAGTTTTGAAAAATGAGGCCGTGTCCTTAAGGCTGTGTCCTTAAGGTATCCCTAAGGGGTTAAAGAACAATTGCACTACTGCATGTAGCAAACATCTACTGTGAGTCTTTGAGGCTTTTCATCTGCTGCTTTTCCCTTAATTATACCAGGAATCAAAATTCTCTTAAAGCAATATACAACAGCTTCTATAATAGGCTAGAAACATACTCAGACAAGCTTTAAAGAACTGAAATTACTCTAATAAATTATTTATATCCTCATATTAATATCAAAATAAAATAGCACAAAAAGCAGTTTTTATTTTTTGGTAAATCTCTTTTGGTTTATTATTCATATTGGTCTAACCTGAAGATATTACGAGTGGTCTAAAAATAAAGTGGCTAAAAGAGGATGCATATTTATACATAGTCATTTAATGAGAAAGTACCCTATAAAGCATACTACAAAAATGTAATAACCCTATAAATAACTGATTGTGTTGCATGTTTTTCTTTTCATCTGCACAGCGAGTAATTGCCTTTGCTGTTTAATATATAAGAAGTATTTGAGTTCTTTATATGGAATTCTGTTGTTCAACTTTATTATTTATTCTCCCCTTTTCTATCTGTTGTTTCTATATATTATTAGCTATAGCTACAGTATACTACAGTTGACCTTTGCTATTTTTGATTATAAGAAATACAATTAGGAGAATTACCATAGATCTAATTAAAAATATGATGCGAGAGATAAAATATATCCATTTTATATTTTCTTTTAATCATATACCAAAAAGTATATTCACCTTCCTTGTATGGTATTTCATTACAAGATACTAGATTACAAAAAGTCAATAATGTTTTTTCTAAATACTTTGACAATTATGAAATATTCATTTAAGACATGAAACTTTATCCAGAAATGGCCAAGGCTGTCCTTGAAGCAGTGCATGATAAGATGTGATTATGGGTTATTTAGGTATTGCTCATTTATTCTTATATGTAATAAAACCCAGACTGATTCACACCATTATATGCCTATAGCATGTGAATGTAAAGATTTGACTGCATATGATGTTATTTTACCCATAAATAAAATCAGTTTATGCAGTTATAGGTGGAAATAACCAATTTCCATATGTTTTATTCCTCAGAACCTCTGTCTATGAGTCAGAGTAGAGAATCACTCACAGAGTATATATCATTAGTATCAGTACATGGTAGTCACCTGCACCTTGTTCACACACTGTTTTATTCCTTTAGGCCGGGGTCCCACATGGCGTAAACACTGCAGCAAAAACATTTTACAGTCCCTGCAAAGTCAGCGGGATTCTAGTGAATCCAATCCACAAATTGCAGAAAAGTACCCGCAGCGGAAATGCTGTGATTTCCAAAACCGTTGCGTTTTTCAAAATTACAGCATGTCAATTAAACCTATGAAAATGTCAGCGGTTTCCGTATAGGTATAATTGAAGCAGAAAGTCTGTAGAGGAAAACTCTGCGGACTTTCTGTGAAAAGCACTGCGGGGAAAAACTGCGATGTGTTTCCACCGCAGTTTTTCCCACATCACGTTTTGGCTGCAGCCCATTACGTGGGGCCTTAGCTTTACAGAGGTTTTTCAGTCACATTAAATAATGTACCCCCTCACAATAGTAATGACCTCTTTGTACCTCCATACAATAATAATGGCCCCATTGTGCCCACATACAATAGCAATGCCATTTGCTTATAAAGTTAATAGAATGTGCACACTCTTCCTTACTATCCTTACCTTATTCACAGTTCTATATTAGCTCCAATGGAAAATTAACCTAAATAGCACAGGTGGATCAATGCAGTGACATCATTGCATCACCTGACACCCTCTGCATGATCCTGACATCTGGAATAAAAAAGCCTGTAGTTTACCAAAGTAAATGGTGGTGCATGGAGCCAAAGGTTCTTGTACTGCTATCATTTTTAATTGTATCGCTGTGCTGAAGTATTAAGTATTGTATAAAATACCAAAATGAGTAATACTCTATTACCAATCCCTTGCCACTCTCGTTTGATTTACGTAACTATTTTGATAATTACAGGAAGCATAAGAATGTAATTGCACCATTACTTTTATTTTTTTAGATTGTACACTGTTTATCAGTTGTAAATTATTAGCTTTATATTATGAGTTGATATGGTTACAAGGGTGCAAAGTGCTTTATTCATTCTATTTATTCTGGAGAATTTAGAGGCACTCAATGGTGGAGATTTATTAAACTGTCTAAGGAAATAATGGTCACTAACTTTTTAGACAACTTAGTCTCATTTAATAGAGCATGTGATTGTGGACCAAATGTTCATGCTTTCTGCCTGAAAAACCTCTCTAAAATTCCTGCCACTAGGTGTCTCCCTCCTAGCTAATTTGAAATTTCACTCTGTTACTAGGGAACTTCCATCCATAGATGCAAGATGGCTTCATGGTGAGTGGAAGGGGGAAAGTTCTATTCACACAGCGAATAGAGAGGGGAGGGGCTGATTCTCCTGACAGCCTCCACACGTCTTCTCTGTGCAGTGTGCAGCCAGGCTTATCTATCTGGAAATGTTTTTGAGATGCAGGTGACATGAGCATGCGAGTGATTGGATATGGGGGGGGTAAAGAAAAGGTCTGAGTCAAACATAACCCCAAAGCAGCAGGAATGCTGCCTAGGATTTATGGTGAGACCACAGGCTGAAATGGAAATATCAGGGTTAGGTTAGTTTGTATATGGTGGAAACCAGGAGTGGATTGAGCAGAAGGTAGAAATATAAGAACTTTCTATATTTTTCCCTTTCTTTTTGTAGCTATTCTTTGCTTTGCCTCAAAAAAACTGCAGAAAAATGTACCATTTATATGTACCATTTAAAAGTTATAATATGGCACAGATTTTCTTGCGCCAAGTATAGCAAGTTTAATATGGTGTAACCTTAGCTGAAGATTCAATTAAGACAGAATTTTGGGGCACGGGCAATGGAGACAGATTTTTTACATTTCTATTTGTGCATCGGTAAGTGAGCCAAAATTTTGTCACGCTGGAAAATGAGACAGATCTATGTAGGTCCATAGGATTTATAAATGTCTAAAACTAGAAGCAGGATTTGTAATTTCAGACAGTGTAGAGTTTGACAGAATTGACAAATATGCCCCAGTGTGTCTATGTATTACAGGGACAGCTAATTTCAGTGAGCGTAACACAACTCTTAAAAAATGTGTCCATTTAATTTTTATTGATGGCCTATACGCAGAATAGGTCTTCAATAAGAGATCAGTGGGGGTCCAACACCCAGAACCTTCACTGATCAGCTGTTTGAAGGGGCCACTACATTCATATGAACGCTGTGACATCTTCATTGTTTACATTGCATGCCATCAGTTTCATAGCGGCTGTGTAATAACAGCATTGCTGAAGGCTGTATTTGCATTGCTTGACTGCTATAAATCAGGCAGTGTGCAATGTTGAGGATAGGATAGGACCCTAAGGATAGGTCATCAATAAAAATAAATTGCGCAACCCCTTTAATTTTCCCAGTGATGGCACTTCAGGGTTCCCATGTGAGCTACTGCTAATTACTGGTGGTCAAACCAGCAGAACAACATGTAATCAACTTATTTTTAGGCAACCTGTCCAACAAAAAGAAATTGTCTATAGAGGACAACTCTATTAACTTTGCTTGATTACAGTGTTAATACGTATCATAGTGAAACATACAGTTTACAGTACAACAACATTGTGTAGTCTATAGCATTGACTTTAGAAATCAAAAGCGTTAAAAACTGACATCTGGGAAATGGCACAGTATCTCTCAAAAAGGTTTCATATAAACTAGAACTGCAAGAAAGAGGTATTGTCTAAACTGCTTGGTATCCATCTGACTATTATAAAGAATGACACTATTGTGCAGTTGTGTCTTGTATTTACTATTATGAACCCAATAAATGTGCTTCTTTGTACTTTAGAGTTTCTTGAGTATGTTAGCTCATATACTATTTTTTTTTTTTTTGAAAAGCAAACTGAATGGTCTTTTTCTATCAATCTCTTGAGGAAAAGATATATATGTAATTTCAAAGTCCTGCCATCTCCCGTTGGTGACAATAATAGGCATAACAATAAGGAACCTGGTCTGTTTAACGTTGTATCAAAGGCTTGTCATGTAAGAATGTCAAAGGCTTATGCTGCATTGTCTGAACAGTTCATTTAAACACAAGGCTTTATTCCTCTTTACATGTTACCTATTGCAGACGTACTCTGACCTGATGTAGCTAGGATCTAAGCTGTGTTTTATTTATTATTTTTTGGTATATTGAACTAGCTTTATGTACAGTTTGTGAGCTACTTTCAGATGTGACAGGTGATATTGCAGAGTACACCATCCTGCAGAGTTCTGTATAAATATGACGCTAATAGGGAGTAGTTCTCGCAGAGTGCTGTAAATGTATGGCACATAGATGGTATGGATTCAGAACTGTGTTCATGCAATCCACAGAAGTTGTCAGCTGTAAAGTTGATTCGGATCTTAGCTATTTAACCATTCAGTACTGATTGCTTCATCTAAGTCTATCACACCTAAACAACATAATGGTCCCAGGTCCATCATGGATGTAAGCATATTAGATGAAAATAGTGTCATTTGAAATATAACTCATCTTACAAAAATAGCCCTCATCAGTATCATAACTAAAGGCTTGAGAGCCCTGGTTCAAAAGTCTAACTTGGGCTCCCCACAGCAATTTTCTCCCCTTTTGTGCTACATCCTCCCCCACAGAATTCGTCCTTGACTATATACTGACCAGTTGCACCATTTGGCTTGAAAAGGTTAATTTTCTCTTTTTTGACAGTGGAAGGCTAAGTGTCATAAATCTTGTCACTCCAGTTCACCAGAGGACAGGGGTAATGAATGTACAATGCACAAACTGCCAATCATCAAAGGGTTCTAGAAAGGTGATCAAAGAAGTTTAATCAGCCTTTGTGTGGTGAAGGTGACCTTTGGACCCCCAGGGTTATGGATCCAGTGGCAGATGAGATTATTGTGAACCCTTAAAGTTATGTCAGTTCTTATTGGCTCCCTAAGGTTCCTGGGCCAGAGTGTGATTTCACCCTCTGCACCCCCTCAAGTTACACCCCTGGCCCTCATACAACATTCCAAGGCTTAGAGAATTTTGAGATGTGACCAAGACCCAATCCTGTCTGTTGTGTATCCTTTAACTGCCTAACTAATAGGAATGTCAGACAGGAGTGAACAAAGTAAAATGAGGAGGACCTGTTAAACTTGTTGTCCTGATACTATAATTCCAAACTGAATATCCTAATAGACAATGGGGGGTACAGATTAGGTTAACCCGCTGTTATTCCGTACAGCGCTACAATATTGCTATAGAGTCCTAGTGTTTGAAGGTTCCTTGATGAGTATTGGTGTGGTACCAAACTAAATACATAGCGTATCAGTCTTGAGGACCATATCTCACCTCGATAATTGGATAAGATTCATCTGATATTTATTTATGTCTCAAAGCATCCCATGTCAGGGCATAACTGGTGGGGTCTCTTTATATAGTTGGGTGATCTCATGTATTTTTGATTGTGTGTCACATGGCGGCCATGTTTTAATCTATTTAATAAATGTTAAGTTTTATGATTTTATATTCATATTTAACTATGTGCTGGTTTTGTATATATTATGCATGGGTATAATTTTCACTGGATCTGAGTATCCCTTTATAGTGAACTGTTCTGATTTTGGATATGGACAACCAATAACAACAGCACTCCTGGGCTGGTGCAGTGCTGAGGCTGGTACCTGATGGTGATGGTAGTGTTTTCCCCTGGGTACATTCTAGAGTTGTCAGCCTTCCTAAACCTGATGCAGAAGTTGCAATGCCCATGAGGTCATGCAGTAATAATACTCATGAGACACGAGCTATGCAGGAACAGGGTAACTTGCAACTTTTACTTAAGGTAGAACACAATTGAACAGAATCCAAGTTTGGAGGTAATATAAATGTAATGTTGTAATATTACCACTGTAAGTTGCTGAGCTGGTAGTTGGTATACCCGGGTGCAGTGTGTGCTTTCCTTGCTGAGGCTGTCTTTAACTTTTATGTATTCCAGTCTCTCTCACAAAAGTCTCTACCAGTTCTCACTGTGGTATAGTTCAGCAAGGTGCTCTGTCTGTTCCATGTTGCAGGCAGGGTCATTGCTCTGAGGCCAGCCAAACATGGACAAATTTCTCCTGTCTGTTATGTATGAACAGTCTGGGCTGGCTGGGTCATTTCCAGACCAACTAGGGCTCTGACTCAGGCTTCCTCCATCTCTATGCACCTGCTCACTCCTCAAAGGAATGGAGAAAACACACAGTTTCTCCTTCTCTCCAGAACTCACTGCCTGCGTTGTACCAAACTTTTGTCAGCCAATTTAAAGGACCAACTACCCACTATATACATACTATAATAATAATAATAATAATAAGAATATTTTTTTTATTTATATAGCGCCAACATATTCCGCAGCACTGTGCAACTTGTAGGGTTCAAGTACTGACAAAAAAGATACATTACAAAGAAATAGTCAATTCACACACTGAGACTGAGGGCCCTGTTCACAAGAGCTTACAATCTATGAGGTAGAGGGGGTGACACAAGAGGTAGCAGGGGCGGCAACAGACGTAGCATTGCTTATACAATGGTCAGACAATTTTGTAATAGAGGTTACTGTCATTACACATATATAAAGCTGTATGAGCCGTCACCAGTCATGTCCTTTAACGTGCAGATGGTTCCTGGATGGTGACATATAGAATTAGACTGATACGGCATCATATCCTGTGAGGTAATGTTGAAGCATAAACAGAGGAGGGTACGTTTTAGGGATTCTAACTACGGAAGGGCTTACATTAGGAGTTGTGATAGGCCTGTCTGAAAAGATATGTCTTTAGTTTACGCTTGAAGCTGTGGAAATTGGGGGTTAATCTTATAGTCCGGAATAGAGCATTCCAGAGAAGTGGTGCAACTTGGGAGAAGTCTTGTATATGAGCGTGGGAGGTTCTGATAATAGAGGATGTTAGTCTTAGGTCATTGAGTGAATGCAGAGTATGAGTTGGGTGATAGACAGAGATGAGGGAGGAAATGTAGGGAGGTGCAGCATTATGGAGAGCCTTGTGGATGAGGGTGATAAGTTTATATTGTATTCTGTATTGAATAGGCAGCCAATGTAGTGACCCTACTGGCTCCTAGGGTTGTCCTTAATTTTTTTTTCTGACTTGCTGTAACATTTTCATTGCCAGATAAGATATCACACCAGGGATACTGTATCCCACATTCTCAGGTCCACATATATCTATGAAATGTATGAAGGCAGTTCCTAACTTTATGATTGGCAATTAATAACCCATTATTTAGCCCTGTTTTTCTTTACGTTTCAATTTTGAGTGAATAGCTCTTTATAGAATATCTTTAAAAGTCTGTCAAAGGAAATCTCTATATTCTACTAAAATAATTTAGATGTAGAAATTGATTTTATTTCTGCATTTTTTTTTTACAAAACTGAAAATTTGGTATTGCCATGAGATATAAAGTATAGACAGGTAGTTAGGAATTCATCAGTTTTACAGAGTCCTCTGCACTGAAGCCATTAAACTATATTTTCTGGTTCTGCAGTAAAAATGAAGTACTATTAAATAAAAAATAGTGCTGCAAAAAAGTGATAAGATCTGCAATCGCTAGTTCTTATTTTCATTATTTCATGATGTGTACGTAGATTATCTCAAGAGCCTATTAAGTTATCAGTGTTGACATATTGTATTGCATTCTAACAAATATGAGCATGTCACAAAGGAGTAGCATGGAAATCAGCCGATTATGACCCAATTAAAATATGTTTCTTATTATTACTGTGTAATATATAATAATGATTCAATAATTATAATAAAATACTGCGCAACCTTTACATAATGGCAATATATTCCAAAGCACATTATAATGCTACTAATCACTGAAAATGACAAGTATTCTAGAACAAATATTTGCACATCTACTAACAATCAAACCGAAGATGAAAATCCTTCTTCAGCTTACAACCTAGGAAATGAAGTGCATGACACGCTAAGTGCAAAGTGCTGATTTTATTTAATGGCTCACCTTTTTTAATGAAATGTGGGGCAAATACAAATAATGCATGTCAATAAGCAGTCAGCACAAATTCTGCCTGATATCATGAATCATATGTGTGCATGTGTCTATAGCAAACAAGTGTTGTGAGCTAGAGGTGTTATTGTCATATAGTTGAATTTTTACATAGCACAATTGGGTTGATATTAAATTAAGATTAGCCATCACTGCTAACACTCAAGTTTTACTTCTAATTGATCAACTGCAACCATATTCTACTATTCTCCTCAGTTTTGATTATTTACATAGCTTAGTATAATCTGCAAATATAGAAACCGTGCTCTGTAAATCAGCTGTTGGCAGTGTTTACAATTAGAGATGAGCGAATTGAAGCTGCAGAAGTGAAATTCGATCCGAATTTCAGGAAATATTCGATTCACATGGAATCCGTATTTCCTGATGCTTCGCGGTAACGAATATTTAGTAAGGACCTTTGTGACATCAGACGGTTACATGATATTCTCTAGTGATGTGATTGGGTAGGCGTGTCTTTGCTTGTTAGTAGATCCATCCACATGAATAAAGGTTGTCCATGCTAGAGAGAGAGAGAGAGAGAGAGAGAGAGAGAGAGAGAGATGACCCCGGCATCCAAGGGCTTCCACCATTTTGCCGCCCACCTGCCAACCCCGGCTCTCTGGGTCCCTGCACTGGGTTTCTGCACATGTAGTAAGTGGATGTACTGAGTATACAATATGCGTATATAACAGATGTATGTGCATGTGAGCTGAATTAAGATCCACAAATACAGTAGGGATCCACATATATAGTAGTGCTTCCGTCTTGCCTGCGCGTTAGTGATGCTAAAGCAAGACAATATCTCAGAGATCTGTGCGACTCTCACCCTGTCTCTGCCCCACACTGAACTGAATGATCTGTGCAGGCAGGAGGGGAAGAAGATAGCAATCATCCTGTCATAGAGAGGAAAAATAGTCCACCCCATGCTGCAGGTCCTGACCAATACACCACCTTAGACGAAAGGTCCTATTGTCAAGAAACTTTGATGATGTCATAAGCATATGACCAGTCACATGCATGGGAAGAAAATGAGCTTGACTTTAGTCACTGTACTAGTCACTAGTACTGTACTAGTATAGTACACTAAACTGGTAAAGATCTGAGTAGTGATTTGTGTGTGTGTATGTGTGTATATGTACAGAGGTATGAGTAAATATACTGTGTGCAGCAGGCTGTGTGTATGTAGAGTGTTTGCAGAAGAGCCCTGTTTGTAGAGTTGTGTAAATATACTATGTGCAAAAGGCTGTGTGTTTGCGTAGCAAAGCTGTGTGTGCAGCAGAGGTATCTACAGTATGTACTGTGTGTGACAATGTTTTGAGTGTTGCAGTGCTGTTTGCATGTAAATGTACTATGCATAGCAAACAGTACTGGTGTACAGGTATTGTTTGTGCATCAGAGCTCTGTATATTTATATCATTAGTGACATTGACTCATCCTCTTTCTTTAACCACTGGGGAATAGCAACTTGGTGTTAAATATTTTTTTTTTCATTTTATAGTCTAAAAATCTGGTAATTGAAATTATAATACACCATATAATAAATCATAAAATAAAATGTCATTTTTGAATTATTATTATTTTTATATTGTAACTTTTTTACTATTTGCAGTTTTTCAACATATGGTGAATTTTGGTAAATTTGGTATTGCAAATAGCCTTAATGGCCAAAGAATGTACTTATTTAGCTTAAAGCGTAATGCTATGTTCATAGTTCAGACATCTGCCTCTCATCATTTTCAGATACATGGGCTTAATCAGCAGGTAGTCTCAGGTCACGGACTCTGAGGCTGAATCAGTTGCGTAATCCATGGCAAAATCGAGGCCATAGCTAAAATTTTAACATTTGATTTTCTGTAAACATTTGTCTCATTAATAAATTTAGTATTATCATTTATTAACATATTTTGTCTCCTTTCCATGAGATTGTACACTGAAATCCACTGTTTGTCCCCCAACTCTATTGCCATTAGAAATCCTCATTGATTCCTTACCCATACTCGCCAAAACTCACAGAAGCAGTGAGAATTTCTAAGGCCAATAGAGAAACAGAGGGCAGAAAGTGGATTTTAACACAGGATTTGATAGAAATATAAAGTATATTACAAAATGTATTAATGATACGAATGCTGTCAAAAAATCAAGAGTTTCAAAGTTTCCATACACTTTAATGGTTAATCCAGTCCTGTCTAATGGGTATGAGAATGTGCAAATTGTATAAAGGTGATATTTGTTTTTCATATAACGAAAAAACGTTTTACTTTGATTTAATGTGAACCTTTAGGTGTAATATATTTTCTACTTCTGTACAGAGTTTTAAAGTGAACCATAGGAATTTTGCAGTTAAGTCTTCCAATGAACTGCCCATCTTCAGGAAAACATTTGAACTTTAGGAATCAGTTGGGTCTTTAAATATGGCGCCATCCAGGTTTCCTTTGCTTTACACAACAGAGATCAAGCTTTAATGCCCGTTATCAGAGCCTAAACATGTTTGTGGACATTAACTGTTTATAGGTTCTCTGATCCCCCTCTACCCAGGGTGTTCCCCCCTGTTCAAATTTCATTACCGGTATAGCTCTCTTGCAGCGAGTTCATAGGAGCAGTGTTTTTTCCATAGACTTCTAAAAGACACCTTTGTGTCCATACACAAAACTTAAGAAGTTTGTTGGTGTCAGAATAAAGTATTAAAACATAAAAAAAAAAAATTGTTATAATTTTGGTATGGGTGTGACTGTGCTAACCTGAAGAATATATGGAACATAACATCACCTATACTAACCCACTCCCCCCACCCATCATACTTACCTGTTTTCCAGTCCGGACCTTCTGGGCATGGGATGTCACTTCTTCTGGGCGATCGACACGTCCTCTTCTTGAAGTCTGCCGGCCGCCCACGCCTGCGCAATAGAGCCGTGGGATCTGTATAATGCATATGTATTGTTTGCACTGTACACTATAGAATCAATGGTTAAATGATGTTAAAAGTTCAACATATGGTTTAGATCTACAAAAATCATCTTATTAGCAAGAGTGACAATAGATCATGGCAACAAATGAACTTTTCTGGTAGGAGTTGACAATTAAAAAGGTTCTTAGGATAGGCCCTAAATATCTGATTGGTGGGGGGTCGACAGCCAGCCTCTGCACAGATCAGCTGTTTGGGGGAATGTCCCTGTACTATGCAGTGCATGGAGCCAGAAACAGATGGTTACAAACACTGTATATTGGCCAGATAGCGTTACTGCAGCTCAGATGTCTATGGGAGCAGAGCTGTAGTTATGGCATTCGGTTAACCTACAGGGCACAGAGCCATCTACTTCTGGCTCCATGCACTCTATAGTACAGGGATTGAACGAACCCCCAAACAGGTGATCCATGCAGGGGCCATTTGCCAGCCCCTACCAATCACATATTTATGGTCTATCCTATGGATAGACCATAAATGTACAGTATATTGTATATACATTTATATTTGTATATCTGTCTGTATATTTTTATTTCATTGATTTTACCTGTTCCGAGATCCATATTCAAGGTCATACATTTTTTACTTCTGGCAATGATCAGTCGTCATTTACAAAATTTAGCTCTCTGACACCACCCCTAATAAATGTTATTAATATGCTTTCCTGTTAATTCAACTCACGCACTGGGCCATCCAACAAGCTTGTTGAGATTTAAGAATAACCCTCTAATGGTCACATTGAAATTGCAAAAACCCTCCTGAAAATGTCACTTTTTATTGTAGATTTTGATTGTATGGCTCAAGTAAATATTGCTAGCACATAACTCTGGTGAGTTATGTGCATTTTAACCCTTTAATGATCTAACTCATTTTATCAACAAATCAGTAAAATTGTATTTTGTGGGTATATATAATGTAATGAATAAATTTCTTTTTTTGGAGGGGGGGATATAGTGAAAAACATCAATTTTGCCATTTTTAAAGATTTTTTTTAGCACTTTCACAGAACTGTATCAATAATATGTTAACATTATTTTATGGTTGCTACAAATATGGTGTTACCAAATTTATATAATTTTTGGGGTATTTTTCTGCTACTTACACAATAAAACATTTTCTCCATTAAATAATTTTAATTTGTGTATTGTCATATATCAAGACCCATAATGTTTTTTCCTTTTCCATCAATGTGGCTGCATGATAGCTTGATTTTGCAGGATGTCTTTTAGTTTTTATTGGTACAATGTAGGGGTAAATATGATGTTTTGTTTTTGAGAGATAAACAGAAAACATAAATGTTGACATCTAAATTTTAAGGTTTATGGCATTTATTATGTGGGATAAATAAATAAATAACATACTTATTCATTTTATTTTATGGGTTGTTACAGATGTGACAATATCAATTGTGTGCTTTTTTTTTAATTAACTAGAGAAAAAGTTGTCTATTTTTACTTTTTCTGTAAAATAATTTGGGTGCTATAAGTATGCTTTGTAACTGATAATGGAGAGTGATTCCATGAACAGAAGTCCATGGTACCCCTTCCCTGGGGTTATCTGAAGTCAAAGGGACAGGAGAATATACAAAGTCTGCTACACTTGTTCCCTTGCACACTGGCTGAAATGAGAGCTGTGAAGCATATGCAGCTCTCACTTCAACTAGCGATAAACCTGGTCCTACTGGGGCATGATTCTTTGCTTTAAACAAAGGTTCCAAAATTTTTTTTTCTCGTAGACCACTTTCAAAATTTTACTGGTTCCAGTGGACCCCCTGCTGCTACATTTCTACCATATTCCCAAAACTCGTCAAAAAATGTAAAGATTAGATCTAACGTAGACCCCCGTCGAGTCTCCCGTGGACCACTGGGGATCCACCTGGACCACTTTGGGAATCATTGCTTTAAAACAAGGCCAAATTTGCAACTCTAGCCCACACCCTGGTCAAAGCCTGAGTAGAACACTGACAATACTGGTAATACTGGCGTTAATCTGATACAGGAACAATATGACTCTTAATAAGTTAAATTAACAATTTCAGCAAACTTTACCTTGACTATTGGCTTTTGTTGGCTTAACTTGACTTTTGTTGTGAGGTACCACACTGAAGAATGTTATCAGGTTCATGTTAAAGACTGCTACATCAGTAGAGCTGTTCAGCTTTTTAAAATTGACTTTATATTTTTGCACCACCTTTAGAGTTACATGAAATGATATCATAAAACATTTTAATCTGCATGTGGCAATTATGACAAATGTAACAGAGCAGAATTATCTTGATATTCTACTCAAAGTGGTGTAAATATTGTAAACTATTAACTAAAGTATCTCTTTTTCAGAGATAACGTTTTGAAAGAAAAAACAGAATATAAGTAATTGTATGTGCTCGGTGATAATATATTAAGAACAATATAACATGATGATCAAGTACTTCCTCCTTCAGTGATAATGGTAAACAGAAAAAAAAAAGTTGAGACACTGGGTCTGTATTACTTGCTGTATTTTATATTTATATCCAGTCTAAACATTTACTGTAGGTTAACAACTGCTCCCGATTTCCGTCCTTAGGGTCTGCTTGTGGACCCGGAAAATGGAAACCCAATGCGCTTAAAAAGAGGTTACCCATAGAAACCTGCAGACCCCATAGACTATAATGGGGTCTGCCGGGGTTCAGCCCGGTTTCTGCACGAAAAATGAAAGAGAAAAGTCCTGTTTGCAGCACTTTTCTCTCTGCATTTTTCAAGTGGATTGGGGATGAAATCCCTGAATGGAATCCAGGCGCAGTTGTGAGCCTAGCCTAAGAGATATTTAGATTTTTGGAGCAAATAAATACTGTTGATTGACTTTCCCCTTTCCCAATTGGGGAGCACTTAAGTTTTAACAGAAGGCTAAAAGAAAAAAACCCAAACAAACTTAATTAGTGCTGATAGTTCTACCAAAATGGTGATGCTGATGTGTGACTAGGCTGATCCTCCCCAATGCTTGCTACTAGTGCCCTCAAATACAGTAGTCACAGAAATTCTCTTAGAATCTCTAATATTAGGTTTCAAAAGCTATGATATCTTTACCTTTAGGGCTCTGTTTTCAGTATACATTTTCTGGAACTGTTGCTACTTTTATTCAGTATATACTGTAGGTATACAAAAGTGCATCATGGAGGTTTAAATATACAGATGAATGTGAAATATTTACCTTAAAGGGGTTTTCTGGGACTTAGGGTGGGTTCACACTTGCGACGGCACTCCGATCGCCGCAAATCCGACCTAAATGTCGGAAAACTGGATAGGCACTGGATAAGGAAAGGTTTGCGACGCTTTGCTTAAAACCCCATTCACTTGAATGGGTTTTTAAAGCAATGCGCAGGTGTGCGCTTACACCCTCTACGCCACGAAGCTGTTTTTTTTTGTCGGGAACAAAGTCCTGCATGTCCGACTTTTTTTCCGACTAAAAAAAAACTGGCATTGCAGCACAGAGGGTGTAAGCGCACACCCACGCATTGCTTTAAAAACCCATTCAAGTGAATGGGGTTTTAAGCAAAGCGTCGCAAACCTTTCCTTATCCACCAATAGAGAAAGGCAAACTGATTTGTCATGAATGGGTTGAACTCAAATATTCAAAATTATTAGCTTTTTTAACGATACCGAATAGATGGTGATTTGTCTCGGTTGAACTAAAATCGTTGCTGCCACATATATTGCACAGTAAAAATACACATTGTCTTGTGAGCCACTGTGACTATATGGTGCCACTTGACAGCCTCTCAGCCAATAGTCCGTGGAAGGTGAACACATTCTAATAATAATAATAATAATAATAATAATAATAACTTTATTTATATAGCGCCAACATATTTCATAGCACTTTACAAATCAGAGGACACATGAACAGACAATATGAGACATTACAATGTGACAAAGAAATAAATATATCAAACAATAGGAGTGAGGGCCCTGCTCGCAAGAGCTTACATTCTATGAGGAGATAGGGGAACACAAGAGGTCAAAGGGCTTGTTTGCTACAATGGTCCAGCCATCTTTTAATAGAAAAGGTTGTGTAACTGAAGCTGTATGAACCCGTCACCAGCCGGTATCTGTGATTAAACAGACACTAAGTGTGAGGAGTGTAGTATAATGTCTAGATGGAGAGGACAGGATCTGAGGAACAGAGGAGGAAGGATAAAAGGTGTTATTTTTCTACACCTCTGCACACTACACTGTGATCGGGTCACGTGATAAGCCTGACCAAACAGATGTGATTTTAGGGCAGTTTGAAGCTGCTGTAGTTGGGTATTAATCGGATTGTCTTGGGTAAAGCATTCCAGAGTACCGGTGCAGCTTGAGAAAAGTCTTGGAGACGGGAGTGGGATGATCAGATAACAGGGGATGAAAGTCTAAGGTCATTGGCAGAACGGAGAGGACGGTTAGGGCGGTAGACAGTGATGAGAGTGGAGATATAGGGGGGCGCAGCGCTGTGGATGGATTTGTGGGTCAGTGTGATCATTTTATATTGTATTCTGTGATGGATGAGCAACCAATACAGCGACTGACACAAGGTAGATGCGTCTGTGTACCGGTTTGACAGAAAGATGTGTCTGGTGGCTGCATTCAGGACATATTGTAGTGGGGGAAAGTTTAGTAAGAGGAAGCCCAATTAGAAGAGAATTGTAATAGTGAAGACGAGAGAGAATCAGAGCGACAGTGAGGGTTTTTGATGTTTCCAGAGATGTTTTTAAGGTGCAGGTGGCAAGAGCGTGCAAGTGTCTGAATATGTGGGGTAAAGGTGAGATCTGAATCTATTTGAACCCCCCAGACAACGGGCATGGCGCCTTGGGGTAATTGTAAGGCCACAGACAGAAATGGAGATATCAGGGTTAGATCGGTTAGTAGATGAAGGGAACACAAGAAGTTCAGTTTTTGAAAGATTCAATTTCAGATAAAGAGAAGACATGATGTTAGAGACCGCAGCGAGACAGTCACTGGTGTTCTGTAGTAGTGCAGGGGTGATGTCACGAGATGAGGTATCCTTATAGTGCTCATATCATATACAATATATAAGATTTGGTGGGCTACAACACTTGGCATATCAGTGATGGTGGAAATAGGGGATGGAAGTGTTATTTATCTTGGCATGATACTGTGACGTTATAAGTGTACTGTGCGTCCTTTGCTGCTTACTCATTTTGCTTTGTCTGCCTAACAACAGTGAGGTATTAAGGGAGGAGGAGCTGAGCTAGAGAGAGGGGATGGTAGACAGGGAGCCTTTAATGAAGCATGCAATAAAGAGGTCTGATTCAGAAAAGTCGTTATTACATAGTGGACTTATTCCAGGTGACCTGCATCCTCACTACAACACTACAACTGGCGACGAGGATTAAGAATCATCAGCTAAAGGTATTTCACAACTACAGTAAATTGTGTACAAGACTGCAATACTAGCGCCAGCCATGGCTTACCTAACCTCCTTTACTGCATTTGATGTGCACCAGTCCCAAGCAAACTTGGCATCATGCTGGAATAAATGGCTGAAACGCTTTGAGATATTCCTGCAAGCACTGAACATTGCTGACAATACAAGAAAGAAAGCAATGTTGTTACACTGTGCAGGGGAGCAAGTCTATGATGTCTTCACAACTCTGCCTAATACAGGGGAGGACAGTGACTATGAGCTATGCAAAGCAGCATTAAAGAGGACCTTTCATGTCCTCATGTATATGCGGTTTTACATACCGCTAGAAAGCCGACAGTGCGCTGAATTCTGTGGGGGGAGGGGCGTTCCTTGCAGCTCAGTGTCATCACTGGGCGGTAAGGAACACCCTCCCTGACTGTACTTGTCCTTAGCCCTGTACTGTCAGAGGGGCGTTCCTTACAGCCCAGCTAGACTGTCAGGAATGCCCTTCTGATGGTGGACGGTGAAACTAAGAACACCAATATCTCCAGCCCCGGGGCACATAAAGGGAAAGCCGACAGTGCGCTGAATTCAGTGCACTGTCGGCTTTCTAGCGGTATACAAAACTGCATATGCCTGAGGACATGAAAGGTCCTCTTTAAGTAAGCACTTCTCTCCATACCTAAATGCAGCCTTTGAAACACCATGACTTTAGCAAAGCTACTGGACATTGCACGTATTCATGATGCAGCAGAGAATCAAGCTAAACTTATAGAGAACACAGACTGTATGCCAGAGCAGCCATCTTCTGTAGCAAAGTTTACTCAGAAGCCACATGTGCCACACACACAGGCTGCAACCTGCTACAACTGTGGAGGTCCTTATCCTCATCAGAACCCCTGCCCAGCAAAGGGAGTAACTTGTCATAACTGTGGGAAACAAAATCACTTTGCAAAAGTTTGTAGATATAAATCACAATCTTCTCTCTCTGCAAAACAAGTCATGCCACAGAAAGTTCAGGTAGTGTAGTCATTGTCCCCTGCTGATGAGCCCAGCCAGGGGCGCACTGCTAATGAGGCGAAGTGAGGCGGCCGTCTCAGGCGGCACTATCCGTCACTGTCTGGGGGTCGGTATTTTTACCATTTATCTAATGTAAACCATCCCAGGACAGGCCACTTTAAAAAAACAAAGCTGAGCGGGGCCTGTCCTGGGCTGGCTTACGAGACCTCTGCATGTCAGCGCAGGCAGCGATACAATGATGTCATTGCGCCTCCTACGCTGAGACCCAGATGACGCGGACAAGAAGAGGAGGCGGCGGCGGCTCCATCATGGGATTGCAGGTAGGTGACGAGAACTTATTTTTTTTATATATAAATAGGCTGTAAACTGCTGGAGTAACCCCGGCAGGTAATGGCCTATTTACTTATCGATCCCCACACCTGCTGTGGCCGCCTCCACTTCCTCTTCTGCTATCAGACGCAGAAGGGGGAATCAGAAGCAGCTGTGAGCGGCAGCGGGCATCGGTAAGTGAGGCCAAATACTACTATTATTATACTCTGGGGTCTTTTCAGACCCCGGAGTATAATAATCGGAGACCCAGGGGAGGTGATAAACATAAAAACCATTGTTACTCACCTCTCCGGCGATCCGATGTTACTCCCAGGAGGCTTCGGCCTTTTTTGGTGACGTCCCAGGTGTCACGTGAGCCAGCCCGATGTCATGATGTAGCGACGCCGGTCTGTGCGACATTGAAGAGGGCCAAAAGCAGGGAGCGCAGCGGAGCCCAGGTAAGTAACACTGGTTTTTATGTTTGTCACCACCTGGGTATAATAAGACCCCTGAGTATAATAATAGTTCATGGGGGGATTACTATGGAGCAGAATACTGTGTGCAGGGGCCACTATGGAGCATAATACCGAGTGCAGGGGCCACTATGGAGCATAATACCGAGTGCAGGGGCCACTTTGGAGCATAATACCGTGTGCAGGGACCACTATGAGGCATAATACTGTGTGCAGGGGCCACTGTGGGGCATAATATTGTGTGCAGGGGCCACTATGGAGCATAATACCGAGTGCAGGGGTCACTATGTAGCATAATATTGTGTACAGGGGCCACTATGGAGTATAATACCAAGTGCAGGGACCACTATGAGGCATAATACCGTGTGCAGGGGCCACTATGGAGCATAATTACGTGTGCAAGGGCCACTATGGAGTATAATACCGAGTGCAGGGGCCACTATGGCGCATAATACTGAGTGCAGGGACCACTATGAGGCATAATACCGTGTGCAGGGGCCACTATGGAGCATAATATCGTGTGCAGGGGCCACTTTGGGGCATAATATTGTGTGCAGGGGCCACTATGGAGCGTAATACCAAGTGCAGGAGCCACTATGGAGCATAATACCCTGTGCAGGGGCCGCTGCGAGGCATAATATCGTGTTCATGGGTCGCTGCTGGGCATAATACCGAGTGCAGGGGCCGCTGCAGAGCATAATACCGTGTGCAGGGGCCGCTGCAGGGCATAATACCGTGTGCAGGGGCTTCTGCAGGGCATAATACCGTGTGCAGGGGCCGCTGCAGGGCATAATACCTTGTGCAGGGGTCGCTGCAGGGCATAATACTGTGTGCAGGGGCTGCTGCGGGGCATAATACCGTGTGCAGGGGCCGCTGCGGGGCATAATACCATGTAATACTGTGTGCAGGGGCCGCTGTGGGCCATAATACCGTGTAATACTGTATTAAAAAAAAAAACACCTACTCACCTGCCCCTTGTGCTCCGATGTCTTCCACCACAGTCTGGTTCTGCTGCTCGGGTGTTCTCTTCTGGCGGAAGTACCCACCACACATGACCGCTGAGGGAAAGAAAACACCGGAGCAGCAGGACTGGAACGCGCTGGGAGACACCGGAGCACCTTCACCAGCCTCATATGAAAAAAAGTGGTTTTCCTGGACAACCCCTTTAAGGTGGCATTTGGGTTTTATTAAAGGGTCTTTCCAGCTAATTTTTATTGATGTTCTATCCTTAGGACATATTATCAATAAGAGATCAGTGGACCCCTCCTCTGATCAGCTGTATGAAGGGGCAATGGCACCTGTTTATATGACACTCTGTCTGTTTATAGTGACCGTGTGATGTAATTACAGCCTTGTCACATGGACGTGTATAGGACAAGGCTGTAGTTACATGACATGGCCGCTATGAGATGAATGACACTATGTAAACAGAGAAGCGGTCACGGCGCTTACACAGATACCACGGTTCATTCAAACAGCTGATCAGTGGGGGTCCTGGGTTTTTGAGCCCCACTGATTAGTTTATTAATGACCTGGAAAACCTTTTAATTAGTTAACACCTGGGGCATTATTAATAAGGGGCACTATTTATACAGGGTACACACGGACATTATTAATATAAAGATGCACTTGGGAGTTATTCATTATGGGGGGTTATATCATATATTTTATAATTGGGGGTAGCAGCAGGATGGGTGTGCAGGTGAGGACAATGTGGGTCGGGTGCCTGGAAAAGTGAGGAGCCAAAGATGTCTGTGTTGTAAACTTTACAGAGACAGGTCACAACTGGAAGAAGTGGTCATGGCAGTCCAAAGGGAAGAGAAGGGAAATGTGAAGGATTAGTCAGAGACGTCACCTGTAAGTCACAAAATGTTACTGCCCTGTATTCACCTAAATGATAGAGGATAAATACCTGATTGATGTGGGTCTGTCTGCTGAGACCCCCACTGAACCTGAGAATTGTTTTTTTTTCCCCCCACTGGGTGGGAATCCAGCCTGGCTGCAGCCATATATAGGCGTGTCACTTGGTGGATGGAAGAACCCGCGGGGCTCTCATTCACTTCAATGGGAGTGCCGAAGATACCTGAAGTCCAGTACTCAGCTATCTGCAGCGCTCCTATTATAGCGAATGGGGACCACGTGGGGTCGACCATCCACCAAGCAGAAGATGTGTGAAGTTACTTTCATTGTTAATGCCGTGTTGTTGATCTGATACTGAAGTAATACAGGAAGAAGAATTCTTAAAAACTGTTTCATAAGTTTGTGTTTGTTTATTGTACGACAATAACAGCGTGTGACGCTAACAGCATGTAAACACAATTTTATTTTTATTTTTTTGGCGGGGGATGTCTTTCGATAGTCCGCCTCAGGCAGCAAAGAGGCTAGGTTCACCACTGAGCCTAGCAGCACCTATTTATTCACAGTGACTGAAGAGGGGTCTCTAAATGTGCATGCTATTCCTAATCCCAAACAAGTCATCTTAATAAATGGCACTCCGGTGGAGACACTGGTAGATACAATGCCATCTGTTAACGTTATTAGTCACACCATCTTTATTCAGCTAAAGAACAAACCTACTTTGCAATTTATTAACCTGAAGATTTTTCCTTATGGTTCAGCTACTGCATTAACCCTGTGTGGCAAATTTCAGTCAGAACCAAAGTCTGCTGGGAAATCCATCACGGACATTTTCTATGTAGTGGAGTGTCCTGCAGACACTCTTCTCAGCCTCTGTAGTGCGGTATCTGTAGGCCTAGTGAAACTGGTAAACAGCATAACACAATCTTCTGTCCAAAATATTATGCAGAAATATCCTCAATTCTTTCAAGATCCAGGTAAGCTGAAAGACTTTCAAGTGAAATTACACATTGACCAGTCAGTACAGCCAACAGTTCCACCTCACAGGTGCATTCCATTCCATGTCCGCAAGCTTGTGGAGAAAGAACTTCAAGACCTGGAGACATCTGATGTTATTGAACGTGTGGAGGGCCCAACTCCCTGGGTCTCACCAATTGTTGTTGCACCTAAACCTAAGCAGCCTGGTAAAATCAGATTATGTGTGGATATGTGACATTCCAATGAAGCCATTCAAAGAGAAAGGCACATTACACCTACCATTGATGATATTCTCACAGATCTAAATGGTGCAAAAATATTTTAAAAAATTGATCTAAAATCTGGTTATCATCAGCTTGAATTGCACCCAGAATGCAGATACAGTGCCTTGCGAAAGTATTCGGCCCCCTTGAACTTTTCAACCTTTTGCCACATTTCAGGCTTCAAACATAAGGATATAAAATTTTAATTTTTTGGTGAAGAATCAACAACAAGTGGGACACAATTGTGAAGTGTAACGAAATTTATTGGTTATTTTAAACTTTTGTAAAAAATAAAAAACTGAAAAGTGGGGCGTGCAATATTATTCAGCCCCTTTACTTTCAGTGCAGCAAACTCACTCCAGAAGTTCAGTGAGGATCTCTGAATGATCCAATGTTCTCCTAAATGACTGATGATGATAAATATAATCCACCTGTGTGTAATCAAGTCTCCGTATAAATGCACCTGCTCTGTGATGGTCTCAGGGTTTTGTTTAAAGGGCAGAGAGCATCATGAAGACCAAGGAACACACCAGGCAGGTCCGTGATACTGTTGTGGAGAAGTTTAAAGCTGGATTTGGATACAAAAAGATTTCCCAAACTTTAAACATCCCAAGAAGCACTGTGCAAGCGATCATATTGAAATGGAAGGAGTATCAGACCACTGCAAATCTACCAAGACCCAGCCGTCCCTCTAAACTTTCATCTTAAACAAGGAGAAGACTGATCAGAGATGCAGCCAAGAGGCCCATGATCACTCTGGATGAACTGCAGAGAACTACAGGTGAGGTGGGAGAGCCTGTCCATAGGACAACAATCAGTCGTACACTGCACAAATCTGGCCTTTATGGAAGAGTGGCAAGAAGAAAGCCATTTCTCAAAGATATCCATAAAAAGTCTCGTTTAAAGTTTGCCACAAGCCACCTGGGAGACACATCAAACATATGGAAGAAGGTGCTCTGGTCAGATGAAACCAAAATCAAACTTTTTGGCCACAATGCAAAACGATATGTTTGGCGTAAAAGCAACACAGCTTATCACCCTGAACACACCATCCAAACTGTCAAACATGGTGGTGACAGCATCATGGTTTGGGCCTGCTTTTCTTCAGCAGGGACAGGGAAGATGGTTAAAATTGATAGGAAGATGGATGGAGTCAAATACAGGACCATTCTGGAAGAAAACCTGTTGGAGTCTGCAAAAGACCTGAGACTGGGATGGAGATTTATCTTCCAACAAGACAAAGATCCCAAACATAAAGCAAAATCTACAATGGAATGGTTCACAAATAAACGTATCCAGGTGTTAGAATGGCCAAGTCAAAGTCCAGACCTGAATCCAATCGAGAATCTGTGGAAAGAGCTGAAAACTGCTGTTCACAAACGCTCTCCATCCAACCTCACTGAGCTCGAGCTGTTTTCCAAGGAAGAATGGGCAAAAATTTCAGTCTCTCGATATGCAAAACTGATAGAGACATACCCCAAGAGACTTGCAGTTGTAATCGCAGCAAAAGGTGGCGCTACAAAGTATTAACTTAAGGGGGCCGAATAATTTGGCACGCCCCACTTTTCAGTTTTTTATTTTTTACAAAAGTTTAAAATATCCAAAAAATTTCGTTCCACTTCACGATTGTGTCCCACTTGTTGTTGATTCTTCACCAAAAAATTTAAATTTTATATTCTTATGTTTGAAGCCTGAAATGTGGCAAAAGGTTGAAAAGTTCAAGGGGGCCGAATACTTTCGCAAGGCACTGTATATATAACAACTTTTAGCACTCATGTCGGTCTGAGAAGGTTCAAGAGGCTGAACTTTGGCATTTCATTGGCTGTAGTAATATTTCAGAACGTTATCAGGCAGGTTCTTTCAGGAATACCTTGAGTCCTCAATGTCAGTGATGACATCCTTATCTTTGACAGAACCCAAGAAGAACATGACAATCACTTAGAACAAGTCTTTCAGAGACTACAAACCTGCAATCTAACTGTAAATCTGCCAAAATGTGAGTTCAACCGGACATCATTAAATTTTTTTGGCTATTTTTTTTCTGAAAATGGCGTTTCTGCAGACCCTCAGAAAATTGCTGCCATAACCTCTGCTAGCAAGCCTCAAAATGTATCAGATATTTGGAGTTTTCTTGGACTGGTCACATACTGTAGACGCTTCACACCTGATCTGGCTACTTTTTCTGAACCCTTACAACACCTCACTAAAAAAGATACTCCTTGGACTGTTGAACATCAATCAGCATTTGACACACTAAAGCCCAGTCTGACTAGTGACACAGTTTGACCCACTAAAGTCTACTGAGCTCATTGTGGATGCCAGTCCTGTAGGCCTTGGCGCAATTTTAACTCAGGTGTCCAAAACTGGCAGCATTTCCACAGTCTCCAATGCAAGCAAGGCACTACACTACAGACACAGAGCACTGAATGCTGCAAAGCTTGCAATACAGCTAGGAGTAGGAGAATTGGAACACAGTTTAATCAGATTTAATCAATTACAGGCAGATTAGTGATAGAAATCATAGTGAGTGAGGGAGAATATCTGTGCTGTGTGAGCCTGACTGCAGCAGTAATACAGATGGACAAAATATAGTTAACCCTTTCATTGTCAATAATCTAATTTTGTGTAAGTCTGTTTTGCAATAGAGCAGTTTGATCTGTCCACAGATAATTTAACATAGATTTTACTGACAAAGTCAGTCCTGTTAGTGAAAAATCTTTTTTAAGGGTTTTTTTTTCGACAAGATTTTAATTTTGTTCTCATTAAATACACACAAACTCCTGTTCTAACAGGAAAACTCTAAATCCACCTGTGGTAATCTGAAAAAAATTTCTATTATTTGAGAGCTAGAAATTGGATAGATAGGTTCTTAGGAGCCCTGACAGTGTTGTACACAATGTTTTAAGCTGTGGTTCCTGGGCCTGAACCATCCGAATCCGAATGAATCTTGAGAGGTTCGCCCATCTCTAGTCACCAATATCCTAATCCTAGGAAACCCCTTTAATATATAGATGGATGGCTAGATTACAAATTCTAATTTATCTTAAAAACTGTTCTGTACAACATTACAATATACTAACAAAAGCTTTGAAAGGTTGTTCTTCAACTTTCCCCACTGGGTGGTCACACACAGGCACAAAGAGGACAGATGACATTTCCCTTTGTGATAATTTATTATATACATACCTAAATATGTTTAGTGAAGAGGACAGGTAATGGGAGGCATGTAATTTCAAATATTTATCAAGCACTATTTGAGTCATTAAATTTTAGACTAGTGTCACCATTAGGCACACTACACTAACATGCCATTCTAATACACTTACTATTAGAACCGAGACAGGGACGTAGATAGCAAACACTGGGTCCCACAGCAAACTTTTGACTTGGGCCCCCTGCGGCATAGTGCCCCCTTTCCTGGCTCCCACACAGTATAACGCCCCATTTACACACAGTATAGTTGTTAGGATTGTGAATTCTGCTGTGGTCCCTTTAGTTTTTGCTCCTGTTCCTGCTTTCTGTTGTTACTTTCTACTGGCTTTGGATTTTTGGCTTGTTTCCTGGACCTCCCGCTTGGATTGTGATTCTGCTACCCTGCTCCCATTCGTCTTCCGACCTCTGGCTATGTTCCCTGGATTCGTGTCTGCCTCTCGTTATTGTACCTTGCTGCCCACTCTGTTTCTGACCTGCTTGTCGACTATTCTTCCCGGTGAGTTGTGTGTAGATCTGGTGTCTGACTTCTGGTAGTGGTATGCCAATTTGCAGTACATTTCTATGTGGTGTCAGTTCCAGCCAAAGGATTCTGCAAAGTCCAACTCCACCACTAGGAGCTCTGGTGAAAGTGTCTGAAGGCTGGTTTTGACTTGCTGTGGGTGTGGTGCGTTTTGGTTGTGGTTTTTATCACTGATAGTTGTCTGGCCTGGTCCTGCTATCTCATTCTTGCATACTCACAATTTTGTTACCTGCATTGAATCGGAACCATAACAATAGTGTCCTATAGCGGCCCCTGCACACAATATAATGTCCCATAGTGGCCCCTCCACACAGTATAATGTCATATAGCGGACCGACCACACAGTATAATGTTCCATAGCAGACCCTCCACACAGTATTATGACCCATAGTGGCCACTCCACACAGTATTATGTCCAATAGTGGCCTCTGTACACAGTATAATTTCCCATAGCTGCCCCTGTACACAGTATAATGCCACATAGTGGCTCCTGCACACAGTATAATGTCCCATAGTAGCCCCTGTACACAGTATAATGCCCCATATTGGCCTCTGCACACAGTATAATGTTCCATAGCAACCTCCATACAGTATAATGTCTCATAGAAGCCCCTGCACACAATATAATGTTCCATAGTGGCCCCTGCACACAGTATAATGTTCCATAGCAGCCTCCATACAGTATAATGTTTCACAGTGGGCTCTCCACACAGTATTATGTCCAATAGTGGCCCCTCCACACAGTTTTATGTATAATGTTCCATAGCAGCCTCCATACATTACTATGTCCCATCATGGCCCCAGAACCCAAAGAGGAACCCAAAATGTTTGGCGTACACCACAACTATTATACTCTGGGGTCTTTTCAGACCCCAGAGTATAATGATCAGAGGCCCAGGGGAGGTGAAAAACATAAGAACCAGTGTTACTCACCTCTCCTCTTCAATGACTTCACAGACATCATGCGTTGCAACGCCGGCCTGACCCACGTGACGTCTGTGATGTCACTACAGGGGCCGAAGACTGCCTGGAGTCATGCCGGAGAGGTGAGTAACATTGATTTGTTCGCTCAAGAAATACTCTTTCCCCGAGCCGAACGTCTAGGGTTGTTTTAGATATCTAGTTCTTCATATCCATATTTTTATTACTTAAGGTAAAACTTTTTTGCCCAGTTTTAACTTATGAGGAACTGGGGCTCCCATGGATTGCTATAGAAATTAATAATATGCTATGAAAATAAATGTGTCATTAGTTTAAATCAAGGTTTTATGTGAAACATATTTTACAAATCTTACATAATGTTTTTCTATTTTTTTTTACTGTCATTATCTGTATTCAAAAATCACTGAGATCTTGCTATTTTTATTTTGCCATAAACTATGGCTTACTTTAGAGTGACACTTCCATTTTCATCTAATTTTCGCCACAGGCAAGGTTACAATCAATGTTAATACATATGTGTCCATACTCAACTGATCTCCTATTTGGTTAAAGATTCCAATTTGTCTTGAAACTAATTCAACAAAATATTATGACATGCTAAGAAAGGTCTTGAAACGCTGCAATTCACCCTTCCCCAGTGTCACAGATAGACATACAAGGATAGTTAGATTATCATTTTGTGATAATTTGTCATGAAAACATGATGTGTTGAAAAAAGGAGCTTAAAGAGGACATTTCACCACGTCCACCAACTCCAGTTCTTAGCATCTGTTAATAGATTTTTTTTCTCTAGCCCCCACCATTCCTGATCAATCATTGCACCTACTTTTAATGCCTGATATGTTACTTAGGCTCTGTACTGACAAGGATGCGTGATTCAGATCTCCAATCAGAGGTGGACACTGTCAGAGCTCAGAATCACACCTCTTGCCTGACACCACTTATCAGAAAGTAGAGAACCTAAATAGCATATGAGGCGCAATAACTAACAGCACTTATTGTTCAGGAAGGGCAGTGACTAGAGAAAATTTCCATTCGTGCTGGAATCACTTGAGTATTAAATGATGCAAAGAACTGGATTTGGCAGAAGTTGCGAAAGGTTCTCTTTAACTTGGGATACACATATCTGCACATGTTCATCAAAGAGTACAGGTAAGGCAGGGTGCATCTGTAGCCCTATTATAATGTACCATTGAGAAAAAGTGATGATGTCACAGCTCACCTCTGGTCCTGCACAATGACCTCTGAAAAGGTCACAGAGCTTGCCTAGAACTTTCTTTCCTAGAACTTGTCAGAAACTCAATTATTGTGGTCAGGTTATTGTCTCATGCATGTAGTGTTACAATTTGATAACCTGTCCACGATAAGGAAATCATTACTGGGTTTCTGACAAGTAACAGCATAGAAAGTTCCTGTATTCATGGTCATATCCATTGGCAATGATCAGGACAACAGATTGTTACTACTAAGATCGAGAAAATCTTTAAAACCCTGCAAAATTTTAACTACTTATGTTTACAAAAATGTTTAACTTTTAGTGGGCAAGTGTCAGGGTTAAGCATATGGAGAAAGCACAAGGAACACAGGGTGCCCCACTGAAAGAAACAATCTCAGGCAAATGACTAATGTCAGAGCCAGGTTTAAATACCTGACCTCAGCCCTGGGTTGGATGGTGATACAGCATTCTGATTGGATCTGTGACTCAAATTTCTGAATGGCTAAGCAGATCCAGGCGATGACGCTGAGCTGTGAGGAACGCCCCCCCAGTACAAGTCTATGGACAAGTACAGTCAGGGGGGAGTGTTCCTCACAGCCCAGCTAGACTGTCAGGAACGCTCTTCTGACAATGGGCAAAGATCGGAGCCAAAACTAACAGCACCGATATCTCCAGCCCCGGGACACATAATTCAGCGCCCTGTCGGCTTTCTAACAGTATATAAAACCGCATGTGTCTGAGGACATGAAAGGTCCTCTATAAAGACTTGGCACATACAGTGTATTTTAAAGAACATTTTAAATACATGACTATAAAAAAGTATACTAAACTGTAAGAGACAGTGTCTAGCAGTAGCAGAAACATAAAAATAATTGAGGTGCCAGATCTGTTGTATGACAGATAAGATAATAGACTCCATGTGGACACCATAGGGAGTCTGACATTTTACTGGATAAAATAATGCATCTTGTTAACAAAGTCTCCAATGCAGGTATGAAGTACCTTAACTGTGTGACTGAAGAATCATAGTGTGGAAACCTTAAAACATACAGTACAGTGTGCAAAGTATTTTAGGTTTTTTTATTTATTTGTTGTGAAATGAGAAATTGTATGGTAACATCTAACATCCTTACGCTAGGTTCACACCTGCATTCGGGTTTCCGTTCAGGGGGGTCCGCAAGCGGACACCCCTGAACAGAAACCTAATCCGCTTGAAAAAGCGGTTACCCGCCGAAACCCCCATAGACTATAATGGGGTCCGCCTGGTTTCCGCCGGATAATGTCAGAAAATTCAGAGAGAAAAGCGCTGCTTGCAGCGCTTTTCTCTCTGCATTTTTCAAGCAGGATGGGGAATGGAAACCCCCAGCAGAGTGCAGGCGCAGGTGTGAACCTAGCCTTAACATGTGTATACAAGCCATATACAGCATCAGCCATTTGGATCTAATACATTGTTATAACTTGCCCCATATTTGATATTTTTCATTTTTAATATTGTTATTAGATTTTTCACAATTTTCAGCATATTCCCTACAAGCCATTAGTTGCTGAATATAACAAGCATCTCCAACATGCTGTGGGATATTGTAGCTTTATTGAGAGGCTATGAATTTTTATGGCATTTTAAATGCAACAATTAAAATTTGTGTTCTTTTGAAAACTAGCAATTCATTTACTTTTGTTGGGCTAATTGTCCTATTATTTATTTAGTGTTTGTTCTCAGCGCAAGAACATAAAATATGCTATCTTTCTAATTTGTTTATCCAGTTGAACACATAAGTCCAACAGTCTGAAAAACTCTACATAGAAAGTAACTTCATTTGTCACTTAAAGAGGACTTGTTACCATATCTAAGAAGCTCAATGACAAACATCATGTTATAGGTGCTGTCACTCTGGTGTTTTATTTAATCAAATCTATTCAGCCATTCCAAAGACATAAACCTGTTTAGTTGATGCAAATTAAGGTATATTAGCCAAGTGGGCAGTAATACTGTGATTTATCTGGGGGTGGGGGTCTCTATATTGTGCAGTGTTACTACCCACTTGGCTAGTATACTGTAATTTGCTTCAACACTAAAAAGACATCTTTGGAATGGCTGAACAGATATTGATAAATAAAACACAAAAATGTGTGACAATGCCTATCAGATAATGTATGTCATTGGGCTTCTCAGTTGTAATGACAGGTCCTCCAGACAACACCATTGAAAATGTGGCTTCCAGTGGGATCAGCTCTGGATCACCAGCAGATTATTGATTTGGGAAAGGGAGGAAATGTAGGATTACATGATGTCCTTTGTGATGAAAAGTTGTCATTATGCAGTGTTCAGTGGGACCACAGTGTGGTGAGGTAGGAGTAGGACCCAAGATGAATGTTCTGGTCTCTCTCTTCTGTGGAACTCTTATAGTCTGATCATGGTCCAGTCACGTTGGTGCCAATCCACCCACAGACCCTTGGGCGATGCAGTGATTGGATGATGCACTGATGGTGGTGATGATTCAGTTGGGGCACACACTAGTCATTTCCTGATTACTGGATGGTGTGGATGATGTTGGGTACCCTTGATGTTGAGTATAATAAGAGTCAGAAGACACTGAGAAAGTTAACAGACGCGGTTTACAGCACTTTTTAGAATCAGAAAGGTTAGGCTTCCAGTCAAAATGGTGGCTCATTCTCTGAGTTACTGGGTCCTGTTATGTGGTGTGGATGCAGGAATGGTATTTGCTATTAACTTTCCCTGATCCTTCCTGTGGCTATTCTTGGGTGACCCCAGATTGTATAAATTTTTTTCCTGGGTAGGTGTCTAGGCCTATTCAATAAAAATCATTGCCTGAGCAATGCTTTGGTGTAGGTAATCCAGCCTAATTTTGTCAGGACTTCTACCTCACTCTGGTTAAGAAGGTGGGTGGTTATTTATCCACCCACCTTCAAGAGCAAATGCCACTCCGATTCACAAATGTTAAAGCAGCCTGAATGGCATAATCCTCTCTGAAAAGTGCAGTTGTAAAATGGTGTAAAATGTCAGTAAATGGTGTAAAATACCTGTATCAAAATTATTCCAAGTACACAGCAATACTTTCCACAGGTAGCATTACTATCAGACGCTATGCTAATTTTTAAAGGATAGCTCAAGTTTACCAAAATAAGAGCTGTTTGTACAGAGCTGCTCTTTATTCTGGCTCACAGGCCAGGTTGGGAACTTCAATGTGTAAATTTAAGTTTTGTATCAAGCATTAAATGAGTGTTGTATGCTGTTTATTAGCTATATCAAATTACTTCTACTATTTTCAGAGAGATAGAGATATAGCTAAATGAACCTGAATATCTTATACAGACAGGGAATCACAAACTTCCTCAGTGTCTGTAGAGTGAACTTGCTAGCTAATAGAGTCCTGTGATCATAGCAGCATTGACAATGGGTTATGTGGACATTTTCTCTCTCTCCAATATGAGAGTGGTGAGGGAAGGATTTGCGAGTGTAATGTGAGTTAGCAGGCATCTAGAGAGAGTGACCAGGACTAGGTTTCAGCTTGACTATATCAGTGAAATGGCAGACATTAATAACTACCTGGTAGTAAGTTAGCACAAAGGAGAAGTCTGCAATCAATTCAAATGACCTGACCTTTAAAGGAAAAAGCTACACATAGGTTTGAGGATCTAAGGTTTTGTTCATATTTGTCTAGAAAAAAAACATCTAATAGTTAAAGGGGTTGTCCGGGATAAAATGGAATAGCCTAATCTAAACACCCTCCCTCCGCCTACTTTCTAAATTACATAATTTAGCAAAAATATATATTTACCCATGTCTCTGGGGCAGTCATGTGACTGCCCCAGGGACATTTTCTGGTTATCCAGTGACGTTCCATTTCCCCGTTTCTGGAAATGGAATGTCACGAATACTCCCCCCACTCCACCCCATCATACTTACGTGTCGTCCTTCCAGACTTCCTCCTGCGATACGACTCCTCCTCCTTTTTGACTCTGCTGGCACTGCAGCCAGCAATCCACCTCTACTGCGCAGGCGTGGGAGACTGCTTCACCTTGACTTTATTGAGTGAATTGCATACATGATCCAGTGTAGATAGTGTAGTGTTTCAGGTTGTAAAAACTTTCTATTATCAGTTATAGAGATGAACAGTAACGCAAAAACAGTACTTCACTTGTAACTTTCATAGTTGTCTATATCAAGTAAGTCTATTGTTACGCTAGAATGGGGAGGTCAGCATGACATAGACTCCTTTGAAAGCAGTTTTTATGCATTACTGTTCAACTTTATTACTGAGCCTGATGAACAGTTTTACAACCAGGTATGTTGCACTGAAATGGCTTTTACTACTGGTACCATATGGAATTTATATAGCTCACTCAATTACTGTACATCTATGTGACGCAAACAGATCTAGTGTTCACAGTGCTGTTCCATTTCTCTTCTCTATATTGATGTTGGTTATGCCATTTCAAACATGCATCTAATATTGGAGTAGCTCTGTCTTATCTCTTGTTTATTTTTTTTAATTTGTGCCAGAGGTTACACTGGAACCTCAATAGCATTTTGCCATTTAAGATGGGGAAAATAGTACTGCATAAAGCACTGTTTTCCTATTAAAGTGATGGACATCTCAGTGGAACTTGACAAACTCCATTTTAAGTCAGTACAGTTCATTGGGACACTACTGGAATCTGTCCTGGCATGGAACTAGCAGTGTTATGGCATCCATCTTAGACAGAAGTCAAAACACAGATGTGAACAGAGTCTAAGAGCACTGTAAAGTTCATTTTAACTTCTGGAAAGGATAGAAACATGTAAATATAACAATTGGAAATTAAAATGATATGCAGATGTAGCAAAGTTTACCACTTAATGTGTTAACTACTCTGTAACTCAGAATATTAATTTGTTTTTTGGTAATGCTTTTCAATTATTTAACATTGCAGTTTGTTATAAGTGTATACTCTGAGATCTCATAAGATAATAGCACAAAAACAAACCGGAGGGTCAAACATCACTAATATTAGTGAAAACTAATTTCGAGGGGTTCGTCTGAAGTGGCTCAAGGCTTTTGGGAGAATTTTATACTGTGTGAGGCCGCTGTGGAGCATTATACTTGGGAGCCTCTGGGGAGCATATTATATTGTGTGGTCCACTGTGGAGCAATATAAGGAGGGGGCACAGTGGGGAGCATAATATATTGTGTGGACCACTGTGGAGCAATATAAGGAGGGGCATAGTGGGGAACATATTATACTGTGTGGAGCCACTGTGAAGCGTTATACTGTGTGAGGCCACTGTGGAGCATTATACTGGGTGGCCCGGTGGGTGCCTATTATACTATGTGGTTCTGCTGGGGAGTATATTATACTGTGTGGGGACATTGCAGACCATTATAATTGGAGACCTCTTGGAAGCATATTATATTGTGTGGAGCCACTGGAGCATTATACTGGGGGGGCACTATGGGGAGCCTATTATATTTTGTGGCCGCTGGGGAGTATATTATATTGTGTGGGGACATTGTGGAACATTATACTGGGGGGACCCTCTGGGGAGCATATTATACTGTGTATAGGGGCCACTGTGGAATATGATACTGGGAGGGGGCATTGTAGAGCATTATACTGGGGGTCCTCTGGGGAGTCTATTATATTATGTATGGCCACTGTGGAGCATTGTATGGGAGGACACTGTGGGAAGCCTATTATACTGTGTGGGGCTGCTGGAGAGTATATTTTACTCTGTGGGGCCACTGTGGAGCATTATGCTGAGGGGCACTTTTGGGAGCCAATTATACTGTGTAGGGATGCTAGGGAGCCTATTATACTTTTTGGGGCCACTGAGGAGCATTATACTGTGCGGGGCCACTGTGGAGCATATTATATTGTGTTGGTTTGCTGGGGAGCATATTATACTGTGTGTGGCCACTGTTTAGCATTATACTGTGGTGGCGGGCAGGCTCTAGGGAGCATTATACTGTGTATGGGACTGACTCTGGGAGCTATTATACTATGTGGGGCCACTGTTGGGCATTATATAATTCTCTATGGGACCACTGTGGGGAGCATATTATACTTTGGCAGGCTACTGTAGAGCATCATCCTGGGGTTGCACTGTGGAGAGTCTATTATTCTATGTGGGGCTTCTGGGGAGCATATTGTATTGTGTGGGGCTGCTGGGGAGCATATTATACTAAGTGGGGCTAGTGTGGAGCATTATTCTGTGATGAGGGGTGGGCTCTGGGGAGCATATTATACTGTGGAGGGCCACTGTGGGATATTATTCCGTGTGGGGCCACTATGGAGCATCATACTGGGTGGCATTTGGGTTTTATATTGTGTGGGGCCACTGTGGAAACATTATACTGGGGGAAGGCACTGTGGGGAGCTTATTATACTATGTGGGGCTCTGAGGAGTATATTATACTATTTGGGGACACTGTGGGACATTATACTGTGTGGGGGATCTGGGGAGCATATTATACTGCATGGAACTACTGTGGGGCATTATACTGTGATGTGGGTGGGCTCTGAGGTACATATTATGCTGTGTGGAGGCTCTGGGGAGCATATTATACTGTGTGGAGCATTATATACCATGTGGGGCCACTGTGGGGGCTCAGGGGAGCATTTTATACAGTGTGGGCCGCTGTGGAGGATTATATACCATGTGGGATCAGTGTTGGGGACTCAAGTGAGCATTTTATACTGTGGAAGGCACTGTGGAGTATTACATACCATGTAGAACATCATACTGTGGCAGGGGGGAGGGGTTCAAAATCCTTACTGCACAGTCCCTCAGTATAATCTTGCTCATACGTGTGGTGCTCTATGGCCATGTCATTCTCCATACAGTACTGTGCATGAATCGGCCATGGATCTATTGTGGCATGCACAGTACTATAAGGGATGATGAGACAGGGGAAATACTCAGTAATGCCGGATAGTCAGCACATATGCAAGATTTCAGTGAAGGAGCTGTGGTGTAGGCTATTAGCAGGAAGCTGTAACAAGTTCCTCTGGTGGGCCCTTGGCCCTTCAGTCCAACAATGAATGTAGATACATACTTTTTATGTCAAAATGCAACCTGGGTGCCAAGAACAACAATTTATAATCTGTATGCAAATCAGATGTTCAGTGAATACTTGTGGTCCCAACCCACCACTGCTCCCCCCCCCACCCCTAACATAAAGATGGAAAGGTTTTGATGTGCAGGGACAACCATGGATGCTCCAGCAGATGTGGCCATAGAATGGGTGCACCAAATAGCATATTTGAATATGGAATAAAGTTGATTTTGTCTGTGGCATAAAAAAATATGTTCACTATGCCACTAACTGCCACTAAAACAGCATATAAATGGTTTACATGCTGGTCTACGCTCCCTTTAAGAAATTACACAATAGAGAATTGATTTCAAATGTGCATGAGATCTTATAGTACTGAAGGACAAATCTGTTAAAATAAACACACTTTATTATAGCAACAACAAACACTCCCTGTATACCTGACACCTGGACTGTTAAGATTATCTTACTGTAGCCTGTGTTACCAGAGGGAAATTGGCAGACATTGGTTGTGTTGTATTAAGCTGTAGCAGTACTGTTTTCTTATATATATATATATATATATATATATATATAGTACAGACCAAAAGTTTGGACACACCTTCTCATTCCAAGAGTTTTCTGTATTTTCATGACTATAAAAATTGTAGATTCACACTGAATGCATCAAAACTATGAATTAACACATGTGGAATTATATACTTAACAAAAAGTGTGAAACAACTGAAAATATGTCTTATATTCTAGGTTCTTCAAAGTAGCCACCTTTTGCTTTGATTACTGCTTTGCACACTCTTGGCATTCTCTTGATAAGTTTCAAGAGGTAGTCACTTGAAATGGCCCTTGTTGGCCCTTTTGCCTTCACTCTGCGGTCCAGCTCACCCCAAACCATCTCGATTGGGTTCAGATCTGGTGACTGTGGAGGCCAGGTCATCTGGCGTAGCACCCCATTATCTCCTTCTTGGTCAAATAGCCCTTACACAGTCTGGAGGTGTGTTTGGGGTCATTGTCCTGTTGAAAAATAAATGATGGTCCAACTAAACGCAAACCGGATGGAATAGCATGCCGCTGCAAGATGCTGTGGTAACCATGCTGGTTAAGTATTCCTTCAATTTTGAATAAATCCCCAACAGTGTCACCAGCAAAGCACCCCCACACCATCACAGGCATGTAGAGTCCATTCGTTCACCTTTTCTGCATCGCACAAAGACACGGTGGTTGGAACCAAAGATCTCAAATTTGGACTCATCAGACCAAAGCACAGCTTTCCACAGGTCTAATGTCCATTCCTTGTGTTCTTTAGCCCAAACAAGTCTCTTCTGCTTGTTGCCTGTCCTTAGCAGTGGTTTCCTAGCATGAAGGCCTGCTGCACACAGTCTCCTCTTAACAGTTGTTGTAGAGATGTGTCTGCTTCTAGAACTCTGTGTGGCATTGACCTGGTCTCTAATCTGAGCTGCTGTTAACCTGCGATTTCTGAGGCTGGTGACTCGGATGAACTTATCCTCCGCAGCAGAGGTGACTCTTGGTCATGTGAGCCAGTTTCTTTGTAGCGCTTGATGGTTTTGGCCACTGCACTTGGGGACACTTTCAAAGTTTTCCCAATTTTTCGGACTGACTGACCTTCATTTCGTAAAGTAATGATGGCCACTCGTTTTTCTTTACTTAGCTGCTTTTTTCTTGCCATAATACAAATTCTAACACTCCATTCAGTAGGACTATCAGCTGTGTATCCACCTGACTTGTGAACAACACAACTGATGGTCCCAACCCCATTTATAAGGCAAGAAATCCCACTTATTAAACCTGACAGGGCACACCTGTGAAGTGAAAACCATTTCAGGTGACTACCTCTTGAAGATCATCAAGAGAATGCCAAGAGTGTGCAAAGCAGTAATCAAAGCAAAAGGTGGCTACTTTGAAGAACCTAGAATATAAGACCTATTTTCAGTTGTTTCACACTTTTTTGTTAAGTATATAATTCCACATGTGTTAATTCATAGTTTTGATGCCTTCAGTGTGAATCTACAATTTTTATAGTCATGAAAATACAGAAAACTCTTGGAATGTGAAGGTGTGTCCAAACTTTTGGTCTGTACTGTATATATACACACCGGTTAGTTTATACAACAGTGAAGATTCACCTGTTTTGAACTGTAAGAAAGGTCAATAATATTTTATGATTTGCATGTTTTTATCAATCACTAACTTTAACAAAGAGTAACTTCAGGCTCTTTTTACATACAGGTACATCTCAATAAATTAGAATATTTTTGAAACATTCATTCATTTCAGTAATTCAATTCATAATCAGCGTCTTCCATGATTGTGTGTCCTACTGAACCAGACTGAGGGACCATTTAAAGGCTTAGGAAACCTTGGCAGGTGACACACTGAATTTACAATACTGAACTTTTTTACAATATTAAAATTTTCTTAGATTTGGGTTTTCATTACCTGTAATCTATAATCAATACAGAAATAAAACACTTGAAATAGAACACTCTGTGTGCAAAAAATCTAGAAAATATAGGAGGTCACTTTTTTTTAAGTTAATTACTGAAAGAAATAAGCGTTTCAAAGATATTCTAATTTATTAAGATGCACCTGCAGATTGATAATGGTGAATTACATCAAAGGCATTATATATATATATATATATATATATATATGTACACACACACACACACATACATTCAATTTAAACTATTCAATTAACCCCATTCACTTCTCATGTATTTACCTGAAGCAAGTCCATGTTCTGTAATAACTATAACATACACAGAGAGGCAAATAGTCAAGCTCAGCAACAATAAAGGGCAACTGAGCAATGAAGGAACCTGGCTCTGAACACCAAGCATGTTCTTGGTCATTTTTGGAAATGTGTCTTAAGAAGCAGGAATTCTCTCTTATTGTTACTTCAGTCAGCGTGTGGGTTTGCACCTCTGGATATATCCTGCCATTATATTATAGTGCCATAACTTTTCAAATATTGCACTTAGATTGTATTAATTTGCCTATTGTAAAATATACCATAAATAATGAGAAATAAAATCAAAATGATTTTGTGCCTGAAGATACATAACATATCAAGGGGATGCGCACAGGTTTTCATATGTAAATTACATATTGCTAAATTGAGATGAATTCTGTACATTTGATTTAAAGGAACATTAAAAAACCTGGTCAGCTGTTATGTTATGTCTATTCCAGGGTCTGAGGGTTCAGGAACATACTTGCCGTACACTAGGAAACACAAAGTGAATTAGTTTTCCACAAACTATTTTAATACAATAATTTGCTTTCAAAACCGCATCAATTCTTGTAGGTACACTTTTACACAATTTTTGAAGGAACTTGGCAGGGATTTAGGAGAAGCAACTATAGATCTTCTGTGGACATAGGCTTGCTGAAATCCTTCTGTCTCTTCATGTAATCCCAGACAGACTGGATGATGTTGAGATCAAGGCTCTGTGGGGGCCACATCACTTCCAGGATTCCTCTTCCAAAGGGTGGTCCCATCAAATATTGATTTGATTTAGATTTTTCTTTTGTTCACTCACTACATTTTGTTAATTAAGAAAAGTAAACAATTTTTTATACACCTCAAATTAATTATTAATAAATAATAAATTCATAATTTTAGATATATATGTACACACTTGGTTATGTCACACAATTATGACTGCCCCCTACTTTTGACACCAGTAGCATGTAGCCCATGAAGGAAGTGACGTGGGCCAAGGCTGGCAGTATTTCTCAAAGAGTGCAGTTATAAACAGTGCTGCGGAATATGTTGAGGCAGATAAAAAAAAAAAATATATTATTATTATTATTTATGTGCTGCTGTGGTGAAAGTGTATTGGACTTGAGTGGACAAATGTCATCATTGGGATAACCGACGTGGAAACTGCAAAGCACCACACGCCATTGATGTGAGAGGTGAATGTCAGCTACAAAGGTGCACAAGGTCCGATTGAAACGCTACAGTGAAGAAGCTCACCATGAAATTGAACCAGGGGGCTTCCAGATGTATGTTTAAAACAAAAGTTCACTTATAGACAATTATAGCAAACTTTTATATGCTGAATCAAGTGTTGCTTTTTATTGTTGAAGCATAAGTGGTTGAAAGATGGTTACATCACAACGCAATATTTTTTATTTCAATGATGAAGAGGTAAGAAACAGATCAATAGTAGAAGAGATGTTTCAGTATGATAAGTCCTCTCAAAAGAAGCATGGTATGCATCAGAAAATAAATAAATACATAAATGTTTGATGTATACCCAACAATAACAAGACATCATGAACAGACATAATATATGATATGTGTAAAGTTATGGGCATACTATAGGGTGAGCCACAAACCATTATGATGCTGAAGGAAGAGGGGAAAAAAAGGAAGGAGATGAAGAGGGAACAAGAGCCCAAAGAGGAAAGAGATATGACACAACTAGAATAAGCAATAAAATAAACAGAGTATACAACTGTGGAAAAAGCAAGGACATATAAGAGCATAACTGCAGAGGGAGATAATGCAAGTTAATCCAGACGTATAAGTGTGACCTATCTACAAGTGGTCAGTGAGTTAGAGAGCCCTTTCACAAGCACCACCACCACCACAAATATGCGGGACCAGTTTTACGTACCTAAAAAAAAAAAAGTCCACAAATGTCCCCCTATTAGGCATCTGCGGGGCCACTTCGATTGTCGTCTTCACTCAATGGATCTTTCCCTATATACCCTCCAGCAAATGTGGAATGTACTGCAGTCAGCATAGGTCAAGATACCTGAGGAAACCTAACAGCACCTTCTACCAGCCCGTCTAACTGATGTCCATGTTGCACATGGCAGTTACTGTGGATATTAGATGGTGGTCACAATAACGGGACTCAATGGTGTAAGTATATATAAATTAAGTTTGTTTTCATTTTGTAAAATGAAAATATTAGCAATTTAGCCATTATATTATTTTTAATGAAAATTATGTCTGTAAATTATTTTTATATTATGTTATTGTGTTTGCAATGCTTTCATTATTTTATAAATATTATGTACAAAAATTATTCTAAACTGTCTGTACAAAAAAAAAGATTTATTACAATTAGAAATAAATATTCCATGTATTGATACTGCAGTTAGTGTTAAAGAGAGTTATATCCATATAAATAGGCAAGCATATTCAACTGCCACCACTGTGTTCCAGAGCACATTACAGTGATAAACAATATACCTTTGTTATGTTACTTTTATAGATTTGGAGAAAAACAACTTTTAAGTCTTATGCAAATAAGGTGCACTAATGACGAACCTTCAGCTTCAAGAGCATTGCCACTTAGACCCCTACCATCCCCTGCCTGGGTCATCCCATACAGTGAGAGTTGATCCTCCCACTGCTATGACATCACCCGTCTTACTTGATCAGCAAGACCAGTACTCCAGGATCTAAGGGCCCTCCCCAGTTCAACAACTGCCTCTTTGTATAAGTCTTCAAAGCTCTTTTTCTCTAAATCTACCAAAGGTATGTTGTTTATCTCTGTAATGTGCTCTGGAACTCTGGAACACAACTGTGGTATTTGGGGAGTTGGGGGGGGGGGTGATAGACTCCCTTTAATAGATACTAAGCATAATAACTGAAATTTAGTCTCTTTTATGTGTTACTTGTAGTCCATTTGGTTATATTTGTAATAGACATTCAGACTCTCATCACGCTACATGTTTTACATAAATAATATTTGTTTTATACACTAATCCCAAACGTTTGCAAGCTGCAGTCTACATTGTTACCTAACTTGTCTACCAAAGTTTGAACCATCTTTCTATATTTTGTTTGGCTCTGCAAATATTAAGTCTCATTTTGGCAGATTTAAACACATTATGAAGATATTTATTTTAGTCTAATGAATGTTGTGTAACAAATAATCATAGTACATTTCTGGGAAGGATGCATTGAAATGAATCAACCGTAACTTATGTATTCGCATATGTTAGCAATTATTATTTCTGCAACAAACTGTAAGGTTGTATCATTTTGTTTTTCTTTTGACTTTGTTCACCTTCACAATTATTTTTATATCTCAAATACATCTAAAATGATAGGATAACCTCTTAAAGATACAACATTTGGCAGTACAGGGGTTTTCCAGGCTAAAAGAAAGGTCATCACTCAGGTCTCCTTTGGACCAGCTTTTTGAAGTAACAGCAATTCACCAAAAGTAGCCTTTATCTTCTTCTTGGGCACTTGGCAAAAATCACAATGGAAATGGCACCATACCTAACTTATTAATATTTGTGATATGATTACAGAGGCTCAAAAGTGTTGAGTGTTAAAAATTGTATTAAAATTATACTTTTTGTTCTGCTAAAAACAAGGCCCATATAGCTATGTCAAAAGGAAAATTAAAGGGTTTATCCGGTTTCTAATATTAATAGCCTATCCTATTGAAGTCTGTGGTGCAGTACATACACTTGCTGCTGCAGTACATACACTCACCCACTCACCGCTACAGTTTGTATGGGAGTGAGCAGCGTGGCTTTGGAATGCAAACATTACTGAGAGCTACACTGTCTTCATACAGGGGACCTGGATCCTCGCAGATCTAATATTGATGGCCTATCCTAAAGCCTAATCAATATTAGAACCTGGATAACCCATTTAAACAGTTAAGGCAACTGAGAGTAGCACCCTATAGTTTTACTTCCACAAAACATTCATTTATTCAGTGCAAATACAAAACATAGAAAAGTATATAAATCTGGTAAGACTGTAACTGTACGAACTCAAAGAATAGAGACAATGTGGTACTTATAGTGCACAGTCTATAGTGCAAGATAACATGGGCAAAATTGCCAGTTGCTCAAAATAGTGCCTATAGAAAATACAGCTCATTCCGCAAGAAACAAGCTCTTGAAATATGGTGACAAAAAGAGTTTTTAAAAAATTCCTTTGAAATGTAGGTCCAAAATAAGCTGATTTGAGGTAATGTCATGTCTTTGTATAACAATCTGTAGAAATTTCAGAGAGTGAAGATTTATGCAACTCAAACTAACTTGTTAAATTCAAGTACAGTACTTAAGTATTCCATGTCGAGACCCATGAGACCTTATCCGCATTCAGTACTTGACACATGGCAAACATAATGATAATGATGAAAGACAGAATACTGTTACTTACAGAATGCAAAGCACTACACAGTGTTTCAGGGCAGTAGATGAGAACAGTTTTATTTTTTTTATTTTTTTTAAATGTGCAGAATGTGAAATTCCTTTATTGTAATATATTTAGACTTTTGGCTCTCTGGTAAAATTTTTAGAAAATATTATTTTGACATATGTTTATAGAAAGTAGAGTGATAATGAAATTCATCAATATGTAAAATAGATTTAGTGCTTCCTTAATTCATTTGAATGCAATATAACTGTATTTACTGACAGTCACAGTGCATTATTTTTTTAATTCAGTTATTAATAAGCTAATTTCTGTAGGTAATTCAGAATTAGCATACTGTATCCCATGTCTAAAAATTTGCTGCTTAAATGCCGTGTCTATTTAACCTTTGGATGTTTTAATGTTTTACTGGATAACAGCATTGAATCACAATGGACTTAAAGGTTTTCACACCTGAAAATTCTTGAAACCAGTTGCATCCCTAGGGAGCACCTGGTTTACACATTTCAGACCTTACAGTCTGGCTGGACATTTATAGATATGTCTCCTGTATCACAAGTTACACGGCTTTTCAAAAACAACACAAAGAAATCAGCAACAGTAAAATGACAATTATAATTATGTGTGGCCACCCAGTGCGTGCGGGAAAGAGGTGTGTGAATTGCAGCCATTTTGAATTTGTTTCAAGAGAAATTGTAGTACATATATGAGTAATGGATATCAGTTACTGGTGGGCACAACAGTGGGCATTGTCTGAGAGTGGGTGTCCTAAACAAAGGACAGGCATGTGTCCATTGAGATAAGTGTGAGATTTAAATCCACACAATTCACCTACCTGGTGCGTTAACTACTTTATTAGGCAAGTTGACTGACAGACTCCCTTGAACCCCTTTGTATGCTTCACTGTGATGAGAGGATTCAACACATCTCCCTCTAAACAACACCACTGTCTAGTCAAATTCACAGAAAGTAGAATGGAAATAAATCACTGTTAAAAGTAAACTATATAAAAACCAAGCTTTTCTGCTAGTTTCATTTGTTTAAGAACCAATCCCTGTTTAATACAAATTGGTCAAGGGTCACATGTTAGTAGTACAGCATTAACAATATAGAAGTCATGGGTCAAAGTAGGTGAAAGAACTCTAGATAAACTGTACAACTTTAGATATTTTCCTTGTGATTTTAACTTTAATCTTGTAATGGATTGTGGCATGGCACCACAAGCACCCCTTCCCCTCCCCATAAAAACATTAACCCTTGAAATAAATAAATCACACACACAAAGTTCTTATGGTGAAAATTGGCCGCAATGTTTATTAAGGTAACCAAATACAATCCATAATAAATAATCATAAATATATAAATAAATAATTATTAAATAAATGTAATTAAATTGATCAAAGTCCATAAAAATAGGGCAGTAAGGGGAATAGGAGAAAAAGGAGGGAAAAGCTGAGGGGGAAAAGTAACAATAGTGACAGGAATAAAATAAGGAAAAAAGGTTCCAGAAAAAAGGAGAGAGTGCTGTGGTGCCATGTGTCCCCCAAGCAAGGATGCTCTGGGGAGCCTTTATCAGGAGAAGAGGCTTGAGTCACCACTGTCAGTAGTCAATGACAGCACAACTGTTGCGTACTCAATGGTGGTGGGTTGTTGCTACAGGAACAAAATGGTGTATGTTGGCACCATATGTTCAAAATCTCCACAGGGATAGGTACATTCTGTTGAGGAGATTGCCCCTAATATCACCCTAACCCATCTTAAAAAGGACAACCTAACCATAGGCCAGGCCTCAGTGCACCTAAATCAATGTTGGTGATTTAACCATAGTGCACTTGGGCTCTGGTGGCATTGTCCTAATGTAGGCCTTTCAACTTAAAAGGACAGTACAACGGTACACTTTGACCATATAGCTGTGTCACATATTGCCCTTGGTCATGATGTTAGGCATTAGATCAGAGGTAGGCAACCTTTTTTTGTACAACATGCTGAATTAAAAAATAAAATCAAAGATGAGGTGTTCGTTGTCTCGGGTAATAGTTGGAAGGTTCCCTACATGGAAGTTATATAATAGGACTTTAGGCTGTAATACAGAGTGTCAGTACATCAGAATTACAGCCCTGTGAAGCTGGCCTAATTCTGCGTTCATATGTTCACTGGATGCCATTAAAAGCATCCGTTATTGGTTTATTGGTTATTGGTTTAAAAAAAAAACTGAAATAAATAATGCGCCATGCTGTGCTTTTTTGTGTGGTAAAATGACATGTAATCCTATGATGCACCGCACACCTCCATTTCCTACATGGACTTCTGCACCCTCTTTATCCCAAACATGTGTATGGAATGAAGGGGATGCAGCAGTGCTGTGGAAAAATGAAGAGGTGCAGGCTGCAGCAGTCCTATGTAAGTAAAGAAGGGGGTCTAGGCTTTACACAAGGCTGTTTTAGCCAGAAGTTAAGCTCACCTTCTTTCACAGTTACCAATCTCTCCATACTTTACAGAATACCCATACCAATAAAAAAAAACAAATAAAAATCACTTACCTGTTGTAGCTGTATACAGACTGGGCTGGGAAGAAGCAAGTAAAATCTAGCAAGGGTTAACTCCATTGAATTTGGCAACACGGGGAATGCGCAAGCGGACTGAAATCATTTGAAGATTCCCATCACTGTGTCACGTCAGGTGCCGACGATTTACTAATTGGTTTACTCCTTCCCTGACCTGACGCAGCGCTTGAGGACGTTCTCTTCAGATCACTCATCATCGGCTTGCTCATTCCCTATCTGGCCATTATCAGTAGAATTAACCCTTGCTGGAGTTTACTTGCTTCCTCTCAATCTGCTGTGCCAGTCAAATGTAGCTTGCATGACACTCTTGGCATGAGTGCTGGGGGTTGCTGACCCCTGCATTAACTGCTATGTTGCTTTGTTTTTGGCACATCCCCTGATGAATCTTGAACAAGAGGAAACATCAGGATATAGAAGAATAGGTATCTCAACAGATCAATGCACAGTGTTTGTCAATGGTCAGCGCAGAGAAAGTGTTTCTAGAGGGGATCTTTTCATAACAGGTGTACCCCTTCAATAGGAGCTATTGGACTGCTGGTCTGCCCTTTTCACCTTATCTGCTATATACTGTGAAAAAACACACACTAATACCTATCCCTAATAGTCCCTACCATTACTACTCCATTCATCTGCCTCCTACCTCCATGTGGTCACTGCCATCATTAGGCTATGATCACCCCACTCCCCCCGGCGTACCTTTACCTTGGTCATTCCCTGATCACTCCTGTGTAGTGTGCATTTTGTGTAGTACATGCATTTCAGTATGATACTACACAATTTTGACCTTTCTATGTGATACAGTATGTCCTTTTCAGCATGCCACTACACAATATCTGTGTGGTACAGTCTTTACAGTACGCTATTACATATTTGGTAGTAAATATCACTTCTCTTTGTGGTACATACTTTACAGTACACTACTAGATAATTGGTAGTAAATACATCAACTTCCTGTGCGGGACTTTATTTTCAATACCCTACTATGTAATTGCTAGTACATATTTTTGTGCCAACATTTGTCATCTCTCTGTGCAATATGTACTTTTCAGTACGCTTCTTTATAGTTGGTAGTTTCTACATAATTGGTAGTACTCTTTTTGTGCTAGTATATATCACATAATTTTAGTATGACCTGCAGAACATTTTCTGCTGAGGAAGCATAAAAATACAGCTCAAAATACTATAATATAGGCCAGTGGGGAATGAGATAGGAGGTGGATAAGAGAATGGGGGAGAGTAAAATTCTAGTTAGAGAATACATAACACTACAAGCTACCTAATACAATTAGATTTAAAAATAAAAGCACGTGGATGTGCTATATAACAGCTTTTTAACTGAGGCCTTAACATGAAAAACGGTAATAAATCTAAAATGACTAACAACAAAGTTTTTAACTATAGTTTGCAAATAACCAGTATAAGTAAAATGTTTTCTTTTTGAGGCTGTTACTCATGTGAAGAGGACAACCATATAAGATATCTCTGATAAGTCTTGAGCAACACTTCTTGTGGTGTGGGTCGGCGTGGTCAGCATGCCTCAATCTCTACCTTGCAAATCCAGTTAGACAAAAAGATGCTGTAGAGGGAAAGAATGAAGAGGGATTAGAAGAAAACCATGCCTACTGTTTGCAGAAACTGAGATTCCAAAGGGGAATAACCAGCAGTGCTGCAGCTGTTGTGGAGCAGTACATTAAGAGGTTTTAACATGCATCTTTGAGCTACCATCTTTGGTGTAAGATCTTGGAAAATGATAAAGAAGTTTCCTTTGTAGGTAAGATTTATTTATATTAGTGTTTTAAAGGATGCGTTCTTTGATGTGATAATCTCGAGTTTGCAGATGTCTCTTGGTGGCTCGGTGGACTTTGATTTAGGGAGGAAGGACTTGTGCGCCCTTTCACTAATAAGATTGGGATGTTGTATAGGGTCCAGTAGATCCTCAAATATCTGTTAGTTCCTTGGGGAGTGCTTCTGTTGCAACTCTGGGAGACCTTTCAGTCTCAGATTATTTCTTCTATAACGGTTTTTGTGTGGTCTTCTAATATGGTGGGGTTTTTTTTATATGGTTCTCCTGTGTGTTGAGGCAGATTATAGAAGAGAAGAAAAACAGAATATTGATGACAGAAATAGACCACATGGTCCAGTAGATGCAGAAACTAGGCACTCCACAGCGCATGTGCAATTAAAGGAATTCTTATTAAGTGAAATAGCAATCCAAAGTCATTCAATGTCACATTCCGGTCTCACATAGACCTTCCTCAGACACTGTATGAATATAATGACAGCAGTTTACAATTCCAGTGGCATACTACTCCTGATATAACTCCGGATATAACCAGTAGAGTTACAATAATAAACAGTGACATCCCAAATACATATAGAATAATGATATTGCCTGTCTAGTGCGATCCAAGACATGCCCATCAATTATCTCAATAGGAACAAACGAAGGGAACAATCTCGAATAAATATATAAAACATAAAAAGTACAAGAAGTAAGCTTAGTAGCCAAATAGCCCATATTTCCAGCCCAGCCAATGATACCAATAGGGGAAAGAACTCATCGGATTGCATCCAATCAAAAGGTATCCAATTCAATAAGATGCCAACAGTAAGGAGAGGCATAAGGAACCAGGCTGAACAGTATCCTGATATAGTCCCCCAGTGAGGACGTCAGTGGTGTGTGACGTGCCGTATGACAACACTGATGATGTTGTTGCGCCTGCACTGGCTATCCCCAAAGGTACTGTGCGGTATACTGGACAGCACAGTAAAGGGAAAATAAAGGAAGGAAACAAAAAAAGAAGGAGAATATGTAGTATCCTAAAAAACTATGAACAGAAATAGTGAAAATGAAAAAGAAAAAAGAATAGAAGGAACAGGGGAGGCAGAAAAATTAGGGGAAAAAAGGGAAAAAGAAAAAGGAGAGGGGGAAAAGGGGAGTGGGAATGCTGATTATATTCTGTTATGCAATCCATTAAATATGAACCATATGGAAGTATATTGGAATTAAAGTGGATAACCATAAGCAGGGGTGGATTGGCCATGTATATTTCTGGAAAAATTCCCTGGAATATGGGCCGGCAAGCTACCTGCCCTGAGGCCCGGCCCGTACCCTGACTATTGCTGCAGAATGCTCTGAGAGTATGTGTTGGACTAACCTCGTGAGATTCATCCTGCCAGGTTCACCCAGTGGTTTCGTTCAGACCGTACATACCCCAGCGTATAATGATAGGAGGTCCAGGGGAGGTGATCAAACATAATAAACAGTGTTACTCACCTTTCCTGGACTCTGGTGCGTGTCTTCTGGCTTCTTCTGGTCTTACAGAATGACGTCAAAGACCTCTGAGGCCTGTGATTGGGCCTCAGAAGTCACGGCGGCGTCATGATGCAAAATGACGCCGGCGTATTCCACATGACATTGCTTCAGTGTAATTTTGTATTTATGACGTTTCTAACACCAGAAGAGACAGGAGAGGTAAGTAATACAGATTTTTTTTATGTTTGATCACCTCTCTTGGGCCTCTGGTCATTAATGGTTCATGGGTGGCGAACCCCCCAAAATTTTGGATTCTTCTGAATCAGAAATTTTTGTAATATTCATAAAGAAAACTGCATGGGCCGCTATAGGACATTTTAGTGTGTGGAAGGGCTACTGTGAGACATTATCCTGTGTGGAGGGGCCACTATGACATTTTACTGTGTGGAGGAGCCATTATGGGACATTATGGTAAGTGGAGGGGTCACGATAGGGCATTATAATGTGTGGAGGAGCCACTATGGGACATTATGCTGTGTGCACTATGGAACATTATACAGTATGGATTCCACTATGGGACATTATACTGTGTGAGGGCCAATGAGGGACATTATACTGTGTGCACTAAGGGACATTATTCTTAAAGAGATGTAACATTAAGCAAAAAAACATATTCACCTGTCCCCAGCATTCCAATGTCTGACAATGCAGTCTATTCAGTCGCACACTGTGCCTTATCCCCCCTGCACCTAATGTGACTGCTGAGGCACTCAGATTAGGTTAGATTGAGAAGTATAATTACGGAGCTTGGGCAACATGTGTCTTCTTTGTCTGAAGGTGGTAGTCTGTTCTTTTGATTGGTTGCCAATGGTTATGACCAAGACTTTTCTATGGTCTGGCACATGTCAGAAACCCAGTCATGATTTCCTTATTGTGGATAGCTTAACAGGCAAGGACACTACATGTGCAAAAAGATAATATGGCCAGGAGAAGGAAATCATGACTGGGTTTTAGAGTATAGAAAACTCTTGCATTCATGGTCATATCTATTGGCAACCGATCAAGAGAACAGACCGTCACCATTAAGATGGTTAGAAAAATCTTTAAAAATGTTTATATATATTTGCAAAAATATTTAACTTTTAATTGTCTACAAATCTAAGTATGGTTATGTTCATGGGAAAAACCCTTTAAGGCCACAATTCTCTTAATACATAAGGGGTTAAATATGACACATTCTGAAATGTATCACAACAAATGCATGGTTTCATGCTTTTGCTTTTATAATCCTCATTGTGTTGTTGGCAGGTGTAGCATTGATATTGTTTCTAATAATATTTATAATCAGGATTTTTATGTTAATAAATAATATTATTTTAAGCAGATGACAATAAATACCCTAGGCCTTAAAGTGTGTCTTGGCCAAGGACACAAGGAAATAAGAGGATGGAATCCTCTGCTAGTTTCATAATTTGAAAAGGAATGTGAGTACAGTTTAACCAGTTGTTAAGCTTACATAAAGTTGCATACTACGCATTTGGTAAATGTTGACTGTTTGGGGACAGGCCCCGATTACCATTGGTGCTAGGGAAAATCCTGATCCTACCCTGGCCAACAGATCATGAAGATTACAAATGTGTCTACCTGTACAGGTTCTCACATTTTTTTAAATACTACAATAGAAAACAAATTCTATATAGATCTATGTCCTCCATTATCTATTCTCTTGGATGACAGGTCCAGATTTGTGTGTCACAAGTTAAGTTACTTTACTAAAAGCCACAAAGGGATATGGCTGTCCTATTTGTGCCTACGTATAATCACCATGTGGGGGGAGGAGGGGAAGGTGTAATTTGCAGCCTTGTTAGCATGAATGGGAACTGAGCTGGGTGTGTAGCGTTGCATAGTTGGTACATAGTGTACAGAGCCATCTACTTCTGGCTGTGTATACTGTGCCAAAACAGCTGATTGTGGGCAGTGGTGAACCTAGCCTCTTTGCTGCCTGAGGCGGACTATAAAAAGACTCCCCCCCCCCCAAAAAAAAAAAAATATATATATATAAAATTGAGTTTACATGCTGTTAGCGTCACACGCTGTTATTGTCGTACAATAAACATACACAAACTTAGGAAACAGTTTTTAAGAATTCTTCTTACTGCATTACTTTAGTATCAGATCAATAACATGGCATTAACAATGAAAATAACTTCACACATCTTCTGCTTGGTGGATAGATGAGCCCACGTGGCCCTCATTCTCTATAATAGGAGCCCCGCAGATAGCTGAGTACTGTACTTCGGATATCTTTGGCACTCCCATCAAAGTTGAATGAGAGCCACACGGGTTCGTCCATCCACCAGGCGACACACTTATATTCAGCCTGGCTGTGGCCAGGCTGTATTCCCCACCCAGTGGGGGGAAAAAACCCAATTCTCAGGCTCAGTGGGGGTCTCAGCAGACAGACCCCCATCAATCAGGTATTTATCCTCTATCATTTAGGTACAGTGCAGTAACATTTTGTGACTTACAGGTGACATCGCTGACTAATCGGTCATATTTCCCTTCTTTTCCCTTTGGACCGCCATGACCACTTCTTCCAGCTGTAACTTGTCTCTGTAAAGTTTGCAACACAGATATCTTTTGCTCCTCACTTTTCCAGGCATCCAACCCACATTGTCCCCACATACACAAAGCCCCCATCCTGCTGCTACCCCAATTATAAAATATATGATATAACCCCCCATAATGCAGCGGCCCCTGCACACGGTATTATGCTCCATAGTGGCCCCTGCACACGGTATTATGTCTCATAATGGCCCCTGCACATGGTATTATGCCCCATAGTGGCCCCTGCACACGGTATTATTCCCCATAGTAGCCCCTACACATGGTATTATGCCCCATAATGGCCCCTGCACACGGTATTATGCTCCACAGTGGCCCCTGCACACAGTATTATGCCTCATAGTGGTCCCTGAACACAGTATTATGCCCCATAGTGGCCGCTGCACACAGTATTATGCCCCAGAGGGGCCCCTGTACTTGGTATTATGCTCCATAGTGGCCCTGCACTCGGTATTATGCTCCACAGAGGCCCCTGCACACGGTATTATGCACAGTATTATGCTCCATTGTGACCCACCCATGAACTATTTTCAGACCCCAGAGTATAATGATCAAAGACCCAGGTGGTGACAAACATAAAAACCAGTGTTACTTACATGGGCTCCGGTGCACTGCCTGCTTTTGGCCCTCTTCAATGTCACACAGACCGGCGTCGCTACATAATGACGTTGGCCTGGCTCACGTGACGTCTGGGACGTCACCAAAGAAGGCCGAAGCCGGCTGGGAATAACATCAGATCGCTGGAGAGGTGAGTAACATTGGTTTTTATGTTTATCACCTCCCCTGGGTCTCCGATTATTATACTCCGGGGTCTGAAAATACCCCAGCGTATAATAATAGTAGTATTTGGCCTCACTTACCGATCCCCGCTGCTGCTCACAGCTGCTTCTGATTACCCCTTCTGCGTCTCATAGCAGAAAGGGATGCGGAGGCAGCCACAGCAGGAGCGGGGATCGATAAGTAAATAGGCCGTAACTGGAGTAACCCCAGCAGGTAACGGCCTATTTATATATATATATATATATATATATATATATATATATATATTAAAAAAATGATCCTCACCTACCTGTGATCCCTTGATGGAGCCGACGCCTCCTCTTTTTGTCCGCGACGTCTGCGTGTCAGCGTAGGAGGCGCAATGACATAATTGTATCGCCGCCTGCGCTGAGATGCGGAGACTCCGTAAGCCAGCCCAGGACAGGTATCGCACATATTTGTGTTTTTTTTTAAGCGGCCTGTCCTGGGCTGGTTTACGGTAAATAGAAAGTAAAAAATGAGGGCTGCCTCACTTCGCCTCATTAGAGGTGCGCCCCTGATTGTGGGTCTTTCAGGACATGACATTCTATATACTGTACATGTGAACATGGTTGTTTCTGCAACGTGTGCATGAACTTTTCAATATTCAAAATATTGAACAGCCACTGAAATTTCTGACATACCTTTATGATGATGATGATGGTAGGTCATTTCTAGGTTTAGTGTTTAGTTAAAAGGTACCTACCGTGTTTCTCCGAAAATAAGACAGGGTCTTATATTATTTTTTGCTCCGAAAAAAGGACTAGGGCTTATTTTCGGGGTAGGTCTTAATTTTTTCCATGAACAACAATCACACATTTGATCGCTTTTTATTTCAACTTTTATCAGAGGTGAAACAACGAAAAAACAGAAGTTCAGCACTTTTGTTTTTTTTTTTCCGCTACGGCATTCACCATAGAGGTAAAATATTTTTATAAGTTTGTAGAGTGGGCGTTTTCGGACACAGGGATTCCTAATGTGTATGTGTTTCACAGTAATATTTTAGTTTTATATGTATTCGAGTGAATAAAGTATCATTAAAGTGTATTACAACGTTTATTAACATCACAAATGCTGGCAGAAAATCAAAAGTTGTTGAAAATTTAGGAACGCTTTAAATTTGATATTTTAAATAATTTATGCAGGTATTTCTAAAATGCACACCAAAGATAAATGTCAGAAAATGGAATAACATGGTCAAGGCTAAACAGTCAAACAAACAATAGAACCATCCCTTTAAATACCCCAGTGTTGTTATTATGTTAAGATGTTTATATGGAATCATGGAAAGAATATTCTAAAAAAAGATAAAGTGGATGGAAAAGCTGTAGGGTTGAAATTGTGAGTCTAAAATGTAGAATGGAGATGGTGGACCTTGGTATTGTATAAAAACAGAATTTAAAAAAATACAATAAACAAAAACAGCAATATGTAGTGACATTGCAATTTCACCATAGACAGCAATACAGTAGTATTGTAGTCTGTGGTATAAGATCATTATTGCAGGGACAAGCCCCTTGTGGGAGGATGGGGAAGGAGGTTAAAATGTTTATAAAAATATAAAAATTCAAATTACCCTCCTTTCCCTAAATAACACATAAAAAGTAAAAAAAAACACTAGATATTTCCACATCCAAAAATGTATATGCTATTAAAATCTAAAAATATTTATCCCTTGTGGTGAACAACATAATGAGAATAAAAACCCAAAATGCCTGAATCACAGTTTTTTGCTGCTTCAATCCCCTCATTAATTAAATGTGATCAACATAGCATAAGTAAAAACTACAACTTGCCCTGCAATAGAAGACCCCATACGCAGCACCGTATACAGAAATATGAAAAAGTTATTGGTGTCTTGATATTGCGATGCGTATAAAAAATTTTTGAAGGTAAAATATAACAAAAACGATATAATTTGGTATTGCACTGATAGTGCTGACCTGCGAAATAAAGCTAACATGTCATTTTTACCACACAGTGGACATCATAAAAACCAAACCAATAAGAAAACGGTGCAACTTTTTTCAACGTTTTTCAGTTCTATTGAATTCTGATTTTTTTGTTCCACTTTCCTGTACACTGTATTGAATATTAAATAGTGCTATTAGGAAGGAAAAAAAACAAGAACTCTTCTTTTGTTAACAGAAACATAAAAAGTTATGGCTCTTGACTGAGAAAAAAAGCAACTTGGACATAATTTCACACAAAACCTCAAAAATGGTCTGGACAAAATTGTTGACATGTTTTCAAAGTATGGGTAAATAACTTTGTTTCATGTGATTCTCGTTCAAACTCGCCTGTGCCAAGTAACAGGTGTGGGCAATATAAAAATAACACCTGAAACTAGATAAAAAGTAGAGAAATTGACTCAGTCTTTGCATTTGGTGTATGTGTGTGCCACACTAAGCATGGTGAACGAGGAGAAGAGAACTGTCTGAGGACTTTAGAACCAAAATTGTAGAAAAATATGAACAATCTCAAGGTTACAAGTCCATCTCAAGAGATCTTGATGTTCCTTTGTCCACGGTGCACAACATAATCAAGAAGTTTACAACCCATGGCACAGTAGCTAATCTCCCTGTATGTGGACGGAAGAGAAAAATTGATGAAAGGTTGTAACGCAGGATAGTCTGGATGGTGGATAAGCAGCCCTAATCAAGTTCCAAAGAAATTCAAGCTGTCCTGCAGGCTCAGGGTGCATCAGTGTCAGTGCGAACTATCTGTCAAGATTTGAATAAAATGAAACGCTATAGCAGGAGACCCAGGAGGACCTCACTGCTGACACAGAGACATAAAAAAGCTACGAGAGTAAGCCAAAATCCTTGTGGGAAAACATCTTGTGGACAGATGAGACCGAGATAGAGCTTTTTGGTAAAGCACATGATTCTACTCTTTAAAATGGAATCAGACCTACAAAGAAAAGAATACAGTACCAGTCAAATATGGTGGAGGTTTAAAGCTGTTTTCAGGTTGTTTTGCTGCCTCTGGCATTGGGTACCTTGAGCAAGGCATCATGAAATCTGAAGATTACCAAAGGATTTTGGGTCTCAATGTCGAGCCCAGTGTCAGAAAGCTGGGTTTGTGAACTAAGTCTTGGGTCTTGCAGCAGGACAATGACCCCAAACATACTACAAAAATCACCCAGAAATGAATGGAAACAAATCGCTGGAAAGTTCTGAAGTGGCCAACATATGATCTTCATCCCATTGAACACTTGTGGAGAGATCTTAAAATTTCTGTTGGGAGAAGGCACCCTTCAAATATGAGAGACCTGGAGCAGTCTGCAAAAGAAGAAAGGTCCAAAATTCCAGGTGAAAGGTGTAAGAAACTTGCTGAAACCAAATATTAAGTTGAGGGTGCCAGTAATTTTGTCCGGCCCATTTTTAGAGTTTTGTGTGAAACTGTATAATTTTTGGCTTTTTTTTCCTGTTTTTTTGTATCAATCCAATACACGGAAGGGAATAAACATGTGTATAACAAAACATGCAATTACAATAATTTTATGGGAGAAATACTTTTTTTCTGGAAAAATATCATGGGTGTCAACACTTACGGCCATGGCTGTATATAGTATATATACATCAGTACGCCAGTCTCAGATACAGTAGTTCAGCTCTATTACTAGTAGTATATCTTTAATAATGCAGTCACAAAATAATGGTCAGATACCGGATCTATGCAATGAAATCTACAATGCATTTACATCCAGTTTCTTACAGGTGACGTTCTTTGTAGGATGTTTTTTTGCTCTGTATTAAATAAATAAGTCTTTACGTTTTGTACACATTATATCTTGGCTTTTTTCACAAAAAGTTCACATTTATAAAATTAAAGGGATTCTATTATTAAAAAAATCGATTTTTAACTAACAGCATGTCGGAATAGCCTTTAGAAAGACTATTCTTCACTTACCTTTATTTTTCAGATCCGCGTCGCCGTTTTTGAGTTTTGTCTTCTTTCTTCGTTATGCAAATTAGTCTTCAGAAAGCACAGGGAGTGTTCCCCCCTGCGCTCAAAGCACAGGCTCGTCATAGGTTTGCAGCACCACCTCTCTCTTCTGCACCTGACGCGTCTCCTTCTCTTCACTCCTCTTCTTACATGAGACCACCGCAAAATGGCCACCGAAACAGCCGACTGCGCATGTTTTGTGTAAGAGACCACTGCAAAATGGAGACAAGCATGGCCATTTTGCGGTGGTCTCGTGTAAGAAGAGGAGGAGACGCATCAGGAGCAGAAGAGAGAGGCGGCACTGGAAACTTATTACGAGCCAATGCTTTGAGCGCAGGGGGAACGCCCCCTGTGCTTTCTGAAGACTAATTTGCATAACGAAGAAAGAAGACAAAACTCAAAAACGGCGAGTCAGACCTGAAAAATAAAGGTAGGAGAAAAATAGCCTTTCTAAAGGCTATTCCGATGTGCTGTTAGTTAAAAATCGATTTTTTAATGATAGAATCCCTTTAATTGATCATAATGTTTGTTCACAATTCCAGAAATCTCTAAACCAAAGGATATATTTGTGAGTTTTTTTTTTCTGTATTGGTTTCATAGCCACATGAGTCACTTATTATGTTTTGGACATTGCGGGATAATTATATATAACACAGGTTATTATAATGTCAGATTTAATGACTCTTTGTAGAAAGCAGAACTGCATTATCTAGAACTTCTAAACAGCACATTCTAGCTGATATACATAGAAAAATGTTACAACAGCTAGTAAGTCATAGGGAAAGATTTATTTTTTAACAGATACATTTCCCCCTATGTTCATTGTAGAATTTGGACATAAATGTTGTTTTACTTTCGACTGTTGTTATTTACTCTGTACACATAGGTTTATTACCTATTATATTCCAGCTTTAAATCAGATGTGTTAGCAGTAATGGTTGTTTTGTGCAGTAGGGGTAGTGTATTGTTTGTCAGTGAAATTGCTGACATACTGCATGAATATTCAGAACTCCTGGGCAACAACTTATGCATTCACATAAATCAATGTACTTGAATGATGCTATTGGGAATAGTATGAGCATGCATGTTCCTGGATTTTTTTGGTTTATTACACAACAATATAGTAAAATAATATCTAAGAAGGTTGCAGATAGGGAATTATTAGTATGAATTCAGTATCCAGTGTCAGGAATCAGATGAAAAAAGGAGTATCTTTTTTTTTTGTTTTGTATAATTTTTGTTCTTTTCGTCAGTCAGCAAAGTATTATTCAGGTCACGTATTTTCATATATAGTAGAGTGATGAAGAGCAGCAATAATAAACTTGAACACACTGTTACAGCAAAGTACCTGAGTGCAGATCATTATAAATAATTAAGCTAGTCCAATTTAGGGTATGTTCACATGCAGCAGATTTGTGATTGTTCCATTAATTTGTGTGGGAGTTTCCTATAAATCCCTGCACATGCTGCAGAAAGCCTGTTCAGATATGTGAAGTGGAATAGTCACAACATGTCACAGTGATGTGGGAAAGGAAAGACAAAAAAGAAAATGTTAGATTAAATTGAAATGCAGAAGAAAAGGGTTAGCTGTCGCGGGCAAAGAAAGACATATGATTCAGTTTGTGTGTCAATTCCTGAGCACACAGAGGGTTCAACTGGAGTGATCTGATTTTCAGAGCAAGTGGGACTGAGCTGCAAGAGAGAAACTCAGGCATAGAAAGCACCAAAATTCCAACAAAGGCCTGTGAGATAGCATCAAATCATGGAACAAGAGCTAAGTGGAGACTGCCTGGCTGCCTTCCCTGCAATCCATGGAAAAGAAATGTGTATAGCTAATGGACTATAAATACTAAAACTGTGCCCCAAATACTGCAATAGTGCCATACAAATAGTCCCCTGAACATACAGTACTAGTACCACACAGATAGTGTTTCCTACAGTAATTAATGTTGCACATAGTGTCCTCAGAAATATTTGTACCCAGCAAATAGTGTACCCTATAGTAATAATGCTTCACCAGTGTTTTCCATTAGTAGCAGTTCCTCCAATAGTAATAATGTTCCTAGTCATAATGATGTCCCCATAGTGTCCCAATAGGAATAATACTTCCCCAGCATGCCCTCATCCATAAAAGTGTGTCAAACATTAATAATACTTCCCCAGCATGTCCCCATTGGTAATACTGTATCCAATAGTAATAATGTTCCCCCATTAGTAATAATTCCACCTATAGTTACAATGCTCTGCTAGTGTCACCTCTTTGGTAAAAGTGCCCCATATAGACACTAGTAAAAAGATCCAGGGCCTGTGTTCTGAATCTTATGCGCTAGAGACACCCCTGGTATTCTTTAATATACACTGTAACCAAGGACTGTGCCCAACTAAGCAATGACTAAGCTGTGTACTCAAAGACAGACTTGTAACTGCAGCAGCAAGAACAGGTGCGGATGAATAAGCATATATCCTAAAACCAAGAATAAGAAAGAAATATAATTACTAGTATTCTATGTGGATTTGTTCCTATTTTTTTCAGGACCCTTTATTTATCAAGCTATTTGTGGATGGTATTCAATGTGTGGTCTGTAGGGCCTCATATGAAAGACATCATATGTAGTGTATCCAAAAAGCTACTTTAGGTGCCACTCCTGTCACCAATATGCTTCATGCCTAAAGAAAAGTAAACCTCTATGTCTACTTCATTTTAACCATTTGTATGCCTGCTATTCACTGGGGGGGGGGGCGGAGTCGCACAGCAGGTGAGACAGCTCCCTCAAACCACCCCACCTTTATAATATTACAGGCAAAGAACAGTATTGGTACCCTGATGGGTATAGATTGGAAATATAATTATTGGTTTAAGAGGAAAGCAAAAGATAAAGATAAATAGCAAATAAAAAAACACAAAAAAGAAATCTCAAGACACCTATTCACTCATTTTTATTAATATAAGGACATACAAAAAAGGACACAGATACTGCAAATAATATGACAGCTGTACAAGTGCTAAGGAATATATTTACTGACCAATTACTTTGAAATATCACAGACTTATTTCCCTTCTACAGCAAATAAGATGTATACATTGTCTTCTTGGTTGCTGCTGCAGACAGCATAGCTATTCGCGCTTCCTCTCATAAATCAAAAACCAATAGAACAGAAGTCAAAGTGGAACAAAATAACCCATATAAAACTGCCTATACCTGTAGACGACTGTTTAGGCAACAAATAACAAAATATAAAACCTACAACACAATAAAATACTAATTGTTAGCACAATTCTATCTATGAGTACATATATGACTGATTAATAACGCTCCATGTACAACATACTGTATGAATAAGGGATACTCATTATAACTATGGTTACAGTATGTCAAAATACCAAAAAATATGTAAAAACTGACAAAATGTATATATACTGTATATATATATATATATATATATATATATATATAGTATCAGACATACAGTGCTGGCCAAAAGTACTGGCACCCCTGCAATTCTGTCAGATAATACTCAATTTCTTCCAGAAAATGATTGCAATCACAAATGCTTTGGTAATAATATCTTCATTTATTTTGCTTGCAATGAAAAAACACAAAAGAGAATGAAAAAAAGTCAAATCATTGATCATTTTACACAAAACTCCAAAAATGGGCCGGACAAAAGTATTGGCACCCTCAGCCTAATACTTGATAGCACAACCTTTAGACAAAATAACTGCGAACAACCGCTTCCAGTAACCATCAATGAGTTTCTTACAATGCTCTGCTGGAATTTTAGACCATTCTTCTTTGGCAAATTTCTCCAGGTCCCTGAGATTTGAAGGGTGCCTTCTCCAAACTGCCATTTTGAGATCTCTCCACAGGTGTTCTATGGGATTCAGGTCTGGACTCATTGCTGGCCACTTTAGAAGTCTCCAGTGCTTTCTCTCAAACCATTTTCTAGTGCTTTTTGAAGCGTGTTTTGGGTCATTGTCCTGATGGAAGACCCATGACCTCTGAGGGAGACCCAGCTTTCTCACACTGGGCCCTACATTATGCTGAAAAATTTGTTGGTAGTCTTCAGACTTCATAATGCCATGCACACGGTCAAGCAGTCCAGTGCCAGAGGGAGCAAAGCAACCCAATACATCAGGGAACCTCCGCCATGTTTGACTGTAGGGACCGTGTTCTTTTCTTTGAAGGCCTCTTTTTTTTTCCTGTAAACTCTATGTTGATGCCTTTTCCCAAAAAGCTCTACTTTTGTCTCATCTGACCAGAGAACATTCTTCCAAAAAGTTTTTGGCTTTCTCAGGTAAGTTTTGGCAAACTCCAGCCTGGCTTTTTTATGTCTCTGGGTTAGAAGTGGGGTCTTCCTGGGTATCCTACCATAGAGTCCCTTTTCATTCAGATGCCGACGGATAGTACGGGTTGACACTGTTGTACCCTCGGACTGCAGGGCAGCTAGAACTTGTTTGGATGTTAGTCGAGGTTCTTTAGCCACCATCCGCACAATCTTTCGTTGAAATCTCTCGTCAATTTTTCTTTTCCGTCCACATCTAGGGAGGTTAGCCACAGTGCCATGGGCTTTAAACTTCTTGATGACACTGCGCACGGTAGACACAGGAACATTCAGGTCTTTGGAGATGGACTTGTAGCCTTGAGATTGCTCATGCTTCCTCACAATTTTGCTTCTCAAGTCCTCAGACAGTTCTTTGGTCTTCTTTCTTTTCTCCATGCTCAATGTGGTACACACAAGGACACAGGACAGAGGTTGAGTCAACTTTAATCCATTTCAACTGGCTGCAAGTGTGATTTAGTTATTGCCACCACCTGTTATGTGCCACAGGTAAGTAACAGGTGCTGTTAATTACACAAATTAGAGAATCATCACCTGATTTTTCAAAGGGTGCCAATACTTTTGTCCACCCCCTTTTTTATGTTTGGTGTGGAATTATATCCAATTTGGCTTTTTGACAATTCTTTTTGTGGTTTTCCATTGAAGACAAATTAAATGAAGATATTATTACCAAAGCATTTGTGATTGCAATCATTTTCTGGAAGAAATTGAGTATTATCTGACAGAATTGCAGGGGTGCCAATACTTTTGGCCAGCACTCTACTGTTTATTAGATACCAATGAACCAACAACTACATACATTGAAAACAATTAAAAGTATAAGTATATATACCGTAGATAACCAGGGAACACAGTCATGACTAACTGTGTAATTCACTCATAGACCTCCTAATCCAATAAATATATATTGCATATAATGTATAATGCACCAACATTAAAGTGACTGACTACTGTGCTCTGTTTGGATAGTTCTGGCTGCCTGTGGTGACAGTTTGGTGCTCTTGTTATTGCTGTGGCAGAGGTGATGGGGAGTATTGTAGGCCAGTATGGCAACAGGTAGTGCTGCTGACCACCCTAATTTGCACAGAAAATCCTTTAATATGGGTGGTCCTCTTAAAGAAAGAAGTATGCTGAATTCAGGTTAACGTGTCAGCATGCATCAGCAAGAATGTACAGTCCTCCAAATAATGATGAAAGCACCAGAAATCATGAAATTTATGCTTCAGAATATTACACAGAACCAGGTATCACATCAACATATAACTTCCGAAAAAATTGTGGTCACAAAAAGCAATTACACTGTGTTCCAAATTAATATGCAAATAATATTTTCTCATATTTTCCAAAATTACCTATATGAATTGCAGTCATTGTAATTTTCCAGTCATCAACTATTCGAGTATAATTGAAAGGTTTTTTGAACAAACTGCTTATGATAACAGTATATTTAAAAAAAAAAAATAAACACTCAAAATGCATGTTCTAAATTATTATGCACAGCAGAATTTGCAACCTTTTCATTTTTATTAAGAACAAAAAAATGGTCATTGTGAAATTATAAGCATTAGCAGGTTATTACAAACTGAAATCAAACAGTTTTCAAGCCAAAACTTTATTCGAGGTGATGTTACATTTGCACATAGGACCCCTTGTTCGAAAGAAGCTTCTGAACTCTCTCGTCCATTGAATTTGTCAGTTTTTGGATGGTTTCTGCTTCAATTGTTTTGCATGAGGACAGAATACCCTCCCAGAGCTGTTGCTTAGATGTGAACAGCCTCCTGCCATCATAGACACTCCTTTTGATGATGCTCCAGAGGTTCTCAATGGGGTTGAGGTCAGGGGAGCATGGGGGCCACACCATAAGTTTGTCCCCTTTTATGCCCATAGCAGCCAGAGATGCAGATGTGTTATTTGCAGCATGAGATGGTGCATTATCATGCATGAAAATGATCTTTCTGCAGAATGCATGGTTCTTCTTCTTGAACCATGGCAGGAAGTGCTGTTTGAGAAACTCCACATACATTATGGAGTTCATCTTTACCCCTTCAGGGATCCTAAAGGGGCCGACAATCTCTCTCCCCATGATTCCAGCCCAAAACATTACTCCACCTCCTCCTTGTTGGAGCCGTAGCCGTGTTTGCATAGGGTTTCCATCAACAAGCCATCCTCCACTCCATCCATCTGGACCATCGAGCGTTGCACGGCACTCATCGGTGAAAAAAACAGTTTTGAAGTCAGTCTTCATGTATTGTTTGGCCCACTGGAGCCATTTCTGCTTGTCTGCAGTGGATAGAGAAGGTCAACAGGATGGCTTACGCACAGCTGCAAACCTCTGAAGGACCCTGCATCTTGTTGTTCGGGGGGACGTTGGAGGCACCAGCAGCTTCAAAAACTTGTCTGCTGCTATGACAAGGCATTTTTGAAGCTGCTCTTTTAACCTAATGTAATTGCCTGTTGGAAAGAGTCCTCAATTTTCCCTTATCAGCACGCACACGTGTGTGCTGTGAATCAGCTACATACTTCTTGATTGTGCGATGATCACGATGAAGTGTCTTGGCAATGTTGATTGTAGTCATGCCTTGACCTAAACACTCCACAATTTGTTGCTTCTCAGCAGCCGACACATCCTTTTTTTTTTCCCATTTTGGCTGAAAATGTAGGCTGCTTAATAATGTGGGACAGCCTTCTTAAGTAGTCTTGCCTTTAATTGGACACACCTGCCTAACTAATTAGCACAGGTGTCTGCAATTGCTTTCAGTGATATAAAGAGCCCTTACACACATCACCATCAATGAGTTTAACTGACAAACAAAAAAAATTCTTACCTTATCACTCCTAAACACTTTTTGCATAATAATTTGGAACACAGTGTATCACTCCACAATATATAAAAATAATATTTATTAGGTAGAAAAATAGATTATAAATATAATCAGCACAGATACATAATCCTGGTTAAAAAAACATACAGCAGGGCAGATGGTAAATTGCCAACATCTCAAACAAAAACCACAAGACATAAGTGTATGGGGCTACATATAGTAACAGTATCACATGTAAACATGTATATCAGTGCTTGTGCCTTATACACTTTTTGGTAGTGATTTCATTGTTACTGTTTACTCATTGATCCCTCTGTATGTGTTAGTGGGAGTGTGCAGTATAACATACAGTATATATAATTTTGGCACTTGATATATTTATATGGATTTGGCTTTTATTGATGCATTGATAATAATATTGTGGTATACATGATTAGGATATTTACATGTGATACAGAACCAGGCATAGACTGGAACTAATAAACTAGCCATGGTACTGTACACAAGTCACTACAACCCACATACATAACCATTCTTATTCCCCTGGTGAAGTGCACGTTTCCTAGTTCAAGATACCCCCATTATTCTTAATCCCCAGCATGGCTTTCCTCTCATACCTAGATGCCAGCATGGCTCCCCCTCTCATGCCTGGTCCCCAGCCTGGTATCCCATTAAATAGTGATCTTCAGCCTGGTTACCCTATCGTTCTTAATCTCCAGCATGGTTTCCTTTTAAAATCATGGTTCTCAGAAAGGATCCCCTATCATTCCTAGTCCCCAGCACAATAACCATTTAAATATTAGTCCTCAGCACTGTTCCCCTCCTAGACCCCAGCTACTATTCTCATTCCTGGTTCCTAGCATGGCTTTTCTCTCAATTCTATACCCCAAGAATGCCCATTTTGGTCTGGGGTATACAGAAAAACCATCCATTTTTTTGACCCAGTTCGCAAGCAAAATTGGGACTGTTGGCATGTATGCATGGCACCTCAATGGCAGATTGCACTGACTATGACATGAACTCCCTGCTCCAGTGTGATGCTGATCATTTTTTCTATACTAATGTCTCTTAAAAGTCTCTTGCTCTTGTTTTCTGAAGTCCAGTGATGCGGCACAGCACATAGCTGTGTCCATATTGGTCTCACACTGTATGCAGGTCCAGTGTGTGGTCATTTGTAAAATTTGCTCAGAAAAGTGGTCTTTGGTTGGATAAGGGGGTGGTCTGCTTTTAGAGAGCTTCCATGGAGTATAAATCCGTCACTGAAAATTCAGCTTTAAGGGGGGGGGGGGGTCTTCTGAAAGGGGTGGTTTTCTGGAAAGGTTTAACTGTATACCAAATACGAGATAGTTGGCTAAACTATACACCACGTATATTGCCAGTGACCATAGCTTCCATAGGAGTAGAAATGTGAGTATGTCAGTATGCAGTATACTTTAGATATCCCTGAGAGAAAACAGGCAGTGACAGGGTTTTTATGGGGGAAGGGATTAAGTAACTGAATGTAGGGGGTAATGGTCAGTTCTGTTTCAAAACAATTTATTGGATTTCAAAAGCAACTAATGTAGGCAGTTATAAAAGCGGTTGTAGGTAAAATACCCAATTAATTTCCATTTCTTAGAAATCTGGTACAGACATACTTTTTAAAATAAGGTTATACATTATAAGCTCATATATCTTGCCCCAACCTAAGGAGAGACAGGGTTTATACAAACTCATTCCCAGCGTTGGTAACTCCATATGCCCCAATATACTATTTTTATTTGAGAGAACCACTTTGTAAACCTTTTTAACTATGTGATGTAGCAGGAGTGTTTGACTAGACATAGAGAAATGGAAAAAAAAATGTCCTATATACTGTACTCATCTTAGGTTTTCTTCTACCGTCTCCTTCACTCCAATTGTTTTTGTATGTTGTACATATTTCTGGATTTATTTGACCTTCTATATCCTTATTCCTTATAGACTGTATGTTCCTATTGAGGGGTGACTTAAGAGTATGGTAATTGTGTTTACAGAGCACTGACGCAGGGATGTGGGGGGAGACAAGTAACTTACACTAGCTGCACAGCTGGTGTGGCTTTTGTTACCCACTGATGCAGTATTTCCAATCTACTCTTACTGTGGAGGTTTAGTCCCTCGTCTCTGCAACTCTTTCAGCTATTGTACAACAACAAAGTATGATGGGTTGTTATACAATATGGAAAACAGTGTGCAGTGGGAATTGGAAAACAGTGTTGGATTAGAAAAACTACTAAATTGAGCATAATTTTTTAGTACCGTGTTTCTCCAACAATAAGACCTACCCCGAAAATAAGCCATAGCTAGATTTTTCTGGTTTTTTGGAGTAGGCTTGAAATATAAGCCCTACTCCAAAAATAAGCCCTAGCTAATTTAACCCCTTCCCGACATCTGCTGTGCGATTACAGCGGATGTCGGGTCCTTAAAGATGGCGGCCGCTCTGCTGCAGAGTGGCTACCATAGTTAATGCCTGCGATCAGTGTCTACCCTGATCGTGGGCATTGTTGAGCGTGACCCCCCCTCCTTCCCACCAAAGTAGCACAACCGCCGGAGTTAATGCCCGCTATCACAGTGGACTCTGATCACAGGCATTATTAAATGTGTCCTCCCCCTCCACAGTCCCTAGGGCCGGTCCCTCTATAGCTACTATACCAGGTCTCCGTTGTACAGCGGAGACCCGCAGTTAATGCCCGCGATCAGAGTCCATTCTGATCGCGGGCATTGTTGAGTGTGCCAGTTCATGACCCCCCTCCCCTAAATCCAACCACCAAAACAGAGCAACTATCCCTGGGGCCAGTCCCCATCGGCCCCGTAGCTTTCACTTTGCAGGTCGGCTCCCGCTGTTTTTTCTCTGTTTCGCCTCTGATAAAAATTTAAATAAAAAGCGATCAAATGTGTGATTGTTGTTCATGGAAAAAATTAAGATCTACCCCGAAAATAAGCCATAGCCCTTTTTTTTAGAGAAAAAAAATAATATAAGACACTGTCTTATTTTCGGAGAAACATGGTATGTATTTCTTCTTGTATATTCCTGAAGATCTTTAAAATATGGGTAGATTTATGTGAAATGGTAGAATTAAGTGCATTATAGCAACTAGGTGAATCAGAAACGCAGAGTGTAGAACCCCAATTTATACCTGTTTATTGTTAATATATTTTCCTCTAATTTATATTTTTTGAACAAACCGTATGATTAAGATTGGGCAAAAAACCTCCAGTCGCAAAGTAGAAAATCCAAAACATCTGCCTGCTGACTGATACGTTGCAGCAGATACTGCCATTTGTTTTACTTAATAGAGTATGCCAATCAGATTAATTTACTATATGAACATGAATGTGGAAGTCCTGAGGATATGTAGAAGGCTTTGTTGTTATACTGCATGCTTATTAAAGTAAAACGGTGTTAAAATAGTCTCATCCATTGCTTCTCAAGGTTTTACTTTTTTTCTGGGATTAAATCCAGATTGCGAAATTAAAGAATGCTTTCTGACTGATGTTTCCATTGTTTATTCTTCCATGGAAAAAAATATTGGACCATGTTATTTTCCATATTGCTGCAAGGGAGCCAAATGAACCCAACAACAGAGCCCTAAGTTCATTATTGATGATATAACACCCTGAAATAACAGCTGACTGAGTGACCTGACATACATGTAATACTGTATGTCATATGTAGACTTATGTTACAACTAAACATTAATCTCAGAGAACTCAGAGAAAAGAAAACTGCCGATAAAAAGTTACAGCATGTCTACCAAAATGTACAAAATTAAAACTATATCATAAATTTGTGTTGCAGTTAACTGACCTATTATATTCAGTGGGCAAAACAGGCATGTGGGGAGAAAAATGGTCAATTGCTCATCCCCACAGGGGTTCCCTGCAAGTGGCCACCTGTTGTTATGAGGTCTCTAAGACATGGCAGGTGTTATAGGACAGCACCCTACAGTGTTTGAGAGTGGACAATATTTTTACCTAGCTAGAAAGATCAAACAAAGCCATGCCAAATCTCGGATGGCATATTTATTGGACTCATAGGGGAATAAAATTATTGATCCTAGGTTACTTTCCCAACAGTTTAGACCTTACTATGAGGCTTTATATAATATCAAAGACGACCCCTCCTCACACCAACCCGCAAATATGGACATTGCCGGTTTCCTGAGCTCCATGTCATTGCCTAAAGTTTCTCTAACCCATCTACAAATTCTTTCTGCACCCTTTCAATTGGTGGAAATCGCCTCCGCTATTTGATGTCTGAAATCCCACATGGCCCCTGGTCCTGATGGCTATTCTAATACATATTACAAGCTCTGTTCTGTTATCTTATCCCCGCATCTTACAGCCATATTCCATAAAGCAGCTACTGATGGTCAGTCCGGGCAAGGATCCCATTTAATTTCCGACCAATCTTGTTACTAAAAAGTGACATTAAAATCTACACCATAGTACTGGCTACTAGGCTGTATAAGATCCTAGCCCAACTAGTTAAGTCAGACCCGGTGGGTTTTGTTGCCGGTCTACAGGCACCTAATGGCACCCGGAAATTTATAAACCTTACCCAGTGGGCAGAGACATCGTAAATGCCTTCTCTACTCCTTGCTGTGGATGCAGAGAAAGCATTCAGCAGAGTTCACTGGGGGTATACTAACTGCATTTGGCCTATCTGGACCAATGCAATCAGCAATCCTGACCTTATATTCGGCCCCCTCTGCACGAGTGCTTTCTTCAGGCTTTATCTCTGACCATTTTTATATCAGTAATGGCACTCAACAGGGATCTCCACAATCCCCAATAATTTTTTCCCTAGTCATAGAACCATTAGCAAAGGCTATTCGCAACGACTCTAACATACATGGCATTTCGATAGGCCCTAACGCCCACCGAATCGGCCTATATGTTGATGATGTTATTCTTTCTATTACCAATCCTGCTGAGTCTATCCCTGCTATTAAACTGGTCCTACATAAGTTTGAGGATGTATCCTTTATAGAGTTAAATGTAGTAAATCAGAAATCCTAAATATTGGCCTGGATCAAGTCACCCGTGTTACTTTGGAGAATCAATTCCTGTACTATGGACTAAATAAAGCATTACTGCAGAAATATTCTCAGAAGTACTCGTAGAAAATAAATGAGAAATTGGAAAAGAGGTGTGGTGTTAATGGAAGGTCAGTGGGTTAGAATTGTTAAAGGGATAACACTAAATAAGATTTCACTAAATAATGATCAAAGGATAACAGTTTTTTTATAGTAAATAAGTTATATTTCACACCTAGATAGTCGAATAGAATTGCAATCTCCCAGTGGAGCACTGCTAAAGGTTAACTGCTAAAATGTACATTTTTCACTTTATTACATATTTGATGCTGTTTATCTGTTTTGAAATAAAGTACACTGACGGCAAAAGGGTAACAATGTTTTGAACTTTTGACTTTCATGCTCCATATCTCACCATCCACTACAGCTTTGAATGTGAGACTACCATCATTTTATAGACCATCATCTTGGCTATCTTATACATAAATTTGACTTGTAACTATTTAGCATATGATTAGTTATACAGATTCTTGCCATGTAACTACATTGTTACTGTTTTGCTCCCAAAAACTTAAATTAAAATTTTTATTATTTTGTACATGTAACCAACTTGATGGAAGCTATCTTCCATCATGTTTGTTTACTTTTGTAACGGAAGATAAAGTCCTGCATGCACGACTTTATCTTCCGTTACAAAAGTAAGCAAACATGAAGGAAGATACTTCTGTCATTTGTTTATATTAGTGTCAATGAGAATCAGTCTGTGACCGTTCTCTATGATAGTTTAATGTCTGTTGCTGTCATCCTATGATGGAAGACAGCAACAGACATTACCAACAGTAATGCAAGTTGGTAAAAATTTTATGAACATTATATGTTCTATATGGTTGCCATTGCATCTTGTAGGCCTATTGCCATTTTCCAAGAGTTCTTAATGCCAGAATAATATTTTATGCAGTGATACACCATCAATTCCTATATACTATAGCTGCATAGTTACTTTAGGTACTGCATATTTTCTGTGCAGGACTCAAGGTAAACTGGTTGACAACCCTAAGAAAAAGCTGGCTAAGAATTTATTAAACTTTGATTGAACATGACAATGATAGTAAATATTTGATTTTATCGAGAAATGATAGTCAAAAGTAATCTGTACCTTTCTTTATCTGTAAAGGCCCCAGAAGATAAAAAAAAAAAGTTGTTCAAATGTGTCAATTTTTTTATTATTTATGTTCAGGGAAGGCACTACCCTTTTCCCCAGGGAAGTAACTAACAAAGACTGAGCCCCATAGCAAATTTTAGATTTGGCTCCCCCACACCCAAACAGTATAGCACCCCCTTTACTGGCCCTCACATGGTAAAACGCTCCATTTAGTTTCCCCCACATGGTATAACGCCTCATTTACACACATTATAATGTCCCACAATGGCCCCTTCACCAAGTATAATGTCCCAAAGTGACTCCTCCACACAATATAATGTCCCATAGTGGCCTCCGTACAGTATAATATCCAATAGTGTTTCCTCCACATCATACAAAGTCCGCAGTGGCCCTATGGTGTTCATTACAAATTTTGCAAAACATTTGTGTTCAGACAAATCCAAAAATTTGGGGGTTCACCACCCAAGAACTATTATACTCTGGGGTCTATTCTGACATCAAACTTAAAAAACCGTGTTACTCACTTCTCCTGGCCTACAGCACGGTTCTTCTGGCCTCTTCAATGACATCAGAGAATGATATCATTATGCATTGGGACAGAGACGGTTGTGGGTAGGATCGGGGATCAGTAAGTAAATAGCAGCCATTACCTGATGGAGTAATTCATCAGGTAATGGTCTATTTAATAAAAGGGGGCTCACCGGGCCCCATAAGGTCACGGGCCCTGTAGCAGCCATTGCGGCGGCTATGGAGGTAGTTTTACAATTGCTCTCTTTGCACTGATAAAACTTGCTCAGTCAGTCATACTGATCTTGCAAGTCTATTGAAGGGCTGGGATGAACATCTTCTGCTGATACCTAGTGAAAGTGTATGAGCACCCTAAATGCTTATTAACTATAAAAAGAACAGTGCAAAAATCAGCAGTACAAGTGAGTATAGGAAACTATCAAATAAATCTTGGAGCGAAAATGTATATATCAGCCTCTTCCTCCCCTTTCTCTCACTTTACTGCATATCACTAAAACAACAATCAACCTGTGTCCATAGAAGTCTATGGATGGAAGGGGGGTAGCAGAGTGAAAAAAACAGACACAGGCAAAGAGAAGCTGCTGTATATTAACCCCATGTGCTTTACTCACATAAATACAAACAGTATAATGTCATATATGGGGCTATTGCTGTTTATGAGTGAAAGAGAGTTACGGAGCAGAATAGTGTGTATGGGAGATATAATAGCAGCTAGTCTCCATCAACCAGCTCAATGAGAACTGAGAAATAGAGATACTGTAAAGTACAGTGGAAAACTATTAAAAATGCAAGATACAAGTCATATAATAACTAAAAATTGTTTTTGTACTCTATGTACTTTACACATAGCAAGCTTATCTTGAAAATGTATCCAAAAGATTGGGTAAGCTTTGAGTATATTAGTAAGTTTTTGTTGTTTGTTTTTTGTTCTTTGTATTTTGTATTTTGAGTTTATGACAAACCAGTATTATGACAGTATTGTATACTGTAAATGAGTTGATAAATCATGTTATAGTGCTCACTGCACAGATACCAATTAAAGTTGGTTGCTTTTTTGATAAACTGGTAAGAGGTATCCATGAATATTTTAGTGCTTCAAGGTGTATGCCTGTGTTCTTTGATGAATGATATTGGTGTGATGACCCGACTACTTTATCAGATGAATAATGATGTATACAGCTGTCTTTCAGGCCCAGAATACTTAGTACACTGGCTTATGCCATCAGCACTTTTATTATGAAGATGTGTGAGAATCACTGATGCCTAGAAATATCCATGCTCTAAGTTAAATAAACAGAACACAAGTATTCCTGTAAAGTGGATTCAGCCCTGACAGCTGTAAACAAAATATATTTTTATTCTAAATCAAAAGCAAAAGTCAACTAAAAATCTCTACAGAGATTTGGCTTTATTGTCATGTGAATGGAAAAAGGGAAAAGGACCAAAAAGCTCAAAAGGCCCTTCTATTTATATTCTAATTCCATACACATCTGCTTTATAATAGGGATTCATCCATGCCATTAAACGGGTTGGTGAGGAAAACATGGCTTCTTTCTTCCAAAACAGTGTCACATTTGTTCACAGGTTGTTTGCGGTATTGCAACATAGCCCCATTTGCAGGAGTTGAGGTGCAATACTAGTTACAATTCATGAACAAGTGTTGCAGTGTTTCTGGAAGAAAACAGCTATGTCTTTCTAATAGTGCACAACCCATTTAGAGTATAGCTGTAGCTGTATAGTAAGGCATTGTACATACTTTGAAAGACAGGATTGCTTTTATGGAAAATTTTAAAACTGGAGATTTACAGTCTTCTTTCAAAACATGTTGTCAGTCAGGTTTGGGCTTTTATATGGAAAAATAGCTGCACCTTTTAAGATAAGCATGCTATTTTGTAAGCAAGATATTTGTACAGCCATTAATTACAGGGAAAAGACGGTGCTTATATATTTGGCTAGGAAGGTAAATTGTCAATGGGGATTATTTATCTTTTTTTGCTGCATTTTTTGCAGTTGTATCTTTATTTAGACTAGATTTACTGTGGTGTCTATTTACAGTGAGGAAAAAAGTATTTAGTCAGCCAACAATTGTTCAAGTTCTCCCACTTAAAAAGATGAGAGAGTCCTGTAATTTTCATTATAGGTAGACCTCAACTATGAGAGACAAAATGAGAAAACATATCTAGAAAATCACATTGTCTGATTTTTTTAAAGAATTTATTTGCAAATTATGGTGAAAATAAGTATTTGGTCACCTACAAACAAGCAAGATTTCTGGCTCTCACAGACCTGTAACTTCTTCTTTAAGAGGCTCCTCTGTCCTCCACTCATTACCTGTAGTAATGGCACCTGTTTGAAATTGTTATCAGTATAAAAGACACCTGTCCACAACCTCAAACAGTCACACTCCAAACTCCACTATGGTGAAGACCAAAGAGATGTGGAAGGACACCAGAAACAAAATTGTAGACCTGCACCAGGCTGGGAAGACTGAATCTGCAATAGGCAAGCAGCTTGGTGTGAAGAAATCAACTGTGGGAGCAATAATTAGAGAATGGAAGACATACAAGACCACTGATAATCTCCTTTGATCAGGGGCACCACGTAATATCTCACCCTGTGGGGTCAAAATGATCACAAGAACGGTGAGCAAAAATCCCAGAACCACACGGCAGGACCTAGTGAATGACCTGCAGAAAGCTGGGACTTTTGTAACAAAGGCTACCGTCAGTAACACACTACGCCGCCAGGGACTCAGATACTGCAGTGCCAGATGTGTCTCCCTGCTTAAGCCAGTACATATCCGAGCCCGTCTGAAGTTTGCTAGAGAACATTTGTCTCTCATAGTTGAGTTCTACCTATGATGTCAATTACAGGCCTCTCTCATCTTTTTAAGTGGGAGAACTTGCACAAATGGTGGCTGACTAAATACTTTTTTTTCCCACTGTATTATGTAGGCACACCTCCTTTTTAAATGTTGTGCACATGTATTACCGTATTTTTCGGACTATAAGACGCACTTTTTTTCCCCAAAATTTGGGAGGAGAATGGGGGTGCGTCTTATAGTTCGAATGTGGAGGTTGGTGGGGGCGGAGAAGCGGCATCGCCCCACTGCTGCCACCGCCGGCTTCCTGCAGCGGTGCTTTCTGCAGCGGCAGGAGTGGGGCGATGGTGCAGGCCCTGGGCTTGGAGGCCCACAATCAGAGTCCACAAAAACAAAAAAAAAAAAAGTATATCTGCAAAAATATAAATCACTTTAGTAATGGAACATCCTACAGTAAACCACAATTGAAAAGGAAAGCGGGCTGCTGAGGGAAGATAGAACACACCAGACTCCAGAATAAATGCATGGTGTAAATTTAGTCTAGTGGGCAGGGTAAATCTCAGTAACATGATATTTATACTGCAGGTTTTCTGTAACGTCTCTGCCTGTTCGGGTCTCTGCGCCACCCTCCGTTCGCACGCTGTGGCGAAGGAGGCGTGTTCAGTTTGGTTCTTTGCATAGGTTTCTTGTTGCTCAGGTTTCTCACTCTGAACACGGTCCTAGACAATGTAATGGATTTCCAGCCACACCCGTGTTCTGAGCATTTCTCTCTGGACCGCATATAGTTAATCTCAGCCTTGCCTGTGTGATTGACAACCTGTCTACCAATCCAGTCTGGGGCTTGCCCAGACTTTCTATAAACAGGTTGTCAACCCTCACATGGTGTCTGGTTATTGCTTTTGCGTTCTGGCTAGTATTCCTTGCTATCTTGTTACTGGTATTCGTATTCCTGACCCCTGGCCTTGACTTTTGACTATTGGATTTTGTACTGCATTGCTCGTTTGTTACTGACCCCTTGGCTTGCTCACTCTGCTTCTGTGTTGTATTGTCTTGTCCTGTTCTGTGTGTCACTTGCTCAGTATAGGGCTCGTCTTCAGGTTGTCCTTTTACCATTTAGGGTAACTGAGGCAATAGGAAGGGACAGGGGCTGGGTTGAGATTAGGGCTCACTTGTCTCCGTCCTTCCTCCCAGACCGCTGCAGTAATGTAGGGTATTGCTACATCTGGCAAGACCCTAACATTTTCTATGTGTTTCACAATGCCCCACTTTAGCTAACCCTTAGGCTGTTTCACACGATTTAGAATATCTTTTGGGGTCTTATTGGAAGAAGGGCAGACCATGAATTTGCCTGCAGAGAGTGAAGGAGGAGGCATGGTAGAGGCAGGCTGATTGGGGGGATTAGATCCCATATACTCTGCAATGCTTTGCATACACAATGCCTGGGGTAGGCTAGATGACTGTAAGTTTAGTGGTATATACCTTATATTTCTTCACCTTGCATATAATGTATAATAATATAAGGAACTTGATAAATCTACATTGTGTAGTAGTCTCTCACATAAAGTTTAGAACAAAGGCAAATCAAAACATAGATCACAAACTCAGCCTTACATGTTAACTAATGGATGATCTTATAGTTCCTGTTACTAATCGGATAAATAAATATATTCCTTTTTATCATCAGCAAGCAATTATCACATCCTAAACAGAGATAACAGCCAGGTCTCAAAGAAGATGCCAAATCAGCCACCATCCTTGCAGGGCCTTTGTTACTTTTTACCAATTGATAGCAGAAATCAGTAGTTCTCCTAAAAGAGAAGAGAGGTGGTAAGAAATTTTCTTTAAAAATCAATATAAAATAAACCAGTGTCTGCAAATGATATTAAAAACAGATCCGCTATGTTGTGCATATGTAGACAAAAATGGAATCCTTTGATCTTCATATTTTTCTATAGGGAAAAGGAGCATTTTCTGAAGTTTGTCTAGTAATAACTTATTGACAAGTCTCAATAAGATACATTTGTACAATATGAAACTGTAACTTAAATAAAGAATGGTATAAAAAAGTGCACTGTTGTTTGGAATACATTATAACCTCTGTGACAGATTTTTTTCTCCCATTTTAAAGAAAAAGCATAATATAATACATTCAGCTTTGTTCTGCATGTTTTATGCATAGGGTGTATAGATGCATTACAAAAGTATCCATATTTGTGGAAAGAAATTATAATATGAAAAAGTCACAAATGATAGATGTACATAAACCACTGTGCACTGTGACAAAAAAAATACAATGGTAAAATAGATATTTTCTGGGGTAGTGCTTTTCTTAGAAATTGTCAACATGTAGGTTAAATTACATCCTTAGTCCAGTGGATTCTAATAACACTCATACCAAGCATTTGCAGTTTAATATACAGTGCTGGCCAAAAGTATTGGCACCCCTGCAATTCTGTCAGATAATACTCAATTTCTTCCAGAAAATGATTGCAATCACAAATGCTTTGGTAATAATATCTTCATTTAATTTGTCTTCAATGGAAAACCACAAAAAGAATTGTCAAAAAGCCAAATTGGATATAATTCCACACCAAACATAAAAAAGGGGGTGGACAAAAGTATTGGCACCCTTTGAAAAATCAGGTGATGATTCTCTAATTTGTGTAATTAACAGCACCTGTTACTTACCTGTGGCACATAACAGGTGGTGGCAATAACTAAATCACACTTGCAGCCAGTTGAAATGGATTAAAGTTGACTCAACCTCTGTCCTGTGTCCTTGTGTGTACCACATTGAGCATGGAGAAAAGAAAGAAGACCAAAGAACTGTCTGAGGACTTGAGAAGCAAAATTGTGAGGAAGCATGAGCAATCTCAAGGCTACAAGTCCATCTCCAAAGACCTGAATGTTCCTGTGTCTACCGTGCGCAGTGTCATCAAGAAGTTTAAAGCCCATGGCACTGTGGCTAACCTCCCTAGATGTGGACGGAAAAGAAAAATTGACGAGAGATTTCAACGAAAGATTGTGCGGATGGTGGCTAAAGAACCTCGACTAACATCCAAACAAGTTCTAGCTGCCCTGCAGTCCGAGGGTACGACAGTGTCAACCCGTACTATCCGTCGGCGTCTGAATGAAAAGGGACTCTATGGTAGGATACCCAGGAAGACCCCACTTCTGACCCAGAGACATAAAAAACCAAGGCTGGAGTTTGCCAAAACTTACCTGAGAAAGCCAAAAACTTTTTGGAAGAATGTTCTCTGGTCAGATGAGACAAAAGTAGAGCTTTTTGGGAAAAGGCATCAACATAGAGTTTACAGGAAAAAAAAAGAGGCCTTCAAAGAAAAGAACACGGTCCCTACAGTCAAACATGGCGGAGGTTCCCTGATGTTTTGGGGTTGCTTTGCTGCCTCTGGCACTGGACTGCTTGACCGTGTGCATGGCATTATGAAGTCTGAAGACTACCAACAAATTTTGCAGCATAATGTAGGGCCCAGTGTGAGAAAGCTGGATCTCCCTCAGAGGTCATGGGTCTTCCAGCAGGACAATGACCCAAAACAAACTTCAAAAAGCACTAGAAAATGGTTTGAGAGAAAGCACTGGAGACTTCTAAAGTGGCCAGCAATGAGTCCAGACCTGAATCCCATAGAACACCTGTGGAGAGATCTCAAAATGGCAGTTTGGAGAAGGCACCCTTCAAATCTCAGGGACCTGGAGAAATTTGCCAAAGAAGAATGGTCTAAAATTCCAGCAGAGCATTGTAAGAAACTCATTGATGGTTACCGGAAGCGGTTGTTCGCAGTTATTTTGTCTAAAGGTTGTGCTATCAAGTATTAGGCTGAGGGTGCCAATACTTTTGTCCGGCCCATTTTTGGAGTTTTGTGTAAAGTGATCAATGATTTGACTTTTTTTTCATTCTCTTTTGTGTTTTTTCATTGCAAGCAAAATAAATGAAGATATTATTACCAAAGCATTTGTGATTGCAATCATTTTCTGGAAGAAATTGAGTATTATCTGACAGAATTGTAGGGGTGCCAATACTTTTGGCCAGCACTGTATGTAGCAGTTATCCTAGCAACCATTGAAGAGGGATGTATAGCATAATGAAAACATTGTGCTATTAATACTTGAATATATCCTTGTTCCACACTAAAGCACGAATAGCATTATTATCAACCATCTCAGTATCAAGAATAAAAGTGTGTGAGGTTGTGTTTGTGTAAATATGTGTGTGACCTTACTATATGTGTCTAAGTTTGTGCATGTGTGTTTGTACAGTATGGATGTATGTGTATGTGCACGTTTGTGTGATTATATAATACATCCATAATACTGAACATCCATGTGCAGTGAATAATGAATAACTTGCAGGTGGGTATTTCATAATTTTGCACAATGTAATTATGATTGTACTTATTTGAAATGAAATTTGTGCTGCAGCTCTATTATTTCATTTAATTATAGCATCAATAACCAGGCTTTTATGATGATTGCTTGGTTCCAACTTATTTATATAAATGTTCCCAAAGAAAGAAAAAAACATTCTATCTGAAGCTGTTATTTTCATGATAGGGTAGATCATATGGAAATAGGAATAATACAGCTTGGTTACAAGTGCAATGCATTTTAGCTATATTATGCCAATATTTTTGCAGGGTTGTACAAAAAGAGCACATACTGTAGGTAAGACAGCACATTGGTCTCTGTACCCAGTCACTTTTTCAAACAAGCAGTTTTGAAGTATAAAAGAAAACCACAGGCCACAACATCCAGGCCACAACCTCCACACAAACGTAACCATGTTCAAATTTAGTATTATTTAGTTTTATATTTGTTTATAAAAGTATTATCTATTTTATACTGCATAATGCAATTTCTACCCAGATGGCTTTTCTGTGTTTGTCCGTACTATAGTAGGGATTCTCTTCTTAGCACATCCTGTGAGACATACCACTTAGAGCTAATTCACAGATGAACTGGCCCATATGTGAATCAACTGTTTGGCCTCTCATATAAATGGCTGGTATAAAACTCTACTTTTCACCTGTTTGGACAGCTGAATCCTCTCCCAGTGTGCACAGCTGTGATCCCCATGGGTTTGAAGAATCAGACCTGCTGTATCAGTGGATTATTCCAGTGGTTTTATTCTGAGAAGGAGTTGTTTATGTGTAGCTAAATAATCTTTTTATTAATTAGAACATGTGAATATTTTGGTTCAACTTTTTTGTGTTCGTGACAAAAAAATTTCAAAAATTATGCAATTAGTTTAACATTTACTCTGACCAATATATGCATCGATCCAGCGATGTTCAACGCTAGCATATCCACAATAGAAAAGGAAATTATTTTAAGTTAGTTTGCAAATTAGATACAGATTTTATAGGGAAACTAAGCTACATTCTGCCTAGTCAGGCACTAGTTTTTGTAAACTTATTTTTTATTTTTAATGACTCAGTACAAGGATGGATTTACATAGTAGCCAAATGATGCCCAGAGGAGCAATCTAAACATTCTTTACTTCAATTCCAAACACATATTTGCCTGTATATTTATATGCTGTAGATGGTAGTAGGTTTCGTTGCTCATGAAATATAAATATATTTTGATGCAAACTACATAAAATGAAATGATGAAGGTCATTAAAATATGTAAATATGATGTTTGTTCATTTATGCAATTATACTTGTTCAAGTATGTTAGTTTTGACACAAAACTCATTGCAAGGATTTGGAAAGCATTGTAGGTAGGACCAGATAACAGAAACATTTGGGATGTGGCAAGCCTTAACTGCAATCTTCCCAGTGTCAATAACACATCTATTCATTATAGAATATAGTAAGTATATAGTAGTAACAAAGACTTGAAAAGATTAATTTAATTTATTTAAAATTTATCGAAGTAGATTGATTGTATATTTAGATGGTAAAATGCTGTTCTAAACTAGTTAATCTCACTTGGATTTTTTAGAATGCTTCCCCATCATCCTCAAAGTTTAACATCACAGCTGTAAAGATTATACAACCTCCAACTATTAACCCTGAGTTACTTAGTAAAGGTATCGCCTGATTTCCTCACTCTTCCATTACTTAGTAATATGCACAGTTGGTTCTTGCGAACTTGCATGTTATATTTCTAAGTGTCAAACTTCTGTGTTTTCTCTTTTTAAATCATAATGACAACCAAAAACATCAAAATGACCCTGTTCAAAAGTTCACATACCCTGGTGATTTTGGCCTGATAACATGCCCAGAAACCAAACCACGGTCAGGTAGACCAACCAAAATTTTGGTCATCCCTTTTCCCGTATATCCGTGGACAATTCTTTTGCTTTCCCCATGACTCACAATACAGAAACGTCAGTGGCTGGAGTAAAGATGCAACAGTCTGTCTGGACCCCAGAAACTCACTCAGCTTTTATGCACACACACTGACAGGTCACAGGTGAGGATGTTACCTTTAGTAGCCATTCAAACCCCTTTGTGTCAACTTCTGGGCATGTTATCAGGCCAAAATCACCAGGGTATGTGAACTTTTGAACAGGGTCATTTTGATGTTTTTGGTTGTCATTATGATTTAAAAAGAGAAAACAGAAGTTTGACAATAAATGGCTTCAACCAACCACTAACTATGAGTGGAGAAAAAGTTTTTTGTGTTATTCATATTCTCTGAAAAAAAGGCCAAAAAAACAAAAAATCTGCCGGGTTATGTAAACTTTTTAGCACAACTGTACATTAAAGTTGTCCAAATTGCACAGTATCTTATATGTGCCACTTCAAATAAACATGGATCTCCTTTAATTGCTATGAATAGTTGGAAGATCTTTCCAAAGAATTACAAAAATATTTAAAAGTTTAAAATGTTTATAAACTGATCTTTCAGTATTTTCGATTATTTGTATTAAATTAATTTTCCAAGACTTATTAATTAATTTACCTATCTGTAGAATAGGTCATCGATTAAAGATTGTCAGAGGTCTGACACTTGGACCCCTGGACAATTGCCCTCTTGAAGAGATGTCTGGCTAAGCGCACTACTCACCAAGCACAGTGCTGTAAATTTACAGCAGATGCCCAAAGATCTGTAATTTGTGACCTTTCGTAAGTCCTGGAAAACTGCTTTAATACATACTTAATACATAAGTACAGTATGTACAGGAGGTTCACAAAGAACTAAAAGATGCCCAGGCATATTACAGGTTTATTATCCTGAAGAGTTACTGTCATATACTGTATATTGAGTAAGATTAATGAGATTCTTCATTTCTTATGATTGCAGGTTCTTAATCATTTGCATAAAAAGTTAAGAAACATGTCAAAGAAGTCAGAGGCATCAAAGAAAAAGGTAATTTATATTTTGGAAAGTAACGGAGATGCTTATAAGGTTTGTTTTTACAAACACAATGTATCAATCGACTACTGTATCATATGGCCAAGTTGTCCAGTACCTATAGGCTGCAGTTACATTCGGTGCATTGTAATATATCCGCACAACTTCGTGATGCAGTGTAGTTATGTCAGAAAGAACCATCCAACAACTAGTATACTGAAACCAAAATTTATTGGACTTGATTGAAGAGTCCTGAACACATTTGAACACAAAAATCATTGTGGCACACCAGAACAACGATTTCCACTAGCTAGAGTTTATACAAGACGAGACACTCCTATTCTCACAGTCTTAGTTCTGATGTCTCGTCATGTGGCAGGCTACTTTCAAAGATGATGTGGAGTCTGAGAGTCTTCTCTCAGTCGTAACCTAAATGTCATGCCTCAGTCAGCATGGGATCGTATCACAGGATGTGCCAAATACCTTCTCCATGGTATTTGGCACAACCACAGTTCTGCCTCCAAGAATAAACAGAAACCATCTAATCACATTACAAAGTGATAACACAATATTTCCAAACAATAGTACAATAATCAATTTTCAGTCAACTAAACAAACATAAAATCCTGTCTATATTGCCAGACGCGTTGCTAACCTGTCCTGGATAGAGACACAGTAAGGAAAGGAGGGAAAGGGGGGAAATGATTGAAACCTTTAGTGGCCATTCACATCATGTTTTTATTATCAGTTTAGGGGTTGTACACATCACATTTTGATCATAAGTTTTAGGCAAGGTTCACACTGCCGTTATTAATGTCCGTTGCTGTCATTCGTCACAAGATGAGAGCAACAGAAATTAAATGCCAGATGCAGAATGAGCCCCCTCCATTGGGTGTTCGTCTGCATTCACCCCAATATAAAAGCTTTCTTCCATCCTGTTTTTTTATTTTTCTGACGGAAGAAGAAGTTGTGAATGGAAGACTTTTTCTTCTGTTATAAAAGTAAAAAAACATGACGGAAGACAGATTCAATGGGAAGTGGACACAGATAAATGGTGCTGCATCTGTGTCAGTTACTCTGCTGCATTTAATGTCAGTTGTAGTAATCCTATGATAGATGACAGCAACAGACATTAATAACGGTAAAAACTGATGCGAAAAATGGATAAAAACAAAAGTAAACTGACGACCTGCCATTTACATAGAGTCAAAGTAAATTAAAATGGATCAGTTTCTGTCCGTTTTTTTGTGGGACACAAAAGTGTGGTTTATCCTACTTTTCTGTCTACAGTAACTGTTTTTATTTAACATAAACTCTGTGTAAATGGAGGGTCATCAGTTTCCAACCACCTTCATCTGTTTATCACATCTGTTTTTTGCATCCGCAAAACTGATCTGTTAAACAGATGATCAAAACGTGAGGTGAACGGGTCCCTTAAATATGTTAAAGGTATAAATAAGGTTAAAGAGGGAAGTGTTTTAAAAAAATAATAATAATAAAATAAACACAAGAGCAAGGAGTACAATCTGAATTTAGTTCGGGGGAAGATCAGAAGCAATGTCAGGAAATATTATCTCACTGAAAGAGTAGTTTGAGCTTGGAACAAACTTCCAGCAGAAGTAGGGGGAAATCTACAATAACAGAATTTGAGGATGCCTGGGATAAACACACGTCTATCCTAATATAATATGGTAATAATATAAAGGGCAGACTAGATGGACCATGTGGTCTGCCGTCAATCTTTCTAAGTACGGTATATTGTAGTATTTAATCATTCATTGTGTTTCTTTGAGTTTTAAACTGTATATGTATAAAAATAACATTTTACAGTTATTGGTAGAAAGCCAAGACCTGCCATTTTGTGCTTACAAAAGTCACATAAAAATTACTCAGAACTGTGTTAGCAGCATGCTCTGTCTACCAGCTACAAAAGGGTTAGCCAAGCACGTATTATATAATCAGATGCCTCCAGTACATAACTATAAGACATATGACTGCATTTAAATATACTGGTTTCATTTGACAGATCCATAAGACAGTTTTTTAGCCATAGATATTGTATAAGCTGAAAAAAAAAAAAAATTTACTATGTATTTTATGACCATAAGCCAAAAGAATTCAATTGATATGACTGTGAGCAATATTCATGGATCAGTGTTGTGTAATTACTTTATGACTACAGATAAATAATTCTGAGAACAAAATTCAGTTCAACTGCACATTAATGTGATTGGTATTGAGATTAAAATGGCAGCTATAAAAAATATGTCATTAACATACTGTAAGCAAGCAGGAGAGTAAATGTACCTTTTTAACTGTAACAGTATTGGAAGAGAATAAGTGGCAGCTGTCTCTAAAGTCATCTGCTGTATGCACTGTCCCTAAAGTAAATTTTCATAACATATTACACAGTGTCGGACTGGGATGTCTAGGGCCCACCAGTGGAATTGTTTCTAGGGGCCCACCATCAGAACCCCTGCAGATCAACGGTACCGAGACAGGACGGCTAAAGGTAATAACATGCCATGAGCCATGCTGCTCACCCACTATACCATGTGCACCACTGCACTACCTAAACCTACTGCTACACCTTGTATGGCAAGTGAACAGCGTGGCTCCTAGAATTGTTACCTTTACCTGTAGCCGCATTGTCCTGGAAAAGCTGATCTGCAGAGGTCCTGGCTGTTGTATCATCGTAGATGTAATATTGATGGCCTATCCTAAGGACAGGCCATCAATATTAGGAAGATGGATAAATCCTTTAAAGAGGTTGTCGAAGAAATTGGAGCAACCCATGTAGCTGGCGGGAGGTGTAAAGTGAAAAATAAGTAAATTAAAAAGCATACTCACCTGTCCCCGGCGCTCCGTTGTCTGCTGCCAGTGTCCATTCAGTCGCATGCCGGCGACTCCTTGCTGGGAGTTCTGCACCTCATGTGATCGCTAAGCCCAATTAGGTACAAGATTTCTAGAAATGAGGCGCTGCCTTGAGACCGAACAGACACAGGCAGGGGACAACGGGGTGCTGGGGACAGGTGAGTAGGCTTTTTTAAAAAATTTCTTATTTTTACACCTCCCTGGCGGCCGATACAGTGGTCGCTCCAGTTTATGGACAACCTCTTTTAAGGGGTTGTCTGGGCCAAATTTTTCTATGGTCACTTCACTGGTCCCCCCACATAGTGGCCTCTTCACTGGTCCCCCATACTGTATGGGGAATAGTGATGGGGTCATTATATTGTGTGGGAGCAGTGATGGGGGCTAGCATCCTGTGGGGGGGCCATTAAACTGTGTGGGGCATATTAAAGGGGTTGTCCAGGGTTAATCTTTTTTATGGCCTATGCTCAGGATAGGCCATAAATACCTGATCGGTAGAGGGCTGACACATGGCCCCATCAGCTGTTCGGAGCCGCTTCCGGCACCTGTTCTGTACACAACACAGGGCCGGAAGCAGAAAGCTCCATCCGCTGTATGGCAGCCCGGCGCCTTCACTGCAGCTCAGCTCCTACTGACTTCATTAAGTGCTGAGATACAGTGAAGGTGCCCGGCTAATATACAGTGGACTGAGCTTTCTGCTTCTGGCCCTGTATTGTGTACAGTACATGCATCAGAAGTGGCTCCATACAGCTGATCGATCCGGGGTCAGCCCCCTACAGATCAGGTATCTGTGGCTTATTCTGAAGATAAATCATAGCAAATTATGCCTGGACAACCCCTTTAATATACCCCCCAGGGCCCCCCTAATGCACCACACTTTAAAGATATTGTCCAGTATATTTTTTTTCTTTTTTATAATTAGTCTGGGGGAGGTGAATCCCCCCTCCTCCCCCCCCACCAAAAAAAAAAAAAAAATCATACTAAACATACTCACCTGTCTCCGGTGCTCCGGTGTCCTCCCAGCACGGCCCCCATGACATGAGGCCCAATAGTCGGGGCTCGGGGCCCACCGGTGGATTCACCGGTTCCCCGGTGGGCCAGTCTGGCCCTGATATTACATAAAACTCTTTCCAGGCCTTCTTCTTAAAAGGAGTCTCCTACCTCCCCCCAAATATTCAACTGCCAACACTAGGTTACAGCACACATCACAGTGATAAACAACATTGATCTGTTATATGTCAGTTTTATAGATTTAGAGAAAAAAAAACTTTGACATGATATACAAAGGAGGCAGTTGTTGCTCCTGGGGAAGGCCATTTGGCCCTAGGAGCACTACTCCACTGATCAAGTAGAATAGGTGATGTCATAGCAGTGGGATGATTAATTCTCACTGCAAGGGGTGGCACATACAGGAGATATTAGTGGTCTGGTCTGGGGGGTGCTCCAGGAAGGTCTATTCCCACCCCCAGTGCACTAATGACCTAATTTGTATAAAACTTCAAAGTTGTTTTTCTCTAAATCTACAAAAGTGACATATGTAACAAAAGCATGTTGTTTATTACTGTAATGTGCTCTGTAACACAGTGGAGGCAGATGAATATGTTTGGGGCAGGTGGTAGTGCAGGAACCTGTTGGAGGGAACCCGGACACTGGGTGATGTAATACTTGGAAACAGGTCTCGCCATGGTGGCTTGATAATTCAACCAAATTCCTCTAGCTTTCCTAATGGTCAGTAGAGCTGAGGGGGCCTGCTGTGTACCTGATGGTGGTGGTAGTCTTTTCTCCAGGGCACATCCTAATGGTCTTCAGTCCACCTGAGCCTGATAGAAGTTGGAGTGCCCATGATGATGATGAAGGTTGCATGGAAATGGATCTCAAATAACTTTACATGAAACAGCGCCATAACACAACCAACAGCTTCTAGTGATAGAGACACAATTTTTGTAGTATTCGACCTCTGTGGCTATGGGGTGAGCTGACAGATGGTAGTTCCAAAACAGCCTGAACTTGTGTTTCTTCTCCTAAACAGATGCCAATCTCCTTCTCTCTCATTGACTCTCTCATTTAAGTCCCATCTGGGATTCACCAGAATGTCCTTTACTATGGCCTGGGCTGGGTCATTGCTCTAAAGCTCTTGCATCTCAGATCACAAGGAAGAAACACATTTCCACTCAACTTCCAGGTCTCTCTATTCAGCCATTCTTTTTCCTGACTCTGTCTGGTTTTCCTCCACTTCCCTGTACTCACCTTGAAAGCTAAGTGAAGGAACTTGTCTCCTCCCACACTCCACAATTATCTAGCCAGAATGTACCAAAACACTACCCCCCTGCCCACAGTGGTCAAGCCCATGTTACATGAAAACTATGTACAAAATTGAATGAAGAACAACATAGATAAATTATGAGTTTAGTTAAACCGTTCTGCAGGGTCCTTTAAAGAGGACCTTTCATGTCCTCATTAATATGTGGTTTTGTATACCACTAAAAATTCAACGCACTGTCGACTTTCCCGGCATGTGCCCCGGGGCTGGAGATACCAGTGCTGTTAATTTCGGCACCGATATCTCCCCACTGTCTATACTCATCCATAGCCCTGTACTGTCAGATGGGGCATTCTTTACCGCCCAGCGATGATGCTGAGCTGTGAGGAACGTCCTTCTGACAGTGGGGAGATCTCCAGCCCCGGGGCACATAACTGGAAAGCCAACAGTGTGCTGAATTCACTATCCTCCATTTTTCTAGTCAGATGATCGGTCTGTGTAGAAGTTCGCCCCAAAACATATCTTACTGTCATTTTAGTTCATAATTGTTCTTACAACCACAGGGAAACGCAATCTTTAACAGTGCTGACATCTTGGCCTAGGTGGCTAGCAATCTGCAGGAGTGATAAATCAATGTCTCTCAGTTTAAGGTTTCAGTCCCTGTCAGGTTGCTGTGGTGAGAACTGACACGTCAATGAACAGGAGGCATTGAAGTATTTCGCAGCTAAAAAAAACTTTGCCTTTAATCTGTCTTGTATGCCCCTTTCACATGCCGCAGATTTAAGCTAGGTGCTTAAAAACATGACCATTTGAAGAGCTCAGTGATACTTCCTCAGTTTCCAACATTCCAGCTTGTTCTTCTTGGTGTTGTAATTTCAATGTTCAGGAGTATAGCATATGCTTCTTCCAACAGAATGGTGCAAAGTCATATGTTTTTTTAAAAGCTGATCAACTGAGGGTGCTCATCTTGGGATATGGTGAACCAAGAAGAATGTAATAAAAGGGCACATTTGCATACTGTTTATTATGGTCAGTAAATGTTCCAAGGGAAAGTGTGTATAACTAATTTGTTCTCTAAGTTATTACACTATACTATTTTTCATGTATTATATTCCTTCTACTTATTAAAAGTAGTGTAGCCTTTTTATCAAAGTTATTATTTAGTTAGCCTCTTTACAATATATATGCTTAATGAGAAAAGCAATGACATTTACTATATTGTGAAGCTAAAATAAGCTTGATCACATTAGCCTTTGAACATAGATCAATAAAGGAAACTCAGCAGATTGTGCACAACTTGTCTATTAAATTAAATAAAAATTGACGAATATGAATGACATAGTCCATACCCATGCTGAAAATAGGTGAATGGGATTGATTAAAAGAGTCAAAACCTGACTTGACTATAACTGAGATTATAATAGGAAAAAAAAAAGTATCCACTGTTCATTGCCTGTTGTTTAATAGACCTTAAACAAAATCATATGTTGCAATAAACAACATGAATATTTTTGCCTATTTAGAAGAACATGTTGGCATTTCCATCTTTTAATTGCTCAGTGTGTTGTTTCCAAGCAATACTTAGTTATGAAGTTTGGAATGTAGAGTCTGGTTTTACTGAGTATTTGCATCACACTTAGATGGTATTTGTAACAATAAATTGTCGTCGTTTTGTCTCCTTTTTGTCAAGAAAATTGCTTTTTTGTCCTTAGCCCCCTATTGTTTGTTTTTTACCCCGGCAGAGTCTTTCTATATGGCCACTGTGACAGAACACCATTTTATATCATCCTCATTTGCTTACAGCTTATGTCATATGCTTTCCATGGTTTTTTATCTTATGGTCCATAAGGCTGTGTTCATCTGGAGTCCCAAATTGATGGAGGAAAAAGTGCTGCACACCCAACTTTTTTGTCCAGCGATTTCAGTTTAAAAAAATGGACACCCGACAGACCCCATTATAGTCAGAGGTCCCTTGAGCTATGTTTGTGTCCATAGAACGGATCCATTTTTAACCAAACATATTGGTGCAAATGTAGCATTATGTGCTTTTTGTGTGCTACTTTACCTGTACTAACAGTACTATAAATACTGTTAGGTTTTTATTTAGTCTTCTACCAAAGTGAACACCTTCCAGTTTGTATGCTTAAATCAAGGGATCCTAAAGAACTTTATAAAACCACATGCGCATGAGCTCCCAGCTCCTTTCCCATAATGCCTTGTGATATGTAGATGCTTAGTTGAGGGCGAAAGGCAGCTCAAAACTCTACACACCTTAACTGGTGCTCTCCTCAAGGAGAGATGCCCCTGTCCATAACCCACTCATTGCCTCCCACAAAGCCAGCCAGTACACTTTGCTCTGCACTGATGAGGGACAAAAATCCCGAAACGGCGCTGTATGCAGGTAAGTGAAACTAGCTTGGCTAAAATCCCTTTTGCTGTCTCAAGACTCGGTGAGTCAAAAGCAAACTGAGGATCTGTTACATCCAACAGAGGGCACATGAGCTCCCAGCTACTTTCTCATAATGCCTTGTGATATCTCATTTGTACAGTCAGACTAAGAACACTATATGCATTGCAAACTTACACAGATTACCAAAAACTGTTCAGAAGTGCGCGGTTTTCCGAGATTTACGACTATACTGCAAATCAGTTTCACGAATCAATTCCCAAATATAGTCGCCCATCATGTTTTCGTTATATTGTCCTTGGTAATGGCGTTCAAAGTTCATAATGTCCTGGTGAAAGCGCTCGCCTTGCTCCTCTGAATAAGCTCCCATGTTCTTTTTGAACTTATCAAGATGAGCATCAAGGATATGGATTTTGAGTGACATCCTGCAGCCCATTGCAGCATAGTTCTTTATCAGAGTCTGAACCAGTTGTACATAGTTTTCATCTTTATGATTGCCTAGGAAGCCGCGAACCACTGCGACAAAACTGTTCCAAGCTGCTCTCTCCTTCCTATTCAGCTTCTTGGGAAATTCACTGCACTCTATGATCTTCTTGATTTGTGGTCCGAATATTATTTAAAACACACATAACATAGAGTAAGAAGCAAATGCGATATACCATAAATGTCTGATACATACAAGTCACATCTCTTACTTTCACTGTTTTTGTACAGCTTGACCATAGCTGAAAGTCTTCTTACAAATTATGTCAAGTTCTTACAGATTTTCTAAACACAGCATGGTTTTATGAGAAGTTATCACAAAGTGATGTGTTAACTATTCCTCTTTTGTGTATGTGTGACCATCCAGTGGAGGAGGGTGCGTTGCAGCCTTTTAAGGCTTTTGGTAGCACGTCCTGATATTGTGTTGAACTGATTTTAAGACAAATTGGAATCTATAACCAAATTTGAGATCAGTGTATGGACACATCTGTATGCTATAAAAGGAGAGGAAATTAATCAAAAGTGTCAGAATGTAACCTGATTATAACAGAGAAGATGATAGAAAAGATTTTCACCACCATTCAATGACTTTTAGTAAATAGAAGTTAAAAAAAAGTCATATTTTGCAATTAACAAGATTAGCGTTTCTGCCTATTTAGAAGAAAATAACCTTTGCTTTCTAAGCACTGTATATTGATCCTCTTCTTTTTTAGGCTACTACTATTTAAGAAAATATTTCTTTAGAAGTGTTTTATATGATAATAATATATTTAAATTGTTTGCATTATTTTATGAGACACTGTACTGTTTTATATTTTCCTAATATCTCTGCAATATTTTCTAGCATGGGTCTGTCATGTACTATGATTTATACTATGGTACTGTATTAACTTTAATCCCTGGGCTAAATCGACTGGAGCAGGTTCTCGTATTGTTATTCTTTATGCTACAGTATGTTCTGGCAGGAAGGTGGATCTTAGCTGATGTAGGCTTCTCTCACCCATGTCTATATGTACTTGAGCTGGTCTGTAAAGATGGGTCTATATATGCTGCATTTTAAATTTACAATTTCAATTTAAATGTAGCTCAAGTAGGTACAGAGGGTGTGGTTGCACCCAGGCCAGAATCTGTCATAAGACTAATAACATGTCTTTTCCCAATATAAGGGGATCAGTACTATAAACAACACATTCCAGTTGGGGGACTTGGTACAGATTTTTGCACTGGGGCCTAGGAGATTCATGTTACATCTCTGACTCCACAATTGGACACTGTAGGATAAGAACTGAAGAATTGCTTGCCTCAATTTAGATATTTTATTTCAGAGGAGCTGTTATTTAAGGATTTGCACCTAGCAATGGGCATTACATCTCGAGATATGGATTATTGAAACTGAGAGAGAAAATTGTGAATTTGGAAACCCTGCTACAGCCCATTACTTAAAATTGCATTATAAAACTATGTGCCACCATCATTTTTGTAAGTTAACTGTGTTTGTTCTGTAAAGATAACTGAGAGTTCTCTTGTTACACTACACTCCAGTCTCTTACCTCTCATTTTGCACCCTAAGACCAAGAGCACCCACCTTCCACATGCCAGGAGACAGTATACTGTGTGTGCCCCAGGGAAATAACTAGCACCACTGTCCTTAGTGCAACTCCATCATCACTGCACCAGTCCTAGAATAGAGGAAGGTTAGGTAGAGCAGAATCCATTCACTATATACACCATGATTAGTCGAGACCCAGACAGAGGACTGCCATCTCCAGCCTGTCTACTTCTACTACCATCCTTTTCACACGTGCCCTGTGTTGCTATAGGACCAACCTCTTTAAGGTTATTTTTGCAAATGAGGATGGTCTTATAGTATGTCAATTCAAGTCACATCTATGGCTTTTTCACTGTTACATGAACAAATGCTTCAGTATAACTGCTCTACCCATATTCAGCTGAACTGAAAGGTTCCCAAATCTAAAGTATTCTGCTCCTTTGTATTTGTAATTGTTCTAAGTAATTGTCCTTAAAAAATGAAATAGAGTAGTTTCCTTGTAATTGAACGTTATACAAAATTTTATGTTTTGTATTCTTTGCATATGAACATTTGGGAAATAATTAGATACTAATTATATTAATTATTTTCTTGAACAATGGAAACCATAATTTTGCACTGTGGGAAACCAGCATAAAAGTCTTCTGACATAATAAGATAAAAAAACTAAGCTTGTTTAGAAGAAAATAAATGTTGAAGCAGAATAAGATGCATTGGCAATATTAAGATATAACTGCAACTTTCTAAAAAGTTCAATGATGTCATCTAGAGATGAGCAAATCGAAGCTGATGAAGTGGAATTTAATCCGAATTTCAGGAAATATTCCATTTGCATTGAACCCGGATTTCCTCACGCTTTGTGGTAACGAATCGCATTTTTTCAGAAAATGGCTGCTGCACGTGGGGCAAGGAACTCTAAAAACGGGGGATCACCCACAATGCCATGCATGCAGCCAATCAGCAGCCAGCCAGCCCTGTAATGTCACAGCCCTTTAACCCATTTGCGACCACCCACGGCATCAGGAGCGGGTGTTAGCTGTAACTGACAGCTAACACCCTGCTCCATAACCCCCGGTTGGAGCACAGGTTTCTGCCATGCTACATTTCCCCCTTGGCAGTCCCTGTGGCGAGATTGGGGGGTGCCGATATGTATCTTCTACAGCTCGGCATCTGGCCAGTAGCCCACAGTACCTGGTTGATCCTGCCCAGAAGTGAGGAAGTCAGCCTCTACAGCGATCAGTGCATCGCTAGTTAAGGTCCCCGAGTGGGACATCACTAAAAACCACTGCAAGGCACATTGTTCTTCACCACTATACAGGCTCTCTGCAGCCAGGAAATAGCTGTTTTTTAACGTGATTGGCCGCAAATTAATTCGGATCGAATCGTATTGGAAAATTCGGCGAAGCTGCCGAATCGAATTTTTGAAAAATTCACTCATCTTTAATGTCATCATTCACCCACAACCATTCTTCAAAATAATGGCAGGAAAAAACAATGAACCACAATATAAAGTTGTTCAGTTCCCTAATCAACCAACTTTTCTTGAAACTTTTTTATTAGGAATGATCAATAGCATATTCTTTAAATCTTGCACTCTATCCCCAGTGCCACCTGCTGACCTCACACAGAGAGCAGCCCTCCCTGACCTGTGAATGGGTCACTGCACCCCCATCCCTCATGCTGCTATTTTTAGACACTTACAACTCAAAACCTTGTCTCTGGTGAGTTTTGCTCAGGTGGTGGAAAGGGGGACTGGAATCTGTGAAATTAGCTCTCTGGGATATGTACATTCATGAGAAACACAAAGTACACTGTCTGGCTTTATGCATCAGAACATAATAGGAAACATCTCCTCCTTAGAAGGTCTGAAAATTAGTACAACCTCAGATAAACAACAACACATGACAAATTACGGTGTCATTATTTACTAAAAAATGTAGGCCAAATGCAGAAACAGTGTGCGAAAAATTAAGTACACCCTTACTGATTCCAAAAGTATTAAGACGTTAAGTACCACCCTGGTGCTGCTAACCATATTGATTGATCAGCAAGTGTGACCACTATTATAAAATCAGAGGTTTTGGCAGTTTCCTGGTCCAGAGCATACAGGGATGTATTAGCACAATGCCAAAGAGGAAAGACATCAGCAATAACCTTGGAGAAGCAATTTTTGCTGTCCATGAATCTGGGAAACATGATAAGGCCATTTACAAACAATTTAAAGTTCATCATTCTACAGTGAGAAATATTATTAAAAAGTGGAAAACATTCAAGAAAGTGGATAAACCTGCCAGGAGTGGACATCCGAGCAAATACACCCCAAGGTGTTTACATAGTTGCTTCAGTTAACTGACATTTGTGGGCATTCATTTATTCACAGCACATTTAAGGGTCCTGCCACAGCATTTCAATTGGGATGAGGTCCAGACTTTGGTGGGGCCATTACAACACCTTGATTCTTTTCTTTTTCAGCCATTCTGTTGTAGACTTGCTTGTGTGCTTGAGAACCTTGTCAGATTGCATGAATCTGATTTAGCCAAGCTCTAACTGTTGAATAGAAGGCCTCATATTTGATTCTAGAATGCTTTGGAATATAGAGTTGTTTATGGTCAACTCATTGGCGGCAAGGTGCCCACGTCTGGTGGCTGCAAAACAGGCCCATATCATCACCCATCCACCACTGTACTTGACAATTTTCTTATAGTTATAAGGGTTTTTTTTTCCATTGCCTGGTGTAGTTAGGAGACTATGTGTATTAAATCTAAAATGTAATAAGATTTTCCTTCTTCTGAAAGGTGAATATCGCTAGTTAAGTTATCCTGTTGTGTGCTAATTGTGCATGGTGTGGGCATACTGGTGTCTTGTAGTACTGTAAGTGGAGACTGGAGGCAAAGTGGAACAGGACACTCTACTCCTTTGTAGTCTCGTGTGACAGGTGTGCTTGAAGGGAGTTTGGAAGCAGAGGCTCCATTTATGAATGCATCAGCAGTGAGTGTGTGTGGTGAGTAAGGTGTTTGGATAACCCATAATTGCTATACAGTGAGGGGGTGTATCTTTGGGTGTGACTCCGAATACTGACACCCTAACACAGTATAATGACCTTTTATGCTCAACACACAGTACAATGCCCACAGCCTCCACACAGTATAATGCCACAAGTTCAGACCCCACAAAGTATAATGCCCCAGCTCTCACACATTATAATACCCCATCTCCACTCCCATACATTGTAATATCTATAGCCCCAGCTTAGTCCCTGCCCAGTGAAATTCCTCCCAGCCCACACACAGTACATGATCTTTGAAGTGAGTGGTGCATATGCTTTTTAGTATTTATTGCTCTTAGGACTCTCCTTTTCTGCTCCTGGTGCTAGTTCCCTTAATGTGTCAGTAACACCACTACACGGCATGGAGAAGTAGCAAGCTTTCCTAAGAATGGTGAGCACTGAAAAGCATACTCACCACTCACTCCCCAGACCACCAGTAACCAATAAGTGCTTCCATCAGTACTGGTGCACTCTTTATTTATTGGCAGGCCACCACTCACCTGTTGTTGATGATCATCATCATTCACGAGCAATGTGACTGGCCAAGGTCAGCAAGTAGGGCAGTTTTAATCATGAAACTGCCCCCTTGTGTGTGCCCCTGATGCTGACATGCTATGTTTGGATTTAGGCAAACATGGTACTGCGCATTATGGCTAAATATATCCACTTAGGTCCCTCTTTTTAAAGGACATTTTTCAGAAGCCTTTTGGTTAGTTCAGATACAACTTTGCAAACGTAGGTCATACTGCCATGTTCTTTTTAGAAAGAAGAAACTTTCTCTTGGCAACCTTTTCAAACAAGCTTTTTCAGTCTTTTTCTAATAGTATTGATGTATGGACTTTCTCTGAGCGATCCACGGTCTGAACTTGGGGTGAATTTGATGGTACTTCCACTCCTGGGAAAATTGATGTCTTGAATTTTTTCTAACTGTGGAATGATTGCCTTCAAATTATTTTGAAATGGCCTTGTAACCTTTACTCAGATTCACTGTTAGCAGCAAGTGCTTCTGTACGATGATTGCTGATGTCTTTCCTCTTTGATATTTTGTCAACATAGGCCTCAATGCTCCAGACCAGCAAACTGTGAAAATTTCTAAGGAGTAAGCAAGAGTGCATTTAATTTTTTAGAAATTCCTTCTTCTTTTTGTCTTAATTTTTTTGTTGTATAAATAATTAAATGGTGGAATCTGTTGTCTGTTTTTTTCATCGGAGGTAGTATTTATCTAAATTTATGACCTGCTAAGGACCAGATATTTTTTATGTCCTGATATGTAAAGCCATAGAATCAAAGATAGTATACTTTGTTTTTCTCATGACTGTAAATTCAATCAGCCTGTCCCAAAATTAAGTAACAAATGCACATTGCAGCATTTATTAAGTTGCATTCAGTGCACCAATGCATCCATAATCATCATTGCATTTTAAAAACACTCCAGTTCAGTGTTTTGTTGCATACAGTGCCATCAAATATTGACACATCTGTGTATTGTTCTGTGCCAATCTTGCATGTATACGGCTCTGTGGCAGATGTCCACTTAATCCTGTGTCCGAGTGACTTTGTTCTTCAAATTTCAATTTAAAAATTAATACCCTTCATACAGCATGCCATACTAATAGCTGAATAAATGATAATTTTTTCACTGGATGACATTTTATTTAAATAAATTTTAATTGAAATGTAAATTGTCTTCATCTTTACTACTAGCATGCCACAATACAACTAAATTACGTCTTTATCTGCCTAAGTGACTTTTTTTTTGCCTGTAAGTTTTAATTTATATTTAATTTGAATCCTCCTAGTGGCTGCCAGATGGAAGTATATTTTCTGCATCAAACTAAAATGTTTTGGGGACTGTATACCTATGTTTAGTCGCTTTATCCAAGTGGCAATTTGAATATAAAAGAAAACAGTGTACACTTGTGCCACGTCTTACGCCAGTAAGAATGTGTAAGGGTGTGGAGAGATTGACTGGTGCTCTCCTCAATGTGAGAGATTCTTGTCCCTAACCCACTCATTGCCTCCTACAAAGCCAGCCAGTTCACTTTGCTCTGTACTGATGAGGGACAACAATCCTGAAACAGCGCTGTATGCAGATAAGTGAAATTGGCTTGGCTAAAATCCCTTTTGCTGTCTCAAGACTCGGTGAGTCAAAAGCAAATTGAGGATCTGTTACATCCAACAGAGGGCGTATGAGCTCCCCAGCTCCTTTCCCATAATGCCTTGTGATATAAGGGTGTGGAAGCAGTCAGCAAAAGATGAGGTAGCATTCCAATTCCCTTTGTCCAAGTGACAATTTGTTAAATAAATTTAAATTTCATTGCAATGTTTTTGGTGGCTTCCTGCAATTATAGGGGCATGGTGCTGTATGCCTCCTTTAGGGCACTTTGTTCAAGTGCCAACATTTACCACAAGTGTAGAAGGCATTACATTTGATAAAATGAATCAGACTTTTCATGAGTATTTTCTCATATCAATGGCTGTTGCTAATAAATCGGCCATTGCTGCCACTGGGTACTATACCATTTCCATTTTCTGCCTGTCCATTATCTTCCATGAAAAAAATCTGACAGTGCAGTGCATTTTTAAACAGACTCTTTGTTAGCTTTGCTTACCATCCTTTTACCAATAGCCATCTTTGTTGCTTGTCACCTTTCACATTACTAAGACTGTGTTTGCCTTAAAGAGCTAGAAAGATGTGGTAACTTATAACAAATGAAGTGTAATTTTATACTGCAGGAATAGTCTTCTCATTTGCCTACTATTTCTTGTTAAAGGGGTTTCTGAGCAAAAAAAAATCTGTTTTTAAAAAAAAAGTCAGTTAGTGCCTTTAATGGGTTAACAAGTGCACCCAAATACCTTTAGCAGTGTTTTGAGTGATTTCTGGGTTTCTGGGAGTTCCTGGCATCCTCTGCATTTGTTTACATGGGTAGCTTCCTGCTCTTTTATCCTACAACTACCATGATACATTGCTCTTCACTCAGATTCCCCTCTCATTCCCACACTCCCTCTCTCTCAACCCCTCCGTTTCCCTAGCTAGCCTGCCCACTACTAGCCCTTCCTAACTAACTAACTCAGCCCACCCCCGCACCCCATCATACTTACATGTCTTCCTGTCCAGATCTTCTGGGCAAGGGAGATCACTTCCTTCTTTGCAGCCGGCTCCTTCTCCTGTTGATGTCTTCCGGCACCTGCACAATGAAGAAAGTGATGTTTCGTGCCCAGAAGATCCAGACAGGAAGACAGGTAAGTATGATGGGGTGGGGGGGGAGTATTGGTGACATTCCGTTTCCAGAAACGTGGAAACGGAAAGTTACTGGAAAATCAGAAAATGTGGCTGGAGCGGTCACATGATGGATATGGGTAAATATACATTTTTGGTTAAGAAAGTAAGTTAGAAGTTAGGCAGGGGGAGGGTGTTTAGTTTAGTGTAAAAGTATTGTTTTATCCCGGACACCTCCTTTAAGCTATTAAATGCACATTAGATAAAGGACTAATGGGAGAAAGTATAGGTATGACAGCAGGATCAAATCAAACTCTATTGCTTTGGTGATTCATAGGTCTGCATAGAAGTTGCAGACAATTTTTTTTATAACCAGTACTACAAGTATTTGCAAAGTAAGTTTTTCATTTTCACTGAAGCAAAAAAAAAAAAAAAGTGGTTGTGGGTAACATGGTCCTTTAGTAAAGATGTTTCTGAGTTTTTACATTTCTTTGGAGTGAATGCTGTAACTAACATTTACTAAATGACGTGGAATTTCAAAATAGAAGACTGAATGCTCAGGGTTATTTCTACTAAATCCACTTGCTGCTGCTGTGTTCAATATGCGTGATTTTTCAGTGGTTTCAATAGTTTGCTTAGAAATCTTACAAATTTAATTTGAGATGACAGCTTCAGAATTATAAAAATATTAGTGCACTCAATTGGTTTTCAGTTTGTTTCAGTTGAACTGTACCTATAAAATCATACTTAATTTCAGTCTTAATAACCAAACTGCCGTTCTGATATATTACTCTGTATTCACTTATCGCCTCAAGTGACCATTAAACAAGGTCACACACTTTTATTAAACTAGTTTCACATTTAGAATCTAATTCCTACCACTTAAAATTATATGCGTATTAGAAAAATAATGGCTGACTGAAGTACTTTTGAAAATCCATGAATATCAATAAGCAAGATGAATATGTTATCTTACGATGAAAATATGAACAGTGACCACAATCTTTATCTCCATCTTCGGGTGTGAATAATGATTTCATTATGTAAATTGCCCATTTATTTTCAATACTAATGAAATATTTAACATGCAAATGTGCTTGAAAAGAATATTTCACATCTGTACGACTGTTTCTTCCAAATACCTGCCATCTCAACACAAGGCACAATGGTAAGAGTGAGGAAAGTTAAGTATGCCTATCTATTTTTATATTGTAAGACTAAAATAATCTATAAAACTGAATGGCAAGTTATTGTAAATCGATTTTCAGTTGCATAGTAGGGTGGAAGTTATGGTTATCTCATGTAGACAGCCCCTATGCATGTCATAGACAGAGGTTTGACTCCTAGAGTGCTCCTCCATCTATAGAATGGAGAGCCACGCTATAAGATTCATTGGAGTGGTCCCCATATAACACCACACTTTCTTTGCAGAGGCTGCTGCAGGAAAAATTTCTAGCCAGATCAGCAGCTGCATTCTAAAGGAGGTTGTCAGAACTGAGGCAATCCCTTTAATAGAGAGTCAGTGGAGTGGGCAAACTCAACCCATTGATTTCAGTGGGTTGAGCAGTGATATGGCTGCCAGGTACTCTCATAGATTGCAGTTTATACAGTTGTGCTAAAAAGTTTACATACCCCGGCAGATTTTTTGTTTTTTTTTGGCCTTTTTTCAGAGAATATGAATGATAACACAAAAACTTTTTCTCCACTCATAGTTAGTGCTTGGTTGAAGCCATTTATTGTCAAACTTCTGTGTTTTCTCTTTTTAAATCATAATGACAACCAAAAACATCAAAATGACCCTGTTCAAAAGTTCACATACCCTGGTGATTTTGGCCTGATAACATGCCCAGAAATTGACACAAAGGGGTTTGAATGGCTACTAAAGGTAACATCCTCACCTGTGACCTGTTTGCTTGTAATCAGTGTGTGTGCATAAAAGCTGAGTGAGTTTTTGGGATCCAGACAGACTGTTACATCTTTCCTCCAGCCACTGACGTTTCTGGATTGTGAGTCATGGGGAAAGCAAAAGAACTGTCCACAGATCTACGGGAAAAGGGATACAAAAAGATATCCAAGGAATTCATAATGCCAGTCAGCAGTGTTCAAACTGTGATTAACAAATGTAAACTCAGGGGCTCTGTAAAAACCAGACCATGGACAGGTAGACCAACCAAAATTTTGGCCCACAATTGCCTGGAAAATTGTTCTGGATGCAAAGAAAAACCCACACATAACATCAGCTGAAATACAGGACTCTCTGAAAACTATCCGTGTGGCTGTTTCAAGATGCACAATAAAAAGGCACTTGAAAAAAATGGGCTGCATGGTCGAGTTGCCAGGAGAAAGCCATTACTGCGCAAATGCCACAAAGAATCTCGCCTTCAATACGCCAAACAGCACAGAGACATGCCTTCAAAACTTCTAAGACAAGGTAATTTGGAGTGATGAGACAAAAATGTAACTTTTTGGCCACAACCATTAACGTTACATTTGGAGAGGTGTCAACAAGGCCTATGATGAAAGGAACACCGTTCCTACTGTAAAGCACAGAGGTGGATCACTGGTGATGTGGGGATGTGTGAGCTTCAAAGGCACAGGAAACTTGGTCAAAGTTGAAGGAAAGATGAAAATAGCATATTATCAGCAAATACTGGAGGCAAATTTGCACTCATCAGCCAGGAAGCTGTGCATGGGACATACTGGGACATTCCAACATGACAACGATCCAAAACACAAGGCCAAGTCAACCTGTCATTTGCTACAGGAGAAGAAACTGAAGGTTCTAGAGTGGCCATCTCAGTCTCCTCACCTCAATATCATTGAGCCACTCTGGGGAGATCTCAAGTGCATAGTACATACAAGACAGCCCAGGAATTTACAGGAACTGGAGACTTTTTGCCAAGAAGAATGGGCAGTTTTACCATCTGAGAAAATAAAGAGCCTCATCCACAACTACCACAAAAGACTTCAAGCTGTCATTGATATTAGAGGGGGCAATACACAGTATTAAGAACTGGGGTATGTGAACTTTTTTACAGGGTCATTTTGATGTTTTTGGTTGTCATTATGATTTAAAAAGAGAAAACACAGAAGTTTGACAATAAATGGCTTCAACCAACCGCTAACCATGAGTGGAGAAAAAGTTTTTGTGTTATCATTCATATTCTCTGAAAGAAGGCCAAAAAATCTGCCGGGGTATGTAAACTTTTTAGCACAACTGTAGCTGAAGATCCCACTAGCACAATATTCTGTGATTGGCTTATTTTTTTAATTAACCTTCTGAGAAACAAAGTTGTTATTAAAAGTGGCAACCCAAGGGCATAGCTAAAGGCAGTAGCATAAAATACTGGGTTAGCAGCGGCTGCCACAGAGCCCAGCGGGCCCCTGATTTTTTTTTTAAATTTTTTTTTTTTAATAGGCCATTATCTGCTGGAGTACCCTCCTGCTCACGGCCGCCTGTGCTTCCTATTCTGTGGAAGGTGGCTGTGAGCAGGAGCGGGGATTGGTAAGTAAGGCCGCGGGCCAGCGAACCCCACCAACACTGCTATCATTATATTCTGGGGTCTTTAAAAAAAAAACAGTGTTACTTACCTCTCCTGCGCTCCGGCAGTCTTTGCCTCCTTGGTGACATCCCAGACATCACGTGGGCCAGGCCGGCGTCATTGTGTGTTGCATGCCTGGCTCACGTGACGTCTGGTCCAATATTGAAGAAGGCCTAAAGTAGCGGGGAGTGCGCGTAGGGGCCATTATGGGGCATAATAGTGTGTGCATGAATGCGGGGAATGTGGTTTGTGTGGGAGGGGGGGCCATGTCAAATGTTTGGCTTGGGACCCAGCCAGTCCTAGTTATGACACTGGCTAAAGTTAGCTGTTTGGTTCTGCTGCAAATATTCAGCCTAGGCATTGCCATATCCAACTTTTCTTCTTGGCTGAAGGCCACAGCCTGCTGTAATCCTGTGATCACTGAGACAATGGAATTACCCAGGATTAGAAAACATGGCTGCTTTTTTCAGAAAGAACTTCTCAGGTAGTGATATAATGTCCGTTTGTCACATGGCCATGCTACAGTTTAGTCCCATTCAAATTTAGGGAGTATTATTATGTTTATATTCCATAAACATAACCATATTTAAATTGTAGATAATCAGTTAAACATTTTTGAAAATATAAATAATATAAAATTTTTCAGAATTTAAAATTTTTTTCTTTAACTATCTGCTCATTGTTCCGACAAATTCTGCAGTTGATTAAGCTGCAGAATCCGTGACACTAGACTCAGTCTGGTTAGTCTTATTGTTTCGACTTTCTGCTGTGGGATCCACAAGGTCAGAATTTGGAGAGGAATCTGAGACGGAAGACATACATTCCTCTCCATATTCCATCATGTCAACCTATTTTTACTAGCTTCAAACAGAAATTAATATGGCTCACCCCAACCCCCTAATGTAAGCCTCTACTGTAAATTTGTCTAGTTAAAGAGGACCTTTCATGTCCTTTGACATCTGTGTTATTATATACTGCTAGAAAGCTGACAGTGTGCTAAATTCAATGCACTAACAACTTTGACAGTATGTGCCCTTGTTCCAGAGAAAACCCACCACTGGGCTGTCAGGAACCCTCCCTGACAGTACTCTTCCATAGCCTTGTATTGGCAGGGGATGTGTTCCTCATAGCCCAGCGATGTTGCTAGACTGTAAGGCCCGCCCTTCTGACAGTGAAGGGATATCAGTGCCGAAAATAACATCACCGATATCTCTGGCACTGGGGTGCATACTGGCAAAGCATTGAATTCAACGCTCTGACAGCTTTCTTGCAGTATATAATATCGCTGATGTCAAAGGACATGAAAGGTCCTCTTTAAGCATCATATTAGATAAAAACTACTATGCTCTCTCTTTTAAGATAATGGAGAATTGCTAATGAGTGCTCTGTGGATGATATAAATAGTATTCCAAATTTTTTTTTCCTATTCTTAGACAATGCTCATGTTTCTATAATAAACAGATCTGAAGGTAACAATTGATGGTTGCAGTAGTCACCTGCTTTAATACAACTAATAATATAATGTTGTAGCGTGTTAGTCATGGAAAGTAGTGGAAGAGAGAAGAAATCAGGCAATACCTTTGAGAGGCTAACTGACTATATTTGATGGTAAGCTTTCGAGAGTACAGACATGTTGTTATACAAGAAACTGAAAATTCCAGACTTTTTATACACAAAAGACATGGACCTTCAAAAGATCTTAGAATCTTTAAAAATAACAAAATGCAATATAAGTAGAGAAGTTATTTACAACAGGTCAAAAAATAATCTGGAAACTTGCGTGGCGTGACGGAGGGATCAGTAATTCTTGCTGTTATCTGTTTGCTATCAGGTGGTGATTTGTGACCCTCACAGTTCATACATAGTGTAACATGAAACTGGCATGAATATTAAGTCCAAATTGCAGAGTTTGAAATTTTTGCATTAACTTATATTCCCATGCCTTTCTCTCCCTCTGCGTCTTAAAATGTCCCATTAAAACCACAACCCGCAAATCTTCAACAGAGTGGTCTTCTCCGGAGAAATGTGCGGCCACTGGGAGATCTGTTCTGCTGTTATTAATGGTGGATCTGTGTGAGTTCCTGCGCTAAGTCTCTGCCCCATTTCCCCCACATAGAGGCCTGTGTTGGACATTGCACACACATTATGAGATACACCACATTGGAAGACCTGCAGGAAAATGTCCCCCTAATTCTGTGCACCTGTTGTGACTGTGGGACAGGTACACTGTCAGGGGTGTGGATGTGCCTGCAGGTCTTGCACCTGTTTTGCAGGCAAGGTGAGGTGCCATTTTCAGTTGGGGCCTTCAGGGCACTCCGGACAATAATACGCCACAGGTTTGGTAGTTGCCGAAAGGAAAGGAGAGGGTGGACTGGAAATATGTCCTTGAGTACAGGTTGGAGTTCCTTAGCAATCCTTCGTAGGATCTCCAGCTGTGGGTTGTAGGTGATAACTAGGGGCACTAGGGCTTCTTTCTGGGTCTCTTTATATGTGAGCAGACTGTCTCTGTTAATGGTTGTCGCTTTGTTTAATTGGTTGTCCGTCACTTCCAATCGGAGAAATTTCATCCTCAGATCCAGGAGGTGCTTGTCCAGGTCTGCTTTTTCGGAGCAAATATGATTGTATCGTATAGCCTGGCTGTAAATAATAAATTCTCTTGTGTGCTTGGGGTGGAAGCTGTCGTTTCTCTGGTAGGTCGTTCTGTCTGTGGATTTGTGGTAAATTAATGTGAGTAGCCGGTGGTCTTTAATGTATATTGTGGTATCCAGAAAGTGGATTTCACTCTCTGAATAGCTAAGTTTAAGGTTGACGGTAGGGTGAAAGTCATTGAAGTCATTATGGAATTGAAGTAGGGCCTCCTCACCTGCAGTCCAGATGATAAAGATATCATCGATATAACGAAGGTAAATCATAGGTTTGGTGGTGAATGTTGATAATGTTCTGCCATAAAGAGATTTGCATAAATCACCACCTGATAGCAAACAGATAACAGCAAGAATTAGTGATCCCTCCGTCACGCCCCACAAGTTTCCAGATTGTTTATTTCCTGACTTGTTGTAAATATCTTCTCTACTCATATATATCTTCTAAGATCCTTTTGAAGGACCATGTCTTTTTTGTATAAAAAGTGAATTTCAAGTTTCTTGTATAACACCATGTCTGAAGAAGAGAGCTAGTACTCTCGAAAGTTTACCATCAAATATACTCAGTTAGCCTCTAAAAGGTATCGCCTGATTTCTTCACTTAATACAACTAAAGTATTTATACACTACAGTACTAAAAGAAGAGCTAAATCCAAGTATATTTATTAAACAAAAGAATTTTGTACCTTTAAAAAGCATTTGCTCTTTGAATGGATTACCCAGGATTAGAAAAACATGCCAGTTTTCTTACAAAAGTCACATATATCCACAGATTGTGTTTGGTATTCTATTGCAAACTGATTAACATCAATGGAGCTGAGCTGCAATCCCAGACACAAAACATCACAGGTGTGGCACTGTTTTTGGAAGAGGGCAGCCATGATTTTTCATTCTCTTTTAAGTGTAGATGGATGTACCTTTATGATATAATATTTACCTTTATGTTTTTTTTATATTGCAATAAAACTACTTGAACCTAAAAGGTTTTGCTCAACCTGTGTATCAATCAGCATCCCAACATGCATTAGGTTAATGAAAACGTGTGTTCTTCTATGATACAAGATTTCAGGGAATCAGCTATAAGTTTTTTACTGGACATTAGAACAAACTATTTTTAAGGAGAGAACTTGATTTTTTTTTTTTATATAAATTTTTATTGAAATTTTTCAAAGGAAAACATGCATAAAGTTCTGTAAAAACAGAAAGGAACAATATATCCGTCAAAACAGCCATTAAAACAAGCAAAGATAAGCAGAGGCGTATCATGTAACGTCTTGATGACATGGCATGAATAACATAATAACAAATTAACAAGAGGGTAGAGGAAAGTAAGGACCGACCTGTAAAATAAAATGTGGACCATTGGGGAGTAAAAGGAATTGAGATTACCATTTTGACAAGCAATCATATGTTCTTGCATGCAGTTAGTAGAGATAATAGATTTAAGTTCTGCTAGGGACGGAATAGTAGAGGATTTCCAAAGGCGAGCAATTAGTAACCGGGATGCATGGAGCAAGTGACATGTAAGAGTTCTAAAAGGAGTAGGAATATTATTGATCCCAAGAAGGAGGAGAGCTAGGGGGGCCAAAGGGGTAACAGTAAATCGTATGTAGCCACTAAGTAACTTGAGGGTGGCGTGCCGGAATAAAGCAATGCGCAGGCAACTCCAAAAGATGTGTAAAAGTGATCCTGTTTGGCCACTGCCTCTCCAACAATAGGAGGAAGACGTTGGGTAGATTTTTGGGAGTCTCAGTGGGGTGTAATACCATCGTAAGAGAAGCTTGTAATATTGTTCCCAATGAGAGGCACAAGAAGTAGACTAGTGAGCCCAGATCAACACACCATTCCAGTCTGACATGCCAAAGTTTCTAGCAAATTCTGACTCCCAGTTCAAAAGAGGAGGTAATTTAGTAATTTGGTGGTCGTTGGCTACTAGGAGGTAAAGAGGTTTGACACCCCTAGATTTCAAGGCAATCGAACTTTGTAGAAATCCCCTAGGACGGCTGGAATGGAGGAGGTGGTAGAAGGTTCAGATGACAAAAAGTCTCTAGTTTAGATGTATCTGAACACCTCCTGGGAAGGGAGTAGGAATTTAGACTGAAGTTGTGCGAATGATGAAATGGAATGGCTGTGGAACAGGTCTGAGATGGGACGCAATACAAGATGATAAAGAAATATTGGGAATATGATGCATCAGAGCTTGGATTGGAATAGCCATGTGTACCCTGGGAAAAGAAGAGTGATGAGAGGAACACCCCACCCGCCAGGCCTCAAGGAGACCTGAACTTATGGGGGTATAGCAAGAGAGCTCTCATGTCAGATATGTGGGCAACACGAGCCTCCAGTGCCGGCCAAAGTTTGTCATGGGACTCATTCCACCAGTATTTCAAATGGTTTAGAGTGAAAGCTAAATGATAATGGTAAAGGTTAGTCAGGCCTATGCCACCATGACATGGAAGCTTCATCATTGTAGAGAAAGAGATGTGTGGTTTCATCTGTTGCCAAATGAACACATTCATTTGTTTGTGGAGAGATGAAAATGTGGAAGTGGGAATAGAAATTAATAATGTTCTAAGAAAATATAAAATCCATAGGAGTATAAGCATCTTATAAAAGACTATTCTGCCCATCCAAGAGTGTTCAATTTTAGCCAATCAGTTCAGTTCAGATTGAAGAATAGAAATTAAAGGGGGAAAATTGGCAGCTACTAGAAACTTCACCAAAGGCGTTAAGTTAATCCCCAAGTACGGAACAGAGTTGGGATTCCATTGGGAGGGAAAATGACTGCTCAAAAATTTCCGAGTATGAGGGGAAATATGGATGCCTAATAGTTTGGATTTAGATTCATTGATCTTATAGTAGGAAATTCGTCCAAAAGAGTTCAGAACGTCTAACACTGCTGGGAGGGATTCCAGGGGGCGCGTCAGTGTGATAGTCACATCATCAGCAAATAGGTTCAGTTTGTGAGAGTGATGTCCATCATAGAGACCATTGATCCCTTGATTTGTTCTAATACTCTCAGCCAAAGGTTCCATAACTATAGAAAAGATGAGAGTGGGGGGGAACCCTGGCGAGTCCCATTTGTTATTTGAAACAGTTCAGAAAAAACTCAGTTGACCAATGCAGATGCCGAGGGGACCGTATAAAGGGCAGATATTGCAGAGAATATGGGTCCAAAGAAACCGAGCCTCCAGACGGCCTCAAAAGCGTATCCCCAATGAACCCGATCGAGCGCCTTCTCCGCGTCCAGTGACAGGAGCAGAACTAGATATTTTTAAATGTATAATTTACAATTTAAAAAAATTAGCCCAGTACTGATCTTACATATTGTTGCTTTCAGGTTGAAATTGTACTATTGATGCCTCTTAAAGGAGTTGTCCACCAGTTTATTTGCTTTACTGCAGTGATGATGTGTATGTGACCTCAGTAGTCAATCATTGATCGCGGTGGTGATGCTGGTATAGACGGCACTGTACCTTTAAGGCCAGTGATTGGCTGCAGTGGCAAGGTGAATGTTTCAAATAAAAATAGACTGGATATACACTACCGTTCAAAAGTTTAGGGTCACTTAGAAATTTCCTTATTTTTGAAAGAAAAGCACAGTTTTTTTTCAATGAAGACAACATTAAATGAATCAGAAATACACTCTATACATTGTTAATGTGGTAAATGACTATTCTAGCTGCAAAAGTCAGGTTTTTAATGTAATATCTAAATAGGTGGCCCATTTCCAGCAACCGTCACTCCAGTGTTCTAATGGTACATTGTGTTTGCTAACTGTGTAAGAAGGCTAATGGATGTTTAGAAAACCCTTGTGCAAGTATGTTAGCACAGCTGAAAACAGTTTTACTGGTTAGAGAAACTATAAAACTGACCTTCCTTTGAGCTAGTTGAGAATCTGGAGCATTACATTTGTTGATTCGATTAAACTCTCAAAATGGCCAGAAAAAGAGAACTTTCATGTGAAACTCGACAGTCTGTTCTTGTTCTTAGAAATGAAGGCTATTCCATGTGAGAAATTGCCAAGAAACTGAAGATTTCCAACAAGGGTGTGTACTACTCTCTTCAGAGGACAGCACAAACAGGCTCTAACCAGAGTAGAAAGAGAAGTGGGAGGCCACGCTGCACAACTGAGCAACAAGACAAGTACATTAGAGTCTCTATTTTGAGAAATCGACGCCTCACAGGTCTTCAACTGGCAGCTTCATTAAATAGTACCCGCAAAACACCAGTGTCAGAGTCTACAGTGAAGAGGCGACTCAGGAATGCTGGCCTTCAGGGCAGAGTGGCCAAGAAAAAGCCATATCTGAGACTGGCTAATAAAAGGAAAAGATTAATATGGGCAAAAGAACACAGACATTTGTCAGAGGAAGATTGGAAAAAAGTGTTATGGACAGACGAATCGAAGTTTGAGGTGTTTGGATCACACAGAAGAACATTTGTGAGACGCAGAACAACTGAAAAGATGCTGGAAGAGTGCCTGACGCCATCTGTCAAGTATGGTGGAGGTAATGTGATGGTCTGGGGTTGCTTTGGTGCTGGTAAAGTGGGAGATTTGTACAAGGTAAAAGGGATTTTGAATAAGGGAAGCTATCACTCCATTTTGCAACGCCATGCCATACCCTGTGGACAGCGCTTGATTGGAGCCAATTTCATCCTACAACAGGACAATGACCCAAAGCACACTTCCAAATTATGCAAGAACTATTTAGGGAAGAAGCAGGCAGCTGGTATTCTATCTGTAATGGATTGGCCAGCGCAGTCACCAGATCTCAACCCCATTGAGCTGTTGTGGGAGCAGCTTGACCGTATGGTACGCAAAAAGTGCCCATCAAGCCAATCCAACTTGTGGGAGGGGCTTCTGGAAGCATGGGGTGAAATTTCTCCTGATTACCTCAGCAAATTAACAGCTAGAATGCCAAAGGTCTGCAATGCTGTAATTGCTGCAAATGGAGCATTCTTTGACGAAAGCAACGTTTGAAGGAGAAAATTATTATTTCAAATAAAAATCATTATTTCTAACCTTGTCAATGTCTTGGCTATATTTTCTATTCATTTTGCAACTCATTTGATAAATAAAAGTGTGAGTTTTCATGGAAAACACAAAATTGTCTGGGTGACCCCAAACTTTAGAATGGTAGTATACACTGGATCAGTGGTGCTGGAGCAACTGATTCTTTTTTTATTTATCTTTTTTTTGTGAACTTTCTGTACTTTAGCAAATTTTTGTAAGTTCCAGACAGCCCTATTTAAGAACAAGCTTAGGGTTTCTGTTCTACAGTAATTACATAGCTTCTTGGTTAACCCCCTTCACTCTAACTGTTATAGAATGTCAGTGTTTTGCACAAATAAAGGACATGGTGTCACCATATATGGAAGAACTCATTTGACCATTCTAATACATTGCCAAATATATTTCCATAAATGTTAACACAAATTATGAAGTGTGATATTAACAATGTTACATTAAACAAATAGCTTTTGTACTTGGAAAAAGTATAACTCTGTGACATTTGGTTCAAATTAAAAGACAAGCATATTATGTTACAAAAGAAAGTAAGGTAATGCTCTTAGAAACCCAGGAGCCTTATCTCAACATATTTTTGCCATAACACAAAAAATAAATCTGCTGTTTGGAAGATAGACAAGGTGAAATCAGAAAATGTAGCTGAACAAGATTAAGAAGTAGAACAGATATGGTAGCTCATAAACTTAAAATAATAGGTCAAGGCTTATTTTTATTAAAGTTATCTAAAAACTTCTTTTATTGCTTTTTTGTTAAATATATTGATTTTTTTATGGATTCCTTTGGATATACAATTGCTCTTGTGGATTTTTTTCTGTAATCATAGATGTTCATTGTATTCCTATTTTCAGTCTATTGAATAGAAACCAATTTGGTAAAAAGTTATAAATAAAATTAACCATAACATTTTCATGCTCTGAGTAAGTAGTATTTTGCTTATGCCAGGTTCACACTAGTGTTGGCCTATCCAGTGTTCTGGTCTGTCAGAAGACCAGAACAATCGGCAGGTGGACTACTCTAATAGCAGTTACACATGAAGCCTGGTGGACTCCATTGCCTATAATCAGGTCCGTTGGATGTCTGTTGTTTTAAACCTGAAACTGGCAGATGAAAAAGGTGTGCCATTTTGCCAAAATAAAGATCAAGTGGTAGTACCCATAGCACATTTTATATTGTATATACTGTAGGTATTTAGAAAAGTGCATCATGGAGGTTTAAATATACAGCTGAATTAGAAATATTTATCATAAGGCCAGGGCCCTACGTAGCGTAAATGCCGTGACTTGGTCACGGCGGAAACACCGCTGCAAAGACCGTTGCGTTTTACAGTGACTGCAAAGTGGTTGAGATTCTGGCTAATCCCCTTCACACATTGCAGAAAAAAAATCTGCAGTGGAAATTCTGCAATTTTAAAAAAGTTGTGTTTTTGTAAATAGCAGCATGTCAATTATAGCTACAAAAACGCTGGTGAAGAATCAGAAAGTCTGCATAGGAAAGCTCTGCGGACTTTCTGTGAAAAAAACGTGATACATTACTTTAACTTTTTTCTGGAGCGCTTTTTGGATGTAGTTTGCTATGTGGGGTCTTAGCCTAAAGTGGTTTTTTGGACTTAAATGTTGATCACCTACCCTTAGGATAGATAATTAATACCAACACTCAGGTATTTTAAACAGCAGCGGTTCTCATCGTCACCTATCCTGTTTGCAGCTTTTTACAATGTATTGCACATGGCTTTGTAAGTACCGTGTTTCCCCAAAAATAAGACGCCCCCGAAAGTAAGACATAGGAGAGGTTTTGTAGAATTGCCCAATATAAGGCATCCCCCGAAAGTAAGACGTACCGTAGGAGACGTTTCGTTTCGCAGCATTCCCGAACAGAACATACCGATACGGTATATGGTATACCGTAACACTGCTGTTGTCCCCTACCTTCACCATTCAGCATCCTGAGCCTGTTGCTTTCCTTGTTGTCCCCCTTTGCCCCGCTGCCATTATCCTGTACAGTACGATTTCCCTGCTGCGTTGCACCGCATGAGTGTGCAGTGGTGAGCGTTCTCCTGGTGTCGGGAAGCAGAGCCTGTCCTTGCTGCGCGATTCTGCTGTAACGATTATGCTGGGGACGTCACTTTGCGTCGCGACGCCGACCCGCATCACGTGACGCCGGCCTGGTCCAGCATTGAAGAAGGCCGAAGCAGCAGAGAGTGGACCGGATCGAGGAACAGGTAAGCAACGTTGTTTTTTTATGTTTCTATCCTCCCCTGGGTCTCCGATCATTATACTCTGGGATCTGAAAAGACTCCAGAGTATAATAATTGTTCATGGGTGGTTCACAATGGGACATACCAGTTTAATACTGTGTGCAGGGGCCACTATGGGACATGATACTGTGTGCAGGGGCCACTATGGGATATGATACTGTGTGCAGGGGCCACTGTGGGACATGATACTGTGTGCAGGGGCCACTATGGGACATTATACTGTGTGCAGGGGCCACTATGGGGAATGATACTGTGTGCAGGGGCCACTATGGGACATGATACTGTGTGCAGGGGCCACTATGGGACATGATACTGTGTGCAGGGAAATTAATGGTTTGGATTGTTATGATGATGTCCTAGAAGATGATGACATAACTGTCATTGAATAAATTTTACTTTCTATGCATACTGTAAATATTGGTAAATGTACCATACTGTTAATTGTTGTTCATGGAAATAATGGTACGGTAGTAGTAAGAAATTCTTGATAGGATTCACAGTTTGTCTGGTTATGCTGGTTTGTGATGACAACTACTGTACAGTACCGTATATAATAAATGTTCATTTTTTTGTTCAGCAATAAAAGTGAATTCTTCTTCACTGAAAAAAAATAAGACATCCCCTGAAAATAAGACACAGCACATCTTTGGGAGCAAAAATTAATATAAGACGATGTCTTATTTTCGGGGAAACAGGGTAGTGAAGAGGTTGCAGTACTTGTCTAACACTGCAGCCTTCTCAAACAGCAGATTGGAGGTGGTGTCATGTGTAGGACTGCCATCGATTTGATATTGATAAGCTATCCTAAGAGTAGGTTACCAATAAAGAAAAGCGAACTGATTTGTCATGAACCGGGTTCGACCCAAATATTTGTTTTTAACAAAACCGAACAAATACCGATTTGTCTTCTTTGTAGTCAGGCCGTATTGCGTTCCACACCTAGCACATGGTGGGCAACGTCAGATTATCATTATTATCATCATCTTCATATGCTTCTCCACGTCATCCTCCACCATGCAATCTGCACCCAGTCATCTGGCTGATCTCCAAGTTTAATTCCCACTTTGCCAAGTTACTAGCGATATAGTCGCTGCCGTGCCACTTACTGTAATCCACTGCATTTCGCCAACTGATGGCATTGTTTCTCAAAGAACGTTGTCCCTGCTTGATGGCCATGTGGGCCTCTCCTTTTAATGTCCATAGCATAAATTATGGGCAGGAGACAACACATTAGCTATCATGGCCCACCGTGTCAATGTTTTGAGCATCAGAGTCCACAGTCTAGGAGCAAAGCAAAGCCCTATGCTTTCTAGTACTGACATAACCACACAGGTGCAATGCAGGCACAGTTTATTTATTTTATTTTTTTTATACAAGTTTTATTTATTTTCCATGTAATAACAAGAAAGTACAAGACAGAATAATAAAAAAAGACAAATCAATGCACAGTTTTAACACCAGGTTGGACCCATCCTCCTCCTCCAGTTTCTACACACTGGACCATTTCACACTCCAACTTCATCAGGGCAAGACATTGGTTCCTTTCTCTCTCCCTCGTTTCATGGATATAAGGTGAAATGCACATTGAGTGCCACTTTTGCAATTTTGATAGTGTGCCCCAAATTTTTCTTTCAGTTGTCACTCCGCTAGTTTGTGCTGCATGGATACCCATAGTAGCAGCAAACCACAGACACAATTATCACTTTTGGAAGATAGTCCAGCTTTTTCAACTGGTAACCTAGGCAGTAGGTACACTGATAGTGTGCCCCAATTGTTTTTTAAGCTATTTCAATTGTGACTCATTCACTGTCACTACACTACTTGCTTGGAAGGTGAAGTGCACATTGAGTGGCAGTGTTGCACATGCTGGAGCGTGAGTTTGAGCATCAGTTTACTGCAGAGATTACTGCATGCAGCAAAGCACAGACACAGTGATCAATTTTGGAAGATAGTCCAGCATTTTCAGCTGGCAGCCAGGTCAATTTTGTCAATTGTCACTTTGCAAACACGATGTTGATGTGGCATTTTCTCCCATACAGGGATAACAACTATTGTTTTTTTCAGCTGGTAGGCCAGGCATGTCTCCCTTTATCATGATCTTCCATTTACTGTACTGCTGATGATGCTGGCTGCTACTCCTAAACAGTTATCACCACTGCCACTACTCAGCTAAACATGTCCTCGGCCTGGTCCATTATATTAAGCTCTGCTGCACTGCCACACATGCTGCCACAGCTGCCATCACTGCCACCACTTAGCCAAACATGTCCTGCAGCCTGGTTCATCATATTATTCCCTGTTGCACTGCCACTCATGTTGCCACAGCTGTCTAGTGCCTACCAGCACTGCCACCACTCAGCCAGACATGTTCTGCAGCCTGGTCCATCATATTACTGCCACAATGTTGGTATAAAAAAAAAAACCAAAACAACAATTTTGATTTCACATCTGCTGCCATCACGGGGTAATTTTTGATGGCTTCTTTTTTTTTGGAAAAGCCAATTCTTCATCACTTGACAAATGGCTCACAGCCACAGATTTGTCTCCCAAATAGCAATAAGCCCCTGTAGCATTTACAAGCCATCAAAAAGGGCTAATTTTTCTACAAAACTATTGTTTTTTGCAATATAACTGCCTTGTGTATCTAAAATACCATGGTCAAACAACTTTTCCCCAAAAAAGGGTAATTTTTGGAGCGTTTTTAAATGTTAAGTATGTAAAAGCGAGTGTCAGTGCAGTGTATGGACTTATAATTGCAAAAATGTTTCATTACTATTTTTCTACTAATTAAAATATGTTTATGTTCATGGGAAAACTTCTTTAAGTGTGGAACATCTGTATATGAACTGGTGTCTGGAAAGTTTAAGCAGATCTGTCAATCTTCATATCCATTAAAGGACAGCGTGTTGCAGAGGCAAGTCCAATTGTGCCATTTGAGTACAATGGCCCTGTCCCTGTTATATCCTGCCCTTAAACAGCATACTGCATTTAGATGACAGTTCCACTTTAACAGTATTGTTTTTATCACACCTACAGTAGTGGTTTTGGAATTTCTACACTGTACAAATTGAAAAGTTTGAGCGGTAGACATAAACTTAGCACTGTAAAAATGTTTACAACTCTTATAGATATATGCTTAGATTGTTTTATAGGGGTCAGATTCAATTAGTTTTTATTTATTTTGTTTATATAGTATAAACATATTGAATTGTAAGGCTTTTGTTAGGATGTCATAAGTGCATAAGTTAACTAAACCAGAGATCAGGTAAGTCACATATGTATTTGATTTTTAAATGATTTTCCAAACATTACATTTGTGTCCTATTCACCTTTGTGAGTGTAAAAATACATCTGAAGGAAAAGCTATTTTGTTAAAACAATACCTTGGCAGAACCTTGGCGGACCCTGAAAAAATTAAATGTGGTAGTGCCCACTATGTGACATATCCGTCATACTGTTGTGGTTTTGGTTAGAAATGGAAGCCACAGCAGAGATGTGAACAGAGCAATAATGATATTTTTTGTCTGCCTCCACATTATTTGACACAACTTCAGAAGCCTAATAAGAGAGAGTAGTCATGTGGTTAGGGAAAAAAAAGAAGCTAAAGCTAAACAGGGTTATAAATAAAATGTGCAATGTGTCAAGAAACCAGTGTCAGAAGTTTAAACAGTAACTCAAATAAGTCTTACAGACTGAAACATCGGTATTATATGCCAACATTATTCAGATTGTCTGGAAAAAGACCTATACTTATAAAGATTCCTAATGACTATTTCAGGGTTATAAATATCTAGTAATAAATACTGTAGTAAATATAGCTGAATTCCTGAGTATATAAAGATACTGAGCAAGATTACCAGTATTAGACTTGTTTTTCTCTGCTCTTTTTGAAGGACTGTATACGTGAGCTTTTTCAAACTATACTGAAATTTGTTCCAGAACTTATAAAACTTCTTGTTTGTTCTAAGTTGGCATCTTATTTACATATAAATTTGTGAATTGAAGAACCAACCCTACTCTGTGAGACAAATAAACATTAGGCATTACTTTAATTCTGGCCTCACCATAACTGCACTATGAACACAGGAATCAGTTCAGGACATGCAAAGTGTATGCTTATTTTGTATTCCATTATTTTGCATGTGCCTATTAATACTTTCCCTGATTTCCTAGTGATTTCAGTTCAATTTTCTACAATCCCTTTCACGTTCCACTCCATTAAGAGGTCCTCTAAAAAACAACCAGTTAACTGCACACACAGTCATGAGTTCCCAAACCTTATTGATGCACTTAAGGAATGAAGGATAGCTTGTCTGGTCTGATCCCACAGATCTACAGTAGCACAAATTGCATTAAAGAAGACCTTTCATGTCCTCATGCATATGCGGTTTTATATACCGCTAGAAAGCCGACAGTGCGCTGAATTTAGTGCACTGTCGGCTTTCCCGCTATGTGACCCAGGACTGGAGATATCGGTGCCGTTAATTCTGGCACCGATATCTCCCCACTGTCAGAAGGGCATTCCTCAAAGCTCAGCGTCATTGCTGGGCGGTAAGGAATGCCCCCTCTGACAGTAAAGGGCTATGGGCGAGTACTGCCGGCGGGGGGCATTTCTCACAGCCCAGCTATGACACTAGGCTGTGAGGAACTACCTTCTGACAGTGGGGAGATATCGGTGCCGAAATTAACGGCACCATTATCTTCTGCCTTGGGGCTCATAAAGGGAAAGCCGACAGTGCACTGAATTCAGCACGCTATCAGCTTTCTAGCGGTATTTAAAACCGCATATACATGAGGACATGAAACGTCCTCTTTAAAAGTTAATGCTGGCTAAGATAAAAAAGGGTCAGAACTCCTCCTGTTAGACGGCATTGTAAGGCTACATTCATACTACTGTTGTTAATACTTCCGTTGCCACCCATCATAGGATAACAGCAATGGACATTAACTGTGGCAGACTAAAGGACACAGACTAAGTCCATGTCTGTTCCCATTTACACTAAAGTGTACAACATGACGGATGCTGTAATGGAAGAAAAAGTTCTGGCAGCAATGGACATCAACAACGGTAGTGTGAAGCCACCCTTACTTTCTGCATACAGCAATGCAAAGTAGATGTCTCCTGTCCACCACCCAATACACCGACACTATGCACACAAGGATCCCTGGACCATAGAACAATGGAACAAGGAGGCCTGGTCTGATGGACCACATTTATATTATTTGGATGGTTTTGTGCATGTGTTTTGCTTACCTGTGAAAGAGATGGCACCAAGATACCCTATGGGAAGTAGTACCACCTTATTAAATATTTCTGCAGACCAAGTACTTCTTTATGGTAATGCTATTCCCTATTGGCATTGATCTCTTTAAGTATCATAATGTGCTCTGTCATACTGCAGAAAATGTTTAGATATGGTTTCAGCAACCTCACAAATAGCTCAATAGTCAAGAGAGTTGACTTGGCTTCTAAATTTCCCAGATCTCAATCTGATCTAGCATCTGTAAAATGTGCCCTACTTTATAATATACGGGACTTAAAGAATCAGCGGCTATCTGGTGCTCCAGAAACCACATAACATCTTCAAAGGTGGAGTCCATGCCTAGGTGGGTTAAAGCTGTTCTTGCAGCACATAGAAGACCTACAAAATATTAGGCTGAATTTAAATTTTATGTTTTTTTGTTATGGCTGATCATTGTTTGTTAAGTTTGCTTTAAATATATTGCTCACTTTGACCATTGTCCATTATAGACAAAGTTAAGATTTACCTATATTTATTTGCTTAAAGGGGATGTCTACAATCAAGCAAAGTTGGATACTGACGACCTATTCAAAGGATAGGTCATCAGTGTCAAATCATTCAGGGTCCGACACCTGTACCCTGTGCTGATTAGCTGTATGGCCACCGGAAGTCATGTATGAGGTATATGGCTGTAGCAGCTCTGCCTCGATTCAAGAGAATGGGAACATTGCTGCAGTTTTCGGCATTGCTGCTAAAGTGTACTGAACTCTGTACACTGCATATAGCTTTCTGTCCATACACTATAGTGGTTGGACCCCGGCATATCTGATACTCATGACCTATCTTGTGGATAGATCATCAGTATCTAACTTTGTTGGGTCGTGGACAACCCATTTAATTTCCTAGTTGCCTGTTTGTCTTTTTGTACACTAGGTACATACTGAATGTTCTGTGTATGTGTCTTCATTTGTATGTTTATTTTTTCCAGCTGATTTCACATTCCTCTGAACATGTGGTATTGACTATTTATTTTTTCTTGTAACAGTGTACTTCTAAAATTATGTGGTTTGTACTCAGAGAAATTATTACACTGATTAGCATTATTATTATTTTTATTTATAGATTCTGCAACACTTTCATGGAATTCAGAGTACAGTCTGGAAATTCATAATACTGTATAGACAACATTACGCACTCTGTAAACAAAACCTCGTATTAATCTAGAATCAAATTAATTTAAACTAATGAGGATTAGGGTAACTTCACGCACAGGGTTTTTTTTAAAAACACATTGAGCTCATTTACACAAAATTTGTGACAGTTTCCATTTTTACACAACTTTTAAAAATGGGTGGGAGAGTGGGTATGAGTAACCTGTCTATCTGTCTGTATTACAGGTGTATCAGTTGCACAAAATTTTCACAATCTCATTTCATTGGCATAGAAAGTGCAGTAACGTCTCAGGACTGAATAGTTACAGATGTCTTTACCATATTTGCCAGACATTGTGTGTCATTTGAAACATATGGCACAAATTCTGCCAACACAGACTCCAGCAAAACTAGCTTTAAAAATTCCCCTTAAATCTCCCTCACTGTGCTTTATATGACATTTTTACATTGTAAGTTTTCTGTAATAAAATATAAAATATTCTGTTCTAATGGCCCAAATTTACTTATAGTTAGACAGCACAAATTTAGACAGGCAGTCTGAAAGTACGCCAGCTTTATCACAGTGGATAATACTGGATGATAAATCTGACTTATGTTTAGACAGTCTAGTCTAAATGCATACCACCTTTAGTTGGCTTAGGGCTCATGCACACAACTGTGTGTATTGTCAGTGTGATAGCCGTGTTTGTCATGGCTAGCACACTGACCCATTAATTTGTATGGCCCCATACATATGACCATGTATTTTCACAAGTTTGTGTATGTGGCCATGAGCCAGTGGCAAAACTTAGGGCAGGTCCTATTCCTGTCTGTTTTGTGGCCCGGGCTCACTGAGAGTGATGAATGGGGCCATGAAGGTACGGGCGGTACATGAATGTCATGTATGTATAGTCCTTGCCCTTCAACCATGGACCTGGCTCATACACACAGTTATGTGCATGAGACTTAAACTTGAGCAATAATTTTGCAATACAATTTTGGCGCATTATTGGTGCATCATGGTGCACCCACTTTTTCTGAGAATTCACACTCATATGTCTTGCAAGTCAAAAATTTTTATCCCAAACTAAATGTGCCAAGATGAGCAACATTGCCCCAAAGATGTTCTACATTGTCACAATGTCTACCTGTAACCAGGTCTGTGGAGTTGGAGTTGGGACCAATTGCCAATTATTTTTAATTATATTATACAATTATTAATATTGTATAATAAATTAGATGCTTAGGCTGTTTCATATCTCATCTCTCTAGCTCTTGAATTAAAGGAACTTTACTACTTTTTATTGACCATGGCTGACCATTTATGAAGGAATTAGAGTCAAAGCATGAGTCGGAGTGAGGGTCAGTGGTTTGGCTTGCTGACTCCACAGCTATGGTAGTAACCACAATAGTAGATCTGGGCAATTTTTTTGGCATCTTTTCAGAATTTTTAAGTGTAGGTTGGGCCAGTGTGATAATGTGAGGGAAGATATACTCTCCACCAACCCTGTCCTGATGCTTTCTGAGTGGGCCTGAATTCTCAAAGGGCAAAGATGTGCTCCCTGTCTCCTTAGCCTTTGGTCAGCTTCACACACATTCCCATGTGTATTCTCTTTAGACTTATAATATGTGAGGACACTTCAGTGTGTGGTAAATGCCTCAGAAAGTTGTGGTATGTATTACTATATAGCTGGAGGCACAATTATTCACAATAAATACAGATATCAGAGCAAGTGCAAAATAAGGTACCGTGGGCCGCAGGCTGTTTAGAAAGTGCGCTTCCTACCTAATTCACATCAAAGATCCCTGACACGGCAGACCTCCATGCAGTATAATGCACATTTGTTCCCACACAGTATAATGTCCCATAGTGGCCCCTTCACACATGTATACTGTTCCATAGCAGCCCCCACGCAGTTTAATGTTCTTTAGTGTCCCCCACACAGTATAATGTCCCCCAGTAGCCTCTTCACATAGTATAACGTCCTTTACACTTATAAAATTATAAGTTCATACAGTTGTGCTAAAAAGTTTAAATACCCCGGCAGATTTTTGAGTTTTTTGGCTTTTTTTCAGAGAATATGAATAACACAAAAACTTGTTCTCCACTCATGGTTAGTGGTTGGTTGAAGCCATTTATTGTCAAACTTCTGTGTTTTCTCTTTTTAAATTATAATGACAACCAAAAATATCAAAATGACCCTGATCAAAAGTTAACATACGCTGGTGATTTTGGCCTGATAACATGCCCAGAAGTTGACTCAAAGGGGTTTGAATGGCTACTAAAGGTAACATCCTCACCTGTGACCTGTTTGCTTGTAATCAGTGTGTGTGCATAAAAGCTGAGTGAGTTTCTGGGATCCAGACAGACTGTTACATCTTTCCTCCAGCCACTGATGTTTCTGTATTGTGAGTCAAGGGGAAAGCAAAAGAATTGTCCACGGATCTACAGGAAAAGGGATACAAAAAGATATCCAAGGAATTTATAATGCCAGTCAGCAGTGTTCAAACTGTGATTAACAAATGTAAACTCAGGGACTCTGTAAAAACCAAACCACGGTCAGGTAGACCAACCAAAATTTCGGCCACAACTGCCCGGAAAATTGTTCCGGATGCAAAGAAAAACCCACACATAACATCAGCTGAAATACAGGACTCTCTGAAAACTATCGGTGTGGCTGTTTCAAGATGCACAATAAGGAGGCACTTGAAGAAAAATGGGCTGCATGGTCGAGTTGCCAGAAGAAAGCCATTACTGCACAAATGCCACAAAGAATCTCACCTTTAATACGCCAAACAGCACAGAGACAAGCCTCAAAACTTCTGGAACAAGGTAATTTGGAGTGATGAGACAAAAATCTAACTTTTTGGCTACAACCATAAACGTTACATTTGGAGAGGTGTCAACAAGGCCTATGATGAAAGGAACACCATTCCTACTGTAAAGCACGGAGATGGATCACTGGTGATGTGGGAATGTGTGAGCTTCAAAGGCACAGGAAACTTGGTCAAAGTTGAAGGAAAGATGAATGCAGCACGTTATCAGCAAATACCCGAGGCAAATTTGCACTCATCAGCCAGGAAGCTGCGCATGGGACGTACTTGGACGTTCCAACATGACAACGATCCAAAACACAAGGCCAAGTTGACCTGTCATTGGCTACAGCAGAAGAAAGTGAAGGTTCTGGAGTGGCCATCTCAGTCTCCTGAGCTCAATATCATTGATCCACTCTGTGGAGATCTCAAGTGCACAGTACATGCAAGACAGCCCAGGAATTTACAGGAACTGGACACTTTTTGCCAAGAAGAATGGGCAGTTTTACCATCTGAGAAAATAAAGAGCCTCATCCACAACTACCACAAAAGACTTCAAGTTGTCATTGATATTAGAGGGGGCAATACACTGTATTAAGAACTGGGGTATGTGAACTTTTGAACAGGGTCATTTTGATGTTTTGGATGTCATTATGATTTAAAAAGAGAAAACACAGACGTTTGATAATAAATGGCTTCAACCAACCACTAACCATGAGTGGAGAAAAAGTATCATATTCTTTGAGAAAAAGTATGTAAACTTTTTAGCACAACTATATATATATATATATATATATATATATACATATTATGAATTTTCCAAAAAGTTCAAGTTCAACCAAGCCCAAAATGTTCAGGGTTCAGTGGCTCCTGCCGTCATTCAGGAATCTGGAAGAGTCCCGAAAAGGATGGAGACTTGCTCCAGAGCCCAGGACAGGTGACTAAGACTGTTTGTTATGTTTATTGACCTCCTCTGGGCCTCTGCTAATTATACTCTGGGATCTAACGAGATCCTAGAGTATAGTAGGAGTTCCAGATTGGATGTGTTCGGTCCGAATGGAACTGTTGAGTGAACCTCACAAATTCATTAGACGAATCTTGCAAGGTTCAACTAACAATTACTCACCTCCAGTAGACTCAATGCCCCACCATAGTAATTAACTATATTGACGGTCAGATTATAATGGGACAAATGTAGTAATGGAAAAATCCTTCCAGGAAAGCTCTGGAGTAAACCCCTTTAAATTTCTGTTACCCAAAATATCCCTTTGCATTATTAGCACTGAATGATCTATTTTGGGGTATGCAGACCCCTTTCTTAAATAGACAAAATGGATATACAATGCAAACAGTGACAAAGACATATTTAGAAGCAAAACGGTGCCAAAAAACGCCTAATGTGAACGACTCCTTCTTGGATTTGAAAAGCAAGGGGGTGTAAGATGGAACCTGGGATCATTAATTATATTCCCCTTCAAAGAAACAGGTGTTAAATGCACAAGAAAGATATAAAAGGAATGAGGAGTGAAACCTTACCTAAATCGCTCTCATATCGGCGCATGTGGGTGTAAAACTCTTCAGTAGTGCTTACAGTGAATGTAAGCTACGCCTCCTAGACTCGGTTCACCAATAGGAGAGAGTGGGTGTGTACTGGGGCTGTCAAACCAGTCATAGCGTATGCTCTGATGTCCTGGGTCCTTTTGACTGAGGAATAAGACACCCCCTTCTGGCCCCTAGTGAGACCTTACCACCAATAGAAGTGAAAGGGGGTGGAGTGAAGGAGTGGACTCTAGAGTATACAGGGAGACAAACTTGTGGTGATGTATCGTATGTGCCAACACAGGTATGCAGCGGTATGGTATGTAATGTGAGAGCGCTATAGTAGCCACAGGAGCAGGGCCGGCGTTAGGGGGGGGGCAAACTGGGCAATTGCCCAGGGCCCCGTCCCCAAAGGGGCCCCCGGGATCCGGAACCTGATGACTCCGGATCCCGGAGTCAGGCCCGGCCAAAGCAATAACAGAAAGGGACCGCAGGGCCCCTTTACGAGGTGAGTAAAAATAACAAACATTTTTACTCACCTGTCCTTGGCGTCCGACGTCATCTTCTAGCGTTCCGGACATCACTGCTGAGGCGTTGAGGCCTGGCCTCAGCGGTCACGTGGGGCGTGCCTCACGTAATCGCTGAGGCCCAATCACAGGCCTCAGAGGTGACGTCCACAACGCGTGACGTCAGCCGCAGAGAAGAAGAAGAATCCAGCACCGGCGGGGATAGGGGAGCAGCGCGAGGAGGCCCAGCAGAGGTAAGGCAGGGTGAGTATAACTGTTTGTTATTTTACCTTACTTACCCCGGGCCTTCGATTATTATACTCTGGGGTCTGAAGAGACCCCAGAATATAATATAATAATAGCACTGTAGGGCCCCTGTGGAGCATTATACTGGGGGCCCCCTCTGGATAGCATATTATACTGGGGGGCCCCCTCTGGATAGCATATTATACTAGGGGGCCCCCTCTGGATAGCATAGTATACTGTGTGGGGCCACTGTGGAGCATTATACTGGGGAAGGGGCCCCTCTGGATAGCATGTTATATTCTGTGAGGCCTCTGTGGAAAATTATAATGTGTGGTTGGGGGGGGGGGGGGGCTCTGGAGATAATGTTATATTCTGTGGGGCCACTTTGGAGCATTATGCTCTCCAGAGGGGCCCCCCAGTATAATGCTCCAAAGTGGCCCCACAAAATATAACATGCTCTCCAGACCCCCCCACATTATAATACTCCATAGAGGCCCCGCAGAATATAACATGTTCTCCAGAGGGCCCCCTCCCCAGTATAATGCTCCACAGTGGCCCCACACAGTATAATACGCTCTCCAGAGCCCCCCAGTATAATGCTCCACTGTGGCCCCACACAGTATAATATGCTCTCCAGAGGGGCCCTCCAGTATATTATACTGTGCGGGGCCACCGTGGAGCATTATACTGGGGGGGGGACTCTGAAGAGCATGTTATACTGTTTTGGGCCACTGTGGAGCATTATACTGGGGGGGGGCTCTGGAGAGCATATTATACTGTTATGGGCCACTGTGAGTATTATACTGGGGAAACCTCTCTGGGCAGTATATTATACTGTGTGGAGGCCATTCTGGAGCATGTTATACTGAGTGGGGTCACTGTGGAGTATTATTCTGGGGGGGGCATCAGCAGAGCATATTATATTGCGTGGCGCCACTGTGGAGCATTATTTAGGGGGGACTAATGAGCATTATACTAGGGGGCCCTCTGGGGAGCATATTATACTGCGTGGGGCCTACTGTGGAACATTATACTGGGGGGGACACTCTGGGGAGCTTAATGTATTGCGTGGGGCCACTGTGGAGCAAAATACTGGAGGGGGCACTGTGGAGCATTATACTGGGGGAATAGACAGTGTGGGGAGCCTGTTATACTGTGTGGGGCCACTGTGGAGTGTATTATATTGTGTGGGGCTTTTCAGGAGCATATTATTCTCTGTGGGGCCATTGTAGAGCATTATACTGGGGGGGACTGCGGGGAACATATTATACTGTGGGGGACCACTGTGGAGCATTATACTGGGGGAACCCCTCTGGGGAGTATATTATACTGTGTGGAGGTCATTATGGAGCATGTTATACTGTGTTAGGCCACTGTGGAGCATTATACTGGGGGGGCATTGTGGGGTGCATATTATACTGTATGGAGCATATTATATTGTGTGGGGCTGCTGGGGAGCAGGGTCGGACTGGCCCACCGGGGAACCGGTGAATCCACCGGTGAGCCCCGACTATTAGTCCTCATCTCATGGGGGCCCGATCGGGCCCCTGACCAGTGGCGTTACGATCGCGGTTGCAGGGGGCGCGACCGCGACCGGACCCGGCAGGGTACAGGGCCCGCGGCCAGTTGGAGATGGCCGGGCCCCGGACCACTATGATAGCGGTCGGGGAAAGCCTGGTTCCCCGACCGCTATACATACTGTTAATGGAAAGGGGCCCTGGCATATTGCAGGCCCCTTTCCAATAGATGGCAGGTCAGGGCACCCAGGGGAGGTGACTGAAAACAATAAACACATATTCTCACCTCTCCTGGGCACAGCGTCCTCTCCGGCGCTCCTCCGTCACGACTGAGGCCTGTGATTAGTCCCCAGCGGTCACATGGGGCGCGGCCGCGTAATGACTTCAGTGTGCCCCCACGTGACCGCTGAGGCCCAATCACAGACCTCAGCAGTGTCGTCGGAAAAGGGCCTGAAGACGCTGAAGACGGCAGGATGGAGCGAGGATGCCAAGGAAAGGTAAGGCAAGGTGAGTATGAGAGTTTGTTATTTTTAATCACTTCCCCTGGGCCTCCGATTATTATACTCGGGTCTGAGGAGACCCCAGAGTATAATAATAGCACTGAAGCGGAGCGGAGGGGGCTATTGGGCGCATATAATACTGGGTGGGAGCCACTGTGGAGCTTATAATACTGAGTGGGGGCCACTGTAGAGCATATAATACTGGGTGGGGGCCACTGTGGAGCTTATAATACTGGGTGGGGGCCACTGTGGGGAGTATATAATACTTATACTCCATACAGTGGCTCCTTCATTTTTTTTTTTAATTACGCCGGGGCAGGTGAAAAAAACAAAACAAAAAAACCCCCCACAAACTTTCTTTCCTGTCCCCAGTGTCCAGAGTCTCCTAGCGCAGTTCGGTCCTGCAGCTCTGTTGTTTTCTTCCAGCGCAAGTTCCCTCTGCACGAGATTACCTGTGACGTCACGTGACCCCTGAGGCCAATCAGTGGCCTAAGGGAAGGGACCTGGGACGTCACAGCCAGTGAGGAATTCCGGCAAAAAGAAGATAGCGGAGCTGCAGGACCGGACCGTGCTGGGAGGACACCGGAGCACCGGAGACAGGTGAGTATGTTTAGCATGTTTTTTTTTTTGGGGGGGGGGGGTTAGGGGGCATTCACCTCCCCCAGACTAATTATAAAAAAAAAAAAAAATTATACTGGACAATCTCTTTAAAGTGTGGTGCATTAGGGGTGTATATTAAAGGGGTTGTCCAGGCATAATTTGTTATGGTTTATCCTCAGGATAGGCCACAGATACCTGATCTGTAGGGGGCTGACTCAGGACCGATCAGCTGTTCGGAGCCACTTCTAATGCGCGTGCTGTGCACAATACAGGGCCAGAATCAGAAAGCTCTGTCCAATGTAAAGGGGCTGGGCACCTTCACTGTATCTCAGCACTTATTGAAGTCAGTAGGAGCTGAGCTGCAGTGCAGGCGCCGAGCTGCTATACAGCGGATGGAGCTTTCTGCTTCCGGCCCTGTGTTGTGTACAGAACAGGTGCCGGAAGTGGCTCCGAACAGCTGATGGGGCCGTGTGTCAGCCCTCTACCGATCAGGTATTTATGGCCTATCCTGAGCATAGGCCATAAAAAAGATTAACCCTGGACAACCCCTTTAATATGCCCCACACAGTTTAATGTCCCCCCCACAGGATGTTAGCCCCCATCACTGCTCCCACACAATATAATGATCCCATCACTATTCCCCATACAGTATGGGGGACCAGTGAAGAGGCCACTATGTGGGGGGACCAGTGAAGTGACCATAGAAAAATTTGGCCCAGACAACCCCTTAAAAGAGGTTGTCCATAAACTGGAGCGACCACTGTGTTGGCTGCCAGGGAGGTGTAAAAATAAGAAAATTTTTAAAAAAGCATACTCACCTGTCCCCAGCACCCTGTTGTCCCCTGCCTGTGTCTGTTTGGTCTCATGGCGGCGCCTCATTTCTGGAAATCCTGTACCTAATTGGTCTTAGCGATCACATGAGGTGCAGGACTCCCAGCAAGGAGTCGCCGGCATGAGACTGAATGGACACTGGCAGCGGACAACAGTGTGCCGGGAACAGGTGAGTATGCTTTTTAATTTACTTATTTTTTACTTTACACCTCCCGCCAGCTACATGGGTTGCTCCAATTCCTTCGACAACCTCTTTAAAGGATTTATCCATCTTCCTAATATTGATGGCCTGTCCTTAGGATAGGCCATCAATATTACATCTACTATGATACAACAGCCAGGACCTCTGCAGATCAGCTTTTCCAGGACAATGCGGCTACAGGTAAAGGTAACAATTCTAGGAGCCACGCTGTTCACTTGCCATACAAGGTGTAGCAGTAGGTTTAGGTAGTGCAGTGGTGCACATGGTATAGTGGGTGAGCAGCATGGCTCCCAGCATGTTATTACCTTTAGCCTCCCTGTCTCGGTACCGCTGATCTGCAGGGGTTCTGATGGTGGGCCCCTAGAAACAATTCCACTGGTGGGCCCTAGACATCCCAGTCCGACACTGCTGGGGAGCATATTGTACTGTCTGGGGCCACTAAGGGGTAGTATACTGTATGGGCCACTGTGGAGTATTATACTGTGTGGAGCCTTACAAACCATGTGGGACCACAATGGGGGGCTCAGGGGAGCATTTTATACTGTGTGGGGTCACTGTGGAGCATTATATACCATGTGGGGAAACTGGAGGGCTCAGGAGAGCATTTTATACTGTGGAGCATTATATACCATGTAGAGCATTATACTGTGGGGGGGGGGGGGGCTCACAATTCCTGCTGGCAGCCCTGTGTGCTATGTCTGCATCACAGCTCCCTCACTATAATCTTGCACATATGCGTAGTGCTCCATGTCATTCCTCATACAGTACTGTGCATGAACTGGCCATGGAGTTATTGGGGCCTGCAGAGTATTATAGGGGCTGACTATACTGGGAACATACTCAGTAACGCCATATAGTCAGCACATATGTAAGACTTCAGTGAAGGAGCCGTGGTGTAGGCTATTAGCATGAAGCTGTTGGGTGGCCCCAGAACAAGTTCCTTTGGTGGGCCTAAGGCCCTTCAGTCCGACACTGTATAACGGAGAACTATTATATATAAGGGTGGGTTACTATATATAATTGGGAAACTTAAGTATGAGGGGGCTATTATTTATAAGAGGGGAACTATTTATAAGGGGGGTATAATTGTTAAGTGGGCTTATTTATAAATGGGGCTATTAGTGATAATGGGGATTATTATTTATAAGGGTAACTATTATTTATGAGGGGGCTATTATTTATAAAGGAGCAGTATTATTTTTACGGGGTGTCTGTTACTGATAAGGGGGGATATTACTGATACAGGGCACTATTTATCATTTATAAGGCAGCTATTATTAATAAAGGTGTAAGATTATTTATAAGCAGGGACTATTATTTATAAGGAGGCTCTATAATAACTGATGACTGGGTGCAAAAATCTATTACGCGGTACAAAGGTGCTCACTTGAATTGTGTGTGGTAAAATAGGGCTTGTTATTACTTTTTTGTTGGCAGAAAGGAGGCGTTATTATAGGGGTTGTCACTGGAAGACGGTGTTGTTTGCATATCAGCATTTGGGGCCCCCGCTTTTAATTTTTGCCCAGGGCCCCACTTTGTCTAAAACCGGCCCTGCACAGGAGCTATCTGTGTGATGCTAGCTGTGGTACAGCTGGCTAGAGTACGGATACAATATAACTCCTACTCCAAAAATGTTTATTAGTAAAGGGAATATGTGGTAGAAAGATGATATAGAGTGAACTCGTGAGGACTCAAATGGAATCAAAGTGCAAAGATCGTATATTGCAAACAATGCAGATAGCCACATACATATTGTTATAATATATTACTTAGACATATGTTCTATAATTGGTGGCATATGTTGACAATATACATGTCTATGGAGCATGTGGAATGATGCATAATTAAAGACATCAACATAAAATGTACATGATAATTACAGAAGTGCATGATTACATAAATTATTCATAAAATATATAAAACAATGGAACATATATAAAAAATGGTGGAACAACAATGTTTTAAAACTATAGAAATTCCAAATAAAAGATATAAGATTTCCTAGAGCCTATGTGTAGTATGCTGGAATCAGCAGTAGGTGTATATGAACATAATGAAATATAAATATGAATAAAATATAATAAATACTGAAATAGACGAAATAAGGGAAATTATGTTACTTGATGAGCTTGTAATAGCCATAACATACATTGTTTTTTGCAGTTGGGAAATCCAGATCTTTTCTAATTGGAATAAATGAGTCAATAACTGTATTGGAAAATATAATATAATAACAGACAATGTTTTTTGCAGTCAGGATATCGTACTATTTTCCAGCTGTAGTCAATGAATGAATAACTGTGTTGAATAATGGTTATATGAGTAACTTAGGTTACATAACGGTGCATTATTTTTGTTAAAAGTTACTTTCCAATGTTTTGTTCAGACCGTAAGGGGATATAGTATTTAATTGAAAAATCCAATACATTTTGCGTTTGCGTAGCTGAGAAACTATTGGGTAAATGTAACAAGAATGTGTTCAATTGGAAAGATTTTCAAGATAGAAACCAAACAATTATGCACTTCTGAGGCGTGTCTAGACAAACTATGTTTCACATAGCCCTTCGGTACGTTGTCTCTATGTCCATTGATGCGAGCCCTAAATTGTTGAGTTGTGCAGCCCACATATTGGAGCCCCCATGGACATTCTATTAGATAGACTACATATGTGGAACCACAAATCAAAAAGGATTTTATACAAAATTTCTCGCCAGTGTTGTTACTTACAAAAGTTTTTTGTCTGTGGCTGATACTAAGGCAGCATTTGCAGCCGCAGTGGCCACACCTGTAGCTCCCTATAAGGTTGGGGATCAGAGATATATCTTTTATGGTCGGACTTTTGTTTCGTAGTTTGCTAGGTACCAAGATGTTTTTTAGGGTTTTAGATCTCCGAAACGTAAATGTAAAGTTGTAGTAAAATTGTTGTTAAACTTGGAGATATCTAGGTTCTCCGTTTTCTTGGGTAGTAGGCAGGTGGTCTGTGTGAGACTTTTCACTCTTTCAAATGCTCCCTTGATAAGTTCTGTGTGGTATTTTTTAGCTTTAAACCTTGTTTTCAAGGTTTCACTCTGGTCTATAAAGTTTTTGGTCAATAAATCATAGTTCTCATGAAATAGCTCTAGGTCCAGGTACTCAATTTTAGTCGGGGATTGTGTGGCTGTAAAAGTCAGTCCACAATCATTGTCATTCAGATACTGGACGAAGGTGGTAGCCAGAGTGGTGGAGCCTTTCCATATGAGGATCAGGTCATCAATATATCTTCTATATAGAACCACGTATGACGACCATTTCTCAGAGTCATATATTTTAAACTTTTCAAATAGGCCCATATATAAGTTGGCAAAAATTGTCGCAAAACGTGTCCCCGTTGCGATGCTCCATATTTGTTTGTAAGTTTTATTATTGAACGAAAAAAATGTTATGTGTAAGAATGAATTTAATGGATTCCAAAATGAATTCTTTCTGTGTTGGGGGTAGTAGTGGATCTTTATCTAAAAAGCTTTGTGTGGCCAAAATTCCCTTTGCATGGGGAATATTTGAATATAGTGCTGAAACATCAAGTGTTAACCATAAATAATCATTATCCCATTGGTAGTTTTTTAGGACGGTGATAAGTGATGCAGAATCCCATAAATTTTACGGAAAATTCTGAGCGTAGTTTTGTAGAATTTTGTAGAAATACCAGAAATGATGGGGTGTCCTGGAGGTTGTTGATGTCCTTGTGGATCTTTGGTAAATGATAGAAAAATGCAATGAAGGGATGTGAGAGAATAATGAAAGCACTTTCCTTTTTGGTTAGGACTCTATTATTTTCAGCTCTTTTCACCAAGGATTGCAGTTATGCAATGTATTCCTCCAATGGATTCAATGGATTATTAGTGAGGATTTCATAGTAAACGGACTTAGAAAGTATTCTTTCTGCTTCCTTTAAGTATATTTGGCAATTTTGTAGTACTATGCCGCTTCCCCTTGTCTGCTGCTCGAATTACCAGGTCTTTGTTATTCATTATTTGATTAATAGCTGATCTTTATTTAGGTTGTCCACAATATATAGCCCTTGATTTGTATTTCGGAACTCTTTCGCTACCATTCAGTGGCGTAACTAGGAATGGCTGGGCCCCAAGGCGAACATTTGACATGGCCCCCCCCCCCCCCGAACCACTGCCCCCCCCAAAAAAACGCATTCCTGCACACACTATTATGCCCCATAGTGGTCCTTGCACACAGTATTAGGCCCCATAGTGGCCCCTGCACGCAGTATTATGCCCCATAGTGGCCCCTGCACACAGTATTATGCCCCATAGTGGCTCCTGCACACAGTATTATGCAGCATAGTGGCCCCTGCACACAGTATTATTCCCCATAGTGGCCCCTGCACACAGTATTATGCCCCATAGTGGCCCCTGCACACAGTATGATTCCCCATAGTGGCCGCTGCACACAGTATTATTCCCCATAGTGGCCCCTGCACACAGTTTTATGCCCCATAGTGGCCCCTGCACACAGTATTATGCCCCATAGTGGCCCCTGCACACAGTAGTATGTCCCATTGTGGACCACCCATGAACAATTATTATACTCTGGAGTCTTTTCAGACCCCAGAGTATAATGATTGGAGACCCAAGGGAGAATAGAAACATAAAAAAACAATACTACTTACCTGTTCTTCTCTCCGTTCCACTCACTGCTACTTCGGCCTTCTTCAGTGTTGGACCAGGCCTGCATCACGTGATTTCGGGCCGGCGTCGCGACGCAAAATGACGTCGGCTGATGTCTTGGACGTCACCAAACAGGCCCGAAGCGTAGGAGAGGTAAGTACATTATTTTTTATGTTCCCTCACCTCCCCTGGGCCTCCGATTATTATACTCTGGGGTCTGAAAAGACCCCAGAGTATAATGATAGCAGTGATTGTGGGGTTCGGCCCGCGGCCATACCTACCGATCCCCGCTACTGCGCACAGCCGCTTCCGCAGAATCGGAAGAGCAGGCGGCCGTGAGCAGGACCCCGTGGAATGGTAAGTATATAGGGCCCGTTACCTGCTGGTGTTACTCCAGCAGGTAACGGCCTATTTAAAAAAAAAAAAAAAAAAAAAGCATTGAGGGCCCGCGGGGCCCCGTAATGTCCCGGGCCCTGTGGCAGCTGCTACCGCTGCTACCCTGGTAGTTATGCCTCTGCTACCATTGCAAAGAAGGTGGCAATGTGATTTCCCCTATGTTGAATGGGTTGAAAATGGATTTAGGTTTGAGACTGGTCTCTATGGGTTTCAGGTGAGTCTCTAATGGATGCGTAGTAGGGTGTGTTTCTTGAAATAGGGTAGATGTTTTAGATTGGTTACTAGTAACTTTCCCTGTGTGTACTTCTAATGCAAAATGTTTTGTGATAGTTAATTTACATATAAAGGTGTTAAGGTCTACAAACAAATCAAATTCATTGAATTTGGTTGTCAGGCAGAAGGAAAGGCCTTTAGCTGTGATTTTTTAGCTGAGATCTTTAGCTGTGATTTTTTTTTTTTAGCTTTTGGGAACTTTCAGTATGGTTTTGTTTCATGTGCTGTCTAGATCTACCTCCTCTGCATCCTCTTCTCCAAATTCTTCTATGTCCTTTCTTTTTGGGTTCCTTTGGTTCAAAGGATTGAAGAGTAGGGAGGGGGTCTTTGTGTCCTCCTGGTCCCTGAATAGGTAGTTCGCTACTGGGTTCAGGGTCTCTAGTAGCAGTGAAAAAAATGGAGTTGGTAAACAAAGTGTTCTCTCCTTCTTACGCTGTTGGGGGCATGGGTGGACTAATGTCATGAGAGTAATGAGTCATCCAATGTCAAAGAACCAGAAGATATATTGGGGGGAGAGGGATTTGTGTGAACTTGTACATTAGGCATATGTGGTGACCTAATGATATTGGCTTTGTGTATAATGATCCTTGCAAATGAAGTCGGGGGTAGGTTTAGTGGACAAACTGTGCTTGGTTCCATGATACAAGTAGAGGTAACTGTTGTGGATATATGTGTGGGAGGAGTAGAAAATTTTGATTGAAATGTGCATTGTAGTGTTCTTGCATTACTGGTAAAATTTGACTAGATTTTGGGCGTAAATGTCAGTGGATGGGCACTCTGTGGGGCTTCAGGGGCTGTAGGTGGATGTGGTGGGTCTCTTGGATGCAGTGGGAGTTTCTTGGATGGATGACATGTGGGATCTAGGCCTGTGGTTGACACTGTCTAGTGGGTATTTTTATGATAAATTTATGTAATCATGCTCTTCTGTAATTATCATGTACATTTCATGTTTATGTATTTACTTATGCATCATCCCACATGCCCCATAGACATGTATATTGTCAACGTATGTCACCAATTATAGAACATATGCCTCTGTAATATATTAAAACAGTATTTATGTGTTATATGCATTGTTTGCAATGCACGATCCTTGCACTTTGATCCCATCTTGGGTTCTCATGAGCTCACTCTATCTACCGCATATTCCTTTTACTAATATACATTTTTGGAGTTGGAGCTATATTGTATCTTACATTCACTGTAAGCACTACTGAATGTAGTGCTCTAATATGAAATTGATTAAGGTAAGGTTTCACTCCTCATTCCTTTTATATTTTTCTTGAGCATTTAACACATGTTTCTTTAGGGAGAATGTAATTAATGATTCCAGGTTCCATCTTACACCCCCTTGCTAGTCAATTCCATGAAGGAGGCGTTCATTCACATTAGGTGTTTTTTGTGGCACCATTTTGCTTTTAAATATGTGCGTGTGTCACTGTTTGTAATGTATATCCATTTTGTCTATTTGAAAAAAGGGATCTTGGTACCCCGAAACGTGTCATTTACTTCTAAATAAAAATCTGGATTTACTTATACCCAAGAAAGGAATATCCACCTCTTAATAGAAAGGGGTATTTGGGTAACAGAAATTTAAAGGGGTTTGCACCAGAACTTTCCTTTAATGTAAGGATTCTTACATTACTTCATCTATTTCCACAACATCTGGTGTGAGCGGCATTGCACCAAGTGAAACTGAGTCAAGGCAGCATCCTCATGGACATGGGAGTCTATATGATTAATTTCGCCTGATTTTATCTTGCAATAGGTGAGTACCCATACACAAGGATTTTATGGCTCACCGATAAACATTTATCTTCTACATTATTACACTATGAGCGCTCCCCCCCCCATGGGACAAATGTGCAATTACTTCCACCGGGAGCTTGCACTACCTCCTCCATACTTCTGGGTTCCTCACCAGGACCTTTTTCCTGGGCCTTACATCAATTTTTCATATTTGCGGTAGTCACCCGCCTACATACAGTACAGACCAAAAGTTTGGACACACCTTCTCATTCCAAGAGTTTTCTGTATTTTCATGACTATAAAAATTGTAGATTCACACTGAAGGCATCAAAACTATGAATTAACAAATGTGGAATTATATACTTAACAAAAAAGTGTGAAACAACTGAAAATATGTCTTATATTCTAGGTTCTTCAAAGTAGCCACCTTTTGCTTTCATTACTGCTTTGCACACTCTTGGCATTCTCTTGATGAGCTTCAAGAGGTAGTCACCTGAAATGGTTTTCACTTCACAGGTGTGCCCTGTCAGGTTTAATAAGTGGGATTTCTTGCCTTATAAATGGGGTTGGGACCATCAGTTGTGTTGTTCAGAAGTCAGGTGGATACACAGCTGATAGTCCTACTGAATTGAGTGTTAGAATTTGTATTATGGCAAGAAGAAAGCAGCTAAGTAAAGAAAAACGAGTGGCCATCATTACTTTAAGAAATGAAGGTCAGTCAGACAGAAAAATTGGGTAAACTTTGAAAGTGTCCCCAAGTGCAGTGGCCAAAACCATCAAGCGCTACAAAGAAACTGGCTGACATGAGGACCGCCCCAGGAAAGGAAGACCAAGAGTCACCTCTGCTGCGGAGGATAAGTTCATCCGAGTCATCAGCCTCAGAAATCACAGGTTAACAGCAGCTCAGGTAAGAGACCAGGTCAATGCCACACAGAGTTCTAGCAGCAGACACATCTCTACAACAACTGTTAAGAGGAGACTGTGTGCTGCAGGCCTTCATGGTAAAATAGCTGCTAGGAAACCACTGCTAAGGACAGGCAACAAGCAGAAGAGACTTGTTTGGGCAAAAGAACACAAGGAATAGACATTAGACCTGTGGAAATCTGTGCTTTGTTCTGATGAGTCCAAATTTGAGATCTTTGGTTCCAACCACCGTGTCTTTGTGCAACACAGAAAAGGTGAACGAATGGACTCTACATGCCTGGTTCCCACCGTGAAGCATGGAGGAGGAGGTGTGATGGTGTGGGGGTGCTTTGCTGGTGACACTGTTGGGGATTTATTCAAAATTGAAGGAATACTGAACCAGCATGGTTACCACAGTATCTTGCAGCGGCATGCTATTCCATCCGGTTTGCGTTTAGTTGGACCATCATTTATTTTTCAACAGGACAATGACCCCAAACACACCTCCAGACTGTGTAAGGGCTATTTGACCAAGAAGGAGAGTGATGGGGTGCTACGCCAGATGACCTGGCCTCCACAGTCAGCAGACCTGAACCCAATCGAGATGGTTTGGGGTGAGCTGGACCGCAGAGTGAAGGCAAAAGGGCCAACAAGTGCTAAGCATCTCTGGGAACTCCTTCAAGACTGTTGGAAGACCATTTCAGGTGACTACCTCTTGAAGCTCATCAAGAGAATGCCAAGAGTGTGCAAAGCAGTAATGAAAGCAAAAGGTGGCTACTTTGAAGAACCTAGAATATAAGACATATTTTCAGTTGTTTCACACTTTTTTGTTAAGTATATAATTCCACATGTGTTAATTCATAGTTTTGATGCCTTCAGTGTGAATCTACAATTTTTATAGTCATGAAAATACAGAAAACTCTTGGAATGAGAAGGTGTGTCCAAACTTTTGGTCTGTACTGTATTCTTCAATTTTTCATATTTGTGGCAGTCACCTGGCCTACATATCCTACTACCTGAGGAAGGACTTTTGCAGCCCAAAACGTTGCTCTTGAATATCTACATTTCTATGATATCTTGTATTATTTGTGGTGTATGGAACTACGTTTCCTGACATGGGATGTGTACAATGTGAATAAACTTAACAAGCAAGCTCAAAAATGTACTAGTGGGGCACTATTTTGGCATCCAGTAGGAATGAGTAAGAGTGTTCTATGCACACTTGTCTGGATCACTTCATGATTTACTCTATGTGCCAAATTCTGTGACTGTGACAGCCTATGCCTAAAATGTTATAATAATGACATTTTATGAACGTTTAACAGTTCTGGGTGGATTACTTTATTTTTAATATTTCAAAATAAAATACGATCTATTTCAGCATCTTCTCAATGTTATTATACATGTGCATCTCAATAAATTAGAATATTTTTGAAATGTTCATTCATTTCAGTAATACAATTCATAATCAGCATCTTCCATGATTGTGTGTTCTACTCAACCAGACTGAGGGACTATTTAAAGGCTTTACAATACTGAACTTTTTCACAATATTGTAATTTTCTTAGATTTTGGTTTTCATTACCTGTAATCCATAATCAACATTTACAGACATAAAACACTTGAAATAAAACACTCTGTGTAAAGAATCTAGAAAATATAGGAGGTCACTTTTTGAATTTAATTACTGAAATAAATAAACGTTTCAAAGATATTCTAATTTATTGAGATGCACCAGTACTTTGTCATTAAAATGTGAAATAGTTTACCATAAGCTTATCATTTTAAATAGAAATACTTTTAATGATAGCTACAATGGCAGTCAGAGCATGAATCCATCACTATAGACAACTGGAGGTCATTAGTTCTGCTTTTAAAGCATACTTCTGGTGGAACCCAAGTTAAATGGTAACAAACATGGCGACTTAGAATAAGATAAAATGATAAATATAAGACCACAAAAGTCTGTTCTTTTAATTCTTACAGTAGTTTTTTCATCACAGACTTTGATGGCAGCCATTACAGCTCCTTTCATGGTTACATACTGTGCAGATGTGCCCGCTCGTAACTTATCTTGACTTTGGTTAAAGACTCCAGTTTGTTATGGCATTATGCCATTCGCTGCCGCATATAAAAATCACATTCCAAATTTGTTTTTAACTTGTGATTTCTCTGTTTCTGTTATTGCTAGAGCTACAATATTGGTAGTATATGAAAGCTGAGACTCTTAGCTTTCACACCATACCAATAGCACTTTGCTAAGTGATATTTACTATATGTGTATATACTGCCAATACAGAGTGAATACGAGACAGCTCTTCCTAGCAATGCTTAGGTATTACGTTGCTACAGAAAACTTTAGAACTTTTTTTTCTGCTAATATAAAATACAATAGGTTAATAAAGTATATTACAAAAATGTTCAGCAAACTTGTTTCCATAGCTTTCAGTGGCTTTTGTTGGTAATTATCATGGTGTTATCACTCCAAAGACATACTGATAGGGAATGTAGATTGTGAGCCCTATATGGGACAGTGACTGACAATGTCTGTAAAGCGCTGCGGAATATGATGGCGCTATACAAGTAAGCATAAATACATTTTTTTTTAAAATGGTGTAGCATGTTATCAGATTCAAGTTGAACATGACTACATCTGTGTCTGGAGAGGTTCAGCCAAGGGGAAAGGAAACCTAAAATGTTCCTGAATTCTAGTAATTTTAATTCACTCTTGATGGCTTGATCATTTCTGTTAATAAACAACATTAGTACTGAATCTTCTTTCCTTTACTGTAAAATCATATATAAGAGTATAGGAAGAAATTGTGACAATACAGCCCCTAGATTTGCCATCATACCACCCTCTTTAAGATAAGCATAGTATAGGGACAGGTCCACGACACTATTAGCACCAAACCACAAAAAATACTGAAAATAAAAATGTAAAAAATATAACAAATAGTTCTGAATCCATTTGCATAGGTGGAAAATTTCCCTTTATCCCTTTCTACCCTCGATGGTAGTGATTGATGACTGTGATTTATACATTAAGCTCCACAGCAGTCCTTCATTTACTGTTGACAGGCGCAGGATATATTCAGTTTTCCCTGATAGTTGCTAATATTTAAATGGAAAAGTATTTTTTAATATTTTTTATGCCAACTAGACTTATGGTAGAATGGACACGTCCTTTTATTAAAGGCAATCTTCCACCACTAAAATCCCTGCTAAACTACTGTTGTAGGTGCTGTTAGTGGTATAATGAACACACCTTTTTGGGCCATAGTGCAGTCTTGCTGCTGAGAAAATTAACTTTTAATCCATATGCAATGAGCTGTTTGTTGTACTTGAGACATGACCATCCTAGCTAGGGCAGCTATTTTTGTCTGTGGTCAAAGAGAGCACATAGAGGTTAAACATTGACAACTTCTGATAAGCACTAACCACAGATGAAAATGGGAGCTTTAGAAGAAATGCCATAGTAACAGCACATTTGTAGAAGTTGATTTTCTCAGCTGCAAGATTGCATTTTGTTCACAATGCCTCTGACTTTCCCTCCAGCAGCATATAAATGGTTTAGAGGCAATTGTCGTGGTGGTAGACTCCCTTTAAGCTTCTCGTAAAAAAAGGCAACATACTGTAGTATACTAATAGATCTGTTTTAAGGGACTGCATTTTTTTATATACACATGTACAAATGTGTCATCCCTAACCTGACCTCATAGCTGGACATGTTCAGATATCTGTATCACAAGCTAAGCTGTTTTTCTCAGCAAAACATGGTTTTGTGTCAAATTATCACAAAGTGATGTGCTAACTAGAGATGGGTGAACCTCTCAAGATTTCTTTTGTTTTGGGTTTGGATTGCTTGCGACCAAGATTTCTTTCTGGTCAAATAAGTTCAGCATAAACCACACCTTAAAATGGCTTAAAACTGGCTCCTAAGAACCTATCTATCCACTTTCTAGCTCTCTAAGACAAACACAGCCGAAGTTATGTCAAAGTGAAAGTGACATAGATGTCTATAGAAAAACGAATGGTAAGCAATGAATACAAACTCCATGTTTAACCTTACACTACGCTGACACTCGCTTTTATGCATTTTAACATTTAAAATGCTCCAAAAATTACCCTTTTTTGGGGAAAAGGTGCTTGCCCATGGTTTTTAGACACGTGGTGCTTGTATTGCAAAAAGCAATGGTTTTGTAGAAAAATTGTACATGGATTGTACATGCTACAGGCTTTTTATTATTTGGGAGACAAATTTGTGGCTGTGAGCCAAGTTGAAAAGTGATGAAGAATTGGCTTTTCAAAAAAAAAAAGCCACCAAAATTATTCTTTATGGGAGCAAATATGAAATTTATTTTTAATTTTTTTAATACCAACACTGTGACACCAACAGTGTGCTATAATGGAATGTGATCGACCAGGCCACAGGACATGTCTGGCTGGTTGGTGGCATTGGTGGTAGCTGTGGCAACATAGGTGGCAGTGCAGAAGGGCATAATATGAGGGACCAGACTGATGGTATCTGTTTAGGAGTAGCAGCCAGCATCAGAAGCAGTATAGTAAATGAAAGATGATGATAAGGGGCCTGGCCTGCCAGCTGAAAAAAACTAAAATATCTTCTGAAATAAAAAGAATTATATGACCCTGAGAATATGATCTATGATCCTTCCGGTTATCCCTGTATGGGAGCAAATGCCACATCAACATTGTGTTGGCAGAGTGAAAATTTACAGAATTTCAAGAAAAATCTGGGGCGCAATATCAGTGTTCCTGGCAGCCAACTGAAAAAGCTGGACTATCTTCCAAAAGTTATCATTGGGCCTGTGGTTTGCTGCTGCTACGGGGGCCCATGCATCACCAACCAGTGTAGTGACTGAATGACAATTGACATAATTTCAAAATTTGGGGTACACTATCAGTGTACCTACTACCTAGCTTGCCAGCTGAAAAAGCTGGACTATCTTCCAAAAGTGATCATTGTGTCTGTGATTTCCTGCATGTAGTAATCATATACTGATTCTCAAACTGACACTCCACTCAATGTGCACTTTAAATTATTGACAGAATTTCAAGAAAAAATTAGAGCACACTATCAGTGTACCTACTGACAATTACTCAAAGGGTCCCACTGCTCCAGTGAGAAATAAAAAGTTTTGTTTTTTTTAAAGAACAGCCTTATAGTAAGCCTCTTCTCTTACTAAACTTGCAGTCATCTCTCCACAACCCATTGTCAGCCTCCTGTTTCTCCTCTCTGACCTCTGCCCTCTCTGTAGCTGTTGTCTTCTCCAAGTGATATATAGTACTTGTTCTGTAACTGACCTGTACAGAGCTGGACAGCTGGTATATGATTGGCTACAAATAGGTGATAAATAAGCAGTGAAGGTTTTAATCATGTTAGTTTGCTAAAATTCATAAATCAGTGCATTTTTTCTGCCATAGGACTTGTAGTACATCATCCTTGTTACACAACTACACAATTGTCTGATATTAGTGCATGAAATGATAAAACTCAATGGCCCCATTATAAGACAAAGGAATCTGTTGGGTAAAGTTGGTATCTGCGATGAGATAAAGCTAACACTATGCCCTGGTTAACATTTATAACGGTAGCCACTATGCAGATGTGAACGTGTCAGGAATTTCAATTTGGCTGCTATTCTTTTAAGGTTACAATGTCAGCTTAAGCTTCTGCAGTATCAGAAGTTCTCTGGGCTTATCCAATTAGCAGTTGAGGAGGCATTTAAAAAAAACCCTTTCCTCCTGAACCCGGTTGCCTGCTAATTTAATACTCGAGTTTGGCTCTGAACAGTGATCGTGTGTTTCGGATTGCTTTATACTGACTCTCAGCTTGCTTCTGGTTATTCGTTTGTTTGTCTGTTTCTGCATTTGATGAGACTGCTCAGAACTAAACCTTGGATTTTTTTTTGGATATCCGTTTTGTCTCCTGAATCTGCCTCTGACGTAATATCTTGGTACTGACGATTTGCCTGGACATTATTCTCTTGTTTCAGATTTGCCCTATAAGTTATTGTGGATTCTGGTTTTGGTTTCACTTACTGGAGAATTGATTTCTTGTATGGTTTCTGGTGGTGATAACTCAGACCCCAAATTCAGCAAAGTCCATCTGGCCTTGCGGTGTTTAGGTGTCTGGGACTATGTCTCAGCACAGTATTAGATTTAAGCAGATGTTCTACTGTTCTTTGTTATCAGCCAAATACTGTTATTTTGTGATATTGGCTCTCGAAACTCAACCATAACAGAACAAAGCCTTACATTGTCTTTATTTGCATGAAATGTTTTATATGTATGCAGTGACGTAATGATTGTAACCTGCGGGCTACGGGGCCCGCGGCCAGCTAGAGATGGCCAGGGCACCAGACCACTATGATAGCAGTTGGGGAAAGCCTGGTTCCCCGACCGTTATACATGTTGTAAATGAAAAGGGGCCCTGGCATGTCGCCGGACCCCTTTACAATAGATGTCAGCCCAGGGGAGGTGACTTAAAATAATAAATACTTATACTCACTTCTCCTGGGCTCAGCATCCTTTCTGACTGAGGCCACGCTGATGCCTGTGATTAGGTCCCAGTGGTCACATGACGTCAGTGCGCCCCCACGTGACCGCTGATGACCAATCACAGGCCTCAGCAGGGACGTCTGAAGAGGGCTAAAGATGCTGAAGACAGCTGGACTGAGCCAGGATGCCCAGGAAAGGTGAGCATCAGTGTTTGTTATTTTTATTCAACTTCCCTGGGCCTCCGATTATTATATTCTGGGGTCTGAGGAGTATAATAATAGCACCAGAGCGGAGGGAGGCTGTTGGGAGCAATTAATACTGGGTGGGGGCCACTGTGGAGCATATAATGCTGTGTGAGGGCCACTGTGGAGCACATAATACTGTGTCGGAGCCACTGTGGAGCACATAATACTGTGTGGGGGCCACTGTGGAGCGTATAATACTGTGTGGGGGCCACTGTGGAGCGTATAATATTGTGTGAGGGCCACTGTACAGAATATAATACTGTGCGGGGGCCACTGTACAGAATATAATACTGTGCGGGGGCCACTGCGGAGCATATAATACTGTGCGGGGGCCACTGCGGAGCATATAATACTGTGCGGGGGCCACTGCGGAGCATATAATACTGTGCGGGGGCCACTGCGGAGCATATAATACTGTGCGGGGGCCACTGCGGAGCATATAATACTGTGCGGGGGCCACTGCGGAGCATATAATACTGTGCGGGGGCCACTGCGGAGCATATAATACTGTGCGGGGGGCCACTGCGGAGCATATAATACTGTGCGGGGGGCCACTGCGGAGCATATAATACTGTGCGGGGGCCACTGCGGAGCATATAATACTGTGTGGGGGTGTGGGGAACCGCTCAGGTAGATGCTTGGTAGCAGTGCAGGAAACAGGGACACAGAGACTGGATCACACTCAAGTTCAGAGTTTATTCACTTGTAAGTGAGTTAACAGGTTTTGCCTTTACAAAGGCGCAAACAAAGAAAAACAAAACCTTCTGGGCTGAGAAATAACTAACACAAAAAGACAATCCCTCTCTATACAAGAGCCTGGCTGCCAGACTCTCGTTCTGGTTACATTAGACGGGTGGCACAGATTTACCTTCATGCAGGTTCAGTTGTACAGCTCTCACTGTTCCTCAATGTAGTGCCACACCTCCTAGTCCTGACACACACCCTATATCAGGCCTTAATTAGTCAGGTGACCTCCCTGCCGTGGGCTTCTACCAGACACCCTTTAACTGCCTGGCTGGAACATACCTGTTCTCCCAAAACACACCCTTCACTTTCTCACAGGGGGCCACTGCTGAGCATATAATACTGTGTGGGGGCCACTGCTGGGCATATAATACTGTGTGGGGCCACTCTGGAGCATATAATACTGTGTGAGGCCCTTCACTATTCACATCACTCGCCATCTATTTTATAGCTGCCGTGCACTATTATTACAGGCCGTAATAACAGGTGATTATAAAACTGATGCTGTGCAATGTAAATAGGAAAGAAGTCAAGGCGCTCACAAAAGCACCACAGTAACTTCAAAGAATTGATCAGCAGGGGCCTAAGTGTTGGACCCCACTGATCTCTTACATCTCTTATTTCCCAAAGCACACAGCTCAATATTAATTTTATATGCCGGGCGATGCGCTGCTCACTCATCTTAGTCTTGATAACTGCAGTTGTGGGTACTACAGCTGTATCCCTTTCAAGTATCTGAGATATCGCTGCTGCAGCATCCGTAACTGTCACTGTCAAGAATTTGCCGGGGGAGGGGACCCCGGACAAAAGTTTGCATCGGGGCCCACAGGACTTTAGTTACGCTACTGTATGTAAGATAATTGTATTGATGTATGTATCCAGTCCTTACAGTATAAGGCTAGCTTCACACTTTTCAGTTTGTTGTTCTGACAGAATGACAGATGTGAGCAGCCTCTGTTTGCAACCACCACCATTCTCTGCAATGTTAATAAGATGGAAACTTTCTTAATTCACTCAGAAAGAGCATATATGTTGTTCTTTATGAATCACAGCACTCACGGAATTGAATTAATTGTGCCTCTTACAATGACTCACAGGAGGCTCAAGGGCTGACCAAAACCTGGAGCTGGCCCTGTTCCTGACACACACAAGAGGGAGCTTTGGCTAACAATTGTCCTGCAGAAAAGACAAAATTATATGTAAAATGTGAATATAATACATACACATGCAGCACCCCAGGGCATGTGACTTTAAAAGAGATGCAGGATGGTTCCTCCAATCTCTGACTGTTCAGTGGAAGATATCTTCCTGCCAAACCTTCCGCAAGAGTGGTATGGTGGGCTGTATTGATGTTAACTCTGTGAGCACACATAACAGTTCAAAAGTTAAAAAACCCAAGAAAAATGAACATCTTATCTCTAGCTCATGAGGATTCATGTGTTGATATCCTCCCAAATGTTTTCTACACTGCCAGTATCTAGTGTTCTCAGCAAAATATGCTTTGTAACTGCAGAAATAACAATGGTATATCTGTGTCTCATTGTTTAAAAGAGAAGAACGTACATGGGTTTTCCAAGTTAAAAAAGCAAGAAGAAAACAAGTCTGTTCTCTGTGTAGTGACCATATAAGGGCGCTTCTGTACAAATATAACATTAACAAATCATTTCACTTACAAATCATTGGCATATAATGCACAGCTTTAATAAAGTGCAGTAAATTAGTACATGAACTGTAAATGCACAGTAATACACAGGTGGATACATACCTGCAAGAAAACATAGCAATATTATGATAAAGTGTCATAAAGGATAGGGACCTTCCTAATAAGTTACCCAGATATCTACTTAAACAGTTAAAGGGGAACACACAGTTTAAGGTTGGTTCCACAACCTTACAGAAATGACAAGTTACTGCAGATCAGCTCCCATTCCCTTGCATAGGAGCTAAACTGCAGAGACTAGGTTCAGACACTACTAACTGCTAAGGATAGGTCATCAATATTTTTATCTTTGAATACGCCTTTAAGCTAGCATATATATTGTATTCACATAACCTTCTTCATTTTGTTACTATAATGTGAGCATGTATTATTCATATTCGTTAGTCTTCATCCAGACTGAGTTATGTTTAGTGGAATGCAGTAGAACTATTTTTGGACTAAGTGCCTCCTGTGTGTGCAACTCTATAAACACATTCATGGCCAGCACATGCAGAAACCATAGATCATTATAGCTATGTGAGGAAAGAGAATATTTTTTCATGTTTTGTAACACTAATATGATATCATACTAGTTATAGATTAAACAAAGTTAAACAAGTCGTGGCTTAACTTGCAAAAAAAATAAAACAAATAAATTGACTACATACTGTGCACCATATTTATCTGTTTTAAAATCTATTTTCTTTGTCCAAGAAAGGGTGAAGAAATAGTGTTACAAATGGAAAGATGCAACAGTATGCACCAAAATTCTGATGCAACTCTGTTGCAAAGTCAGCAAACGTTTAGGTGATATATATAAACTGGTATAGGTGGTATACTAGACTAAGAGTCAGCAACCTTTTTTTTTCCCATTAACGGTCTTTATTAAGTTTTCAATAAAGCGTTTAACATAGGCAAAACCAAAGTAAACTTACATCAAAAACAATGAGAGGGTAAAGGACAGAAAGCATAGGGAGAGGGTGGGAGGGAGCACATCACATGGGGAACCGATAAGAGGAGAAGGGAGAGGGATGGGAACATAAGGCTCTGTCACAGCAGAGCAACACATCATGAGAAAATGTTAGCACAATTAAAATCGAACAACTGAGAAGGGTGCTTGCCTCCCAACAGTTGGAAGCGCATAATCAGATATGTAGAAGGTAAGGGAGAGTGGGTACGGAGGAAGCAAGGGGATAAGAGTAAGGGCACAAGCAAAAAGGGCTAGGATAGAGGGGTAGGGAAAAAGGGTCTAGGAAGGAGGGATAGGCTAGATGGATTAGAAGGTGGTAGAGTAATAAAAAGTGTTCCATAGGAGCCACACTTGTGGGTGTGAGCTATCATCCTGCTTCAGTTCAGTGAGAATGTCCTCCATACAACGGATGTGCCAAGCTGCCTGTAGCCAAGCTGCCGTAGAGGGGTAGGAGGTTAACTTCCACTATCTGGGTATGATAGTTCTGCATCTTACTAATAAGAAACAAATCAGTTTACGTATATTTTTTTTTAGCTTACGGGGAAAGATAGAGATGAGAAGAGGGTCTGGGTCATTCTCCAGCTCAACTATGGTGACTGTCTTAATAATTCTGCTGACATCGATCTAAAAAGGGTGTAGTAGAGGGCAAGTCCACCAGATGTGAAGGATTGTACCCCGATCTGCGTTGCCTCTCCAGGATCGATCCAAGGTTGAAGGGAAGATCTCATGTAGTACAGAAGAAACTCTGTACCAGCAGGAGAGAATTTTGGAATTTTTCTCCTGAGCTCTACATGAGATGGAAAATTTATGGTAGGATTGTAAGGTGGAAAGCCACATATCTGGCGGAAAGGAAACCCTGAGCTCCGGCTCCCAGTCTGCTGTATACACCGGCAACGAGTTTTTGTGTCTGAACAAACTGTATATGGATGAGATGGGATGGGGTGGCATAGAGAGGGAAACACAGAAACATTCAAATGGAGACAGAGGTCTGTTAAGGTTTTATGATTTTTTTCAAAGTGGTATAGAAATAATGTAATCACACATATTGCGAATGAGACTTAAGGTTTCTGGTTTCCGGAGGAGCCAGATCAAAGTAAGGGAGTAGGGAGGACGAGGGCAATACTTGGGAGAATCTAAGAGGTGGCTGGCCAAGGGCGTGGGAGAGAAAAGGAGAGCGAAGAGCTGCTAGGAAGTCTGGGTTGCCTGAGACAGGAGTCAATGGAACATCATTGGTAATAGGTGCGTGACAGTGCGGTGTGTTCTACACGCACCAAGGACTTGAAGTGTTACGTATGGAAGATCAAGGGTAGCTCCGTCCAACTAGTGGTGTTTATGGAGCAATGAAAGACTTGTGAGAGGGTGAGAGCATAAAGTCCTCTCTAGGGTGACCCAGAGTTTAAAGTGAGCAGAGTTGTACCAATCCATGATGCGCACAGGAACCCCAGCCAAGTAGTATTGGGTACAATCCGGGACAGCTAGACCTCCTATCTGTTTAGACCTGATCATATTATGCTTGGCAATATTGGGGGTTTTGAGGCCCAGATAAATTAGGAGAACGCTCTCTGGACCGTAGAGAGGAACTTGCTGGGGAGAATGTTAGGAATTGTTTGAAAGAGGTAGCTATATCCATCTTGACCACCTTAAAATCCTGGTGCCATGCCGTTTCAAATCAGTGGCTAGGACGCATGATGTCAACCAGAGGACGCCAGGGGAATGTTGGAGGCCATGAGGATGTTCAGGAGAGGTGAGGGCCTGGCTGGTGAGAAGGATGCACAAAAAGCACAATGGCCGTTTTGCTTCTTCCAACCCAGTCAGTTGTGATCATGGTGAAAGAAGCAAGAAAGCTGTAAAATGAGCATTGTTTCTGTGCATTGTTCTCACGTATTTGTTTAAGAATCTGGAATAAAGAAGATTTTTCTGCAGGACTGGTGAGTACCTCTTTGCTTCTGCTTAACCTTTTCGACTTTGTATACACTGAGTTAATAAGCTTGTTGACAGCATCAGCTTCACCTATTACTGTAAATGACTGTACACTTGGGTCCTGTTATATTGAAAGTAGTGCCAACTATATGCTACTTGCTTGAGTTCTACAGTATTTTAACCTTCCTAAGGCAAAATAATTTATATCTTCAAAATGGCTTCAAAAGAAAGATTCTTTTAAAGTAGGACCCCACTGCATCAGATAGGTGCTAGAAAACCACTTTAAACTTTGCTATGCCTGTAATTGCATCTAGTCAACGCATAGTGCTTGATGATGCAGGAGACACAAGCACATGTATAGTTTGTTTTGAAGTAATGAAATTAAGCCTGTATAAAGTTAACATTAGTTTAAAAACATTTTTAAATATTCCTATAATAGGTAATGAAATGAATGGTTACACATGGGATATGGCTCCTATTTCTCAAATGGTTAAATGGGAATGAAAACAGTTCCAAATAGAAAGCTAACAAAGATTACTCCTACACAGTGTAGGGAACCGCTCAGGTAGATGCTTGGTAGCAGTGCAGGAAACAGGGACACAGAGACTGGATCACACTCAAGTTCAGAGTTTATTCACTTGCAAGTGAATTAACAGGTGTTGCCTTTACAAAAGGCGCAAACAAAGAAAAACAAACCCTTCTCGGCTGAGAAATAACTAATACAAGAAACAATCCCTCTCTGTACAAGAGCCTGGCTGCCAGACTCTCGCTCTGGTTACATTAGACAGGTGGCACAGATTTTACCTTCATGCAGGTTCAGCTATACAGCTCAGACTGTTCCTCAGTGTAGGGCCACACCTCCTAGTCCTGACACACACCCTATATCAGGCCTTAATTAGTCAGCTGACCTCCCTGCTGTGGGCTTCTACCAGACACCCTTTAACTGCCTGGCTGGAACATACCTGTTCTCCCAAACCACACCCTTCACTTTCTCACAACAGTCAGAGGGTACATACAGTATGTAAAAAGAGACTTCATAATTATGTGCAATGGCATAGCTGAGTCATGTGTGATTCAATGAATTATGATTTCTTTTTCTATAATTTTACTGATTAACTTACCCGGTTTAAGTCTGTGAGCAGAAAAATCATGTCCATACTTAGGTAGCACATAAAATATAATCCAAAATTTGTTTCAAATTAAAGAAGTACTCCAGCATTTTTTTGTTTATTTCACTTGTAGTTTTTATTATAGATTTTCAAATAAATTTTACAGATACAAAGGAATCAAAAAAATGGAACATAGTGCAAAAAAAAAAACATAGTACAGAGTACGCCCAAGGGCGCCAATAGGACTGTAAGCAACAATCAGTTTAATGCAATATAATGCAAAGAAACCAACATAGGACAAATAATAACAGAAGGGGAAACAAGACAGGTACCAAAAGGAAAAGGAGGGGATTGACAGCATGTAAGTATGGTTGGAGAAGGGGGCAAGACCAGAAGAGGTGATAAATGTTGGATGGGAGTCACACCTCCAGCACTTATCTGGCACATTCGAATTAAGAGTGGAGGAGAACTAGCGTGTGGTACCAGTGCATTAACATTTTGTAAAAGTTTTCTTTATGTGTGGTACATCTGGATGTCTTGACCGCCCTTCCCCAAATCAGCGACCAGGCAGCATCAAAGAGGGACTCCCCCAAATATCTTTCCCATTTCGTCGTCTAGCTGTGTTTAGGCAGAACAGGTAGAGTAGAGTCTGAGAGAATCCTGTAGATAGTCGAGAGTCAAAAAATGTAGGTTCGGGAGTACTAGTTCCCTTAAAGACAGTGTAGATTAAATGGGAAATCTGAATATACAGTGGGGAAAAAAAGTATATAGTCAGCCACCAATTGTGCAAGTTCTCCCACTTAAAAAGATGAGAGAGACCTGTAATTGACATCATAGTTAGACCTCAACTATGAGAGACAAAGTGAGAAAGCAAATCCAGAAATTCACATTGTCTGATTTTTAAAGAATTTATATGCAAATTATGGTGGAAAATAAGTATTTGGTCAATAATAAAAGTTCATCTCAATACTTTGTTATACATCCTTTGTTGGCAATGACAGATGTCAAACGTTTTCTGTAAGTCTTCACAAGGTTGGCACTCACGGTTGCTGGTATGTTGGCCCATTCCTCCATGCAGATCTCTAGAGCAGTGATGTTTTGGGGCTGTCGCTGGGCAATACGAACTTTCAACTCCCTACAAAGGTTTTTTAAGGAGTTGAGATCTGGAGACTGGCTAGGCCACTCGAGGACCTTGAAATGCTTCTTACGAAGCCACTCCTTCGTTGCCCTGGCGGTGTGCTTGGGATCATTGTCATGCTGAAAGACCCAGCCACGTTTCATCTTCAATGCCCTTGCTGAAGGAAGGAGGTTTGCACTCAAAGTCTCACAATACATGGCCCCATTCATTCTTTCATGTACACGGATCAGTCGTCCTGGCCCCTTTGCAGCGAAATAGCCCCAAAGCATGATGTTGCCACCCCCATGCTTCACAGTTGGTATGGTGTTCTTTGGATACAACTCAGCATTCACTCTCCTCCAAACACAACGAGTTGTGTTTCTACCAAACAGCTCTACTTTGGTTTCATCTGACCATATGACATTCTCCCAATACTCTTCTGGAACATCCAAATGCTCTCAGCAAACTTCAGACGGGCCCGGATATGTAGTGGCTTAAGCAGGGGACACGTCTGGCACTACAGGATCTGAGTCCCTGGCGGCGTAGTGTGTTACTGACGGTAGCCTTTGTTATGTTAGTCCCAGTCATCCCTCATGAGGGCCATTGGACCCAGCAGAGCAGTAGTCGGGGGACTATAAAGGACCAGAATAAAGCAGGGAGTTGGGATGGTGGGGAGTGAGCCACAGCTTCTCAATCTTCATCCATTTGGAGAAGGCCTGGAGAGTAGACCAGGCCAGTACCCATCGCAGCTTAGCAGCCCAGTAATACAAAATCAGATTAGGCAGAGAAAGGCCACCCCTAGCCTTGGGAGTCATCATAAGCTGCCTGGAAAGCCTGTGTCTCCCTCCGGCCCAGACAAACCACTGGATTCAGCCCTGTACGGCACAAAGGTCTTTAAGAGGGATCAGTATTGGAAGAGTCTCAAATAGATATAGTAGTTGCAGAAATGGGTTTATTCAGCAGGGCGAATCACAAATCGTAGCCCCATCAGGGCGTTGCAAAGCATAGGCTATACCCCTATCCGCTCGGTCCCATAACTGCTTGGCTAGAAGGGTGTGTGGTTTATTGGCCCTTTCATAGTAGTGTTGCTTAATAGACAGCAACAGCTTATCCACTTTTTGAAGAAGGATATCCTTAATATGTGCCCGAAGTTTGATCATGGTTTTAAGGAGACACTGTGTCAGGTGGGATGCCATACGTTGTTCAGCACAACGCAGTTGGGTGCCAAGGTCAGTGAGGCGCATATTAGCATCCCGTTTTTATCCATACCCAGAGTGATACAATGACTGCGCATCACCACTTTATGGGCCTTCCAGAGCGTCACCACCGACAATACTGAGCCCTCATTCAGCTCAAAGAAGGTTTTCAGGTGTGTGCGAAGTTCCTCACAAGTCTGCGCTCTTCGAAGTAGGCTCTCGTTAAGCCTCCAATAACAGACCCTGATACACGCATTGTGGGCATTCAGCTCTATCATTAATGAAGCATGATCAGACCAGGTAATGGAACCAATAGAAGCCCCCCAAAGAAGGCATAGTTGATTCTAGTGTGGGATTTGTGAAGGAGGGGGGGATAAAAAGTATATGACCAATCCAACGGATGGCTAATCCTCCACAAGTCATACATGGAGTATCATCTAATTATGCGACAAAAATTGGCAGAGAGTCTACACTGGGCAAGACGAGAAGAGGAACCAGGAGCTAGGGACTAACAGTCCACAGAGTCCAATCACATACCTCAGTGGTGACCCTGGGTGCATGATGTCACAGGAGAGTGCCAGATGTCACCGAGGAGGCAGAGACAGAGCATCAGGCCTCAGTGGTGAATCCACGCCAATGACGTCACAGAAGAGTGCCAGACGTCACCAGGAGAGTGTCGGATGCCATGAGGAGCCCAAAAAGAGGTAAAGGAAAGTGAGTATGACAAGTATAAGTATAATGCAGCAGCCATTTTAGTTTTCCTGAGAAAAATCTCCATTTGTTCAGTTTTGTAAAAAGAATCTAACAATTTGGAATATTTGGGTCGAACCCGGGTCAGTACAAACCCATTCACCCATCTGTAGCCTACATCTATTATACTGTGGGGTCTGGGGTAATTTCACTTCCGGTTCTATCTGAAAAGGTTGGATTGAAACGAACTGGAGGATTGCTTCATCTGAACAGGGGATGAATGATGAGCTTCACCCATCTCCAATCAATATATTATGTCCCCGTTAGCCTTCTCTTCTCTAAACTTAAAAAAAACTCCTTATTAGCTCTATAACCTGATATTCTTCAACTTCCAAATCAAACCTTTGATCTCTTTTGGTTCCCAAAACTAGATAGCATACACAAAATATAGTCCCACCAGTACTTTATAGAGAAGGAAAATAATGCCTTCCCTAATACAACACATCTTGTTGGCTTTCAATGCAACAGAGTGCAACTGCGATCGTTACTCCATCCCTGCAATACCTGCATGTGAGGGATAGTATCAAATGCTTTAGAAATATCCAAACAAATGACATCAACCACTTCATAAACACAATCTCTCATTCAAAAGGCAATGCTGGTTACAGGTGATTATATTTTCCTTCTAAAACATACTGATCGCAATGACCGCTTAATAGCCTCATATGTTATTTAGGCTCTCTACTGTCAGGTAATGAGTGTGAGGCAGTGTTACCCCCCCCCCTTCTTACTCCAGCTTGACATTGCTATCCTGACAAGCACCAGAACTAACTGCACAGATTGCTTGAAAATGATGGGAGCTAAATAAAAAATTCCAACTGTGCTGGAATCAGTTGAGTAGCATCTATTAGCTGAGTTGGTGGTGAAAGTAATTTTCAGGCAAGTTAGACTCACTTGCCTATAGTTGTCAAGCTTTGTCCTTAAATAATTTTAGTTTCATTAATTTTTCAGCAGGATAAATGAGCATAGAATAGCAACACAGTGATTTTCTCTTATAAAATAATAAGAAACAAACACAACTGATAAATCAACAGTCTTCTAACCATAGGTTCACACTAACATTTGGGGACTCTGTCCCCCATTCCGCTTAAAATATGCAGAGAGAAAAGTCCTGCAGCGCAGGACTTTCCTCTACGTCGATTTAGGGCGGAAACCCAACAGACCCCATTATAGTCTATGGGGTCCACGGGTTTCCGTGGGTAATAGCTTTTTAAGCGCATAGGGTTTTCTTTTTTCGGGTCCCCAAGTGGACCCAAAGAACAGAAACCCGAATGCTAGTGTGAACCTAGCATTATATAAATGGAGAAATCCAGATGTTCTAAGGGAATTGTTATAAAAAAAAAAAAAAAGTACAAAACTGAACAAACCAATCAAGTCATGGTAGCATTTTGAATCTTTTAGGCCAATCTACTCATGGGGTCATCAATGGGGTAACAGAGAAGCATGGTTACTGAACCCTTAGTGAATGCTGGTAAAGTGATAAGGACAGTGTTCTTTGCATAGAGAGGGAGGTATTAGAATTTAGCCATGGTTCCTAGGTACCATAAAACCTCCTCTCTAAGGAGTCTGTCATGACTGCCTCTTATCTTCTCATACAGCATTATGAATTTAATAAGTTCCTTAATCGTTTCAAAAGAAAGTGCAGAAATGCACCACATGGCAGCATGTGTATCTTGTTGGATTGGGTAATATATTGAAGCAGTCAGTATGATATATTTTTTATCACTCAAAAACATTGTTGCCATAGGTAGAGAAACATCCCTAGATAGGACAAATGAAATCTGAACACTAATCTGGATCTTGGCCATAGGGACTTAACCACCAGGCATGCCCACCAGATGTGTCCCATGTCCCCAGTGTCATTACAACCCCTTACATCTGTCCAAAATCTGTGTGAGAAGTTGATGAAGATAAACATAATACATGTGATGGAATCATTTAAAAGAGGTCTCCTTGAAAGAAACCTGGTGGCTGCACCAGTAGAAACCAGATAATCCCTTTAAGGATTTGTGCTGTACAAGGACAATATGTTATTTGTCTTAGCTACAGCGTAGCAACAATATAAGTGCCACTGAAACTGCCAACGCTGGCCAGTTGGAGATGGCGAGGAGTCATCCAGTACTTGCTGCAGAATACAGCGAAGCAGCTGCTCCACTGTGTGGCTCCTCTGATCCAGGCTCAATAATTGCAAAAGCACATGGCAGGGCTTTGCCTTACACCTATGAGGGTGGAGGAGGAAACGAAGTAGAGGCAGCGGCTTGCACTGGTGAAGATGGTGGTGGGAAATGGTCCAGAGAGGAGGATCAAGAAGAGGTGGATGGGTACTGCATGGTGTTGGAACTGGGCCTGCATAATAAGGGTGGAACTAGCATCTAGCTTTGCTGAGTTTCTGGATTGTGGCTGCTGCTGCTCAAAACTTTAACCCAGTGGACCATGAAAGCCATGTATTGTCCTTGTCCATAATTGCTGCTCCACATGTCGATGGTGATGTGCACATTTCCCCAGACGCACACTTTTGCATACAGAGGAATGCTTATAGAGGTTGTCCACGATAAATACAAAACAAATAAAACAAAAAAAAAAATGCTCACCTGGCCACAGTGCCTCCTGACGCAGTTTTTGTTCAACAGATGTTCTCGCCAGCTGTGACGTCCCAGGTCCCTTTCCTTAGGCTGCTGATTGTCCTCAGCGGTCACGTACAGCAGGGACTTCCTCTGGAAGAAAACAACCTGTATATAGTCAGTCAGCCACCAGAGTGGAAAAAAAACTCATGAAATTACAAAATGATTTTTAAGCGCAGGCTGATGTGGGTGAACACAAAAAGGAGATTCTTTTTTTAGATTGGCAGGGGATGCTCTATTGTGCGTATGTGTACAGTGAAATGCTTTCCGATCTGTGTATGGTCAGTCACCACAGCGGTAAAAATACCCATGAAATTACAAAATGTTTTTTTTTTTTTTAAGATTAGCACAGGCTAGAACATGACACTGCTTGTATATAGCATAGTTATTTTTTTAAGATTTGGACAGGTGAGATTAGAGCTTTGGTGTTAAAACAGCAGTATGTATTTAATAAAAAATGTTAACGCTTGCCAAAAAAGTCCTTAACAAAACATTTTTCATTAACACGATTATCTTGTCTGCAAAAAAAATATGTTTAGCAATGTCAGTCAAAATTAGATTACTGGCAATGAAAGGGTTAACTGTGTAAGCAGCTGAAGAAGCACAGATTCACCTAGTTACTATGTCTATGAACCTATTCTATCTCTAATGAATTCTAGCACTAATCTGCATGTGTAATTGTTTGATTTTCTAAGTTATCCCAGTCCTCTAACTGTGCTGGAATTCAAATTGTTTTTTCTGCACTGTGCTATAGCCTATGGTGCACTGAGATGGATCACAGATCTATTTGTGTGTCCACCATTTACAGCAACTAAAGGCTGAGAACAAATGCACAAGCTTTTTATACTACAGTCATGGCCAAAAGTTTTGAGAATGATACAAATATTAATTTTTACAAAGTCTACTGCTTCAGTTTTTCTAATGGCAATTTGCATATACTCCAGAATGTTATAAAGAGTGATCAGCTTAACAGCAATTACTTGCAAAGTCAATATTTGCCTAGAAAATTAACTTTATCCCCCAAAATACATTTCAACATCATTGCAGCCCTGCCTTAAAAGGACCACCTAACATCGTTTCAGTGATTGCTCTATTAACACAGGTGTGGGTGTTGATGAGGACAGGGCTGGAGATCAATCTGTCATGATTAAGTAAGAATGACACCACTGGACACTTTAAAAGGAGGCTGGTGCTTGCCATCATTGTTTCTCTTCTGTTAACCATGGTTATCTCTAAAGAAACACGTGCAGTCATCATTGCACTGCACAAAAATGGCCTAACTGGGAAGAGTATTGCAGCTAGAAAGATTGCACCTCAGTCAACAATCTATCGCATCATCAAGAACTTCAAGGAGAGAGGTTCCATTGGTGCCAAAAAGGCTCCAGGGCGCCCAAGAAAGACCAGCAAGCGGCAGGACCGTCTCTTAAAAGTGTTTCAGCTGCGGGATCGGGCTACCAGCAGTGCAGAGCTTGCTGAGGAATGGCAGCAGGCAGGTGTGAGTGCATCTGCACGCACTGTGAGGCGGAGACTCTTGGAGCAAGGCCTGGTCTCAAGGAGGGCAGCAAAGAAGCCACTTCTCTCCAGAAAAAACATCAGGGACAGACTGATATTCTGCAAAAGGTACAGGGAGTGGACTGCTGAGGACTGGGGTAAAGTCATTTTCTCTGATGAATCCCCTTTTCAATTGTTTGGAACATCTGGAAAACAGCTTATTCGGAGAAGAAGAGGTGAGCGCTACCACCAGTCTTGTCTCATGCCAACTGTAAAGCATCCTGAAACCATTCATGTGTGGGGTTGCTTCTCAGCCAAGGGAATCGGTTCTCTCACAGTCTTGCCTAAAAACACAGCCATGAATAAAGAATGGTACCAGAATGTCCTCCAAGAGCAACTCCTCCCAACCGTCCAAGAGCAGTTTGGCGCTCAACAATACCTTTTCCAGCATGAGGGAGCACCTTGCCATAAAGCAAAGGTGATAACTAAATGGCTCAGGGAACAAAACATAGAGATTTTGGGTCCATGGCCTGGAAACTCCCCAGATCTTAATCCCATTGAGAACTTGTGGTCAATCATCAAGAGACGGGTGGACAAACAAAAACCAACAAATTCAGACAAAATTAAAGCATTGATTCTGCAAGAATGGACTGCTATCAGTCAGGATTTGGCCCAGAAGTTGATTGAGAGCATGCCAGGGAGAATTGCAGAGGTCCTGAAGAAGAAGGGTCAACACTGCAAATATTGACTTGCTGCATTAACTCATTCTAACTGTCAATATAAGCTTCTGTTACTCATAATATGAATGCAATTATATTTCTGTATGTGATAAAAACATCTGACAAACACACATAAAAACCAGAGGGCAGCAGATCATGTGAAAATATAATATTTGTGTCATTCTCAAAACTTTTGGCCATGACTGTACATATGATATCAGTACTGTACGATCCATCTACCACTGTCTATTGGCTGAGAAACTGTCACGTCACAGTTACTCACACGTGTCTACTCTTTATTTCCTGGTCAAACATGTTGCGTCTGTCAATTTCTCATAACACAGCCATTTTTGTTAGTCTGAAGCGAATCGCCATTTGTTGGTTTTGTTGAAGCTTCCCTGTCCATTGAACAGAATAAATTATTATTTCATTATGAAGTACAATATGTCCCGCAAAAAATAAGACCAATATGGCTCTCTGAACAAAAAAATAAAAAAGTTATGGCTTTTGTAAAACAAAAATGCAAAAGCAAAAAATGGCTGCAGACGGAAGGGGTTAACCATTATAATATTCTGCTAAAAGTAACAATCAGTTCTTTCTATATAAAGACTAATGCAAGTAATGTATGTTGTAAAGTAAATAGAAAGCTCAATGTCATCTTAGTATTAGACAATTCAGTTTCACCTTCCAACTATACAGTGGGTACGGAAAATATTCAGACCCCTTTAAATTTTTCACTCTTTGTTTCATTGCAGCCATTTGCTAAAAGCAAAAAAGTTCTTTTTATTTCTCATTAATGTACACTCAGCACCCCATCTTGACAGAAAAAAAAAACAGAAATGTAGATATTTTTAGCAAATCTATTAAAAAAGAAAAACTGAAATATCACATGGTTATAAGTATTCAAACCCTTTGCTCAGTATTGAGTAGAAGCACCCTTTTGAGCTAGTACAGCCATGAGTCTTCTTGGGAATGATGCAACAAGTTTTTCACATCTGGATTTGGGGACCTTCTGCCATTCTTCCTTGCAGATCCTCTCTAGTTCTGTCAGGTTGGATGGTGAACGTTGGTGGACAGCCATTTTCAGGTCTCTCCAGAGATGCTCAATTGGGTTGAGGTCAGGGCTCAGGCTGGGCCAGTCAAGAATGGTCACAGAGTTGTTCCGAAGCCACTCCTTTGTTATTTTAGCTGTGTGCTTAGGGTCATTGTCTTATTGGAAGGTGAACCTTCGGCCCAGTCTGAGGTCCAGAGCACTCTGGAAGAGGTTTTCTTCCAGGATATCTCTGTACTTTGCCATCTTTCCTTCAATTACAACCAGTCGTCCTATCCCTGCAGCTGAAAAACACCACCATAGCATGATGCTGCCACCGCCATGTTTCACTGTTGGGATTGTATTGGGCAGGTGATGAGCAGTGCCTGGTTTTCTCCTCACATACCACTTAGAATTAACGCCAAAAAGTTCAGTCTTCATCTCATCAGACCTGGGAGTCCTTCATGTGTTTTTTGGCAAACTCCATGCAGGCTTTCATATGTCTTGCACTGAGGAGAGGCTTCCTTCGGGCCACTTTGGGTTCTTCTTTACTTCTCTCACCAAGGCTCTTCTCCCATGATTGCTCAGTTTGGCTGAACGGCCAGGTCTAGGATCAGTTCTGATCGTCCCAAACTTCTTCCATATGAGGATTATGGAGGCCACTGTGCTCTTAAGAACCTTGAGTGCTGCAGAAATTCTTTTGTAACCTTGGCCAGATCTGTGCCTTGCCACAATTCTGTCTCTGAGCTCCTTGGGCAGTTCCTTTTGCGGTGACCAGATGGAAGGTAACGCTGCAGTTGGGATTGCGGGGTGCAAACAGCGCAGACTTGTCACGGTCTCTGGGCACGAGGGCGCAGCGCTGGTGCTGTCCCACGTTACCACCACTGGTACCGGTGATGAGGGGGCTGCACAAATGTTGGTGGTGATTGTTCCCCCGGGGCGCTTCCCCTATACTGTGCCGACTGGTGGTGTTTGGGGGCGCCCTGATGTTGTCGGTGCAGAGTCAGACACAGAAACGGTTGTAAAGTTGAACTTTTACTTCCATGGGTGTGGAGGCACAAATGCTTAAACAGTTTCTTCAATACAAAACAACGGGGTACGCCTGGTGACACAGCAAAGTCCTGGGGTGCAGGGTAGACTTGATGAAAGGTGTTCCTAGCCCCTTATACTTCAGTGTTACAGCCCTAAGGTGCGTCTGGGCTCCTATTTGGCTCATAGGAGGATGCCCACCATGATCCTAGCACATAATATTCCCCACTCACGTTATGTGGTCCTGATAGCTCAGAGTTTCGGGGTGCAATAGTCAGGGTGGCAGGATATTCCACAGGTCTGGCCTTGGCCCCTGGATCCTGTGATACTTGCTATGGAGCACGTGTTCCAGAATGTTCTCTCCACAGTCTCATGCTGACAAGATAATGATGCTTGACTTCCTTCAGGGCGATGGCTAGGCAGACAGGAGACAGGATCTTCTGAATAGCTGGAGTATGTCAGCTCTCCAACCTTCCTGGGCCTGTCTAGGACTTGAGATTCCTGCACTAAACTCACTGCTTTCTTCACAGGACATCACACTTATCTCCTCACCTCCTCCTCCTAACACTCCACACTTCTAACTCCTCACACGCAGGACCTTCCTGCAGGGGTGTTACCATGGGGACCCAGTGATCAGCTGACTCCTCCCCTTTTCCCAGGCGATGTCCTCCCATTGGACATTTGGTTACTATTCAATCCTATGGGAGGTGTAATGCATGTGTGAGGCTCACTAGGTGGCGCTGTGTTGTGTGAGACTCAGGACCCCCTGCTATGTCACACAGGCTATGAAGCAACAGGAAATAATACAATGCACAGAGATCACCCTCAGCCCAGCCATAGCCAGCTCTGGGATGCCACATACTCCCCCTCTTTCACTGAGCCGACCTCGGCGACGGGCTGGGGTGAAGGTGAGAAATGTAACATAACGTTAATAAATACGAATAAAGTGCAAATGTCACTAACAGTTTAGAAAAATATAATACCTAGAAACTTGAGGTAAAACCTCCCGGCATAGTCCTGGAATGTCCATGAGAAGTCTGAAGGGTAACGGAGAGATAATTAAACTCAGAATTATGGAACCTTTTGGCGGTACCATCAGACAGTCCATATAGAAACAACAGTAGTGCAAATGGGTCCAGAGGCTCTCTGGCACAAATTTTGTGAGTGTCCATTATCATGAGAGTCTCTCTGAGAAACAATAAACAGTCCTTTCTGTAAGGAAGAGTAGGCACTCTAGCACCAATGTCCATACCGCAATGGGATAACAGAACTTCCTTGGCTCGGTGAGCCAGGCACTATGGCTTGGATTGTTGCATATAAATGTAAATACTATATTACATGGCAAGATATTATATATATATACTGTATATACACACAGGAAAAACATTAATGTAATCAGAGCAGGAATAACATATATACAGGAGCAGAGACAGTTAACCTCTTTTACCCAAGGACAGCCATGGCATCACTATAGCGTGTTGGAGGTATGCCTTTTGTGGTACGCTCAGAACGCCTAAGTGGAACGAGATTTGAATCAGGAACAGAGTCACTGAAATCAATTAAATCATCTGTCGAAGGGTTCTCTTGCACTAGAGCAATTGGTGGATAACAGCTAAATGGTAGTAGTTTAGGCGCCCACATAAGCTCAGTTAACGTTGGGGGTCTCTCTTTCGCTTCAGAAGGTGACAAGATCTCTGTACTCGTTGTCTCAGCTGGGGGCACCTCTGTGGGTAGTCCTTCTTTAAGGCACAGCTTCAGACGGTTTCGGTGTACTACTTGGGGCTGTCTCCCAGGTTTAGAGATCTCATACACGTCGGATTCAGGATATGGTATGGAGATGACACTGTATGGTTCTTTCTCCCAGAATGGATCCAATTTCCCATTCCGATGGTTATTCCTTAACCATACACGGTCGCCAACTTTCAGGGGCGCTGCATGGGCGCGATGGTTGTAATCCTCCTGTTGTCTCCTACGAACCTCATCCATGCGCGTTTCAACTATCTCTTTAGCTTCCTCCATACGTCGGCGGTGTTCAACAACCCAGTCTGTTATGGGTAGTGGATTGATGGTGTCAGGGACCTTCACACCAAGGGTTAAGTCTGAAGGAAGTTGACCTTGTCTTCCAAACATTAGATAAAATGGTGCGTATCCCGTAGATGTTTGGGGTGTGTTGTTGTAAATATAGGCCAAGTCCTTGATACGCTCAGGCCACTCAACACCAGGTGTAACTGCGGCTGTTCTTAGCATGCCGATGATCACTTGATTTGCCTTCTCGCACATACCATTCCCTTGAGGGTGATACGCTGTGGTTCGCAATTTCTTGCAGTCTTGGAACTGACACAACTCACGGAACAATTGGGATTCAAACGCCGATCCACGGTCGGTGAGGATATGCTCAGGACAACCGTAATGGCGGACAAACTCTGCGTAGAAGGCCTCAGCCGTAGTTCTTGCTGTAAGATCTCTGACAGGCACGATGACAAGGAACTTGGAGTAATGATCCACCATTGTCAGAGCGTAGCTGTAGCCGGAACGTGTGGGACCCAACTTCACATGGTCCAGAGCAACAATTTCACACGGCTTTTGAGTCTTAATTGGATGTAGAGGGGCCTTCTGATCTCTTCGACCTTCCTTGGTGATACTACAGGCGGGACACTCTCGGCACCAACTCTCAATGTCACTCCTCATCCCAACCCAATAGAAGCGACGACGGATGGTAGCTTCGGTCTTTTGTACCCCGAAGTGACCGGATCTGTCATGATACGCCTCAAGTATCATCTGTGCGTCTCTTCTTGGTACGAGGATCTGATGAAGCCTTTCACCTGTGACAGGATCAAGAGTGTTTCTAAGTAGAAGGCCTCGTTGGACAAACAGGCGCTTCCTCTGTCGCCAAAGGCGTTTTAATTCCACGTCATGAAGACCTCTCTTTACACGGGTTGGTATTCTTCCTGTAAGCAGGAAATCTGACAATTCTCCTAAAACTCTGCTCTCTTCTTGGAACGTTTTCCACAGAGATGGCTCCTGGAGGGATTCGGCAGCTGTTTTCGCCAGAGATTCTCCTTCTACAGGGACACCAATAGCAACCTGTTGGGCAAACTTGTTGTAGAATGGTGGCATCTCCACCTCTTCCCAGATGTCTTCTCGGGGTGGTTCTTCTCCCACAGGCAACCTTGAGAGTGCATTAGCGTTGGACTTGCTACTGCGATACTTGACAGAGAACTTGTAATTCGCGAGTCTTGAGGCCCACCGTTGTTCAAGGGCTCCCAGTCGAGCAGTGTCCAGATGCGCCAACGGATTGTTATCTGTGTACACGGTAAAGGGTGTGGCAGCCAGGTAGTCTTTAAACTTCTCTGTCATGGCCCAGACAAGCGCCAGAAGTTCGAGTTTGAAAGAACTATAGTTCTGGTCGTTCTTCTCCGCGCCTCTCAGACTCCTGCTGGCGTAGGCGATGACTCGCTCTTTGTTGTCCTGAACCTGGGACAACACTGCACCCAAACCTTGGTGACTTGCATCTGTGTACAAGCGGAATGGCTGACTGTAGTCGGGATAGGCTAGAATTGGTGGTTGCGTCAGAAGTGCTTTAAGCGCTTGAAAGGCTTCCTCTTGACGCGCTGTCCAGTCTACCGGAAGCTTTCGGTTGTAGTTTTCTCTGGGACAACCGCGCAACAACTCATTCAGAGGCTCGGCTACTTGGGCGAAGTGTGGTATGAAACGCCGGTAGTAACCTGCGAATCCAAGGAAGCTTCGGACTTCTTTGACGGTAGTTGGTCTTCGCCAGTTCTGGACTGCAGTGATCTTTTCAGGATCACTTTGGACGCCTTGTGCGCTCACGACATGCCCAAGGTAGTGAACTTGGGGTTTCAACAGGTAGCACTTGGAGGGCTTCAACTTTAGGCCGTGCTGTATAAGTACCTTGAATACCTCGGACAGGTGACGAAGGTGTTCTTGGTATGTCCGGGAGAATACAATAACATCGTCCAGGTACAGTAGCACACTCTGGAAATTCTCATGGCCGAGGCACCTCTCCATAAGCCGTTGGAATGTGGCTGGGGCATTACATAGCCCAAATGGCATACTATTGAATTCAAAGAGTCCCATCGGGGTCGTAAATGCAGTCTTTTCACGATCTTCAGGCGCCATAGGGACTTGCCAGTATCCACTGGTTAAGTCCAGGGTCGAGAAACAGGTAGCTGATCCCAAAGCCGTTAGAGATTCCTCAATCTGTGGCAATGGGTATGCGTCTTTGTGCGTGACGTTGTTGAGTTTACGATAGTCCACACAAAATCGTAGGGTTCCGTCTTTCTTCTTGACAAGGACTAGCGGGGCTGCCCAGGGGCTGTTACTCTCCCGGATGACATCAGCACCTCGCATCTCTCGGATCAACTTTTTCACCGGTTGGTACATCGCGGGTGGTATTGGACGGTGACGCTCCTTGATTGGATGGTGGTCGCCAGTCAGAATGCGATTTTGTATGGTCGTGGTCTTACCAAAGTCCAATGGGTGTTTGCTGAATGCCTGTTGGTAACGCTTGGCCACATTGCGAACCCCATTGATGTGCTCTATAGGGGTATTGGCGTCTCCCACGTTCAATTCATCCCACCAGGACTTCGTGGCTCCATTCTGAATGTTCTCAGCAGCTTGGGTGGAACGCTGTGTGGCAGTAGAATCACCAGAGAGAATGTCTTCTGGTGCTAACCGGTGTAGCAGGGCCACAGAGTGGAACTTGTGGAGGTTCACGGGAGCATCGCCCAAGTTGACTAAGCGGACAGGAACACGTCCATTGGAAACTGTGACAAGGCTGCGGGCAGCCATGACAAGTGGTTGGCCATCTACCTGTATGGGTTGTAGCAAGGCCTCGTAGTCCTGATTTTCTATGCCCCGACGGGCACGGCACCACACCATAGTTTCTGTTCCAGGCTGTAGGGTTACTGGACGGGTATCTTGGATCCGGACTCGACCAATTTCACCTTGTTTGTTGGCGAACTTGTGCTGGGCATTGAGTACGCGAATGGCCCGCTGAATGGTCTGCTGGTCACTGGGAGAAGCTGTAAGGAGAGAGGCATGCAAGGCATCCAACACTTCTGCAAAGCAATGGCGTAAAACATTCATGCCTAATATTACAACTGCAAACCTATCATCCTCTACATCAGTGACAATTACACCCTGTCTAGGCAGTTTCAAGTCCCCAATCTGGATAATGGGTTCCCAATAACCCTGCTGTGGTATGGGCGGTCCATTGCTGGCACACAGATTTATCCATGTGTCAGGTGTTCTATTCAACACACCTAAGTCCCAATGTTCAAGGAACACCTGCTTGCGCAGGGTTGTTACCTGAGATCCAGTGTCCACCAACGCTGTGAGAGGGACGCCGTTCACCCGGATTGTGATGTGTGGGCAGGCTGAGACGAAGCGTGACAATGGCACTGAAGATTCACCTGGGCCCTTCTTCTTTCCTCCCGGGGGGCGGCCCGCTGCCTCGGGGGTGGCCCGTTTAACTGAAAACACTGAGGCCTGGTGTGTCCATATCTATGGCAATAGCTACAGTATGGCCTCTCACTCTGCGGAGGTTTCACTGAAGACGGACGTCTGGGCGGCGACTCAGGTGAGATGTTGAGACTTCGCAAAGGATCACTGGACGATGAAGACGGCTGGGTCAGACGATCTAGACGGACGGTGATCTGTTCCATGGCACGGGTCAGATGATCCACTTGGGCCAGAAGGTCATCTCTGGAGTCTGCTGGTGTAGTCTGCGCAGTTTGGGCAGCAGGTGAGGTACCCAGAGGTAGTGACAGGACAACTGGAGCGATGCTTGTTGAGGGTCCAGGTGAGGGAGCACAGATGACTGGGCTCGGCTGGGGCTGCTCCTGTCCCAAGACCTGGATGGCAAGGGCCTTGAAGTCAGCAAACGTGATGCTGGGATGTTGTGCAGCAAGCATTCGCAACTGACTCTGGAGCAATGTGGTACCCGCCCCTTCTATGAAGCGGTCAAGCAAGATTTTATCAGAGTCCACATTTTCACGTGGATCCACTTGCACCACAGCTCTGAACGCCTCTTGGAGGGATAAAGCATAGTCCCGCAGGGTCTCACCAGGTAGTTGTCGTCTGGAAAAGAAGCGCATCTTTACCTCGGAGACAGATCGCACGTCAAAGTTCACCTGGAGTTTGTCCAGAATTTGCCCAGGGGTTCTTTTGTCAGAGGCAGGCCAGGATTTGACCTCCCTATCTGCAGCACCCTCAAGCTGGCCCAGCAGGATCTGTATCTGCTGTTCTGTATTCAGAGGATAGAACTGGAAGAGAGACAGCATCTTCTCACGAAAGTCCCTGAGGGTATGCGCCTCCCCTTTGTAGCGCGGCAGCCATGGTGCGCCAGGGTAAAATGGCATGGAGAATGGTAGGCTGCTCGCCATGGGCACTGCTGGATCACTAGAAACAGATGGCACAATGTCACTTTGCTCAGTCATGTTGTTTGCAGGTATGACTGAAATTAGGTCGCCGTCTCTTTAAGAAACTCAACTGCTTGCTGGCAGGGAATGGAGACTACAACTTGGAATGCTGTCCCTTTAAGAATGCTGTAGCTATTAACAGAGTCACTGTGATGCAGGCTGACGGTGTGCTCCCCCTCTTTAATGGTGGCACTCCCCACGGACACTGTACACGGAAAACACTCGCTGGGGCCGTGGGAGGACTGAAGACAAGTAAAGGGAGGCACAGTACTCACTGACAGCAACTGCAGCGTGGACCAGAGATCAGCGGTGCACAGCAGGGACGGTGATGCGGCACCGGAGAGTCAGAAATGGCGCCGGCACGTTCGCCTTTCACTTTCTTGTATGGGTGCGCTGGAGCATTGCGCTCAGCATTCTGGGCTCTCCTAAGTTGGCGGCAGATGGGTCTCCTGGCCTCATGGGCAGTGCTAAAAATCTCCCGCACTTTTGCAAGGTACAGTAAACCCTTTGTGGGTGTTCTTACACAGCGATGTGGCGCAGCAAACAAGTCCTGGGCTTTTTAACTCTTCCAGGGCTGTAACACACTGAGAGGACAGTCTTTAGGGCTTACTTCAGGGGTATAGGGCTCCCCCTCTTTGTGGCAAGCACTCTCAGGGAATAAACTTGATCTTAGCAAAGTCCACAATAAAGACCGATGCTCTGGAGACAATTTGGCGCACTTTTCGTGGCGACTTTCTCAAAATGGCACACACCCGTATCCTGTTCGTGACGCCAGTTTTTCTTGCGGTGACCAGATGGAAGATAACGCTGCAGTTGGGATTGCGGGGTGCAAACAGCGCAGACTTGTCACGGTCTCTGGGCACGAGGGCGCAGCGCTGGTGCTGTCCCACGTTACCACCACTGGTACCGGTGATGAGGGGGCTGCACAAATGTTGGTGGTGATTGTTCCCCCTGGGCGCTTCCCCTATACTGTGCCGACTGGTGGTGTTTGGGGCGCCCTGATGTTGTCGGTGCAGAGTCAGACACAGAAACGGTTGTAAAGTTGAACTTTTACTTCCATGGGTGTGGAGGCACAAATGCTTAAACAGTTTCTTCAATACAAAACAACGGGGTACGCCTGGTGACACAGCAAAGTCCTGGGGTGCAGGGTAGACTTGATGAAAGGTGTTCCTAGCCCCTTATACTTCAGTGTTACAGCCCTAAGGTGCGTCTGGGCTCCTATTTGGCTCATAGGAGGATGCCCACCATGATACTAGCACATAATATTCCCCACTCACGTTATGTGGTCCTGATAGCTCAGAGTTTCGGGATGCAATAGTCAGGGTGGCAGGATATTCCACAGGTCTGGCCTTGGCCCCTGGATCCTGTGATACTTGCTATGGAGCACGTGTTCCAGAATGTTCTCTCCACAGTCTCATGCTGACAAGATAATGATGCTTGACTTCCTTCAGGGCGATGGCTAGGCAGACAGGAGACAGGATCTTCTGAATAGCTGGAGTATGTCAGCTCTCCAACCTTCCTGGGCCTGTCTAGGACTTGAGATTCCTGCACTAAACTCACTGCTTTCTTCACAGGACATCACACTTATCTCCTCACCTCCTCCTCCTAACACTCCACACTTCTAACTCCTCACACGCAGGACCTTCCTGCAGGGGTGTTACCATGGGGACCCAGTGATCAGCTGACTCCTCCCCTTTTCCCAGGCGATGTCCTCCCATTGGACATTTGGTTACTATTCAATCCTATGGGAGGTGTAATGCATGTGTGAGGCTCACTAGGTGGCGCTGTGTTGTGTGAGACTCAGGACCCCCTGCTATGTCACACAGGCTATGAAGCAACAGGAAATAATACAATGCACAGAGATCACCCTCAGCCCAGCCATAGCCAGCTCTGGGATGCCACACTTTGACCTCATTTGCTTTGACATGCACTGTGAGCTGTGAGATCTTATATAGACAAGTGTGTGCCTTTCCTAATCAAGTCCAATCAGTTTAACACAGCTGGACTACAATGAAGGAGTAGAACCATCTCAAGGAGGATCAGAAGGAAATGGACAGCATGTGAGTTAAATATGAGTGTCACAGCAAAGGGTCTGAATACTTATGACCATGTGATATTTCAGTTTTTCTTTTTTAATAAATTTGCAAAAATATCTACATTTTTTTCTATCAAGATGGGATGCTGAGTGTACATTAATGAGAAATAAAATGAACTTTTTTGCTTTTAGCAAATGGCTGCAATAAAACAAAGAGTGAAAAATTTAAAGGGGTCTGAATACTTTACGTACCCACTGTAGTAATTAATAAAACTGTTGTAACAATCTCTACTCCTGAAGCCAGGCAAAGAAGAAGCAGAGGGTTAAGTCTGGGACCAGATTGAGCCCACCTGTTCTGGCTCCTGACATGAGCAGAGAACCAATACATTAAATCTATTCTCTATTTCCCTGCTGTCATTTGCTCAATGCCAGTTATTGAACTTTCAACTTGGTTCTTGCTGCTTTGCTCTGTGTTTTACTTAGTGTTCTTGTGCTTTTGACCTGCGTATTTACCTTTCTCATGTTTTGGCAACTTCCTTTTACCTTAGATGGTTTTCCTCTTTGTGTTATAGTTGGTTCACCTTTATCAGGGTGGTTTTTGTGCTGTATTCAGGGCCCTTGTAGTATAGCAGTGTCTCATGGTAAGTTTGCTATCTCTTGCTAAACTAGGCAGCATGCACCAAATCTGGCAGTGGGAGTACAATTTGCTAGACTGGTTACCTGTAGCCTATCAATTCTGTTACACCTATCAGCAGTCTGATCAATTATGATAACTTTATTTATTTGAAATACCAATTATTAATGTTCAGACAGCAAATGGTACAGAGTGAGACAAACCATAGCCAACATTACTCTAATCTTCCAAAATTGGTCAAATAAAATGTTGTTTTGTTTTTAAGCCCCTTATCTAAAAAGAAGATATACATAACTGACAGGGGCGCACCGCTAATGAGGCGAGGTGAGGCGGCCGCCTCGGGCGGCACTGTCCGGGGGGCGGCATTTTTACTATTTAATGTAAACCAGTCCAGGACAGGCCGCTTTAAAAAAAAAAAAAAAAAAAACAGAGCTGAGCGCGGCCTGTCCTGGGCTGGTTTACAAGACGTCGCATCTCAGCGCAGGCAGCGATACAATGACGTCATCACGCCGCCTACGCTGAGACACAGACGTCGCGGACAAGAGGAGGAGGCGGCGGCTGCATCAAGGCATCGCAGGTGAGTATAGCTTTTTTTTTATCTATATAAATAGGCCGTAACCTGTTGGAGTATCCCTGGCAGGTCAGGGCCTATTTATTTACCTACCCCGCGTCTGCTCGTGGCCGCCCCCGCTTCCCCTTCTGCTATGGGCCGCAGAAAGGGAAGCGGATGCCGCTGTGAGCTGCCGCGGGCATCGGTAAGTTGGGCCGCGGGCCGCAAATACTACTATTATTATACTCCGGGGTCTATTCAGACCCCGGAGAATAATAATCGGAGGCCTAGGGTTGGTGAGGGAACATAAAAAACAGTGTTACTCACCTCCTGCGATCCAATGTAACTCCGAGCAGGCTTGAGGCCTGTGGTGACGTCATCAGGTCACGTCGCCGGCCTGATCACGTGACGTGTGTGCGCAATTAAACAGGGCCGAAAGCTGCAAGGAGTGCACCGGTGTCCAGGATAGGTAAGTAACTCTGGTTTTTATGTTTGTATTCTCCCCTGGGTCTCCATTCATTATACTCTGGGGTCTGAAAAGACCCCAGAGTATAATAATAGTTCATGGGTCGGCCACTATGGGGCATAATACCCTGTGCATGGACCACTGTAGAGCATAATACCCTGTGCAGGGACCACTGTAGAGCATAATACCCTGTGCAGGGGCCACTCTGGAGCATAATACAAGTGCAGGGGCCACTATAGAGCATAATACCGGGTGCAGGGGCCACTATGGAGCATAATGCAAGTGCAGGGGCCACTATAGAGCATAATACCGAGTGCAGGGGCCACTATGGAGCATAATACCGGGTGCAGGGGTCACTATAGCGCATAATACCGGGTGCAGGGGCCACTATAGAGCATAATACCGGGTGCAGGGGTCACTATGGAGCATAATACAAGTGCAGGGGCCACTATGGAGCATAATACCAGTGCAAGGGCCACTATGGAGGATAATACCAGTGCAGGGGCCACTATAGAGCATAATACCGGGTTCAGGGGTCACTATGGAGCATAATACCGGGTGCAGGGGCCACTATGGAGCATAATACCAGGTGCAGGGGCCACTATAGAGCATAATACCGAGTGCAGGGGCCACTATAGAGCATAATACCGAGTGCAGGGGCCACTATAGAGCATAATACCCTGTGCAGGGGCCACTCTGGAGCATAATACAAGTGCAGGGACCACTATAGAGCATACTACCGAGTGCAGGGGCCACTATAGAGCATAATACAAGTGCAGGGGCCACTATGGAGCATAATACCAGTGCAAGGGCCACTATGGAGGATACTACCAGTGCAGGGGCCACTATGGAGCATAATACCCTGTGCAGGGGCCATTCTGGAGCATAATACCAGTGCAGGGGCCACTATGGAGCATAATACAAGTGCAGGGGCCACTATGGAGCATAATACCAGTGCAGGGGCCAATATGGGGCATAAAACTGTGTGCAGGAGTTGCTGCGGAACATAATACCGTGTGCAGTGGCCAATGCGGGGCATAATACCGTGAGCAGGGGCCACTATGGAGCATAATACCGTGTGCAGGGGCCGCTGAGAGGCATAATACAGTGTGCAGGGGCCTCTGCGGGCCATAACACTGTGTAATACTGTGTGCAGGGGCTGCTGTGGAACTTTATAGTGTGTGTAAATGGGGCACTATAAACATGGGCTATGGCACCTGTTTATATTATACACTGTCTGTTTATAGTGACCGTGTGATGTAATTGTAGCCTTGTCACATACTGTAGACATGTACAGGACGAGGCTGTAGTTACATTACATGGCCGCTATGAGATGAAATACACTATGTAAACAGAGAAGGGGTCATGGTGCTTACACAGGTACCATTCAAACAGCTGATCAGTGGGGGTCCTGGGTTTTTGAACCCCACTGATTAGTTTATTAATGACCTGGAAAACCTTTTAATTAGTTAACACCTGGGGTATTATTAATAAGGGGCACTATTTATACAGGGTACACACGGACATTATTAATATAAAGATGCACTTGGGAGTATTATTCATTATGGGGGGTTATATCATATATTTTATAATTGGGGGTAGCAGCAGGATGGGGGCTTTGTGTAGGTGAGGACAATGTGGGTTGGATGCCTGGAAAAGTGAGGAGCCAAAGATGTCTGTGTTGCAACCTTTACAGAGACAAGTCACAGCTGGAAGTGGTCATGGCGGTCCAGAGGGAAGAGACGGGAAATGTGACCGATTAGTCAGAGACGTCACCTGTAAGTCACAAAATGTTACTGCCCTGTATTCACCTAAATGATAGAGGATAAATACCTGAGTGATGGGGGTCTGTCTGCTGAGACCCCACTGAGCCTGAGAATTGGGTTTTTTCCCCCACTAGGTGGGAATTCAGCCTGACCGCAGCCATATATAGGTGTGTCACTTGGTGGATGGACGATCCCGCGTGGCTCTCATTCACTTCAATGGGAGTGCCAAAGATACCCGAAGTCCAGTCCTCAGCTATCTGCGGGGCTCCTATTATAGAGAATGGGGGCCACGTGGGCTCGTCCATCCACCAAGCAGAAGATATGTGAAGTTACTTTCATTGTTAATGCCGTGTTGTTGATCTGATACTGAAGTAATACAGTAAGAAGAATTCTTATAAACTGTTTTATAACTTTGTGTATTGTGTATATTGTGCGACGATAACAGTGTGTTAAACTAGTAGCATGGAAACTCAGGTTTTTTTTTTTGGGGGGGGGGCGTCTTTCTATAGTCCGCCTCAGGCAGCAAAGAGGCTAGGTTCACCACTGATAACTGTACAGCAGGACATATAATTATTGGATTTTTTTTTTCTTTAAAATACATATTTACTGTAATTGTGTATTTATATATACTATACGTGAGCAATGTTAGCCTCCATTAACAAACAAAAACAGTGCACTTATGTTTCCTTGGATACAAATGATACAGATAATGTGCTAAAAGGTGAGCTCTGGAATTAGACATAGAAATATAATGGCACAAAACAAATGTTACTAGGTTTTACAGACAGTGCAGACCATTATGTGCAATTAATGTTAGATACATAACAAGGGTAATAGGTTTGCTAAGAAAATGGTTTAAAGTATAAGAAATGAACCTGAACACAATATAAATATGTTTTCTAAACTATTTGCTTAGTGTTAGTGTTAAACAACTGGTTGCAGTGAAAGGTATTTGATTTTTAGTTTATAAATGTCCTTTTATTATTTTTTAGTTTATTTTGGAGATAGTTCTAGAGTTGGGTGAAACTCTCAAGATTTGTTTCGGGTTTGTGTGCTTTGGTCCCAAGATTTGTTTCGGGTTAAACAAGTTCAGTACAAACCACTCCTTAATTTGGCTTAAAATATAGTGTAGAACACTCTGAGCTTAAGGCCCAACACAGTGAATCACTGGAGAAAAGACCGTGGTGGAAACGCATTGCATTTTGCCCCTATTAAACCTAAACAGAATACACCAGCGGTTCCGTAGGTATAATTGACTTGCTGCGAATTTCAAAAATGCGAGGGTTTTGAAATTCCAGCTTTTTCACTGCAGAATTTTGTGGATGGGATTAACCAGAATCCCATCCACTTTGCAGGTAATGTAAAATGCTTCATTTTTGCAACGTGGGACCCCAGCCTTAAGCTAAGGCGGCACGTTGCTGAACGCAGCTAAAAAACACAGCAGAAAAAACGCAGTGGAAAAGCAGAATATTTTTTCCGCAGCATTTTTCATTGCGTTTTTTCTTCCTTTATTAAATCTATAGGGAAACGTGAGCATTTCCACAGGTAAAATTGAGATGCTGATTTTTGAAAAAGCAGTTATTACACAGCTTTTTTTTATTCTGCCTTGTGCAGATGGGATTAGCCAGAATTTCGTTCAGTTTCTTTTTACTGTAAAATGACAGTGACATGTATGTTATGGAAAAACGGATGGTAAGCAGTGGATACAAACTCTGACCTTAACACACCGCGCTGCCACTTGCTTTTACGCATTTAACATTTAAAATGCTCCAATATGACCCTTTATTGGGGGAAAGGTACTTGCTCGTGGTTTTTTAGACACACTTGGAGGTTATATTGCAAAAAGAAATGGATTTGCAGAAACATTTGCCTGTTTTGATGGCTTATACGTGTTTCAGGGGCTTATTGTCATTTGGGAGACAAAAGTATGGCTGTTAGCCACTTGAAAAATTATGAAGAATTGACTTTTCGAAAAAAAAAAAAAAAAAGCCATCAAAAATTATCCTGTGAAGAAAGCAGATGTGAAATCAAAATAGTTTTTTTTTTCTTTTTATACTAACACTGTGGCAGTGGCACCAACAGAGTGCTATAGTGGAATGTGATTTTGGACCAGGCCACAGAACATATGAGTGGCGGTAGGTGTGGCAGTGCGGCATGGACTAATATGATGGACCAGGCCACAGGACATGTCTGCCTGAGTGGTGTCAGTGGTGGTAGACACTAGGCAGCTATGGTAACGTGTGATAGTGCAGCAGGGCATGATATGATGGACCATACAGCAGGACATGTCTGCCTGAGGGGTGCCTGAGTGGTGGCAGTGGTGGTAGCTGTGCCAACATGTTTGGCAATGCAGCAGGGTATAATATGATAAACCAGGCCGCAGGACATGTCTGACTGAATGGTGGTAGTTGTGGAAACAGTTCAAGCAGTGCAGAAGGGCATAATATGATGGACAAGGCTGCAGGACATGTTTGACTCAGTGGTGGCAGTGGTGGTAGGCACTAGACAGATGTGGCAACATGAGTGGCAGTGCAACAGGGAATAATATGATGAACCAGGCTGCAGGACATGTTTGGCTAAGTGGTGGCAGTGATGGCAGCTGTGGCAGCATGTGTGGCAGTGCAGCAGAGCTTAATATAATGGACCAGGCCGAGGACATGTTTAGCTGAGTAGTGGCAGTGGTGATAACTGTTTAGGAGTAGCAGGCATAATATGATGTACTAGGCCGCAGGATATGTGTGCCTGACTGGTGAAAATGAAAGTAGCTGAGGCCACATGTATGGACATTTTGGCAGTGGGGGAGGGCATAATATGATGGATCAGGCCTCAGGACATGTCTGACTGAGTGGTGGTAGCTGTGGCAACTCTTGCAGCAGTGCAGCAGGACATAATACGATGGACCAGGCCGCAGGACATTTCTGCCTGAGTGGTGGCTGTGGTGGTAGGCAGCTGTAGCAACATGTGTGGCAGTGCAGCTGAGCATAATATAATGGACCAGGCCCCAGAACAGGTCTGACTGACTGGTGGCAGTGGTGTTAGCTGTTTAGGAGTATCAACCAGCAGCAGTACAGTAAATGGAAGATGATGATAAAGGGAGACGTACTAGGCCTGGCAGCTGAAATAGCTAGACTAACTAACGCTTCATAAATATAATGTTAAAGACCAGTTAGTCTGAATACAGGAGGTCCAGCCCTGCCTATAGCTCTATCAGGATTTATATATCTAAATTGCAGGAGGGAATTGATAGAGTAGAAAATAATAAAACTTCACTTTTATTTCTGCTATAAATAAAAATAAATATAAAATCGTATTAGAAAGACAAGACTCACTAGTACTCCCAAGTGCTACCATGTGATTAGTGAAAGAAAAGGGATGAGATCACATAAATTGCAAATATAGTGTGCACTCATGTTTATAGATGCCCAAAGCAGATATTAGCCCTGCTATTTTATTTTCTAATGACCATAATAATGATAGCAACATGAGTCATATAGTTAATAGCATTAGTGTCATTTAAAGGGATTGTATGAAGGGTAGCTAAAACAAACAAACAGTCTGCATATTGCTTCTCATAACATCTCCCTGGGGTATAAGTATAGTCTGGTGCCGCAAATAAAGCCTCAAATGTATATGGACACACAGTCAGTCAGAACTGTGTGTCACCTGGCACTGAGGATTCACCAGATACACTCCGCTGGCAGGTTATAGCGGAATACACCCGCAGTAGGGTAATTTTGTCAGCACCCCACAGCCTCCCAGCACCCTTTCCACATACACCTCTATCTGACACCTATAGCACACATTTAAAAGTCTCTCCCTAAGTGCTAAAGAGTTAAAATAAAAAAAAAAATAAAAAAAACCTACTGAGGGTGTATTCCGCTATAACCTGCCAGTGGAGTGTATCTGGTGAATCCTCAGTGCCAGGTGACACACAGTTCTGACTGACTGTGTGTCCATATACATTTGAGGCTTTATTTGAGGCACCAGACTATACTTATACCCCAGGAAGATGTTATGAGAAGCAATATGCAGACTCTTGCTGAATACTAAACTAACCCCTCCCTGTTTGTTTGTCTTAGCTACCCTTCATACAATCCCTTTAAATGACACTAATGCTATTAATTATATAACTCATGTTGCTATCATTATTATGGTCATTAGAAAATAAAATAGCAGGGCTAATATCTGCTTTGGGCATCTATAAACATTAGTGCACACTATATTTGCAATTTATGTGATCTCATCCCTTTTCTTTCACTAATCACATGGTAGCACTTGGGAGTACTAGTGAGTCTTGTCTTTCTAATACGATTTTATATTTATTTTTATTTATATCAGAAATAAAAGTGAAGTTTTATTATTTTCTACTCTATCAATTCCCTCCTGCAATTTAGATAACTAACGCTTCAGCATATGCAAAACTGCTACTCAATGTGCGCTTCACCTTCCAATTAAATAGTGTAGTGACATTGAATGAGTGACGATTGAAATAATTTCAAGAAAAATTTAGGACACACTATCAGTGTACCTACTACCTAGCTTACCAGCTGAAAAAGCTATCTTCCAGAAATGATCATGCAGTAATCATATACTGATCCTCAAACTGACGCTCCAGCATGTGGAACACTGCTACTCAATGTGCACTTCACCTTCCAAACAAGTAGTGTAGTGACAGTGAATGAGTGACAATTGAAATAATTTCAAGAAAACTATAGGGCACACTATCATGTATCTACTTCCTAGCTTTCCAGTTGAAAAAGCTGGACTATCTTCCAAAAGTGATCATGGTGCCTGTGGTTTGCTGCTACTATGGGTACCAACTAGTGTAGTGACTGAATGACCATTGACATAATTTCAAGAAAAATTTAGGGCACATTATCAAAAATGCAAAAGTGCCATTCAGTGTGCACTTTGCCTTACAACCATGAAATGAAGACGGTAGAATGGAACCAATGACTTGCCCTGTTGAAACTGGGGTGGGAAATGGTCCTGTGTGTAGGAATTGGAGCATGGGTCCTGCCTGGTGTTGAAACTGTGTCTGTCCTGCACCTGTGAGGTGATGTCAGTGCTAGAAGTCACTGGACTTTGCTGTGTATCTAGAATGTGGCCTCTGATCCTCAAAATATTGACCCAATGGGCCATGACAGCTACTGTATTGTCTCCTGTCCATAATTTATGCTCCATTTATTGAGGATGGCATGCAACTTTCCCCAAATGGACATTTACAAGAAGAGGCTCACATGGCATCAAGTAGGGACAACTTTAGTTGAGAATTTATTTATTTTATTTATTTTCAGACCCCCTAGGGACCTTGAACCCTAGGGGGTCTGATCATTCATACTGTTCACTGCAATACTAATATATTGCAGTGAATAGTAAAATACATTGCCTGTATTTGCCAGAATACATTTGCCAGAGGCAGCCTGTAATAGAAGCGATATAATGACAAGCCTGGGAGTCTTCAATAGGCTCCCGGCTGTCATGGCAACCGATCGCTGCCCTCCGATGACGAGATGGAGGGTCGCGATCGGTCAAAGATGTCACGCACTTTAGATGCCGCGGCATCTAAAGTGTTAACAGCTGCAATCGGTGTCAGCACCAATCGCAGCTGTTAGCTGCGAGCTCCTGAGCTCTCTCCATAAACCCCTTCGCTCATAATGACGTAAATTAATGTGATTATGCACGAAAGGATTAAAGCTAAAGCCCCATGTGGTGAAACTCAGCTAAAAAATGAATTGCGTTTTTGGCACATTTTTCTTCTCCTATTAGATATACAGTCATGGCCAAAAGTTTTGAGAATGATACAAATATTAATTTTTACAAAGTCTACTGCTTCAGTTTTTCTAATGGCAATTTGCATATACTCCAGAATGTTATAAAGAGTGATCAGCTTAACAGCAATTACTTGCAAAGTCAATATTTGCCTAGAAAATGAACTTTATCCCCCAAAACACATTTCAACATCATTGCAGCCCTGCCTTAAAAGGACCACCTAACATCGTTTCAGTGATTGCTCCATTAACACAGGTGTGGGTGTTGATGAGGACAGGGCTGGAGATCAATCTGTCATGATTAAGTAAGAATGACACCACTGGACACTTTAAAAGGAGGCTGGTGCTTGCCATCATTGTTTCTCTTCTGTTAACCATGGTTATCTCTAAAGAAACACGTGCAGTCATCATTGCACTGCACAAAAATGGCCTAACTGGGAAGAGTATTGCAGCTAGAAAGATTGCACCTCAGTCAACAATCTATCGCATCATCAAGAACTTCAAGGAGAGAGGTTCCATTGGTGCCAAAAAGGCTCCAGGGCGCCCAAGAAAGACCAGCAAGCGGCAGGACCGTCTCTTAAAAGTGTTTCAGCTGCGGGATCGGGCTACCAGCAGTGCAGAGCTTGCTGAGGAATGGCAGCAGGCAGGTGTGAGTGCATCTGCACGCACTGTGAGGCGGAGACTCTTGGAGCAAGGCCTGGTCTCAAGGAGGGCAGCAAAGAAGCCACTTCTCTCCAGAAAAAACATCAGGGACAGACTGATATTCTGCAAAAGGTACAGGGAGTGGACTGCTGAGGACTGGGGTAAAGTCATTTTCTCTGATGAATCCCCTTTTCCATTGTTTGGAACATCTGGAAAACAGCTTATTCGGAGAAGAAGAGGTGAGCGCTACCACCAGTCTTGTCTCATGCCAACTGTAAAGCATCCTGAAACCATTCATGTGTGGGGTTGCTTCTCAGCCAAGGGAATCGGTTCTCTCACAGTCTTGCCTAAAAACACAGCCATGAATAAAGAATGGTACCAGAATGTCCTCCAAGAGCAACTTCTCCCAACCGTCCAAGAGCAGTTTGGCGCTCAACAATGCCTTTTCCAGCATGATGGAGCACCTTGCCATAAAGCAAAGGTGATAACTAAATGGCTCAGGGAACAAAACATAGAGATTTTGGGTCCATGGCCTGGAAACTCCCCAGATCTTAATCCCATTGAGAACTTGTGGTCAATCATCAAGAGACGGGTGGACAAACAAAAACCAACAAATTCAGACAAAATTAAAGCATTGATTCTGCAAGAATGGACTGCTATCAGTCAGGATTTGGTCCAGAAGTTGATTGAGAGCATGCCAGGGAGAATTGCAGAGGTCCTGAAGAAGAAGGGTCAACACTGCAAATATTGACTTGCTGCATTAACTCATTCTAACTGTCAATATAAGCTTCTGTTACTCATAATATGAATGCAATTCTATTTCTGTATGTGATAAAAACATCTGTCAAACACACATAAAAACCAGAGGGCAGCAGATCATGTGAAAATATAATATTTGTGTCATTCTCAAAACTTTTGGCCATGACTGTATACTGAAAGTGCTTGCAGCTAAAATTAACATACTGTGTTTTTCAAAAACGCACAAATATTTCTGAAAACACAACTTTTCCATAGCTCTTTATTTCAGCAATTTGTGGATAAGATTAACCACAATCTCATTCACTTTGAGGTTGCTGTAAAATGCCGTGTTTCTGCAACTTGGGGCCTCAACCTATTAACAATAACCTATAATAAGATGGGGAAAAAAAATATGATTGCAAATATCAAAGTCCAAAAAGAACTGCATAGTCTATAATCTAATCAAATCTAAATATACTTATTTTCTGAACATTGTTTCATATTGAAAACTTCCCTACAGATACTTTTATGGGTCTATTTTTTTTTTTTTTTTTTTTTAATGGGATATGTTGTTTCCACACGATTTATATTCATTCAGTAGCTGCTTTCTGCTGATGATTAGGCCCAGATGAATGAGCCTAATGAGCAGGGAGTCTCGAGCCGCGGAATCCGCGGCTGAATCAGTTGAGGCTCCTGTGGTAAGATCGAGCAGGATGCTTTTTTCTTCCATCTGGGCCGAATCTGCCACTGATGACACCTGTGCAAGCTTCCTTCTTTCCAGTGGGTGCAGGGTGCTGCAATGCCAAGAATGCTATACTTTTTGTAGTGGCTGTTCAGGATGTTGCAGCATTGTCACATTTCCCGGGACAGGGCAATTATGCAGTGCTGAGAACAGCCACTACCAAAATTATGGCATTCTTAGCACTGCTATATCTGGCACCTGGTGTAAAAAATGAAGAGGCCAAAGTGAGGGCCTTGGTTCTTCACATAGTTGAACAGTGAGGGTACCAAGAGTTGGACCCCATCAATTTATAATTGAAGATCTATCCTGAAGACCTACTGTTAAAGGTAACCTATTGTCACCAAAATCACTTTTAAACCACATATGTCCTTTTGTAGGGGCTGTTAGTGAGATAATGAATAAACCGTTTTGTCAAAGTGCAATCTTGCTGTTGAGAAAATCAAATTTTAATCCATATGCAAATGAACTGTTTGGTCTCTTCACATTAGGACTTCTCAATGTTTAGGTAAGGCTATGGTGAGTGGTTACTTTAGCACAAAAAATGTTCCCTGAACACCAAAAAAGCCACTACCGTATAATACCGTATGCAGGGGCCAATATGAGGCATAAAACTGTGTGCAGGAGTTGCTGTGGAACATAATACCGTGTGCAGTGGCCAATGCGGGGCATAATACCATGAGCAGGGGCCACTATGGAGCATAATACCGTGTGCAGGGGCCGCTGAGAGGCATAATACAGTGTGCAGGGGCTGCTGTGGAACATTATAGTGTGTGTAAATGGGGCGCTATAAACATGGGCTATGGCACCTGTTTATATTATACGCTGTCTGTTTATAGTGACCGTGTGATGTAATTGTAGCCTTGTCACATACTGTAAATATGTACAGGACGAGGCTGCAGTTACATTACATGGCCGCTATGAGATGAAATACACTATGTAAACAGAGAAGCGGTCACGGCGCTTACACAGGTACCATTCAAACAGCTGGTCAGTGGGGGTCCTGGGTTTTTGAACCCCACTGGTTAGTTTATTAATGACCTGGAAAACCTTTTAATTAGTTAACACCTGGGGTATTATTAATAAGGGGCACTATTTATACAGGGTACACACGGACATTATTAATATAAAGATGCACTTGGGGGTATTATTCATTATGGGGGGTTATATCATATATAATTGGGGGTAGCAGCAGAATGGGGGCTTTGTGTAGGTGAGGACAATGTGGGTTGGATGCCTGGAAAAGTGAGGAGCCAAAGATGTCTGTGTTGCAACCTTTACAGAGACAAGTCACAGCTGGAAGAAGTGGTCATGGCGGTCCAGAGGGAAGAGAAGGGAAATGTGAAGGATTAGTCAGAGACGTCACCTGTAAGTCACAGAATGTTACTGCACTGTATACACCTAAATGATAGAGGATAAATACCTGATTGATGGGGGTCTGTCTGCTGAGACCCCCACTGAGCCTAAGAATTGGGTTTTTCCCCCCACTAGGTGGGAATCCAGCCTGGCTGCAGCCATATATATAGGTGTGTCATTGGTGGATGGACGAACCCGCGTGGCTCTCATTCACTTCAATGGAGTGCCAAAGATAGCCGAAGTCCAGTACTCAGCTATCTGCGGGGCTCCTATTATAGAGAATGGGGGCCACGTGGGCTCGTCCATCCACCAAGCAGAAGATGTGTGAAGTTACTTTCCTTGTTAATGCCGTGTTGTTGATCTGATACTGAAGTAATACAGGAAGAAGAATTCTTAATAACTGTTTTATAACTTTGTGTATTGTGTATATTGTGCGACGATAACAGTGTGTTAAACTAGTAGCATGGAAACTCAGTTTTTTTTTTTTTGTTTTTTTTTTGGGGGGGGGGGGGCGTCTTTCTATAGTCCGCCTCAGGCAGCAAAGAGGCTAGGTTCACCACTGGTCAAGAGGACCATTGGGAGTTAAAAGATTGAAGTTTGCCTTTTGGATAGGCTATCCTGTGTTCCAGTGAACAATTAGTAGAAATGATAGAGATAAGTTCTGCGAGGAATAGAAGGATAGTGGATTTCCAATGATGAGCTATTAGTAGCCAGGCTGCATGGAGGACGTGACAAGTGAGTGTCCTAAAGTGATGAGAGATATCATGAATCCCAAGTAGAAGAAGAGCAAAAGGGGAGGAGGAGGAAATGGGGGACTGAATATAGCCCTGGAGAAGATTGATTGTAGCATGACAGAAAGGAACAACAACAGACTTTTTTAAACCCAAATAAAACCCTGGGTTCTTAAAGTAATATTACTGATTTCACACTACACATTAAAATGCCGAATATGATCTTAAAGGGGTTTTTCATACTGATGACCTATCTGACACCTGGACCCCACACAGATCAGCTGTCCTGGCAGCCTTGAGGTGTCAGAGGCTGCTGCAGAGGACGGGGAGAGCGTGCAGTCTGCTTCTATTCAAACAATAGAAATGGAATTGCAGTTTTCTGGGAGCACCACTATAGAGTAGATGCAGCACCTTATTACTTACAGTGGGGAAAAAAAGTATTTAGTCAGGCACCAATTGTGCAAGTTCTCCCACTTAAAAAGATGAGGCCGGCCTGTAATTGACATCATAGGTAGACCTCAACTATGAGAGACAAAATGAGAAAATATTTAGAAAATCACATTGTCTGATTTTTAAAGAATTTATTTGCAAATTATGGTGGAAAATAAGTATTTGGTCAATAACAAAAGTTCATCTCAATACTTTGTTATATATCCTATGTTGGCAATGACAGAGGTCAAACATTTTCTGTAAGTCTTCACAAGGTTGGCACACACTGTTGCTGGTATGTTGGCCCATTCCTCCATGCAGATCTCTTCTAGAGCAGTGATGTTTTGGGTCTTTGGAGCAACACAGACTTTCAACTCCCTCCAAAGGTTTTCTATGGGGTTAATATCTGGAGACTGGCTAAGCCACTCCAGGACCTTCAAATGCTTCTTATGAAGCCACTCCTTCGTTGCCCTGGGGGTGTACTTGAGATCATTGTCATGCTGAAAGACCCAGCCACGTTTCATCTTCAATGCCCTTGCTGATGGAAGGAGGTTTGCACTCAAAATCTCACGATACATGGCCCCATTCATTCTTTCATGTACATGGATCAGTCGTCCTGGTCCCTTTGCAGAGAAACAGCCCCAAAGCATGATGTTGCCACTCCCATGCTTCACAGTAGGTATGGTGTTCTTTGGATGCAACTCAGCATTCACTCTCCTCCAAACACAACGAGTTTTGTTTCTACCAAACAGTTCTACTTTGGTTTCACTGACCATATGACATTCTCCCAATACTCTTCTGGAACATACAAATGCTCTCTAGCAAACTTCATACGGGCCCGGATATGTACTGGCTTAAGCAGGGGGACACGTCTGGCACTGCAGGATCTGAGTCCCTGGTGGCGTAGTGTGTTACTGACGGTAGCCTTTGTTACGTTAGTCCCAGCTTTCTGCAAGTCATTCACTAGGTCCCCCTGTGTGGTTCTGTGATTTTTGCTCACCGTTCTTGTGATCATTTTGACCCCACAGGGTGAGATCTTGCGTGGAGCCCCTGATCGAGGGAGATTATCAGTGGTCTTGTATGTCTTCCATTTTCTAATTATTGCTCCCACAGTTGATTTCTTCACACCAAGCTGCTTGCCTATTGCAGATTCAGTCTTCCCAGCCTGGTGCAGGTCTACAATTTTGTTTCTGGTGTCCTTCCACAGCTCTTTGGTCTTCACCATAGTGGAGTTTGGAGTGTGACTGTTTGTGGACAGGTGTCTTTTATACTGATAACAATGTCAAACAGGTGCCATTACTACAGGTAATGAGTGGAGGACAGAGGAGCCTCTTAAAGAAGAAGTTACAGGTCTGTGAGAGCCAGAAATCTTACTTGTTTGTAGGTGACCAAATACTTATTTTCCACCATAGTTTGCAAATAAATTCTTAAAAAAATCAGACAATGTGATTTTTTAGATATGTTCTTTGGTGGTTTGACACACTTCCCGTCCACTGCAGCAGCTCCCAGTGTGTCAAACCACCAAAGATCAAATACTGATGATCTATCCTGTGAATAGATCACCAGTATGAAAAATCCATTTTTGGCCACAAAACCCCTTTAAGGCTTGAAGGATTTATATAGCTTAACAAACAAGATATAGATTTAAAAAGCAAGTTTTTATCTCCTAGTTAGCCCTAATGGGTTCTTTGTTTTCAAAGATGTACAACAGTATTATAGCTTACACTGGGTTGAATTGGAGAGGGTGGTAAACTATATTCTATATACTATGAACTCTAGTTCTTGCAGCGGATGAACACTGAGAGGACTGTTGGGCAAAAATTGTGTATGGAGCCTATCTCTAAAGTAATACATACATGTTATAAAACAAGTACGTGTTGCAAACAAGTATATGTTGTACACACATCAGACGTATACAATGCATCATTTATCAAGTGTACCACTATTGTTAAACACACATTTCAGGCAAGTACAGTCACACATTGGGAATGAATAACATTGTTACGATACTGGTACTCACGGCTGGAATCCAGTGCCCAGATATGGAAGAAAGCCAGGCGCAGTTAGATGTTGTAGAGTAGTAGTCTGGGGTGTGGCTTGAGGTGTAGATCGCAAGGGTAATACAGCGAGGAGTAGGAACAGTCTGGGAAAGACAGTTCAGAGTAGCTGGAGACTAGAACAAATCACAATACTCGAGCAATGGTTCAGTTGCCTCATGGGTATAAATAGACCCAAACAGGAAACAAGATGGCTTCAAGTTGGCACACATTGGTCATCTTGGTTAAGGGCAAATCCTAGGATAACACAGCAGCCTCCAGTGGTGAGGAGTGGAAGTGCAACACAATAGTTCAGAGTGAGAGAAACAGCGGCCACTGGTGGTAAATTAGAAAAATATACTAAGATTCTGAAAAACATACTGTCTGTGGTGTGCGAGTGGCTTTTATTTGGTATTTCCTAGAATAAATTGGTAATAATGAAGCACATGCTCCAATACCAGGCATACACACATAGACAGAGTGAAATAATATAGGGGTAGATAAATGGGGAGGTACTCCCAGCAGGATTCTATCTATAGTAAGAAATGTAAAATGTCTACTGATTTTAACAAAGTGGTGGTGATGGGGCCTGCTGGCATCTTCTTCTCCAACACGCAGTTAATATTGCATCCCATAGATGTTGTTATTTTGTGTTCTTTATGTTTTATATTATTTGTTGTTACTTGCTCAAGATGTGTAGACCAGCAAGATGCAATGTGATAGTCTTTGGTGGATTATAATGGTTGAATATGCTCACTATGTATGTTGTAAAACATTCCTCTTCCTGGGGGGTTTGCAATGTTTGATTATGATTGGTTTTAGAATGTATTTGTAAAACTTCAAAAAATACAATAAAAAAATATAAAATATCAATGACAAGTAGTATGAATTGTAGATGACTGATGATCGTCATTAAAATTAAGAGAAATAATATATATTGTTTTCCTGGGATAAACTTTTGGGTTTTGAAAGAATGAATGAAGATCTTATTTCAATTTTTTTGCTAATTGCTGTTGTTTACAGAGTTTAATAGTAGCAAAACCCATCATTATTTTTATGATATATAATATTAATTGACTTTATTATTTGTGTTTTATAGACAGCACAAACAGTCCTTGTTGTTGTGGTGGTTTTCGGAATATCATGGCTCCCTGAACATGTGATCCGTCTCTGGGTGGAATTTGGAATCTTTCCTCTGACTCAAGCCTCATTTGTCTTCAGAATAACTGCTCATTGCCTTGCTTATAGTAACTCTTCTGTAAATCCTATAATTTATGCTTTTCTGTCTGAAAATTTCCGAAAAGCTTATAAGCAAGTATTTAAATGTCAAATGGGCTGCAATTCCATGCAAAGTGATGCTAAGGAAATTAAAAGCAAAATGGAGACCCCACCCTCTACAAACTGCACTCATGTTTGACGGAGATTAAGATGATGGTCCTGCATAGATCCATTAATGCAAGCCGCAAGATTTCAAAGCACAAGGATACTTGGCTAAAATTGCAACTACGTTGTCTAGTTTTAATGTAGCTTGCATCTGCTTCAGTTAGCTTACATCATATAAGTTACATCCTCTAAGATACTGCTGCTGGGTTAAGGTCTAGAAACAAGTACAGTTCTCTCCATGAAAAGAGATGTAAGGTGGAAATCTTGATGCATTTTCAATTGTAAATGATATATTTATTTTTAAAGAAATGTCATGCAATGTGCTATGAGAGCCAATTATATCTTGTCAACATGTAATAAAATGACTATTATGTTGTCAGTTTAACTGGCAGCCCTGCTTTTAACTAAAGCTGCCATAAAGTATATGGTAAAAAATAAATGACGTCTTAGTATACAGTGATAGGCACATTTTATGCATGTTGTATAGCAGAGCATAGTATCATTGCTTCAATTCTTAAAGCCTATATTCAGACTATAATTTGCTAAAAGCTTTACTTAGAACATCATTTGGAAACTAAGTTTTTTTTACACGAGATTAGTCTTATTTATTCATTTCTTTTTCATATGAAATCATGTTTCACTTGCACTCATGAAAGTATTAAATAAAACAGGTAGCACTCAAATCATGAAATCTAAGTTTAGTATTGAATCCTGTTTTAGAATTTTGCTTTCTAAACTGAACTACTACTTTATATATCCATAATATTTCACATTTAATAAGTTATTATTCTCACTATGTACTATAGCCAGTAATGGTTAACAGATAGCCATTTTATGCATATTCAGTGTATTAAAATTCACTTTTCTATAAAACTTTGTAATACATAACACACATATCACATTCCAGAAATTCCATCATTTATATTACATGTATAAAAAGCATTTTGCTAAAAACCCACAACAGTACAGAAGTTGTTGTTACATATACTGACAAGAAAGATTGTGAATTGATCTTTTGATTATGTAAATACATTATGGCATTTGTAGATGTACACAGGCATGATAAGTTTTCCTGGTGATGCTGTTCTATACGCTGAACTATACATATAGGAAACATAACCTGCAATAATAACTTTAATGAATCCAAGTAAAATGCATGTGAAGCTTACATTCTTTCAAGTATTTTTTTCCAAAAGTTTATTAAATAAAATAAAAAAATTACAAAATTTTAATTGCTCATATGTTACTAAAATGTATATCTATGTGGGTTGTTTTATGCTTTGGACACATTAAATGTTTTACATTCATATCCATATTTCAATTACATTGTTGATTCTATGATATAAGTAAGCTTGGCAATATGATGCCTATTGTTCATTTGTATATGTACTATCATAAGTTTATAGCATACTTATTGTTACAAAACAAAAATCAGAAATTAGTTCTAAAGCTGTCTTAGATTTGGATCGAAAGAGTCTACCCTTAACTTACATCTAGCCTGAATTTTTTAAGGGAGTCCAATTTCTCATCAAACCAATATATGCTAGCAAAACCCTTGTCAGGCTATAATTCATAACAAAGCCACTAGGTGGCTCCATATTGGCACATGAAGGATATTGCACATCAATGTTTGCCTTATAAAGCTGTTTATCTAGTGACACACATACTATATATGACATGTCCTGTCAAAAGAAAAGGTAAGCAACCTCGCGTCTGTACATGTAGTACATCCAGATGTTACTACCTGCTGCTTCCCTTCCCATCTCAGCACATACAATCTCAAACACAGGTTGAAGCACGGTGACATCCTCTACAGCCTGAGTCTAAACAGAGCCTGATGGTCATCCCCCTATTTCTTCCCTGCCTAGTATTTACTGCTTACTATTAACTAAAACTTTTGCTAATCTGAGTTGGCAGGCAGTCAAAGGGGAGCTACAGGATGCTGGAAGGTGAGGAAAATTCTATTTTGCAATGGTTTATTCTTTCTATACTGTACTACTGAGTTATGAAAGAATAATATAACAGATACACTTCAAAAATCACTCTGTTTTAAATAGACATTTAACATGTAACATACCTTTATGTAGTAAACTTTAGATTGACATCTAACACATCGCATGCCTTTGAAATGAATGCTAAGTAACATGTTAAATGGCAATTTAAAGTTTGCTGCATCTGTACAGTATACACTTAGACATCCTTATGCATCACAGATTTACTGAATAACATCACACTTCTAATATCATTTGCATGCACTTATTTGTGTTACATTGTTTAATTCTAAACATCAACAAATACAGCCAGATTTATTGGAGATCTATACAATAGTATGTATTTGTATTACAAATTTGTGAACACAATGTATTCTAAGTGTTGCTGCCTTTGTTATTATATGTGAAAGCTTGTCCAGTTACCTTTAAATAACACTTTGTACCTTTGACCTGAAGAATTTTTAATTTCTATGGAGAGCCTAAATTATGCATATGTATAGATTAATCTAGAAATCTCTACACCTACTGCCAGTCTTGTATCTTCGTAGTCGATTTTTTTGAAAAGGTCAGATTTTCATCAAATCAACAAAATTTTTTTGATTACTCTAATAAACCTTAAAAATAATTTTACAATAACACATGTTAAAATGCACTTTTACAATAACAAGTCAGCAGTCTCTTTCAGATTAGAGGAGATTTTAAAGTCCTAAAAATTAAAGGTAACCTTATTCTGAAATGCATTATATGATACTGCTAATCTAGGTATTAGTTAATCATATTCATATCTCCAAACATCTCCAAACTTAAAGGATATGTCCGTAAAAAGTTTAGCAATGTAAGTTATCAGTAACTTGGTTTATGGTAGAATTAGAGCACAAGAAAAGAAAAAAAAAGAAACATATTAGTGTATATATATCTCTTATAAAGAGGTTGTTTGAGATATAAAAAAAGGTCTAAAGAATACTTTAGTGGCTCAGTTTTTCTGTAAAATAAATTAATAAACTAATCTTAGACAAACCTTTTCATTTACTAATGTCTTTTAATTAGTGACTTTGCTACTAAAAGAAAATAAGATTCATGGTGATTTCCTGATCTAAGATTACATTAGTTTACAGCTAAGGCAGGTTTTAGTCCGCAAATATATGTAAATGTAACCATTTTAAAGGGAGTTTGTCTACAGAACCCAGCATATCAGTCCAGCCCCACAGATAGATACGGTAGGGTCACCTAAATCAAACGCTGCTTCTCCTTGTGCTCTCATTGCCCCAGAGAGCTCATTTGTATATTGCAAAGTTGCATAATGCAGTATATCTCAGAAATGGAGACACCAATTCACAAGGAGAAAACACTGTTGGATTCAGATGGCCCTAACCTAGCTATCTGTGGGGCTCTGTTAATATGCTGCATTCTGGTGACAGACTCCCTCAATTTACATATGCTTACATACAGTAGTTGAAGCGGTTGAAAAGACTCAGGCCTATAAACCTCAGCCCTTAATTCTGCTGTGTTGATCCAAAGACAGCCCAAATCCCTAAAATGCTGAAGCCAATTGCACTATAATAAAGTAGAATCCCACAAAAAAAATTGTCTTTGGTCTGTGAAGAAGGCACATGATGTAAATTGTAGTGCAGGTAATCTTACAGGTGGATGTATTTATGAGTAATCTACTCTTTTCTGGGCCACATCTGTGTCATGTGCCCAGCAATGAGACTCCCCAAGTGACACAGATTCTCAAGGCTCTCATAGAAATGAATGGAGTGATTTTTTTCTGAAAAATTTATAAAAATTACAGTTTCAAGAAAAAAAAAGAAATGAATGGAGAAACTGACTTTCTGTCCACACATGAGAAGCTGTGTCAGTTGGGGAGTCTCATTGCCTGTCACATGACAGAGTTGTGGCCCAGAAGAGAGTAGGTAACTCACAAATACAGCCTACATAAGAAAGATTACCTGCACTACAATTTACATCATATGCATTTCATACAAACTAGAAAATAAAATGTTTTGTGGGAGTTCTACTTTAAGGGAAAAATTTCAGCCTTAAAGGTGGAGGTTTCCTTTAATATTGAGCAGCTATTCTTAAAATTGGTTGTCAATATCAGAATTAGTGTGGTCTGACTCGTGGCAAACTCAAATATCAGCTAATTTATTGGGTCTTGACACTTTGGTATAGACACAGCTTCATTGTGTCAAGGCAGTGAATAGTACTTCAACTTGACCATTAACAAGTGATTGGTGGGTGTACAGGGTGTTGGATCTCAAGCAATCTGATGTTGATGACATACTAAGGATGATCAATATTAAAGTCCCAGAAAACACCTTAAAAAGTTAACTGAAAAAGAATGAGATTTACTACATAAACACTGAAAATGTAGAAGTGATCAATTCTGTCTTTGTGTTCTTACTGTATATGTTTTTTTTCCTGTTCGGATCTTGTATAATGGTGTTACTGTAAATTACTTAACCCAATAAAAGGCAAATATAGAATAAATTAAATCATACAATACACAGTAATCATGGCTATAATGTCAAACTCAATTATGCAGAACTCTAATTGCTCATTGGTAAGCATGTGTCTTGGTTATTTGTATTACAAGTTGGGTAGCAACAGTGTATTGACTGTAGTTTGTTCATTACATTGTAAACATGTATTTAAGGAAATGTACATTATATATAAACATATTGCACACATTGTACCTTCAATGGCTTAGTTACTTAGATAAATTCCTTTTCCTATGCAGCCTGTGAGAAAATGTTTTTCTGCTTCAACAGATGATATTGTATTGTTGTGTCTACCGCTTCTCTGCTTTAAATCCCTCCTGTTTAATTTCTGGTTGAACATACCGTATTTCTTGTTGCATCGCCTTCTGTAAATGCTATAGAATATTCAGCAATTAAAAAGAAACTATGTTTCATATATTTCAAGGGAAGCTTCTTTATTCATAGTTCTAGTAAAGCAGTAATTGTACAAACTTCAGAAACAAAAAGACTTGTCATAACAAATCAGATGAACTGGTTTCCTTTTATATGCTCTTATGAGATAATTTCTGGATTTAACAATATTTGTCTCCTCTACATTAGATGGAATCAAACTGTTAAGAAATAATGTCATTACATCACATTAATACACCAACATAAATACAAAATGTATGCCATATACTTCAGCATCTCAAATATAATTTTTTATTATCAAAGTATTTATGTATATAATGTATTGATTATTGTCAGCAGAACTTAGCATATCAGTCTAACCCTCAGATAGATAGGGTAGGGTCAACTGGATCAAATGTTGTTTTCCTCTTGTGAATCGGTGTGTCCGTTGTTAAGACATTGTCATTTTTGTCGATATGCAGATAAGCTTTTTGGAGCAACAAGGGCAATGCTATTGCTCCAATGAGGTACCCAGCAATGTCCTTGTTGCTCCACAGAAGAAATTTGTATACAAACAAAAGTGACTATACCTCAGCAATGGAGGCACTGATTCACAAGGGGAAAACACAGTTTCATTCAGGTGATTCTAACCAATATATCAGGCTGGTTGATATGCTGGATTCTGGTGACAGACTACCTTAAATAATGGACCTAGCATTAGGAGTAATTCTAACCACTTTTTTTATTCCTTGCTGATCCCAACACTGGGCTCTGGTCCTTCCCGCTGTTGTAGTGATGAGGTCATCTTTTTGGTTGTAGAAAATGACTGCTGCAGCCAATGACTGGCCTCAGGAATGTATAAGTGGTATATAGCACATTACTGCTGTGATGACATGCTACAGTGATGACATACTTCAGTGATGACATGCTAAAGTGATGACATGCTACAGTGATGACATGCTACAGTGATGACATGCTATAGTGATGACATGCTTTTTATAATCATTTCACTGCTGCATCCACATATTCAAATAACGGAGAGTAGGACAAGAGCCCAACACTGGAAGTGGCAGGGAAGAAAATAGGTCACTTGGACCATTATAAAATAACACAACTTTTTATCCGATTCCAAAACACAATTTACCATGGCATTGGTTGCATGTGTGTGAGGCAGGGTGCAGGGAACCAATAAATGTTTTTTATAACAATTGTTTATATATATATAAAAAAAAACCAAAAACAGTAGGCTGGTTCTTCATGTTCTGTGAAAATCAACTGTCCCATGAGTGTCATGGATCTCTCTTAAAGATGGCGAAAACACACAGGTGGATAGATGGACACAGCAGTGGAACTTACTGGTTTGGTGGTTACAGAGGCTAACAAGAGGCAACTGGCTTGAGTCCTTGCACAGAACATCTAATGAATTGTGTAAAAAAGTGACATAATTTGCGCTTAAATTCATCTATAATAACTATAAGCCATATTCATTAAAAAAACCATCATTCAACAATTTTCTGACAGATTTGTGCCTGCCTAGTATTATTTGTGATAAGTGGGTGTGGCCTCCATGGCGCTGAGGAATTAAAATCAAATACAACAATTGCACCTTATAAAAAAAGTGTCATTTCTTGGGGAAAAAAATCACTCCAAAAGATTCCAATTTGCACAATTTGCTAATGTTAGATGAAGTGGTAAGTCAAGCCATTTTAGACACATTTGATTAATTCCTCCCCCCAGTCTTTATAGCATTTTAGACGCATTTCAATTCATCAAATGTGTTTAAAATTCACTTAATCGGCCAGTTCATCGAATATCAATTAGATGGTGAAAATTCATCAAATGGTCTCAAATCCTTAAAGGGGTTGTCCAGGATAAATCTATATTTTTAAACATAAGCCCCCCCCCCCCCATGCCCCTCTTCCAAATTTCTAAATAATATTTATTAATAACTTTCCTTAGTTTTACTATAATATATTTAGGTCATTTGACCTACATATATTAAATTTTTGCCTTTCCGTTGATGTCCCGGGGTTTCGCTCTAACGAAGCTCAACCCCATTATACTTACCATTATTCTGCATGCGCTGCATGCACAATACATTGGGCAGCCAGCACACATCACAAAGAGAATGTGCCAGCCAGCGATGACATCCCAGGTATGGAGCTGAAAGGAAGCAAAGGTAAATGTAATGGGGCTGGGGGGCAAGTAAAAGAGGAGGTACTAGCTGACACCCCTGTAGAGTGGGCGGCAGGGAATTCTGCCATCATATAGCGCCATATAATATGGACTGTGCATGCGCAATTCATATTATACTGTGCGGGGGCCACCGTGGAGCGTATTATACTGTGCAGGGCTACTGTGGAGCATAATACTGCGAAAGGGCCACTGCACTGTGGAGCATATTATACTGTGCGGGGGCCACTGTGGAGCATTATACTGTGAAAGGGCCATCGTGTAGCATATTATACCATGCAGGGGTCACTGTGGAGTACATTATAATTTGCAGGGGTCACTGTGGAGCATACTATACTGTACATGGGCCATTGTGGAGCATATTATACTGTGCAGGGGCCATTATGGAGCATATTATACTGTGCAGGGGCCACTTTGGAGCATTATACTGTGAAAGGGCCAACATGGAGCATATTATACTGTGCAGGGGCCACTGAGGAGCATTATACTGTGTAGGAGCCACTGTAGAGCATATTATATGGTGCAGGGACCACCATGGAGCATATTATACTGTGCATAGGTTACTGTGGAGCATTATACTGTGAAAGGGCCACTGTGGAGCATATTATACTGTGCAGGGGCCACTGTGGAGCATTATACCATGCAGGGGCCACTGTGGAGCATATTATACTTTGCAGGGGCCACTGTGGAGCATTATACCATGCAGGGGCCACTGTGGAGCATATTATACTGTGCAGGGGCCACTGTGTAGCATTATACCGTGCAGGGGCCACTGTGGAGCATATTATACTGTGCAGGGGTCACTGTGGATCATATTATACTGTGCAAGGGCCACTGTGGAGCATATTATACTGTGCAGGGGCCACTGTGGAGCATATTATACTGTGCAGGGGCCACTGTGGAGCATATTATACTGTGTGGTGGCCACTGTGGAGCATATTATGCTGTGTGGGGGCCACTATGGAGAATTATACTGTGCAGGGGCCACTATGGAGCATATTATACTGAGCAGTGGCCACTGTGGAGCATTATAGTGTTGGGGGGCCATTGTGGAGCATATTATACTGTGTGGTGGCCCTGTGGAGGATTATACGGTCCGGGGGACACTGTGGAGCATATTATACTATGCAGGGGCCACTATCAAACATTATAATTTCGCCCCATAGTTTTTTTTTAGAACTTAATGACATGGGAAGATGTCCACACAGTTGTACTTCACTTGGTGGATAATCATGCAGTTGTAATCCACAGAACAGAGAGCCACAGCAGCAGCACAGTTTTTCAGTGTATACCTTTGCAATTGATATCACAAGCTCAGTGGCAATAGCTTGCACACACTCTCATACACTCTCAGTGCCATCCTCAACTAACTATAAGCTTCATTATAGTGCCCGTTGAATCTTTATATCTTCAAATTCCAAGCTTAGACCTCTGGCTGTGAAAAAACCTGGGAGTCACTCATGTAGCTCATGTGATAGACTAGAGAAAGGTGAACCGATATGTCACGACCTGGCTCACAGCCTCTCAGCTAATAGACAGTTGTAGGTATACACTTTAAAGTGCTGATGTCATATACACTATGTAAGGTGCTGTGAGCTTGAATACAAGGAATTACAGTAATGGTAGAGGGATAGGGACAGGTTTGTGTTACATCTCACTTCATCAAACAAAGCACTCTGAAAAGCTTACAATTGCAGGCAATAGTTAGGAATAGGAAATTTTAGTCAGATTTAAGCAATTGCAGGCAGATTAGTGAAATAAATCATAGATAGAAGTGAGGGAGCATATCTGTGCTGTTGTATATGTGAGTGTTTAAACATACTTGTTACTGACAGTCAGTCTTTCGTTAAGTTAAGGCCCACGTAGCAACCTGCAGCCAAAAAATGCTGCAAAAAAAAAAAAAAAATGGCGGAAATGCATTGTGTTTTTTTCCCGCAGCGCTTTTCAAAGAAAGTCCACAAAGTTTTCCTCTGCAGACTTTCTGCTTCTATTATACAGTGGGGAAAAAAAGTATTTAGTTAGCCACCAATTGTGCAAGTTCTCCCACTTAAAAAGATGAGAGAGGCCTGTAATTGACATCATAGGTAGACCTCAACTATGAGAGACAAAATGAGAAAACAAATCCAGAAAATCACATTGTCTGATTTTTTAAGAATTTATTTGAAAATTATGGTGGAAAATAAGTATTTGGTCACCTACATTTTTGGTGAGCAAAAATCCCAGAACCACACGGGGGACCTAGTGAATAAATCTGCAGAAAGCTGGGACTAACGTAACAGAGGCTACCGTCAGTAACACACTACCACGCCAGGGAATCAGATCCTGCAGTGCCAGACGTGTTCCCCTGCTTAAGCCAATACATATCCGGGCCTGTCTGAAGTTTGCTAGAGAGCATTTCGATGTTCCAGAAGAGTATTGGGAGAATGTCATATGGTCAGATGAAACCAAAGTAGAACTGTTTGGTAGAAACACAACTCGTCATGTTTGGAGGAGAGTGAATGCGGAGTTGCATCCAAAGAACACCATACCTACTGTGAAGCATGGGGCTGGCAACATCATGCTTTGGAGCTGTTTCTCTGCAAAGGGACCAGGATGACTGATCCGTGTATATGAAGGAATGAATGGGGCCATGTATCGTGAGATTTTGAATGCAAACCTCCTTCCATCAGCAAGGGCATTGAAGATGAAACGTGGCTGGGTCTTTCAGCATGACACTGATCCCAAGCACACCACCAGGGCAACGAAGGAGTGGCTTCGTAAGAAGCATTTCAAGGTCCTGGAGTGGCCTAGCCAGTCTCCAGATCTTAACATAGAAAACCTTTGGAGGGAGTTAAAAGTCAGTGTCCCCCTTTATCTGCCACCATCTTAATGTCCCCCTTTATCTGCCACCAATTTAATGTTCCCCCTTCATCTCACCAGCTTAATGCCCCCTTTATCTTCTCCCATTTTAATTGTCCCCTCCATCTACCACCAATTTAATGTCCCCTTTATCTGCCACCAGCTTAATGTCCCCTTTTATTTGTCACCAGTTTAATTGCCCCTTAATCTGCCTTCAGTTCAATTGCCCATTCATCTGCCCCCAGTTTAATTGCCCCCTTTATCTGCCTTCAGGTTAACTGCCCCCTACATCTGTCTTCAGTTTAACTGCCTCCTACATCTGCCCCCAGTTCCCCTCTTGCTCACACATGCTCTCTTCTCTGCCAAACTTACCTTCGATCACTCTCTGTTCCCAGCTTTATGCGTAACATCACAGTGTGTCCCTCAGTATCCAGAATAGCTCCGACCACACAAGAGTCTGATCACATGTTCATGACGTCATCAAAGGTCCTTTAGCCATTAGGATTTAGCATCTACCATTTAGCCTTTACCCTACCCTAATAAAGTTTGTTAACAGCAAAACACTTCAGGGGAATAGAGGGACAAACTGTAAGCTATGCGGGACCACAGGAGAGCAGTGTAAAATCGGGGAGTGGCCCGACAGAAGCGGGATGGTTGGGAGCTATGGTTATGTACAATCATCCCCTATGGGAATTTTTGGTACATTACAAAATGACAAATCTGTGGCAAGGTGCAGATCTGTAAAGACGTAATTAGCCATGGGTATGCAGGCACACATGCAGGAGTTAGATTTCCGTACTCACATGAAATCATCATCTTATTTGGCAGAATGGAATTGACAAGGGCACCAAGTGAGCAAGACCATTCTAATCCTTCTTCCCATGATTGTCTTTGTAGGCTTACCACATCCAAACCTAGAAAATGGTCATCATTATTATCATTCATTATCATCTCCATCTGCTTCTCCTCCTCCTTTTAGGATCATAGAATCCTTTCCATGTCAAAAGATATTCTAGCTTTTTCAGCCAGAAGCCAGGAAAGGCACATTGATAGTGTGCCCCAAATTTGTAATGAAATTCTGTAAATTGTCAATCTGCCAACACAATTTTGATGTGGCCTCTTCCCAATCCTCCACACTGGACCATCTGCCGCCCACAACTTCACCAGGGCAAGCCATTGCTTGCACCCTCCTCCCTGTAGCCCTTACAAGTTATCAAAATGGGCTATTTTTCCAGAAAACCATTGCTTTTTGCAATATAAGCACCATGTGTGTCTAAAAAAATATGGGCAAGCAGCTTTTCTCCTAAAAAGTATATTTTTGGATTGCTTTAAATCTTAAAATTCATAAAAGTATGTGGTGTATGGTTAAACTCTGAGTCTGTATCCACTGCTTACCATTCATTTTTCTATAGACACACATGTCACTTTCACATTGACATAACTTTGGCTGTGTTTGCCTTAGAGAACTAAAAATTGGATAGATACAGTACAGACCAAAAATTTGGACACACCTTCTCATTCCAAGAGTTTTCTGTATTTTCATGACTATAAAAATTGTAGATTCACACTGAAGGCATCAAAACTATGAATTAACACATGTGAAATTATAAACTTAACAAAAAAGTGTGAAACAACTGAAAATATGTCTTATATTCTAGGTTCTTCAAAGTAGCTATCTTTTGCTTTGATTACTGCTTTGCACACTCTTGGCATTCTCTTGATGAGCTTCAAGAGATAGTGACCTGAAATGGTTTTCACTTCACAGGTGTGCCCTGTCAGGTTTAATAAGTGGGATTTCTTGCCTTATAAATGGGGTTGGGACCATCAGTTGTGTTGTTCAGAAGTCAGGTGGATACACAGCTGATAGTCCTACTGAATGGAGTGTTAGAATTTGTATTATGGCAAGAAGAAAGCAGCTAAGTAAAGAAAAACGAGTGGCCATCATTACTTTAAGAAATGAAGGTCAGTCAGTCCGAAAAATTGGGAAAACTTTGAAAGTGTCCCCAAGTGCAGTGGCCAAAACCATCAAGCACTACAAAGAAACTGGCTCACATGAGGACCGCCCCAGGAAAGGAAGACCAAGAGTCACCTCTGCTGCGAAGGATAAGTTCATCCGAGTCACCAGCCTCAGAAATCGCAGGTTAACAGCCGCTCAGATTAGAGACCAGGTCAATGCCACACAGAGTTCTAGCAGCAGACACATCTCTACAACAACTGTTAAGAGGAGACTGTGTGCAGCAGGCCTTCATGGTAAAATAGCTGCTAGGAAACCACTGCTAAGGACAGGCAACAAGCAGAAGAGACTTGTTTGGGCTAAAGAACACAAGGAATGGACATTAGACCTGTGGAAATCTCTGCTATGGTCTGATGAGTCCAAATTTGAGATCTTTGGTTCCAACCATCGTGTCTTTGTGCGACGCAGAAAAGGTGAACGAATGGACTCTACATGCCTGGTTCCCACCGTGAAGCATGGAGGAGGAGGTGTGATGGTGTGGGGGTGCTTTGCTGGTGACACTGTTGGGGATTTATTCAAAATTGAAGGAATACTGAACCAGCATGGTTACAACAGCATCTTGCAGCGGCATGCTATTCCATCCGGTTTGCGTTTAGTTGGACCATCATTTATTTTTCAACAGGACAATGACCCCCAAACACACCTCCAGACTGTGTAAGGGCTATTTGACCAAGAAGGAGAGTAATGGGGTGCTACGCCAGATGACCTGGCCTCCACAGTCACCAGACCTTAACCCAATCGAGATGGTTTGGAGTGAGCTGGACCGCAGAGTGAAGGCAAAAGGGCCAACAAGTGCTAAGCATCTCTGGGAACTCCTTCAAGACTGTTGGAAGACCATTTCAGGTGACTATCTCTTGAAGCTCATCAAGAGAATGCCAAGAGTGTGCAAAGCAGTAATCAAAGCAAAAGGTGGCTACTTTGAAGAACCTAGAATATAAGACATATTTTCAGTTGTTTCACACTTTTTTGTTAAGTATATAATTCCACATGTGTTAATTCATAGGTTTGATGCCTTCAGTGTGAATCTACAATTTTTATAGTCATGAAAATACAGAAAACTCTTGGAATGAGAAGGTGTGTCCAAACTTTTGGTCTGTACTGTATGTTACTAGGAGCCGTGGCAGGGTTATACACTATATTTTAAGCCAATTTAAAGTTTTTAAAAGAAATCTGGGACTAAGCTAACCAAACCCAAAAGAATCTTGAACACCATCTTCCCGTGTTCCCATCTCTAATAGACAGCTACCAAATAGCACAATTTCTTGAACTGCATCATAAATTTGGGATTCCTCATAAGGAATTTTTAAGCTTTGGTTGCAAGAGATAGGACCACATCCAAATCCAAGACTGGAAATGGCAATGAGGGTGCCACGCTTATCCAGAGTTTTATCCAGTAGCGAACACTTTATTTCTACACCAGACAGGCACACAACGTGTTTCGGGGTGATGCTATCCCTTTTTCAAGTGTACAGAAAGTTGGAATGCCAAATTGACTTATATAGGGATTATAAGATCTCCCACTGGGAGGTGCATATACAAAATTTGCATACAAAATGATATTGCTCATATGCACATTCAGTTAATAAAAAGACACGACTGTAAAATAAATCGCATACCTCATATTAATATGCCAAGTAGAGTATTCCAAGTGTTTCCTGGCGGCTTCCATACTTCAACATCTCCCCATGCTACTTTCACGCATGCCCAGTGGGGTCAGATACTTATGTTCTAGTGGAAAACACCACTGGGCATGCGCGAACGATTCGTGCCTGCGCAGTAGCGCCGGTGGATGTAGGAACCGCTCACATGGCATGATGCGTCAGTCAGTCTAGTGTAGTCTAGTGAGTGGGCTTTATGTTTTTGTATGATCTGGCATGATTTCTCTATGTTTGTTTGTATTGAATATTTTTGTTCAATCATGTGCCATTGATGGAATTTTTTGCATCATGCTCAGGAAATTGTAAATAATACCTTTGCGTTATTGCTACTTAAACTCTGTGTTTTCTTAATGTTCTATGTGCTTGAGAAAGAGGAAAACATGTCCCTTGAAACAACGTGCACCTTATTCCTAACATTCTAGCACCTATCCCTACACAGCTGCACATTTCCTGCTTTTTCCATCATGTTTCATGCTGTATTGCTACTACTACTGCTGCTACCTCTATACAGTTACACAGCTTCTGTTCTGCCCATCATGCTCCATACTTCATTGCTGTTGCTTCTATGACCCCTACATAGCCACACATTAGCTGCATTGTCCATTATGCTCTATACTGTTGGTAACTAACCCTACTCTACTCAGGGTAAATATACAACCCTGAAACTGCTCTCAAAAAAGGAATACTTTTTTAATGGCTGGTTAAAAAGCTATTGCTTCTTTGAGTACCATTGCCACCTGTGATTCAGTGGATTTAATTGTTTGGTATTCACTTCATGGTCTGCAGAGCAGCTGTGTAATGCTGGTTTCTGCCACTATATTTTTATTGTGTGGTGGTAATATTGGTCTTTGTAAGGTGTTTTTATTTACTATCAGTATGGTGGTATAATAAGTCACTATGTAGTAGCAATGTTAGTGATCATGGTATGGAGGTAATATTTTGTAGCAGAATTTTGTTTTTCATTTTTTAAAGAAATTATGCTGTGGTTATATGTGGTCATGATCTGAGGTATGATTTGGTCCTTGTGTGACTGTACTATTTTCATGTTAAGCAGAGAATACAGCTGCCATTCTCTCCCAACACCGAAAGCCAGAACTGGATTAAAGGTGGAGCACCCCATGGCCTTCACCACCAGGGAGAAAGAAGGCGCCTCCACCAACCACCAAGACTGCAAGACTATTGGCTCCCTGCTCTGCTATTTCTGTCTGATAAGTCACAGGCTGTTTAGAGTTATGGCATACGAGAGATCAAAGAGCACACAGAGGATGTCAGGCAGCGTAATGACATCACTTCATCATTCCACATGCATGAGGAAAAGGAAGGATAAGTTGCTGTTTTTTAATTTTTATTGCCACAAAGGTTGTGTGACATGATATATATGTGGGCACCTGTGGGGGGGGGGGCATTATTTTATATGGAGGCATCTAGGAAAGCATTATCCTATATGGGGGAACATAGTAGTATTAGTCTATATGCGTACAGGTGATGAGCATTACAGTATATGGAGGCACAGAGGGGAGAATTATTCTGTGTGGAAGCAAAAAAGGGAGCATTATACTATAATATAGTGGCACTTGGGGAGCACTATACTATATGAGGCATATGGGGAGCATAATACTATATGTGGATACAAAGGGTGCATTATTCCTGTATGGTAAAAAAGTAGCATTATACTATATAAGTTTACATGAGGAAGCATAGGGATTAGTATACTATATTTGGGCTCAAATGGGAGTATTATGCCATATGAGTGTACATAAGGGAACATTATACTGTATGAGTGTAGATGAAGAACATTATACTATATGGGGGCACTTAGGGTTGCATTCTATGTGCAGCACATGAGGAACATTATGCTATATGGGTATACAGATGGGGCAGTATTACTATATGGTGGAAAAGGTGAGCATTATACTATATTGGGACACATAGGGAAATATTGTATAAGAGAGAAAAAAGAGGAGCTTTTATACTATATTGGGGAACTTAGGGGAGCATTATTACTATGTGGGGTACAAAGGAGCCAGTTTTACTGCACTGGGCACTGGAAAGTGAACAGCCCCATTCAGAATTTACATTATCGGTAAGTCATTGGATATAACTGTACTGTATTTACTTATATATGGTCTGCAGAGCACATATGTAGAACTAGTGTCTACTACTACATTGTATGATGACTGTAATTTTCGTCATTTGTATAGTGGTTTGGTACCAGTAGAATGGAATTGCCACTTACCAATTTCCAAATATGCTGCAGGAAACTGGCAAATCAAAGATAGCAGGCAAAAAAACTACCTATAATCCAACATGGTTCTGACTGGTAGAGTCTAAGGCACTCTCTAAGCAGAGCCTGCTGCAAGGCAATTTGGACTTTACCAATCAGGGAACCAGGTTACCACACCAAATCTGGTGTCAGAAAATAGGTGCACTTGCAGACTAAAGAACAGACCATCAAACCTACAGAAGAGTGTAATATACAACCTGGGTCACAAGTGGGATAGCATGGGAATATCCAAATTGGTTGCAGAAGAATAACAGTGTCCAAATAAGGGTTAAATCTAGGATACAGTCAAGTCAGTAACAATTAAGATAACCAGGAAGGCAAGCCAAAATGAGTAACTATGAATACAACATATAGACAGGTAAGTACTGAGAACACAACCTAACTAGTATAATAAAAGTCATCTGAGTAGTCTCAATTCAGAATTTAAATGTCCTATCAGCTCTGCTCAGCACACTGTACAGAGCCAAACACAGCAGACTCTGTACAGTGTCTTGTGGCCCAGGAGTACTATTGCAGCCCGTCTCCCATTTACTTCCATCAGCTATAATAGTATACCTGGACCACGATACAGTGCATTTTGCCCCCTATTTCTGGCTTTGGTCATTGTGCTGATTGATTGGACTCCCACAGATTTTATAGTAATAACCTATTGTAAAATTATGCCATCAAAATGAATTTTTTGACAAACACTTTTAAATGTCTCCCTGTAGTTCGAGATCTAAAACTCCTAATAAATGTTAGACCTTTTTCTTGGCCCAATTACTGCCCAATTCTGGCATATTTTACTTATTAAATCTCTCTAATGCTTGTTCCTATTAGGATAACTCTATATCAGAAGCCATACACTAAATGCACCTACTGAAGTGCCCAGTGGTGAACCTAGCCTCTCTGCTGCCTGAGGCAGACTATAGAATGACGCCCCCCCAAAAAAAAAAAAAAAAAATTGAGTTTGCATGCTACTAGCTTCACACGCTGTTATCGTCGCACAATATACACAATACACAAAGTTATAAAACAGTTTTTAAGAATCCTTCTTCCTGTATTACTTCAGTATCAGATCAACAACATGGTATTAATAATGACAATAACTTCACACATCTTCTGCTTGGTGGATGGACGAGCCCACATGCCCCCCATTCTCTATAATAGGAGCGCCGCAGATAGCTGAGTACTGGACTTCGGGTATCTTCGGCACTCCCATTGAAGTGAATGAGAGCCATGCGGGTTCGTCCATCCACCAAGTTACACACCTATATATATGGCTGCAGCCAGGCTGAATTCCCAACCAGTGGGGGGAAAAAACCCAATTCTCAGGTTCAGTGGGGGTCTCAGCAGACAGACCCCCATCAATCAGGTATTTATCCTCTATCATTTAGGTGAATACAGGGCAGTAACATTTTGTGACTTACAGGTGACGTCTCTGACTAATCCTTCACATTTCCCTTCTTCCCTTTGGACCGCCATGACCACTTCTTCCAGCTGTGACTTGTCTCTGTAAAGTTTGCAACACAGACATCTTTGACTCCTCACTTTTCAAGGCATCTGACCCACATTGTCCTCACCTGAACACCCATCCTGCTGCTACCCCCAATTATAAAATATATGATATAACCCCCCATAATGAATAATACTCCCAAGTGCATCTTTATATTAATAATGTCCGTGTGTACCCTGTATAAATAGTGCCCCTTATTAATGTCCCAGGTGTTAACTAATTAAAAGGTTTTCCAGGTCATTAATAAACTAATCAGTGGGGCTCAAAAACCCAGGACCCCCACTGATCAGCTGTTTGAATGAACCGTGGTACCTGTGTAAGAGCCGTGACCGCTTCTCTGTTTACATAGTGTCATTCATCTCATAGTGGCCATGTAATGTAACTACAGCCTCGTCCTATACATGTCTATGTGACAAGGCTGGAATTACATCACACGGTCACTATAAACAGACAGCGTGTGATATAAACAGGCGCCATAGTCCCTGTTTATACCGCCCCATTTACACACACTGTAATGTTCCACAGAAGCCCCTGCACACAATATTATGGCCCGCAGCAGCCCCTGCACACGGTATTATGCCTCGCAGCGGCCCCTGCACATGGTATTATGCTCCATAGTGACCCCTGCACACGGTATTATGCTCCATAGTGGCCCCTGAACACGGTATTATGCTCCATATTGGTCCCTGCACACGGTATTATGCTCCATAGTGACCCCTGAACACGGTATTATGCCCCATAGTGGCCCCTGCACCGGTATTATGCTCCCTAGTGGCCCCTGTACTTGTATTATGCTCCCTAGTGGCCCCTGTACTTGTATTATGATCCCTAGTGGCCCCTGCACTGGTATCAGGCTCCATAGTGGCCCCTGCACATGGTATTCTGCTCCATAGTGGCCCCTGCATACAGTATTATGCTCCCTAATGGCCCCTGCACATGGTATTATGCTCCCTAGTGGCCCCTGTACTTGTATTATGCTCCCTAGTGGCCCCTGTACTTGTATTATGATCCCTAGTGGCCCCTGCACTGGTATCAGGCTCCATAGTGGCCCCTGCACATGGTATTGTGCCCCATAGTTGCCCACCCACGAACTATTATTATACTCTGGGGTCTTTTGAGACCCCAGAGTATAATGATCAGAGACCCAGGGGAGCTGACAAACATAAAAACCATTGTTACTTACCTATCCTGGACACCGGTGCACTCCTTGCAGCTTTCGGCCCTGTCCAATTGCGCACAGACGTCACGTGACCAGACCGACGACGCGGCCTGATGACATCACCAGAGGCCTCAAGCCTGCTCGGAGTAACACCGATCGCAGGAGAGGTGAGTAGGATATGTTTTTATGCTCTCCCACCTCCCCTGGGTCTCCGATTATTATACTCCGGGGTTATAATAATAGTAGTATTTGCGGCCCGCGGCCTCACTTACCGAAAGCCCGTGGCTGCTCACAACGGCATTCACTTCCCTTTCTGCGTCCCATAGCAGAAGGAGAAGCGGGGGCGGCCACGAGCAGACGCGGGTAAGTAAATAAATATGCCGCTACCTGCCGGGGATACTCCAACAGGTTACGGCCTATTTATATAAATAAAAAAAAACTTATCCTCACCTACCTCCCTTGATACAGCCGCCGCCGCCGCCTCCTGTTGTCCGCGACGTCTGTGTCTCAGCGTAGGAGGCGCGATGACGTCATTGTATCGCCGCCTGCGCTGAGATGCGACGTCTCGTATAGCAGCCCAGGACAGGCCCCGCTCAGCTATGTTTTTTTTAAAGCGGCCTGTCCTGGGCTGGTTTACGGTAGATAAATATTAAAAATGCCGCCCCCCCCAGACAGTGACAGTGCCGCCTGAGGCATCCGCCTCACTTCGCCTCATTAGCGGTGCACCCCTGGAAGTGCCCCATTTTTACCAATCAGCACATGGCATTTATGTTTGCCCTAGGGACGCACTGACTATGTGTTAGAGAAAGGTGTCAGCAACAGCAGACAGACATGCATGCAGCTCTGGGATACCCTTAGCCACAGCAGCTACGGTTACTTAAAAGGAGTCTGTCAGTACAATATTGATAGGACTGTCAGCACAGTTTACAATTATGTAATTTTTATTCAGGACCGCTGCTCCATTCTTGTAAAAATTGGTCTTTTATCCCTTTGCAAATGAGCAAAAAATGGCTTTAGGGGAATTGCTTTCCATTAATGGGCTTTAGGGGCATTGCTTTCCATCAATGGGCTTTAGGGGCATTGCTTTCCATCAAGGGGCTTTGCTATCTGCTGCTGCTATCTGCTGTTGGCCATATCTTCATAATGATTTTTTTTTGTATATTGTATATAGCCTGCACTCTTTTACCTATTATCTTGTCTGTACATGTCTAGATCTGTACAGTATGTACATAAGGAATGTAAAAAGTAATGCGAACAATGTAAGCTGTATAACAGATTTATCAGAGTCAAATCAGTGAAATACATTTCTTCTATTTGAGGGGTGAACTTTCTGAGGGCAGCACAGCATAAAATCTATTTTCAGTGCGTACTAAATAATGCTTTGAGGTCATCGCTTAAAAGCACTTGTTATATTAAATGCTCAATTAAACTTTAAACTGGTAAATGATCAAAGCTGTGGAAAAAATGTTTAGAGTCAGTGCACAATAATACATAATAAAGATAGAGTTTTATCAAGTATATTTACATTTGTTATATAGAATGCAAACTTACTGTGTCAATACGGCTCACATAAGGCAAATGTGTATTTTGCTAAAGAATTTTATATTTTTACAAAGCTTATTGCAGAATAATTTAGTTAATATTACATTTTACATAGAAGAGGAAATAAGAAAACCATTGTGTCATTGCTTAAAAAAATTGTGAAAAAATTTAGCAACGGAAAAAGAAAAACATAAAATTTACATTCATAGGAATACTTAGAGGATCAGACATCATTGATGTCAATCACACAGCTGGCTGCTTCAGGTAGTAAAAATGATAAAAGTTCATCCCGTCAGTTTTCACAACATTCATCTGCTAGTTGTCCCTCTTTTATTTAATTATTTTCTTAAAAAACATGTTGCTTTTGACTCATTTAAATTATATGGACAGTGTTTCTTCTAAATGTCTTGTTTACATTTGGTCTATATGTAACATATTGTATTTATGATTCCTGTTATTGTTTTCTCATCCCATTGTTGGTCAATGTACAGTGGGGGAAAAAAGTATTTAGTCAGCCACCAATTAAGTTCTCCCACTTAAAAAGATGAGGCCGGCCTGTAATTGACATCATAGGTAGACCTCAACAATGAGAGACAAAATGAGAAAACATATCTAGAAAATCACATTGTCTGATTTTTAAAGAATTTATTTGCAAATTATGGTGGAAAATAAGTATTTGGTCAATAACAAAAGTTCATCTCAATACTTTGTTATATATCCTTTGTTGGCAATGACAAAGGTCAAACGTTTTCTGTAAGTCTTCACAAGGTTGGCACACACTGTTGCTGGTATGTTGACCCATTCCTCCTTGCAGATCTCCTCTAGAGCAGTGATTTTTTGGGGCTTTGGGGCAACACGGACTTTCAACTCCCTCCAAAGGTTTTCTATGGAGTTGAGATCTGGAGACTGGCTCGGTCACTCCAGGACCTTGAAATGCTTCTTACGAAGCCAATCCTTCGTTGCCCTGGTGGTGTGCTTGGGATCATTGTCATGCTGAAAGACCCAGCCATGTTTCATCTTCAAAGCCCTTGCTGAAGGAAGGAGGTTTGCACTCAAAATCTCACGATACATGGCCAAATTCATTCTTTCATGTACACCAGAGGCGTAGCTAGCGGGGGGGGGGGGGGGGGGGCAGAGGGGGCGACGACCCCGGGCCCAGTGAGAAGGTGGGGGCCCACTAACGGTATCAAAAGATTTCTATCTACATCAGCTGCTTAGCACTACACATCCTAGACTGGTTCCTCACTCCCTGGCTGAGGAAGACATTTTAACGTTGCTGACTTTTACAGCGCTTACTTATCCTGCTCACCGCTTACTGGCTGACTGAGGTTGAGCAGGGAACGATACCTGCAACTGATTAGAGCAGAGCGTCGGCACATGACGCGCAGCGCGCCGAAACAACGCCCCCTGGTCCCTGCCTGTGTTCTATGTGCTAACAGATACTGCAGAAAGTAGCAACAGGTCATTCTGCAGGGGGTCCTCCACATCAGGGTCCTTCTAGGCCAAGCTGCAGTTTCAAAAGTGGTCAGTACTAAGTTTAATAGGCTGTATTTGTGTGATCTTAACAGTGTCCCTTTTCAGCACTTTTAAAAGAGTTGTTTAGTTTTGAAGATATTTGATACTGATGACCTCTCCATAGGAGAGGTCATCAGTATGAGATAGGTCAGGTGACAGTGAATCCCAAAACTGAACCCTACAGTCAGAGGCGTAGCTAGCGGGGGGGCAGAGGGGCGGCTGCCCCGGGCCCACTGAATCTTTGGGGGCTCACCCCGGGGCCGCCATTAATACATCCTTTATTTCTAACTAGATCGTTGTGTCTGCAGACACCGATCTAGTTAAAAGGCTTCCTGGTGCTTAACTGTCTTGTAAACCGCAAGCCAATACAGGCTTATGGTTTACAAGACGCTGAGACCACAGACGTGCATGTGTGCAGCTATAAGCCTAGATGTATATTGGCAGTAGTAGCAACATTGTAACAATGGGGCTTTGTATCCATCCCAGCAGGCCTCCATTGAATTCATATACAGTCCTGGCTGATCAAACAAACATGCATTGCACTGGTAGATCAGATATGGCTGATAACATTGTATCATTCCACTTGGTCTCAGCTCAATACAAATAATCTGGACTTGAGTGCATTATTCAATCAGACTTGCCGTCGCCAGTGACCTCATTCTGGGTGGTGTAATCAAGGGTATAAAAGATGAGGTAAGAGGTCAGTGGGCTGAGACTACCCCTGAGAGGAGAATACTGTGCAGAGACTATCACTGAGATGCTACTATGAGGAGAGGCTGCTGTGATGAGCATGCAGGCTGGAATGCTGCTGCTTACTTTGATGAGACTACAGAAAGACTATTGGATTATACTGTGAAGAGCATGCAGGCTGGAATACTGTGTTGATGCCACATGCTAGAAGCCTCCATTGGTTAGCCCCACATGCCATGTGTGAGGGTTGGATTATAGAGTCACATCAAGGAGATGTGTGGTAAAGTAATCATTTCACCTTTATTCCCTTTTATTTTATTGTACTGCATCTTGTAACTAGTAACTGTTAATGCTTGCATATATCTACATATCTGTTCTGAACTGCATGTGTTAGATGTTAATACCGACCCATTTAGGGGTTAATAAATATATAAAATTTAGAAAGCTTGTCTTGTATTTATCTTGTGAACCCAGCACTCACTGGCGGTGAGTGTGGTTTTATATGAAAGAAGTCTCAGGTGTGGGCCAGCGCGGTGTTGGCGCACTGTGGATCTTTCACAGTGAGTATGACTTTTTTTGTGGGTATATTAATAGTATAAGGGGTGGTTAGGAGGGGGAAATATAACTATAAGGGAGGATTCATTAGGGGGCATTATGACAATGTGGGGGGGTCCTTTATATAAGGGTTATTGGGGGGTATTATTAATACAAGGGGGAGGTTAGTTATATAAGGAGCCATTAGGGGGCATCATTTATATTAGGAGGCATTATGAACATAAGGGGGTGGTCATTGATATAAGGGGTCATTAGGGGTGCATTATTTATGTCAGGGGGAATCAGGGGCATAATATGAGGGTCAATTTAATTTAATGAAAGTGGCACTTGGGCTTTATTAAGACTAAGGCCCCCCGTAGCGGGCTGCAGGAAAAACCATGGCGGTAACATTGTGGTTTTTCCCGCAGCACTTTTCACAGAAGGTCCGCAGAGGTTTCCTCTGTGGACTTTCTGTTTTCAATACACCTATATGGAAACCGCCAGAGTTTCTGTAGGTATAATTGACATGCTGCGATTTCCAAAACCGCAACGGTTTTGGAAATCGCAGTGTGTCCCGCTGCACATATTTTTCCGCAATGTGTGGATGGGATTTGCTAGAATGCCACGGTTTTTTTCTGTGGATTTTCGCCACAAGGGGCCCCATACCATCCCCACTTTGCAGTAAAATATGCGCAGCAGAAACGCTGCGATTTCCAAAACAGTTGCAGTTTTGGAAATCGCAGCATGTCATTTATACCTACTGAAACGCCGGCAGTTTCCCTATAGATATAATTGAAGCAGAAAGTCCGCAGAGGAAACCTCTGTGAACTTTCTGTGGAAAGTGCTGCAGGAAAACCGCGATGCGTCTCTGCCGCGTTTTTTCCCACAGCTGTTTTTTGCTGCGGGACGCCACGTGGGGCCTTGGCCTTAAGGTGTTTTCCATCTCATTTTTATTGATGGTCTATCCTCAGAATAAAACATCAATAAGAGATAAGTGACTCCCCACTGATCAGCTGTATGGCGCCTGTTTATATCACACGCTGTCTGTTTATAGTGTCCGTGTGATGTAATTACAGCCTTGTCACATAGACGTGTATAGGACGAGGCTGTAGTTACATTACATGGTCGCTATGAAATGAATGACACTATGTAAACAGAGAAGGGGTCACGGCGCTTACACAGGTACCACAGTTCATTCAAACAGCTGATCCTGGGGGTCCCGGGTATTGGAACCCCAATTATTTTTTTTCCCAGGGTTTTTTTTTTTCCCTTTTCAATTAGGAAATACCTGGGACATTATTACTAAGGGGCACTATTTAAAGGGGGTGCACAGGGAAGTTATTAATTTAAAGATGCACTTGGGGGTATTATTCATTATAGGGGGTTATATTATATATTTTATAATTGGGGGTAGCAGCAGGATGGGGGCTTTGTGTAGGTGAGGATAATGTGGGTCAGGTGCCTGGAAAAGTGAGGAGCCAAAGATGTCTGTGTTGCAAACTTTACAGAGACTGGAAGAAGTGGTCATGGCTGTTCGGATGAAAGAGATGGGGAATGTGAAGGATTAGTCAGAGATGTCACCGGTAAGTCACAAAATGTTACTGTCCTGTATTCACCTAAATTGTCTGCAGAGCCCTGTGTAGAGCTGTTATATACCACTATACGCTCACCGTATACTGATAGTATCAGTATACAAACATGTCCAAGTTGGGGGCCCACTTGGACATGTTCGCCCCCCTATGCTGAACCCCTAGCTACGCGTCTGATGTATACGGATCAGTCATTCTGGTCCCTTTGCAGAGAAACAGCCCCAAAGCATGATGTTGCCACCCCCATGCTTCACAGTATGTATGGTGTTCTTTGGATGCAAATCAGCATTCACTCTCCTCCAAACACGACGAGTTGTGCTTCTACCAAACAGTTCTACTTTGGTTTCATCTGACCATATGACATTCTCCCAATACTCTTCTGGAACATCCAAATGTTCTCTAGCAAACTTCAGACGGGCCCGGATATGTACTGGCTTAAGCAGGGGGACACGTTTGGCACTGCAGAATCTGAGTCCCTGGCGGCGTAGTGTGTTACTGACGGTAGCCTTTGTTACGTTAGTCCCAGCTTTCTGCAGGTCATTCTCTAGGTCCTCCCGTGTGGTTCTGGGATTTTTGCTCACCGTTCTTGTGATCATTTTGACCCCATGGGGTGAGATCTTGCGTGGAGCCCGTGATCGAGGGAGATTATCAGTTGTCTTGTATGTCTTCCATTTTCTAATTATTGCTCCCACAGTTGATTTCTTCCCACCAAGCTGCTTGCCTATGGCAGATTCAGTCTTCCCAGCCTGGTGCAGGACTACAATTTTGTTTCTGGTGTCCTTCCACAGCTCTTTGGTCTTCACCATAGTGGAGTTTGAAGTGTGACTGTTTGAGGTTGTGGACAGGTGTCTTTTATACTGACAATTTCAAACAGGAGCCATTACTACAGGTAATGAGTGGAGGACAGAGGAGCCTTTTAAAGAAGAAGTTACAGGTCTGTGAGAACCAGAAATCTTGCTTGTTTGTAGGTGACCAAATACTTATTTTCCACCATAATTTGCAAATAAATTCTTAAAAAATCAGACAATGTGATTTTCTAGATATGTTTTCTCATTTTGTCTCTCATAGTTGAGGTCTTCCTATGATGTCAATTACAGGCCTCTCTCATCTTTTTAAGTGGGAGAACTTGCACAATTGGTGGCTGACTAAATACTTTTTTTTCCCCCACTATATGCTTCTCTTAGATCTTCTATGGCTAGGTTCAAGCGGACCCCACGAACGGAAACCCGAACGCATGTGTGAACCTGGCTTAAGTTCAATCAGCCTTCCCCATGAAATGGTTTTTAGTATTGTTGATATAGAATCAATCTAGTGATTTCTGAATCTAGTGAAAAGTTGAGCTTGATGATCTGGAGACCACTATTTTTGTCATTTGTCATTACATTTTGCCAATATCAAATGGCATCAGTATAGACTGAGGGACTTTAAAAGAACATGAGATTTTCATAACTGCTCCCTTAGAAAATTTGTAGTTAGACATTGTAGTTAGAAGCAGTAGGTAAAGTGTCTCTATTATAAGATATCAAACATACAACTTTATTAATCCTAATAAAAGAAAGTTAAAATGTTGTCATCATAGCAGCCAAGCAAAGTTAGAAACACCTTAAAAAATAAATACAATAAAAAAAAAAAAAAAAAAAAAAATTATGAACAATAAACACCCATTATATGACATAAAAGTACACAATGCAAAACAACATTAAAATAAACCACATAAAAACTAAGTAGGATGGATAACATCACTTGTCTTGAAGTTTAAGGAACCTTTATAAATTGAAATGGTTGTGGGTAAAAAAGATTGTCTAAACCTATCTGCACCACATTGCATATGAATATAGCGACCACTAAAACTACTCCTCCAGTACTATTCAAAGCATGGAGTCAGAATCACAAGCCCTGTACTGTATAGTGTATAGGCACCTGTAATTCAGCTCAGCTCCCACTGACTTCAATGGAAGTAGAGTCACAATGCCGCAGCCCAGCCATAGTGAAGTGAAGTAAAATACGCAATGCTACTTTTTTTTCATTGAGTTATTGCTGCAATAAAGTCGTTTAGCAAAATGGGGCCTGCCTTTTTTCTTTACTGAGACTCCATAAAAAACAGTGTAAGGGTTAAAACATAATTTGTATTATATTCTATAACGCAGTACAGAAGACACAGGGTGAAATGTTCTCCATGCAGACTGTATAGTTTACAGATAGAATACAGACTCAGAGTCTGAGATGAATATCAACAGTTTTGCTGTTCTCAGGTCGATCTGCCATTCTCAGGAAAGATAAGGAGAACATTTAGACTAGGTGAAAAGGAAACATCTGGGGTGATGGGAAACTGAACAACTTTGTCTGGTAACGGAACTGGAAAACCCATATATGTACATTGATCACATTACTGTTATGTAACTGAACTTACCTTTAAAACTGTATTGAACTACGCAATAAAGAAGAAACGGTTCATACACGATACCTGTGTACGTCTTGTTTCCCGAGCGCTCGAAACTGGTTATTTATTTAATTAGGCTTACGGTGACATCCATCCCAGGGGGACTTAACCCCTGACAACAGTAACAGAGAACTTATATACACTATGCAACACTACATAACTAGTATGGTGTATTTTTTAATTTAGTTTTTGTTGCATGAAAGTTGCTCAGTAAAATTGGGCCTTTTTTTCAGTCCATTATGGGGAAGACCCAAAATCACAAATTCAAGCTATTTCCAGATGCTAGAGGATGCACCCCAGTATACAGACAGTGATTCTGGCCTGAATATTCTGATTCACAATCTTCTCCACCTCAGGAACCTGCAATGCTCTCTCCTCTTACAGAGAACAAATAGGTGACCGGAGAGCTTTTTTCTGCACCCACCATAAGGGCACAGGCCAGTTATCAGGCTCTGCAGGTGTGCTTTTCAGTTTCAGACTACAATCCCTACAGGGGGTCTCTACTTGTTAGATCTTGATTCCTGAGAACGGAATCAACCCCTGACTTGCAACCACCTGAGAAGGCAGTGAACACATTCAAAAACAACCCAGAACCACAGGCTTTACTTGCGCTTTTGCCAGCTATGATATGGACAATACCATGAAAAAACTGCAGCACTCCATTAGCTCCAAATAAGCAAAAGTGTCTTTTATTCCAATCAAGTAATAGTAGTATTGGAAGTGGCCGTCTTATTAGGATTTGCACCCAGGTTACACTTTAAACTGTGCTGCTTTTGACTCTTTTTTCTATGATATGGACAAGCTAGTAGTTGAGCTTAGAAGGGCATGGAGGAGAGATTTGAGAAAGGTGAAAATGCACATGGCCTCAAGTGAGAATAAAAGACTTGAAGACCTATAAATCTGCTGTCACCACCACTGTACAAGAGATAAAGAACACTCTAGCCAATAAGGCTTCTCAGCAACGTAGCCTCCACAGTTTAATGATCTTGACAATAGAAACAGGAGGAATCATATAAGGAATAGATTTACTTCCTACACTCACTGGCTTCTGTGATATGTTATTGAGCAGGTCAGCTGATGCACACATTAAAACTGACAGGGCCCAAAGAACCTTGTGGTCGCACAGCACAAACCTTTCTAAACTTTGAGATGCAATTTTAATGAACACTATTATGCCCTAAATGCAGAACTAATGCAGAAACCGAAACTACAACAAAAGGTTGACTTTGGTGGACCTAAGATTATATTGTACCCAGACCTGTCCAGATTTACATTACAACAACGTGCAGCACTTAAGCCCCTTCTATCGGTGCTCTACACCACCTTTTTTGCTCGTTCTTGAGCTGCCTGGGATGACCATCCCTCATTGGGAGGAGTTCCTAGCAGAATCAATGATACCTACTAGGTCATCTTCTTTGTAGAACATAGTATCTGGCTAAAGTCTTCCCAACCCCAATGCCAAAAACAGGGACAATGCATTCCTAAGAGAATAACTATGAATATTGAGATCCAGTTCAAGATATTAATTTCACAGTGACCTTGAATTGTGACCACAAATTGACTGTTGTGAGCAGGATCACTTTCTTAATGATAATGATTCTGCTGCCGAGGTATTTGTAGTATTGGATAAATGTCTCCCCCATTTAAATTCAGGATCAGTAATGTTTATTAGACCCTGTTACACAACATAATTTGTGATCACATATATATATATATAATACTAGGAAACGTCTATGAGGAAATGCAGTGTTTCTGCAAGTAAAATTAACATGTTGAATAAAAACAGCTTTTCCATAGTGTCTTTTTTATGCAATATGTGAATGAGTTTAAGAAAAATCTCATTCACTTTCCTGGGATTGTAAAACACAGTGTTTTCTTGTACTGTGTCTTTTGTCCTGATAGGCTGCCAGTGGATATGTCAATGAATGCAGGAACTTTCTATGGTCTGACACTTGGCAAAAACCCACATTATTTCCTAATTGTGGCCTGAAATAGGCCTCAGAGTCACTTCAAACAGGGTCATTTCAAACAGTTATACCTCAGACATTATAAAACTGACTTTGGTGTCATATGTAAGATCTAGGAACACCAACATCGCAGTTCAACCTGTACTATTTCCAGACATATCACAAGTTAAAAACACAGTCAGGATTGGTATATTTATATGCAGCTGCAGTGAGAGAAACAAGGGAAAGAATACAGAAGGGACAAAAAGTGGATTTCAACACGCAATGTCACAGAAAGGAGTCAGTAAAGTATATGAAAAAATGTATTAATGTCAAAATTGCTTCCAATATATTAAAAGCTGCTTTAAAATGCAGTAACTTGGTTCAGCCCCAAAACAGAGGACAGAGCTGTTTGTTTTCTGCTCCATTCATTGTGTATCAGCTACTAAGAACAGATGATCGATGGGGCACCAGGTGTTGGACCCTACTAATACGATATTGATTACAGGTCATCAATATTTTTAGCCTGGAAAACCCCTTTAATGTTTTGGACAGTATTCATACACGTACTGTATATGCAATGTATTTGTCTTGTTTGCAAACTGTTCAGAACATACAGGAAGAGATTATACAACTAACCATGGAATTTAAAAGTGAAAAGTTGATTGAGGAGCATGATCGAGTGTGTGCTGAACCACAAGTGAACCTAGGAAAAATAAAGACCGTTATGCAGATATAGCAGATTCTGGGTTATGCTATCATATCTGAGCTATGTTATAGAAAATCAGGATGCTTCAGTTATATTGTATAGAGATAACGTTACTGTATATTATTAGCACAATGTACCATGATAAAATAATATTGTGTCATGACTGTGTTCTTAAAGATTGCTACATCTATAACTCAAGGTAAACTCTCAACATTTCAGAGACAAACTAGAAACAAACTAGAAAAATAATTGTTTTTACACAAAATAAGAAGAGTAGCAACTTATAAATCTGCATCAGAATATAACAGAATAACATCAGATGGATCATCTAGTAGATCACAATGGATGACACTACAATCAGGGAAGAAGATGAAGAGAATTTGAGGGAAAGGAACTACAGTGTAAAGTAATTCCAGCCAGTGATGAAATTAATCAAGTAAATCCAGATTTAATCATTACTGCCTTATGTTAATTTATTGATTAGAATGTAAAATGTTCCACATATTAATGATATATTTTATAACTATTAAGAAACAACAGAAGGCAATTCCATTAAGGGGCAAAACCTAGACACCAATACCCCTGATATATAGAATAGCACTGATGCAATAATAAAACTTAACGTTTACTGATACATTTAAAAAGTACCCCTAGCAGGCATCATGATAACTTAAACAAACCAAACACATTAGAAGAGATAGATAGAAAAAAGGATGGATCTTACCCAATCCGTATACACAGGAGTAACACCAATGGGGAGAGCAGTCAGGAGGAGAGATACCAGTCCCTAAACTCACCCTCATAAACTCCCCCTAACCTCTGTATATTAACTGCCGCCCTAACAAGGGCAGTACCAATCTGTACCTCAAATGATTCCTGTAAGTACCTACGCGTTTCCTGGTACGTTATGTGCCAATCATCAGACGACCTTAGCTCGCTTACTTTCAAAAGAACCGTGGTTACATAGTACAGAATAAAACAAAAAGAAAAATCAAAACAAAAATTAAAAAACCAGCCCACAATGGTGGGACAAGTACTAGCTGTCCTCAGTGAAGGATAAGCTACATACCGTATTTTTCGTACTATAATACGCACTTTTTTTTCCCCAAAAATTTGGGAGGAAAATGGGGGGTGCGTCTTATAGTCCGAATGTGGGGGCTTGGAGGAGCGGGGTCACCGCATCGCCCCATTCCTTCCGCCGCCGGCTTTCCGCAGCGGGGCATCCTGCAGCAGCAGGAGTGGGGGCGATGCTGAGGGCCCTGGGTGGATTACGTGCTATTACGGCGGATGCCGGCTCTGCAAAGATAATGGTGACCACTCTGCTGCAGAGCAGTCAACATAGCTACCAGGTCTCCGCTGTAATGTACAGCGGAGACCCAGAGCTAGTGCCCGTGATCAGAGTCCACTCTGATCGCGGGCATTACTACCAGTAACCCCCCTCCCCCAAAGATATTAAAATATTTTAATTGTCCCCGGGCTTGGTGGGCACCTTATACATTGCAGGTCGGCTCCTGCGAGGCGAGATCGGAGGAACCGACCTGTTCCTGTGACAGCCGGGAGCCTAATGAAGGCTCCCAGGCCTGTCATAGGAGTATTACTATTGAGGCAGTTGTATTGCAGTCTATGGGACTTGCAATCAAATGATTGCAGGTTCAAGCCCCCTCGGAGGCCTAATAGAATAGTGAAAAAAAAAAAGTTTCAAAAAAATATAAAAATAAAAAACTAGAAGTTCTAAATCATCCCCTTTACCTAGAATACATATAAAAGTAGAAAATTACTGTGAAAAACATACACATTAGGTATCACTGTGTCTGAAAATGCCTGGTCTACAAACTTCTAAAAATATTTTTCCCGTAGGGTGAACGTCGTAGTGGGAAAAAAAAATAAAAAGTGCCAAACTGCCGTTTTTTTCGCTATTTCGCCTCTGATTTGAATAAAACGTGATCAAAGCAATAGACATTCCCCAAAATGGTATAACTATAAAAAGTACACCTGACCCTGCAAAAAAAGATGCCCTATGCATCCCAGTACAGCTGCAGGGCCACCTGTTAATGTGGCCTTGCAGCTGTTGCAAAAACACATCTCCCATATGTTATTAAATATTTTACCGCATTTTTTGCTTCAAAATTTTTTTTCCCTATTTTCCTCCTCTAAAACCTTATGGTCTGGTGTGTCTTATAGTCTGAAAAATACAGTAACTAACTCCTCACATAATGACAGTGGCCAACTAATGGCCAAAAATAGGCGGTTTAAATAATACAAAGACTCCCCTCTTAATATCAGTCTTAAACTATCACAGCTGACCTAACTTACATTGTAAGAGGGGATCTATGTGTAAATACTACAGCACGCGCCAGAAGGCGTCCGCTGATGACGCAAATTACGTAACTTCCAGCTACATCCCGGATCACGCCGACAACATATTAAGCTATGGCCGGATCAGCATGCATACTCACTAAGCGCAGTGGCAGGATGCTCTACCTGTAGAAAAATAACACAGGCAGGAGATCTGTATAAGGCAATAGGGGTGAACCAATACAGAAAGGGGTTGATAGCGGCTAGACTTCGATGCCGCTCCCAATGTTTTACTGGGCATGATTAAAGTCAGAGACTAACGAGCCTCCTAGTGTCTGTTGCAACAGAACGCTTTAAATGGCAAGATGGCCACGCTTCAGATAAGGAAATGAATCCTCCACCTATTGATATTCAAAAACAGGTTTGTATCATGTAGATAATAGCCTAATAGTCAGAAATTAATAACTATTAATTAGCTACATGCTCAGAATACAGAAAAATCTAAACAAATCGAACATTCTCAGGGTATATAAAAAAATCAGTGTATATACAAGGACCTTTAGAAATCAAACCAGAAATAAAACAGACACAATTCAACTACTGTATGTAAAAAAACACAAATCATAATCAGAGGGAATATGAGAACAGGGGTGTGACAATAAATGTCAATAGCGAGGAGAAGGACCACAAAACAATATTTCCGACAACATATATCCTAGTTTCAACTACTAAAATAGATGGATCTAGATAAAGCAACAAAAATTAAGCTGCTCATTCAATCCATTGGGGGCCTCAGTTCTCAGCCTCATCCATTTCGCCTCCTGTTGCAATGTTGCCCACTGCCAATCGCCTCCCCTTGGATGGGGCTTGACTAAATCAATGCCCATAAACCGCAGACAATGCATATCACCCCGATGACAACCATTTACATGTCTTGCCACTGGGGTGTTGCGATCATTGCGTACGTCACCTAAGTGCTTTCCAATTCTCCTCCTAAATTCTCTATTGGTCTTCCCAATATATTCCAGATTACATTGACATATGAGTTTATAAATTACTCCCTTTGACTGACACGATATAAAATGTCTAATTTCAAACAAAGTTTTGATAGTCTCAGAGAAGAAAGTTCGTCCCGTCAACAGAAACGGACAAGCTGAACAACCACTACATTTAAAACAATCTTTAGGAAGGGATAGCCAGGAAGATGTTCTGGCAACATTAAAATGACTATGGACCAGCCGGTCCTTAAGTGATCTCCCCCTCCTATATGTTATCTGGGGCCTCTCCCCACAAATTCTTTAATGTTGGTGTCCAAAGTAAGAATCTCCCAATGGCGCTGAAGTATTTTACAGACCTCAGGGGCCCCATTATCAAATGTACCAATCAAACGAACCAATTTGTTTGTGTCATCTTTATTCTCCTTACTCTTCAGTAATTGTGTTCTGTCACTTTTCAAAGAGGTCTGATAGGCCTCTCTGAGTATCTGGTCAGGATAGCCACATTTAGTACTATATACTTTGTTGTCTCTGAAATCTTGCAAATCCCGGTCGAACTGTCGGTGTTTGTGTTCTTTGAGATGATATTGAAACTTCTCCAAGGAACCCTGTAGCTGAATTTCTTTAGTTGAAAACTCCGGTTCGCCCTGGAATTTTTTAATAATCTCAAGTTGTTCCTTTAGTTGATTTTCCTACACCACAAGGTGAGTCCTCTCTTGCTCCAAGAGAATCTGTAACAATCCGAAAATTTCCTTGAATATCTGTACATTGTCAGTCTGACAACATAATGTTGATAATCCAGGTTCTTTTCTGGCTGAGTATATTCTAGCTTTTTCAAGCTGCCTGGCCAGGCCTACTAATAGTGTGTCACAAGTGTTTCTTCAAATTTGGTAATTGTCATTCATTGGTGCTGTCACTCATCTGTTCCTATAAAGGGACAATTTTTGGTGGCTTTTTTATATAGTCAGTTTCTTATCATTTCACTTGTCAAGTGTCAGGCATGCTGACAGTGTAGCACATTTTTTTCTTCAAATTCTATAGTTGCCAGTGCCAGTTACCACTGCCACTGTGTTATCATAATAACAAGAAAATAAAACAAACAACCCCACCATTGCTTCTTCCAATACCAACACAATCATGATGGAGCATTCTGCTCCCATGTAGGGATCATTTTTGGTGGCCTTCTTTTTTGAAAATCCAGTTCTTCATCACTTTTTAACTAGGCTCACAGCCATAAATTTATCTCCCAAATAACAACAAGCCTGTAGCACTTACAAGTCATGGGCTATTTTTTCTATAAATCATTGTTTTTACAATATAACCACCATGTTTGTCTAATAGTCATGAGCAAGCTCCTTTCCTCAGACAATGGGTAATTTTTGGAGTGTTTTAAATGTTAAAACACTTAAAAGTGAGTGGCAGCTTGTATGGTTAAAACTTGGATCTTTTTATCCACTACTTACAGTGCCTTGCGAAAGTATTCGGCCCCTTTGAACTTTTCAACCTTTTGCCACATTTCAGGCTTCAAACATAAGGATATAAAATTTTAATTTTTTGGTGAAGAATCAACAACAAGTGGGACACAATTGTGAAGTGGAACAAAATTTATTGGATATTTTAAACTTTTGTAAAAAATAAAAAACTGAAAAGTGGGGTGTGCCAAATTATTCAGCCCCCTTAAGTTAATACTTTGTAGCTCCAACCTTTTGCTGCGATTACAGCTGCAAGTCGCTTGGGGTATGTCTCTATCAGTTTTGCACATCGAGAGACTGAAATTCTTGCCCATTCTTCCTTGGAAAACAGCTCGAGCTCAGTGAGGTTGGATGGAGAGCGTTTGTGAAGAGCAGTTTTCAGCTCTTTCCACAGATTCTCGATTGGATTCAGGTCTGGACTTTGACTTGGCCATTCTAACACCTGGATACGTTTATTTGCGAACCATTCCATTGTAGATTTTTCTTTATGTTTGGGATCATTGTCTTGTTGGAAGATAAATCTCTGTCCCAGTCTCAGGTCTTTTGCAGACTCCAACAGGTTTTCTTCCAGAAAGGTCCTGTATTTGGCTCCATCCATCTTCCCATCAATTTTAACCATCTTCCCTGTCCCTGCTGAAGAAAAGTAGACCCAAACCATGATGCTGCCACCACCATGTTTGACAGTGGGGACGGTGTGTTCAGGATGATGAGCTGTGTTGCTTTTACGCCAAACATATCATTTGCATTGTTGCCAAAAAGTTCGATTTTGGTTTCATCTGACCAGAGCACCTTCTTCCACATGTTTGGTGTGTCTCCCAGGTGGCTTGTGGCAAACTTTAAACAAGACTTTTTATGGATATCTTTGAGAAATGGCTTTCTTCTTGCCACTTTTCCATAAAGGCCAGATTTGTGCAGTGTACGACTGATTGTTGTCCTGTGGACAGACTCTCCCACCTCAGCTGTAGACCTCTGCAGTTCATCCAGAGTGATCATGGGCCCCTTGCCTGCATCTCTGATCGGTCTTCTCCTTGTTTGAGATGAAATTTTAGAGGGACGGCCGGGTCTTGGTAGATTTGCAGTGATCTGATACTCCTTCTATTTCAATATGATCGCTTGCACAGTGCTCCTTGGGATGTTTAAAGTTTGGGAAATCTTTTTGAATCGAAATCCGGCTTTAAACTTCTCCACAACAGTATCACGGACCTGCCTGGTGTGTTCCTTGGTCTTCATGATGCTCTCTGCGCTTTAAACAGAACCCTGAGACTATCACAGAGCAGGTGCATTTATACGGAGACTTGATTACACACAGGTGGATTAGATTTATCATCATCAGTCATTTAGGACAACATTGGATCATTCAGAGAGCCTCACTGAACTTCTGGAGTGAGTTTGCTGCACTGAAAGTAAAGGGGCTGAATAATATTGCACGCCCCACTTTTCAGTTTTTTATTTTTCACAAAAGTTTAAAATAACCAATAAATTTAGTTCCACTTCACAATTGTGTCCCACTTGTTGTTGATTCTTCACCAAAAAATTAAAATTTTATATCTTTATGTTTGAAGCCTGAAATGTGGCAAAAAGTTGAAAAGTTCAAGGGGGCCGAATACTTTCGCAAGGCACTGTAGCATGTTTTTTTTCATAAATGTACATGTCACTTTTACTTTGACATAACTTTGGCTGTGTTTGCCTTAGAGAGCTAGACATTTTATAGATAGGTTCCTAGGAGCATTGATAGTGATATACACTATGTTTCAAGCCAATTCAAGCTGTGGTTCATTACAAATTTGTTGGACTCTAAATGCATCTTGACCCTGACCTGAACCTTGACCCATTGTCAGTCTTGTTAGAATGTAATTTTTTTCTCTCCAAACCTGTGTAAAATAATATACATTTACTATGCATATTATTTGATCTCTATTATTAAAGATTTCTTGTAATCATAATAAAAAATATCCCATGATAAAAGTAATGACCATATCTACTGAGGTACTTCATAATGTTCTGTCCATCAAACAGTGAAAGATTTGTAGAATAATAGATCTCAAGTGTTGCAGCCAAGGAAAAGTAACTTTTCTACATGACAATTTTTGATTAATTGGCTTTCTCATCTCAGTTAGGAGAGAGCGATGTCACAACCTTGAGTTATGGTTCTATAAGTTCCTCCGGTTCCTCTGCTGTTGTAACACATAATTTACTGCACAGATTTTCTGCACTGTCAACCATGTCTTCTTTATGTTTACTGACACTGATCTCTAGTTGTGATGAGGCACTTGCTAATAAAGTTATTTCTCTTGGTCCAAGTCTCCTTGGTCTTCTTGATGAGTTGAATGAGAACAGTTATTGTTTTTTTGAATATGGAGGAGGCAGAGATGGAAGACATGACTGTTAGTGATGGAGTTTGTAGTGGTTTGGGTGGGGTTCTGTTGATACGGGTATGAGCACTAAAGGGAAATTTCATGGTTGGAATTATGAGGGTGCGTCCCAGGGCCATGATAAGTCAGAAAAAAGTGGTAAAGTACATGACATTGCCAATGATGATTCTATTGTGGATAGAACCTTGCAACTGAGTCAGGGTGACAAGGTGACATCAGAGTAAGAGGGTGGTGGTGGAAGCCATAATAGTAACGATTCCAGCTGATGCGCTGCCTAACTTTCAAATTACTGCTTGGGGCTGACCTAAGGCAAGCTCAGGTGGTGGTGCAAGCAGTAATGACACAGACAGACAGGTTTCCAGCACTGTTGGTGTTGGTGGCAGCAGCTATGTGTGATTCTCTCTCATGTGGAAATATTTTTGTAGATTACTAGATGACAATTCCATGGCACTGGCAGGAAAATAGAATTGACCTTGGTTTCATGAGGGTAAGTTGGAGTTAACCTGGAGTTGTATATGCTGGATTATCTGTGTTAGCAGAAGAAGGCAGTGAATGATTACTGCATGCAGCAAGCAAGGGGACAGTGTGCTATTTTAAAATCTGACAATAGAGGAGCCATTTTGCTGAGGATCGATGGCCCCTGGCGCGATATCCAGGGCTAGCCTCCTGTTGCTATGAGCGAATTTTTCAAAAATTCGATTCGGCAGCTTCGCTGAATTTTCCGATACAATTCGATACGAATTAACTCGCAGCAGATCACATTAAAAAACAGCTATTTCCTGGCAGCAGAGAGTCTGTATAGTGGTGTAGAACACTGTGCCTTGCAGTGGTTTTTAGTGATGTCCCACTAGGGGAACTGAACCAGTGATGCACAGATCGCTGGTTCACTATAGACTGCAATACACGTGTAGACGCATAGGCTGACTTCCTCACTTCTAGGCAGGATCAGCCAGGTACTGGGGGCTACTAGCACTGGCCAGACCCCGGGCTGCAGAAGATGCATATGGGCACCCCCCAATCTCACTGCAGGGGGTGCCGAGGGGGACTTGTAGCATGGCGGAACCTATTGGATGCCACGGTCATGTTTGACCACGGCATCAAAGGGGTTAAAGCCCGTAATTTGTGCTCCTACCAGGGGTTATGGAGCAGGGTGTTAGCTGTCAGTTACAGCTAACACCCTCTCCCGATGCCGGGGGTGGTTGCAAAGGGGTTAAAGGGCTGTGACATCACAGGGCTGACTGTTGATTGGCTGCACACATGGCCTTGTGGGTGATCCTGCGTTCCTAGAGTTCCTTGTCCCATATCCTAACATGCTGCAGCCATTTTATGAAAAAATGCGATTCGTTACCACAAAGAGTGAGGAAATCTGGATTCGATGCGAATCAAATATTTTCTGAAATTTGGATCAAATTCCACTATGTCAGCTTCGTTCGCTCATCTCTAGCTATGACAGTCAGGAGCCTATTGCAGTCAAGCCATATTATGTGCAGTTATTGTGGGATTGTTTATTTTAGTCTGACTTTTGGATATATTAATATGTTTTGATCACATATAACTACCCATATATGGGACCGCTATTAATAATTAAGTTCTTAGTTTTCTTTGGGATTGATAATATGGCTTGCCCACACATTGTTATGCGTATAATATTCTTATAATAAGTATGTGGCTATTATTATTATATGAAACAAATTGGTCCGCTCTTGAAATATTGCCCCACCCCTAATGTGAGGCTATACTATGGGATGGACTGCTCAGGGTTTTAAAAGGGAGAGAGCATGTACAGGGCACAATGGTTCACTGAGTGCATCACTGATGCTAGTGCTACTCCCTCTGCAGAGTATGATGGTCCTTTAATGGATTGTATGTGCACTGACAATTTCTCTATATACCCCAGTATGAACAGTCTCCCTCTATAGTTAGCCAGGGGTATTAGAGGCAGATGAGCTTCTTGGACCTTTTTCTACTCTTCTCCACCTTTTATACTTTGGTTTAGCCATATAGCTACAGTTAAAACCAGAAGTTTACATACACTATATAAAAAGACACATATGCATGTTTTTCTCACTATCTGACATGAAATCAGATTAAACCTTTCCTGTTTTAGGAAAATTGGGATTACCAAAATTATGTATATTTGCCAAATGCCAGAATAATGAGAGAGAGAGAGAGAGAGAGAGAGAGAGAGAGAATTTTAAGGCATTTTTATTACTTTCTGCAAAGTCAAAAGTTTACATACATTTCATTAGTATTTGGTACCATTGCCCATAAACTGTATGACTTGGGTCAAATGTTTTGGATATCCTTCCACAAACTTCTCACAATAGTTGGTAGGAATTTGGGCCCATTCCTCCTGACAGAACTAGTGTACACTACTCCTTTCACTGTGTATAATGACACACTCTTACCAGCTTCAGCCAGCATCTTCACAAGGTCTTTTGCTTTTGTTCTTGGGTTGATATGCACATTTTGTGCCAAAGCACGTTCATCTCTGGGACATAGAAAAAAACAATGAATAGCTTGTGATATGAGCAATAGAATAATAGATAATGTGCAGCTTAAATAGAAACTTGAACTAGTGTTAATGCAGAACATTAAGGACTTAATTTTAATCCATTAGTTTATGATAAAAAAATAACACAAAGAAGATCTATCAGTTACAGATCAATCATCAACTATTAAAACTTTTTTTCATTATGTATTGTAAGTGAGTACATCTTTTTTTAAATCTTCAATTTTCAACATTTACATGAATAATGCAAGTTTTTGTCTGAATACAGTTTATATTCTACACAATTTAAAGTATTGAACATTTTGAGATGAGAACATTTCAAAATTGAGACTGCAGTTTTAGAACAAGGCAATGAAGATGGAGGATCACATTACCCCAGGTAGCAAGCTTTCCCACGATGCCATGGAAGAAGCCTTCAATCATGAGATACTATAGGTGAGAGAGGTCATATTATAGGTGTGAGTGGTAAGTCATAGCCATTATACAATATCTAACCATGAATCCTGACCAGAGGCGTAGCTAGGGGTTCGGCACGGGGGGGGGGGCAAACATGTCCAAGTGGGCCGCCTACCTGGGTATACCGATATTATCACTTTACGGTGACCATAGAGTGATAGTTACTGGCTGTACACAGGGCTCAGCACACAGTTGAAGTAAATACAGTACAAGGAAATGTGACTTCTCTAACTGTAATCTTTCATATTTCTCGTCTCCTCCATGTAGACCACTTCTTTTAGCTGCATCTTGTTTCTGTAAAGTTTGTAACACAGACTTCTTTGGCTCCTCACTTTTCCAGACATGTGACCCACATTTTCCTTGCCTATACAAAGTCCCCATTATGCTGATACCCCCTATTATAAAATACATGATATAAAAATCCCCTGTAAATGATTGATACCTGCATTATGTATGCAATTAACAATGCCCCTTTGTGCCCCTTAAAGGGATTGTTCGGAATCAGAAATATTAATGCAGGCAGCAGGTCAGGTTTGTAAATAAAAATGCACTGACACTTACCTGCATCCTCCCCTCTGTCCCTGCCCTGGGCCAACCATCACCTTCACTACACTATTTGTATAAGGAGCAAATGCAGCACTGATGTCAAGTTGATAAGACCGCTGCAGCCAATCACCACTCTCTACAGTACAGCAGTATACAGTATTGGGCTGCTGCGGTTCCGCCGTTGTGACATCTTTCTACAGCCGCTCTGTATACAAGCAACGGTGACAGACGGCCCAGTGCAGGTACAGGGGAGATTGTACATTATAATGCTCGCCTGCTGCCTACTTTAAAATTTATCATAGCACAAGCCTTTAAATTAATAGTGCCCCTCAATTAATAATGCCCCTGTGCCCCCCTAATAATACTCCTGTATGCCCCCTTAAATCAATAATGCACCCTGTGTCCCCCCAAAAAATACTCCTGTATGCCTGCTTAAATTAATAGTACTTGAGCTAATAATGCCCCCTAATTAATAATTCTCCTGTATATTCCCTTAAGGGGGTTGTCCAGGAAATGCAGAACTGGGGCAGGAGGCCGGGGAAGGTGAAACATTAAAAAACCGCCAAAAAACATAACATACTCTCCAGTCCCCCGCACTTCGGTGTCCCCCCATTGTTGTCACGTCCATAATCACCGGGGGCTTGGTCAGGCACAAGTCCTTGCTGCATATGACCTCAGCGGTCACAGGAAAGGTCCCAGGACGTCACTCGCATACGTCGCTGGTGACGTCCCGGGTCTTTTTTCTGTGACTGCTGAGGCCATTGATTGGCCTCAGCAGTCATGTGTGGCGAGGACTTCTGCCAGAACAAGCCTGTGGGCGGCATTAGAGTGCTGGAGACAGGTGAGTATGTTTTTTTTTTAAATTTTTCACATTCCCTGGCCTACTGCCCAATTACTGTAATTCCTGGACAACCCCTTTAAATCAATAATGCCCACCTTAAATTAGTATAGCCCAATACCCTCTTACACCCTTACTTAAATACTGCCTCCCAGTAGCCCCCTTATATTAATAATGCCCCTTATGTTAATAATGCTCTTGCTTTCCCTAATGACCCCTTATTGTTATTGACCCTTAATATTTTTAATGCCTCCCCCCCTCCTCAACAAAAAAAACAAAAAAACAACAATAATAATACTCACCTGCCTAAGATTCCCTTGCTTGGACTTGTCACCACCGACTCTCCTTGCTGTATCAGGCACGGAGGCAGCACTACGTAGCGGCGTCATTGCACCCACCTGTGCCAGTATGCTGACGTCTTAATTGTCACTAGGGAACCTTGTAAGCCACAAGTCACTACAAGCCTGTGGCCTACAGCGGTCCCCAACCTGTTTTGCACCAAGGACCAATTTCAGTGGCCAGTGGGCCGGTGGGGTGTGGAGGGTGGTGCTGGTTGGGGGCAGGAATTGGGTTGCAGGGCCACCCCACATGTAATAGTGTCCCCCTTCCATGGGTAATAGCCTCCTCACCTGTGGGGGGCACTATCACTGTAATAGTGCTGTAATAGCACACCCCCCAACAGGTAATAGTTCCCTCTCCCTTAAAAAGTAATGCTGTTACTTATGGGGGGCACTTTTACTGTAATAGTGAGCTAATTGCAGCCCCCCACAGGTAATAGCCCCCCCCACACATAAGTAATGCTGTTACCGGTGGGGGGCACTATTACTGTAATAGTGAGCTAATTGCACCCCCCAAAGGTTATAGTCCCTCTCTCCCACATACCATTCCATATTCTGTTGCTCTGTATAGTTATATTGTACTTACATAGCAGTGATGGGGTGGGCGGGCCTCCTCTTGCACACAGCCTGTGCGCATCTACTATTTTCTTCCCACTGGAAACATAGAATAGGGTTCAAGGTTCCAGGCGGGACTTCCTCTTGCACACAGCCTGTGCGCATCTTCTACTTTCCTCCTGGAACCTTGACCCCCTATTCTATGGTAACACTGGCAAGAAAATAGAAGATGCGCACAGGCTGTGTGCAGGAGGAGATACTGCTCACTCCATCACTGCTACATGTACAGGTTATAGTATGGCAGAACTACCATGTATTTCAACTGCATCGGTGTCCTGCAGTTTGGAGTCTCTGTACAGTAATTTTAAATCATTCTGCATCCAAGTTAGGGGACAATATATTGGGAACATATGGATGCACTGATTGGGCATTACCACTGAGGCCCAATCACATGCCTCAGTGGTGATGCCAGGGTGCATGATGTCAGCCAGAGGCTGGAAGAGGCCTGAAGAAGACACCCATGAGAGGTGAGGCAAGGTGAGTATAACTGTTTGCTATTTTCAGCCTCCATTTATTATACTCCAAGGCCTAAGGAGACTACAGAGTATATAGTATTTTAAGTAGTGTTTTGTAGGTGGTGAGCCCAAAAAGTTTTGATTTTGGGTCGAACCCAAAAGTTTTGGAAAATTAGAAAATTTGGTTCAGTCATCTGTAATGGTAAGCAGTGAATACAAAGTACTAGTTTAACCATGCACTGTACCGACATCTGCTTTTATGCATTTCAACATTTAAAACCCTCCAAAAGTTAGCTTGTTGTGGATAGGTGCTTGCCTTTGTTTTTTTACACAAACATGGTAGTTATATTAGAAAATTAATGTTTTTTATATAAAATTTGCCCATTTTAGGGACTTGTAAGTACAAAAGGCTTGTTATTTTGAAAAAAAAAATATGGCAGCATGCCTGGTTGAAAAGTGATTAAAAAGAAGTGACTTTCCAAAAAAAAAAAAAAGACACCAAAAATCATTCCTTTAAGAAAATAGAATTCCACACCAACATCATATTGGAAGTAGCAATGGTATTTTTTGTTTTTTGTTTTATTTTGTTGTTGTGGGAGTTGTAAATGGCAACTACAGAATTTGAAGAAAAGTTTGTGGCACACTGTCAGTGTGCCTGCCTATTGAAAGGTAATAAAGAATTGACTTTATAAAAACAAGCAACCAAAAATTATTTCTTTATAGGTGCAGATGAGACACCAAACAGTGACAATTACAGAGTTTCAAGAAAAAAATCTGGCACACTGTCAGCATGCCTAGCCTGCCAGCTTAAAAACCTGGAATATTTTCCAAGATTGACCAAGAGGTAAAAGTTATTCTTCTTCCACCTATCATTGCCTAGATGGAAATTTTTCCTGTAAGATATATATCAAAGGGATGACATCACGGATGCTGCAGTTGTCCTGGTTGCTGACGCATTTGTTGTCCTGAGCCTCCTTATAGGGCTTCAGAAGGCGACATACTTCCCTCCAGAGGCTACAGTAGAGGATTTTAAAATAACACATTGTCCCTGAGGTTTGCAGCATGCAGCAATCATTTACCACCTTCTACTGCTCCTGCATGTGCCACCATGCCATGCAATATGCGCTTCGCCATAGAGCCATGAAATGGATGAAGTTAGGGGTCAGAAAAGGTTCAGTGAGGAGGAACTAGAGGGGGCAGATGAGTCTGTTGTTGAAACTGGGCCTACATCCACAGGGAAGTGTCAGTATTGATACCTGGCCTTGCTTCATTTCTGAACGGTGACCACTGCAACTCAAAACATTGACCCAGTGGGCCATGAAAGCTTTGTATTGTCCATGCTCATAATTGCTGCTCCACGTGTTGATGTTAGCATGCACCTTTCCCCACATGGACGTATCTAAGGAGAGGCCCACATGTCAAAATCAAGCAAAGAAATAATGGCAGCTATGTATTCTCCGTCAACTGATGCTCATGGAATTAGTTGTCAAAATGCAGTGGAATCCATTAAGTGGTACAGTATTAACTGCACTGACAGTAACTTTGCCAGGTGTGAGTTAAAGCTGCAGACCAGCCAGATGTCTGGACGCATATTGCTGTTTACTGGACAGACAATCTCTTAAGGATGACTGACGTTGGCATGCAGGAAGAGGAGAAGCAGGCAGAGATGATAATAATAACAATGATGACCATGTGCTAGGTGTGGATGTGGCCTGCCTACAAAGAAGTTTATGGGGAAAAGGAGTAGGATGGTCTTGCTCACTTTGCCTGCCAATGCCATTGTGGATTCTATTCTGCCAAATGAGCTGATGACGCCATTTTTCATGTGACTACTGAGAGACCTAGTTCCTACATGTGTGCCTACATGACCAAGGCTAATTTTCTGCCTGCAGATCTTGCACCTTGCCATGGATTTTTCATTTGGTAATACACATAAAAATTGCAATATGGGAGATGACCACATGTAGCTGCTGCCGCCAACATGAATAGTAGTGTAAATATGTCTTCCAGTGCCACCATCCAGTGTCATGCAGCGTCATCCATCACCACCACCCAAGTTTGCCTAAGACCTACCCAGACAGGTTTTTAGATGGTTTGGATGCACAACGTATGGTATTATTGCAGCTGCCACCAGCCTCTTCCTCTGATGTCATATTGTCACCCTGACCTGTAGTGTTCCTACCAGCACAACTAACAGTATTACACCCCTTGGCACTAATATCTCCACCACCAACAGTCATAAGACTTCCACGTCTGCCTCCACAACATCAAAAAACACTGTCTGTGCTCATCCAACTCATCAAGAGGAGGAAGAAGAGAAAGACACATTTGTGCACTGAACCCTCATATTCATCCCTGAAAGCTTTAATTTATGGAACATACTCCATTACTACTGCTTTCCTCTTTATGTGCTGAACCCTCATATTCATCCCTGCAAGTTTTACTTTATGGTACATACAGTGGGGAACAAAAAAGGATTTAGTCAGCCACCAATTGTGCAGGTACTCCCACTTAAAAAGATGAGAGAGGCCTGTAATTGACTTCATAGGTAGACCTCAACTATGAGAGACAAAATGAGAAAACAAATCCAGAAAATCACATTGTCTGATTTTTAAAGAATTTATTTGCAAATTATGGTTAAAAATAAGTATTTTGGTTTGGTTTGGTTTCAAACAACAATGCAATTAATGCATGGCCAGTGGTGTAACTAGGAATGGCTGGGCCCCAAGGTGAACATTTGACATGGGACGTCACCAAACAGGCCCGAAGCCTGCTGGAGCACAGGAGAGGTAAGTTACAGTGTTTTTTATGTTCTCTCACCTCCCCTGGGCCTCCGATCATTATACTCGGGGGTCTGAAAAGGTTTGTTATCATTACTGTCACTGCTTTCAGCACCCTTTTCCTCTGATGTCATATTGTTCTTACCCTGACCCAGTTGCCAGGTCCTGTTTGCAACGGAATGATCGCCGTCAATGTCATCGTTTTCCTCAGCACTTTTTTTCAAACTGATCATGGCCATGGGATTCTTGCACTCATTCATAATTTCCACCTCTAGATTTCTCTCAAGTGCACTTACCAGTACCCGACCCACTTCCAACTGGTGGTGCCACTACTATCTCTACCACCAACAGTCATGTCTTCCACCTCTGCCTCATCCACATCAAAATGCAGAATATTCTTATTCAACTCACTAGAAAGAAGAAGACTAGGACTATGAGGAATATCTTTCTCAGCAGGTGCCACATCACTACTAGGGATCAGTGTCAGTGAAGATGAAGACATGTTTGACAGAGCAGAAAGGTAAATTAAGTCCTACAACAATAGAAGAGGAAACCTGCATACAGAAAACTGATTCAAAGGTTATTATCCAGGTTATTTTCTGACTCCCAAGCGCTGTTCTCATGGTCATAGAAACCTTTTCAATTCAGAAAATATTCTAGCCTTTTCGGCTGGTAGGCTAGGTATTCTGATAGAGGATTTGTTTTCTCATTTTGTCTCTCATAGCTGAGGTCTACCTATGATGTCAATTACAGGCCTCTCTCATCTTTTTAAGTTGGAGAACTTGCACAATTGGTGGCTTACTAAATACTTTTTTCCCCCACTGTATCATGACACTATAATTCAAATAGATATATGTGAGTGGACCAAGAATATACACTTTATTGAGGCATCCATACAGAGACTCATCCTCTTAAGCGAGGGCAATTAATGTCAATTGTATGAGGCATTCAAAATGGGACACGGAAGAATGGCAAATCAGAGCCAGTCCCACATGTGAGTAACTATATATTAAATTTTCATGTTGGAGGTTGCAAGACTGAGTGTACACCTAAGTGACCTGGATAGGAGACTCCTTCAGAAAGAGGCGCAATGGATCTACGCTGTGTCCCAGCAGCCTGAAAGAACTATTGAAGTACACCTGTTTTATTTATTTAATTATCACAGATTGCATGATGGCAATATCATCTATTGTTCATGTATGAGTGCTATCAGGTATTGCTGATTTGACCAGGGAAGCCTTCACACTATGGGTATGAGTATTTATACAACATTGTCTGAATTTTTAGCCCCAGTGAATCCCCTAAATGGATGGATTTGCATTGGGCTTTAAAGGGGACATTTCATCACCTCCACCAACTCCAGTTCTTATATCTGTTAATAGGTACTGCTCCACTGATTCCAGCGCAGTTGGAATTTTTCTCTAGCCCCCACCAGTCCTGAGCAATCAATGCTGTTAGTTTTGGTGCCTGATATACTGTGTAGGCTCTACACTGTCAGGGGGGCAGTGTCAGGCAGCAGCAGGAAAGGAGCATGATTCAGGGCTGCAATCAGAGATGGACAATGTTAGAGCTCAGAATCACACCCATGCCTGATTCTTCCTGATGCCGCCCTCCTGGCAGAACAGCATATCAGGCACCAAAAGTAGCACTTACTGCTCGGGAATGGAGAGGCTAGTGAATAAATTCTAACTGTGCCGGAAGCAGTGCAGCAGCGCCTATTAAATGATGCATAGTTTGATTTGTATGCGGCACTCAAATTTTCAATTTCTCGGTGGGTGCTTCAATAGGGTCCCAACCCCAATATGCAGAGATTATAAAGAATTCAAGTATTCCTTATGTTGAGTCGAAGGGGTGATTTAATAATATTTTCTTAAAAATAAGATTCTTACAGACCAGTAAACGTTTTCGGCAATGCTGCCTTCATCAGACTCTATGGTACAAAAGTATAAATAATTATAAGATAGAATACGATTGGTAAAAGTCCAGTCAATTTTTGATGATCCAATCTTGATTCAAGAAATCCACTATGTGGGGGTGATCTCCTCAAGTAGCATGCTCTTGCAGTACTTGGGGACCGGTGGCAGATTGGAGCAGTATCCGCCACTCTAAATATGCCAGATACCGAGTAGCAGTATCCCCTGCTTGTTGAGGCTGGCTCAGAAGGTCTTAGCAGAGGTGGTGAAAGGTCTTCTTTAAGTTTATCATTGATGAATCGAATCCCAAGTTATTTTGATAATTCTTTACCCTTATTACATTTGTGTTATTTCTTTGGGGAGACAATTTTCTTACATGTGTTATATGTCTTACTCATTTACTCTACACTGCAAACACAAAGTACACTATATCACGTAAAAGTAATCTCAGAATAGGTAAATGTGTTATAAAGTTATTACCACATAAACTGACTTTTGTCATAAAAACAAAAACTAACTAAGCAAGCAATGTACTTGTCGCTAATTCCATTCAAGAGCAGTAATCACGGACAATGCTATATTTAAAATAAACTCAATAACCATGTGTTTGTGATAATTTTATAATCCTTGTAAAATATGATTCTGGATTTCAGTCAAATCAAATATATGTATTTGTTGCCAAGGATAGCAGTTAGCTAACGGGTATTTTGTAATAGTATACTTCTAGACCTTGAAAAATAAAATAAAATATTATTTATTTTTTGTACTCTTATCTCATCATCAAAAGATCTAAGATTGTCAGTGTTGAAGAGTCCAAACACATATGGAAAGTACAGCTGAATGATGGGATATTTAAGAAACTCATTTTAAAATTTTATCTACTATTTAAAGAAATACATCTGGTATTTTGCAAATTCCATGTAAAAACTGACTTATGTTTATTATCATAATCACAATATACTAACATTTAACACTGTGGAGAAATGTATTTAATTCAAAAGACAGAGCAGTAGCTGGGGTTTCCTTACCAGAAGCTGGGATCAACTGTGGCACCTTCCTATTCTTCATACACAATTAAAACTTAAAGGGGTTGTCCGGGATAAAATGTAATTCCTACACTAATCTAAACACCCTCCCCTCGCCTACTTTCTAAAGGTACAAGAGACCCAGGTCAGTAAGAGGAGTAATTGTGCACGCACCGCATTACATTTTTGGCGCAAATTGCTTGGGACTGAGTAAGGGCCTGTAGTGTAAGGCGCCTTACACATAGCAGATTTTTGCTGCCTGATGCACCTCATGCACCTTATATCGCTTTGGGATCATTTCCTGCATACTATTCTTCAAGAGTCTGATGAAGGTCAATTAGACCGAAACGTCACAACTAGAATTGTACTCTACACATTATATTTTGGAAATAAATTTCACTATTCAAAACGCTTTCAAGTACGGAGTCCATTATCTATTTTGGTAAAGAGGTGTTACTACACAAAGTAAAATCTTGATTTTTACTAAATCGATTTGGAGTCGCTTCCTTTGTTCGTGACTTCGCTGTATCCTAGGGAGCCCACCCCGGTACACGGCTTACAACTTAGCGTAGTCGGCAGGATTCAGCGACCGTCATGGACGGGAACCTGGCGGGAATTAATCTCCCGGCTCCAGCTTCACCGGTCCAGGGTGCCCCTGCACAGCAAGAGTTACCAGCCTCAGTATCAGTCATGCCAGCCCAAGTAGGGTACTTATCAGCTGGGGAACTAATGCAGCATCGGCCAAAGTTTGACAGACCGAAAGGGTACGAAGCGTAGTTAAATTAACCTGATTCTGGGGCTGCATGCAGAGATAGCATTGGGGGCCCTAGAAGGTGACCCTAAATGGACAGTGATGGTACGGCCCGAATCAGAGAGAGACACCTTGGAAAAAATATTCTTCCTGCTAGAGGGAGCTCAGGGAGGGCGTACCAAAGTAGCACAGTTGTGAAGCAACTTCTTTAATCAGTCACAGCGAGAGGGTGAGGCTTTAATGCAATACTCTAACGCCTTACAAGACATACTGAATGAAGTGTAGCGGCGAGATTCGGAGGCTATGGGAGCCTTCAAAGACGTGGACCGACTACTATGAGCCCAATTCATCCTAGGATTATCCAATAAGTTTTTACAGGATAAACTGCAAGAGATGACTCGGGCAGATGCCAACCTGACATTCTATAATGTTTACCTGGCTGCTGTAGAGAGGGAAGAAGAGCCCATGGCTGTAAGTGTGAAGGAAGTGAGTAGCACCCAAGTGACAGGGGCCCGAGTAGGTCCTGAAGACACGGGGTCCTTGAAGGAAGTAGTCCAGGCTCTACGGGCAGAAATGAGAGAACTCCGCCTGGAGGTGACCCAGATGAAAGCAGGTTCATCCATGGCTCCAGAAAGGGTCACATCACCCTGCCCTCTTCCACCGAGAGTACCTCGGGTGCGAGGGCCCACCAATCAAGGCCCATCTGGTGTGCGGGGATCGAGAGGACCCCTCTGCTGGAGCTGTCAACAGTATGGCCATATCACCAGAGAGTGCCAGGGACAGATGGAACTCGAACCGGCTTTAAACTTCCGACCGCCGCAGTAACGGGGCGTCCTGTGGCGGTTCACCAAAAACTAAGCCCCATACGCGATGAACGCGACTTATATGCTAGCAGTCCCGTTATGGAAGCGAAGCTGGAGGGCCAGAAGGTACGCTGCCTAGTTGACACCAGATCAGAGGGCACCCTGATGCCTCTGGAGTTCTTCGAGAGACACTTCGGACATATGATGGAGCTGGAAGATGGAAGTGTCATCAGGTTGACAGCTGCCAATAATGGTGCAATGGACGTACAAGGGATCGTCTGGACGCGGGTTCGGCTGTTTGGGCAAGACATTGGCAAAAAGGGGATCGTGTTGGTAGACCATCCATCCAGAAGAGAATTAGATGTAATGCTGGGCATGAACGTGCTGAGAGACCTAGATCATCACCTTTATGCCAAGGAAGGGCCTAAATACTGGCAGCGGGCCACCACACACTGGCCAACTCAGAAGGTCCTACAGCGGATGGTGAGGAGCTGTAGTTTGCAAAAGAACATCATATCAGGGCGCTCTATTGGGAACGTGAAGGTACCACTGAGTGCTCCAGTGAAGATTCCACCGCGACAGGAGAAAATTTTGATGCTTCCAGTGGGGGCTGGACGACCACTGAATGGGCTAGAGGTCCTGATAGAGCCTGCTCCGCAGGGAGAAAAGAAGACCTGCCCTCTGGTAGCCCGAGCACCGGGTGTGCTACCGCCATTGAACATGAAATCCCTACCGGCGACGCTGCACCAATTCGGGAGCGGTACAGGCAAATCCCGCCCAAGATGTATCAGAAGGTGAAAGATATGTTGGCCACCATGCTGGAGAATCAGTTGATACAGGAGAGTAAAAGCCCGTGGTCTGCTCCGGTGGTCCTGGTGTGGAAGAAAGACGGAAGTCTCAGGTTCTGTGTAGATTAACAGAAACTGAATGCTCAGATCGTCCGCGATGCCTATCCTCTTCCACAGATTGAAGAGACACTATCCTCACTGGGTCCACGCTTGACCTGACCAGTGGATATTGGCAAGTGCCAGTGGCTAAAAAGGACAAGGCGAAGACAGCCTTTATCTTACCCATGGGACTCTGAGTTCAATAGAATGCCGTTTGATCTGTCCAACGCTCCAGGGACATTTCATTGGTTGATGGAGCTCTGTCTGGGTGACCTAAACTTTGAGTCAGTTCTGATATATCTGGATGATGTTGTGGTGTTTGGGACCTCATTCGAAAGATCATCTTCAAAAGCTGCGGCAGGTCCTAGAACGACTGCGAGACCATGGGCTAAAAATCAAGCCCAAGAAGTTCCAACTGTTTTGGCAGCGAATAGAGTACTTGGGACATGTGGTCACTCCGGAAGGGGTACAACCAGCCCCCAGCAAGGTGGAGGCCATCCAGAAGTGGCCCCAGCCAAGAACCCTACGGGAAGTGCAGGCCTTTCTAGGATTGGCCGGTTATTACAGGAGATTTATACCCAAGTTCGCACATCTCGCCGGTCCACTAAATGAGCTGCTGAGAGGCACAGCTGGAGGACCCAAGAACCGCCCCATTGAGTGGGGGCCAAGACAGCAAGGAGCCTTTGAGGCGTTGAAAAGAACTCTGACCAGTGTCCTGATCCTGGCCTATGCACGGTTTGATAGTCCGTTCTTGTTGTACACGGATGTAAGTCTACATGGTCTTGGAGCCATGCTATCTCAAGTTCAAGACGGATGGGAGAGGGTGATTGCCTATGGCAGTCGGTCTCTAAGGGAGTCGGTGCGCAACCCTGCTAACTATAGCTCCTTAAAGTTGGAGCTTTTGGCGCTGGTATGGGCCATGACTGAAAGATTTGCAGAGTATCTGACGGGTGCAGAAGTGATTGTGATGATGGACAATAACCCGTTAGCGCACTTGGAAAATGCCAAGCTAGGCGCCCTTGAGCAGAGATGGATAGCTCGCCTTTCCAAGTACCAATACCGCATCCAGTTCCGGTCAGGTAGGGAGAACGGCAACGCTGATGCCCTCTCCCGAGTCCCTGTAGGATTGCTGACCAAGAGTGGGGACGAAGGGCTAAAAGACATTGAAATCCCACACCTCTGCAGAGTACCGCCATTCCAGAACATAACACATTCAAGTGGGGTGGCTTCAGGGATGCCGATGGTGTTGGGGAAGACGTTTGAAGATTGGGAAGGGTTTAAAATAGCTTCCCGGAACTCTGGAAAGTGAAAGAGTGGATTCGGACTAACATCTGGCCCCGCCCGGATGAGTGGGCCAGCCTAACTCAAAAGGGTCAGAAGCTACTGAGACAGTGGGATAAGCTGAGTGTTACCCAGGGGCTCCTGTGCCGGACCATATACGTACAGTCAGAGCTGCAGTACCAGCAACAGGTTGTCATCCCTATGTCATTGGGACCAGCAGCCGCTCAGGAAGCCCATGAGTGGGGGGATCATTTTGGGAGTGCTAAGACGTACCAATGGCTTCAGCGATTCATATATTGTCCAGATTTGGGAGAAATGGTAACCGAGGCATGCCTCAAGTGTCGATCCTGCGGGCTGAGTAAAAGCCCCGAGCAATGGGCCCCTGTACAAACTATTCTAACATCTGCCCCCCTAGAAATCTTAATGATTGACTATGTACAGATTGGGTACTTTACCTCAGGACACTCTTACTGTTTGGTCATGATGGATCACTTTACAAAATATGCAGTGGCTGTACCCACCAGAGATCAGACAGCTGAATCAGCTGCTGAGGCAGTCTGTAAGCACTTTATACAAGTGTTTGGGTCTCCGCAGAGAATCCATTCAGATCAGGGGGCATGCTTTCAGGGTGCTTTGATGAGTGAGCTGTATCATCTCTATGGTATTGAACGTTCCCACACGACCCCATATCATCCGCAAGGGAACGGGTCATACGATCGTTTCAACCGCACATTGATACAGATGCTGCGGACTTTAGAGGATAAAGCTCGGTGGCCAGAGTACTTACCTGCGCTGATGTGGGTCTATAACAATAGAGTACACAACACCACTGGTTACTCTCCACACATGCTGATGTTTGGGAGAGCAGGCCAGGAGATTGAGGATCTCCACATGCCAGATCCGATGCAGCCTCCACCGAGGAGCACTACTGCTTGGGTGCAAGAGCACCGACGCTGACTGAGAGCAGCACACAAGGTTGTGAGTGAACGCCTGAGACAAGTAGTGCACCCCAACCCAGGGCCAGTGCAGAGGGATGAGTATGCTCCAGGTAACCGTGTGATCGTGAGGGCCAAGAGCCAACTGGAAAATTGGATGGGTGGTGGGAGGCGGTTCCGTATATAGTGAAGCGGAGGGTAGACCCAGATATCCCAGTGTATGAAGTAGAGCCAGTAGGGACTGGGGGACCCTCAAGGAACCTCCACTGTAATATGTTAAGACTCTGTAACTTTGAGCAACCAGTGGCCGATGAGGAGGTGCTTGCTCCTAACCCTAGTACTAAGGAACCTCCCTTAGACAATGAATGGTGGGTTGTCCCTGCCCCAGTCACTCCGGGGACCCCAGTCTTGACGAGTTTGCCACCCAGGGAGAGAGCTGCACAGCCTGCAGAACAACCACCATTGGATGTGCCCAATACCCCTGATCCTGTGACTCTGTGTAGGATGGTCAGGTCCAATTCTGGTGTACCCCCACAGCGCTATGCGCAGGATGAGTTTGTATGGGGAAGGTTGCCAGGGACGTCAACCTCTAGTGGGATGGCAGGTAAGATGGGGAAACAGCCCTCATGTTATGAGTGTACCTGTTTCTATAAATAAGTTTATTTTTTTTATAAACTGACATTTGTTTGTTTGACCACAAGAGGCCACTTCTTACCTCAGAAATGGGAAGGACTGTAATTCTGTAATTCCCTGGAGTAGTGACGTGGAGACCCTGTTCTGCAGAGGTGGAAACTAGAAGAAGGAGCAGAGTGTGTGTGGCAGCCATCTTAGGAGTGTGCTTTTGAGCTTTTAGAAGAAGAAGGACCGAAGTGAGAGGAAAAAGATTCATAAGGGATCAGAGATATAACAAAGGGGTGCTGAAGCAGAGACTGTTCCAGGGTTTGTTCAGACAGCATCCTAAGTTGAAGATTGCTATCAAGCACCCGGCTGAGAAGTGACCCTGTCAGTGAGATCGCATGTTTTCTGGATGAGCCCCGCTTTCAGCTGTTCCAGACAAAGACTAAAGGTACAAGAGACCTGGGTCAGTAAGAGGAGTAATTGTGCACGCACCGCATTACATTTTTGCCGCAAATTGCTTGGGACTGAGTAAAGGCCTGTAGTTAGAATAGTTAGTCATCCTCATCTTCACAGGCCACACTACTGGTGAATTATCTACCTGTTCGGTAGTAAGGACTAAGACTCAGAGAGTTCTATAGACTTGTAACTCCCAGAGAGGAGCTCCTGAGGAAGTCTAGAAGTGACATCTTATACATTGTCACATTTCTTTGGCTTGCAAGCTGACCTACTATATTTACTCGGTTGTACTTTGTATGTGGGGAGTAGGGGTATTTTGCTAAGTTTGTAAGCTCTTGTGTTGTACCACCGGTGCCTCTATCACATTCACTGAATTGTTCATGTGACTAGGGTGATAAAAAGGTAACAAGCGGCTGGTTAGTTGCAGCCTGCAGATAGGTAAAAGCTTGGAGTATTTTGGAGCTGCACAACACCAGCTTACTGGCTGAGTGTATGTAAATAGTTGAGAGTGTTTTTTTTTTTTAAACTCGTTTTATTGAAAATTGTGTACCAGACACAAGGAAAAGAAACAAAATATATATAACAGGTTGCACACAAGGAAATCAAGAATTTGATACAGAGAAAAAGAGATATGCAGAACACATATAATATCGTCTAAATCAATTATACATATACAAGAACATGTAATCAATAAATCAAGGATAACAGCAATAATACAATCCAAGATTAGAGGTCGTGGATACTCCCGGTGTCTCCCACCCCTCACAGTGTAAAGTAAATGAATGGCAGTACGCAATGAGGGAGCCGTATATTGAGTTACCGAAGAATTGCACCATGTTCCCCATACCTTATGGAATTTCTGAGGACATCCTCTCCTTTTATACACAATCTGGTTGAAAGGAAGAACAGTATTAACAAGTCTCCTCCATTGAGATACTGATGGGGGTCTCAAAGCTATCCATCGCAATGCGATAGCCTTCCTGGCACAAAATAAAGACTCCCGCAAGAAGATTCTAACATGGTGTTGCCATAATTCTTCATCTAATATACCAAAGAGGCATACCTCTGGGGTTAATGGTATAGGTCTAGCCAGAACTTCCACCAGGAGATCCACGACCCCCTTCCAGAAACTTTGTATGATCGGACAGGCCCAAATCATATGCCAAAAATCTGACTGTGGACAAGGGCACCTAAGGCAACCTGGGTTCGGTAGTCGTCCTATTTTGTAAAGACGGGAAGGCGTCAAGTAGCATTGGTGTAGAATGTATGTTTGAATCAGTTTGTTATTCGCTGAGGGTGACACATGTTGAGGAGATTCGAGGATGTCTTGAAACATCTCATCTGTGAGAGCTGGGATGTGAGTGCGCCATCACGTCAGGGCCGGGGCGTCCAATAAGGATACCTTGGCCTGTATCAGGTGTGCATACAAAGTAGAGATCAAACCCCCAGGGCCCTGTGACCGAAGTATTCCGATAAGCGGATACTTAGATATATTGTCCATCCGATCTGGGAACTGAGAAGAGAGTGCATGTCGAATCTGTAAATATCTAAAGAACTGTGCTCTAGGGATACCATAGGAGGAACTTAGTGAGTCAAACGTTCTAAAAACGCCTTGGGTATACAGGTCATTAAGAGAGGATACGCCATACTGCGACCAGGCCTGAGCGCCAGGCAGGGCCAATAGCGCCGGCAGACCAGGGTTGCGCCAAAGCAGGGTCTCCGCAGGTACATCAGAGTAGTGAGAGTGTTTTTTGATAAAGAGGTGTTACTACACAAAGTAAAATCTTGTTTTTTTACTAAATTGATTTGGAGTTGCTTCCTTTGTTCATAACTTCGCTGTATCCTGGGGAGCCCACCCCGGTACACGACTTACAACTCATGAACCATTGCATTAGCTAAGGCAGCAAGAAGCTACACCATGTAAACAAATGCAGAAGATGCCAGGAGCTCCCAGAGAAACACAGAAATCACTCAAAACACTGCTAAAGACCTTTTTTGCCCGGAAAACCCCTTTAAAACAGATCTGCCAGCTTAATATGTACTGCCTGTTAAATATTATTAGGTTACAATATTCTTGACAAGTAAGGGTTAACTCTATTCTGCTGACAACATGCTTCTATCTTAGAGTACATGTGTTAAGGGTATACTTATTTTAGTGTTTTCCAAATAGAGTTGCAAAGAGTTTGAGGATGCTGGGGAACACCCCCTCTCATGAATATAAATAATTGACAGACACACAAATCTGGTCAGTCTGTCGGTCTGTCCGTCTTTCTCTGACACCTTGAGACATGTCGTGACCATCCCACAGATTTTCAGCACACACAAATGAACAAGCATGAACCAAGATGGAACTGCAAGAGATCCAGCTTAGCCCCTTAAGGATCGGGCCTAAAAGTAATAACTTTGAGACGCTTTAACTTACACAAGTGATCTTGAGATTGTTTTTTCATGACACATTGTACTTCATGTTAGTGGTAAACATTGATCAATATTTTTGTATTTATTGATAAAAAAAATAGGAAATGTGATGGAAATTAAAAAAAAAAAAAAATCACAAATTTAAAAATGTGAAATGCTCTGCTTTTCAGATAGTCATACCACCAAATACATAAATAAATATTATCTACCATATCTCTGCTTTATATCGACATCATCTTTTAATCATCCTTTCATTTATTTTGAATGTTAGAAAGCTTACAAGTGTGGCAGCGATTTTCCAGATTTGCAAGAAAATTTGCCAATCTAATTTTTTAGGGATTACTTTATTTTTGAAGGGGATTATAAAGGCCTATATATTAGAAACCCCCATAAATCTCTCCATTTTCAAAACTGCACCTCTCAAGTAATTCAAAACAACATTTGGGAAGTTTGTTAACCCTTTAAGCATTTTACGGGAATTAAAACAATATGGAGGTGAAATTTAGACATTAAATTTTTTTTCAAAAATACATTCATTTAGCCCTAAACTTAACACATTAACAAGGGGTTAAAGGAGAAAATGCATCTCACAGTTTGTTATGCAATTTCTCCCAAGCACAGAAATACCCCACGTGTGGGTGTACACTGATGTTTGGGTAAATGGCAGGGCATGGAAGGGAAGAAGCGACACTAAACGTCTGAAAAACAGATTTTGCTGGAATAGTTTTCAGGTACCATGTCTCATTTGTAGAGCCTCTAGAGTACCAATACAATGAAAATAACTATAACTTATTGAATAAACTGTATTAACTCTTTTTTTAGTAGTTTACAAAAAAAACATCAATTCTGACATTGCTTTTTAAATTTTTTGCCATGCAGCATACAGCATAAGTAACATGTTACCTTCATTCTGCGGGTCAATACGATTACAGCGATACCCGATTTATATTGTTTTTTTATGCGTTACTAATTTTGGAGAACAAAAACCCATTTGGGGAAAGAAATCAATTATTTTTGGATCACCATCTTTTGAGATGCACCATCTTTTTTATTTTTCAGTTGGTTGAGGGCTTATTTTTTGCAGGACAACCTGTTTTGGGGTTCATATTACTTTTTGATCACTTTTTATTGCATATTTTGTAAGGTGAGATGGCGAAAAATCATTACTTCTGATGTTTTTTTCTGTTTTTTTTTCCCTGACATAGGTTAAATATTATTTCAGTTTTATTGTACGGATTCTTACAGATGTGGCAATACCAAATCTGTATTGTTTTTATTAATTTTTAAGTTTTTTTTATATAATTCATTTTATATAGGAAAAGGGAATTTTGGGGGCTTTACAAATTTATTAATTCTTTTTACACACTACATTTTTTTTTTAAACTTTTTTTTTTACATTTTTTAGTTGTCCTATAAGGACACCTGGACCAGCAATGCATTGATCGCTGGTTCAGTACTTAAGACTGCAATACACGAGCATACACGTGTATTGCAGTCTATAGAGGAAGTCAGCCTATGTCAGACGCATAGGCTGATTTTTTTCAGTTGTCGGCAGGATCAACCAGGTACTGGGGGCTCCTAGCAGCCTAGGGTTACTGGGCATGACCCCCGGCTACCGAAAATGCATAACAGCACCCCCCCGATCTCACTGCGGGGGGGTGCTGAGGGGGTCCTTATAACTGCGCAACCCCTTGATGCAGCGGTCATGTTTGACCGTGGCATCTAAGGGTTTAACACCCACGATCCGAGCTCAGCTCCGGCCACGGGTCTTACACGCGGGTGTCAGCTGTTGCTTACAGCTGACACTCGCTCTCGATATCACGTCATTTTGCGCTTAGGTACTCTTTCCAATAACGTACCAGTACGTCATTTTGCGTTAAGGGGTTAAAGAAACCTAACTATGAGCTTTTCTCATGATGTAAGCTAATAAGACATTCACTGATATTTCTGTTTATTCTGGAAGTTTTTCCTGTATCTATTTTTCCATGAAGATTTTAATACATTTTAATGTTTTTTTTATAAGAACCTGAGTCCTCCAATAATATTACCTTATGGGTCAACACGTGAGTAAGAATTCACCCGAGTATAGAGTATTTTACACTTCCCTCCATAAGAGAAGCATATTACAGGTACAGGTCAGTACTCCTAGAAGTCAAAAATGAATACAGGTGCATCTCAATAAATCAGAATATCTTTGAAACATTTATTTATTTCAGTAATTGAATTAAAAAGTGACCTCCTATATTTTCTAGATTCTTTATACATAGAGTATTCTATTTCAAGTGTTTTATTTCTGTAAATTTTGATTATCGATTACAGCTAATGAAAACGCAAATTTAAGAAAATTAGAATATTGTGAAAAAGTTCAGTATTGTAAATTCAGTGTCACCTGCCAAGGTTTCCTAATCCTTTAAATGGTCCCTCAGTCTGGTTCAGTAGGACACACAATCATGAAAGACTGCTGATTATGAATTGAATTACTGAAATGAATGAACGTTTCATAAATATTCTAATTTATTGAGATGCAGCTGTACTATGTGCTGTTTGAATATTATGAGTGATAAAAGGTTACACCAGACACATAGTTTATAGAATACTGTCTAGTGCAGGGGTAGGCAACCTTTTTTGTTCGGGGTGCCGATTTTATTTAAAAAATCAAAGATGAGGAACTCGGAGTGCCGGTCAATAATAAAAGTCTGACGACCCCTAAACTAAAGTCATATACCACAAACCATAAAACAGAAGTGATGCTACAAGATGCTTTAGGATGCATACGTTTAGTGCTATTTCCTGGGACGCTCCTGTACTTTCCGATTAGAAGCAATGAAAGTCCATGTACAGCCCCCAATTAGTGGTAAATGTATGTGTCCAGGAGCACCGTATGGCAGCATCCTTATTGTGAAAACACATTATGTATCTGGATTCAGCTATATTCTTAGGCCACTGGAACTTTTACTTCGATGTAAAACTGCATTAACATGGTGCATTTTTGCACAAAAAAATGCCTGAGTTTTCTGTGTTAAAACACATCCTTAATACAGAAAACACACCATTATACAGAATAATGTCCCATAGCGGCCCCTGCACATGGTATTATGTCCCATAGCGGCCCCTGCACACAGTATTATGTCCCATAGAGGCCTCTGCATGCAGTATTATTTCCCATAGCGGCCCCTGCACACGGTATTATGTCCCATAGCGACCCCTGCACACAGTATTATGTCCCATAGCTGCCCCTGCACATGGTGTTATGTCCCATAGTGGCCCCTGCACATGGTATTAGGTCCCATAGCGGCCTCTGCACATGGTATTATGTCCTATAGTGGCCCCTGCACATGGTATTATATCCCATAGTGGCCCCTGCACACAGTATAATATTCTAACTTTTATAATATTCCAATTTTCTCCACTCACTAGCTATTATTATACTGTGGGGTCTCTTCAGACTCCAGAGTATAATAAGTGGAGGGCCATGAGAGGTGAAAAACATAAAAAACAGTGTTACTCACCTTCCCCGCGCTCCGGAGTTGCTCTGTTCTCTTCAGTGCTTCTGCCTGAAGTCAGCGACCACTGATTGGGTCTCATGGGTCACATCTCGTCATTATGCGTAATGACGCCGGACTTGACCTCTGATGCCCTATCAGTGGTCTCTCTTGTTAGGCAGAAGCGCCTGTAGAGCACAGAGCTGCCTCGGAATCCAGGAAAGGTGAGTTAACATTATTTTTTATGTTTGATCACCTCCATTGGAGCTCCACTTTTTACACTCTGGGGTCTGAAGAGACCCCACAGTATAATAATAACAGTTTATTTTCGGCCGTATTTGGTCCAATCAAAACTGCTGGGTGAGGACTCGAGCTGCCATGCCAGGGAAATAAAACTCGTGTGCCACTCTTGGCCCTGTGCCGGGGGTTGCCAACCCCTGGTCTAGTGTATTCATGATGATAGCACCACCACCCCAGCCCTCTCTACAAGCATACACATCTACTTGTCAATCACATTTATGAGGGGTATGGGATGGAGGGAGGCACTGTGGTCATGAATACAGCAGACTCATAAACTTTGTGTCTGATGTATTCTTTTAGTGCTCCCAGTAGTCAAATGGCATAACGTATGCTGGCCCTGCATAGAACATAAATCTATTTTAAGTAGAGATGAGCGAACCAATTTTTCAATGAACTGGTTTTGACACAAATTTAATGAAAGTTTCTATTCTTTATTAAAGTGAAACTTTTGCAATTCCTCTTAGACAGGGGCGTAACTATTGGGGTAGCAGCGGTAGCGGCTGCCACAGGGCCCGGAACATTACGGGGCCCGGAGCCCTGTGGCAGTCGCTACCGCGAACCCCACAAACACTGCTATCGTTATACGATCGGGGGTCCAGGGGAGGTGAGCGAACATAAAAAACACTGTAACTCACCTCTCCGCCGCTCTGCAGGCTTTGGGCCTGTTTGGTGACGTCCCAGACGTCAGCCGACGTCATTATGCGTCGCGACGCCGGCCTGGATCGCGCGAGATCCGGTCCAACATTGAAGATGGCTGAAGTAGCGCACAGGAGTGCACCAGACCGAGGAAGAGGTAAGTTGCAGTGTTTTCTATGTTTGTATCCTCCCCTGGGTCTCCGATCATTATACTCTGGGGTCTGAAAAGACCCCAGAGTATAATAATCGTTCATGGGTGGTCCACAATGGGGCATAATACTGTGTGCAGGGGCCACTATGGGGCAAACTACTGTGTGCAGGGGCCACTATGGGGCAAACTACTGTGTGCAGGGGCCACTATGGGGCAAACTACTGTGTGCAGAGGCTACTATGGGGCAAACTACTGTGTGCAGGGGCTACTATGGGGCAAACTACTGTGTGCAGGGGCCACTATGGGGCAAACTACTGTGTGCAGGGGCCACTATGGGGCAAACTACTGTGTGCAGAGGCCACTATGGGGCAAACTACTGTGTGCAGGGGCCGGCCACTATGGGGCAAACTACTGTGTGCAGGGGCTACTATGGGGCAAACTACTGTGTGCAGGCGCCACTATGGGGCAAACTACTGTGTGCAGGTGCCACTATGGGGCAAACTACTGTGTGCAGGGGCCACTATGGGGCAAACTACTGTGTGCTGGGGCCACTATGGGGCAAACTACTGTGTGCAGGGGCCACTATGGGGCATAATATTGTGTGCAGGGGCCACTATGCTGCATAATACCGTGTCCAGGGGCCACTATGGGGCATAATACCGTGTGCAGGGGCCACTATGGGGCATAATACCGTGTGCAGGGGCCACTATGGGACATAATACTGTGTGCAGAGGCCAGTATGGGACATAATACCGTGTGCAGGGGCCACTATGGGGCATAATAGTGTGCGCAGGAATGCACTTTGTGTGTGGGGGGGGTTGGGGGCGGCGGTTTGGGGGGGGGGCCCCATGTCAAATGTTCGCCTTGGGGCCCAGCCATTCCTAGTTACGCCACTGCTCTTAGACAAACTAAAATGGCTGCCTACACATGTAACATGGGGTAGAACAGCACAGGAGGAGAATCACATGGGCTCTGTGATCTACTTGAGCTTCTGAAATCACCTGACATACTCTCAGTCACTCATGAGTGGTATGGTACTAAATAATTATGGGAGAGGAGAACATTGGAGCATAGTTTAGTTAGATTTAATCAATTTGAGAGGTGGGGAGAAGCTCTGCACTGTACTGTGACTTTAGCGTTCACTGTGTTACACATACAGTGGGGAAAAAAAAGTATTTATTCAGCCACCAATTGTGCAAGTTCTCCCACTTAAAAAGATGAGAGAGGCCTTTTTTAAGAATTTATTTGCAAATTATGGTGGAAAATAGCAACATCTTCAACAAAATGCAAAAAGGAGAGACTCATCCTAAAAGGCTTCAATTTATGTAACCCAACCCGACACACCTACAACAGCCAATATTCAGAACAACTATGTATTCGGACATCAGAAAGGCTGCGGAACAATATGATAAAAATTTCCTATAACAACAAAAGAAGCACACAGGAGGAGATACAGGCCCTGAAATCATCATTGATAATGACACAGAGGAAATGAAGGCCAAACTCCACATATACTACCGGAAACTTCAGGACATACTTATTAACAACAAAAAGAAAAAGCTCCATAGACTGAGAAAAAAAGGCCTCATTACTACAACCGCAAGTACCAGCCCAGCTCACCAGAACTGTGTTGTGAATCTTTCCTCCTATGAGCCAAACAAACACGAAATGTCAGTTCTCTCCAAAGGTCTCTCCTTCTGCCCCTCAGCACACACTAACCATATCAAACTCTGCAATGATATGGAGGAGTTTTTCAGAAAAATTAGATTGAGGGAATATTTTTATGACAAAGACCTTCCATACAGCAGAAACTCTGAGATAGAACAGCCCATAAGGAATCCTACCAAAAGATCTACCTGGAACCCACGCCCTGGAACTAACACAGCACTGGATAAAATATATTGACTGTTTCAGAAGCAAAGTAAAATCAGAAATCCCGGAGAAACAAAAGAAATTGGTGCATAACCTAACCCTGCAGGAACAGAAGGCTATTACTTCACTGAAAGAAAATTAGGATATAATAATAAAACCGGCTGACAAAGGGGGCGCAATAGTCATAATGAACACCTCAGATTATATCCAGGAAGCAAACAAGCAACTGTCAAATCCCATCCTTTACTCCAAACTTGGAAGTGATCCCACAGAGGCCTAAATGAAACAACTTAAGGATATGATCAAGAAGTTTTCAATCCAGGTCCAGAAGCAGGTAAAAGGGCTTATCCCAGGACAGGCTGCTTCTATATGCTCCCAAAGATACACAAAGATGGCAACCCTGGGAAGTCTATCATTTCTGGCATTGGGACACTGACAGAAAACATCTCGGGTTGGGTGGAAAATCTCCTAAAACCCCTTGTCAGGGATACTCCTAGCTATATCCAGGCAGGGCCGGTTTTAGACAAAGTGGGGCCCTGGGCAAAATTAAAAGCAGGGCCCCAAATGCTGGTATGCAAACAACACCATCATCTTCCAGTGGCAACCCCTATAATGACGCCTCCTTTCTGCTAACAAAAAAGTAATAAGCCCCATTTTACCACACACAATTCAAATGAGCACCTTTGTAGATTTTTACACCAAGTCATCAGTTATTATAGCGCCTCCTTATAAATAATAGTCCCTGCTTATAAATAATATTACACTTTTATCAGTAATCGCTCCCTTATAAATGATAAATAGTGCCCTGTATCAGTAATATTCCCCCTTATCAGTAACAGTCACCCCGTAAAAATAATACTGCTCCCTTATAAATAATAGCCCCCTCATAAATAATAGTTACCCTTATAAATAATAGTCCTCATTATCACTAATAGCCCCCTTTATAAATAAGCTCACTTAACAATTATACCCCCCTTATAAAAAGTTCCCCTCTTATAAATAATAGCTCCCCCCTTGTAATGGATGCCTTATATATAATAGTTCCCCCCTTATAAATAATAGCACATCTTATAAATAATAGTTCCCCCTTATAATAGACCCCTCATACTTAAGTTTCCCAATTATATATAGTAACCCACCCTTATATATAATAGTTCTCCGTTGTGTCGGTCTGAAGGGCCTTAGGCCCACGAGAGGATCTTGTTCTGGGGGCACCCAACAGCTTCCTGCTAATAGCCTATACCACGGCTCCTTCACTAAAGTCTTACATATGTGCTGACTATCTGGCATTACTGAGTATGTTCCCAGTATAGTCAGCCCCTATGTGGGGCCACTGTGGAGCATTATACTGGGGGGCCCCTCTGGAGAGCATAATGCTCCAAAGTGGCCCCACATAATATAACATTATCTCCAGAGCTGCCCCCCCCACATTATAATTTTCCACAGAGGCCCCACAGAATATAACATGCTATCCAGAGGGCCCCTTCCCCAGTATAAAATGCTATCCAGAGGGGCCCCCCAGTATAATGCTCCACAGGGGCCCTACAGTGCTATTATTATATTTTATTCTGGGGTCTCTTCAGACCCCAGAGTATAATAATCGAAGGCCCGGGGGAGGTGAGATTACCTCTTCTGGGCCTCCTCGCGCTGCTCCGTTATCCCCGCCGGCGCTGGCTTCTTCTTCCCTGCGGCTGACGTCACACGTTGTGGACGTCACCACTGAGGCCTGTGATTGGGCCTCAGCGATTACGTGAGGCAGGCTGTCAGCACGCACCACGTGATCGCTAAGGCTGAGCCCTGGCCTCAGCGGTGATGTCCGGAACGCCAGAAGATGACGTCGGATGCCAGGACAGGTGAGTAAAAATGTTTGTTATTTTTACTCACCACGGAAAGGGGCCCTGCGGTCCCTTTCTGTTATTGATTTATCCAGGCCTGACTCCGGGATCCGGAGTCATCAGGTTCCGGATCCCGGGGTTCCCTTTTGTGACGGGGCCCTGGGCAATTGCCCAGTTTGCCCCCCCCTAACGCTGGCCCTGTATCCAGGACACCACTGACCTTCTTAACAAACTGAATGCCCTGAGCCAACTACCAGACGGTACCATTTTGGCCACCATGGATGTGGAATCCCGGTATACCAACATTCCCCACAAGGATGGAATTACAGCATGTCGGGTACACCTGGAAAAACAAAACCTCCCAACAGAACCAGTAACGCAGCTCATACAATTCATCCTTTGCCACAACCAATTTACCTTTGGAGGGGATCTATATCTATATCTACAGCGAATGGGAACTTCAATGGGTACCAGATGTGCACACCAGTAAGCAAATCTCTTTATGGCAGAACTGAAAGGAGCATATTTATCAACATGCACCACCAAACCTATGATTTACCTTCGTTATATCGATGATATCCTTGTTATCTGGACTGAAGATGAGGAGGCCCTACTTCAATTCCATAATGACTTCAATGACTTTCACCCTACCATCAACCTTAAACTTAGCTATTCAGAGAGTGAAATTCACTTTCTGGATACCACAATATACATCAAAGACCACCGGCTACTCACGTCAATATACCACAAACCCACAGACAGAATGGCCTACCTGAGAAACGACAGCTTCCACCCCAAGCACACAAGGCAATCTATTATTTACAGCCAAGCTATATGATACAATCATATTTTCTCCAACAAAGCAGACCTGGACAAGCACCTCATGGATCTGAGGACGAAATTTCTTCGACTGGGATACAAACCAAAGTGACGGACAACCAATTAAACAAAGCGGAAGCCATTAACAGAGACAGTCTGCTCACATATAAAGAGACCCAGAAATAAGTCCGAGTGCCCCTAGTTGTCACCTACAACCCACAGCTGGAGATCCTATGAAGGATTGCCAACCTGTGCGACATAGGGACAACAGACTCAAGGACATATTTCCAGAACACCCTTTCCTTTCCTTTTGGCAACCATCAAACCTACGACATATTATTGTCCAGAGTGCCCTGAAGGCCAGAACTAAAAATGGCACTTCACCTTTCCTGCAAAATAGGTGCATGACCTACAAGCACATCCACACCGCTGACAGTGTACCTATCGCACAGTCACAACAGGTGCACAGGATTAGGGGGACATTTTCCTGCAGGTCTTCCAATGTGGTGTATCTCATAATGTGTGTGCAATGTCCCCCCACAGGCCTCTATGTGGGGGAAATGGGGCAGAGACTTAGTCAGCGCATGAACTCACACAGATCCACCATTAATAACAGCAGAAGAGATCTCCCAGTGGCCACACATTTCTCCGGAGAAGACCACTTTATTGAAGATTTTCTGGTTGTGGTTTTAATGGGACATTTTAAGACGCAGAGGGAGAGGAAAGAATGGGAATATAAATTAATGCAAAAATTTCAAACTCTGCAATTTGGACTTAATATTCATGCCAGTTTCATGTCACACTATGTATGAACTGTGAGGGTCAAAAATCACCACCTGATAGCAAACAAGATAACAGCAAGAATTACTGATCCCTCCGTCACTCCCCACAAGTTTCCAGATTGTTTATTTCTTGACCTGTTGTAAATAACTTCTCTACTTAGATTGCATTTTGTTTTTTTAAGGATTCTAAGATCCTTTGAAGGTCCATGTCTTTAGGGTATAAAAAAATCTGTGAATTTTCAGTTTCTTGTATAACACCATGTCTGATGAAAAGAGCTAGTACGTCCGAAAGCTTACCATCAAATATACTCAGTTAGCCTCTAAAAGGTATCATCTGATTTCTTCTCTCTTCCACTACTTTCAATGGCTAACACGGTACAACATTATTCTGTTAACCTCTTCTTCTCCTACTTAGGAGGGACCTTCAACCACAGGTGGAAGCTGGGCCTCATTAAAGGCCTATAAAAGGTTAGCCAGTTCTCACGACTGAGCAGTTCCTGGGGAGAGAGGAGGAGCCGGGTTCTGTCCCCACATTGTGAAGGCTGGTGAGACTCTGGAGTGAACTCCTGCCCTTGTTTTGCGCTGTATATTGACCGTGTGGCTGAAGTAAGCCAAACGTACAGTTAGGACAGTTTTCTGTATAGTTAGTATCTCAGACGAGCAGGATTTCTGTTATTTTTTGCCTGAAAGTTAAGGTTTATTTGTTTTGCTGTTTTTTGGAAAAATAAATGCACAGGGTAAAACCTGTTGAACTTTTGAGTCTGTTTCTGACTGTCTGGGTCCGGTGCAGCTACCACTGAGCTTATCCTCCCACAATATATATATATATATATATATATATATATATATATATATATACACACTAGAGTTCAAAAGTTTAGGGTCACTTAGAAATTTTCTTATTTTTGAAAGAAAAGCACAGTTTTTTCAATGAAGATAACATTAAATGAATCAGAAATACACTCTATACATTGTTAATGTGGTAAATGACTATTCTTGCTGCAAACGTCTGGTTTTTAATGCAATATCTACATAGGTGTATAGAGGCCCATTTCTAGCAACCATCACTCCAGTATTTTAATGGTACATTGTGTTTGCTAACTGTGTAAGAAGGCTAATGGATGTTTAGAAAACCCTTGTGTAAGTATGTTAGCACAGCTGAAAACAGTTTTGCTGGTTAGAGAAGCTATAAAACTGACCTTCCTTTGAGCTAGTTGAGAATCTGGAGCATTACATTTGTTGGTTCGATTAAACTCTCAAAATGGCTAGAAAAAGAGAACTTTCATGTGAAACTCGACAGTCTATTCTTGTTCTTAGAAATGAAGGCTATTCCATGCGAGAAGTTGCCAAGAAACTGAAGATTTCCTACAACGGTGTGTACTACTCCCTTCAGAGGACAACACAAACAGGCTCTAACCAGAGTAGAAAGAGAAGTGGGAGGCCCCGCTGCACAACTAGCAACAAGACAAGTACATTAGAGTCTCTAGTTTGAGAAATCGATGCCTCACAGGTCCTCAACTGGCAGCTTCATAAATAGTACCTGCAAAACGCCACTGTCAACATCTACAGTGAAGAGGCGACTCAGGGATGCTCGCCTTCAGGACAGAGTGGCCAAGAAAAAGCCATATCTGAGACTGGCTAATAAAAGGAAAAGATTAATATGGGCAAAAGAACACAGACATTGGACAGAGGAAGATTGGAAAAAAGTGTTATGGACAGACGAATCGAAGTTTGAGGTGTTTGGGTCACACAGAAGAACATTTGTGAGACGCAGAACAACTGAAAAGATGCTGGAAGAGTGCCTGACGCCATCTGTCAAGCATGGTGGAGGTAATGTGATGGTCTGGGGTTGCTTTGGTGCTGGTAAAGTGGGAGATTTGTACAAGGTAAAAGGGATTTTGAATAATGAAGGCTATAACTTCATTTTGCAACGCCATGCCATACCCTGTGGACAGTGCTTGATTGGAGCCAATTTCATCCTACAACAGGACAATGACCCAAAACACACCTCCAAATTATGCAAGAACTATTTAGGGAAGAAGCAGGCAGCTGGTATTCTATCTGTAATGGAGTGGCCAGCGCAGTCACCAGATCTCAACCCCACTGAGCTGTTGTGGGAGCGGCTTGACCGTATGGTACGCAAAAAGTGCCCATCAAGCCAATCCAACTTGTGGGAGGGGCTTCTGGAAGTATGGGGTGAAATTTCTCCAGATTAACTCAGCAAATTATTAGCTAGAATGCCAGATGTCTGCAATGCTGTAATTGCTGCAAATGGAGCATTCTTTGACGAAAGCAAAGTTTGAAGGAGAAAATTATTATTTCAAATAAAAATCATTATTTCTAACCTTGTCAATGTCTTGACTATATTTTCTATTCATTTTTCAACTCATTTGATAAATAAAAGTGTAAGTTTTCATGGAAAACATAAAATTGTCTGGGTGACCCCAAACTTTTGAATGGTAGTGTATATAGTTACATAGTATATGAGGTTGATTGAAGACATCAATCCATCAAGTCCAACCTATAACCCTACAGTCCCCTACAGTGTTGATCCAGAGAAAGGCAAAAAAACCCCATTAGGCTTATGCCAATTGCCCCATTTCAGGCGAAAAAAATCCTTCCCGACTCCAATCTGGCAATCAGTGTAAAACCCTGGCTCAACGTGCCCTTAAAATCTAGAACCCATAACCCGTAATATTGTTCTGTTCGAAAAAGTCATCCAAGCCCTCTTTGAACTTGTTCAATGAATTTTTATTTTTTTTTAATAGCACAAAGTGCTACTAAAACAATTTTTAAAATAGATTTCCCTTTCCTTTACAGTAATTTCTATGAAGGTGACACAAAAATCATGAAAAATCTATTTCTCTCTGTCCAAGAAAATCCAGGCATGTTTAGGGACTTAGATTCTGAGCTCATAATATAAGTCCTTAAATATGCACAGTGAGATGCTAAATAGCCTAAGTGTTTGTGCTCATCCACTGTTAGACAAGTGTGCTGAATGTGTGAACACCATCTACTGACAATATCTTACTGAGAATGGGGTACCGAACCAGCTAGCAGTGACTAGAGGAGCATGGTGTTCTACTATTGGTAAACATAACTATCCATCCATGATACTGGAGGTGTGTAAGGCAAAACATGCCTTAGCAAAACATTTCAGGGGGCTTAATACTGTCAGATTTTAATTAGCACCATACCATGTGTGAAATGATATGTAAGAGAGAACATGCAGGTGTATTGGCATAGACTGAATTATATAGAGCCAGAGAGCATTCTTTGATCAGACAAATACAAAAGTTGATGTCTGCAATAAATTCATTTGAAATGTCAATATCAAAATCACTCCTGTACAAAGTGTATTTTTCAGCTGAATCTCGCTGGTCTATTAATAGTGTGAATAAAAGTTAAGCCAGTTGCACACGACCACACGTGTGCTAACCGGCTGCCGTGAATGAACGGCATGGGCGGCGCACGGGGGACACACGGATGTCATCCATGTGCTGGCCGTGCTTCCACAGCCCCTTTCATTCAATGAATAGGAGCCACGGAAGCAGCGCCGCAAAATCAGACAGGAATAGGACCTGTTCCATATTTTGCGTCCCGGACTGTCGTGTAATTCACAGTCATGTGTACGGGCTCATAGAAATTAATGGGTCAGCGTGCTATCCGGGAAAAACCCCTATAGCACATTGACCATTCATATGATCGTGTGCAAGGGGGCTTACACAAAGTATTGGGACACAGGTCTTAATAACTGAATTCAGATGTTTTATTCAGTCCCATTGCCACAGGTGTATAGCATCCAGCACCTAATCATGTAGTCTGTCATTACAACCATTTGTGAAAGAATGGATCATTCTAAAGAGCTCACTGAATTCTAGCATGGTACTGTGATATGATTCCACCATTGTAACAAGTCAGTTTGTAAACTTTCTTCTCTCCTAGATATTGCACATCAACTGTGAATATATTAATGAAAATTGGAAGTATTTAGCAACCACAGCAACTCGGCCATAAAGTGGCAGACCATGTAAAATTACAGAGTGGGGTTGCCAAGTGTGGAGGTGCATAGTGCATAAAAGTCGCCAACATTCTGCTGACTGCAGAGGTCCAAACCTCCTCTAGCATGAACATCAACACAAAAACTGTGCACTAGGAGCCTCATGTATGGGTTTCCATAAATGAGCAGCTGCATTTACAGTCATGGCCGTAAGTGTTGGTACTTCTGAAATTTTTCCAGAAAATGAACTATTTCTCCCAGAAAATTATTGCAATTACATATGTTTTGTTATACATATGTTTATTTCCTTTATGTGTATTGGAACAAAACAAAAAAAGAGAAAAAATCCATAAATGATATAACTTCACGCACAACTCCAAATATGGGCCGGACACAATTACTGGCACCTTCAACTTAAAGGAGTATTCCCACGAACATAACCGTTTTTAAATGTGTAGATAATTAAAAGAGTTTTAAAGATTTTCTTTAAATATCTTGTGGGCACAAGTTGTTGTCTTGATCGGTTGCCAGTGGATACGACCATGAATGCAGGACTTTTCTAAGGTCAGAAAATCAGCCATGATTCCCTTACTGTGGCCGGGATATCTTCTGATACATGTAGTGCCCCTGCCTGATAACCCAGCTACAATAAGAAAATCATGGCTGGGTTCCTGACAAGTCCCAGACCATAGAAAGTTTCTGCATTCGTGGTCGTATCCAATGGCAACCGATCAAGACAACAGACTGTCATCACTAAGATAGTAATCGAAAATCTTTAAAACTGCAGAATTTTTAACTACTTATATTTGCAAAAATGTTTAACTTTTAATTATCTTCAAATATAGATATGATTATGTTCATGGGAATACCCCTTTAATATTTGGTTGCACACCCTTTGGAAAAAATAACTGAAATTAATCGCTTCCTATAACTGCTGCAGCCCAGATGAAGAGAACTGGAGGATGGGAGTAGCAGTGGCAATGGTTTTGGAAATCGTAACATGTACGCTGAACATATTTCTCTGCAAGGTGTAGAGTGACTGTAAAACGCCGCACTTTTTTCTTCAGCATTTACGCCACGTGGGGCCCCGGTTTAATAGACATTGCTTTTACTTAATCACTCAATGTAGCTCTCCCTTGCCTCACATGTTAACAACCTCAATGAAATGCTCTCCAATTTAAAATAGCAATGATTTACTAGAAGATCAAAAAGTTGCAAGAACTTGCATTAAGGATACGGCCCCACGCAGCGATCTGCAGCCGAAAAACACTGTGGAAAAGACCGCAGCAGAAACCCATCGCTTTTTTCTGCAGTGTATTTCACAGAAAATCCGTAGAGATTTCCTCTGTGGACATTCTGCCTCTATTATACCTATACGGAAACGGCCAGCGCCATCCACTTTGCAGGTACTGTAATATGCAGCAGAAACAATGCGGGCAAACGATGCATATTCACAACATGAGGCCCCAGCCCAACACATGCATTTATTGAAAAAACACAGATATTTTTCATCATTGTTAGGCCACGTTCGCATACTCATTAGGGGACGATTTATAAAGCCTATTGTACCTTTTAAGCCTTTTAAATCTGCCCCTTGTTTTAAAGTTTTATACTGTGTGTCCAAGATTTATCATGTGTTAATGTCTATTTTGAAGGCTTTTACAGAAGGCTCGTCACTGGGCGTGGTTTATCCATCGTAATATTTTACACTGCATTTATGACATGTTCCTTTTTAAAAAAGTGTACTCCATGTGCACTCCAGAACATGGGCAGCATAAAAAAAAAAAAAAAAAAAAAAAATATATATATATATATAGATACATATATCTATATATCTAACAGCATTCAAATCGCAAATTTCCATTAGGTGAAGCAGAAGCGATGAATGCCAAGGCATAAAAAAAACGCATGCCGAAAAAAAGGCGCAAAAATTTGCACAAATGATAAATGACCCCTCATTACTTGGCCAGTATTTTGCATCAGAACAAGTTGAAACTGCATAGAGGACTGAAGTTTAAATAGAGGAAAAGTACAATGGAAAAATCTGTAACTCTTCTGTGTTTAGGACAAGTTTTGGCTTACAAACACTGATGCAAAATACTGACCAAATACTGAGCATGTGAAAGTGGCCTAATACTGATCAAAAGTGCAAAACACCCCACCCTTCAATCCATCGTTCTTCTCTCCTTAAACTAACAACCCACCCCCCCTTCTCACCCACCTTTCTTGGATCTGGAACATCCCTGTATAGCGATATAGTACACAGTATTGGCTTCCCTTTATGATGCTGTCATTGTTTTGACATGTACTGTACTTATCATATTTTGTACTCCTCTTACTGACTTATCCATGCTTGTACCTGTTTCTTCGTTCAAAAATCAATTAAAAACTTTTGAAATGAAAAAAAAAAAATAATAATGAATTGGCATTTCACTTACTGAAAAATAAAAGCACCGGAGGCCCGGAGATTGAATGCAGCTATAATTGCAATAGGTACAACACGTGGCACCACCGTAAGGCCTCATTCACATGTCCGCATCTGTAGACGTGTGAGGTCTGTGCTATTCACAGACAGCATCTGACTCTGCTTATTTGCGGGTGGTGCGCTGTCTGTGGTTGACCTGCTTTTCACGTCTGTGAAAAGCAGATTAACTTTTTTTTGTTTAATTTTCTATATTTTGTATGTCACTGGGTTTGTGAAAAAAGATAACACACTGAAAGTCGAGTAGTCTGTTAAAAAAACAGATGACACACAGATGTCATCAGTTTTTTGTCATAGAGCCCTCAACTTTCATTGGTGTGATGCATCAGCAAAAGACACTGATGTCTGAATAAACATTGACATGAATGAGTGCATATGGTGTCCGCGAAAAATGTGGATGCCACACGTACATGATATGTGGATAAGACCTAACAGCTCCCTTATAGTTAACCTGCTCCAATTGCATTTTTTTTTTTACCTATGCTGGTTATTGGTCAGAACAATAAGGAAATCTGTTTTGCTTCTATTCACTGAGTTGGCAATTAAAGATTGGTGAATAAGATAATGCCATTATGAAGCAGGTGCAACTGTAGGTGCAAAGTATATATTCAGTGATATGCAAGATCGAAAATGATCTGATCATTGTGCCAAACATGGTTTGCAATAAAGAGGTTTATAAAGACTAAATTAAATATCTACAGTCATGACTGTAAGTATTGGCACCCCTGAAATTTTTCCAGAAAATGAAATATTTCTCCCAGAAAATTATTGCAATTACACATTTTGTTTTACGCATGTTTATTTCCTTTGCGTGTATTGGAACAACACAAAAAAACTGAGAAAAAAAAAGGCATAATTTCATGCAAAACTCCCAAAATGGGCTGGACAAAGTTGTTGACACCTTTTCAAAATTGATGAAAGGTTGCAACGCAGGATAGTCTGGATGGTGGACAAGCAGTCCCAATCAAGTTCCAAAGAAATTGTAGCTGTCCTGCAGGCTCAGGGGGCATCAGTGTCAGCGCAAACTATCCGTCAACATTTGAATGAAATGAAACACTATTGCAGGAAACCCAGGAGGACCCCACTGCTGACACAGAGTCAAAAAAAAAGCTTGAAGTTTGCCAAAATGTACGTGAGTAAGCCAAAATCCTTCTGGAAAGACATCTTGTGGACAGATGAGACCAAAATAGAGCTTTTTGGTAAAGCACATCATTCTACTGTTTACCGAAAAAGGAATGAAGCCTACAGAAAAAAGGAGGCGTCTACAGAAATAGGAAAGAGGTCTACAAAGAAAAGAACACAGTAACAAAATTCAAGAATGTTGGAGGTTCAAAGATCTTTTGGGGTTGTTTTGCTGCTTCTGGCACTGGACGCCTTGACTGTGTGTAAGGCATCATGAAATCTGAGGATTGCCAAAAGATTTTGGGTCGCAATGTAGGGCCCAGACTCAAAAAGCTTGGGTTTGCATCCTAGGTCATGGGTCTTCTAGCAGGGCAATGACCCCAAATATACTTTAAAAAGCAACCAGAAATACATGGAAACAAATCACTGAAAAGTTCTGAAGAGGAAAATCAAAACACAAACTCTGAGCAGAACTGGTTGAACAGCACTAGATAGCCAGGGCTACCACCATACTTGCATTAGGAATTCCATACAGCATATCACAAATGCAAAAATAAAACTTAACATTTAATATTATAAATAGATAAAAAATACCTCTAACCAAGGCAGAATCAAAACACCAAAAATCACCACTATAAGGTAAAAATGGATGGATCTTACCCACACTGCAGGATACAGGGAAATCACCCAAAGGAGATGGCTTTTGCAGGGCAGGATAAACGGTCCCTATCCAAACCCTTACACACGCTCCCTAGTTACCCGAATTGACTCCTGCCCTAACAAGGGCAGTACCAAACTGTACCTTTAACTGTTCCTATTAGTCTCTACGTGTTTCATGGCACGTCCTGAACCACTCCACAGGAGACCTTAGCTATCTCACTATCCAAAAAAGTGCTTCACGGGATACAAAAATAATAAACCAGAGAACCCACAGTGGTGGGACTATTCCTCACTAGTCTAAGCATAAAATGGCAGTGGCCAGCAAATGTATATCATAGGGTAACTTAAATACATGCCACCTCCCTAATCAGGTCCAAATCACTACAGCTGCTTGAACCAACGCTGTCAGAGGGGAGACATGTATAAACAATCCCACGTGCGCCTGTGGGCGCCTTCTAGTGACGGTAACGGAGTCACTTCCGGTTAAATGTCAACTAGCGTACAGACAAAGCGGCAGATGTCGATTAGCATGAATAACCGCCGATTTGATTGTACCTAAGCTTACAAAGTGATCCTCTACGTGGGGGAGATAATACCAATGAATTACCATAGCTCCTCAGATAAACCACGTCCAGTAATATGATAATATGATGTAGGAAGAAAACCCATTATCCTCTTGCGATGATCACATTACAGTAGGAAAAACAATCCCTTGGCTCATTGATATTAAACGGCTAGTTCAAAATCAAATGTCTACAGACCTAATAACACTAACTTTTTCCCCTTTGAGTTGAGAAAAGAGACCCAATGTTAAAAAGCACCCTACAGGTCAAACTACATAAACCAAAAGGGACCCAATATTAAGAAGCACCCTACAAGTCAAATTACATAAACCAAAAGAGACCCAATATTAAGAAGCACCCTACAAGTCAAACTACATAAACCAGCTATATAAACCAGAAATCCAAAGAATACACAAGATATATAATGAATAAATGGAGTAGGTCAGACAATATATCTATTTTTTGCATTGGCTACATCAGTTGGCTTAAATAAAGCAACAAAAATTTAGTCGTTCATTAAGACTACGTGGGGTCTCAGTTACCAGTCTAAAAATCCATTTAGCTTCCCACTGTAGGGTGGCCTTTTGCCAATCCCCCCTCTCGGATGTGGTTTAACCAGATCTATACCCATAAACCTAATGTAATTCATATTTCCACCATGGAGTCCATTAATGTGCCTTGCCACAGGGGTATCGCGTTCATTACGAATATCCCCCAAGTGCTCACTAATCCTCCTTCTAAACTCCCTATTGGTTTTCCCAACATACTCCATTTTACATTAACAAGTAATTTTGTAAATAACCCCTTTTGAACGACAAGAGATAAAATGTCGAATATCAAAAGACTTTTTTATGACCTCAGAAAAGAAATTTCATCCTGTAAGTAAAAAAGGACATGCTGAGCAACCACTGTATTTATAACAACCCCTGGGGGGGGGAGAGCCAAGTAGATGTAACAGGTACATTCAGATGACTATGAACTAAACGATCTTTAAGTGATCTCCCCCTCCTAAACGTAATTTGGGGTCTCTCCCCAATGTAGTCTCTTAATTCGGGGTCCATGGTGAGACTTTCCCAATGACGTTCCAAAATTCTACGTAGCTGAGGGACCCCATTATCAAATGTACCGATAAGACGAATAATTTCATCAGCACTATCCTTTTTCTCTTTCGATTTTAACAATTGAGTTCTATCACTATTTAAGGAAGCTTGATAAGCCTCCCTCAAGATCTGATTAAGGTAGCCTGTCTGTGTAAAGCGTACCCTCAAATCAGCTGCCTGGCCCACAAAGTCCTGTCCCCGCGAGCAATTTCTTCTCAATCTAAGATATTGACCTCTTGGAATTCCTTTCCTTAAAGCATATGGATGATGACTACTCCACTGTAGGAAGGAATTTGTTGCAGTGGACTTTCTGAAGACCTTTGTACTTAAAGAGCCCCAACATTCCTTGGAGATCAAAATATCCAAAAAAGGAAGCACAGACCAATAGCATTCTGATTTAAATCCTGTACAAATTTTGAAAAGGACTCTGGACTACCCTTCCACAACACAAAGATATCATCAATATATTGCGCCCACAGCTCAATGCTGGACACAAAAATTCCATTTTCCTCCGTAAAAACTAAAGTCTCCTCCCACCAGCCCAGGAACAAGTTGGCATATATAGGGGCACATGGATTCCCCATGGCTTTGACCCTGAGCTGGTGGAAGTATTTTCCATTAAAAATAAAAAAATGCAAAGGAAACTCTAGGAGGTCCAAAATGAATGAGCTGTGGGCATGATACTGAGTCCCTGTGAGTGAAGAAAATGTTCCACTGCTTTAAGACCCCACTGAAGAGTATATTGAAGAGTATAAAGCTTCTACGTCTATGGAACATAATATCACATTTTCCTCCAGGCTCACCCCCTCCAGTCTACGCAACAAGTCAGAGGTGTCCTGGATGAAAGAGGGAAGTGAAGCCACAAAAGGTCTCAAGATTTTATCCAGATAAACCCCTACATTTTGACAGAGGTCATTAATACCAGACACGATTGGTCTACTTCTCAGCGGGGACAGGCCCTTGTGGACTTTAGGCAGGCAATAAAAAGTAGCCTCTACTGGTGAAAGAGGCATCAAAAATTCATATTACTTTTCCGAAATCAATTTATTAATCTTGGCATTCATCAATAGGGAACGTAATTCACTGCTTTATTCCACTGTAGGATTTCCTCTCAAGATCTCATAATAATCCCTTTGCTGTAATAACGAGTCACACATAGTCATGTATTGTTTAACATCCATAACAACTACATTGCCCCCCTTATCTGCGGGCTTTATTATTATCTCATTATTCTGCTGCAGACCTTCTAAGGCCGCAAATTCTGTTTTTGTTAGATTAAAGGGGGCATGTATTTTTTGGATCTTACGAAGATCCGATATAACTCTATCCAGAAATACATCAATACATGATAAGTCACTACTAGGTGGTAGTCTGTTGCCCTTCACATGGAGATCAGTAAATGGACCTTGCCCTGATGATCCGAGATCCTCCTCCTCCAGACTTGCTAAAAGTCTAACGTCTGAGAGGAGGGTGACATCAATCCCCAGTTCAGAACTGATTTTCTTGTCCTGATTTTTAAAATACTTTTTCCATCTTAATTTGCGGGTAAATAGATGCAAATCCTTAACCCAACAAAAAAGATCAAAATTTGAACTGGGGACAAAAGAGAGGCCCTTTCTCAAAACCTCCATTTCCTTACTATTTAAAATTTTAGATGAAAGATTAATTATCTGGGATTTGGTGGGGTCTGAGGGGGGATTCCGATTTCTCAGGAGGTAAGTTTGTTCTAAAAAACCTCCTGTTTGGGATTTACCACCTCTCTCCCGACCCCTACCCCTCCCTCTAGGTCGAGTCCGGGTCACCCTATTCCTTGTTTCTGATTCTGACCGCTCTGTATCCGTGGAGGAAATGTCAGTTTCACCTCCCCTAAAAATTGAGCTATCACCTATAGTGCTATATACTTTATTATCTCTAAAATCTTGCAGATCACGGGCGAATTGCCGGTGTTTACGTTCCTTAAGATGATATTGGAAATTTTCCAAGTAGGTCTGTAATTGAATCTCCTTGGTTGTAAACTCCGGTTCACCCTGAAATTTCTTTATGATCTCAAGTTGATTTTCCAATACCACAAGATGACTCTTTTCCTCCTCTAAAAGGATTTCTAGTAATCTAAGAGAAAAGCTAGTTGCTTCTTTTTCCCATTTAGCCAGTAAATCTGTGCTTCTAATACGGGCTGACCCGACTCTCAAGCGGCAGATATCGATTAGCATGAATAACCGCCAATTTGAATGTACCTAAGCTTACAAAGTGATCATCTACAGTTTAGCGAAAATGGAATGAGGCCTACAGAAAAAAGGAGGCGTCTACAGAAAGAGGAAAGAGGTCTACAAAGAAAAGAACACAGTACCAAAATTCAAATATGGTGGAGGTTCAAAGATCTTTTGGGGTTGTTTTGCTGCTTCTGGCACTGGGTGCCTTGACTGTGTGTAAGGCATCGTGAAATCTGAGGATTGCCAAAGGATTTTGGGTCGCAATGTAGGGCCCAGACTCAAAAAGCTTGGGTTTGCGTCCTAGATCATGGGTCTTCCAGCAGGGCAATGCTTTAAAAAGCACCCAGAAATGCATGGAAACAAAGCACTGGAAAGTTCTGAAGAGGCCAGCAATGAGTCCGGATCTAAATCTTAAAGTTGCTGTTGAGAGAAGGCACCCTTCAAATATGAGAGACAGAGAGCAGTTTGCAAAAGAAGAGTAGTCCAAAATTCCAGTTGAGTGGTGTAAGAAGCTTGTTGATGGTTATATCAAAGAGTGTGCAACCAAATATTAAGTTGAGGGTACCAGAAATTTTGTCTGGACCATTTTTGGAGTTTTGCGTAAAATTATATCATTTTTGGCTTTTTTCTGTTTTTTTTTGTGTTGTTCAAATACACACAAAAGAAATAAACTCGTGTATAACAAAACATGTGTAATTGCAATAATTTTCTTGGAGAAATACTTTATTTTCTGGACAAATTTCATGGGTGCCAACACTTACAGCCATGGCTGTATATATGTTTGTGCTTTTATTTATTATATTTTCAGTATAAATTCTGCCCGTTATTATACTTTGCTGTACCATATAATGCTGCATACTTGAATAGAAATAATTACAGTGAATATTTTACTACATTCTGAACAACAGCTGTATAAAATGTATATTAATAAATGAGGTTCTACACAATTTGCCGAATACTTAATCATCAGCAATGATTTTGAAATAACAAAAGCGGACATTAGTTCAAAATTTTATATTACCTAGCAACAAAGTACAGTCATGGTCAAAAGTTTTGAGAATGATACAAATATTAATTTTTACAAAGTCTACTGCTTCAGTTTTTCTAATGGCAATTTGCATATACTCCAGAATGTTATAAAGAGTGATCAGCTTAACAGCAATTACTTGCAAAGTCAATATTTGCCTAGAAAATGAACTTTATCCCCCAAAACACATTTCAACATCATTGCAGCCCTGCCTTAAAAGGACCACCTAACATCGTTTCAGTGATTGCTCCATTAACACAGGTGTGGGTGTTGATGAGGACAGGGCTGGAGATCAATCTGTCATGATTAAGTAAGAATGACACCACTGGACACTTTAAAAGGAGGCTGGTGCTTGCCATCATTGTTTCTCTTCTGTTAACCATGGTTATCTCTAAAGAAACACGTGCAGTCATCATTGCACTGCACAAAAATGGCCTAACTGGGAAGAATATTGCAGCTAGAAAGATTGCACCTCAGTCAACAATCTATCGCATCATCAAGAACTTCAAGGAGAGAGGTTCCATTGGTGCCAAAAAGGCTCCAGGGCGCCCAAGAAAGACCAGCAAGCGGCAGGACCGTCTCTTAAAAGTGTTTCAGCTGCGGGATCGGGCTACCAGCAGTGCAGAGCTTGCTGAGGAATGGCAGCAGGCAGGTGTGAGTGCATCTGCACGCACTGTGAGGCGGAGACTCTTGGAGCAAGGCCTGGTCTCAAGGAGGGCAGCAAAGAAGCCACTTCTCTCCAGAAAAAACATCAGGGACAGACTGATATTCTGCAAAAGGTACAGGGAGTGGACTGCTGAGGACTGGGGTAAAGTCATTTTCTCTGATGAATCCCCTTTTCGATTGTTTGGAACATCTGGAAAACAGCTTATTCGGAGAAGAAGAGGTGAGCGCTACCACCAGTCTTGTCTCATGCCAACTGTAAAGCATCCTGAAACCATTCATGTGTGGGGTTGCTTCTCAGCCAAGGGAATCGGCTCTCTCACAGTCTTGCCTAAAAACACAGCCATGAATAAAGAATGGTACCAGAATGTCCTCCAAGAGCAACTTCTCCCAACCGTCCAAGAGCAGTTTGGCGCTCAACAATGCCTTTTCCAGCATGAAGGAGCACCTTGCAATAAAGCAAAGGTGATAACTAAATGGCTCAGGGAACAAAACATAGAGATTTTGGGTCCATGGCCTGGAAACTCCCCAGATCTTAATCCCATTGAGAACTTGTGGTCAATCATCAAGAGACGGGTGGACAAACAAAAACCAAAAAATTCAGACAAAATTAAAGCATTGATTCTGCAAGAATGGACTGCTATCAGTCAGGATTTGGTCCAGAAGTTGATTGAGAGCATGCCAGGGAGAATTGCAGAGGTCCTGAAGAAGAAGGGTCAACACTGCAAATATTGACTTGCTGCATTAACTCATTCTAACTGTCAATATAAGCTTCTGTTACTCATAATATGAATGCAATTATATTTCTGTATGTGATAAAAACATCTGACAAACACACATAAAAACCAGAGGGCAGCAGATCATGTGAAAATATAATATTTGTGTCATTCTCAAAACTTTTGGCCATGACTGTATACAAAGGCTATTCAAGTGGGAGAAAAAGGATGCAAGGTAACCAATAGAACAGAAATTACTTTGTCCCAATATCTCTAAAAAGATTTGAAAAGACACACAAAATTATGGGAGTTATTATGTTGCTGGTTTTATAAAGGATTACATGTTTAGTATAATGGATAGTGTATTAAATTCGAGATCAGGTAAATATTATATTAAATAAATGTTAAAGTGTCATAAATTTGAAAGTACAGTAGTATTGCATGGTTGTACAGTACATAGTGTATGTTGTTGTATAGCCACCTATTGAGTAGGCTGAGGAAACACACAAGCAACTTTTTGCAGGGTCAACCACTTTACTGGAGCAAATTTTAATAATACAGTAACAACAACATTTTGCAAAGTGTGCAAATATCATTCAACAAACCCTCAATCATAGCATGGCAATCATTACCTACCACTTGCAATTAGTAAGAACAACTGGCCAATCAATACATTGGTCAGCCAGTACATTAACTAGCTCTTGTCAGGAGTATCAGTTCTGATGTTGTGGTTTTAAGGCTACAACGTCACAGTTCTCTGGTCTTGTTCAATTACCAGCTGAGGTAAACTTCCTTCCTTCTCATCCATCTGCCTGCAATTATTTTCCTTGTTTAGCTTTGTGACCTGTTTCTTTGTGTATCACTGCTTCAGACTGATCTCCTGGAAACCGAACTTTGCCTTGTGACTGGATAACCCTTGTCTCTCGATTCCAACTCTGATGCCCTCTTTGGGAATACCAACCCTTTGGCTTTGTTAGCGGATACTACTTGTCTACTGATTCTTGTGCTGACATGATCTCCTGGAATACGACCTTTTGGCTTGTAGTATTGCTTTCTCCTGGCTCAAACATCTCTTCTTAACAGACTACCACTGGGACTTTACCTAATTCAGATATTCTTGTAAGTGAATTGTGGGATCTAATTTTGTTTTCAGTAAGTGGAGCATTTATTTCCTGTACGGTTTCTGATGGAGATAACTTGGACCTCCAAATTCAGCAAAGTCCATTTGGCCTTGCAGCTGATGCTGGTGAAGGTGTTTGGGGGTCTGGGCTTATATCACCGTGCTGTACTGGATTTAGGCTAAGGACCCATGTTGCGGAAAAGCTGCTTTTTTGTTGCAGATTTTGTTGCATTTTTTTGAACCAAAACCAGGGGTGGATTGAGCAGATGTGAGAAGAATAAGAGCTTCCTATATATTTCCCGTTCCTTTTGTAGCCCTTCTTGGCTTTGGCGCAACAAAACGCAACAAAACCTGCAGCAAAACAAGCTGTGTTTCCACAATGTGGGGCCTCAGCCTTAATCTGTCTTTTACCATCCAGATTCTGCTTTTGTTGATATTTGCTCCTGGAACTCAATCTTAACACCTCTCAGGTGAATCAGTTGCATAGTTAATTACGCTTCACCAAAAAAGATAAAAACTACAAAAAGTAGCACAAAAGAAATAATAATAAAAACTGCAATACTGATTACAAATATGAACAGCATGAGAAAGAACAAAAAAAGAATGAAAAAAAAACTTTGTGCTTCAATAATGCAGAAAGACATCTTGTGTCACATTTAACCCATGAAGTACACATGTGCCTAGGATAAACATTCCACAAATTTAATAGTTCATTAGATTCCTGGTATGATCTTCACTCCATGCAGGACAACACACCATTTCTACTTGTAGACACATTGCCAGCATGCACACTAGTAAAGTGAAGGGATGCCACTGGTACATTCCTGGTTTTGGCATGGAAGACATCAGACAAATGTCTTTGTATTCAAATTTTTAAACAATTTGTAGTGCAGCCAACATATAGCAAGTGGCAGTTGGCGCAAGAAATTAAGTAAATCACATATGTGATACTGCAATTAAACCCTTCCCACTTCACACAATACTATTATGCCACGCTGAGCCTATAGTTAATGCTCAGTGCCATAAAAGTGTCACCCTAATGCCACAGTCACAGGAGCTATGCCTATGGCATTACTTTCAGGTCTCAGCTATAATACACAGCCTAGACCCGGTACTAGTGGTCAGAGTTGGAAAATGCTGCAACTCAGCGGCTTAACACCTTAGATGCCATGACCAATAGTGATCACGGAATCTGGGTGGTTTGGGGGCAAGATTGCCCAACCCCAGCCACCCCTTGGGGGTTGATACAGCAGCCAGGAGGCCAATCAATAGTCTTTTGACTGCCTTTCCTATTTCACCTAGGGAGCCTATGTGTGATGTACTGCAATACAATACAATGCAACATAATATACAATATACAATGCAATACAGTATATCAGTAGATCCCAGGGTCAAGTCCTCTTGTCGACAGGAAAAAAGTAAAAAAAAAAAAAAAGAAGTAAACAAAATAAAGTAAACAAACAACCTCATGTGCTTATAAGTCCTCACTATCCAAAACATGTACAAATATTATAGGCACACCTGATTGACCCCATATTCCTTAACCAGGTCTCATTAGTGGTGCATTTGGTGGGAAATAAGCTGGGAGATACAAAATTGCCTATTGTCGTGGCTCTCTTTGCTATACAGTGGTATCCTGCCACCAAAACGATAGACAATTGAGGATCAAATTGTAAAAGACATAAATGTTTTTTATGATAGCATACAGGTGCATCTCAATAAATTAGAATATGTTTGTAATGTTCATTCATTTCAGTAATTCAGTAATACAATTCATGATCAGCGTCTTCCATGATTGTTTGTCCTACTGAACCAGACTGAGGGACCATTTAAAGGCTTAGGAAACCTTGGCAGGTGACACACTGAATTTACAAAACTGAACTTTTTTACAATATTCTAATTTTCTTAGATTTGGTTTTCATTAGCTGTAATCCATAATCAACATTTACAGAAATAAAAAATAGAACACTCTGTGTGTAAAGAATCTATAAAATATAGGAGGTCACTTTTTTAATTCAATTACTGAAAGAAATAAACGTTTCAAAGATATTCTAATTTATTGAGATGCACTTGTATATCTTAGAAAACTCCAAACTATAAGGAGACTATTGGAAAAGACTAGAAAAGAAAACTAGAAAAGACTATTGGACCATGTTTATTAATTTTACCGTTGGTGATCTTTGGTGTAGTTTTTAACAGGTCTTGCCTCTTTTTTTGTTTTGGAAATGTTGGTTGCTCTGATAATAGACCAGGGGGATAACTCCTTTGTAATAATCTTTTAGCAACATTAGCAAATTCCTTTTTAAAATCATGGAACAATGATTACGACGTGCACAAATCATTTCACTGACGGGGACATTAACTCACTGGTCCACTCAGATACGGCCAAGCAAGTTCACCTTCAATCTGTAATACTGTCTGGGGTGAGACAATGCCAACGAAGATGCCCTTCCCACTATCCAGTAGAAGATCCCAAGGGACCCATGGATAAATCAATAAATCAATAAATAATCAAGATGATGATGAGACCCCAAAATTCATGAAGGAAAACCCAGGGCACTGAAATGCACTAATCTAAGAAACTGAGTCTGATATGAATCCAGTAGAGGAGTCTCTGGAGGCATGGCAAAATCAACAGCAGCAAAATCAACAAGTTGCCATTATGCAGGAATGGTTAGTAGGCGGTTGGTAGTCCATGAATGAAGTGCACTGCCATTGGTATCCTATCCCTCCTGGATGCAGTGTCTGCCGGCCTACCACTCGACAATGTTCCTGTCACCTACTTCACCTGTTTCTTAAAGGGCCCGCACATGCACTAATATTGTGTCCCCAATCAATCCCTACTGTTCCCACCCTATATAAGTGTGCTCAGCCATCTGCTTGGCACCTGAGAAATAAAGATTGTAGGTTGTAGCCAGACCTGCTGTAAGGTGTTCCTGTTATCTGATTTAACCTGACCTGTCATTTTATGTTTGGATTGTTGCTATATCTATCCTGCCTTTAACTTGTTTCCAGAATACCAAAACACATATGGGAACAAACCAGAATATCTAGTTTTTATATAACAATTTATTCATGTAAAATACAAGTATAGAGAATAAATACCACATATAATGACATCAATAAATATAAAGGTAAAAAACAGCTGCGCTGGAAAACAGCGCACATGACACCCAACCCTCTCCCTCTCTCCTGAGTAGCAGCACAAAAACAAACCCCCAAATATAGTGTGGTATAATGAATTATAAAGGACAGATAGAGCCTCCAAGACCATATAATGTCATTAGGAATCACAAAAATATATACATTGAATCTAGGTCAAATACATTCAGATTAGCATTTTAACAATATAAATATAGGCTCAATGTCCAGACTGGACCATCACAATATACTACACAGATATCAACAAAAGGCATATATTAGCAAAGAGACATACAGATCAGCTCAACTGTAATATAAACAAGACAAGATATTAAAGACATACATACCTATTGCCATTGTAAAAAGTATCAAGAGGACTCAAAGTAAGTGCAACATCCCAGGGGGAGAAAAAGGTGCTCAACTTGTTTCCACCCTTTGGCCTGATTCTGTCCTCTGCACCTTCGTACCTGCTCTGACCACCTTTCTTTACCTGACCATTCTGTAGCCTCACCCCTGGTGTTTCATTGCAGTGTCTCTTGGCCCACTGGGCTAGCTTCTACCAATATCAGAATCACCTCAGGAGACCTGAGACCTGGCAGATCCATGTACTAGGGTTAAAGGGTGATTACTAGGGATGCAGCTTAGACAATGCCTATAGACCCATAGTCAAACCGGATCAGTAGCACAGTGGGTCCAAACACTACTATTGGTAAAAAAGTTGTGGCAACAGAGAGAGCAACTGACAACCCAAGAGGGGTCCTCTGTCAATGAGTCCAATTTTCTTTGGCGACAGGTTCTATTTGGCAGATAGCGGTACTCAGTGGTGAACCTAGCCTCTTTGCTGCCTGAGGCGGACTATAGAAAGACGCCCCCCCCCCCCAAAAAAAACAAAAACAAAAAAAAACTGAGTTTCCATGCTACTAGTTTAACACACTGTTATCGTCGCACAATATACACAATACACAAAGTTATAAAACAGTTTTTAAGAATTCTTCTTCCTCTATTACTTCAGTATCAGATCAACAACACGGCATTAACAATGAAAGTAACTTCACACATCTTCTGCTTGGTGGATGGACGAGCCCACGTGGCCCCCATTCTCTATAATAGGAGCCCCACAGATAGCTGAGTAGTGGACTTCGGCTATCTTTGGCACTCCCATTGAAGTGAATGAGAGCCACGCGGATTCGTCCATCCACCAAGTGACACACCTATATATATGGCTGCAGCCAGGCTGGATTCCCACCTAGTGGGGGGGAAAAACACAATTCTCAGGCTCAGTGGGGGTCTCAGCAGACAGACCCCCATCAATCAGGTATTTATCCTCTATCATTTAGGTGAATACAGTGCAGTAACATTCTGTGACTTACAGGTGACGTCTCTGACTAATCCTTCACATTTCCCTTCTCTTCCCTCTGGACCGCCATGACCACTTCTTCCAGCTGTGACTTGTCTCTGTAAAGGTTGCAACACAGACATCTTTGGCTCCTCACTTTTCCAGGCATCCAACTCACATTGTCCTCACCTACACAAAGCCCCCATTCTGCTGCTACCCCCAATTATAAAATATATGATATAACCCCCCCATAATGAATAATACCCCCAAGTGCATCTTTATATTAATAATGTCCGTGTGTACCCTGTATAAATAGTGCCCCTTATTAATAATACCCCAGGTGTTAACTAATTAAAAGGTTTTCCAGGTCATTAATAAACTAATCAGTGAGGTTCAAAAACCCAGGACCCCCACTGACCAGCTGTTTGAATGGTACCTGTGTAAGCGCCGTGACCGCTTCTCTGTTTACATAGTGTAATTCATCTCATAGCGGCCATGTAATGTAACTGCAGCCTCGTCCTGTACATGTCTACAGTATGTGACAAGGCTACAATTACATCACACGGTCACTATAAACAGACAGCGTATAATATAAACAGGTGCCATAGCCCATGTTTATAGCGCCCCATTTACACACACTATAATGTTCCACAGCAGCCCCTGCACACAGTATTACACAGTGTTATGGCCCGCAGAGGCCCCTGCACACTGTATTATGCCTCTCAGCGGCCCCTGCACACGGTATTATGCTCCATAGTGGCCCCTGCTCACGGTATTATGCCCCGAATTGGCCACTGCACACGATATTATGTTCCACCGCAACTCCTGCACACAGTTTTATGCCCCATATTGGCCCCTGCACACAGTATTATGCTCCATATTGGCCCCTGCACACGGTATTATGCTCCACAGTGGCCCCAGCACACGGTATTATGCTCCATAGTGGCCCCTGCACTGGTATTATGCTCTATAGTGGCCCTTGCACTGGTATTATGCTCCATAGTGGCCCCTGCACTTGTATTATGCTCCATAGTGACCCCTGCACCCGGTATTATGCTCTATAGTGGCCCCTGTACTTGTATTATGCTCCAGAGTGGCCCCTGCACAGGGTATTATGCTCTACAGTGGTCCCTGCACAGGGTATTATGCCCCATAGTGGCCGACCCATGAACTATTATTATACTCTGGGGTCTTTTCAGACCCCAGAATATAATGATTGGAGACCCAGGGGAGAATACAAACATAAAAACCAGAGTTACTTACCTATCCTGGACACCGGTGCACTCATTGCAGCTTTTGGCCCTGTTTAATTGCGCACACACGTCACGTGATCAGGCCGGCGACGCGACCTGATGACGTCACAAGAGGCCTCAAGCCTGCTCGGAGTTACATCGGATCGCAGGAGGTGAGTAACACTGGTTTTTATGTTCCCTCACCAACCCTAGGCCTCCGATTATTATACTCCGGGGTCTGAATAGACCCCGGAGTATAATAATAGTAGTATTTGCGGCCCGCGGCCCTAACTTACCGATCCCCGCGGCCGCTCACAGCGGCATCCACTTCCTTTTCTGCGTCCCATAGCAGAAGGGGAAACGGGGGCGGCCACGAGCAGATGCGGGGTAGGTAAATAAATAGGCCCTGACCTGCTGGGGATACTCCAACAGGTTACGGCCTATTTATATATATAAAAAAAGTTATACTCACCTGCGATGCCTTGATGCAGCCGCCGCCGCCTCCTCTTCTTGTCCGCGACTTCTGTGTCTCAGCGTAGGCGGCGTGATGACGTCATTGTATCGCCGAGATGCGACGTCTTACATTAAATAGTAAAAATGCCACCCCCTGGACAGTGCCGCCTGAGGCGGCCGCCTCAATTCGCCTCATTAGCGGTGCGCCCCTGGCGGTACTAACTGATGATGTGAAGTGACTTTTGGGGTGGATGGGGCACTTTAAGCCTGCTAAGACAATTGCATGTACTCAGTAACGATACTAGCACTTACAGTGCCTTGCGAAAGTATTCGTCCCCCTTGAACTTTTCAACCTTTTGCCTCATTTCAGGCTTCAAACATAAGGATATAAAATTTAAATTTTTTGGTGAAGAATCAACAATAAGTGGGACACAATTGTGAAGTGGAACGAAATTTATTGGTTATTTTAAACTTTTGTGAAAAATAAAAAACTGAAAAGTGGGGCATGCAATATTTTTCGGCCTCTTTACTTTCAATGCAGCAAACTCACTCCAGAAGTTCAGTGAGGATCTCTGAATGATCCAATGTTGTCCTAAATGACTGATGATGATAAATCTAATCCACCTGTGTGTAATCAAGTCTCCGTATAAATGCACCTGCTCTGTGATAGTCTCAGGGTTCTGTTTAAAGCACAGAGAGCATCATGAAGACCAAGGAACACACCAGGCAGGTCTGTGATACTGTTGTGGAGAAGTTTAAAGCCGGATTTGGATGCAAAAAGATTTCCCAAACTTTAAACATCCCAAGGAGCACTGTGCAAGCGATCATATTGAAATGGAAGGAGTATCACACCACTGCAAATCTACCAAGACCCGGCCGTCCCTCTAAACTTTCATCTCAAACAAGGAGAAGACTGATCAGAGATGCAGCCAAGAGGCCCATGATCACTCTGGATGACAAATACAAAAAAACAAAAGCACAGCAGGCACTACCAGAACATATGAATTGAATGATATGGCTTTGTTACTTAGCTGAATTGATGGTGCAGCAGAGGGTACACGGGGTACGCTGTAGAAAAAGATGTCCAAAATATAGTAGGAAAAAGCAGGACAGAGGCAGTCATATCTGGATAAAAAACCTCTTTATTTGAATAGATTACAGGCAGGTTTTAGCTGTGGACTCACAAGCAACGGACAGTTTCGTGCTACTGCACTTCTACAGGCTTGACAGCTGACATACCCCATGGAGCGTCATCATATAGTGACGCCTACTCCATGGTTGTGTCAGTCAACACCAATAGCCTTCAAGATAGGTCCTGGAGAGAGTGCACAGGTGCCGAATACCAGCCATCGCTGCTACACTCAGTTAAAAAGCATAATAAAAACACAATGGTACTATCGTTCAAGTACTGCAGCAATCAAAAGAAAGGAATTAATCATGTACCACTCAGGTTGCGCTCTCTCCAGGACCTATCTTGATGGCTATTGGTGTTGACTGACACAACCATGGAGTAGGCGTCACTATATGATGACGCTCCATGGGGTATGTCAGCTGTCAAGCCTGTAGAAGTGCAGTAGCACGAAACTGCCCGTTGCTTGTGAGTCCACAGCTAAAACCTGCCTGTAACCTATTCAAATAAAGAGGTTTTTTATCCGGATGTGACTGCCGCTGTTCTGCTTTTTCCTACTATATTTTGGACATCGTTTCTACAGCGTGCCCCCGTGTATCCTCTGCTGCACCATAAATTCAGCTAAGTAACAAAGCCATATCATTCAATTCATATGTTCTGGTAGTGCCTGCTGTGCTTTTGTTTTTTTTGTATTTGCCATTGCATTGTTCTATTCAGTGTGAGCATATCTTGGAACATTTGTATGTGCCAGTTATTATCTATCTGGACACATTTATAAATATGGACATAGATATTGAAGCTAATACTGAGACTGAAGCTATGGTGGATAAATTGGCGTTTAAATCAGGCAGAGAAAATGCTGGGACTTTTTTTTGAACAATGCAATACCAAAGATGCCCTGCAGGTCTTGAGTACTAAGGTGCTAGAGTTTAAAGTAATGCAGCTATCAGATCGTGAAATACGACTGTTCTGGACTGTGAACAGTAGGCGCTCCATGGGATGTGTCAGCTATCGAGCCTGTAGAAGTGCAGTAGCACGAAACGGCCCGTTGCTTGTGAGTCCACAGCTAAAACCTGCCTGTAACCTATTCAAATAAAGAGGTTTTTTATCCGGATGTGACTGCCGCTGTCCTGCTTTTTCCTACTATACTTCACTCTGGATGAACTGCAGAGATCTACAGCTGAGGTGGGAGAGTCTGTCCATAGGACAACAATCAGTCGTACACTGCACAAATCTGGCCTTTATGGAAGAGTGGCAAGAAGAAAGCCATTCTCAAAGATATCCATAAAAGTCTTGTTTAAAGTTTGTCACAAGCCACCTGGGAGACACACCAAACATGTGGAAGAAGGTGCTCTGGTCAGATGAAACCAAAATCTAACTTTTTGGCCACAATGCAAAACGATATGTTTGGTGTAAAAGCAACACAGCTCATCACCCTGAACACACCATCCCCACTGTCAAACATGGTGGTGGCAGCATCATGGTTTGGGCCTGCTTTTCTTCAGCAGGGACAGGGAAGATGGTTAAAATTGATGGGAAGATGGATGGAGCCAAATACAGGACCATTCTGGAAGAAAACCTGTTGGAGTCTGCGACTGGGACGGACATTTATCTTCCAACAAGACAATGATCCCAAACATAAAGCAAAATCTACAATGGAATGGTTCACAAATAGACTGCAAGACACTTGTATTGCAGTATATAGTGCTGAATCAGCGATCAGTGTATTGCAGGTTCAGGTGTCCTAGTGGGACATATAAAAAAGTAAAAAAAAGTTGGAAAAAAAAGTGAACTGTTGAAAAAAATAAATAGATAAATAAATTAATAAAGCAAGGAAATAATGATTTTTCGCCATCTCGCCTTAAAGAAATGCTATAAAAAATTTTCAAAAAGTCATATGTACCCCAAAACAGTACCAATAAAAAGGACAGATTGTCCCGCAAAAAATAAGCCCTCAAACAACTCCATCAGCTGAAAAAAAATGTCACACATCTCAGAAGATGGCGATGCAAAAATAATTGAATTCTTTCTCGAAATGGGTTTTTGTTCGGCAAAACTAGTAACGCATAAAAAAACAATATAAATGAGGTATTTCCATAATTGTAGCGACACGCAGAAAAAAGGTAACATGTTACTAATGCTGTACGCTGCACAGAAAAAAAAATTAAAAGGTAAAAAGCAATATCAGAATTGATGGATTTTTTTTTAATCCACCAAGAACGAGTTAATAAAATTTATTCTATACGTTATAGGCACCCAAAAATGTTGTCATTACAAAATACATCTCACCCCACAAACAACAAGCCCTCATATGGCTACATCACCAGAAAAAATAAAGAAAATATAGCTTGTAAAATATGAAGACAAAAACCCCAAAAATCGCCAAATCATTAGAACACAACTGGCTGCGGTAGGAGGGGAATGTATAAGCTGTGCAAGCCTATATTAGGGTACACCCCAAATTTAGAGCTTACAAGGGAAAAGACACAAGAAGTGACCCCCAGAGTGACCCCCCCAATCATAGGAACTACTGGGGATATAGTAGGGAATTTAGTGTATCCAATGCACTCCGCACAGCATACATATTCACTGTTCACCATCCGCTGGGCATTCAAGTCTGGGATACTAATGCTTACTACACCCCCTGATAAATTCTTTGAGGGGTGCAGTTTTCAAAATGAGGGATTCCACTTTACTGGTACTTTAGAGGCTCTGCAAACATGACATGGCGTCCAGATACCAAACATCTAAATATATACTTCAAAAGCCACATAGCGCTCCTTCCCTTCTGCACCCTACTGTGTGCCCAAACTGCAGTTTATATCCACATGTATGACACTGGTGTACCCAGGATAATGTACTTAATGTCATATGTGGTATAAACTGCTGTTTGGACACAGCCAGGCACAGAAGGGAAGGAGCACTATTTTGGTTTTTGGACACCATTATGCTTTTGCAGAACCCTGAAACGCCAGTAAAGTGGAATCCCTTGACATGTGACTCCATTTTGGAAACTACACCCCTGAAGGAATTTATCCAGGGGTACAGTAAGCATGTTTAACCCCCAAGTGTTGCATTAATAAATTTTCCAGAAATGAATACGCAGCTGATGGTGAAAGGTGAAAATGACAATTTTTCCAGGAATACTTCATTTCAGTGTGTAATATGTTGTGCCCGGCTTGTATCAGAGACGAATGCTCCAAAAGCTGTTGTGCCCAGGATACCTGCTTGACAGTTTTTGGAGTGTGTGTCTCTGCTGACACAAATTGGGCACGACATATCGGGCACTGAAATGGTATGGAAAAATTGCAATTTTCACTTTTCATTATCATCTGCGCATTCCTTTCTGGAAATTAAATTAATGCAATGCTCAAGGGTTAAAAATGCTCGCTACCCCACTTGATAAATCCCTTGAGGGTTGTACTTTCCAAAGTTGGGTTATGTGTCTGCAGGGTCCACTTTCCTGCCAATTCAGGGGCTCTGCAAAAGTTTCTAAAATGGGGTCACTTTTTGGGGGATCCCGTTGTCTTGGTACTTTAGGCGGTCTGCTAATGCGACATGGCACCTGAAAACTATTCCAGCAAAATCTGCCCTCTAAAAGCCAAATCGCGTTCTTTTCATTCCGAGCCCCACTATGTACCCATACAGCAGATTACAACCACATATGGGGTATTGCCGTGTTCAGGAGAAATTGTATAATAAACTTTGGGGAGCTTTTTCTCCTTTATCCTCTTGTGAAAATAAAACAATTGGGGCTATATTGACGGTTTATTGAAAAAAAGTAATTTTTCATTTTCACGTCGCAATGCTAATAAAATCTGTGAAACAGCTGTAGGATCAAACTGCTCACTATATCCCTTTATATGTTCTGTGAGGGGTGCAGTTTCCAAAATGGTGTCACATGTCTGCGAATTTCCATTCTATTGATACTCTAGGGGCTCTGCAAATGCGACTTGGCACCCAAAATCCAATGCAGCAAAATCTGCCCTCCAAAAGCCAAATATCGTTCTTTCCATTCTAAGCCCTGCTATGTACCCATACAGCAGATTATGACCACATATGGGGTATCGCCGTATTTAGGAGAAATTGTGTAACAAACTTTGGGGAGCTTTTTCTCCTTTATTTTCTTGTGAAAATAAAAAAAATTGGGACTAAATTGATGATTTATTGGAAAAAAAAGTACTTTTTAATTTTTACATCCCAGCTGTAGAGTCAAACTGCTCACTATATCCCTTGATATGTTCTGTGAGGGGTGTAGTTTCCAAAATGGGGTCACTTTTGGGGGTTTCCATTGTCTTGGTACTCTAAGGGGTTTGCAAATGTGACATGGCTCCCAAAAACTATTACAGCAAAATATGCCCTCCAAAAGCCAAATAGCGCTCTTTCTATTCCAAGCCCCACCATGTACCCATACAGCAGATTATGACCACATATGGGGTTTTGTCATGATCAGGAGAAATAGTGTAACAAACTGTGGGGTGCTTTTTCTCCTTTAATCTCTTGTGAAAATGAAAACTTTGGGGCTAAAATGACAATTTTTCATTTACACATCCCAATGTTAATAAAATCTGTTAAAAGGTTGTTGGGTCAAAATGCTCACTATATCCCTTGATAAAGGGGTGTAGTTTCCAAAATGGGGTCACTTTTTGGGGGTTTCCTTTGCATTGATACTCTAAGGGCTCTGCAAATGAGACATGGCACCCGAAAACTATTCCAGCAAAATCTGCTTCTCAAACGTTCAGTGTCACTCCTTCCCTTCCATGCGCTGCTGTGTGCCAAAACATCAGTTTACACCCACATGTGGGGTATTTCTGTGCTCAGGAGAAATTGCATAACAAACTGTGAGATGCATTTTCTCCTTTAACCTTTTGTGAGTGTGTTAATTTTAGGGTTAAATTAATGTATTATTGAAAAAAAAATGAAATGTTTAAATTTTACCTCCATATTATTTCAATTTCGGTGAAATGCTTAAAGGGTTAACAAACTTCCCAAAAGCTGTTTTGAATTATTTCAGGGATGCAGTATTGAAAATGGAGTAATTCATGGAGGTTTCTAATATATAGGTCTTTATAATCCCCTTCAGAACTGAAGTGGTCCCTAAAAAATTAGTTTGGGAAATTTTCTTGTAAATCTGGAAAATCGCTGTTACACTTGTAAGCTTTATAATGTCCAAAATACATTAAAGGACGATTAAAAGATGATGCTGATATAAAGCAGAGATATGATAGATAATATTTATTAATGTATTTGTGTGATATGACTATCCGTTTGAAAAACAGACCATTTCACATTTTGAAAATTGCGATTTTTCCACATTTCCATCAAATTTCGTATTTTTTTTATAAATACAAAAATATTGATCAATGTTTACCACTAACATGAAGTACAATGTGTCAGGAAAAAAACAATCTCAAAATCACTTATGTAAGTTAAATCGTCTCAAAGTTATTGCCATATAAATTGACACATGTCAGTTTTGAAAAACGAGGCCTGGTCCTTAACGCTCTTTTGGGCTGTGTCCTTAAGGGGTTAAGGATGCAGGGTAGTTTGTACGTTAATGTTCGGTAACTTTTTTCATATTTTCCCTCTCCGCCTTTCAAAATTCCTATCTTTTTAATTTTTCTGTCAACATAGCTATGTGAGGGCTTAATCTTTGCATGACAACTTGTACTTTCATTTTGCATCATTTTGAGGTATAATTATATATATTAAAAATTATATGGCAGATTTGTCCAGCAGGTCATTACAATTACAGCGATACCATATTTATATTGGTTTTTACTACGTTTATCACTTTTTGAAAAAGGACGATTTTCCTGGGATCATCATATTCTGACAATTATAACTTTTTTACTGTATAGTTGACATAGATATATAAGGGCTCTTTGTGGGGAAAGTTGTACTTTTTATTGGTGCCAATGTTTGGTATGTATGACTTTTTGATAACTTTTTATTGTTATTTTTTTGGGAAAGCAAAATGACCAAAACATGTTAATTTGCAAATTGCAGTATATATTTTTTTAATGGTGTTTACCATATGGGATAAATAACGCTATTTTTAGATAGTGGGGGCTTATACACACATTGGGGTATCTATTTATTTATTTTTATATACATTATGTATTTTTTTTAACTTTTTATTGTTTGTTTATTATTGTGTATTAACTATGTGTGTTTTTTCTTTTTCTTCACTTTTTACATGTCCCACGAGGGGACTTAAAGCTGGGATCTCGGATCCCCAATGCAATGTACTGCAGAGGTGGTGGTGGGGGGATCTTGCACCCATACCCCCTGGATTCCATGATCACTATTGATCACGGCATCCAGGGTGTTAATTTGCTGGAGTCGAAGAATCTTCCAACTATAGCTGCTGTTCCCGGCCCTCTTCTGTGTCTGAGGCAATAAAGCACTGTACTATTATGTCACTGAGCATTAACTATATGCAGAGCGAGAAGGGGTTAAAACATAGTGCATGATACTGCCTTGACTCCTAGGGACCTATCTATCCAATTTCTAGTTCTCTAAGGCAAACACAGCCGATGTTATGTCAACATGAAAATGACATGTATGTCTATGGAAAAAAAATGGTAAGCATTGTATACAAACTCCAAGTTTAACTATTCAGTGTCCTGCCGCTCTGTTTTATGAATTTTAACATTTGAAATTCCAAATACTTTTTTTGGGGAAAGGTGCTTACCCATGGTTTTTTAGACACACATGTAGAAAAATTTGCCTGATTTGATGACTTGTACAGGCTTGTTATTTTGGAGAAATGTTTGCAGCTGTGTGCCTAGTAGAAAAGTGACGAAGAAGTGACTTTTCAATACAAAAAGTCGTCAATAATGATTTCTTCATGAGAGCAGATGTGGAATCAAAAGAGCATTATTATTGAAAGATGTAATAGCACTGTTTTTTGGTTTTTTTTTTTTTACGTGGGAACCTTTTTTGTGGCAACATGAGTGGCAGTACGGCACGGAATAGTATGATGGACCAGGCCACAGGATATGTCTTACTGAGTGGTGGCAGTGGTGGTAGCTGTGACAGCATGAGTGGCAGTATGACAAGGAATAATGTGATGGATCAGGCTAGAAGACATGATGTTCAGCTGTTTAGGAGTAGCAAACAGCATCAGCAATACAGTAAATGGAACATGTTACAAGGACACAGTAGTAGCTCTATTCGGAGGCTTCAGCTGGAGGTGTGTGAAAATACTTGCGGATCCATGCCTGATTCATTTTGATGAAAGTAATTTTTTTCCACACTGGTGGTACACAGTTTAGTCCTTCTAGTTGTTAAAGTGCCAGCACTGAACACCCTCTCGGCCATTACACTTGATACTGGACAAGATAAAAACTTCCACAGCAAAGTGGGCCAGCTCCTTCCACTGCTCCAATCTATTGACCAAGAATTCCTTGGGTCAAATTTATCTGCTGTAATATTGAAGCACTCTAGGTACGACTGTACCTTCTAGTGGAGCCAGTGGATGTCAGTTGCCTGTTGTGGGTCTAGTTGGTGCAGCGAGGTGAAAAATTTCTGGCTGATCGTGTTCCACATACTGTACTGGCTGCTGATTCTGCTGCTTTTCCTCTTGCTACTTGTAGATGTGGTACTGGCAGCCTGCCAGGCTTGCAAGTGTGTGCACGGACCCAGGGGCTGCCCTAGTTGGTGTTCTTGGCCAGTGTGGTCATCATCATCATCTTGAAAGAAATAAGGTTTAGCCTCTTCCCCTGGATGTGCCTGTGACATATCAATTGTCCCCTCTGCATCCAAAGGAGAGTCTTTCTCCTCCTCCTCTCTTAGTCTAGGAGTCCCAGTTACTCTACCATAATATCCCTGACCCATATCTTCATCCTCCTCCAGTTCTCCTGGAATCAACTCGTCCTCTTCCATCCCTCTTGCATGAGTGTAAATGTCTCTTGTAAGATGTAAAGGGGTGACATTGCTGATGCTCAAAGGGCTTGAGTAGGCGACACTCTTTCCTCATGAGCCTCCAATGGTAGATCTCGAAATAACACATTGACCTTGTTGTCTGCTGCATGCAGTAATTGTTCACCACCTTCTGCTGCTCACACAGATGCACGTTTAAACATGTTCAAGGTGGATAAGGTGGTTGCAACGACAGACCATTTTTTTGTTGCAAGTCCAGCAGGGTGTTTTTAGCCACATAAAAAGTGCTGAAATGCACAGACACTTTTCTGGTCATGAGCAGCACCTCCTTTAAACTACTATATATGTTAATTCACAAAGTATACCCCCTTAAAACATAACCTTTAAAAAATATATGCTAAAAATTGTATAATCTGTGACAACCGAACAAAAACATCACCAAGTGAAAAAGAAAACTATAAAATTACTGGAATAATTCTCTCAGTCAAAGAGTTCATCAAGAAACAATATCCAGTAGATTAAAGGGATTGTCCAGGCAAAAATGGATAATAAACTTATTTTTAAATAGGCCGGGGCAAAAAATAAAAAAAGAATCATACTCACCTTTCCCCGGTGCTCTGGTCCAGTGTTGACTTGTGGCAGAAGTCCCAACCACACGTGACCGCTGAGGCCAATCAGCAGCCTCAGAAAAGGGCATGAGATGTCACTATGTGTGACATTCCGGGTCTCTTCCTGAGGCCGCTGATTGGCCTCAGCGGTTATGTGTGATTAGCCAATCAGCGACCTCAGTGGAAGGGATCCGGGATTTCACAGACGACAAGCAGTTTCACTTTGAGAAGACGCCAGAGCAGCAGGAACGGACCACACTGGGAGGAGAACCTCTTTAAGATCGTGTAATATAAATAAAGGAAGATGTATCAGCATAATATTGATAATTAATTATACTCTGAGTACTGGGACAATAAGAATGAGGGTATCTAAGCCATTTAATGTAAGTTACTATAAACAATAATACAAAGGACTATACCGAAAACACTGTATTGCGGGGGGGGGGGTTGTCTACCCATGCTTGAAGATGGCCACATGAATTCTTAGCTCTGGCACTTCATCAGTAGTATGGCAGCACTATTGGGCTATTTCGGCACTTCAGCCTGTTTCTATGATCCTTGGTCTCTTTGCACTACATCGTTCCCTAGGATATGCACAAGGCCAAGAAAAAGATGATCACACTGAAGCTTACTCGCTCCTTCCTGGCCATGGAGTCCTCTCAAAATTGTGCCTTATGCTCTAGCAAGGAGCTCTCACTATCATCAGCCTCCAGAGCAGCCTCAGTGGAACCCAGGCAAGAAAGGGATCTCCTCTTATTGGAACCACCTGTCTTCTCAACCAGCAGCCCTGCCTTGATATTGGCAGAACTCACTTCTTTGGATACCCCAATACCAACTGCTACAATGGAAGCTTCTGTAACTGCTTTCAGCCCGGCCTAGAATTCAGCTCAGGTTCCTTCCCTGCCTGCAACACATGACTCAGGTGAGACTCGGAACCCTCATTACCACCTTCAGCAGTGTCAGTTTTTCCCTTCTCTGACCCACTCTCTGAGGCACCAATTACAGTTGCCACTATGCAATGACAGACTGCACTAACAACATGGAGAACCAGGTAGAAGCATTAAAAGCTAAAATAGCCCACATGGAGGATTGGTTGACGTGTAATAATTTACTTTTTTAGGGTATCCCCGAAATTGTTAAAGCAGATGAACTCTCTGTATATCTCACAGATTTTTTCACCTGCTTACTTCCGAATGCTTCTAAATTAGACCTCACCATAGACCGGCATGGTGAGATGAAAGAAGTTTAGCCAGCCTTAATGTGGTGAGGGTAACATGTGGGTCCTCTTTGCTTATGAACCAGGTGGTATCCTCGACCACTGCAACCTAAATAGTCAAACCAGTGCTTATGGGCCCATTAAGGCTCCTGGGCCCAAGTGCGACGGCACTCTTTGCACCCACTCAAGATACTCCCCTGCCTGCACTTCTCTTGAGTGTAGAAATGGCTATGTACTATTCTGCCTTCAACATTTTCTCCCCAAATCTATTTGTTACAGAGGGCTGTGGAGGGAGAGAGCCCCTCAAATCAGAGTTATTATTGAAGAAAACCCAATATTTTGACATTTCTTTCACATCTTCTGCCTTCACATCAAAAGTACCTATAAGTTTCATAGCAGTTTTGGGTCCGTTTTAGATAAGGGAAACAAAAGAGAGCTACATTGATGGGCATCTGCATGGTTATGGGCTTTTTGTAAAATTCCATATGAATAACCCCTCTGCTGAAACCTGTGGAAAAGTTGAACAGTTTCTGCAAACCTACAGAGACCGTCCTTTCAGGATCTCTGCCCAGAGTGAGGCAGAATGGAAACTTCGCCATGAAAGTAGACTATTACCATTGAAGAAATTTTTTGGATAGTGCCATCCTGACCTCTGGTCAACTCAACATCTAGAAAACAAGTTGGTTATGTTTAGTCGTACAGCTAGAAAGAGTTTTGAGGAAGTAGGCAGCAGACTTCATACCACACTCATGGGGGATGGAACTGTATAAGGCCTTAACATCAATACTGGCCAGCCACATCTCTTGGTCCAGGACGATACTATCCAATTTATTAAGCAGATCAGTAGTATCCCTTGTATATGAAGGTAAGGCGAGTACAAATGCCTCTATTCTGGCTTAAATTATCCACCCTGGAAACAATTGGACGAAATTTAATAGGGTTTAGGTCCTTACAAACTTTTGGGAAGCCCTTTCCTTAACAATTGTAGTAATTCACCCTAATATGTCTGAGCGGGATCCTGTATTAGGACAGCATAGCTGGACTAGTCCCCAAAGAGTTTTATACACATCTAACAATATTGTTTTACATTCGTAATTACTGGGTTGCTTTACTTATTAGAGGTAGAGATGAGCGAATCGATTCTGCAGAAGTGGAATTTGATCCGAATTTCAGGAAATCTTTGATTCACCACGAATCCAGATTTCCTGATGCTTCGCGGTAACGAATATTTAGTAAGGACCTTTGTGACATCAGATGGTCACATGATGTTCTCTAGTGATGTGATTGGGTCGGCGTGTCTTTGCTTGTTAGCAGATCCTTCCACATGAATAAAACTTGTCCGTCCTGGGAGAGAGAGAGAGAGAGAGAGAGAGAGAGAGAGAGACATGACCGTGGCATTCAAGGGCTTCCGCCATTTTGCAACCCACCCGCCCACCCCGGCTCTCTGAAGACTGGAAATAGCTGTTTATTCGTCGTGAAGTAATTCGGATCAAAGCTAATTTTTTTGGAACTTTGAATCGAACTGCCGAATTGAACTTTTGAGAAAATTGCTCATCTCTAATTAGAGGGACTGATGACTATATTGTGTTTTTTTATCAATATTATGCAGTCATCACTTCTTTCATATAGTTACAGTGGGGGAAAAAAAGTATTTAGTCAGCCACCAATTATGCAAGTTCTCCCACTTAAAAAGATGAGAGAGGCCTGTAAATGACATTATATATAGACCTCAACTATGAGAGACAAAATGAGAAAACAAATCCAGAAAATCACATTGTCTGATTTTTAAAGAATTTATTTGCACAGTGGAAAATAAGTATTTGGTCAATAACAAAAGTTCATCTCAATACTTTGTTATATATCCTTTGTTGGCAATGACAGAGGTCAAACGTTTTCTGTAAGTCTTCACAAGGTTGGCACACACTGTTGCTGGTATGTTGGGCCATTGCTCCATGCAGATCTCCTCTAGAGCAGTGATGTTTTGGGGCTGTCGCTGGGCAACACGGACTTTAAACTTCCTCCAAAGGTTTTCTATGGGGTTGAGATCTGGAGACTGGCTAGGCCACTCCAGGACCTTGAAATGCTTCTTACGAAGCCACTCCTTCAATGCCCTGGCAGTGTGCTTGGGATCATTGTCATGCTGAAAGACCCAGCCACATTTCATCTTCAATGCCCTTGCTGATGGAAGGAGATTTGCACTCAAAATATCACGATACATGGCCCCATTCATTCTTTCATGTACACGGATCAGTCGTCCTGGTCCCTTTGCAGAGAAACGGCCCCAAAGCATGATGTTGCCACCCCCATGCTTCACAGTAGGTATGGTGTTCTTTGAATGCAACTCAGCTTTCACTCTCCTTCAAACACGACGAGTTGTGTTTCTACCAAACAGTTCTACTTTGGTTTCATCTGACCATATGACATTCTCCTAATACTCTTCTGGAACATCCAAATGCTCTCTAGCAAAACTTCAGACGGGCCCGGATATGTACTGGCTTAAGCAGGGGGACACGTCTGGCACTGCAGGATCTGAGTCCCTGGCGGTTTAGTGTGTTACTGATGGTAGCCTTTGTTACATTAGTCCCAGCTTTCTGCAGGTCATTCACTAGGTTCCCCCCCTTCCCCGTGTGGTTCTGGGATTTTTGCTCACCGTTCATGTGATCATTTTGACCCCACGGGGTGAGATCTTGCATGGAGCCCCTGATCGAGGGAGATTATCAGTGGTCTTGTATGTCTACCATTTTCTCATTATTGCTCGCACAGTTGATTTCTTCACACCAAGCTGCTTGCCTATTGCAGATTCAGTCTTCCCAGCCTGGTGCAGGTCTACAATTTTGTTTCTGGTGTCCTTCCACAGCTCTTTGGTTTTCACCATAGTGGAATTTGGAGTGTGACTGTTTGAGGTTGTGGACAGGTGTCTTTTATACTGATATCAATTTCAAACAGGTGCCATTACTACAGGTAATGAGTGGAGGGCAGATGAGCCTCTTAAAGAAGAAATTACAGGTCTGTGAGAGCCAGAAATCTTGCTTGTTTGTAGGTGACCAAATACTTATTTTTCACTGTGCAAATAAATTCTTAAAAAATCAGACAATGTGATTTTCTAGATATGTTTTCTCATTTTGTCTCTCATAGTTAAGGTCTACCTATGATGACAATTACAGGCCTCTCTCATCTTTTTAAGTGGGAGAACTTGCACAATTGGTGGCTGACTAAATACTTTTTTTTCCCCACTGTATGTACAGTATGGGACTCTCTTGAGGACATAACTCTAACTCGTGTACCAGACAGTTCACAAATATATCAAAGTTGTTAGTATCACCCTGGGGAGGTAGTTTCCTACTTTTATAACACAGATTTGTGAAAGGGCTTTGATCAGGTGTTCTTTCATTTTCCAGGGAGGATACATCATCCAGGTTCTCTATATCTTTTGGGTCAAGGCTAGACATGAGTGAACCTCTCAAGATTTGTTTTATTTAGGGTTTGGGTTGCTGGGGTCCCAGATTTATTTTAGGTTTGGTTTGGTACAAACCACAAATTAAATTGGCAAACACAGCCGAAGTTATGTCAAAGCGAAGTGACATGTATGTCTATGGAAAAACAGATGGTAAGCAATGGATACAAACTCTGAGTTTAACCATATACTCTTTTGCCAATCTATTTTGCATATTTTTACATTTAAAACACTTCATAAATTACCCTTTTTTGTGGAAAGGTGCTTGCCCATCGTTTTTTAGTCACACGTGGTGGCTATATTACAAAAAACAATGGTTTTGTAGAAAACTACAGGCCTATTGTTATTTGGAAAACAAAGTTGTGGCTGTTAGCCTAGTTGAAAAGTGATGAAAAGTGATGACGAATTGGCTTTTCAAAAAAAAAAAAGCCACCAAAAATTATCCCTTTATTGGAGCAGAGTGCCACACCAACATTGTATTGGTATTGGAAGAAGCAATGGTGGGTTTGTTTGCTTTATTTTCTTATTATTATGCCAACAGAGTGTCAGTGGCAAGTGGCAATGAAAACTATAGAATTTGAAGAAAAATTTGTGACATATTGTCAGTGTGCCTGCCACTTTCAAAGTGAAGTGATAGAAACTGAAAAAGCTTCAAAAGTTCAAATTTTATGGAAGCAGCAATGAGTGACAACTGCAGGATTTGAAGAAAAAAAAAATTGTGACACACTATCCTAGGGCTTTCCTAGGGACTTCAAGGTAATCTCCATCGAGTTTGCGCGCTGTCATCAGTTGGTGAAACACAGTGGATTCCACTAAGAGGAACGGCAGCAACTGCAACACCAGTAACTAGGCCAGGTGCAAGTTAAAGTTGCAGACCAGCCAGATGACTGACCGCAGATTCCTGTTTACTGGACACACATTCCTCCAGAGTGATCCTCCAGCACCAAGACCCTTTCCTAGAACTCATGGACCTCTTATGCCCTTTGATCTTGTTGGTGATGAGGGCTTCCAGATGCACAACAACTTGCTGAAACCATATTCAAGTCATGGTATGAGACTACTGAGGCCTGTAATTGGGCCTCAGCAGTGTGTGACATCATTGAAGTGGCCCAAATACCTGAGTACAAGAAAGGTGGGTGACACTGTTTTTTATGTTTGCTCACCTCCCCTGGGCATCCACTCATTATTAGAGTATAATACTAGTTTGTGGGTGGTGAACTACAAATATTTGGGACTTGGCCGAACTTGAAATTTTTGTAATATATGTAACGAAAACCGTAAAAGCCACTGTGGGACATTATACTGTGTGGAGGGACCACCGTGAGACGTTATACTGTATGAAGGCCACTATGGGACATTATACTGTGTGAAGGGACCACTGTGGGCCATTATACAGTATGGAGGCCAGTATGGGACTGTGTGAAGAGGTCACTGTGGAACATTATACTGAGCAGAGTGGCCATTGTGGATCATTATACTATATGGAGGCCACTATGGGACATTATACCTGGTGAAAGGGCCACTGTGGAACATAATACTTTATAGTGACCACTATGGGACATTATATTGTGTGGAGGGGCCACTGTGTAACATTATATTATATGGAAGTCACTATGGGACATTATACTGTGTGAAGGGGCCACTGTGGGACATTATACTGTATGGAGGCCTGCATGGGAACTATACTGTGTGGAGGCTGCTATGGGACATTATACCTGGTGGAGGGGCCACTATGAAACATTATACTGTATGGAAGCCACTATGGGACATTATATTGTGTGGAGGGTCCACTGTGAGACATTATACTGTATGTAAATGGGGCGTTATACAATATGGGGGCCAACAAAGGGAGCGGTTTGTGGGGGCCAACAAAGGGGGTGTTATGTTGTGTGGGGGTGGGGGGCCACAACGCAAAAATTTGCCATGGGGCCAGTCTTTGCTAGTTATGCCTCTTGGGTACAATGTTTTATTTATTAACATTATTGGCAGACATATGTGCCTGTATAACTTATGCACTGTAAAACTCAGTGTGAACCTAGTCTAAGCTCCTGACGTTACTGTAGTGGCAGCTGCAGGCAGCCAGCATGGCAGGCCAGTCCAATATGAATAAAGCCTAAGACTATATTCACATACTATAGTGTTTTTCCCATTGCAGTACATTACATGACTGGTTGGCTACCTAGTAACCAGTGACATCATAATATATAGAATACTAGTGAGCTGTAAATTCTCAGCCAGATTGCATCCAGTGGTATTTTATACTGAGCCAGGACAGAATACAGACGTAGGCAGTAGAAGCTATACAAGTATCAGGTAGGGTATATCTTGGAAAGAGTTGATATTACTATACATAAAGTGATGCAGCCTAAAGGAACTAAACCAGAGATGAAGCTTATATTGCTAACATTTAGTTGTGTTATTCTTATCCTTTCTCAGCTATGTGTCCTAGGTATAACCACTGTGTCCAGCCTTTAGCCTACAGGAAAAGGTTTTCTTACATTTTTGTAGCCATCGGCAGTCCTTACAATATGCAATGAGGATGATTTCTGAGACTGTCTAAAGGAAACGTTCTCTTTCTTGCCCATAGCAACCAATCACAGCTCAGCTTTCATTTTCAAGCACCCTATAATAAATAAAAGCTGTGATATGATTGGTTGCTGTGGGCAATAGAGACAATTTTTGTTTTCTAGTTTCATAAATCACCCCCATATGCTTTGCTTGTATCATTTTGCTCCCCAGACTTCAATAGTTTTTTATTATGTGTCTTAAATGCATAAAAAGACATGTACAGAAAAAAATTATTTCAAAAAAGCTATTACAGGCTCCACAAAGCAGAAATCCCTGTGTGACTCCGACCCAATTGTGTTGTTCCCTTGAATTAAAATAATTTTCCCACAATATTCGGAGACATACAGTATAGCTGGGATATGCCTTCACTTCCTGGCATCCTCTGTGGCAACCTGATGATGTTTCCCTGCACAGTGCCACCTAGTGTGCAGGGTCTGCAACACAGCCACATTTACATGAATGGAATTGTGTTGGGAATCCTAACACAGCAAGTCTGGGAGTGCAGTAGAAAAGCCTAAAGGACTCTGGTCCCTTTGTTCTTGTATTACTGAAGGACTCAAAGGTCAGACCTTGGCATATGCCAAAACATTGTAAAATGGAAATTGCCATTAATGAGTGCCACAAAGTGCTTGCCCGTAGCAACTGCAAATATTTACATGGCAGGAGGGCTGACCAGCTTAAGGAGGACCTTTCATATCTTCTAAGATAGGGAATGCAGTACATACCATTACAGTGCTGACAGAATTCAGCGCACTTTCAGCTTTGTCAGTATCTTCCTCTGTTTTATAGATATCGGTGCCATTAGTTTCAGCTACTAATATTACTAATATTACTGTACTGTACTGTACGCCCCCCTGACAGAATTCTTGCATAGTCTTATACTGTGAAAGGGAGTTGTTCGCTACCAACCAGCAAAGACGCTAAGCTGTAAGGCCTCCCCTGACAGTACAGTGATATTGACAGCTGAATTCGGTGCACTGTCATCTTTGTAATAGTATATAACATTCCCTATCTTAAAGGTTCTCTTTAAAGTTATTTTAAAGGAGTTGTCTCACTAAGGGTGTGTTCACACAAAGGAATTTGCCACGGATTTGGGGGCGGAATCCGCCCCCGAATCATGAGCAGATTCCTCCCGAATCCGCCTCCTATTGTTTTCAATGGGAGGCAGAGATCGCAGCAGGATGCAGAAAAAAGAAGCGTCCTGCTCGATCTTGCCGTGGATTCTGCCTGCGGTGTCTGCGGCTCGAGACTCCCTCCTTTATTCATCCGGGACTAATCAGTAGCGGGATGCCACGGCGGAATGCTGATGCACTGCATCGGCATCCCGTCACGGCAGACCGCGGCGAAAATTCCGGCCGTGGAAAATGAAGATCATTTTTCGCCGTGTGAACACAGCCTAACACAACTTCCCCCATATACCCTATTATCTGAAAGGCCACCATATAATACTACATTTCCCATGAGGTCTGCTGTAGTGGGAATGCCTGGCTTGCTGTGAATTTCCCTGGAAAAAAAATAGCTGTTGCTGAAATGCTGTAAGCAATGCTTGTATCATTCAGCCGATTTCTGCATTCTGAAAGGGCGATTCTCATCAGGGACAACCCTTTCAATGTTTGCCAGAGGCTGCATTGCAATTATCATTTAAGTGTATCTTTTAGATTCTCACTTATACAGTATATAGCAAAAGATTTATATTTCATAGATTTTAGAAATAGGTTTGTTGTGGCAACAATTTTTTAAACAATGGTGCTGATTTTCTTATTTAACAACAAGTTTTTGTTGTTAAAAAAGGGGGGTTGCAACTTTTTAAACGCCAGTTGCAGCAAAAATGATTGAAAGTGGTGTTTTTTCTAAAAAAAGGCATGCTAGAGATGGATTCTTTATCTGGCCTAAATGATGCCAAAAAAATCTACGACATCAGTGAAACATCGTAGAGTTGGTGATGACACATGGACACCCAGAGGCTGCATCTGTTTTATGACGAGGCCTGTGCCTCATTATAAATCAGCAGACTCTTCCATCGGTACAGGAAATATAAACTCCCTCCCCCATTATTTGCATAAATAAAAAAAAGCACAGCTGTGCATGTGGAAAATTATACTGTTAAGTCTATAACGCTTACAGATTATCACACCAGTTATTCACAGAGTCTGTACTGTATGTTCTTTTTACTTTTACATGTGAAGACACCAGACCAGAGAAGAAAGTTTCCCAAGGGAACTACCTAAAAGGTGGATCTTCCTTTGCGGAAGCAGCAGATTGGAAACAGCTCATTCAGGGGCCCACAAGAAAGGAAGAGGCTTCCAATGGAGAACAAAAAAGAAGAGGTTTACCCAGGGGGGCCAGCAGAAAAAATTAGGTTCCCCAAAATGGAGCAAAAGAGCAGAAGAGTTTCCACTAAAGCGGTCAATATGGAGAAGACAATTTTCCCAAAGATGCCAACTGAGAGTAGAAGATTGCCCCAAGAGCCTGAACACAAAAAAATTAAAAAATCCCCCAAGAGGGTGAGCAAAACAGAGGAGAAGGTTCAATCAAGATATTCTGCTAATAAGAAGAGTAGTAGGCCTACCCAGAAAGACCAAAATGAGGAGAAAGTTCTTCTAACAGGGCTAAAGATGAACTGTTTCCCTCATAGGGGCCAACAGGAAGGAGAACCTTTTCTCAGTGTGCTGAAAAAAAACACAAGGTTCCCTCAGGTGACATGCAAAAATGAGGAGCCTTCAGGGGTCCAGCAGGGTGGAGAAGATTTTTCCAGTAGACCTGCAGAAAGGAAGATCCTCCAGAAGGCCTGCAAGAAGGAGAAGGTTCCACCAGTGCACCCAGGGAAAAAAGGATGTTCCCCTGAGGAAGTAAACACAAAAGAGGAAGCAGTTACTCCAGGGAGCCTAGTAGAGAGAAAAAGTTTCTCCAATGTGGACCAGCAGAGAGGAAGAGGTCCTCACAAGAAGGCCAAAAAAGAAAAGTTTCCTTCAAAGATCCCAGAAGAAAGAAGCATGTTTCACCAAGAGAACCAACAGAGAGTAGAAGGTTCCTCAAAGAGTACTAGAAGAAAAGAGGAGTGGATTTCTCCAAGGAAGACCACTGATGGGAAAAGACTGCCCCACAGGTGTGAGCAGACAGAAGGCAAAGGTTCGTCCAAGAAGGTCGACAAAACTGAGGAGGGGGGTACCCTGAGGAATCGTGCAGAAAAGAAGACAAGGAGGAAGAGCCACAGAAGGGAGGATGTTCTTCCAAGAGGGCAAGCAAAGACAGGCTTCCCTCAATGTGGCCCACAGGAACGAGGGGTACCCACCACGCTGCCCAAAAGGTGCTTGAGGTTTCCCCAACCAGCTTGCAGGGATGAAGAGGGTCCCTCAGGGGGTCTGCCAAGCAGGAAAGACTCACCCAGTGAAGGCTCACAGAAAAGTAGTGATTCCCCCAGAGGACACTCTGGGAGGAGAAGGAAATTTACTCAGAAGGCACACAGGGAGGGGGAGACTCATCACTGGCACCGCAAGAAGGAGGAGGACTCCTGTGTGACCACTACAGATGAGGAACCACAAAGGAGACAAAATTCTCCTTCAAATGGGCCTGCACAGAGGAGAAGGTCCACCCAGGATGCCCACAAGGAGGAAGAGATTCCCTCAGGGGTCTTTCAGGGAGGCAGACATTCCCCCAGGGGGCCAGCAGGAAGATTTCCCCAGGAGGATAGCAGAGAGAAGGCACCTGATAGCAATCATCAGGAATATTCCCCCAGGGGGCCAGCAGGAAGATTTCCGCAGGAGGCTGGCAGGGAGGAGGCATCTGAAGACAATCATCAGGGAAGAGAAGATTATGCCAGGGGACCCGCAGGGAGGAAGTTCCCCCATGACTCCAGCAGAAAGGAGGAGGTGCACTGTTTTAACACCAGAGAGGAAGAGGTGCTCTGCTGGACCATCAAGGATGAGGAGATCCTCCACTCAGCCTCTGGTGACAGGGAGGTTCTCATGTGGACCACCAAAATCAAGAAAGTCTTCCAATGGACCACTATGGATGAGGTTGTTCACCTATGGGTCACCAGGAAGTAAGTTCTCCACAAAAACTGAGACAGTCCACCACCAGGCAAACATCTCAAGAAAATGTGTTTATATATAATATTTTATGAAACAGTGTGCCTTTCAACGTTTTTACTATTTGTGTGCTCATCCTATAATACTTACATCTAGTATTTTGTATTTTATCAAATATAACATCAATGTCATGACTGATGAACGTATATTTTGGTTGAAATTTAATGAATTAAATTTAATAAAACATTTATCTTAAAATATTCTAACATAATGTGCATTTCTTTATTTTAATAGTAGAGTAATTGCTAATTTAACCCCTTGGGTTCCATTTACCCTGATATCTTTTTTTCCATAGTCGCAATTTCCTGGTGAAATCGCTCACCATGTTCATTGCTCACCTCTCCACAGTTTGGTGCAAAGAAGTCTAGATGAGAGTGCAAGAAATGAATATTTAACCCCTTAGCGACCCAGGGCGTAATAGTGTGTCCTGAGTCGCATGACGATGTATGGAGAGAGCTCAGGACCCGTCGCTAACAGCAGCGATCGGTGCCTGCACCGATTGCAGCTGTTAACCCTTTAGATGTCGCGGTCAAACGGGACCGCGGCGTCTAAATTGCGCAGGCACCACGGGCGCCGCCATTTTTCACTGATCGTCGCCCTCCAGAACGTTATCAGAGGGCGGTGATCGGTTGCCATGACAGCCGGAAGCTTATTGAAGGCTCCCAGGCTTGTCATTGTATTAGATCTATTACACGATGCCAGAGGCATCATCTAATAGAAGTAAAGGCATTTTGCGATCCACTGCAATACAGTAGTATTGCAGTGAATACTATGAGCGAACAGACCCCTAGGTTTCAAGGTCCCTAGGGCGTCTGATCATAGAAGTAAAAGTAGAAAAAAAAAAGTTTTTAAAAGTAGAAAATTTTTTTTAAAAAACACAAAAGTTCAGATCACCTCCCTTTCCCTAGATCATATATAAAAGTAAATAAACAAAAGTAAACATAAACACATTAGGCATCCCCACACTCCAAAATGCCCAAACTATTAAAATATTTATCCCGTACAGTGAACGGCGTAGCGGCGAAAAAAAAATAAAAATGGCCAATTAGCGTTTTTTTAACACTTTGACTCCTATAAAAAATTGAATAAAAAGTGATCAAACCATCAGATCTTTCCCCAAATGGTATCAGTAAAAACGGCATGTTGTCCTGCATAAAAAGATGTCTTACCCAGCTCCGTACATGTAAATATGAAAAAGTTACAGATGTCACAATATGGCAACACAAACATTTTTTCTATTTTGCAAAGTTTTAAATTTTTTAAAAGGTATCAAAACATTACAAATACTATATAAATTTGGTATTGCCATGTTCGTACTGACCTGCAGAATACAGGTAACATGTCATTTTTACCACACAGTGAACGTTGTAAAAATTAAACCCATATGAAATTGGCGCAAATGCAGTTTTTCTCCAATTGCACCTGATTCTGAATTTTTTTCCAGCTTCCCAGTACATTGCACAGCATACTTAGTGGTATCATTACAAAGTACAATTTGTTTCGCAAACAATAAGCCACCATGTGACTCTGTGAACTGAGAAATGAAAAAGTTATGGCTCTTGAAATGTGGGGAAAAAAAAACGAAAATGCAAAAACGAAAAATGGCCGGGTTTTTAAGGGGTGTGAGAAGGTGCCTGGCAGAGTACTGGAGTCTCGCTACATTAGCCCCCGGTTTTTAACATGTCTGGTCCAGGGCGGGTTTTGATTAGGCCTCAGCCCAGGTGTAAGTCCTAGGCCTCATTACTGGCCCATAAAAGCCTACAGAGCCTGCACTTCAGGGCAGACCCTGGAAGAGAGTAGAGGCGCCTGGGTCTGTCTGGAGCTGAGAGTCTGGTGAGACCTGTGCCTTGTTGCTGTTTTGTTTTGTTCGTGTGGCTGGAGCAAGCCACATGCATAGCTAGGATTATTTCTGTTTAGTTAGAGGCTCAGACGAGCAGGATTTTGTTTTCTTATTTGCCAGAATTTAAAGCTGTGTTTACTTTGCCTGTTTTACCTGATGTAAGGTTGATTTTTTTTAGCCATTTTTTTTTTAAATAAACCTGTTGCACCAGAGCTTTGTGTCCCTGTCTCTGACTGTTTGGGTCCGTACCTGTGCTGCTACTAAGCTACCTCCCCCACATATGGTGGAGGATGCAGGCAAACCCAATTTTAAAACAGTCTTAAAGAGACCGCCAGCATGGAGGACTTTGTGAAACAGCTGGGGCAGGTCCTCCTACAGCTGCAGCAAACCCAGGCACAGCAGCAGCAAGCTCAGATGGATGCTGAGAGGCGACAGCAGGAGATGAACTTGCTGCTAATGGAGAAACTGACGCTGCTCAGCAAGGACTTGATTAGCCAGAGGACGGCAGGAGAGTGTGCTGGTGCCAGAGAGACCCAGAAGGTACAGACTGCTGCTCGAGCCGCCGTGCAGAGTTCCCTACAAAAGATGACGTCCACAGACGACGTGGAGGCATATCTTCGGGTTTTTGAGAGAGTGGCCGAGTGGGAGAGACTGCCTAAGGATCAGTGGGCCGATGTTGCGGCGCCATTTCTCACCGGGGAACCTCAGAAGGCCTACTATGACCTGTGTGAACAGGAGGCTAAAGACTACAATAAACTGAGAGGTGAGATATTGGCACGTCTTGGGGTAAACATGCATGTACGTGCTAGGAGAGTGCACCATTGGACTTTCTCTGAAAGACTCCCACCCTGATCCCAGATGTATGACCTGGTATATTTAGTAAAGAAATGGCTTTAGCCTGAGGAGGCCACTCAAGCACAGATGGTGGAGAGAGCGGTACTTGACAAGTACACTAGATCGCTTCCACCTCAGATCCAGTGATGGGTTGGACAAGTGGAACCTACAACGGCTGACCAGCTTGTGTGTTTGGTGGAACGGTACCGAGCCACTGAGGAGCTACTGCCGACGTCTCCCAGACCTGTTAACCCCAAGACGGGTAAGACTGTACCAACTACCTTGGGGGTGAGGAAGGTTGTGAGGGGAGGACGCTCAGAGGGGGAACAGGCAGCAGAGACTGTGGACTCTAAGCCCACGTCTCAAAATGGTGGAGATGGTGGCGGTGCCATGAACTAGGTCATGTTGCTACATACTGTCCCCTGACGACTGAGCCCATGGACTGCAACAGCTCTAGGCGGGTTTCCATGTTTGCTCAACCTGCTTGTTCAGCAGAAACCGCGACTGAACCATAGATGTGCACTGTGACTGTAGCAGAGCGTGCTGTACTGGCTCTCCTGGACTCTGGGAGCCTGGTAACCCTAGTGCACCATGAACTGGTTGACCCTGCACTGTATAGTGGACAGACTATTGGGATCTTGTGCATACATGGTGAAACTAGAGAGTACCCTATTGCAGAGGTCACCATAAAAACTACCTCTGACACCACCTCTCACAAAGTGGGTGTGGTTAAATCCCTGTTTCATAATGTGATCGTAGGGAGGGATTTTCCTTTGTTTTGGGATATGTGGAAAAAGCAGGGGCTGTCATGTCCTAAAAATGTTAATATTGGTGATGTCTTGCCTGAGGTTAACCCTGAACCCTTTGAGCCTGACAGGGAAACACCAGCTGTAGGGGTGACCCAAGATGGTAATGATTTTCCCCTGTCTGTGTTAGCTGGTGATGCTGAAGGTCAGGAGGATGTTCCCGAGATGCCTGAGCTTGAGGTGTCCCATGAAAATTTTGGGACTGCTCAAATTAGAGATCCTAATCTGTCTCATACCCGGGAAAATGTCAAGGTGGTAAATGGTGACCCTCAGTATCCAGAGGCTGACAAGGAGTTCCCCTATATGTCCATGAACCAGGACCTACTGTATAGGGTAAACCAGATATGGGGAGAAATTGTTGAACAATTGGTGGTGCCCCGGCCCTATCAAAGAGTGGTTCTAGACTTGGCACATAAGCATGTGTTAGGAGGACACCTGGGGTACGAAAAGACCAAAGAGCGCATTCTACAGCGTTTCTATTGGCCGGGAATTGATAAACAAGTACAAGAGTATTGTAACTCCTGCCCAGAGTGTCAGCTAACCTCTCCTGTGTCCCACTTCAGGAGTCCTTTGGTACCCCTACCCATTATTGAGGTACCCTTTGAACGAGTGGCCATGGACTTGGTAGGTCCTGTTGTAAAGTCTGCTAGGGGGTATCAGTATATACTAGTGGTGTTAGATTATGCTACACGATACCATGAGGCCATGCATTTGAGACATACTTCTGCCAAGCTAATTGCTAAGGAGCTGTTTTATATGTTCTCTCGGACAGGTATACCGAAGGAGATCCTGACTGACCAAGGGACTCCTTTTATGTCCAAGGTAATGAAGGAAATGTGTAAGCTACTGAAAATCAAACACCTGCGAACCTCTGTGTATCACCCCCAGACAGATGGCCTAGTGGAGAGGTTCAATAAAACCCTTAAGGGCATGTTAAAGAAGGTCGTTAGCAAGGACGGCAAAGATTGGGATTGCCTACTGCCCTATTTAATGTTTGCAATTCGGGAGGTACCCCAGTCCTCCACAGGTTTTTCCCCATTTGAGTTGGTGTATGGTAGACACCCACGTGGTCTCCTAGACATAGCTAAGGAAACCTGGGAACGAGAGCAAACTCCTTACAGGACTGTAATTGAACACATTACCCTGATGCAGGACAGAATTGCAGCAGAAATGCCTATTGTGAAGGAACATATGGAGCAGGCCCAAATGGCTCAGAGCCGTGTCTATAACAGAACGGCCAAACTTAGGACCTTTAGTCCAGGTGATCGGGTGTTGGTGTTGGTTCCCACGGTAGAAAGTAAGTTTCTGGCCAAGTGGCAAGTGCCATATGAAGTTATTGAAAGAGTGAGAGAAGTGAATTATAGGGTATACCAGCCGTGCAAGAGGAAGCCCGAACAAATATACCATATAAATTTACTAAAACCCTGGAAGGACAGGGAAACCTTGACAGCAGTAGGTACCCCTAGCAGGGGTACTACTGAAAGAGTAAATGCTTCTGGTAAGGCTTCACCCGAGGTACAAATAGCAGAGACCCTATCTAAAGCACAGAAACAGGAGTCAAAAGAGTTTGTACAGAAAAATAAAGATGTGTTTTCTGAGTTGCCTGGACGCACTAATGTGATAGAACATGACATTGTCACCGAGCCACACGTACGGGTTACTCTAAAACCGTACCAGGTACCTGAAGCTCGTAGACAAGCCATATCTGAAGAGGTTAAAGATATGTTGGTACTTGGGGTCATTGAGGAGTCCAAGAGTGACTGGTCCAATCCCATTGTTTTGATTCCTAAGCAAGAGGGTACCATAACATTCTGTAATGATTTCTGTAAGCTAAATGAAGTTTCAAAGTTTGATGCGTACCCGATGCCCAGAGTCGATGAGTTAATTGAGAGGTTGAGACATGCCAGATATTTCTCCACCCTCGACTTAACCAAAGGGTACTGGCAGGTGGCGCTCACTAAAGAGGCCAGAGAAAAAATGACATTTGTCACCCCAGATGATCTGTTCCAATATGTGACTATTCCGTTTGGTTTACACGGGGCTCCAGCAACTTTCCAGCGGTTGATGGACAGAGTTCTTAAGCCCCATCGAAGGTATGCTTCAGCCTACCTAGATGACATTGTCATCTTTAGTGCATACTGGGAGAGTCACTTACCAAAAGTTCAGGCCGTACTAAATTCTCTCCGGGCAGCCGGTTTAACAGCCAACCCAAAAAAATGTGCTTTGGGTCTTGAAGAAGCCAGATACCTGGGGTATATAATAGGAAGAGGGGTAATAAAACCCCAGGTTAATAAAGTGGAGGCCATTCAAAATTGGGCCTGACCCTTGAATAAAAAACAGGTGAGAGCTTTTCTGGGAATCGTCAGGTATTATTGTAGGTTCCTCCCTAACATTGCGACTATTGCAGCCCCACTGACAGACCTGACTAAGGGAACTAGCTCCGTAATGGTTAAGTGGAGTGAAGAGGCTGAGGGGGCCTTTCAGGAGTTGAAGTCAGTTCTCTGCAAACAGCCGGTGATGGTTACACCCGACTTTACAAAAGAGTTTGTGGTTCAGACTGACGCCTCTGATGAGGGGTTAGGCGCAGTGCTGTCACAAAGGGTGGGTGGTGAAGAACACCAATCACCTACCTGAGCAGTAAGTTGATGCCACCAGAAAAAAACTATAGCATTGTGGAGAGAGAGTGTTTAGCCATTAAGTGGGCCCTGGAATCCCTGAGGTACTATTTGCTGGGCCGACATTTTAAGCTGGTCACTGATCACTCCCCTCTGACATGGATGTGCCGCGCCAAGGAGAGAAATGCCAGAATAACCAGATGGTTTCTGACTCTGCAAAATTTTAAATTCACTGTGGAACACAGGGCAGGCAAGCTGCAGGGAAATGCTGATGCACTGTCCAGGACCCATTGTATGATGGTCAGAAATGGTCAGAAGTGTCCTCCCCAACAGGTCCGAACAAAGGGGGGGTATGTGAGAAGGTGACTGGCAGAGTACTGGAGTCTCGCTACATTAGCCCCCGGTTTTTAACATATGTCTGGTCCAGGGCAGGTTTTGAGTAGGCCTCAGCCCAGGTGTAAGTCCTAGGCCTCATTACTGGCCCATAAAAGCCTACAGAGCCTGTACTTCAGGGCAGACCCTGGAAGAGAGTAGAGGCGCCTGGGTCTGTCTGGAGCTGAGAGTCTGGTGAGACCTGTGCCTTGTTGCTGTTTTGTTTTGTTTGTGTGGCTGGAGCAAGCCACACACATAGCTAGGATTATTTCTGTTTAGTTAGAGGCTCAGACGAGCAGGATTTTGTTTTCTTATTTGCCTGAAGTTAAGGCTGTGTTTACTTTGCCTGTTTTACCTGATGTAAGGTTTATTTATTTTTGCCATTTTTTTTTTAAATAAACCTGTTGCACCAGAGCTTTGTGTCCCTGTCTCTGACTGTTTGGGTCCGTACCTGTACTGCTACCAAGCTACCTCCCCCACAAGGGTTAAAGACATGTTACATCTCAGGTTTTTATATGCCTTGAGGAGATTTTCAACCAACTCTTCATAGTTATCTGCCTTGCTGTTTCCCAGGAAATTTGTTTCTACTAACCGAATGCTTCCCATGCAGCCTTTTCCTTGCCACGCAGCAAATGGTGAAACTCATCATCATCAACAAGATCACCCTCCTTGAAGAAGAATTGGACAAAATGCTTTTGACGGTCCCGGAACAAAGAAATCCGAATATCATCTGCTAGCAGATTCCACTATTGAAGTCTGGAACCTAAGTTTAATTATAATTGCATCATCTGGCCTTTATTGGCATCTTTCTATTGGTCATTCTGAGATGATGCAATTCTAGTAGATGATGCAATACTGATGATGCAAACTTTTCCCAGTATTGTATTAAAGGGATTCTATCATTAGGATAGGCATTTTTCAATAACGACACGTCGTAATAGCCTTTACAAAGGCTATTCTTCTCCTACCTTTATTTTTCTGCTCAGTGCTGCCATTTCTGAGAATTTTCTTTTTTCTTCTGTATGCAAATGAGTCTTCAAAATGCACAAGGGCGTTCCCCCTGTGCTTCGAAAGCACAGGGGGCATCCCCTGTGCTCCAAAAGATGCTCTTCTGAAGATCCAGCGCCGCCTCTCTCTTCTTCTGCTAACTCCTCTCCGCCATGTCATTAGCTGCTGAGTCTCTGTTCGAAATCCAATTCTACATGAAAATGGCCGGCTGGACATGCGCAGTCAGCTCAGTCCAACGCGAAATGGTGGAGCTGACTAAGCATGCACGGGATTTGAATCACGAACAGAGACTCGGCAGCTGATTATGTGGCGGAGAGGCATCGGCAGTAGAAGAGAGAGGTGGCGCTGGATCTTCAGAAGAGCGTCTTCTTTGAGCATAGGGGACACCCCCTGTGCTTTCGGAGCACAAGGGGAAAGCCCCCTGTGCTTTTTCAAGACTCATTTGCATAAAGAAGAAAAACGAAAATTCTCAGAAATACCGACGCGGAGCATAAAAATAAAGGTAGGAGAAGAATAGCCTTTCTAAAGGCTATTGCGACGTGGTATTATTGAAAAATGCCTTTCCCAATGATAGAATCCCTTTAAAGGCTGTGAGAAATATCAAAAGCACCTCTGTATCATGATAATTAGAGCCAATTTCAAAATTTGAGCATCATTTTCGATCTCATCAACCCAAAATTAGTTGAAATCAACTGTTTTCATGTCTGAACCAATTTGTCTGTAGACCAGTGTACCGAGACAGCACAGTTTGCAGTATTGTTTACATACCGCGAGCCGCACTGCTCACTCGCCATACAAACTGTAGTGGCGACTGTAAGTACTGCAGTGCTGCTGCATAGATTTCAATAGGACAGTGCTGCAGTCAGGGCTGGCACAGGGGGGGGGGAGCAAACTGGGCAATCACCCAGGGCCCCACAATTTTTAGCTTTGAATCAGCACCCGGCAAGTGCTGGGGCCCCAAGCTCCTAAGAAGGCCCACTGGGCTACTGGGTGTTGACTGCCTCTCTCTCCCCCACTTACTTACCAAGTGTCTGCGCAGGCTCACAGCTCCCTCCTCCTCCTGCAGTCTTGCACTGCAGGGGATGATCGATTACATTTGGCTGCTGCAGCCCAGTGTAATCAATCCCTGACTGGGCTCCAGGCAGAGGCGTAGCTAGAGGTTCAGCACAGGGGGGCGGACATGTCCAAGTGGGCCCCCAACTTGGACTTGTTCGTATACTGATACTATCAGTATACAGTGAGCGTATAGTGGTATATAGCAGCTCTACACAGGGCTCTTCAGACGATTTAGGTGAATACAGGGCAGTAGCATTTAGTGACTTACCGGTGACGTCTCTGTCTAATCGTTGACATTCCATGTCTCTTTTATCTGGATGGCCATGACCACTTCTTCCACTCTCTGTAAAGTTTGCAACACAGACATCTTTGGCTCCTCACTTTTCCAGGCACCTGACCCACATTGTCCTCACCTACACAAAGCCCCCATCCTGCTGCTACCCCAATTATAAAATATATAATATAACCCCCCCATAATGAATAATACCCCCAAGTGTATCTTTAAGTTAATAACTTCCCTGTGCACCCCTTTAAATAGTGCCCCTTATTAATAATGCCCCAGATGTTTCCTAATTAAAAAGGAAAAAAAAAGGGAAAAAAAATTTTGGGGGTTCCAATACCCCGGACCCAGCGCTATGGGCGAGTACAGAGATGACGCTGAGCTGTGAGGAATGCCCTCCCAGTACAAGTCTATAAACGAGAACTGTCAGGGAGGGCATTCCTCACAGCACAGCTAGACTGTCAGGAACGCCTTTCTGACATTAAACCGTGAAACTAAGACCCCCGATATCTCCAGCCCCAGGGCACATACCGGGAAAGTCGGCAGTGCGCTGAATTCAGCGTGCTGTCGGCTTTCTAGCAGTATGTAAAACAGCATATATATGAGGACGTGAAAGGTCCTCTTTAAGGCTAAGGCCCCACGTGGTGTCCTGCAGCAAAAAAGATCTGCAGGAAAAACCGCAGCGGCGACGCATCGCATTTTTTCCTGCAGCACTTTGCACAGAAAGTTTGCAGAGGTTTACTCTGCAGACTTTCTGCTTCAATTATATCTACAGGAAAACCTCCAGCATTTCCGTAGGTATAATTGACATGCTGCGATTTCCAAAAATGCTTCTGTTTTGGAAATCTCAGCTTATTCGCTGCGCATATTTTACTACAAAGTGGAGATGGGGGCCACATGTGGCGAAAACCCACAGAAAAAAAAACGGCATTTTACATCTAGCAAATCCCATCCACACATTGCGGAAAAATACATGCAGCATATGCACTGCGAAATTGCAGCATGTCAATTATACCTACAGAAACACTGGCAGTTTCCACATAGGTGTATTGAAACAGAAAGTCCACAGGGGAATCCTCTGTGGACCTTCTGTGAAAAGTGCTGCGAGAAAAACCACAATGTTACCGCTGCGGTTTTTCCTGCAGCGCTTTTTTTTCTGCAGCCCACTATGTGGGGCCTTAGTCTTATTAAAACCCAAGTGCCATCTTAATTAAATTAATTGACCCTCATATTATGCCTCTGACATAAATACTGCACCTCTAATGACCCCTTATATTAATGACCACCCCCTTATGTTCATAATGCCTCCTAATATAAATGATGCCCCCTAATGGCCCCTTATATAAATAACCTCCCCCCTTGTATTAAAAATACCTCCTAATAACCCTTATATAAATGACCAACCCCTTTTGTTCATAATGCCTCCTAATATAAATGATGCCCCCTAATGGCTCCTTACAGTATATAAATAACCTCCCCCTTGTATTAATAATACCCTGTAATAACCCTTATATAAATGACCCCCATCGTCATAATGCCCCCTAATGAATCCTCCCTTATAGTTATATTTCCCCCTCCTAACCACCCCTTATACTATTAATATACCCACAACTAAGCTAAAAAAACAAAAACAAAAGTCATACTCACCTGCGATGATGATGAATGGAGCCGCCGTGCTTCCTCCCTGTCCATGCACAGGACGTCTGTGTCTGAGCGCAGGCGGCGCGTTGTTGTGACGTCATCGCGCCGCCGGTGCTGAGAAGCAGACATCGTCTGTGGTCTCGGTGATGTAAACCGCAAGCCTGTATTGGCTTGCGGTTTACAATACTGTTAAGTTTCAGGTTACGTTTTAACTAGATCGGTGTCTGCAGACACCAATCTAGTTAGAAATAAAGGATGTATTAATGGCGCGCACCGCCCCCAAAAAAATTCAGTGGGCCCGGGACAGCCGCCCCCCTCTGCCCCCCCCCGCTAGCTACGCCTCTGGCTCCAGGTATGTGTTGTGTCTTGTGTGTGTGTCTGTGTATGTGTATACATGTTCTGTCTTGTGTCTGTGTGTACATGTTCTCTCGTGTGTGTATGTGTTTGTGAGTGTGTGTGTACATGCTCTCTCTTGTGTCTGTGTGTGTACATGTTCTTTCTTGTGTCTGTGTGTGTACATGTTCTGTCTTTTGTCTGTGTGTGTATGTGTGTGTAGTAATACAGATTTCCTATGGTATCCAAAACTTGAATCAGAATTTCATACATATTTCTTTTGCTATGCTGTCAGTATTTACTGCAGTTTTGCATTACATTTGTCAGGATGATCAGTACTATATTTCCTAAGGTTCTTGCTATATATGTAAATGATGAAGGCCAGAAAAAACTGTAATTGTTAAATGAATTGAAAACTCTTTGGCTGGATTCACATCTGCTCTGGCCTCTCCGTCGTTCGTCGTCCGTCAAAACCGAAATTGGTGGAGAAAAAATTTCTCCATGCAGGACTTTTGTCTCCACAGATTTTCAGCGGTTTCTGGAGACTCTGGCACAGATGGGAACTTAGCCTTAGTTACACATGGATGTAACATATGGGGGACTACATGACCTGATTCTGCTTTGGTTGGGCAGGCTGGCCATCTTCTAACCGGTCACATCCTTTCCTCAAATGTCTCTTCTATATAGCCACTGACATAATTCACTGATTTTGTAAATATAATGTCCCTTAGTGGTCCCTTCACAAGGTATAATGTCCTAGAGCAGCCCCTGCACACAGTATAATGTCCCATGGCAGCCCCTTCACACAGCTTAAATTCCCACAGCGGCCTCTCCGCACAGTATAATGTCCCATAGTTGCCCCTCCACACAATATAATGTCCCATAGGGGCCCATTCACACAGTATAATGTCCCCTATGGTGTTTGGTGCAAATATTACAAAAAGCTCGTTTTTTCTTTTTTTTTTACCTCCATGGGCCTCTGAACATTATACTCTGGAACACTATAGATGAGGTTGTCCACCTATGGGTCACCAGGAAATAAGTTCTCCACAAAAGATGAGGCAGTCCACCACCAGGTCAAACATCTGAAGAAAATGTATTTATATATAATATTTTATGAAACAGTGTGCCTCTCAACATTTTTACTATTTGTGTGCTCATCCTGTTATAGTGACCCCATTTTGGAAAGTACATCCCATTTCACTGCACTTTTTAGCTTTTGGAGTATAGATTTAGAGAGACTTTCTGGACGCCATGTTGTTTTTGCAGAGCCCCGAGGTGCCAGTAAATTGGAATTCCTCAAGAAGTGACCACCATTTTGTAGGGGCAATTGTAGGGTATTTGCAAACGTGAAATGGCATTCAAAAATCAACAATCTAAATCTGCACTCCAGAAGCACATAGTGCTGTGTGCCCAAACTGCAGTTTATGCAAACATGTATGACACTGTTGTACCCAGGATAATGTACATAATGTCATATATATGTTGTGCCCAGCTAGTGTCAGCACAGACACACACTCCAAAAACTGTTAAGTGGGTATCCCGGGCACAACAGCTTTTGGAGCGTTTGTCTCTGATACAAGCTGGGCACAACATAATGTGCACCGAAATGACGTATTCCTGGAACAATTACCATTTTCTCCTTTCACCATCAATTGTATATTCATTTCTGGAAAATACATTATAGCAACACTTGGGGGTTAAAATGCTCACTGTACCTCTGGATAAATTCCTGTGTAGTTTCCAAAATTGTGTCAGGGGAATCCACTTAACTGATAATTCATGAGCTCTGCAAAAGTGTCATGACGTCCAAAAACCAAACCGTCTAAATATGTGCTCCAAAAACCAAATAGTTCTGCTACCCTTCTGTGCCCGTCTGTGTGCCCAAATAGCAGTTTATACCCATATATGACAATAAGTACGTTATCCTGGGTACAACAGTGCCATACATGGGGGCATACATTGGAGTTTGGGTACACAGCAGGGCACAGATGTGATGGAGCGCTCTGTGGCTTTTGGAGTAAAGTTTTAGATGTTTGGCATCTGCATATCACGTTTGCAGAGGCTCTAAGGTACCAGAAAAATGGAATCCTCTATGGAGTGAGCCCATTTTGAAAACTGCACCCCTCAAAGAATTTATCAAGGGGTGTAGTGAGCAGTAGTTTCCCAGATGTAAATGCAGAGTGGATGGTGAAAAGTGAACATGTAAGCTCTGCGGAGTACCCCCCGATCTTGCCGCAGGGGGGCGATGGGGGCAGTAAATTAGTGGAAACTCAAATTAGCTCAGCTCCGATCACGGTTTCTGGAGCAGGGTGTTAGCGGTAATAGCACGGTGGCTGTTCTCTAGACCCTTATGGCTGCGCCATATTGCCTAGTGGTTAAAGGGTTTTTCCCATCTCCCTCTCTCATCAGCTTTGCCTGCTGTCTCTTCTCACTTCCTGTATTTTTCCAAAAGCTGGTGGGCAGCCTCTGACTGTTTGATGAACAGAATACTATGTAGTACCTCACTAGATATAGACATTGCCTTGCAATGCAGTAAACTCAATGTTATCTTTGTGTTTACAGAGAGATATAATAATGTCTGAGCCTTTATCAACAAACTGCAATTAGCTAAACTGATTGTTCTGACCACAGAGTAGCGAGAGAACTCAGGCCCGCCAGAGAGCAGTGATTCGTCCTCTAACCTGTGTTATCGGGTGCAGGACAGGGAGGGAGGAAACAATGGAAGGAATAATATCACATAACTGGCAAACAAAGCAGCATTTCTAAAGAAATGTATATAGGAAAACTTTTGAATTTACATAAGCTAGCAGTGTAGAGAGGATCCTTGAGATGGGAATACCCCTTTAAGACCATAACACCCACCAGATATTTTGTATTCCAGTACATGGCAGTATAAATTGGAAGGTTAGAACCGAGGAGGAGGTGTACTACCTATGCTTCCACTAGAACACCACATAAACACCTTAGATGTGTCCTATGCATACCTCGAGAGGGAATTACATAATGCCAGGTACTTGCCAGATCTCATCTGAAATTAAATGACCTCATGTACAGATTCCACATACCACTTAAAGACAGGTGCTAGAAAAAAAAATAGTGACTTTTGTCCTTTGGGGTTATAGGGATTATATACAGTAGATGCAGCAAAATGCACATATATGGGGACTATTCTGCATAATAAATTTGCCTGGTTGAACTAAATATGTTTAGCTGAAAAAGATAAAAATGAGTACATTTGCACTGTCCTATATTTTCTCACACACAAAACTGAAGAAAATTAAAAGGAAACAATTCTGTATTCATATCACGTTAAAGCCTCATCTGCACCCCAACAAAGAAAAAAAAAATCATCATTAGAATGCAGCATTGTGAAAACTGAAATTTTTGTGATATTCAGGCATCAATAGATTGACCAGCTTTAAGAACTGCTGTACATGCTCAAAATCTAAATGATTGCTGTTACCGTCTGAAATGCCCATACAACAGGGTTCTAGGCAGAAAAAAAAATGGTGCCTTTGACTCCAGAATGTATCAATTTAGTAGCCAAAATATATTTTTGGATGCATACTCTATCTTCTAGCTAAATACAGCCACCAACAGAGTGAATTACTGAGCTTTCTGTATACTATTATAGATTAAACTTAAAGAAAATCACCAGAAAATGACCTGCTTTTTAAACAAAGTTTTCATGTTAAACATATTTAAGAATTTTTGATTTTTTTTTACATTTCCATGTCGCTATATATATTTTAAAAGAAATACAATACTCTACAATTTTCACTCTGACCATTAAGCCTAATAATAGACTGACACTTGGAAAGTCAATAGTTTTATTTTTTTTTCCAGCAACAGCAGTCACCTCATTTACATTGAAAACATATCACTAAATGCTGTTAAAAGAGCAGAGGAGAAACAAAATGTCAGCCCCCATAATCATATACAGAAAGTAGAATTACAAATCTACAACCAGAAAGAAAACACGGTTTTAATAAAAATTGGTGACACATTCCTTTTAATAATAACACAGTATACAGTATGCTTCCCCTAGTGTCAAATACAGGAAGCCAGAATGTATTTAAATCTATGTCTGTGTAGCAGGATTCAGGCTTAAAGCAGATGTCCAAGATTAGACAAAAAAATGGCTGCTTTCTTCCAAAACTGTCATTACATCTTCTCCACACATATATTTTATAGCAGCTCATTTACGTCCCTGGAGTGAAAGTGTTTTCTGGAACTAAAACCAGCCAACCAGGCCATATGGCGAATAAACGCGATGTCACTGCCATGTTGAGTGGAAGCAGCTCTCAGTCGATTAATGATCTATGATAAGGATGTGTTATCAGAATTTAAGTCCAGAAAAATCCCTTTCAGTTGCAATAGCAGACACAATCACTAAATGGACAGGTGTGATGCTGTTTTTGTAAGAAAATCTGGAATACCCTATTAAAAAAAACAAAAAACATTTGGATATCTTTGGCATTTAAGTCTAAGATTATAGTACATAGAACACAAATTTTAGTACATACCATATTTCACCTAAACATTTAAAAAGCTCCCCATTCTAGCTGGCATTTAAATGAGCCTCTTCTGACTGACCCTGGTATCCGGAGGCGGACCAAAGATGCCCTTAATCATTTCTTTGCTCTTAACACAGCCTTGGATACTGACCCGGTTATAAACTGGGTGGCCCATAAGGCCACGATCTGGGGTTCGCTTACAGCAGAAGCCTCTCGCTTAAAACGTGAAAGGACTAAGGTTCAGTCAGAATTAGAGCATAAACTTCTGAAACTTGAAACAGCCAATAAGCTCCACCCTTCTCAATATTTTGCGAAATGCATTAGGGATGTTGAATTACAGCTTGACTCTGTCTTAACGCACAGGGCTGTACGTTGGACCCAAGCGTTTATAGGTAGGCAAATAAACCTGAAAAGCTGTTGGCCTCTAAATTGAGAGTGCACCAGAGAATGAATGGCATTTACCAAATACGAGAACCAGGTGGTACTATGACCTCTAACCCTAATTTAACTTATGCTCAATTCCACCAATTTTGTGAGAAACTTTACTCTGCTCCCACTACGCCTCGCCCTCTGGAGATTGCTTTCTATCTCCGCTCCCTCAGCCTCCCTTCCTTTTCTATCCCCCAGGCTACTGCCTTGAACGCCTCCATAACTAAGCAGGAATTGGATGCTGTTATTGAAAGCCCCGGGACCTGATGGCTTCTCCTCCCTGTATTATAAGAAGTTTAGGGGTATCCATTCCCCACACCTCCTCTTAATGTTCAACCACATCCTCTAGGGTGGGAAATTCCTCCGGGACATTCTTAGCGTATCCATTACAGTTATCCCTAAACCTGGGAAAGATGCTACCACCCCTGCTAATTATAGACCAATCTCGCCTCTAAACTTAGATATAAAATTATTTTCCTCCATTTTCGCCACATGTTTAAATAGTTTCCTACCGTCCCTCATACACTCCGCCCCACCTCCTGATATTAAGCTTGACTTTATGGTGGCCTGAGAGTGATACCTTGATTCTACCCTGATTTCAGCCCAATGGATTGACTATAAAATTAGAAAAAATGTGAATACAGCCCAACTCACATGTCCAGATTCCGGTAATAATCAAGGCTCCAGCTTCTGATGCACAGATCTCAGTCTCCTTGGCTGGAGACGATAATAAGTCTAAAAAAGTGAAGTTGATGTTCCAGCAGTCCAAGGAAAGCCCCAGAGCATGTTATAATAATAATAATAATACATTTTATTTATATAGCGCCAACATACTCCACAGCACTGTACAATTTGTAGGGTTCAAGTACAGACAAAAAAGATACATTACAAAGAAATAGTTAATTCACACACTGGGACTGAGGGCCCTGCTCGCAAGAGCTTACAATCTATGAGGTAGAGGGGGTGACACAAGAGGTAGCAGGGGCGGCATCAGAGGTAGCATTGCTTATACAATGGTCAACTTAACTATCAATTAATCCATGAAAAAGCTATTAAAAAAAAACTTTTTCAATGGATTGACTGTTTTACATCTTTCAGCAAAGGCAGTTGGCAGGTCACCCTTATGGAATCTTCCTTGAAAGTTCTTCACAGGACCTATCTAGTCTCCCATCGATTGCATAGCTTTTACCCTACAGTCTCACCCCTCTGTTGAAGGGGTCGCAATGTCTTAGGCACTACTTACCATAACTGGTGGACCTCATTCTCATCGGTTCTGGATAACCATTCATAGAATAATGCAACGGCTTTTTGGACAGTCTTTTTCATTGTCGGTCCCCATTTTTCTTCTCAATCTTAAACCTGCCAGCCTCAAATATGCCCAATTTTAATTATTCCAATATATTCTGATGGCTGCCTGGATCCACTTTCAACTGGAGAAAACCCCTTCTCTCGGTAACCAAAGTTCAGCACATTGATACCATCATGCTTCAAGAAAAAATTATTGCCACTATCTCCGTTACTTGCTCACTTTTTGATAAGATTTGTGCAGCTTGGGTTGACAGATGTGGCATCCCAGGTCTGCCATACTGTCTTCAGCTCTGAATGAAAAGTAGGATTGAGTATATTTCTCATACCCCCTCTAGCAGGCAAGGTCCCTTTACCATGCTTACCTATCCATCTTCATTTTAATGCTACATACCCCTCTCATACTCTTCCCTGTTGGTGTTAGGTTTTAGTACCTTTTTACACCCTTTCTTTACTTTACATATATGCTCTCCTCGATTGTAAAGTAGTTTATATGTCTTATATTTGCATTGCTTTTCATCTTTCGTATTTGTATTACGATTACCATGGTGTTTGATAAGTTTTCTGTTACTGAAACTAAACATTTGAAAAGTGGTGAGGAAAAATGGTTAGGTGGGAGCCAGCATCTGCCCAAGAGATTTTCTATCTTAATCTCTTGCAATGCCTACAATGTCTTTTAGAATGTTAGAAGACTTCATATTTCCCCCAAAATTCCCTTCAATTTTTCTTCCTAGATGACAATACCTTCAAAAGTAAAAGTGTCAATATATTTTCAGAAAATTTGAGAGGGGCAAGCAAAGGGGGCATTTTACCGAGTGGAAGTCAGTAAAGGGGGTGCTATGCCGTGTGGGGAGGGCCAAGTCAAAAGTTTGCCATGGGGCCAGTCTTTGCTAGTTATGCCCCTTGGGTACAATATTTTATTTATTAACATTATTAGCAGACATATGTGCCTGTATGACTTATGAACTGTAAAACTCAGTGTGAACCTAATCTAAGCTCCTGAAGTTACTGTAGAGGCAGCTGCAGGCAGCCAGCATGGCAGGTCAGTCCAATATTAATAAAGCCTAAGACTATATTCACATACTATAGTGTTTTTCCCATTGCAGTACATTACATGACTGGTTGGCTGCCTAGTAACCAGTGACATCATAATATATAGAATACTAGTGAGCTGTAAATTCTCAGCCAGATTGTATCCAGTGGTATTTTATACTGAGCCAGGACAGAATACAGACATAGGCAGTAGAAGCTATACAAGTATCAGGTAGGGTATATTTTGGAAAGAGTTGATATTACTATACATAAAGTGTTGCAGCCTAAAGGAACTAAACCAGAGATGTAGCTTATATTGCTAAGGCTGCATTCACACAACATTTAGTTGTGTTATTCTTATCCTTTCTCAGCTATGTGTCCTAGGTATAACCACTGTGTCCAGCCTTTAGCCTACAGGAAAAGGTTTTCTTACATTTTTGTAGCCATCGGCAGTCTTTACAATATGCAATGAGGATGATTTCTGAGACTGTCTAAAGGAAAAGTTCTCTTTTTTGCCCATAGCAACCAATCACAGCTCAGCTTTAATTTTCAAGCACCCTATATTAAATAAAAGCTGTTCTATGATTGGTCACTATGGGCAACAGAGACAATTTTTGTTTTCTAGTTTCATAAATCACCCCCATATGCTTTGCTTGTACCATTTTGCTCCCCAGACTTCAATAGTTTTTTTATAATGTGTCTTAGCTTTTTTGAAATAAATGCATAAAAACACATGTACAGGAAAAAATTTATTACAGGCTCCACAAAGCAGAAAGCCCTGCGTGACTCCAACCCAATTGTGTTGTTCCCTTGAATTAAAATAATTTTCCCACAATATTCGGAGACATACAGTATAGCTGGGATATGCCTTCACTTCCTGGCATCCTCTGTGGCAACCTGATGATGTTTCCCTGCACAGTGCCACCTAGTGTGCAGGGTCTGCAACACAGCCACATTTACATGAATGGAATTGTGTTGGGAATCCTAACACAGCAAGTCTGGGAGTGCAGTAAAAAAGCCTAAAGGACTCTGGTCCCTTTGTTCTTGTATTACTGGAGGACTCAAAGGTCAGACCTTGGCAAATGCCATAACATTGTAAAATGGAAATTTCCATTAATGAGTGCCACAAAGTGTTTGCCCATAGCAACTGCAAATATCTACATGGCAGGAGGGCTGATCAGCTTAAGGAGGACCTTTCATATCTTCTAAGACAGGGAATGCAGTACATACCATTACAGAGCTGACAGAATTCAGCGCACTTTCAGCTTTGTCAGTATCTTCCTCGGTTTTATAGATATTGGTGCCATTAGTTTCAGCTACTGATATTACTGTACTGTCAGGGGGGGCCGACCTTACAGCTCAGCGCCATCACAGGGTGGTGGGAAACGCCCCGTGACATAACTTTTGCATAGTCTTATACTGTGAAAGGGAGTTGTTCTCTACCAACCAGCAATGATGCTAAGCTGTAAGGCCTCCCCTGACAGTACAGTGATATTGATAGCTGAAACAACAAACAGCACTGATATCTATGGAAAGGGGGAAGATATGGACAATGCTGAATGTATGCTGAATTCAGAGCACTGTCATCTTTGTAATAGAATATAACATTCCCTAGGGATTTTCCAGGCAAAAAATAATTTTTCAAAAAAGGTCAATTAGTGCTGTTAATAGGTTAATAACTGCAACCAAATACATTTAGCAGTGTTTTGAGTGATTTCTGAGGTTCTCTGTGAGCTCCTGGCATCTTCATTTGTTTACATCCCTATCTTCCTGTTCTGTTTTTCTTACAAGTTCCATGATGCCTTACTCCACCTCCCTCTCTCACTCACCCCCTCCCTCTCACACACTCCCCCTCCCCCTTTCCCTTCCTTTTAAAGAATGCCGGCTGGAAGAGAATGTGGGCTACTGCGCAAGTGCAGTTCACTCGCAATTGCACAGGCCGGCATCTCCCCAGCCTTCCCTATCATGCCGGCATTTCACTATGCCGGCAGAAGTAGTAAAGGCGGTCCTTCGTGTAGCCGGGCGTGACGTCACTTCCGGAAGTGACGTCAAGGCTCCACTCCAGTCCAGAAGGTAGAGAAGTCAGGTGAGTATAGTGTACAGGCTTCCCAGCGCACTGCACATGCCGGCGGTCCGGCATTATTGCGTGTGTATGGGGGGGCCGGTACACAGAAGAGGAGAGGCGGGGGCGTTGTGAGGATGATGCGTCTGCCTGAGTCCACAGGAAAAGGAAAGTACAAAGGGGCTGGGGGGGCGAGGACTTTAGACTGATGTAATGGGTCAGGATATGGATTATACCGGGGATGTGTTACGTCAGCTGAAAGGTTAAAAATGTAATATATGTAGGTTACATAACCTACATATACAGTATTACTGACAAAATATACAATATGTTAAATAAAAATATATTACAAAGTTGGAGGGGGGGCATGGGGGACTTAGCTTAAAAATATTATATTATCCTGGACAACCCCTTTAAGGCTATTTTAAAGGAGTTGTCTCATTAAGACAACTACGTCCATATACCCTATTATCTGTAATACTACATTTCCCATGAGGTTGCTGCTGTAGTGAAATGCTGGAAGCAATGCTTGTATCATTCAGCCGATTTCTGCATTCTGAAAGGGCAAGCCTCATCAGAGACAACCCCTTCAATGTTTGCCAGAGGCTGCATTGCAATTATAGAATGTAACATAGAATGTAAGCTCTTGCGAGCAGGGCCCTCAATCCTATCATTTGATATGTTTTATTTCTTTGTCACATTGTAATGTCTCATATTGTCTGTTCATATGTCCTCTGATTTTTAAAGTGCTACGGAATAAGTTGGCGCTGTATAAATAATGTTTCTAATTATTATTATCATTATTATTATTATTATTATTATTAATAATAATAATTATCATTTAGGGGTATCTTTTAGATTCTCACTTGTACGGTATATAGAGAAAGATGTTTATTTCATAGATTTTAGAAATAGGTTTATTATGGCAACATTTTTTAAACAATGGTGCTGATTTATTATTTAACAACAGGTTTCTGTCATAAAAAGGGGGGGGGGGTTACATAATTGAAACATCGTATAGTTAGTATGGGCATATGGACACCCAGAGGATGTACTTGATTTATGACGAGGCTTGTGCCTTATTATAAATCAGTCGACTGCTTGAATACCACAGGAGATATAAACCCCCCCCATTCTTTGCATAAAAAGAGAAGCACAGATATGCATGTGGAAAATGTTAATACTGTTAAGTATATAATGCTTACAGATTATCACACAGTTATTCACAGAGTCTGTACTGCATGTTCTTTTTTACTTTTACATGTGAAGACACCAGACCAGAGAAGGAAGTTCCCCTAGAGAACTACCTAAAAGGTGGATCTTCCTTTGGGGATCCAGCAGATTGGAGACAGCTCATTCAGGGGCCCACAAGAAAGGAAGAGGCTCCTAATGGGGAACAAAAAAAGAAGAGGTTCCCCCACGGAGGCCAGCAGAAAAAAATAGGTTCCCCAAAATGGACCAACAGAGCAGAAGAGTTTCCACCAAAAGGGCCAAAAAGGAGGAGAAGACAATTTTCCCAATGGTGCCAACTGAAAGTAGAAGATTGCCCCAAGAGCCTGAACATAAAAAAAATTAAAGATCCCCCCAAGAGGGTGAGCAAAACAGAGGAGAAGTTTCATTCAAGGGATTCTTGTAATAAGAAGAGTAGGAGGCCTCCCCAGAAGGACAAAAATAAGCAAAAAGTTCTTCTAAAGGGGCTAACAAAGGAAGGAGAAGCTTCTCTCAGGATGCCGATAAAGAACACAAGATTCCCTCAGGTGACATGCAAAAATGAGAAGCCTTCAGGGGTCCTGCAGGGGGCCTGCCAACCAGGGAAGGCTCACACAGTGAAGGCTCACAGAGAAGTAGTGATTCCCCTAGAGGATACACTGGGAGGAGAAGGTTTACTCAGAAGGCACACACGGAGGGGGAGATTCATCACTGGCATAACAGGGAGGAGGACGCCTCCTATGTGACCACCACAGATGAGGAACCACAAAAGAGACAGAATTTTCCTTCAACGAGGCCTTCACGGAGGAGAAGGTCCACCCAGGATGCTCCTGAGGAGGAAGAGGTTCCTTCAGAGGTTTTTTAAGGAAGCAGACATTCTCCCATCGACCAGCAGGAAGATTCCCGCAGGAGGATAGCAGGGACAAGACATCTGACGGCAGTTATCAGGGACATTCCCCCAGGGGGCCAGCAGGAAGATTTCCACAGGAGGCTAGCAGGGAGGAGGCACCTGAAGACAATAAAGGTTCTGCCACAAAGGTCCCCTATGGCTCCAGCAGAAAGGAGAAGGTGCACTGTTTGACCACCAGAGAGGAAGAGGTGCTCTCTTGGACCATCAACGATGAGGAGATCCTCCACTCAGCCACTGGTGACAGGGAAGTTCTCATGTGGACCACCAAAATCAAGAAAGTCTTCCAATGGACCACTATGGATGAGGCTGTCCACCTATGGATCATCAGGAAGTAAGTTCTCCACAAAAAATGAGGCAGTCCACCACCAGGTCAAACATCTGAAGAAAATGTAATAATATATAATATTTTATGAAACAGTGTGCCTCTCAACATTTTTACTATTTGTGTGCTCATCCTGTAAAAGTTGCATCTGATATTTTCTATTTCATCAAATATAAAATCAATGTCATCATTGGTGAACAAATATTTTGGTTGATATTAAACTTTTTTTAAGTTAATAAAACATTTATCTTAGAATATTCTAATATAATCTGTAGTTCTTTATTTTAATAGTAGAGTAATTACTAATTTAAGGGGTTTTTCCCACTCTCTCTCTCTCTCTCTCTTTTCACTTCCTGTATTCTCATAAGGCTGGTGGGTGGCCTTTGACTGTTTGATGAACAGGATACTATGAAATATCTCACTAGATAAAAACATTGCCTTTGAATGCAGTAAACTCAATGTTGTTTTGAAACAACCGCATGGGAAGTTCTGCAGGATTCTTATGGGGAAGATATAGAAGGACTCACACACTGCATAACGGACTACATTAATTTTTGTGTGGACAACACAGTACCCACAAAAGTGGTGAGGTGCTTCTCCAACAACAAACCATGGATTAACTCTGATATAAAAACACTACTTAAGGAGAAAAAGATGGCATTCAGGACAAGAAATAAGGAGGGGTTGAGGGAAGTACAAAAGGAGCTGAGGCATCAAATCAGGCAGGGAAAAGCCAGTTATAAAGAAAAAATGGAAAAGCAAATGGAAAGAAAAGATATAAGGGGGGTCTGGGAGGGGCTTAAGTCAATTTCGGGTCATAAACAGTCTGTCAGATTGAGGCAGATGTTAATTGGCTTAATGAACTAAACCTATTCTTCAACAGATTTGATCACACACCAGCTCCTCCCACCCCAGTATGTCCTTCAGCTTCCCCCACCACAATGACTTCTCCCCATGCGGCCACTTCCCAACAGACCAGTAAATCCAGAAATCCGTCTTTATCTGGCCACAGTCTGACCTTCACACGGGCCCAGGTGAGGAAGGAGATGAAAAAGATCAAGGCGAGGAAAGCCGCAGGGCCAGATGACATCAGTGCAAGGCTAATTAAGACTTGCGGGGACCAGCTGTGTGGTATAATTACATATATGTATAATATGAGCCTGAGGCAGGAAATAGTCCCTGAATTATGGAAATCTTCTTGTGTGGTACCAGTTCCAAAGAAACCCCACCCTATGGACCTCAACGACTACAGACCTGTAGCACTGACATCCCACCTGATGAAGATCTTGGAGAGATTGGTTCTCACACATCTCCGCCCTCTAGTGAGCCCCGCTATGGACCCCCTCCAGTTTGCTTATCGGCCGGGCATTGGGGTAGATGATGCCATCATCCATCTTCTGCACAGGGCTCTGTCTCACCTGGAGAAACCAGGGAACACAGTGAGAATAATGTTCTTCTCCAGAGCTTTTAACACCATACAGCCCAGGTTATTGAGGGACAAGCTGGGCCTTGCTGGAGTGGACCACCACCTCTCCAACTGGATCCTAGACTACCTCACAAATCGACCTCAATATGTGAGAGCCCAATACTGTGTGTCAGGTACCGTGATCTGTAATACGGGGGCACCTCAGGGTACTGTTCTCGCCCCTTTCCTCTTCACACTGTACACTGCAGATTTTAGGTGCAACTCATCCAGCTGCTACCTACAGAAGTATTCTGACGACTCTGCAATAGTGGGTCTCATCACAGATGATGATGACAGGGAGTACAGAGAACTGAACCAGGATTTTGTGGACTGGTGCCACCGGAACCACCTGAAGATTAACGCGGGGAAGACCAAGGAGATGGTGGTGGACTTCCGCAAAGGCAGAAGCCCTCCTAAACCAGTGGACATCCTGGGGACGGGCATCGAGATTGTGAACACCTATAAGTACCTGGGTTTGCTCCTTAATAATAAGCTGGACTGGGCAGATCATATGGAGGCCCTGTACAGGAAGGGCCACAGCAGGCTCTACCTGCTTAGGAAGCTGAGAGCCTTTGGAATCCGGGGGGCACTTCTTAGAACTTTCTTCAACTCGGTAGTGGCATCAGCCATCTTCTTTGGAGTGGCCTGCTGGGGGAGCAGTATATCAACCAGGGATAGGAATAGACTCGACAAGCTGATTAGAAGGGCCAGCTCTGTCCTGGGGAGCCCACTGGACCCAGTGCAGGTGATGGGTGACAAAAGGATACTGTCCGTGGTGAGCTCCATGAAGAAGAAGAAGTCCCATCCCATGCATGAGACTGTGATCGCGCTGAGCAGTACTGTCAGTGACCGACTGCTCCACCCTAGGTGTGAGAAGGAGCGCTATCGGAATTCTTTCCTCCCCGCTGCGGTTAGGCTGTACAACCAACACCGACCTAAGCGGAGATCATTACACACAGAGAACTGAAATATCTCTCTGCCTGTTAAATCCCCCCCCCCCCCGCTACTTCCTATCTGTCTGTCGGCTATCAAAGTAATGCCTCTTACCTTGGAACATTCCTGTACATGTTGTATTTGTATTTGTATCTGCTTATCTTTGCTGCTGTAACACACTGAATTTCCCCATTGTGGGACTATTAAAGGACTAGTATTATTATTATTATTATTATTGTTACTTTTGTGTTAACATAGAGAGATTACTAACACTGTCCGAGCCTTTATCAGCAAACTGTAATTAACCGAACTGATTGTTCTGATCACAGAGTAGCAAGAGAACTCAAACAAAAAAAATGTATAGGTGAACTTGAATTTACATAAGCTAGCATTGTAGATAGGCTCTTTGAGATGGGAATACCCCTTTAAGGCCATAACACCCACTAGATATTTTGTATTTCAGTAGATGGTAATATAAATTGGAAGGTTAGAACTGAGGAGGAGGTGTACTTCCTATGTTTCCACTAGAACACCACATAAACACCTTAGATGCGACCTATACATACTTCAAGAGGAAAATAAATAACGGCAGGTACTCGCCAGAACTCATCTGAAATTAAAGGACCCCATGTACAGATTCCCCATACTACTTAAAGACAGGTGCTAGAAAAAAAATAGTGACCTTTGTCCTTTTGCATTATAGGGATTATATAGATGAAGCAAAATGCACATACTGTATATGGGGACTATTTTGCATAATACATTTTCCTGGTTAAACTAAATATGTTTAACTGAAAAAGGAAAAAAAAAAAAGAGTACATTTACACTGTCCTATATTTTCTCACACATAAAGAAAAAAATCTGTATTCATATCATGTTAAAGCCTCATCTGCACCCCAACAAAGAAAAAAAAAATCATCATTAGAATGCAGCATTGTGAAAACTGATTTTTTTTTTTTTTTATATATTCAGGCATCAATAGATACTATTGCAGTTTTGAAATGTCTGACCAGCTTTAAGAGCTGCTGTACATGCTCAAAATATAAACAATTGCTTTTACTGGCTGACGCTAGGTTCACACTAGTGTTTGGGTTTCCATTCTTTGGGTCTGTTGCGGACCCAAAACACGGAAAACCTATTCGTTTAACAAGCGTTTATCTGCGGAAATCCTGTGGACCCCATAGACGGGATCCACTGGGATTCTGCCCCGTTTTTACCGGAAATCAGAGGAGAGAAAAGTCCAGCTTGCAGAACTTTTCTCTCCGCATATTTTAAGCGGAAAGGGAGAAAGAGTCCCCAAACGGTCACCCAACACAGGTGTGGTCACCCAATGCAGGTGTGACTGCAGCCTTAAATTACCCATACAACAAGGTACCAGGCAAAATAAAGATCAGATTAGGTGCCTTTGACTCCAGAATGTATCAGTTTAGTAGACAAAATATATTTTTTGATGCATATATTATCTTCGATTCTAAATACAGCCACCAACAGAGTGAGCTACTGAGCTTTCTGTATACTGTTATAAATTAAACATAAAGAAAATCAACAGAAAATGACCTGTTTTTTAAATCAAGTTTTTATGTTAAATATATTTTAGATAGATTTTTTTTTTAAAATTCCTTATCGCTATTTATATTTTAAAAGAAGTACAATACCCTGCAATTTTCAATCTGACCATTAAGCCTAATAATAGGCTGACACTTGATAATTCTGTAGTTTTTTTCTTCTTTGCAACAACAGCAGTCACCTTATTTACATCGAAAACATATTACTAAATGCTGTTAATAGAGCAGAGGAGAAACAAGATTTCAGCCCCCATATTCATATACAGAAAGTAGAATTAAAAAATCTACAACCAGAAAAAAAAAAACTTTAGAAAAAAGCGTTAAATGATATGGTTTTAATAAATAAAAAAAAGTATGCTTCCTCTAGTGTCAGCTGCAGAAAGCAAGAATGTACTTAAATCTATGTCTGTATAGCAGGATTCAGGATTAAAGCACTTGTGCAGGATTAGACAAACAAATGACTGCTTTCTTCCAAAACTGGCATTACATCTGTGCACACGTGTATTTTATAGCAGCTCATTTACGTGCCTGAAGTGAAAGAGTCTTCTGGAACGTAAATATTTATGCCCTTTCCATGCATCAGTATCAGAGTAGTGTTGGCACCCCCACCAATCAGCTGTTTGAGCAAGTTGCAGTGTTCGAACAAGAGCTGCAGCCAAGCACAATGCCATACCATACCATACCATGAACAACCAGGCCATGTGGCCAGGGAATGTGTTGCACTGCCATGTTGAGCGGAAGCAGCTCTCAGTCGATTAATGATCTATGATAAGGATATGTTATCAGTATTTAAGTCCAGAAAAATCCCTTTATGTTGCAATAGCAGACACAATCACTAAATGGACAGGTGTGGTGCTGTTTTTGTAAGACAACCTGGAATACTCTTTTTAAAAACAAAACAAAATCATTTCGATATCTTTGGCATTTAATTATAAAATTATATTACATAGAACACACATTTTAGTACATGCCATATTTCACCTAAACACAGTGGCGTAACTAGGAATGGCAGGGCCCCAAAGAGAACATTTGACATGGGGCCTCCCCAAACTGCCGCCCCCAACACCCCGGACCGCCCCCTCCAACCAGCCCCCCTACCCCCAGGACCGCCCCCTCCAACCCCTCCCCTGCACAAACTGGATTCCTGCGCACACTATTATGCCCCATAGTGGCCCCTGCACACAGTATTATGCTCCATAGTGGTCCCTGCACACAGTATTATGCCCCATAGTGGCCCCTGCACACAGTATTATGCCCCAGAGTGGCCCCTGCCCACAGTATTATGTCCCATAGTGGCCCCTGCACACACTATAATGCCCCATAGTGGCCCCTGCACACAATAGTATGCCCCACAGTCGCCCCTGCACACCATAATATGCCCTATAGTGGACCACTCATGAACAATTATTATACTCTGGGGTCTTTTCAGACCCCAGAGTATAATGACCTGAGAACCAGGGGAGGATACAAACAAAACAATGTTACCTACCTCTTCCTGGCTCCGGCGCACTCCCCGCTGCTTCGGCCATCTTCAATGTTGGACCGGATCTCGCATGAGCCGGCCCGGCGTCGCGACGCATAATGACGAAGGCCCTCGTGACTTCACCAAACAGGCCCGAAGCCTGTGGAGCGCCGGAGAGGTAAGTAACATTGTTTTTTATGTTCTCTCACCTCCACTGGCCCTCCGATCATTATACTTGGGGATCTGAAAAGACCCCGAGTATAATGATAGCAGTGTTTGTGGGGTTTGCCGCCCGCGGCCTCACTTACTGGTCCCCGCTCCTGCTCACAATCACCTCCACTTCCGCAGAATGGGAAGCGGAGGCGGCCATGAGCAGGAGCGGGGATTGTTAAGTAAATAGGGCACTTTACCTGCTGGGGTTATTCCATCAGGTAACGGCCTATTAAAAAAAAAAAGCATTGGGGGCCCTTGGGCCCCCGAATGTCCCGGGCCCTGTGGCAGCCGCTACCGCTGCCACCCCGGTAGTTACGCCCCTGCCTAAACATTTGAAAAGTGGTGAGGAAAAATTGTTAGGTGGGAGCCATCATCTGCCCAAAAGATTTTCTATCTAATGTCTTGAGAATGTTAGAAGACTCGATATTTCCCCCAAAATTCCCTTTAATTTGTCCAGAGGCAAAAGGACTTACTATGAAGATTATAGTTAGTTGTCACGCTCCTCAATTTTTCTTCCTAGCTCACAATACCTTCAAAAGTTTGCTATGGGGCCAATCTTTGCTAGTTATGCCCCTGGGTGCAATTTTTTATTTATTAACATTATTGGCAGACATATGTGCCTGTATGACTTATGCACTGTGAACTCAGTGTGAACTTAGGCTAGGTTCACACCTGCGCCCGGATTCCGTTCAGGGATTCCGTTCCCCATTCCGCTTGAAAAATGCAGAGAGAAAAGTTCTACAAGCAGGACTTTTCTCTCTGCATTTTCCAGGCGGAAACTGGGCGGACCCCATCATAGTCTATGGGGTCTGCAGGTTTCCACGGCTAACCACTTTTTAAGCGGACACGAAGAACGGAAACCTGAACGCATGTGTGAACCTAGCGTAAGCAGCATGGCAGGCCAGACCAGTATGAATAAAGTCTAAGACTATATTCACATACGATAGTGGTTTACCATTGCAGTGCATTAAATAACTGGTTGACCTGATGAATTGTGGCTCCATTTCGAGCCCCGCTTTTTAACAAAAGTGAAGTAGACTATACTTTTCTGCAATACATCCTATATACAGAGTGGTATACAGTACAATCAGCAGCCCCCTACTGCTTTTTTTGTCTTTAATAGGCTGTTACCTGATGTTTACTTACTGATCCCGCTCCTGCCCATGGCTGCCTCCACTTCCCTTTAGGAGGCCTCATGTGTCTCACATTACGTCATTGACGGTATTCAGCATGGCACACAGGAACTTCTGGAGTCTGGAGGTGGCAATGAGCAGGAGTTGGGTTCGGTAAGTAGGACTGCAGCAATTAGTATTTGTTGGGCGAATCTCGCGATATTCGTCTTCTGAGGTTTGCCTGGTGGTTTCATTTGGATCGGAAATGTCTGAAACAAAACTGCTATTACTATACTCTGGGGTTTCTTCAGACTCCAGAGTATAATGATCTCCTGGGCTCTCGCGCTGATCTTGGGGCCTCTTCAATGGTGTCACAAATTGCTGAGGCCTGTAACTGATCCTCAGCGATCACATGGGTAACACTGGTGTCACAGCACATAATGACGCCTGCGTAACCCATGTGACCATTGAGACCCAATCACAGGCCTCAATGGTCTGTGAGGTCATTAAAAGGTATAATAATAGTAATAATAAAATAAAATAATAAAAATTTGGGGTTTAGCCGAACCAAAATTCTGTTTGTAACAAACAATATTTGTAACGGATATACCTGGTGAAGGGGCTATTGTGGGACATTATACTGTGTGGAGGGGCCACTGTGGATCATGATACTGTATTGAGGCCACTATGGGACATTATACTGTGTGGTGAGGCCACTGAGGGACATTATACTGTGTGGATGGGCCACTGTGGGGCATTATATTGTGTGCAAGGGCCACTGTGGAACATTATACTATGTGTAAATGGGGTAAGTGCGTTTTACCATGTGGGGGCCAGAAAAGGGAGAGTTTTACCATGTGGGGGCTGTAAAGGGGGCACTATGATGTGTGGGAGTAGGGGCCCATGTCAAAAGTTTGCTATAGGGCCCAGTTTTTGCTAGAGTACTACTTTTGTCCGTTGGTTCAGCCTTACCAGTTGCCAAAGTGTTGTCAGAATTCAGTTAACACCATGACAACTAGAAAGGCTGGACTTAAGAGTAACAGAGACAAAACCATCTGGTCTTACATATTGGATTTTGCCTCTAGTCCATCCTCACAGGTAGCCAACTTAGTATTCAGAGCTCAATACGGCTATCTGAGAATATGGACTTGGATGCAGAGACAAATTAATTGTATGTAGAAGTGACAGTATTTTCCTTTAAATGTTTGTGTTTTAGCATGAAAAGTATTGTGTGAGTACATTTTTTTAAATAATCCATTTATTAATTTCTAATATTTAAAAAAAATTAAATCACACTCTACTTTTCATTAGCATAACTGTTTGATGCATTAATAGGTCTGTTGCAGTTTAATAAAGTATTGGAGTAATTTTTTTTTTATTTTGCAGCTTTTTGGACCAAACTGTCTTTAAGCCATTTGTACTGTGATTTCACAGCATACTTTGGTATACAGATAGGAAGGAAGAGGGGGATGCAATTTCTTACAACAGTATGTACACACACTTTTTGTCTTTGTGGCTCTCTAGCTCAGCCTCTGCTGTTACCCAGATGTGTGGTCAATTCAATACATATTTAGGGCAGCAGGCGAAGCTGAGCTAAAGAGCTGAAGACACAAATTCCTTATGCCCAACTCCCTCTGCACTTGGATTTTGCCTCTGCGGCTCTCAAGCCCAGCATCTGCTGCTACCCAGATGTGCAGTCAATTCACTGCACACCTAGTCCAACAGGAGAGGCTGAGCTAAATGATCACAGAGCCAACAAATAGGATGTTTTTTATTCAAATAAATACTCAAACACTGAATTAAACAAAATGTTTTTTATCACAATGATAAAATAAATAATAGTACATAATATAAAGTACTTTTTTATCATAAAATATGCATTATATTGATATAAAATATAGATATTTTTTTCTTAACAGAGTCCCAATATATACCAATAGGGTCCTAATAACAATAACTAATAATAAAAAAAAAAAAAATTCCAGGTTCTATGCTCTCTCCTTCAGTCTCCATGCTCTCGCTCTGCCGCTATACTCTCTCCAAAGTCTCTATGCTTTATTCCACTGCCCTCTTTCTTCCTGCTTCTTCCCTGTCTCCTTGTTTCTTTCCTTTTCCCCAAGTGCTCATCTTTATTGCCCCTTCCTTCAGTCACTGTGACTTTGTCTTTTTTAATGGTATCCATAGATGGGGATTCTATAGTATCTGGGAATGAACAGCAAATTAGCTAGACGTGATATACCTAATGGTAGAGAGGATTTTTAGACAGAAAACATCTGCATTATTAAAGAAAGTGCATTACATTATTGCTCAGAATCACATGCTCTATTACATGAGACTAAGTTATCTTAAAAGTTAGTTACCATTTAATAAATGCCCTCCAGTTAATTGCAATGACTAAAATTACTCTGCAATTAACATTAAGCATTAATATGGAGACAATGACGCAGATAAGATAACAAATATTATGTACATGCTTTATACCTCAGTTTCTACGTGTTTTAGACACTTTCTAACAGATTTAGCATTTCGTACAACATGTAAGCAGGGCTTGTTGAAAAGAATGTGTGACTTAATATGCTATATGAGCTAGATATTGCGCCAACATTTTGGAAGTTTGCCATTGCAAAATTTAAAAGTACGTCAGATTTTCAACAAGAGACACTTTGGAAATCTGGTTTAAGATTATCTAGTCTAACTTTCCACTGTCTACAAATTAGACAGTTTTATTTTATCTGCCCCAATGCTCAATATATATATATATATATATATATATATATATATATATATAGTGAGAAAGTGAAGGGTGTGGTTTGGGAGAACAGGTATTTTCCAGCCAGGCAATTAAAGGGTGTGTGGTAGAAGCCCACAGCAGGGAGGTCAGCTGACTAATTAAGGCCTGATATAGGGAACGTTTTCTGTATTAGTTAGCTCGTAGCCGAGAAGGTTTCTGTTCATGTCTTTGTAAAGGCAAACTGTTATGCACCAAGTGAATAAATACCAAACTTAAGTGTGATCCACTGTCTGTTTTCCTGTTTCCTGCACTGCTACCAAGCATCTACCTGAGAGGTTCCCCACATATGGTGCTTCGGATGCGGGCATAAGTGCAGTGAGACATACAAGGGCTGCGTGTCCTGGTAGCTGACGATGCTGAAATAGAGAGCCACCACTATGGAGGAGGTTGTGAAGCAGCTGATACAGGCTAATGCAGTGCAACAGGAGACCAAACGACTCTTGGCCAAGCAAATGTCGATGTTGCTGGACGCTCAGCAAAAGGCTGACCCACCAAAGCCAGAGCGGGACGTCAGGAAAGAGGTCCGTAAAGTAATGACTAAGATGATGGCAGAGGACGACATAGAGGCCTATCTGACTGGGTTTGAATGAATGGCCAACCGTGAGAGGCTTCCACGGCAGCTCTAGGCCGAGGTGTTGGCACCTTTCTTAGTCGCTGAGCCCCAGCATGGCTATTTTGATGTAAGTGAACGGGATGCATGCGACTTCCAGCGGGTGAAGGTGGAGATCCTGGCCTGACTGGATGTGGACCAGCACGTTCGGGCCCAAAGAATCCACAATTGGGAATACCAGGAGGCGTTACCACCAAGGTCACAAATGCACCACCTTGTACAATTTGTCCGTAAGTGGCTCCAGCCGGAGACGTTGACCCCAGCCCAGATTGTGGAGTGGGTTGTCATAGACCGGCACCTGAGGGCTTTACCAGGTAAGATCCAGCAGTGGGTGGGGTATGGAGACCCAACTAACGCCAATGCATTGGTGGGATTGGTCGAACGCTATTGGGCTACACAGTCCCTCAGAAAGGAGCCCCCCAGATCCCACAAGTTCCCAGGGACTGGAGGGCCAACATTCCTTGAGCTCCCAAGGATAAGATGGCGACCCATGGGAGGAAGAGGGGAGAGACTGTCATCTGCTGGAATTGCAACGAGCCGGGCCATATTGTGGCTAGTTGTCCCCTTGCCTTGGAGCCCATGGACTGCAGCCTGGGTCAGGGCACAACTCCAGAACCCCACTCTGCTAAAGGCCTGGGAGAATGTTACCATTACCGTGTGTCTCAGCGCCCAGGAGCTGATGAAGTGTTCCCCCGCATAGCTGTCAACCAGGAGTTGTTATACTGAGTTGACAGGGTGCAAGGAGAGACCTTAGAGCAGTTACTGGTACCCCAGCCTTATCGCTGGACGGTGCATATAAACATGTGCTAGGGGGACACCTAGGGGCCACAAAAATGCTGGACCACATATTGCAGCGTTTTCATTGGCAGGGGGTACGTCATGAAGTTAAAGTGTATTGTGAAACATGTCCGGAGTGTCAGTTGCATGCCCCCAAGGCACCTTTTCAAAGCCCCCTGGTACATCTGCCCATTATTGAGGTGCCCTTTGAAAGGATTGCTATGGACTTGGTAAGTCCTTAAGTTAAGTCTGCTCAGGGTCATCAGCATATTTTGGTAGTCATGAACTATGCTACCCGATATCCTGAAGCCATCCCACTACGGCAAACGTCAGCGAAGTTAATTGCCAAAGAGTTGTTCACCATGTTTTGCCGAGTGAGTCTACCCAAGGAGATCCTCACAGATCAGGGTACCCCATTCATGTCCAAAGTAACCAAGGAACTGCGTAAACTCTTTAATATCAAACAGTTACGTACATCTGTTTACCATCCCCAGACAGACGGGTTAGTAGAACAATTTAACAAAACCTTAAAAAGTATGTTAAAAAAGATGGTAAACAAGGATGGAAAGGACTGGGATGTTCTGTTACCGTATTTGATGTTTTCCATCCACGAGGTACCACAAGCTTCCACTGGGTTTTCTCCTTTTGAGTTGGTCTACAGCAGACATCCTAGGGTTCTGTTGGACATTGCCAGAGAAACGTGGGAGCAAGAACCGACTCCCCACAAAAGTGTTATTGAACACATCGCTGGTATGCAGGACAGGGTGGCAGCCGTTATGCCCATAGTTAGAGAGCATCTGGAGGAGGCCCAAAAGGCTCAAAGCCGGGTTTACAATAGGTTGGCCAAGGTAAGGACCTTTAAACCCAGTGACCGTGTACTCATACTAATTTCCACAGTGGAGAGTAAGTTCCTTGCCAAATGGCAAGGACCCTATGAGGTGATGGAGAAAGTAGAGGAAGTGAACTACAAGGTTCGTCAGCCCGGTAGGAGAAAACCAGAACAGATTTATCATGTAAACCTGTTAAAGGCGTGGAAAGACCAAGAGAGTCTGCTTACAGAATGATCTCTGGCAAAAAATCCTTCTGTACTGTCCCCACAGGCTGCGTTTAGGACTACAGAGGCAGCAGTAGGGGTAACAATAGCAGAGTCCCTCACGAAAAGCCAACAGCAAGAATCCTAAGTGTTTGTAGCTAGGAATACGGACGTGTTCTCCGAGCTACCTGGGTGTACATCTGTAATCAACCATGTTATTGTTACCGAGCCCCAGGTGAAAGTACAGTCGAGACCGTACCGGGTCCTCGAGTCTCGTCGACAAGCCATTTCAGAAGAGGTGCAGAAAATGTTAAAATTACGTGTCCATAAGGAGTCCAAAAGTGAATGGGCCAGTCCCATTGTCCTAGTTCCCAAACCAGATGGGACATTGCATTTCTGCAACGATTTCAGGAAACTGAATGAGGTGTCTAAATTTGACACCTACCCCATGCCACGGGTAGACGAACTTATTGAGAGACTGGGAGGGGCCCGGTACTTCACTACGCTCAATCTCACTAAGGGATACTGGTAGGTACCCCTGATGGATCGTGCCAAAGAAAAGACTGCCTTTATCACCCCTGAGGGAATTTTTCACTATCTCTTGTTACCGTTTGGGATCCACGGGGCCCAGCCACTTTCCAACGGTTAATGGACATAGTGTTAAATCCTCATAAAAGATACACCTCAGCATATCTGGATGATATCATCATTTTCAGCAATGACTGGGAGAGTCACTTGCCCAAGGTACAAGCTGTAGTGAATTCTCTGAGAGCAGCTGGCCTGACCGCTCACCCCAGGAAGTGTGCTTTGGGGATGGAGGAAACACGTTATTTGGGGTATGTGATTGGTCGCGGTATAATCAAACCCCAGGTCAACAAGGTCGACGTTATCCAGAAATGGCCTCGACCTGTGAGCACCAAACGAGTTAGGTCATTCCTGGGCATTGTTGGGTATTAGATGGTTTATACCCAACTTTGCCACCGTATCTGCTCCCCTGACGGACCTTTTAAAGGGTAAAAAGTCCGTTATGGTGCAGTGGAATGACCAGGCCGAAAGCGCTTTTCAGGCATTAAAGGTGGCCTTGTGTAAATCTCTTGTCCTCATTACGTCCAACTTCAGCAGAGAGTGTGTGGTATAGACAGACGCATCAGATGCAGGGCTAGGAGCTGTCCTATCTCAGGAGGTGAATGGAGAAGAGCATCCAGTTACCTACCTGAGCAGGAAAATCACGCCAGCAGGGAGGAACTACAGCATAGTAAAGAGAGTGTCTGGTGATAAAATGGGTGCTAGAGGCCCTGAGGTACTACTTGCTGGTGAGGCAGTTCCGTCTGGTGACCGACCACTCACCCCTCACTTGGATGAGCAGATCCAAGGACAAGAACGCCAGGATCACTAGGTGGTTCTTGTCCCTTCAAAACTTTAGTATCTCGGTGGAGCACAGAGCCGGGAAACTGCAAGACAATGCAGATGTCTTGTCCCGAACTCATTGTTTAATGGCTGGAGTTCGCCTCAAGGGGTCAGAACTGAGGGGGAGGGTATGTGAGAAAGTGAAGGGTGTGGTTTGGGAGAACAGGTATTTTCCAGCCAGGCAATTAAAGGGTGTGTGGTAGAAGCCCACAGCAGGGACATCAGCTGACTAATTAAGGCCTGATATAGGTTGTGTGTCAGAACTAGGAGGTGTGGCACTACATGGAGGAAAGTGACGTGTTGTCAGAACCTGCATCAAGGTAACTGTGTGCCACCCGTTTGAAATAACCAGAGCGGGAGTCTGGCAGCCAGGCTCCTGTATAGAAAGGGAACGTTTTCTGTATTAGTTATCTTGCAGCCGAGAAGGTTTCTGTTCATGTCTTTGTAAAGGCAAACTGTTATGCACCAAGTGAATAAATACCAAACTTAAGTGTGATCCACTGTCTGTGTTCCTGTTTCCTGCACTGCTACCAAGCATCTACCTGAGCGGTTACCCACAATATATATCTATATATATATAGATATATCTATATATACACATACACTACTGTTCAAAAGTTTTGGGTCACCCAGACAATTTTGTGTTTTCCATGAAAACTCACACTTTTAATTATCAAATGAGTTGAAAAATGAATAGAAAATATAGTCAAGACATTGACAAGGTTTTAAATAATGATTTTTATTTGAAATAATAATTTTCTCCTTCAAACTTTGCTTTCGTCAAAGAATGCTCCATTTGCAGCAATTACAGCATTGCAGACCTTTGGCATTCTAGCTGTTAATTTGCTGAGGTAATCTGGAGAAATTTCACCCCATGCTTCCAGAAGCCCCTCCCACAAGTTGGATTGGCTTGATGGGCACTTTTTGCGTACCATACGGTCAAGCTGCTCCCACAACAGCTCAATGGGGTTGAGATCTGGTGACTGTGCTGGCCACTCCATTACAGATAGAATACCAGCTGCCTGCTTTTTCCCTAAATAGGTCTTGAATAATTTGGAGGTGTGCTTTGGGTCATTGTCCTGTTGTAGGATGAAATTGGCTCCAATCAAGCACTGTCCACAGGGTATGGCATGGCGTTGCAAAATGGAGTGATAGCCTTCCTTATTCAAAATCCCTTTTACCTTGTACAAATCTCCCACTTTACCAGCACCAAAGTAACCCCAGACCATCACATTACCTCCACCATGCTTGACAGATGGCATCAGGCACTCTTCCAGCATCTTTTCAGTTGTTCGATTTCTCAAACTAGAGACTCTAATGTACTTGTCTTGTTGCTCAGTTGTGCAGCGGGGCCTCCCACTTCTCTTTCTACTCTGGTTAGAGCCTGTTCGTGTTGTCCTCTGAAGGGAATAGTACACACCGTTGTAGGAAATCTCCAGTTTATTGGCAATTTCTCACATGGAATAGCCTTCATTTCTAAGAACAAGAATAGACTGTCGAGTTTCACATGAAAGTTCTCTTTTTCTGGCTATTTTGAGAGTTTAATCGAACCAACAAATGTAATGCTCCAGATTCTCAAGTAGCTCAAAAGAAGGTCAGTTTTATAGCTTCTCTAACCAGCAAAACTGTTTTCAGCTGTGCTAACATACTTGCACAAGCGTTTTCAAGGGTTTTCTAAACATCCATTAGCCTTCTTACACAGTTAGCAAACACAATGTACCATTAGAACACTGGAGTGATGGTTGCTGGAAATGGGCCTCTATACACCTATGTAGATATTGCATTAAAAAACAGACGTTTGCAGCTAGGATAGTCATTTACCACATTAACAATGTATAGAGTGTATTTCTGATTTATTTAATGTTATCTTCATTAAAAAATAACTGCTTTTCTTTAAAAAATAAAGAAATTTCTAAGTGACCCTAAACTTTTGAACAGTAGTGTGTGTGTGTGTGTGTGTGTGTGTGTGTGTGTATTTTATATATATATATATATATATATATATATATATATATATATATATGTATATATATATATTTATATATATATTTATATGTATGCATACAGCGGGCGAAATAAGTATTGAGCACATCACCAATTTTCAAAGTAAATATATTTCTAAAGGTGCTATTAACATGAAATTCTCACCAGATGTCGGTAACAACCCATCCAATTCACAAAGGCAAAGAAATCAAACCATAGATGTCCATAAATTAACCCCTTCATGCCACAGCCAATTTTCATTTTTGCATTTGCATTTTTCCCTCCCCCCCCATTCCAAGAGCCATAACTTTTTCATTTTTCAGTTCACAGAGTCATATAATGGCTTATTGTTTGCTAAACATATTGTACTTTGTAATGGCTCCATTCAATATCCTGTACGATGTACTGGGAAACTGGAAAAAAATTCAGAATGAGATGGAATTGGAAAAAAATGCATTTACGCCAATTTCTTATGGGTTTAATTTTTACAGCATTCACTATGTGGTAAAAATGACCAGTTACCTGTATTCTGCGGGTCAGTACGATCGCAGCAATACCAAATTTATATAGTATTTGTAATGTATTGATACCTTTTAAAAAAATGAAACTTTTTTTGTATCGCCATATTGTTAGAGACAGTATGATGTCATCTGCATATAGGGAGATGAGATGAGAGGAATCGGCCACTTTCACTCCCCGCACTCTTCCGTTTTGCCTCAGGGTCTGAGCTAGGGGCTCAATGGTGAGTATGAATATCAATGGGGAGAGAGGGCATCCTTGCCTTGTTCCGTTTCTGATACTGAAGCTGTCTGATAGCGTATTATTAGTAAATACCCTAGCCGATGGAGAAGTATAGAGATTCAAAATAGCGTTGAGAATAGGGCCAGAGAATCTCAATTTTTGTAGGACGGAAAAGGCAAAGTTCCAATTGATCCTGTCGAACACCTTCTCGACGTCTAAAGCGACCATGAGTGATGGAGTCTTTGTGCGTTCCAATAGGTCCACCAGATGGAGAACACGTCTCGTGTTGTCTGGAGCTTGCCGACCCTTCACAAAGCCCACTTGATCCATGCTAACTAGTTCTGGGAGGATAGGAGCTAGTCGAGAGGCCAGTATTTTTGCGTACAACTTAAGGTCCGAATTCAGTAACGAAATTGGTCTGAAGTTTTGTGGGACATCAGTGGTTTTGCCAGGTTTGGGAAGAGTAACGATTAGTGCTGCTAGAGATTCGTGTGGAAGCGGTGCACCCAACATGGCGTGGTTAAGGAAGCCCAAAAGAGATGGGGCAAGCGTTTGCTGGAAGTGTTGTAGGTATTCACTGGAGAAGCCGTCTGGTCCTGGGGATTTACCCTTAGGCAAGGACTTTAAATGTTTCAACACCTCTGGAAGAGTGATAGGTGTGTTTAGGACCAAGAGCTGTTCGTCTGTAAGACTTGGTAGTGTGATGTCGTTTAAGAAACTGGACACCAAGGAGGAATGATCTGGTGGGAGAGGAGTATGGTCCTGTAGATTATAGAGACTCGCATAGTAATCCTTGAAAGAGTTGGCTATGTTTCTAGGGTCTGTTAAGTGTGCTCCGGTAGAGGGATGCTTAATGTATGGAATCCTTGATTTAAGTGTTCTGGTTCGTAATTGTCTTGCTAGTAGTCGGCCAGCTTTGTTGCTTTGAGAGTAGAAACGGGCTTTGGATTGTTTCAGAGCTTTCTCATAATCTTGTAAGAGGAGAAGACGTAGTTGTTGTCTGGAAGTGACCGGGTTAGGGTTAGCTTTGTTCGCAGCCTCCAGGGTGCAGAGTGTTAACATTGCAGCTTGAACCGCTTCCTGACGTTCTCTTTTATTTCTGTGTGCAATTTTTATAAGGGTACCACGGATGTATGCTTTATGAGCGTTCCAAAGAGTATAGGGGTCGGTTGTAGAGGAAGAGTTATTCTGAAAATAATCTTGAAGGTCTTTTTCTATTATAGGATGATATTTAGGGTGGCTCATGAGGTATGTATTATTTCTCCATATTCTGGTGACAGAGGGTGAGATCTTTTCATCTATTGTAAGAGTGATAGCTGCGTGATCTGACCAGGTGATCGATTCAATTGTGGATTTGTTTCGCGCTCATAAGGATATGGAAATCTGCCAAGAACATGTCAATGCGGGAGTAGGAGCTGTGGACTGCTGAGAAGTATGTATAATCCTTTTCGCCTGCATGTTGTGCTCGCCAGATGTCGTAAATATTTTCATTGAGTTGAAATTGGTTTAGGCAGGAGGAATTGTCTCTACTAGCGTTGGTCGAGTCCATAGAGGGGTCCATTATATTATTGAAGTCTCCACAGATGATTAACGCTCCTTGTTGGATGTCTCGAATTTGTCTTCGGACTCTTCGGAGGAATGCCAAGCTCTTTCGGTGTGGAGCATATATGTTCACTATAGTGTAAAGAGCGTTATTGATACGACCTACAATTATGAGGAATCTGCCTTGAGGGTCTGCCCTTTGCGTCAACAGTGAGAACGCCATTCAGTCCCTAAAGGCGATCAGGACTCCGTGCTTCTTTGATCGGTGATGAGCATGGTATATGGCCGGGAAAGAGGGGTGTTTTAGTCTGAAGGCATCTTTTTGTAGGAGGTGGGTTTCCTGGGCACAGAATATGTCCGCAGACAGCGAGAGAGCCTCTTTCCAGAAATAAGTACGTTTCTGTGGGCTGTTTAGGCCTCGAACATTGAGAGATGTTAATTTGAGCACCATATTGCCACTGTAGAGTAAGGATGTCGAGAGTGTAGCTTAGTCGGCAGGGGAAGGGGGGAGTAGTCTCACAAGTAGCGAGGTTAATAAACAAAATATAAGAACGAATTTTTAGAGACAGATACAGGTTCACTGTATGTTTTTTGGAGGTTTTTGTTTAAAGACTAGCCGGGTAGACCGTCAAAACAATGGGGGGTATGCACCCTATATGAAGAGTAGTAGCCTCCCTGGAATATCATTCGTGACTCGTGGGAGATTTACGTCCGGCATTTGGACGGAAAGTAGGATTGTCAGCATCTTGAGGGAGAGACATTGGTATCTTCCATGTTGATAGTAACGCCTTACCCTGATTCACGTCGCGAATGGTGAAGGTGGTCCCGTCTTTATTAATCATCAGCTTCACAGGAAACCCCCATCTGTATTGAACTTTATTCCGGCGAAGTGTTGTTGTAATCGGGAGTAACTCCCGTCTGAGGCGGAGGGTCGTTGCTGAGAGATCTGTGTATAGTTGTATGTCTTGAAATTTGGAAGGCCAATTTGTCCGTTTGCGAGCTGCTTCTAGTAATTTTTCTTTTATATGGTAGAAGTGGAATCTCGCCAGTACGTCCCTCGGGACATCCTCACCCAGATGTCTAGGGCGAGGGAGTCTGTGTACTCTGTCGATAATAGTTTCTATCGTTGGGGAATCAGGCAATAAAAGTTTGACATATTCCTGCAAGTATGGGAGCAACTCAGATGGTGAGACTTGTTCTGATATGCCTCTAAATTTTATGTTGTTTCTTCGGGAGCGGTCCTCCATATCAGCCAATTTGGCCTTGAGACTTTCGACGTCTTCCGCTATGTCGTTGTGAGCATCGATGACTTTGTTGTGTGACGTAGCTAGATCACCCATCTTAGCTTCAATGTGCGTTACCCGTCCATCTAGAGCCTTAACGGATGATTGAATTGGTTGAAGTAATTGTGACATGTCTGTTTGAAGGGAACTGCGGAGGGCCAAGAGCATTTCTCGCAGGGTATGTTCAGAAGCCGGGCCATTAGTAGTTTGGAAACTGTCGAGGTCAGTCGCTGAGGTCGATGAAAGAGCGTTAGGAGAAGGTTGATCCTTGGGACGAATCGGGTCTCCGGATAGTTCCATACGCGGTTTTTGTTTAATCGGACTTGTACTTGGAGACAGTGGATATCGTATAGGTGGATTTTGTTCCTCAGTGAGTTGGGATGAGGCATTGTAGATTTGTTGTACCGCCGTTCGGATGTCTTCAGGAGTTGGGGGAAGATGTGGGGCTGGCGTGTTTATGGAATGTGGGAGAGCCACTGCAGGCATTAGCGCCGCCGTGTGTGTTACTGCGGATACGGGCGATGGGGGTGTGAGCTCTAGATGGTCCGGATCCATGGGGCCCGGTTCACCCTCTCCACTACGGTCCCATTCAAAATAGTTAGTAAGATTGTTATCTGGTCTTCTTGCAGATTTCCTACCTTTCACCATAGTGCCAGTTATGAGTATCTAGCAGGTAGCGTTTCGGAGGCAGATATTCCAGTACAGGTTGTTAGTCGCTGAGAGTTGTTGAAGGTGCAGTTAGTCCCCAAAGTTAAGTCGACATTGTTTAAGAGGAAGGGTGCCCAGTGTTGATCGGTGATATAAGAGTTAAGAAAGCCACTAAGTCTTTTATACGGTGTCGCCTTTCTGCCTTAGGCCTTGGGCCTTTGTAGAGAAGGTGGGGCCTATATAGACCTATGTGTGTCCGAGTGAGAGTGGACACGAAGGCCTGTAGTTGCTACACTTGTTGCAGGGTTAGAGTAGGTATAAAGTTCCGCTCCCGGCCTATGTGCAGTCAGAGTGGAGGAAGGATAGATGTTGGAGCAGGGCCCGTCCTTCGCCGACCAGCAACAGAGGTAATGGGCTTCTATTATACACCCGTGTGGGAAGCCAAGGATGTGCAGACTGCGCACCGGGTAGGAGAGTAGTGGAGGCCTTTCTTTAATGTCGGCAGGAAGGAGTGAGGAGACTTCCACTGTCTAAGCAGGATCTCCGAGTTCCCCCTCCCCGCGTTTTAGGTAGTATATCTCCCACCCGGAGGTCCCTCTAGATGTCTAGGGTGCAAGAGGCCGCCCAAAAGGTGTAGTCACCTCCGTTCGTCGTAGGCGTTCCGGTGCCCCGAGGCCACTGATGAAGGCCTCAAGATGGCGTCCTCCGCGCCGGCCGAACCGACACTCCTCCGTCCCCCGCAGCAGCCGACGCCTACCGATGCCACCGCTGCACCAGATGTCCCGTCCATCAGATTCTAAGTGCTAGCAGGGGCGATGGAAGCGGGTAAGGTACTGGGGATCCGCGCTGAGTGCCGCTGTCGGTGAAGACTGAAGGCAAGATGGCGGGCGAGGAGGAGAGGCAGAGATAGGCCTCGACACTAAGTTGACGATGAGGTGGTCGCAGATCCAGTCCAAACACCCAATATCGACCGACTGGGGCCTGGGGGAGAGCCCCTGGGTGAGTGTTGGTCTAAAATGAGTAGGATTCGTGCAGTAAAGATTAGATTGCACCAGGGTCCAGCAGGAGCTGTGGGATATGCGTCTTATCGCTGCTCCGGCTAGCCACCCCCCCCCCCCCCCTGTATCACCATATTGTGACACCTGTAACTTTTTTTTATATTTATGCGTATGGAGCTGGGTAAAGCGTCTTTTTATGCGGGACAAGATGGTGTTTTTATTGATACCATGTTGGGGAAGGTCTGATGGTTTGATCCCTTTTTATTCCATTTTTTATAGGAGGCAAAAAGTTGAAAAAACTGCCATATGGCCTTTTTGATTTTTTTTCCCCGCTATACCGTTCACCGTATGGGATAAATAATTTAATATTTTAATAGTTCGGACATTTTGGAGTGCGGGGATCTTCAAAACTTTAAAAAACCTACTTTTTTTTTTTTTTTTTTATGATCAGAGCCCATAGTGACCTTGAACCCTAGGGGCTCTGATCTGTTACACTATACACTGCAATACTAATGTATTACAGTGTATAGCGAAATCCATTCCCTTCTATTACACGCTGCCGCTGGCAGATCTAATGTAAAGACAAGCCTGGGAGCCTTCAATAGGCTCCCGGCTGTCATAACAACCGATCACCTCCCTCCAATGACGTTCTGGAGGGCGGGGATCAGTAAAAGATGGCGGCGCCCGCGTACTTTAGATGTCACGATCACGTTTGACCGCGGCATCTAAATTTTTAACAGCTGCGAATGGTGTCGCAATCAATCGCAACTGTTAGCTGTGGGTGCTGGCTGTGTTATACAGCTGGCATCCGCCGTGTATTGAGAAAGCTCAGCTCCCGAACATTCTCCATACAACCCTTCACAACTAATAACGTACATGTAGAGGATTTTGGGTGAAGGGGTTAATGAGTTAGTATTATGGCATCCAAAGAGTTCAACTTTGGTCTCATCTGTCCCAGACTATATTCTCCCAGCATTTCACAGGCTTGTCTAATTGTCGTTGAGCAAATGTTAAACGTGCTTGAACATCCTTTTTGTTCAGCAATTCTTGTGTGGTGAGCTTGCATACGGGCCATGGCGGTTGAGCACGTTACCTATTGTTTTCTATGAAACAATATAAAACAATTGTGCCTGTTGATTCGAAGTCTTTCTAAACCTCTCCACAGCTGTTCCTTGGTTCTTGGACAACTCTTCTGATAATTCTTTTCACTCCTCTGACTGAAGTCTTGCGGATTATGACCTGAAGAGTGCTCACTGGAACCTTTAGTAGTTTAGAAATTCTTCTATAACCAATGTCATCAGTATGTTTTGCACCAATAAGGTTGCAAAGGTCTTGAGACAACTCACTGGTTTTACCCATCATGAGATGCTTCTTGTGTGGCACCTTAGTAATTAGACACCTTTTTATAGGCCGTCAGTTGAACGAGCTGATATTATTTTTTACTATTCTTCTTATTCACTATTTTTCTAATTTAGCTGGTGTCCTGACTTCCATGGCTTTTTGCACTTCTCTTTCTTCATATGTTCGATACTTTTTCCCTGTGCCATTTCTCATTATTACACATAACTTAACTTAATTTATGAACATCTATGGTTTGATTTCTTTGCCTGTGTGCATTAGATGGGTTGTTACCGACATCTGGTGAGAATTTCATGTCAAGAGCACCTTTAGAAATATATTTACTTAGAAAATTATTGACGTGTTTTATCTGTTTGATAAAAATAGGCAACCCCTGTACAAGAGCCTTTATCATATACACACACATACAGTCATGGCCGTAAGTGTTGGCACCCCTGAAATTTTTCAAGAAAATGAAGTATTTCTTCCACAACATTACTTCAATTACACATGTTTTGTTATACACGTGTTTATTTCCATTGTGTGTATTGGAACAATACAAAAAAAAATAGAGAAAAAAAAGCCAAAAATTATATAATTTCACGCAAAACTCCAAAAATGAACCAGACGTAATTATTGGCACATCAATTTAACATTTGGTTGCACACCCTTTGGAAAAAAATAACTGAAATTAATTGTTTCTTATAATGATCAACAAGCTTCTCATACCTCTCAACTAAAATTTTGGACCACTCTTATTTTGCAAACTGCTCCAGGTCTCTCAAATTTGAAGGGTGCTTTTGTCCAACAGCAATTTTAAGATCTCTCCACTGATGTTCAATGGGATTTAGATCCAGACTCATCGCTGGTCAATTCAGAACTCTCCAGCACTTTGATTTCATTCATTTCTGGGTGCTTTTTGAACTATATTTGGGGTGATTATCTTGGTGGAAGATCCATGATTAGAGATGAGCGAAGTTTTCAAAAATTCAATACTGCAACTTCGCTGAATTTTCCGATATGATTCTCTTTGATCCGAATTAATTTGCGGCGAATAAACAGCTATTTCCTGTCTGCAGAGAGCCAGGGTGGGCGGCAAAATGGTGGAAGCCCTTGGATGCCGGGTCATGTGTCTCTCTCTCTCTCTCTCTCTCTCTCTCTCTCTCGCACGGACAACTTTTATTCATGTGGAAGGATCTGCCAAAAAGGAAAGATACAGCTACCCAATCACATCATTAGAGAATATCTTGTGTCCGTCTGAAGTCACAAAGTTCCTTACTAAATATTCGTTACCGCGAAGCATCAGGAAATCCGGATTCCATGCGAAACGAAGACTTCCTGAAATTCGGATCGAATTCCATTTCTGCAGCTTCAATTCGCTCCTCTCTATCCATGATCTAGGAGGCACACCCAGCTTTTTAACACTGGGCCCTACATTGTGACCCAAAATCCTTTGGTAATTCTTCAGATTTCATGCTGCCTTGCACACAGTCAAGGCACCCAGTGCCAGATGCAGCAAAACAACCCCAAAGCATCTTTGAACCTCCATCATATTTGACTGTTGGTGTTCTTTTCTTTGTAGGCCTTATTCCATTTTCAGTAAACCGTAGAATGATGTGCTTTACCAAAAAACTCTATCTTGGTCTCATTTGCCCACAAGATGTTTTCAGAGAAGGATTTTGGATTACTCACGTACATTTTGGCAAACTGCAGTCTGGCTTTTTTATGTCTCTTTGTCAGCAGTTGGGGTCCTCCTTGGTCTCCTGCCATAGCATTTAATTTCATGCAAATGTTGACGGATAGTTTGTTCTGACACTGATGCACCCTGAGCCTGCAGGACAGCTTGAATTTCTTTGGAACTTGATTTGGGCTGCTTATCCACCATTTGTACTAGCCTACGTTGAAATCTTTCATCAATTTTTCTCTTATGTCCACATCTAGGGAGATTGACTACATTGCCATGGGTTGTAAACTTTTTATTATGTTGAGCACCGAGGACAAAGGAACATCAAGATCTCTGGAGATGGACTTATAACCTTAAGGTTGTTGATATTTTTCCACAATTTTGGTTTTCAAGTCCTTAGACAGTTCTCTTCTCCTCTTTCTGTTCTCCATGCTTAGTGTGGCATACACAGACACACAATGCAAAGATTGAGTTAACTTCTCTCTTTTTTATCTAGTTCCATGTGTGATTTTTATATTGTTCACACCTACTACTTGCCACAGGTGAGTTTGAATGAGCATCATATGCTTGAAGCAAAGGTTTTATACCCACAATTTTGAAATGGTGCCAACAATTTTGTCCAGGCCAGTTTTGGAGTTTTGTGTGAAATTATGTCCGAATTGTCTTTTTTTTCTCTATTTTTGTGTTGTTCCAATACACACAAAGGGAATAAACATACAGTACAGACCAAAAGTTTGGACACACCTTCTCATTCCAAGAGTTTTCTGTATTTTCATGACTATAAAAATTGTAGATTCACACTGAAGGCATCAAAACTATGAATTAACACATGCGGAATTATACATTTAACAAAATAGTGTGAAACAACTGAAAATATGTCTTATATTCTAGGTTCTTCAAAGTAGCCACCTTTTGCTTTGATTACTGCTTTGCACACTCTTGGCATTCTCTTGAGGAGCTTCAAGAGGTAGTCACCTGAAATGGTTTTCACTTCACAGGTGTGCCCTGTCAGGTTTAATAAGTGGGATTTCTTGCCTTATAAATGGGGTTGGGACCATCAGTTGTGTTGTTCAGAAGTCAGGTGGATACACAGATGATAGTCCTACTGAATGGAGTGTTAGAATTTGTATTATGGCAAGAAAAAAGCAACTAAGTAAAGAAAAACAAGTGGCCATCATTACTTTAAGAAATGAAGGTCAGTCAGTCCGAAAAATTGGGAAAACTTTGAAAGTGTCCCCAAGTGCAGTGGCTAAAACCATCAAGCGCTACAAAGAAACTGGCTCACATGAGGACCGCCCCAGGAAAGGAAGACCAAGAGTCACCTCTGCTGCGGAGGATAAGTTCATCCGAGTCATCAGCCTCAGAAATCGCAGGTTAACAGCAGCTCAGATTAGAGACCAGGTCAATGCCACACAGAGTTCTAGCAGCAGACACATCTCTACAACAACTGTTAAGAGGAGACTGTGTGCAGCAGGCCTTCATGGTAAAATAGCTGCTAGGAAACCACTGCTAAGGACAGGCAACAAGCAGAAGAGACTTGTTTGGGCTAAAGAACACAAGGAATGGACATTAGACCTGTGGAAATCTGTGCTTTGGTTTGATGAGTCCAAATTTAAGATCTTTGGTTCCAACCACCGTGTCTTTGTGCGACGCAGAAAAGGTGAACGAATGGACTCTACATGCCTGGTTCCCACCGTGAAGCATGGAGGAGGAGGTGTGATGGTGTGGGGGTGCTTTGCTGGTGACACTGTTGGGGATTTATTCAAAATTGAAGGTATACTGAACCAGCATGGTTACCACAGCATCTTGCAGCGGCATGCTATTCCATCCGGTTTGCGTTTAGTTGGACCATCATTTATTTTTCAACAGGACAATGACCCCAAACACACCTCCAGACTGTGTAAGGGCTATTTGACCAAGAAGGAGAGTGATTGGGTGCTATGCCAGATGACCTGGCCTCCACAGTCACCAAACCTGAACCCAATCGAGATGGTTTTGGGTGAGCTGGACCGCAGAGTGAAGGCAAAAAGGTTAACAAGTGCTAAGCATCTCTGGGAACTCCTTCAAGACTGTTGGAAGACTATTTCAGGTGACTACCTCTTGAAGCTCATCAAGAGAATGCCAAGAGTGTGTAAAGCAGTAATCAAAGCAAAAGGTGGCTACTTTGAAGAACCTAGAATATAAGACATATTTTAAATTGTTTCACACTTTTTTAAGTATATAATTCCACATGTGTTAATTCATAGTTTTGATGCCTTCAGTGTGAATCTACAATTTTTATAGTCAAAAAAAAAAAAAAAAATCTTGGAATTAAAAGGTGTGTCAAAATTTTGGGTTTTACTTTTTTTTAAAAAAAAAAATTTTTTATTTTTTTTTTTTTTTTTTATAAAAATTTTTTTCTGTAAAAATTTCAGGGGTACCAACACTTACAGCCATGGCTATATATTTCATTTTCATGAGTAACACTTACACGCTGATCACTTTTTGGTGCAGTACAAATGGATCCAGTAATAAAATACACACACATGCACACATTTATGTTTATATATACATATATGTAAATACGTATGTGTGTGTGTGTGTAAATACAGCATGGTGCATAAGAAGATATACAGGGAGAGGTTTTTAAAACAGTTTTAAATTATTTTATTACTAGATCTATGTGTATTGCACCAAAAAGTGGTTGACTTGTGAGTGTTACTACTAATGAAAATGAACTCTCAGTGGCACTGGGATTTACTCAAATCCCTAAAAAATCTAAAAAGAGAGATCCTTAAGAGTTTCCCATAGATCTGTGGGTCATCTAATGCAACACATAGGGTTGAAAATGCATCGGTTACAATTAATCCATTGATTATTAGAGGATGTTCCAGATCAGATCAGGTAATTTTGAATGCAGAAACACAAGGCATTATTGAAAAAATAATTTGGTCCAATGAAGCCAGCTTCAAACTTTCAGGGGTAAAAGGTAATTAGATGTATCTTTTATACCACAATGTTTACCTAAGAGATCTGTACCTTAATATGTTCCTAAAAAATGTAATAGCATAATTGCAGTTGGAGCATGAAAATTTAGACTTTCACCAGACTTTACTCCGATGGACTTTTTCTTTTGGGGAGTTATCAAGGTGTTTTCAAGAATGGTTGATAACATGATTCACTTTATAAAAAAGCATGCCAGGAACTTCATGAAAATAATGAAATTTGTGCTTAAAGGGGTATTCCCATGAACATAATCATTTCTAAATTTGTAGATAATAAAAAGTTAAACATTTTTGCAAATATATGTAATTAAACATTTTGTAGAGCTTTATAGATTTTCTATAAATATCTTGTGGTGACAGTCTGTTGTCTTGATCGGTTGCCAGTGGATATGACCATGAATGCAGGAACTTTGTGGCCGGGATATCTTCTCATACATGGTGTGTCCCTGCCTGATAACTTGTCCACAATAAGAAAATCATTGCTGGGTTTTTGACAAGTCCCAGACCACAGAAAGTTTCTGCATTCGTGGTCGTATCCATTGGCAACCGATCAAGACAACAGATGTTACCACTAAGATGGTTAGAGTAAATCATTAAAACGCTGCAGAATTTTTAACTACTTATATTTGCAACAATGTCTAACTTTTAATTATCTACAAATATAGATATGGTCATGATCATGGGAATACCCCTTTAAGTATAAAAACTATATTACTGCAATGTGTAAATTGTGAGGCCTGAAGTCTGGAACCCATGGTCATCACCAAATGCTGGAAACAAATAAAAGGCATGCTCGATCAGATTTATATTTGGTGATCGACATATTAACCATTGCAGAATATTCCACTTCTTTTCCTTAAAAAACTTTTACAGTATGTTTTGGGTCATTGCCCATCTGTACTGTGAAGCACCGTCCAATCAGCCTTGCACTGTTTGGTTGAATCTGAGCAGAAAGTATATCTATGTACACTTCCGAATTTATCTGGCTGCTTCTGTCTTCTGTCACATCATCAATAAACATTAGTTACCCAGGGCCATTGGAAGCCATGCATGCCCATGCCATCACACTTCCTCCACCATGTGTTACAGAGGATGTGGTTCCAAGCCTTCTCCATACTTTCTTCTTCCCATCATTTTGGTACAGGTTGATCTTAATTTCATCTGTACAAAGAATGCTGTTCCAGAACTGGGCTGGCTTCTTTAGATTTTTTTTGGCAAAGTCTAATCTGGCCTTTCTAATCTTGAGGCTAATTAATGGTTTGAACCTTATGGTGAACCCTCTGTATTTGCTCTCACGAAGTCTTCGCTTTATGGTAAACTTAGATACTGATACACCTACTTCATGTAGGGGCTTTTCTTAAAAATGTAAAGAATTATGCAATCATTCACCACTGTTTTCTTCCATGGACATCCAAGCCTTTTTCAGTTTCCGAGCTCTCCAGTGCAGTTTTTTTTTTTTTACCAGAATGTATCAAACTGTTGATTTGACCTCTCCCAACATTTTCGCTATCTCTCTGATGGATTTCATTTTTTTTTTTTTCAGCCTAATGGTAGTCTGTTTCACATCCATTGAGAGCTCCTTTGACTGCATGTTGTGAGTTCACAGCAACAGCTTCCAATTACAAATTCCAAACCTGGAATCAACTCTAGACCTTTTACCTGCTTAATTGATGATGGATTAATGAGGGAATGGACCATGCAGCCATAGATTTTGAGATAATTGTCTAATTACCTTTGGTCACTTGAAAAAGAGGCAGCTACATATTATAGAGCTGTAATGTAATTCCTAAACTCTTCCTCCAATTCGGATGTGAATAACCTCAAATTAAAGCTGAGAATTTGAACTTTAAGTCCATATTGATCACATAACTGTATCATGAATATGTTTTGGTAAACAACTAAAATACCAAAACTTGTGTCACTGTCCAAATATTTCTGGACCTAACTGTATACAAGATATATATATATATATATATATATATATATATATATATATATATACTGTATATAGTGGGGTAGGTAGCTTGGTAGCAGCAAAGGTGCGAACCCAACCAGTCAGAGACAGGGACACAAAGCTCTGGTGCAAATAGGTTGTAAACACGGGACCCTCAGGGTAGGCTGGTTGTCACGGAAGACAGGCAGAGAAAGCACAGGTTTCAGTTCACACTTGCAGTTTTATTAGCAATAGTTCACAAAGTGCAACTCAAACAGCTTGCTTCAGCATAACGGTACAAAACAAGGTAACATAAATCTTCCTTAGTTCAGGATACAAAAACAGTTCAGAAGAGCTTCCTCTTTATCTTGGATTTTCTCCTCCACACAGTGTAGTCTGTATAGCAGCTGACCAGGGTCTGTATGACAACACAGCTTACTTCTGTTCTACCACACCCCCTACTGCTCTGGCAGCTTTCAATTTAAACTCTGCATGCACCTGTCCACAACACCCGTACTGGAGTGGACCTGCAGCAAGTCCCCAGTCCCAGGCTCAAGACTCCAGGCCTTATCTCACTGCGAGTAAAATTCTAAGTGGCAGATATCGGCCATCTACCACTTTACCCTCTGCCTGTCTACAAGGTTTATTTAAAAAAAAAAACAGTAAAATAAATAAACCTTCACTTCAGGCATAAATAAAATACAGCCTTACTTCAAGCACAAAAATAAACAAACTCCTGCTCGTCTGAGCTTCTAACTAAACAGAAATAAATCTAATTATACATGTGGCTTGCTCCAGTCACACGAACAAAACAAAACGGCAATCACAATCATGATCAGGTCTCACCAGACTCTAATACTCCAGACAGATCCAGGCGCCTCCACTCTCTTCCAGGATCTGCCCTGAAGTGCAGGCTCTGTAGGCCTATATGGGCCAGCAATAAGGCCAGAGCTCACACCTGGGCTGAGGCCTACTCAAAATCTGCCCTGGACCAGACATACGTCAAAAACCCGGGGGCTGATATACTGTGATTCCAGCACTCTGCTTATCACGTTCTCATATATATATATATATATATATATATATATATATATATATATATATAAAATTTAAACTGTATGCCTACTTATGCACCTCCCTCTCCATATATATATATATATATATATATATATATATATATGTGTGTGTGTGTGTGTGTGTGTGTGTGTGTGTATGCACTGTCAAAAAAAAGTGAACAATGAGCTCCCAAGAATGTACTGTAATTGACTATTTAATTGACTATTTAATAGGTCTTTTTTAAAAAAATACTACTTCAACTAAAATAGCTGTGCTGCCATTGAATATTACCAACCAGACTTCACAGATTAACAAAAAAACCTTTATATTTGTGTTCGACATCTAAATTAATATTTTGTACAAGAAGTGAAATATTTCAAATAACCCTTTGAAATTTGTAATTGCTACGAAATGCCACTGTCTTCAAAGTCAGAGGTGCTGAATGAGATTTTATGGAAACAAGAAACAAGCTGTTACTGAAAACTGCATGCCATGTTCTGAGTACAGCTAAAAAGTTTTACATAGTTGATAAAACCATCTTTTATAAAAGCATCTTCAGATGTTCAGTTGTAGATACTCTTGACTTATATAGTTGATATATACTGCCTAGTCCTGTGAGTATCAGAGAGCAAAGCACTGAATATTTTTATGTGAAGGTTTTGTGAAGTTCTTCTTGCAAACATTGTTGGATTTTGTTGGACCCAGTCCAGTACAAAACCAGTACACATCCATCTTTCATTTTTGCTGTAATCCTTGTCCAATAGGATATTTTGTGAAGTTATCCTATTAACATATGATTGGTTCCAATGTTAGATCTAAATAGTGCCGTGCTGTATTAGGGGCCCATTATTGTATCACTAGACCCATCTGGTACCCTAAAATACCTGTAATATGTTGTAAATTTTGTAAATTATGTTTACATATTTATATACCTACAGATTTTCATAAGGTCCAATCAAAATGTATGTTATTGAGAAAATAATTCTCATTTTGTACCAATTTTCATTAACCATTGATTTTAGCAATGAGAAAAACAATAGATCCTTTGTCATAGTTCAGTTCTGTTACTAAAATCTTATTTAATTCAATTGAAAGGGTATTTTTTCAGAATCTTGTGCCAGGTTTTTAGCTTGAGAGTTGCTAAATGTTGCCCTTCCATTCTGGAAGTCAAAGAAGGGTCAGTTCCCAACAATTTACCATGTACAGTATCACTATCAAAAGATAAAGTAATTTTGCATTGCACCTTTAGCTACTTTAACAATGAAATTCTCATTTGACCTGCCTGATCCAATAATGGGCTGGAAGAAACCTATCCTGCAAATAAACTGTTATGATTGGAAACCCCCTTTACACTAAGGCCCCACATTGCGGAAACGCAACTTTTTTTATTGCAGATTTTGTTGTGCTTTTTTTGAGCCAAATCCAGGAATGGATTGAGCAAAAGGTAGAAGTAGAAGTACTTTAAAATATATATATATATATATATATATATATATATATACAGGGAACACGGTGAGAATAATGTTCTTTGATTTCTCCAGTGCTTTTAACACCATACAGCCCAGGTTACTGAGAGACAAGCTGGGCCTTGCTGGAGTGGACCACCACCTCTCCAACTGGATCCTAGACTACCTCACAAATCGACCTCAATACGTGAGAGCCCAAGACTGTGTGTCAGGTATCGTGATCTGTAATACGGGGGCACCTCAGGGTACGGTTCTCGCCCCTTTCCTCTTCACACTGTACACTGCTGATTTTAGGTGCAACTCATCCAGCTGCTACCTACAGAAGTATTCTGACGACTCTGCAATAGTAGGCCTCATCACAGACGATGATGACAAGGAGTACAGAGAACTGAACCGGTTTTTTGTGGACTGGTGCCACCAGAACCACCTGAAGATTAACGCGGGGAAGACCAAGGAGATGGTGGTGGACTTCCGTAAAGGCAGATGCCCTCCAAAACCAGTGGACATCCTGGGGACGGGCATCGAGATTGTGAACACCTATAAGTACCTGGGTCTGCTCCTTAATAATAAGCTGGACTGGGCAGATCATATGGAGGCCCTGTACAGGAAGGGCCACAGCAGGCTCTACCTGCTTAGGAAGCTGAGAGCCTTTGGAATCCGGGGGGCACTTCTTAGGACTTTCTTCAACTCGGTAGTGGCATCAGCCATCTTCTTTGGAGTGGCCTGCTGGGGGAGCAGTATATCAACCAGGGACAGAAATAAACTTGACAAGCTGATTAGAAGGGCCAGCTCTGTCCTGGGGAGCCCACTGGACCCAGTGCAGGTGGTGGGTGACAGAAGGATACTGTCCGTGGTGAGCTCCATGCGGGAGAATAACTCCCATCCCATGCATGAGACTGTGATTGCGCTGGGCAGTACTGTCAGTGACCGACTGCTCCACCCTAGGTGTGAGAAGGAGCGCTATCGGAAGTCTTTCCTCCCCACCGCGGTTAGGCTGTACAACCAACACCGACCTAAGCGGAGATCATTACATACAGAGAACTGAAATATCTCTCTGCCTGTTAAATCCCCCCCCCCCCCCGCTACGTCCTATCTGTCTGCTATTAATGTAATGCCTCTCACCTTGGAACATTCCTGTACATGTTGTATTTGTATTTGTATCTGCTTATCTTATCTTATCTTTGCTGCTGTAACACACTGAATTTCCCCACTGTGGGACTATTAAAGGACTATTATTATTATTATTATTATTATTAATATATACACTACCGCTCAAAAGTTTAGGGTCACTTAGAAATTTCCTTATTTTTGAAAGAAAAGCACAGTTTTTTTCAATGAAGATAACATTAAATGAATCAGAAATACACTCTATACACTGTTAATGTGGTAAATGACTGTTCTAGCTGCAAACGTCTGGTTTTTAATGCAATATCTACATAGGTGTATAGAGACCCATTTCCAGCAACCATCACTCCAGTGTTCTAATGGTACATTGTGTTTGCTAACTGTGTAAGAAGGCTAATGGATGTTGTGACAATTTGGGGGGATTTAGCCTCAAAGGCGGCAGCCTCCTAGAATCCACAGCGGTGTTGGTGGTACTGGGCGCCAATAGAAGCAGCATTCAGGCGGTGTTAATCCAACGTAAACGGCTTTATTCAGCTTACAAAATGGAACAGCAACAAAACAAAAAAACAACCCAGGCCACACATAAGGCCCTACCTCACTGCTTGAGCCCTGACTAGCCTCTGGGGGCAAGAAGCAGCCTGACTCACACTCAGCTCAAGCAGAGTCCTCTCTGGAAACCCAATCCTCCTGGGACAGACCGCCTGTCCATTTCCGACTGGTTCCACCGTACACCTGCTCCCTGCAGGTCTCCTCAGCAGCTCTCCTACTGCACACACTCCCTCTGGAGTTACGCCCCATCCACGGGTGTGGCTGAGGAGCTTTTCAAGCCTGGCTTTGGGTCGCTCACTAGCACCCTCTAGGTTTACACACTCAAAATGTTTAGAAAACCCTTGTGCAAGTATGTTAGCACAGCTGAAAACAGTTTTGCTGGTTAGAGAAGCTATAAAACTGACCTTCCTTTGAGCTAGTTGAGAATCTGAAGCATTACATTTGTTGGTTCGATTAAACTCTCAAAATGGCCAGAAAAAGAGAACTTTCATGTGAAACTCGACAGTCTATTCTTGTTCTTAGAAATGAAGGCTATTCCATGCAAGACATTGCCAATAAACTGGAGATTTCCTACAAAGGTGTGTACTACTCCCTTCAGAGGACAACACAAACAGGCTCTAACCAGAGTAGAAAGAGAAGTGGGAGGCCCCGCTGCACAACTGAGCAACAAGACAACTACATTAGAGTCTCTAGTTTATGAAATCAATGCCTCACAGGTCCTCAACTGGCAGCTTCATTAAATAGTACCTGCAAAACGCCAGTGTCAACGTCTACAGTGAAGAGGCAACTCAGGGATGCTGACCTTCAGGGCAGAGTGGCCAAGAAAAAGCCATATCTGAGACTGGCTAATAAATGGAAAAAGATTAATATGGGCAAAAGAACACAGACAGTGGACAAAGGAAGATTGGAAAAATGTGTTATTGACAGACAAATCGAAGTTTGATGTGTTTGGATCACACAGAAGAACATTTGTGAGACGCAGAACAACTGAAAAGTTGCTGGAAGAGTGCCTGACGCCATCTGTCAAGCATGGTGGAGGTAATGTGATGGCCTGGGCTTGCTTTGGTGCTGGTAAAGTAGGAGATTTGTGCAAGGTAAAAGGGATTTTGAATAAGGAAGGCTATCACTCCATTTTGCAACGCCATGCCATACCCTGTGGACAGCGCTTGATTGGAGCCAATTTCATCCTACAACAGGACAATGACCCAAAGCACACCTCCAAATTATGCAAGAACTATTTAGGGAAGAAGCAGGCAGCTGGTATTCTATCTGTAATGGAGTGGCCAGCGCAGTCACCAGATCTCAACCCCATTGAGCTGTTGTGGGAGCAGCTTGACCGTATGGTATGCAAAAAATGCCCATCAAGCCAATCCAACTTGTGGGAGGGGCTTCTGGAAGCATGGGGTGAAATTTCTCCACATTACCTCAGCAAATTAACAGCTAGAATGCCAAAGGTCTGCAATGCTGTAATTGCTGCAAATGGAGCATTCTTTGACGAAAGCAAAGTTTGAAGGAGAAAATTATTATTTCAAATAAAAATCATTATTTCTAACCTTGTCAATGTCTTGACTATATTTTCTATTCATTTTGCAACTCATTTGATAAATAAAATTGTGAGTTTTCATGGAAAACACAAAATTTTCTGGGTGACCCCAAACTGAAAAGTGGGGCGTGCCAAATTATTCGGCCCCCTTAAGTTAATACTTTGTAGCGCCACCTTTTTCTGCGTTAACAGCTGCAAGTCGCTTGGGGTATGTCTCTATCAGTTTTTCACATCAAGAGACTGAAATTCTTGCCCTTGGAAAACAGCTCAAGCTCAGTGAGGTTGGATGGAGAGCGTTTGTGAAGAGCAGTTTTCAGCTCTTTCCACAGATTCTCGATTGGATTCAGGTCTGGACTTTGACTTGGCCATTCTAACACCTGGATACGTTTATTTGTGAACCATTCCATTGTAGATTTTGCTTTATGTTTGGGATCATTGTCTTGTTGGAAGATAAATCTCCGTCCCAGTCTCAGGTCTTTTGCAGACTCCAACAGGTTTTCTTCCAGAATGGTCCTGTATTTGGCTCCATCCATCTTCCCATCAATTTTAACCATCTTCCCTGTCCCTGCTGAAGAAAAGCAGGCCCAAACCATGATGCTGCCACCACCATGTTTGACATTGGGGATGGTGTGTTCAGGGTGATAAGCTGTGTTGCTTTTACGCCAAACATATCGTTTTGCATTGTGGCGAAAAAGTTGGATTTTGGTTTCATCTGACCAGAGCACCTTCTTCCACATGTTTGGTCTGTTTCCCAGGTGGCTTGTGGCAAACTTTAAACGAGACTTTTTATGGATATCTTTGAGAAATGGCTTTCTTCTTGCCACTCTTCCATAAAGGATAGATTTGTGCAGTGTACGACTGATTGTTGTCCTATGGACAGTCTCTCCCACCTCAGCTGTAGATCTTTGCAGTTCATGCAGAGTGATCATGGGCCTCTTAGCTGCATCTCTGATCAGTCTTCTCCTTGTTTGAGTTGAAAGTTTAGAGGGACGGCCGGGTCTTGGTAGATTTGCAGTGGTCTTCCATTTCAATATGATCACTTGCACAGTGCTCCTTGGGATGTTTAAAGTTTGGGAAATCTTTTTGTATCCAAATCCGGCTTTAAACTTCTCCACAACAGTATCACGGACCTGCCTGGTGTGTTCCTTGGTCTTCATGATGCTCTCTGCGCTTTAAACAGAACCCTGAGACTATCACAGAGCAGGTGCATTTATACTGAGACTTGATTACACACAGGTGGATTATATTTATCATCAGTCATTTAGGACAACATTGGATCATTCAGAGATCCTCACTGAACTTCTGGAGTGAGTTTGCTGCACTGAAAGGAAAGGGGCCGAATAATATTGCACGCCCCACTTTTCAGTTTTTTATTTTTTACAAAAGTTTAAAATAACCAATAAATTTTGTTCCACTTCACAATTGTGTCCCACTTGTTGATTCTTCACCCAAAAAATAAAATTTTATATCTTTATGTTTGAAGCCTGAAATGTGGCAAAAGATTGAAAAGCTCAAGGTGGCCGAATACTTTTGCAAGGCACTGTATATATATCTTACAGTGAAGGAAATAAGTATTTGATCCCTTGCCGATTTTGTAAGTATGCTCACTGACAAAGACATAAACAGTCTATAATTTTAAAGGTACTATAGGTGTAAGGGAATCGCTAGAGGAATGATTCCCCAGTAGCTGCTGGTGAACTCTGAGGGGAGGGGCACAACAAGATAGTGAACCCTAAGCTGAAACCCCCCCACTGTCCCTGGCTACTTTCCCGATCTGTCCTAGGCGACAGCCAGCAACTGGTCGACAATCCCTTCTTAATATAAGTGACAACACAGAACGCAGACAGGACAAACAACAACAAAAGGGAGGTCAGCTAGCCAAGGGGTCGGTAAAAGTCAAGCAATACAGTATAGAATCAAAATCCAAGAGAATAGTCAAAGTCAAAGCCAGAGGTCAGGAATAAGAATAAAGGTAACAAACAGCAAGGAGTAATAGCCAGTATGCACGAGACAATAGCAAGCACCAATGTGAATGAGAGCAAACAATAAATAGTAAGGAAGAACCCGCCCCAGACTTGACAGGACGATAGGCTGTCAATCACACAGGTAAGGCTAAAATTAACTATTAGTGGAGCAGAGGAAAATCAAGGTTAAGGAGATGGGTGTGGTGGAAATCAATTAAGGAGGTGAGGGAATAGGACAGTGTTCAGACAATACAAGAAAAACCCAAAAGAAAGAATCACAGCCAGACCCACCTCCTGCGCCACAGCATGCAGCCGGATAGCGCAGAAATTCGAAGGGGTGTGGACGTAACAGTAGGTTAATTTTAACAGTGAGAGATAGAATATCAAAAGAAAATCCAGAAAATCACATTGTTTAAATTTTATAAATGTATTTGCATTTTGCAGAGAGAAATAAGTATTTGATCCCTCTGGCAAACAAGACTTAAAGGGAATCTGTCAGGGCAATTTGGGACACTAAACCACTCAGACGTCCATATGGACCTGGGGTTTAGTGTCCCAAATCACCATGTTATAACGCAATCCAGCGAATAAAAAACGTTTGCCTGGTCCACCAGCACCTCTTGTTGTTCAGGGAGAGCTTGAATTTAAGGCAGAGAAAATACTGGGTCCTTCTAAAACTGGTTTGTCTGGTGAGGTTCCGATGGTCCCTCATAAAAGGGGGGGTACTGTAACATCTCTGCCTGTTCAGGTCTCTGCTCCACCCTCCGCCCGCACGCGGAGGCGCAGGAGGCGTGCTCAGTTTGATTCCTTGTTTAAGATTCTTGTTGCTCAGTCTGAACACTGTCCTAGACTATGTAATTGATTTTCTGCCACACCCGCCTCCTTCACCTTGGTTTTCCTCTGCTCCACTAATAGTTAATTTTAGTCTTACCTGTGTGATTGACAGCCTATCATCCTATCAAGTCTGGGGTGGGTTTTTCCTTCTTATTTATTCTTTGCTCACAGTCACACTAGCACTTGCTATTGCTTCTGCGTACCTGCCTTTACTTCGTGCTGTTTTGTTACCTGTATTCCTATTTCGGATCTCTGGCTTTGTCTGTGACTATTCTTTTGGATTGTGAGTTTGTACTGCATTGCTCAATTGTTACTGACCCCTTGGCTAGCTGACTTCCCTTTGATGTTGTTCGTCCTTGTCTACGTTCTGTGTTTTCACTTATTATAAGCAGGGACTGTCGACTTGTTGCTGTCGTCTAGGACAGATCGGCCAAGTAGGCAGGGACAGTGGGGGGAATTCAGCTTAGGGTCCACTGTCTTGTTGTGCCCCTCCCCCCAGGGTTCTGCAGCAGCACTGGGGAATTGCTCAACTGGCAAGTCCCTTACAGAATAGCAAGCCCTAAAATTACCTTCTGCCATTACTTCCCTCCGTATCAGCATGGATCCTATTAAGGTCCTTGCAGCCTGGTAGCTGAGCTAGTTAAACAGGTTCAGACCCTTACTGATGCTGCTGCAGCATCCCCTGCTGTTTCTACCTTTCCCAGGGTGAAGATGTTACTCCCAGATCGTTTCTCGGGGAACCGAGAAAAATTTGAGACTTTCCGGGAGTCTTGTTGCCTGTACTTTCGGATTAACCCTCATGCTTCCCAGGCCCAAATGGTGGGAGTAGTTATATCCCTCCTACAAGGGGATCCACAAGCTTGGGCCCTTAAACTCCCTCCTGGGGCTGAGGAGTGGTCTGATTTCGAAAAAAAAATTTTTGTCTCTGGGGTCTATCTATGCTGAGCCAGACCACATTAGGCTAGCAGAATCACAACTCCTCACCATGCGGCAGGGCAAATGCTCTGCTCAGGAGTACTGTTCAGAATTCCGCAAGTGCAGTGTAACTGCAGGTTGGTGTGAATCGGCTCTAAAGGCTCACTTTAAACAAGGCCTATGTGACCGTGTTAAGGAGGTCTGGGTTGGTCACCCAGATCCTCCTACTCTTTAGCAGGCTATAACATTGGCTATTGACCGTAGAATCCGGGAAAATGTTAAAGAGTGAGTAGGGTCTGATTCCTCTAAATTTTCTCTCTCTCTCCTGATAAACCCACTTTTTCTCCCATCACTCCTTGTGAGGAACCCATGCAACTGGGAGCTATGGACGCCAAGACTCGACGAGAGACGAGAGCATCGTCTTAGGAATAACCTTTGCCTGTACTGTGGTACATCAGGTCATATCATACGAGACTGCTTGATCAGACCCCGTTCACCAGCGGAAAAACTTTAGTGCCTGAGTGGTAGTCAGAAGAACCACTCAGGCAACCAGGTATTTGCTGAAAATAACAATAAGATGTTGTTATCTGTGTCTCTGTCCTCTGGGGACAGATCTGTTTCTGGCCAGGCCCTAGTTGACTCTGGGTCTGCTGCAAACTTTGTCAAACTTTCATTTGTCTCAGCCTTAGGCTTTGAGCTCTTGCCACTTGATACTCCTCTGGCGGTTACTGGAGTGGATTTTGCCCCACTGGCCGGGGGTAAGATTCGATTCAAGAGCCCTGTAATCACGTTGCAAGTGGGTTCTGCACATTCTGAGGTCATAAGCTTCTTTGTTATGGAGCATCTGTCTTCAGATATTGTGTTGGGACTTCCCTGGTTGAACCTCCGGTCTCAGCTACTAATGGTTGGAAACGCCAGGTGAATAAAAAACGTTTGCCTGGTCCACCAGCACCTCTTTTTGTTCAGGGAGATCTTTAATTTAAGGCAGAGAAAATACTGGGTCCTTCTAAAACTGGTTTGTCTGGTGAGGTTCCGATGGTCCCTAATAAAAGGGGGGGTACTCTAACGTCTCTGCCTGTTCAGGTCTTTGTTCCATCCTCCGCCCGCACGCAGTGGCGCAGGAGGCGTGCTCAGTTTGATTCCTTGTTTAAGATTCTTTTTGCTCAGTCTGAACACTGTCCTAGACTATGTAATTGATTTTCTGCCACACCCGTCTCCTTCACCTTGGTTTTCCTCTGCTCCACTAATAGTTAATTTTAGTCTTAGCTGTGTGATTGACAGCCTATTGTCCTATCAAGTCTGGGGTGGGTTTTTCCTTCTTATTTATTCTTTGCTCACAGGCACACTAGCGCTTGCTATTGCTTCTGCATACCTCCCTTTACTCCATGCTGTTTTGTTACCTGTATTCCTATTTCTGATCTCTGGCTTTGTCTGTGACTATTCTTTTGGATTGTGATTTTGTACTGCATTGCTTGATTGTTACCGACCCCTTGGCTAGCTGACTTCCCTTTGTTGTTGTTCGTCCTGTCTGCGTTCTGTGTTTTCACTTATTATAGTAGTATAATGTTGTACCGTGTTAGCCAATGAAAGTAGTGGAAGAGTGAAGAAATCAGGCGATACCTTTTAGAGGCTAACTGAGTATATTTGATAAGTAAGCTTTCAAGAGTCTAGCTCTCTTCATCAGACATGGTGTTATACAAGAACTGAAAATTCACAGATTATTTATACTCTATACACATGATCTTCAAAGGATTTTAGAGTCCTTAAAAAAACCCAAAACAAAATGCAATCTAAGTAGAGAAGTTATTTACAACAGGTCAAAAAACAATCTGGAAAGTTGTGATGCGTGACAGAGGGATCTGTTATCTGTTTGCTATCAGGAGGTGATTTGTGACCCTCACAGTTCATACATAGTGTGACATGAAACTGGCATGAATATTAAGTCCAAATTGCAGCGAAAAACGAGTGAACTCACATAGATCCAATATTAATAACAGCAGAACAGATCTCCCAGTGGCCGCACATTTCTCCGGAGAAAACCACTCTATTAAAGATTTGCGGGTTGTGGTTTTAATGGGACATTTTAAGACGCAGGAGGAAAGGAAAGAATGGGAGTACAAATTTATGCAAAAATTTCAAACTCTTCTATTTGGACTTAATATTCATGCCAGCTTCATGTAACACTATGTATGAACTGTGAGAGTCACAAATCACCTCCTGATAGCAAACAGATAACAGATCCCTCTGTCACGCACCACAACTTTCCAGATTGTTTTTTGACCTGTTGTAAATAACTTCTCTATTTAGATTGCATTTTGTTTTTTTAAGTACTCTAAAATCCTTTGAAGATCATGTGTATTGAGTACAGTCATGGCCAAAAGTTTTGAGAATGACACAAATATTATATTTTCACATGATCTGCTGCCCTCTGCAATTCTCCCTGGCATGCTCTCAATCAACTTCTGGACCAAATCCTGACTGATAGCAGTCCATTCTTGCAGAATCAATGCTTTAATTTTGTCTGAATTTGTTGGTTTTTGTTTGTCCACCCGTCTCTTGATGATTGACCACAAGTTCTCAATGGGATTAAGATCTGGGGAGTTTCCAGGCCATGGACCCAAAATCTCTATGTTTTGTTCCCTGAGCCATTTAGTTATCACCTTTGCTTTATGGCAAGGTGCTCCATCATGCTGGAAAAGGCATTGTTGAGCGCCAAACTGCTCTTGGACGGTTGGGAGAAGTTGCTCTTGGAGGACATTCTGGTACCATTCTTTATTCATGGCTGTGTTTTTAGGCAAGACTGTGAGAGAACCGATTCCCTTGGCTGAGAAGCAACCCCACACATGAATGGTTTCAGGATGCTTTACAGTTGGCATGAGACAAGACTGGTGGTAGCGCTCACCTCTTCTTCTCCGAATAAGCTGTTTTCCAGATGTTCCAAACAATCGAAAAGGGGATTCATCAGAGAAAATGACTTTACCCCAGTCCTCAGCAGTCCACTCCCTGTACCTTTTGCAGAATATCAGTCTGTCCCTGATGTTTTTTCTGGAGAGAAGTGGCTTCTTTGCTGCCCTCCTTGAGACCAGGCCTTGCTCCAAGAGTCTCCGCCTCACAGTGCGTGCAGATGCACTCACACCTGCCTGCTGCCATTCCTCAGCAAGCTCTGCACTGCTGGTAGCCCGATCCCGCAGCTGAAACACTTTTAAAAGACGGTCCTGCCGCTTGCTGGTCTTTCTTGGGCGCCCTGGAGCCTTTTTGGCACCAATGGAACCTCTCTCCTTGAAGTTCTTGATGATGCGATAGATTGTTGACTGAGGTGCAATCTTTCTAGCTGCAATACTCTTCCCAGTTAGGCCATTTTTGTGCAGTGCAATGATGACTGCACGTGTTTCTTTAGAGATAACCATGGTTAACAGAAGAGAAACAATGATGGCAAGCACCAGCCTCCTTTTAAAGTGTCCAGTGGTGTCATTCTTACTTAATCATGACAGATTGATCTCCAGCCCTGTCCTCATCAACACCCACACCTGTGTTAATGGAGCAATCACTGAAACGATGTTAGGTGGTCCTTTTAAGGCAGGGCTGCAATGATGTTGAAATGTGTTTTGGGGGGATAAAGTTCATTTTCTAGGCAAATATTGACTTTGCAAGTAATTGCTGTTAAGCTGATCACTCTTTATAACATTCTGGAGTATATGCAAATCGCCATTAGAAAAACTGAAGCAGTAGACTTTGTAAAAATTAATATTTGTATCATTCTCAAAACTTTTGGCCATGACTGTATAAATAATCTGTGAATTTTTAGTTCTTGTATAACACCATGTTTGATGAAGAGAGCTAGACTCTTGAAAGCTTACTTATCAAATATACTCAGCCTCTAAAAGGTATCACCTGATTTCTTCACTCTTCACTTATTATAAGCAGGGACTGTCGACTTGTTGCCGGCTGTCGCCTAGGACAGATCGGGCAAGTAGGTCTTGTTGTGCCCCTCTCTCCAGGGTTCTGCTGCAGCACTGGGGAATTGCTCAACTGGCAATTCCCTTACACGGCTTACATGGCTGCATTAAAAATAAAAAAGCTTTATACTCACCCTGCCGCTGTACTCCCTGCGCCTGTGCATTTCTTCAATGAAGCCAGAGAAGTACTCCTCGGCTTCAGTGCGCATGCCTTGCAATTACACAGTGAAGCCGGGGTGTCCACCTTTGGCTTCACTGAAGAACGGCAAATGCGCCGGGAGGCATGCCTCATGAGTAAGCTGGACCGATCTCACCAAACAGCGCCGATCGGACCTTTTTTTTTATTTTTAATGCGCCTGCATTAAATAAGGACCTGTGGGTGGTTTATTGTCCCACATTGACCTGACAGATTCCCTTTAATACTTGGTGGCAAAACTCTTGTTGGCAAGCACAGCAGTCAATCGTTTTTTGTAGTTGATGATGAGGTTTGCGCACATGTCAGGAGGAATTCTGTTCCGCTCCTCTTTGCAGATCATCTCTAAATCATTAAGATTTTGAGGCTGTCGCTTGGCAACTCGGAGTTTCAGCTCCCTCTATAAGTTTTCTATGGGATTAAGGTCTGGAGACTGGCTAGGCCACTCCATGACCTTAATGTGCTTCTTTTTGAGCCACTCCTTTGTTGCCTTGGCTGTATGTTTTGGGACATTGTCCTGCTGGAAGATCCAGCCACGACCCATTTTTAATGTCCTGGTGGAGGGAAGGAGGTTGTCACTCAGGATTTTACGGTACATGGCTCCATCCATTCTCCCATTGATGCGGTGAAGTAGTCCTGTGCATTTAGCAGAGAAACACCTCCAAAACATAATGTTTCCACCTCCATGCTTGACAGTGGGGACGGTGTTCTTTGAGTCATAGGCAGCATTTCTCTTCCTCCAAACACGGCGAGTTGCGTTAATGCCAAGGAGCTCAATTTTTGTCTCATCTGACCACAGCACCTTCTCCCATTCACTCGCAGTGTTGTGGATAAAATGTCTATTTTTGATATCAACAGGTCTATTTCGTATTACTATTAACCAAATATATACTTTCCTTCCTAAGTGTTTATTATTACAATCTTTTTGTGAACTTTGCTGTGTGTAACTAGATATCAGCTATGCAAGATGGCGCTTACTTCCTGACCAACACCCAAGGCAAGTGCAAAAACAGGATGTAAGAAGAGGAGATTGCAAGATGCTTCAGCCAACCGCAAATGGACACACAAATATATGTTAACTCCCATATGTAGTACTATATAAATGAACAAAAGTAAATAAAAAGAGGAAGTAATGTACATTCTCTCTCTGGAGAGCAGAAGTCATTTCTTTGTGTGCACAGAAACAAGATTTGGATACCAAATAACCAACTCAGGATACAGATTTAGTATCTATCCAATTCAGCAGAATCATCCAGGTGTTCATTGGCAAACTTCAGACGGCCTGCACATGGGCCTTAATGAGCAGGGGGACCTTGTGGGCACTGCAGGATTTTAATCCATTACGGCGAAATGTGCTTCCAATGGTTTTCTTGGTGACTGTGGTCCCAGTTACCTTGAGATCATTAACAAGTTTCCCCCGTGTAATTTTAGGCTGATCTCTAACCTTCTTCATGATCAAGGATACCCCACGAGGTGAGATTTTGCATGGAGCCCCAGATCGATGTCGATTGACAGTCCATTTTTTTACTATTGCACCAACAGTTGTCTCCTTCTCACCCAGTGTCTTACTTATGGTTTTGTAGCCCATTCCAGCCTTGTGCAGGTCTGTGATCTTGTCCCTGACATCCTTAGAAAGCTCTTTGGTCTTGCCCATGTTGTAGAGGTTAGAGTCTGACTGATTCATTGAGTCTGTGGACAGGAGTCTTTTATACAGGTGACAATATAAGAGAGCTGTCTTTAATGCAGGTAACAAGTTGATTAGGAGCGTCTAACTGGTCTGTAGGAGCCAGAACTCTTAATGGTTTGTAGGGGATCAAATAGTTATTTCTCTCTGCAAAATGCAAATAAATGTATAAAATTTATACAATGTGATTTTCTGGATTTTATTTTTGATATTCTATCTCTCACTGTTAAAATTAACCTACCCTTAAAATTATAGACTGTTCATGTCTTTGTCAGGGGGCAAACTTACAAAATCAGCAAGGGATCAAATACTTATTTCCTTCACTGTATATATATCAAGAAACTACAACAAAATCTGCAACAAAAAAAGCTGATTTATAGCGACATACATTCTGAGGGGACTGTCAGTGCAAGTATGCTAAGGGTTTACCGGGGAAATCAGTATAGGAATGCATCTGTGATGGTACATAAGAACTAATGAAGGTATCATCAACATAAATCTCAATTTCTGTGGGATAATCATGAGAAAAGTGTGAAAATACAGACCGGAAACTGCATATCAGGGGATCTAAAAATAAATGAAGATTACAGTCTAAAGCTTACTGAAAGTTTAAAACTTAATATATGGTATATATTTTCCTTGTCAAAGGTGTCCATAGTCTTTTAATAAATTCAGTAAAACTAGAAAAATGCTATGCTGCTCTTGTACTTTTAATGTACCAGTGTTCCTTCGTTACAATTTGTTAATGTAGAATTTTACAGGTGCGATAATTCATTTCCGACTTTAACAAATATTCAAATAATTCACACTAGATAAATTCTCGATAGAAGATTCAATTTAATAGAAAATTCTCTTTGCAAAAGAGAATTATATACAATGTATAATGAAAGAATTGACTGGATTTTCTATACCATGTCATGTTATCTCATCTACACATGAAAATTACTTAACTAGCATGTTCAGTTACTTATAATTGATTGTATAATATTTGCTTTCATTGCACGATTCACCCACATATTTTGCTAAATTCACAGACAGGATAGAGGCAAACTGCAAGATTTTATTTAGTTCTGGACTCACATAAGCAGTTATGTTCATCGTGCACTGTATGCTCTTGTATTTAAAGGGGTTTTCCACAGGATATACCATAAATGTCTGATAGGTACACTCACCTCTGAAATGAGCCCCCCAGCCTCCGTGTCTTGCTGCTATTTACACTAACTTGCGGAGAAGAGTTTCAGTTATGGTCAGGCTGTACGAAAACAGCATAGCTCTGAGCTATGTTGTTTCTGTAACTCCCATAGAAGTGAATGGGAATGATGGAAACAACCTAACTCACTGTTCTACACGGTTTCCATAACTCCCATTCACTTCTATGGGAGTTACTGAAAGAGCGTAGCTCAGAGTCTCACTGATTCCGTAAGACTTGACCATAGTTGACAGTTTTCTCAGCAGGCCTGCTGTTAGGTAATTATTAGGGCACAGAGGCAGGGGGCTCATTTTAGCGATAGGTGCAGGTCCCAGAGGTGGGTCCCACATCTATGTATAAATATGGGATATTCTGTGACTATACCATAAATGTCTCATGGAAAAACCCTTTTAATTTCTAATTTATTTATTTATAGGATTTTAAACTTACATAATGTTGTTTTTACAGCTTATTAAATTTATAAGCTAATATCTTTAAAGAAAATATTATAGGTATAAAGCTTTATTCTTCTGACCATAAAATATAGTGCCAGAAACTTCCCTATATTTACTGATGCATCCCCAATTTATTTTTTGCAGTTTAGACCTTTTACAATATGTAAACTTACAGGCTTCTCTTAAGCTGTGGTAAAGTAAATGAAAGAAGTTTTCCAATATTTGGATATTGAGGAACTATCTTTAAAGGGGTTGTCAACAAATTTAGAACCCAGGAAGGGAAAACATAAAAAATAAAACATATTCACCTGTCTGTCATCCTCACCGCCGGCGGAGTCGCTGAAGCAGCGGCAGACACTGGAGTGCTGACAGGAGAGCATGTTTTTTTATTATGTTTCCCCTTCCCTGGCCTCCTCCCTGGGTCCTTAAATTTGTGGACAAGCCCTTTAATATAGGTCATCAACAACAGAGCAGTGTGCAATACACTTTCAGAATCAGAGCTAACACTCATCCCAAAAGTTTAACTCCTCAGAAGCTGTGGAAATTAGCAGTGACAGATCCAGAAGCAGGCAGCTCATTACAATGTGTAGTAGCCATACTTCAGTTCCTATTCACTTGAAACATGAGGCAACTGCAATCCCCTTCTCTCCTATCTCTTGTCTAATAGACTTAAAGAGCTTGTCCAGGTAAAAATATTATTTTTAAAATAGGCCGGTGGAGCTGATAAAAAAAAATAAAAAATCATCCTCACCTGTGAAACTCCTCACCGGCTGTGACGTCCGGGATCCCTTCCATTGAAGCTGTTGATTAGCTTCAGCAGTCACATGACCGCTGGGGCCAATCAGCGGCCTCAGGAAGTGACCCGATATGTCACAGGTAGTGACGTCACGTGTCCTTCACTGAAGTTGCTTATTGGCCTCAGAGGTCACATGCGACGGGGACTTCCACTGGAAGACAACAATGGACCGGCAGGACCGGATAGCAATGGGAAGGACCGGAGCACCTGGGAAAAAGTGAGTATGATTTTATTTTTTTTTTCACCTCCACCGGCCTATTTAAAATATAAAATTTTTGCCTGGACAACCCTTTTAAGTTGCTCATAGACTTACGTATCTACAAGGTATTGGAGGATCCATCTTTTTAGCAGCCACTGTGGTTAAAAAGATTTTTCAGGGCTTTAACCTCTTCCTGCTGCAGGCATTTTTTGATTTTCTCTGCCTTACAAAAGCCATAACTTTTTTATTTTTCTGTTCACAGAGCCATAGGAATGCGTCGTTTTTGAGAGACAAATTGTACTTCGTAATGGTACCATTTAAAAGTCCATACAATGTACTGGGAAGCTGGAAAAAAAATCAGAATAGAGTGTAATTGAAGAAAAACTATGTAGTGACCATTTTGGGGAAAGTGTGTCGCTTTGATCGCTTTTAATTTAAATTTTTTATGGGTGGTGAAATGGCAAAAAAATGGTGATTTTTTATTTTTTTTTTCCTACTACAGCATTCGCCGTATGGGAAAAATATTTAGATATGTTGGTAGATCAGACATTTTTAGAAATGGTGATGGGCACTTTTTAAATGTTGTTCAGCTTTTTTTTTTTTTTTTTTTTTTTAAAGCCCACCTAGGGGACTTGAACCAGTGAACCTTTGAATTGCTTGTCTCTCAGACTGTAGTGCTACTGTATTGCAGTTTTGAGTAAGTCTCTATATACCTATAGGCATATAGTTAAGAGATGTCTGGTTGCCTTCATAAGACTGTCATAATGACTGGACGTATTCCACAATCTCACCGCATGGGAGCTATACCAGAAGAAGTGACGTGGGCACTACCGACAGGTATTTTTTTTTTTTCACTTTGGGGGGCTGTGATGAAAGGGTTATTACCTAAGATCAGACTGGGCTCCAGTTGCGCGTATTTCCATCAGGCCTCCGCTGTATAATACAGTGGAGACCCAGCAGCTATGGCAGCCATTAGCTCCTGAGCAATCGCCATTTTAATAGTATAGCAGATGTCGGGAAAGGGTTAATATTGATGACTTATGCTTATGAATATCAGATTGGTGTTGGTCGATTTATTGGTTTATTTACTATTTATCAGGCATAGTTCCGTAAATTTTCTGTGATACTGCAGCTTAAACGGGTTCTCCAGGGACAGTTACAAATAACTATTAAATGCACAATGTTTAGCTATATGTGTTGCAATGCTGTTAGGAAAATTTTCCCTCTATTTGTAATTTTTTAGGTGTTTTCCATATCCCTTTTGTGATGGCTGCACTGCCGCTGGATTTACTGTATGGAGGAGGGCCTTTATTTTTCCTGTCATGTCCCAGCATTGTCCATTTACCCAGGTTTCTTTTCTGTATCCACCCACTTCTCAACCATCTTCTGTAATCCCACTGCTTTATTTTTACTGGCCCACATTATGTCTTTGATTCCTGCCCAAAGCATCATGTACTCCGCCCCCTGCTTCTCTTACCCCGCATCTCTGGCCCCGTCTCCCATAACTCCACTCACACATCACTATGTCTAATGTTTCACCATATTACCTCATTTGTTCTGCCCTCTTTCTCTTCTGTACCACAACCTAGCATTCCACTTCCTTTGTAAACACCCAGCTTCTGCTCCTGGATTCTTCAGACATAGGGTACGACTGGAGCTAATATCCCAGGGACGCATCTGGAGGGCAGCATTTCTTTTTCTAATCGGTTGCTACTATTATTGCAAGGTAGCAGACGATAATTTTTGCTCACCCATCCACGCTCCTGTCCAGGCTGGGCTCTGCTGCCACCTCTAGGTGGTGCTGCACTTACGTCACAACACTGGAGAACACCAGGACACTAAGTCCAGGATTGTGACATTCTTGAGCATCAGCTACAGTGCACCTTTGCAGCAGAGCCGCCCTGGACAGGTATGCGGATGGGTAAGTATAAATTATCGGCTACTACCTCTTTCAATAATACAATAAGTAGCTGCTAATTAGAAAAAGAAATGCCGCCCTCAGTCTATTCCATAGACGGGGGATCATATACGTGACGGCATAAAAAAGCAGTCATATACTGTGGGAGGGCCAAAAAAGGAGGTCATATATGGGGGGTGAAAAAGAGGGATGCCATATACTGAGGGGGCCAAAAAAGGTGGTCATATATTGTGGGAGGCAAAAAAAGGGGTCATATACTGTGGTGGGGGGCAAAAGAGGAGGGCCATATACTCTGGTGGGCCTAAAAAAGGGGGTCATATATAGTGAGTGGGAGGGGTCAACAAAAAGTTGGTCATATACTTTGTAGGGGCCACAAAGGGGCCATGTACTGAGTAGGGGCCAAAAAAGGTGGACATGTGCCGTGTGTGGGCCAAATATGTGGATTTTTTGATCTGCAAATAGTGGTATGTCTTACAATTTTAATTAGGGGGGCAGGCAACCAAATATAGCTGGGAGCTGGCTTGAGTTTCTTATTTTTGGGGGGGGCTCCTTTCTGTAGTTCGCCTCAGGCAGCAGAGTGGCTAGGTTCACCCCTGCGGTGTCCCTGTGTGTCACTCACTGCTTCTTCCTTTTCCAAGGCTGGACCAGGAAATTGGTAATATTTATTGGCAGCAAGAAGATGTCATTTGTTATATAATACAGTTTTTTATCCAAAGTCCTTCCTTTCTGACTTTTTTTTTTTTTTTAATAAATCATCCACTTGTTTCTTTTTCTTGTATGGTATGTTGCCAGTGTGAGGGGTGGAGATATTTATTATATGGGTTCTCCAGCTTTTCAGCAGTGATGACCTACCTACATAATAGGACATCAATTTTTGGTCAACAGGGGTCCAACTGCTGCAATTCATGTAGATCTGCTATTTTCCCATGATAGCTCAAGTTGCATTGCTCACTTAGGGTATATTCACACAGAGTTTTTTGCAGACAGATTTTGAGGTGGATTCCAGCTCAAAATTTACTTCAGTAAACACCTCCCATCTTTCCCACTCATTTTAATGGGAGTCAGTAAAGATTTTTTTCCTCTAATTTCTAAAATATTTTCTAAAAAATTTCTAATTTCCTATAAAATCAGTTTTTTTTAGCTACAGGAAAAAGAAGCAGCATGACTTATCTTTGGGCATTTCATGATTCTGCCTTTCAAACCCCATTGGAATGAATGAGAGGCAAAAACAACCCTAGCTTTTTTATGCAGCGGTTTTTGGAATGTTTTTTGCAAAACCCACTGCAAAAAAAAACTGATCTATTCATAGCAAGGCTGCCGCTGGCAATAGTGGCGTCAATTCTGCTATGTTGTATTTGTTTTTTCACCACTGCCACCAATGTTAATTACTATCCCTGTACTGTGACATCATAGTTTCACAGCACAGGGATAGAACATAGCGGGACCACCACTGCTATTACTAGTGGTGAATTCAATAATGGCAGCGACTAGACTATGATTCATCCATTTGAATTTAGTGCCAGAGCACATGCATTTGTGCAAAATTTAAATGCTCAAATACAGGCAGCCCCCTGATGACCATTAACACCCCCTAGAAATACACATGAAGGGGCTGGCAAATGCAGCCAGCTCCAGTGCTAAGCTCCACCTGCAAAGAACAGCTGGGCTGACAAATACAACCAGCTACTGTCCTGTGCTTTACCTTCCGTGGGAGGCATTGTCATAGATCAAATGACTGCAAGGGGTTGGTTACACTATAGCTGCCAGCCCCTTGCAGTCATGTGACTGATGATGATCCAACACCAACAGAAGGAAACATCCCCCCCCCCCACACTACCAAAAATCACGTGATGCGGGGGTCATGTCATCACCAGTATTAAAAAAAGACACCACTTCTTGAATCACGAGATTAAGGCAAAAATTTATAGAAATAATACAGTAAAAATGAAAAAATACAAATACACAGGCAACACACATTAATATAAAAAAAACTTTAAATGTCCCCAAATATCCACTGAGGTGTCTTTTCCTGCGATTGGAGAATGAGGACCAGGGCAATCCTTTCCCTTGACACTGCCAAAGCTTTTGGCAGCATTGGGTGGAACTTCCTGTGGATGGTAATGCGCAAAATGGGCTTTGGCCCTAAGTTCCAGACCTATGTCTAGTTGCTCTATTCTTCCCTATCAGCCGTATACGTGCAAATGCATTTTTATCTGCTCCATTTGTCTTGAGGAGGGGAACTAGACAGGGCTGCCCCTTGTTTCCCCTCCTCTTTGCGTTGACCATTGAACAACTGGCCAGTAGTATTAGGACGTCCACAATGATTCAGGGATGTAGATGCGGGAAGGTAGAGGAACATATCTCCTTGTATGCTAATGATATCTTATTGTACCTGGTTAATACTGACTCCTCCCTATTTCCAGCTATGTCTCTTATATCTTAATTTAGGAAATGGTCCAGCCTTTTAATTACTTTGGATAAATTGGTGCTCCTATCAGTGCACCCACTCCCAGCCATGGTGCCCATTTTCCAGCTACAGGGAGTGCATAAGTTTAAGTACCTTAGAGTGATTGTGACAACCAACCCATCAGATTATGTGGCCTTAAATATAGATCTCCTCCTGCTTCACTACCACTCTAAGATAAATACTTGGTTAAAACTCCCCATGTCTGGGGTGGGCCAGGGCAACCTTATTAAAATGATTTTGATGTTGCAAGAGTTATACTTACTGCATAACTGGATCCCCATGATATATTTCCACAAGATTTATACTATTTTTAGAGAGTTGCTTTGGAAGAAGCATGTTGCCCGTATCAAACTAGAAACAGAACGATTGATTTCACAGGGAATGGGCAGGAATCATCCAGCATGCATTTTGGAGTCCGGTGTGACTCGAATATCAGGAAGAACTTTGCCTGCCTTTATCCTACAATCCAAGGTGTGAGATAGGGGGAAACAGTATTTTAGGTATAAACGGGTGTACGAGATATACACCATTTTAGCGAAATATATGACTCCCGAAATTCTGTAATTTAACTGATTTTAAGAAATGGAAGGATCAAGGGGTCTATATTGTATCTCAGCTACTTTAGGAAGGGTCCTTTAAAAGTTTTGACCAATTACATTCTGAATTCTTCCTACCACATAGATCCTTTTACCGGTATCTCCAACTACGCCATGCCTTTCAGCTTCTATCAAAAATTGTAGATTGTGAGCTCTATATGGGACAGTGACTGACAGTGGGGCATATTTATCAACACTGTCTTAAACTATAAATCCCATTCGTAGTTTTAGACACATTTATGAATCTGTCATACAGGCTTTCATAAATATGGAGTGTTTCTAGAAGCTCCAAAATTCTGTCTCACCATGAGACAAATATTTGGCGCAAAAAGAGACATATTTGGTGCAAGACATAATGGCATAACATAAGCAGACAAATCATTTCTCGCTTATTGAGACAAATATGTGGCGCACGACAGGAATTTCTGGCGCACAAAGTAAATTGCTGTAAAATCTTTACACCATTTTAAACTTGGTCTATTTTGAACAGGAAATCTGTGCCATGTTCATTCTTATCTGTTTCATAAATGTGTTGTAAAGTTAGACACTTCCCAAATACACCCATTCTGTTCTGAACCACACCCATTCTGGTGCACAGTTTTCAAACGTGTCTAGCCTGTCGTATTTTTATTTTCTTTTTGGTGCACACTGTTCGTAAATATGTCGTAAATGCTGTACACTATGAATTCTGCCGCAAATGTAGACAGAAAAGTGTCGGACTTGGATTGAGAAATGTGCCCCAATGTATGTAAAAGTGCTGCGGAATATGATGGCACTATATAAGTAAGCAAAATAAATAATAATAAATAAATTGTTGAGTTTGTGATTAGTGATCATGCTACTTTAGCGTCCATACTCTAAAGGGCTAATTTCTACTATATATTGTGACTAGAGATGAGCGAATCGAAGTTGCAGAAGTGCAATTCGATCCAAATTTCAAGAAATATTTGATTCGCATCCAATCCGAATTACCTCACACTTCGTGGTAACGATTCCCATTTAGTTCAAAATGGCTGCTCTACATGGGGCAAGAAACTCTGGTAACACAAGATCACCCACAATGCCTTACGTGCAGCCAATCAGCAGCCAGCCGTGTGATGTCACATCCCTTTAACCCCTTCGCGAGCGCACACGGCATGTTTGACCGCTGCATCCAAGGTGTTAAATTCCCCCGATTGGTTATGGAGCAGCGTGTTATCTGTAACTGACAGCTAACACCCTGCTCCATAACCGACTGCGGCATCCAAGGGGTTCTGCCATTTTGCTGCCCACCCCGGCTCTCTGCAGCCAATAAATAGCTGTTTTTGGTACGCGATTTGCCACGATTTAATTTGGATCGAATAGAATCATATCGCGAAATACTTTACTCATCTCTAATTGTGACCTGTTGTCTCCTCATCTAGCTAAATTTTCTCTGCAGATTAGGAATTAATGAGAGGTGGAAGTTGGTCCTCTTTTGGAAGAGCAAAGGCATGATACCCTGAAGCTTACCTTGAAACTGCCCCTTTATGAGGCACATAGATTGTCCCATTTGTACCTATTACATAGATTCTATCAAACGCCTAGTCTCCTTTGCTGGATTGTCCGTGACCAGATGCCCTGTGTCCCAGATGTGGTTATGAAGAGGCCTACTTGCTTCACATGTTCTGGGAATGTGCCTCTATTGACCCATATTGGAGGAGGGGGAGTGTACTAGCCCTCATTATCAGAGTTTATGGCTTGCAACTACAGACGACCCCCTAGGGTTTGTTTATTGGGTCCGTTAGAGGAGGGAGTAGACATGGAATCCCCCTGGCCTTAGATATCCTCAGAATACTATTCCAAACTAAAATACTGTTCCACTGGTTGGACGCATCGCCCCCATTCCATTACTGAAATGGAAGTCAAGATAAATCACATTGTCCTACTAGAAAGGAGAATTTCTATCAAACATAAGGCCCTACACAAATAAGAGGCCATATGAAGGGCTTGGCTGGATCACAGGTGATTTGTGTGTTTTCCTCTGTGACGTCCCCAGACCGTTGACAAATATTCTCTCCTTACATTATTACTTGCTACAGGGAATTCTAAATGGACAGGTTTTTAAATTAATATTTCTGCATTTTTGTTTATCCATACAGAGACATGGACAATTTTAAATAATACAGCACACCCAAATTTCATATGGCTGAAACAATACAAATTTTAAAGGTTGGAAGATGTTATTGGTTAGTAAATATCAAGATAAAATAAACATTTATATACTGAATAATATATTTATATGAATACAGTCATATAAAATGAAAAAAATATTCTAGATTTACATTGACATAATACTCAGAAAAGTTTCAGAATAATACAGATTTTTCCTAATTGCAAATTGTCCTTTAAAATTATGCAGAATGGTTGCTTGGTTACTGTTATGAGTTGATAGCAAAAGGATCCCGTGTTTCATCTTCAATTTTTTACAACATATATCAAGGATACTGCTGAAAAATGTCGTACAGCTGGATGGATTATACAGTGGGCCGCAAAACACAGTCTGTCTGGTAATGGGAAATTACTTGCTATAATTTAAAAATTATATTTAATGATATTGGCACTATTCTAAAACGTCAAAGTTCACTTATTAATATCAAGATTATAATCACATTGAATTTTATGATGCCAGTTATCAAAACAGGCACATTTGAAGGGGGCCTTGACATAATTTCATTTTTATGTCTGGGATGCTATTTATCAGGCCTTGGCATTTGTCGGATTCATGATTCAAACGTGAATACAAATCTTGAGGTTTAAAGTTCAAAGAAATATGTCAACTTGAACATTTCCAGCTGTACTTTTCTGCTGCTTTCTGAGACTTATGAAAGTCAAAAACCTTAAAGAGGACCTTTCATGTCCTCATGCATAAGCGGTTTTATATACCGCTAGAAAACCGATATCTCTAGCCCTGGGGCACATACCGGGAAAGCCGACAGTGCACTGAATTCAGCGCACTGTCGGCTTTCTAGTGGTATATAAAACCGCTTATGCATGAGGACATGAAAGGTCCTCTTTAAGCTCTATTAACTGGTTTTCTTTTTTTTTTCATTTTAGAAACAAGTTAAAATGCATAATACATAATTGGTGCAATATGAACCATCACTGAAAAATATTGTACTTTAATAATTAAATCTAAAACTACAATTGAATATACAACCCCTTGTGTTAGATAATTTTAAAGCTTTGGCTACGTGAATTACTTGCACATATTTTATAATTCCTTTTGGCCAAGTACATCTAAAATAAAAATGAAGCAGATCTTCAAATAGTCTAACAAAAAATACCTTACTCTTCAGACCCCAGAGTATGATAGGTGTAGGGCCAAGGGAGGTGTAAAAAAATAAAAAAAACATTTATACTCACTTTCAGTTACCTCTTTTGGGCCTCCAAGCAGAGTCCAGCGATCTGTGTCTTCCTCCACCAGGATGACCCTGGCGCTCTACTGTGATGTTACCCATAGGAGGTAGACACAGATTGCCAGATGCTGCAAGGAGGCCCAAAAGAGGTAAGTATAAATATTTTTTATTTTTTACATCTCCGTTGGGCCTACACCTATTATACAGTGAGTTGTGGTCAATGACTGCAGCTCAGACTGGTCCTCTGTTACAACGGGTGTACCCCAGGGTTCAGTGCTGGGTCAGCTATTATTTAAAGGGATTGTTCAAAATCATATTACCCAAAATTATCTGTAAATTCATCCACTGTTCCCTTGCGCAGCCTTTGCTTGGCTTTAACTTACTTTCCACTCCTTGTATCACTGCATAGTAGTGCACTGCATAGTAGTGGCGCCAGGGAATTGCAGCTCCGCTTATATTACTTGAATAGGAGCAGACCGCGTCTTCTCACCATCCACTGCTGTAGCTTCCAGTGCCTGGAGGTAGCCGGTTCATTTAATCTGTGCAGAAACCAGGTGTGGGACCCCTACAGATCAGATACTGATGATCTATCCTGTGGATAGGTATGAAAAATGCATTTGGAGTCAGAAAACTGTTTTAACTTTTTTCCAAGCATTGCTTAGCAACAGGATATACAGACACTGACATGGTTACACCTGTCTCAAGCCCTATGACCTGATGCGAGCTTTCCTGGTGGATCTGTTGGACAATCATTATTTGAGTAGGAATGAGGGAACTGATTTGGATCAAACTGAATTTGACTTGAAACTTTGGGCTGTACCCAAAACTTTTGGGATTCGTCACCCATTAAACACTTTTATTCTCTAGGGGCTCTTCAGACCCCAGAGTATAATAAGTGGAGGAACAGTAGAGGTGAGTAAATAGCTATGCCTCTCTGAGGCATCCTACGTTCCCCTGGCATGCTTTTCTTGCCGCTGGCTGACATCACATATCCCGAGATCACCGTTGAGGCCTTTGATCACCTTCCCGTGTGCCAACGTCATGACGCTTTGACCTTGCATCATAACGTCAGTGCACCCCACTTGATCGCTGTGGTCTAACAATAGGCTTCAGTGGTGACTCAGCAGTGTGTGATGTCAGCCAGAAGTCATAGGACACCATGAGGATGCCCACAAAATTCTCTAAATTCCCCCATAGAAGCCTAGTTGTGCAGAGAAAAAAATTGATATGCTAAATTCCCAGTCTAATAAAGTTTCATTGAAAATAATGTCATTTCTCTTCAATTTGCTTTTAGTAATGTATAAAAGTAAAGCACTATATATCAGGTATGGCTGTTTTAAATGAAATGGTGAATGAATCCAGGGCTATTTAATGTCTGTTGTGTGCTGATTCAGTAACATGTTCAGGGCAATAAACACTTTAGTTTAAATATAAAGGCAAAAGCTCACACCTGTATGTGCTAAAAGGCCAAGAATTGCTTCTCTAGAGTCTAGTAAGGGTACTTCAAAAGCCTTTTGTGGTTGAAGAGGGTAATATATTTCTCATATGCAGATAAAGCTTCCCACACTTTCCAATAAGTGTAAGTTCCTCTTTGTCACATTTAAGAAAAAAATGTTTCAAATAACAATTAACTGTCTTAGTGTATCTGTTTATTGTCACAATATTTCATGAAAGAATGTTTGGTGATTATTTTTATCTTAAATAAAAGCATAGTTTACATACTTTGTATAAAGACAGTTAAGCAACAGCATCACTTTCCATTTATAAAGAGAGGGTGAGAGTATAAAAATAAATTGTGGCTTGGATAAACACATACATTTTCCATATTTGTTGGCTGGAAGTCACTTATGTCATGTATTTTCAACATGAGTAAACTGCTTAGAAGTTGTGTCCTAAGCGTTGTTACAGGCTCATCAGTCATCACACCAAGACCTCATACGGTACAGCACTTTATATCAAAATTGCATCAACTTGTATCCATGTTGCTCATTGCCACATTGCCCCCCATTGAAAATACTCATAAAATTTAGACAAAATTTGGCTAAGCCATTTTTCAGGAGAGATTGGATGATTAACTAAAGTGCATGGGGGCCTCTCAACTTTTCCTTGAGGGCAGATGAGGTAAAAGAAGGATCAAGCAAGTTGGATCTTAAAGGGTTCTAACAGTGGCTTACTTTTCTGTTCAGTTTATAATAAACATGCATGCTTGGCTGAGCATTTTTACAAGGACAAGTACTACTTTCAGACACATGAAAAATTGCTGAATTGTTTTGAATTTTGTATTTTACCAGTATTTGACTCACTGGAGGGAAATTGTCATTGTAAAACTGGCATAGAAAAAGGCTGAATTTTTTGTGCAAGGCTAACATTGCTTACCTGTCAAGTTTGACAAGATGAAATTTAGACAAATATGACTTCTGCACCAAGTGCCTCCCGTTTGTTTGGTAATATAGATAGATAGATAGATAGTTACAATCCAAAAGAAGTTTAAGAGCAGCACCATGTATACATGACCTTAAAGGGTGCTGGGTGCAAGTCCAGTAAGGTCCGGCATAGAACCCCAATCCATATAGAACAAATGGACAGCACTCCAAATTTGTGAAAAAATCTAGAATTTCTAGAATAAACCCACAGTAACTGATTATTTTTCACCAATTTGGAGTGCTATCCATTTGTTCTTTTGTCTATGTAAATAGATAGATAGAGATATTTTGTTTTTGTTTTTTTTTTTTTTTAACATACAAAGTACTGGCATATGGACATACTGTATATTTGTACAGTACAGACCAAAAGTTTGGACACACCTTCTCATTCCAAGAGTTTTCTGTATTTTCATGACTAGAAAAATTGTAGATTCACACTGAAGGCATCAATACTATGAATTAACACATGTGGAATTATATACTTAACAAAAAAGTGTGAAACAACTGAAAATATGTCTTATATTCTAGGTTCTTCAAAGTAGCCACCTTTTGCTTTGATTACTGCTTTGCACACTCTTGGCATTCTCTTGATGAGCTTCAAGAGGTAGTCACCTGAAATGGTTTTCCAACAGTCTTGAAGGAGTTCCCAGAGATGCTTAGCACTTGTTGGCCCTTTTGCCTTCACTCTGCGGTCCAACTCACCCCAAACCATCTCGATTGGGTTCAGGTCTGGTGACTGTGGAGGCCAGGTCATCTGGCGTAGCACCCCATCACTCTTCATCTTGGTCAAATAGCCCTTACACAGTCTGGAGGTGTTTGGGGTCATTGTCCTGTTGAAAAATAAATGATGGTCCAACTAAACGCAAACCGAATGGAATAGCATGCCGCTGCAAGATGCTGTGGTAACCATGCTGGTTCAGTATTCCTTCAATTTTGAATAAATCCCCAACAGTGTCACCAGCAAAGCACTCTCACACCATCACACCTCCTCCTCCATGCTTCACGGTGGGAATCAGGCATGTAGAGTCCATTTGTTCACCTTTTCTGCGTCGCACAAAGACACGGTGGTTGAAGCCAAAGATCTCAAATTTGGACTCATCAGACCAAAGCACAGATTTCCACAGGTCTAATGTCCATTCCTTATGTTCTTTAGCCCAAACAAGTCTCTTCTGCTTGTTGCCTGTCCTTAGCAGTGGTTTCCTAGCAGCTATTTTACCATGAAGGCCTGCTGCACACAGTCTCCTCTTAACAGTTGTTGTAGAGATGTGTCTGCTGCTAGAACTCTGTGTGGCATTGACCTGGTCTCTAATCTGAGCTGCTGTTAACCTGCGATTTCTGAGTCTGGTGACTCGGATGAACTTATCCTCCGCAGCAGAGGTGACTCTAGGTCTTCCTTCCCTGGGGCGGTCCTCATGTGAGCCAGTTTCTTTGTAGCTCTTGATGGTTTTGGCCACTGCACTTGGGGACACTTTCAAAGTTTTCCCACTTTTTCGGACTGACTGACCTTCATTTCTTAAAGTAATGATGGACACTCGTTTTTCTTTACTTAGCTGCTTTTTTCTTGCCATAATACAAATTCTAACACTCCATTCAGTAGGACTATCAGCTGTGTATCCACCATATTTTCAGTTGTTTCACACTTTTTTGTTAAGTATATAATTCCACATGTGTTAATTCATAGTTTTGATGCCTTCAGTGTGAATCTACAATTTTTATAGTCATGAAAATACAGAAAACTCTTGGAATGAGAAGGTGTGTCCAAACTTTTGGTCTGTACTGTATATGCCAACAATATGAAGCTTTAGTCAGAGAAATTCTCCTATTGTCAATAATTGAGACTTTCGTTCAACTATAAGGGTGCCTGCCTCTTAAACACAATGTCCCAGGTTCAAGCCTGAGTACATACCTAATACCTAAGATGCATGTGTTTGCTCCTCTGAGGAATCAATATGAGACAGGAGGTTTGGTGGGAAGACTAGGCCTAAGATAATTCACTGGTCTCTTTCTGGTCATGTTTTTTCTCTGGCCATGGGTGGTGACCACACAGTGAAGAGAAGTTTGAAAGTAGCCCAGGTAACTCCAAAGTGAGATGTCTAGATGCCTCTGTCTGATGGTGTTTGGGGGGTACCCATGGTGTTAGGTGCAAATAAGGCAGGAGGCAGTGTGGCAGTTTACCATACCTAGATCTTGATACTCTTTACTTGTGCCTTTGTTCCTCATGCCTTGCTCTCTCTGGATTATACTTTCAGTCCTATGTAAGGTTACAGCTGTGAATCTACAAATTTATAGACCCTCAGGTTTCTGGCTTGGTTCTTCTCCCAAACCATGGCTTCTCAGCCCTGTGGTTGTGCTGTAGATGCAAGTACATAGAAGACTTTTCTTGCATTGCAAGCTGTGAGATGTACAGTATGTTAAGTCCAGTGTAAAAGCATGCAGTCTTCAGTTTCAGTCCAGAAAAAGCAGTTTGAAGATGTGTGTGTAGAGACTGTGAGGAGAATAAAACCTTCCCATTTGCGTTTACTGTGTGAAGACAGAACAGACCCTCCCGCCCCACTCATTGTTGTTGGAGATATGCAACAGCCAGCTTTGTCTCTATATTTGCTGGATTGATTGCAATTCACATTTAGGACACTAGATGTAGCTGTTACTAAATGTTTATCTGTACACACTCTGTACTTTTGTTGTTTAGATGCTGTTGATATACATTTCCTGTATTTTCAGTGTGTGCTGAACTAGATCTGTTATTCACCATGTGAGGTGACCTTCTCTTACTGCATTCATGTTTCACTAAAGTCTGTTCCTGTTATATACAAATGTATATCTTGTTTTGACTCTGCCACATCCAGCAATCACACTCTGTAACAATTGTGAACTCCTCTTGCTGCTATGGGGCTTCCCTAGTAGCAAGAGGGAACTGCAAATTATCTAGAAGTAAGACACCTAGTGTCAAAAACTTTAGAGAAGTTTTTCAGAAAGAAAGCATCAACATTTTTAATTAAAGTGTAGCTCTTTTTTTTTTTTTTTGCACTATTGTGTCGAGGAGGTGTTTGGTGACTATTTTTGTAATATATTTTATTATCCTATCTAATTTCCATTTTATTATAAAACAGGCTGTAACATTCTCCTTAGCAACTCTCTAACTGAGATTTTACTAGGGAAGGTCTATACACATTTGTATTTTAAATATGCAGAGCTGAAGCATTTACCAAAGGGGAGATGGCCACTTCAAATGGCTGTATTTTTTGCCATCTAGTTAAAAACACAATTGGGAAATTGAACTTAATATGCAGCAGAAGCATTTAAAAATCACATTCCCAACTGTGTTTTTAACTAGTGATATATCAGTTTCTGTTACATGTAGTACTTTAATCTTGGCAGCATATGAGAATTTGAGCTGTCTTTTGCTGTTTTCTATTAAAAGGAAGCTTGATAGGTTAATAACGTATGCGAGTTTCACTTTAAAGTGCATTACATTTTGGTCTAGAATCACATGCTCTATTAAATGAGACTAAATTGTCTGAAAAGTTAAAAAACAAACATGAATTAGAAAAAAACATTTTTTTTTGTGTTTTTTTTATTTTTTTCAATATATATGTGTCATATCCATCATGTATGTTATAATACACACTTGATAAAGGGCAAGTCCCGAAACACGTTGTGTGTCACCACTTGGAATAAAACTCTGCACCTGGACCAGCGCTTGTATGCCTCTTTTTTGGGGTATCCATCTATACCCTACACCTCTCTATTGTATCTTCCCAATCTCCACAACCTCCTCTCCAGCTTTGGCCGCCTGTCCGGCTATAAGGTTAATACCTCTAAGACAGAGGCCCTGCCTATCCAAATCCCCCTTCCTAGGTTGGCTGGCCTTCAGGCTGCTTTCGGGTTTAAACGGCAGTACTCCTCGCTGGTGTTGCCTCTGTCTCTCTTTGGCTGGATAGCCGCAGTCAAGATGACTATCTTGCCTAAGTTGCTCTACCTTTTTGAGACCCTCCTGATACCAGTGCCCCTTTGGGACCTCCGGGCACTGCAGGGCTCAATTCTCTGGTTTGTCTGGGCCGGGGGGAGACACAGGCTTTCTAAACAGCTCCTGATGACTCCTAGGGAAAGGGGTGGCCTTTCCCTCCCTAACCTAATTTTGTACTACTGGGCTGCTCAGCTACACAGGGTTCCGGCTTGGTCCACTCTCCAGGCTTACTCCAAATGGATGGAGATTGAGAAGCTGTGGCTTGCCCCGCAACACCCTAGCTCCCTGCTTTGGTCTAGCCTCCATTTCCCCCACCCCCAGGATTGCCTTGTTGGGCCCTATGGCACTTACAAGGAATGTTTGGCGCACCTGTGCATTTTCTGCCTCCCCCTTCCTGGATGGCTTCCCCTTTTTTCCCTTTTGTCCTCCTGTCTCGTCTTACCCTATTTGCTGCTGATTTAGCTAGTTTCTTCTGGGCCCTCGCTAGCCCGCTTGTTTTCACTTTGCATTGTTTACCTGCCTTGTACTTATTCGGGGGTGCCTGGAGCTCTCCAATCATTCTGTGTTTCCAATGCTCTTTATTTCTTTGTGTTTTTTTTTTTTACTTTTGTTTCTGCCTTGTTCTGTTAACCTCTTAGTATGACAAAACTCTTTAAATAAACAGTTGAAGAAAAAAAAAAAGTTAAAAAGCAATCCACACATTACAGGCATTAAAACCAAAATATGTCATGAATTTAGCTTACAAGCGCATCTCAATAAATTAGAATATCATCAACAAGTTATTTTTTTTTTTTTAGTAATTCAATTGAAAAAGTGAAACACGTATATTATATTACAAATAGAGTGAACTTTTTCAAGTGTTTATTTATGTTAATGTTGATGATTATGGCTTACAGCCAAGGAAAACCCAAAAGTCATTTTCTCAGAAAATTAGAATATTATATAAGACCAACCGTAAAAAAAATAATTTAACACAGAAATGTTGGCCAAATGAAAAGTATGTACAGTAAATGTACTCAATACTTGGTCGGGGCTCCTTTTGCATGAATGACTGCATCAATGCAGTGTGGCATGGAGGCGATCAGCCTGTGGCACTGCAGAGGTGTTATGGAAGCCCAGGTTGCTTTGATAGCAGCCTTCAGCTCGTCTACATTGTTGGGTCTGGTGTCTCTCATCTTCCTCTTGACAATACCCCATAGATTCTCTATGGGGTTAAGGTCAGTCGAGTTTGCTGGCCAATCAAGCACAGTGATACTATGGTTATTAAACCAGGTATTGGTACTTTTGACAGTGTGGACAGATGCCAAGTCCTGTTGGAAAATGAAAATTCCATCTCCGAAAAGCTTGTCGGCAGAGAGAAGCATGAAGTGCTCTAGAATTTCCTGGTAGACGGCTGCGCTGACTTTGGTCTTGATAAAACACAGTGGACCTACATCAGCAAATGACATGGTTCCCCAAACCATCGCTGATTGTGGAAACTTCACACTAGACCTCAAGCAGCTTGGATTGTGTGCCTCTCCATTCTTTCTCCAGACTCTGGGACCTTGATTTCCAAATGAAATGCAAAATTTACTTTCATCTGAAAACAACACCTTGACCACTGACCAACAGTCCAGTTCTTTCTCTCCTTGGCCCAGGTAAGACGCTTCTGGCGTTGTCTATTGGTAATGAGTGACTTGACACATGGAATGCGACACTTGTAGCCCATTTCCTGGATACGTCTGTGTGTGGAGGCTCTTGAAGCACTGACTCCAGCAGCAGTCCACTTCTTGTGAATCTCCCTCAAATTTTTGAATGGCCTTTTATTAACAATGCTATCAAGGTTTCTGTTATCCCGGTTGCTTGTGCACCTTTTTCTACCACACTTTTTCCTTCCACTCAACTTTCCATTAATATGCTTTGATACAGCACTCTGTGAACAGCCAGCTTCTTTAGCAATGACCTTTTGTAGCTTACCCCTCTTGTGGAGTGTGTCAATGACTACCTTCTGGACATCTGTCAAGTCAGCAGTCTTCCCCATCATTGTATCGCCTGCTCAACCAGACTAAGGGACCTTTTTAAACGCTTAGAAAGACTTCGCAGCTGTTTTGGGTTAATTATTCTAATTTTCTGAGGCAATGACTTTTGGGTTTTTCTTGGCTGTAAGCTATAATCATCAACATTAACATAAATAAACACTTGAAAAAGTTCACTCTGTTTGTAATGACTCAATGTAATATATGTGTTTCACTTTTTCAATTGAATTACTAAAAAAAATAAATAAATACCTTTTTGATGATATTCTAATTTATTGATATGCACTTGTGTGTTTCATTTAAATGTAGTTACAGTATCAAGTGTACAGTAAATTGAATTAATTTATAAGTCAGCTATAAGAAATTTTATGTGTGCGACATTTTTTCAGGAACATGTTGAATTTTTTGTACTAGATTAAAACGTGCTTTAATGTTTTTGAAATTCATGATGGAGCTAACATCACAGCTTGAACTTTTTTATTTTGGTTGTAGTTCTGTTCTTTCTACAAACTCTGTGTGAAACCAAGATAAAATGTTGCTTTTCTGCATTCTTTGAAATTAATGTATATTTAGGAATATTTATTTGAATCTCATATGTCCGCAGTTTTGGTTTGGTTCCCTTTTAAAAAGATTTCTATAGATGTTTTACATGTATGTGTATTAAAAATTTAGATTTTTTTTATGAAAATGGGTCCCCGTCATCTAGATAAAATAATAATTTATAGTTCATGAATGGAACAAATAAAGACTGAGGCCATTATAAGAATTTTCCTAATTACATTATTTATATATATATATATATATATATATATATATATACACATTTTAACTCCCAAGCTTTATTTTTAAACAAAGGGGAAAAAAAAATTCCCTCATACTATTTTACTCCAATGAAAGAGGAAAATTCAGTATTTTAAAACTAGCTTATTGTTTTTAACGATTCTTGAGACCCATGCACAACAATTGACCTGGGAAAATTCAGATTGCTAAAATATATTGGAAGTCTATTATTAAGTAATAGAGAGAGTCACGGCACTCGTATTTGTACCAAGGTGCTCTGATAGGGTTTCACCCCACATATCCAAGAATATATCTCAGGCACTCGAATTTTCATGCAAAATTCTCAGTTTTATTCACTATATCATCATAGAACATGCAATCCACAAAAAGTTGGTAAAACGTTTTTTGGTCCTTGTATGGATCTTTGTCAGACCCGGATTGCCTTGGAATAGAAGGAACCAGAAATAAGGGCAGAAGTTCTTTCTGGTTCCTTCTATTCCAAGGCAATCCGGGTTTGACGAAGGTCCATAAAAACGTTTTACCATCTTTTTGTTGATTGCATGTTCTATGATGATATATTGAATAAAACTAAGAATTTTGCATGAAAATTTGAGTGCCTGAGATATATTCTATTATTATTAAGTGTCAGACTTTCGTATCATAACTGCAGATAAAATAATTTCCATATAACTATAACACATGTGAATAAACAATACAAATTGGTATTTTACATATAAATGTAATTTGAAATAATTTTTAATCTTTACAGGTAACCAATAACCATTTCTATTCAATGGGGCAGATTTCTTACTGTGGCTACGAGTAGAGTCTGCTGTAAAATGTGCCAAAATCTCTTCTGAAAAAACATTTTGACTGACTTTGCAAGAAAAGTTGAATGTCTTGAATGGAACAAAATGCACCAAATTGCCACCAAAGTAAGTCAACCAATAGGTGGGAGAAACTTATATTAGACAGTCTAAGGAAGCACCATATTTATCATCTAGCATCATCCAGTGTGGTAAATTTCACACATTTTCAGACTACCTAAATTTACATTGTATAACTACTAGAAAATATTTTCCAGTGGTCTGACATAATTCAATCATTTTGGGCAAGTCTTTGTGAATTTATAGATAATTAAATGATCGTGGACTGTTATGTACTGAACAAAGAATATTTTTAATTTAATATATGGATTAGCACATTTTTTATGGATTTTACAGGAGATATTTATTTACATTTATAGTACTCTGATTATTTGTTACAAAAAGCAGTCATTACACTTTATATAACCATTTTATTACTTACACAAGTTTACATACTATATAGGCTTTGAATGTTAGTTTGATACAGTATATGTAAACTAGTGACAGGGTCATCGGTGCCAAAGGCTTATTAAAATCTCTGGGGAAGAAAGGTCTACTGGTCCATTTCTATGGAGATGACTTGAGGACCATACCATAGTGTTCAATATGTTGACTTAAAGAGGTTTTCTGTGCAAAAAAAAAAAAAAAAATTTCAAAAAAGGTCTGTTAGTGCTATTAATAGGTTAATAAGTGCACCAAAATACCTTTAGCAGTGTTTTGAGTGATTTCTGGGGTTCTATGTGAGCTCCTGGCATCTTCTGCATTTGTTTACATGCTCAACTTCTTGTGTTTTCCTACCATGATGTATTGGGCTTCACTCACAGCTGACTCACATCACCTTCCTGTCTCACTCCCTCCCCCTCCCTCTCTCACACACACCTCCTCCCTATTTCCCTAGCTAGCCCGCCCACTATACCCTCAGCAACCATCTTTAGACTCCTAGTTCTCACTCACTCAATAATCTTCTCCTTTGTCTGTAATATTGCAATCACCTCCGTATATCATCATTACGGTCACACAGAGAAAGGTTCAGGACAACAATGAATTCTTCATTCATTTTTTATGGCATTTGGTAAAAATTATATTTATTATATATATACTCATATACATAAACAGTATAATATGCTCCACAGTGGCCTCCGCACAGTATAATGCTCCACAGTGGCCCCCGCACAGTATATTAATCTCCACATGGCCCCCCCACAGTATAATATTCTCCACGGTGGCCCCCCACACAGTATAATATGCTCTACATTAAACAAAAGATAAAAAATAAAATATAGGTGGTGCCAGAAAATACTGGAAAATCTGTCACAATATGTAAAGTAGTACTTCAGCACTCCAACAGGTTGTAGGTTCCAATATACAATTAAAACACTTGTTCACACAGCGTGTTGAAAAAACATATCCTCTATAATAGTACCCAAACGTTTCGGTCCGCCATGGACTTTCGTCTGTGGGACTTCTGTAATAAATGAAATATCATATACATATCAATAAAAAGGAACAAATCAAATTAAGCAGTGGCAGGTCATACATAGGCAACATAACTCTTATCCGAAAAAAATAAAGTGGTCATATATTAGTCTAAGTCACTATAAATATGTCTTCTAGATACCACAAGGTAGTGAGACCCAAAATCTGATAAACAAAGATGTCTAGGATAGCTGTGTATCTGTGTCTAATACACCTGCATGTTATAAACAACATGGCTGATATATACAGTATATATACCATTGTGTGAAAACTATATCTATATGGGCGTGTGCTCTAGGCAACAACAAACAGCGCAATAATATTGCTGTTCAATAGGTACAATAGATATGAGACATATGTTATAATAACTATCAAACAGATCTAAAAATATTAGAAAGAGCAACAGAAATATGTAATAAGGGCTATGCATGTCTAATAGTTATATGATCTATCAAAAAGAAGCTTACATAATGCAAATCATGCTGGGGAAATAGGGAAATGGTCTCTTGCGGATAACCTCATCAAGAGGCGCGCCCCCGTGGTCACATGACCGCGAGTTACGAGCATGCTCAGTGAATACATCCCACTATGATAGACCAACAGACAGAAAATGTCATGAGAGTGGTCAGACTAAACTGACATCATAAAGGGGCGTGTGCGCACAGGTAGCGCACATGCACAGTAAACACAAGGTAATAGACATACATTGTATAAATTGAGCAGGCAATAAATTTTCCTTTGGCCATAGATTTAATGATTAGGAACGCCTGCGCACGTCATGGAGAGCAAGTATAGATAGAAAACTATATTATAACACTGCAATGCATCAGTGAACTATAAATGTCAAATACCCTATGATATAGTCACATAATGTATAGATATAATAATAATAGTCCTTTAACCCCTTAACGACCTTGGACGTACTATTACGTCCTGGGCGCTCGATACTTCGCGCACCAGGACGTAATACTACGCCCTGTCCTTAAGGAGTCTTAAGGATTCAGATCGGCCAATTGCAGCTTGCCGGCACATATCCAATGATCTGTGCCGGCAAGTTTCTGGATAAGTGACAGTGATTGGTGCTATACACAGCACCAATCCCTGTCGAGTGTCTGGGGGGCGTGCAGTGGTGCCACCCTCTCCAGATGTTGCAATTGGTCGGTCTACATAAGTCTCTGCAGATCGACCAATTACAAATGTGCAGGGCAGTGTAAACTAACGGTCACTGCCCTGCTCGCGTCACTCCCTCTGGGAATTGCGAGCAGAGTAGTGTCCGTGCTGTCCTTTGAGCCCTTTGGTGCGTTACCGCATCGTTTTCAGAAGTGAACTCATCTGTGTCTTCTTCACGCTCTAGTAATCCTCCTGCCAGCTTTCCACCGTCCTCTGCCAGTTCTCCACCCTTCGTTGTCAGCTCTCACCCCCCTCTGCCAGTCTTCCACCCTCCTCCGCCAGCCTTCCACCCCCCTCTGCCAGCCCTCTGCCAGCACTCCACCCTCCACTTTCCTCTGCCACTCTCCAAAATCCCACCACCCTCCCCTTTCCTCTACCCCTCTCCAAAATCCCTCCACCCTCCAGCCACTGTCCATCTGTGCAGAGCCTCCCCCCACCTTGCTGGCTGCTGGTTAACCCCTTACCAACAGCCCTTTTTTGGAAAGCCCTTTTTTTTTTTTTTTTTTTTATCTGTGCTCAATTTTTTTTTTGGCACAGGTTTTTCTAATAGTAGTTAGAAATAGTTGCTATATATATAGATAGAAGTCTCCTATATATATATATATATATATAGTTCAATTTTAGCTAGAAGAAGCAGAAGCTTTTTTTTTTTTTTTCATTGCACAAGCCTTTTTTTTTGTGCAGGTCCTGCCGCCACCGAGCGCTGGTCAGTGACAAATATACATTACTGATCACATCTGTGCTTTTTTTTTTGGCGCAGGTTTTTCTAATAGTAGTTAGAAATAGTTGCTATATATATATAGATAGAAGTCTCTATATATATATATATATATATATATATATATATATATATATATATAGTTCAATTTTAGCTAGAAGAAGCAGAAGCTTTTTTTTTTTTCATTGCACAAGCCTTTTTTTTTGTGCAGGTCCTGCCGCCGAGCGCTGGTCAGTGACAAATATACGTTACTGATCACATCTGTGCTCATTTTTTTTGGCGCAGGATTTTCTAATAGTAGTTAGAAATAGTTGCTATATATATATAGATAGAAGTCTCATATATATATATATATATATATATATATATATATAGTTCAATTTTAGGTCTTTTTTTATTTTGATATCTTTACATCTATACACGTGTTAAAGCACAACATACATCCCACACTTTCAAGTTTCAATAAATAAAGTTTTATAACACCACAAGCACAAAAATGTCCCAACAATCCCAATCATCCCAACAATCCCAATCATCCCAAAGAAGGTATTCAGTAGAAGAGGCGTATGCCTTACTGGCCTCTGAAACTGATACCGCCAGCGAGGGAGAAGAGGAAAATGCCCCATTCCTTTATTTTTCCTCTTCTTCTTCCTCCTCCTCCTCATCCATTGATGAGCAACCCCAAAGGAGGCGCCCCAGAACTATTGCTGAGGTAGTTTCCGAAGCTGCAGAGCCCATGTGGACCCCACCCCCAGAAAATTATGAGCCTCAGCTTCCTGACTTTGTGGGCAGGTCAGGAATACAAATTGAGACTGAAGGCTTCAGAGAAAATGAATTTTTCAAAATCTTTTTCTCTGATGAGTTTATAGATTTTATGGTAGCCCAAACTAATTTGTACGCCCAACAATTTTTGGAACAAAATGCCACCTCTTCTTATGCCAGGTCCCAGAACTGGACCCCAGTAAATGCAGCAGAAATGAAGATTTTCTGGGGTCTTATTCTGCATATGGGCATAGTGAAGAAACCTACAATTCGACAGTATTGGAGTACAGACATCTTGTACAATACTCCAATCTATCGAATGGCCATGACCAGAAAACGTTTTGAAATGATCCTGAAATTCATACACTATAATGACAATGCACAGTGCCCCCCCCCGAGATGCCCCAAATTTTGACCGCCTATACAAAGTTAGGCCAGTTATTGACCACTTTAGTGCCAAATTTGCAGAGTCCTACATCCCTGATCAGAACATTGCAATTGATGAGTCTCTGATCAATTTCAAAGGGAGGCTAAAATTCCGCCAATACCTGCCCAGTAAGAGGACACGGTATGGCATTAAAATGTATAAACTGTGCGAGAGCAGCTCAGGGTACACCTATAAGTTTAGGGTGTATGAAGGAAGGGACACAAGGATTGAGCCCCCAGAATGCCCCCCAATCCTAGGAGTTAGTGGGAAAATAGTGTGGGATTTGCTGCACCCACTGCTGGACCAAGGTTATCACCTATACGTTGATAACTTTTACACCAGCATCCCACTCTTTAGGTGCCTCAGTTCCAGAGGAACTGCAGCTTGTGGGACAGTGCGCAGAAATCAAAGAGGCCTCCCTAGGGCACATATTGCGCATCGCCTCAGAAAGGGTGAGAGTAGGGCCGTCTGCAATGAAAATATGCTGCTGGTCAAGTATAAGGACAAGAGGGATGTCCTTGTACTGACCACAATTCATGGCAGCGGCAGCACCCCTGTCGCTCTGCGTGGCACCAGTACCACTGTCCTCAAGCCAGACTGCATCCTGGCATACAATAAATACATGGGAGGGGTTGATCTGTCTGATCAAGTCCTGAAGCCATACAGTGCCATGCGGAAAACAAGAGTGTGGTACAAAAAGCTGGTCGTGCACATCGTACAGATGGCAATGTATAATGCTTACGTGCTATCACGATGTGCAGGCCAGACAGGAACCTTCCTTGAGTTTCAGGAGGCAATTATCAAGACCCTGATATTTGGGGACCTAGAAGTGCCAGGCCCCAGTACTTCTGGAACTGAAGGTTCCCGCATTGTACCAGGGCAACATTTTCCCAGTGAAGTCCCCCAAACTGCAAAGAAAGGGAAGAGCCAAAAAAAGTGCAGAGTGTGTTACAAAAGAGGAATAAGGAAAGACACAACTTATCAGTTTGATACCTGCCCCGAAAAACCTGGCCTGTGCATCAAGGAGTGCTTTAGATTATACCACACTTCCATGGATTATTAATTTTAGAATTTATTTTCCATGGAATATCACCTCCTTATACCATCATGTGCACTCTGCACAGATTTATCTTTCATCCAGTTATGCAGTAACTAGTAATTTATTTCTGTAAAATAAATTATTGTCATACAAGTGGGGTCCAAATGTTTGTTGTACGCCTTGATACATTTTTTAAGGGGTGTAATTTAACAGTGAAGTCATTTGTTGGGGGTTTCCACTGTTCTGGCACTTCAGGGGCTCAGCACATGCGACATTGTTCCTGAAAACTATTACAGCAAAATCTGCCCTCTAAATATTTTTCTCTCCCAATGTGTAACCATACAGCAGTTTACACCCGCATGTGGGGCATTTCTTTAGTTGGGAGAAATTGCTTAACAAATAATGGATGCTTTTTTCTCCTTTAACCCCTTGTGAAGATGAAAAATTTGGGGCTAAAGTGACATTTTATTGTAAAAAAGGTAATTTTTCATTTTCACATCCCAATGGTTAAAAATTCTGTGAAACTCCTGTAGGGTCAAAGTGTTCACTATACCCCCTGATAAATTCCTTGAGGGGTCTAGTTTCCTAAATGGGGTCACATTTTTGGGGGTTTCCACCGTTCTGGCACTTCAAGGCCTCTGAAAATGTGACATGGTAACTAAAACCTATTACAGCAAAATCTGCCCTCCAAATATTTTTCTCTCCCACTGTGTGACCATACAGCAGTTTACACCCGCATGTGGGGCATTTCTTTAGTTGGGAGAAATTGCTTAACAAATAATGGATGCTTTTTTCTCCTTTAACCCCTTGTGAAGATGAAAAATTTGGGGCTAAAGTGACATTTTATTGTAAAAAAGGTAATTTTTCATTTTCACATCCCAATGGTTAAAAATTCTGTGAAACTCCTGTAGGGTCAAAGTGTTCACTATACCCCCTGATAAATTCCCTGAGGGATCTAGTTTCCTAAATGGGGTCACATTTTTGGGGGTTTCCACCGTTTTGGCACTTCAAGGCCTCTGAAAATGTGACATGGTAACTAAAACCTATTACAGCAAAATCTGCCCTCCAAATATTTTTCTCTCCCACTGTGTGACCATACAGCAGTTTACACCCGCATGTGGGCCATTTCTTTAGTTGGGAGAAATTGCTTAACAAATAATGGATGCTTTTTCTCCTTTAATCCCTTGTGAAGATGAAAAATTTGGGGCTAAAGTGACATTTTATTTTAAAAAAAGTAATTTTTCATTTTCACATCTCAATGTTAAAAAAAATCTGTGCAACACGTGTAGGGTCAAAGTGCTCACTATACCCCTTGATAAATTCCTTGAGGGGTCTAGTTTCCAAAATGGGGTCATTTTTTGAGGGGTTCTACTGTTCTGGCACTTCAAGGGCTCTCCAAATGCAACATGGTGCCTGAAACAAATTCCAGCAAAATCTGCCCTCCAAAATCCCAATAGCGCTCCTTCCGTTGTGGACCTTACAGTGTGCCCATATATCACTTTACATCCACATGTGGGGTATTTCTGTAGTTGGGAGAAAATGCTTATCAAATTGTGGGGTGCATTTTCTCTTTTAACCCCTTGTGGAAATGCAAAAATTGGGGTTAAAGGAACATTTTATAGAAAAAAAAAGTCGCTTTTCCTTTTGCCGGCCCAATTCTGTGAAACTCCCGTAGGGTCAAAGTGCTCACTATACCCCTTGATAAATTCCCTGAGAGGTCTAGTTTCCATAATGGTGTCATATTTTAGGGGTTTCCACTGTTTTGGCACCTTGGGGGCTCTGCAAAAGGGACATGGTGCCTGAAAACTATTCTAGCAAAATCTAGGCTCCAAAATCCAATTAGCACTCCATCTGTTCTGAGGGCTGCTGTGTGCCCGTACATCAGGGTACCAGCACATATGGGGTATTGTCGTGTTCAGGAAAAATTATGTAACAAGATGTTAGGTGCAATTTCTCCTTTAACCCCTTGTGAAGATGAAAAATTTGGGGCTAAATTGACATTTTATTGTAAAAAAAGTAATTTTTCATTTTCACATCTCAATGTTAAAAAAATCTGTGCAACACGTGTAGGGTCAAAGTGCTCACTATACACCTTGATGAATTCCTTGAGGGGTCTAGTTTCCAAAATGGGGTCATTTTTGGGGGGTTCTACTGTTCTGGCACTTCAAGGGCTCTCCAAATGCAACATGGTGCCTGAAACAAATTCCAGCAAAATCTGCCCTCCAAAATCCCAATAGCGCTCCTTCTGTTGTGGACCTTACAGTGTGCCCATATATCACTTTACATCCACATGTGGGGTATTTCTGTAGTTGGGAGAAAATGCTTATCAAATTGTGGGGTGCATTTTCTCTTTTAACCCCTTGTGGAAATGCAAAAATTGGGGTTAAAGTAACATTTTATAGAAAAAAAAAGTCGCTTTTCCTTTTGCCGGCCCAATTCTGTGAAACTCCCGTAGGGTCAAAGTGCTCACTATACCCCTTGATAAATTCCCTGAGAGGTCTAGTTTCCATAATGGTGTCATATTTTAGGGGTTTCCACTGTTTTGGCACCTTGGGGGCTCTGCAAAAGGGACATGGTGCCTGAAAACTATTCTAGCAAAATCTAGGCTCCAAAATCCAATTAGCACTCCATCTGTTCTGAGAGCTGCTGTGTGCCCATACATCAGGGTACCAGCACATATGGGGTATTGTCGTGTTCAGGAGAAATTATGTAACAAGATGTTAGGTGCAATTTCTCCTTTAACCCCTTGTGAAGATGAAAAATTTGGGGCTAAAGTGACATTTTATTGTAAAAAAAGTAATTTTTCATTTTCACATCTCAATGTTAAAAAAATCTGTGCAACACGTGTAGGGTCAAAGTGCTCACTATACACCTTGATGAATTCCTTGAGGGGTCTAGTTTCCAAAATGGGGTCATTTTTGGGGGGTTCTACTGTTCTGGCACTTCAAGGGCTCTCCAAATGCAACATGGTGCCTGAAACAAATTCCAGCAAAATCTGCCCTCCAAAATCCCAATAGCGCTCCTTCCATTGTGGACCTTACAGTGTGCCCATATATCACTTTACAGCCACATGTGGGGTATTTCTGTAGTTGGGAGAAAATGCTTATCAAATTGTGGGGTGCATTTTCTCTTTTAACCCCTTAAGGAAATGCAAAAATTGGGGTTAAAGCAACATTTTATAGAAAAAAACGTCGCTTTTCCTTTTGCCGGCCCAATTCTGTGAAACTCCCGTAGGGTCAAAGTGCTCACTATACCCCTTGATAAATTCCTTGAGGGGTCTAGTTTCCAAAATGGGGTCACATTTTAGGGGTTTCCACTGTTTTGGCACCTTGGGGGCTCTTCAAAAGGGACATGGTGCCTGAAAACTATTCTAGCAAAATCTAGGCTCCAAAATCCAATTAGCACTCCATCTGTTCTGAGAGCTGCTGTGTGCCCGTACATCAGGGTACCAGCACATATGGGGTATTGTCGTGTTCAGGAAAAATTATGTAACAAGATGTGTGGTGCAATTTCTCCTTTAACCCCTTGTGAAGATGAAAAATTTGGGGCTAAATTGACATTTTATTGTAAAAAAAGTAATTTTTCATTTTCACATCTCAATGTTAAAAAAAATCTGTGCAACACATGTAGGGTCAAAATGCTTACTATACCCCTTGATAAATTCCTTGAGGGGTCTAGTTTCCAAAATGGGGTAATTTTTTGGGGGGTTCTACTGTTCTGGCACTTCAAGGGCTCTCCAAATGCAACATGGTGCCTGAAACAAATTCCAGCAAAATCTGCCCTCCAAAATCCCAATAGCGCTTCTTCCGTTCTGGACCTTACAGTGTGCCCATATATCACTTTACATCCACATGTGGGATAATTTCATACTCGGACCAAAGTGCATTACAGATTGTGTGATGCATTTTCTCTTTTAACCCCTAATAAATGTGTAAATTCTAGGGCTAAATGAATATATTAGTGACAGAAATTGAAAAGCGTAAATTTTACCTCCATTTTGTTTTAATTGCTGTGAAATGCTGAAAGAGTTAAGAAACTTTCTAATTGCTGTTTTGGATTTTTTCAGGAGTGTAGTTTTGATAATGGGGTGACTTATGGGGGTTTCTATTAGAGAGGCCTTTCAAGGCCCATTCAGAACTGAACTGGTCCCTGGAAAAATGTGTTTTGGAAATATTCTTGAAAATTTGGAAAATTACTGCTTGACTTGTAAGCCTTATAATATCTGAAAAAAATTAAAGGGTGATTAAAATTTGATTGCAACATAAAGCAGAAACATGGTAAAATATATTTATGAAGAAATGTGGGTAGTATGGCTTTCTATATGAAAAGCATGCAATTTCAAAGTTTGAAAACTGCATTTTTATCCAAATTTTCACCAAATTTCCTATTTTTTCATAATCAAAGACAAAACATATCGACCAAAATTTACCACTGACAAGAAGTACAATGTGTCATGAAAAAAAAAATCTCAGAATCACTTTGATAACTTAAAGCGTCTTAGAGTTATTACCCTATAAAGTGACACATGTCAGATTTGAAAAATGAGGCCTGGTCCTTAACGTACTTTTGGGCTGTGTCCTTAAGGGGTTAATAGTCCCACAATGGGGAAATTCAGTGTGTTACAGCAGCAAAGATAAGCAGATACAAATACAAATACAGTCCCTGACAGAAGTTCTGTCGCTTATCCATGTTGTGGAATCAAAAGCTTATAACCTGACTTTAAATTCATCCATTGGTTTTAGAAATGACTCATATGAAAGCTGAAACCCTCCCAAATGATTTTTTGGTTAAGAAAATAAATTGGCTTCACTGCTGAAATATTGATCATTTAATGAACACAGAAAGGTCAGATTTTGGCAAGACAAAAGTTTTGTCGCCTTGTCATATAATGAACCCAATCCTAGTTTAAAGCCTCACCTGTGCTCACTAATTGATCGGTTAATTAGTGGGTGTGTATAAAAAGAACTCCAGCACCCCAGACCTTCACTTGAACTGCAACTTCACCTCTGACAACATGCCAAAAATCAACCCTGCGACCAAAGCCTTGATTATCAAGAGGCTGAAGACCAGACCCACTGCAGAGGTGGCTGGCATCTTTAATGTGTCTCTGCGTCAAGTACAAAGAATTAAAAAAAGATTTGAACAGACTGGAGATGTTTTTGACAAGCCCAGGTCTGGCAGACCCCGCAAGACAACTGCTCAGGAGGAACGTTTGTTGGTTAGAAAATCAAAAGCCAGCCCCTCTTCCACTGCAGCAGAGCTCCAACAGGCCTGGTCACCTCAAGTCCCTGTGTCAACTAGAACAGTTTGAAGGATTCAGTCTCGAAATGGCCTCCATGGTCGAATCAGTGCCCAGAAGCCAGCACTAAACAAAAGGCAATTAAAAAAATGTGTGGCATTTGCCAAGGGCCACAGCCTGCTAAGTGGATGGACGCTGGAAAAGTGGCAGAAGGTGGATTTCTCAGATGAATCTTCAGTTGAATTACACCACAGCCGCCGCAAATACTGCAGGAGACCTACTGGAGCCCGTATGGATCCAAGATACACCCAGAAAACAGTAAAGTTTGGTGGTGGAAAGATCATGGTCTGGGGTTACATTCAGTATGGGGGTGTGCGAAACATTTGCAAGGTGGAAGGCAATATCAATAGCCTAAAATATCAAGAAGTATTAGCTTCCTCTTACATTCCCAATCATAAAAGGGGTCAAATTTTGCACAGGATGGTGCTCCATCTCATACATCCATCTCTACATTAAAGTTCCTCAATGCAAAGAAGATCAAGGTGCTCCAGGACTGGCCAGCCCAGTCACCAGACATGAACATCATTGAGCATGTTTGGGGTAGGATGAAAGAGGAAGCTTGGCAGACAAAACCAAAGAATCTTGATGAACTCTGGGAGGCATGTAAGACTGCATTCTTTGCTATTCCTGATGACTTCATCAATAAATTGTATGAATCATTCTTGAAACGCATGGATGCAGTCCTTCAAGCTCATGGAAGTCATTCAAAATATTAAATATTGCTCTAATAGCACCACAACTTCATTCACCAATGTTATGAAACATATCTTTGTTTTTGAACAGAAGTATTGGTTTGATTTTCACATTACTTTATGTGTGCGACAAAACTTTTGTCTTGCCAAAATCTGACCTTTCTATTTTCATTAAACGATGAATATTTCAGCAGTGAAGCCAATTTATTTTCTTAACCAAAAAATCATTTGGGAGGGTTTCAGCTTTCATATGACTCATTTCTAAAACCAATGGATGAATTTAATTAAAGTCAGGTTATAAGCTTTTGATTCCACAACGTGGATAAGCGACAGAACTTCTGTCATGGACTGTACAACATGTACAGGAATGAATGAATGAATGAATGAATCAACACATGACATATATAAGAAGAGAAAACAGTAAATCCTACCTGAAATAGAATCAAATCAGGTTCTGATCTATAATACAAAATATTAGAAGATATTATAATATGTTATATAAGCCAATCAACATATTGTAAAGTCCATTTTTCTGTGTGCGCACCATGCTTCTGCCGTGGTTTTCGGGAAGTCCTTCCCGGCAGCACCGTACTATTAGGGCGGATGTTGGGAAGGGGTTAACGCGATTTAACGCAAATTAATTTGGATCGAATCGAATCGTTACAGAAAATTTGGCAAATCGGCTGAATTGAATTTTTTAAAAATTCGCTCATCTCTAATCCTGTATATTACCAATTTTTAATGAATTAATGACCCTAATCTACTGGAAGAAACCAACTGTTTGCATGTAAGTTTGTTGAAAAGCTAGGTGCATCTAATGAGTAAGTGAATGGCTTGGGCACAGTTCAAATTGTCATAAGTAATAGTTGTTTGCTCACAGTATCTTTCCTTATTCTACTTTCACCTTCTTCAAAGGGTCACATCATCACAGTGTGACCTCCTTTTTCTAGCATGAATTGTTCATTTAACAGGAGGTTTATCTCTGCTGCCTGTATATACTATTGAAAACTACCATGTGACTTCAGATTCATCAGTATCGTGCCTGCCTTTTCTTCAACATGTCTCTCTGCTCCTCCTCTGCCTCTCACATAATCTACATAATAATAATAATAATAATAATAATAAAAAAAATTTATAATACAGAGAGTAAAGCAAGTATGCATTACCTGGCAGCATGACAGAAGCTGCCACAGTTGTGCTGCTGCCTCCAATTAAAGAAGCACTGCAGGCAAAACACTTTTTTCCATCCCTGTACCCCTCACCTGACTGTCTGTCACTCTCCAGGCTTCTTTCATGTATAATGCCCTCACATGCCCTAAAATATGCCCTCATACTGCCCTAAAATTCATCATCTCCTCAGCTCCTGATCACACCATCTTGACTTTTTATATTTCTCTTTGCTCTGCTATCAATCCCGTGATGATGCGAGCTGTCTTATATCAGCAGTAGCTGGTGCTAATAGTAGCTCTATTTTTGACCAAAAAATGGTACGTTATGCAGTGCAATTTTTGCACTCACAAAAATAGACATCCCTGTCAGTGTCGCACTGGGATGTTTAGGAACCACCAGTAGAATTGTTTCTAGGGCCCACCACCAGGACCCAGTTTCAGACTGAAGGTGCTTGGGCCCACCCAACAGCTTCCTGCTAATATCCTCTAACATAGCACCTTCACTAAAATCTTTCATATATGCTGACTATATGGCGTTACTGAGTATGTTCCCAGTATAGTCATCCCCTATAGTACTGTGCAGGCCCCAGTAGCTCCATGGCCGGTTCATGCACAGTACTGTATGGGGAATGGCACGGCCATAATCTTACATGTGAATGCAAGATTATAGTGAGGAAATTGTGTTGCAGACATAGCACACAGAGCTGCTAGCAGGAATTTTGAGCCCCCCCACATCATAATGCTCTACATGGTATATATTGCTCCACAAGGTATATAATTCTCCACAGTACCCTCCACAGTATAAAATGCTCCCCTAAGCACCCCCCAACAGTGGCCCCACATGGTATATAATGCTCCGCACAGTATAATATACTCCCATGAACCCCAACACGGTATAATACCCTTTAGTGGCCCCACACAGTATAATATGCTCCACAGAACACCCACATAGTATAATACCCCTTAGTGGCCCCACACAGTATAATATGCGTCCCAGCAGCCCCACAAAATATAATATGCCCCACACAGTATAAAAGGCTCCCCATAGTACAACCCCAATATAATGCCCCACAGTGATCCCACACAATATAGTATGCTCCACTTGGTATATAATGCTCCACAGTGCCCTCCACAGTATAAAATGCTCCCCTGAGCCCCCCCAACAGTGGCCCCAACATGCTACATAATGCTCCACACAATATAATATGTAACCCAGAGGCCCCCCAGTATAATATGTTCCCCACAGAGGCCCCACACAGTATAATGTTCCACAGTGGCCCCACACAATATAGTATTCTCCCCAGAGTGCTCACACAGTATAATACCCCGTTTAGTAGCCCCACACAGTATAATATGCTCCCCAGCAGCCTCACACAATATGCCCCATACAGTATAAGGCTCCCCACAGCGCCCCCCCTAATATAATGCTCCACAGTAGCCCCACATAGTATAATAGGCTCCCCTTACTGCCCCCTCAAGATAAAGCTCCACACAATATAACATGCTCCCCAGAGGGCCCGCAGTATAATGGCCCACAGTGGCCCCACACAATATATGTCTACACAGTATAAAATGCTACCCTGAGCCCCCAACACTGGCCCCACATGTTATATAATGCTCCACACAATATAATATGCTACCCAGAGACCCCCCCCAGTAAAATATGTTCCCCACAGTGGCCCCACACAATATAATATGCTCCCCTGAGGCCTCCCCCAGGATAATGCTCTTCAGACCCCAGAGTATAATCGGAGTCCCAGTGGAGGTGAGGGAAAATAACAAACAGTTATACTAACCTTGCCTTACCTCTCTTGGCCATCCTCGTGTTGCTCCTGGTCTCAGGACCGCCAGCGCGCCCCACATAAATGTTAAGGCTCAATCATTGGAACTTGTCACGTCAGCTACAGGCCGGAAATGGATTACCAGACTCCCAGGAGAGGTGAGTAAAAATGTTTATTTTCACAGACCTCCCCTTAATGATGTGGCCAGGCCTGACTTCAGGATCCTCCGGGGGATTCACCATTCACTTGGTGGGCCTGTCTGAGCCTGATCCCAGTAGTACCTGATGAATGGACCAAATTTGCAGCAAGATTGAGCAGGACGCTTATGTATTTTTCATCATCCTGACTCCCATTGAAAACAATGGGAGGCAGAATCGGAGCGGATCCTGCCACTGATTTTGGGGTGGAATCCACCTTGTAAATGAGATCTTGAAGTTTTGGATCAAGTGTGTAAGTAAAAACTTATTGATATGCAGATGTGTGATGTTCGCGTTAATCACAGACAGCATACAATCCTGCTTATTTTAGGGTCTTGTGCTGTCCATGGTTGATCCATTTGCAGGTTAGAGTTCATGGTAGTAATACCTTTTAGGTTCACACTAGCTTGAGAGAGAGAGAGAGAGAGAAAGAGGAAGTCCACAATGGAGTATGATATAACTGGATATTTTACTCAAGAACTTCTTCAGCAAATGGTTCACTACAGATATCTGACACAGCCTCTTTATTAACAGGAACTCATGATAGTCTCTTGTATAGCATAACATTAGGCCCACGTGTGGCCTGCTCTGGATAAAGTCTCTGTGTGTAGTCTGCACTTGTTGTAGAAGACTTCTCTTCTCAAAGCAGATGATCAACTATATCAACCTGATTTGTAGCCTTGCAGGACTTTATGTACCCTTATTCTGGAGCCCCCTTTCCTCTCTCTTTCTCTGCTTCTCACCCAGACCTTTCCTGTTCCTTCCAGGAAGTGACATCAACCAGAATCCTCCTGCAATTCAGGTCAAAAATAGATGCAAGGTCTTGGCCCTAGATGGCAGCAGAGCACCAGTAATGGCATTGGAATGCACAAGTCAATAATGTTTAGAAGGGGGTTTGCCACTATCGAACTTGTACCCCTTACATGCACATTTGTGAAAGAGGGATCAACTTTTTCATTTCCTTGCTTTTCTATGTCTCTGGGTACTTGAAAAATGAAAGACACAAGGATGTCATCAGTTTTTCTTCACAGATCCATAAGCGTGCATTGGATTGATGCATTTGGGAAAAAAACGGACATTCATAGTTTTTTTTTTTTTTTTATTATTATTTTTTTATGGACCTATGGTTTGTGAAAAAACGAACATATAAATGTGTACATTGAAATGAATGGATCCAATTGCCATCTGACAAAAATGCAGATGTCATACATACTTACATAGATATGTAAGGTCTCTTTATTTGAGGGGCAAATTGTAGTTTTTATTGGTATCAGGGCTTGGTAAGTATGACTTTTTCATCACTTTTTATTGCTATTTTTATGGTAAAGCGAAGTCAACTAAAATATGTTAATTCTTTTTTATAGCGTTCACTGTACGGGGTAAATAACATTATTTTTGGATACATAAGAGAGGCATTTGTAACTAAAGAAAGTGAGATAATATATTGAAACAGACATAAAGAAAGAATATCCACACTAATATAAAATCTATAAATATTTATTAGTGTCCAATAAAAAACATGTACGAACACTACAATAACATAACAAAATAATAGCACCTATAATAGGGGTAAGACTTGTAAGGTCAAAGTACCAGTTATACCAAATAGTTTGCATGATATAGTTTACAGGTAATCTAAACATAGGTAACCAGACATCCAATGAAATGTCAATGATAGATTATGCATAGGGGTATATCAAAATAGAGTCAAAGAAATGCAGTTTCTAGGGAAAAAACTTAATGGATTACCCATAAAGCAAAAAACACCTACAGTCATGGCCAAAAGTTTTGAGAATGACACAAATATTATATTTTCACATGATCTGCTGCCCTCTGGTTTTTATGTGTGTTTGTCAGATGTTTTTATCACATACAGAAATAGAATTGCATTCATATTATGAGTAACAGAAGCTTATATTGACAGTTAGAATGAGTTAATGCAGCAAGTCAATATTTGCAGTGTTGACCCTTCTTCTTCAGGACCTCTGCAATTCTCCCTGGCATGCTCTCAATCAACTTCTGGACCAAATCCTGACTGATAGCAGTCCATTCTTGCAGAATCAATGCTTTAATTTTGTCTGAATTTGTTGGTTTTTGTTTGTCCACCCGTCTCTTGATGATTGACCACAAGTTCTCAATGGGATTAAGATCTGGGGAGTTTCCAGGCCATGGACCCAAAATCTCTATGTTTTGTTCCCTGAGCCATTTAGTTATCACCTTTGCTTTATGGCAAGGTGCTCCATCATGCTGGAAAAGGCATTGTTGAGCGCCAAACTGCTCTTGGATGGTTGGGAGAAGTTGCTCTTGGAGGACATTCTGGTACCATTCTTTATTCATGGCTGTGTTTTTAGGCAAGACTGTGAGAGAGCCGATTCCCTTGGCTGAGAAGCAACCCCACACATGAATGGTTTCAGGATGCTTTACAGTTGGCATGAGACAAGACTGGTGGTAGCGCTCACCTCTTCTTCTCCGAATAAGCTGTTTTCCAGATGTTCCAAAGAATCGAAAAGGGGATTCATCAGAGAAAATGACTTTACCCCAGTCCTCAGCAGTCCACTCCTTGTACCTTTTGCAAAATATCAGTCTGTCCCTGATGTTTTTTCTGGAGAGAAGTGGCTTCTTTGCTGCCCTCCTTGAGACCAGGCCTTGCTCCAAGAGTCTCCGCCTCACAGTGCGTGCAGATGCACTCACACCTGCCTGCTGCCATTCCTCAGCAAGCTCTGCACTGCTGGTAGCCCGATCCCGCAGCTGAAACACTTTTAAGAGACGGTCCTGCCGCTTGCTGGTCTTTCTTGGTCGCCCTGGAGCCTTTTTGGCACCAATGGAACCTCTCTCCTTGAAGTTCTTGATGATGCGATAGATTGTTGACTGAGGTGCAATCTTTCTGGCTGCAATACTCTTCCCAGTTAGGCCATTTTTGTGCAGTGCAATGATGACTGCACGTGTTTCTTTAGAGATAACCATGGTTAACAGAAGAGAAACAATGATGGCAAGCACCAGCCTCCTTTTAAAGTGTCCAGTGGTGTCATTCTTACTTAATCATGACAGATTGATCTCCAGCCCTGTCCTCATCAACACCCACACCTGTGTTAATGGAGCAATCACTGAAACGATGTTAGGTGGTCCTTTTAAGGCAGGGCTGCAATGATGTTGAAATGTGTTTTGGGGGATAAAGTTCATTTTCTAGGCAAATATTGACTTTGCAAGTAATTGCTGTTAAGCTGATCACTCTTTATAACATTCTGGAGTATATGCAAATTGCCATTAGAAAAACTGAAGCAGTAGACTTTGTAAAAATTAATATTTGTATCATTCTCAAAACTTTTGGCCATGACTGTATAAATGCTGAATATAGCAGCAAGTAGGCCTTAGAATAGACATGATAAATAGGTTGTTATGAATAAATTTAACTACAGATTATGCAGATGCCTGATGCGCTTTTCGCCTATAACAAAAGGCTTCGTCCCTGGACGAGGGGGGTCATCTGTAAGTCCCGGGCTTCAAGCTGTATAACACAGCTGTATGCTGGAAGTAATGCCACAGGCATATCTCCTGTGGCGGCAGCATTACAGCGCTGTACTAGTACAATGATGAGTGTTAACCATACTCTCAGCGCCACGTAATAGTAGGACGCAGAGCGAGAAGGGGTTAAAAGTATCCATCATTTTTAAAATCCATTGAGAAGACATTACATCTGGATTGTAGATTTTTTACTGCAATTTTTTCTGCTATTTCTCTTTTGCTATTTGCTTGACAACACTCTAGAAATAGAGCTTCTTTGCAATTGGTTATTGCCAGCATAATACATATTATTATATACTTAACCTTTATTGACATATCTTTTGTTCAAAGATTATTAGAATCCACTGACCTGAAGTGTTGCTTATTAGTGGCAATTGAGATAACAATCATCTGTAATACTGGAATTATCTTGATCCACCTAATGTGCAGCCACAAAGACCTTTCTAAGTTCTTAAGAACTTCTTACTATTGTTTCAAAGGACATTCTTACAATGAATTATTCATATGCTGAAATTCTTGGCACGTTAAACCAATAATTTATTCTATAGCAGGCTTAATATTTTATACTGTGTTCATAGCCATTCATTTTCCATGTTTTAACTGCAGTGGACATTATCATTATTTTTATCCCCATTCTGGTTTATTTTCTTCATTTTTTTTATTACATGCTCAAATAGTATAATGCGTTAATCTATCAATTAATGTACCTAATTGATTATTGATTGATAAGTTCTATCATTAAATAATTTAGAGCATCATTTCAGCTTTTATCCTCTGCTGCGAGAATGCAATGAACCACACTTCCAAGACAACTAACCAGTAAAACATGCATATAAGCTTTGATCTGTAATTATATATTAAACTATCATTTATAATAAAAATACAGTTTTGCTTGCAAAAATGAGTGATGTCTATAGGAGGGTGAACAATGTATTATAATTATTACAAAATAAATACAGTATATTAAAAAAAATATATATATATTTATATATATATATTTATATTACTTGGTTAATTTCACATCACTGTTGAGAAGGTTTCAAAATCTCTGTCTTCTGCTGGCTACCTGGGGCTGTGTGGCCACCATTTCTTCCTGAACACTATGATTGCCTTCAATCCATGTTGAGTCCAAGACCTCATCATCACCCCTCGGATCATCTTCCACTGACCCCTCACTTCTGCCCTCCTGGTCAGTCTCCACACTACAGAAAGTCGCAGAAGTTGGCACTTGGGTTTCATCCTCATGTTAGATGTCCTGCTATGGACTGCTGTCCACATCCTCATCTTCCAACACATGTTGTTGGGCATCTGGGAACTCTATGTCTGGGGCAAGGGCAGGTGGATGGCCCTCAGAATCCCAGCTAGGAGAGTCATCATAGAGCATTAGTGACTGCTCCACGACTTGTGGCTGAGATGGCCTTGCTGTTCAAGGGGTGAGGTAGAGGGCTCTGCACTTTCAGCAGAAGTGGAACGGGTGGAAGACAATGCGATGGAATTTGAGGCACTATTTGCGACGTAATCTACCAATGCCTCAACTTCGCCTGGCCTCTCCATTCTGACAGCGCTATTGTGTCCTATAAGAATACGCTGCAAACCCTGGCACCTGCTTGCACCAGAGGAAGTTGTAGCAGGCACAGATGTAACACGTCATCTCCCTGCACCACCAGCAGCAGCACCATGGCCATGTCCCTTTCCCCTATTTGCTGCTTTTTTCATTTTTACACACTTGCAGTTATTTTCACTGCGCTAGAAGATGGTATGCGTATACACATGCAGTTATTTTCAATGCGTTAGAAGACAGTATGGGTACACATGCAGTTCATTTTACTGCGCTAGAAGACGGTATGCGTATACAAACGCAGTTATTGCTACTGTGCTAGGAGACAGTCTCCTCTGCACTCTCACACTGCACCAAACTCCAGACTGAGATTATAATAATTCCCCAGGAGACAAAATTCTCCTCAAACCCGCCCAATGGCCTGTAATAGGCCAGGGATGTACCAAATGAAGGGGTTTGAACAAAGAGGGGAACCACAAGGAAATAACAAGGGAGAGCTGCAAAACAAATACATGAAACAGAACATATAGACAGGACATAAAAACATAACTCAGAGGCACAAAGACAAACACAATAGAAGCAGGAGCACTCTAGGATGCTGCATTTGCAGTATAGCTCTTGATGCTAGCAGAGTGCTGTTGCAACTTTTTGCTTCTGCTATTGACTTTGTATTGCTCACAGTTATTACGTTTTCATGTATCTTCTTGGTATTTTCTGTTGTAATATACATTACTATATATATGTATCTTATACACAAACTTGATGAAATGTATCTAATGCATTGTTTCTGACTAAACAGTTGTATCGATTTTGGTTAAAATATTGTAAATTTTTATTGTATTACTGTCTGAGGAAGGCCAGTCAGGCCGAAATGTTACCATTTCCTCTGTAATGCATGAATATCTCTGTGTTATTGATCGCTTAATCGATTAAATTGAATCATCACTCTAAGATAAAGTACAGTGTGATGAAATTTATTCTCTGATGTTATTGGGTTGGGTTACTGAAGCACCTGTAATATAATTCATTCAGAGTGCCGTGTACAATTTTATATCTTACTACTACTAGAACATGTCCTGGGGAACACCACTTCCACCATCACCTTGCAGTGCGCCTTCAACACTGCACAAGTCTAGGAGGAGTGTCAGAGGAGCTAGTAAAGACCCCTGTCACCATATTGATGTATCCCAATGTAGACCTTGGTTGGAACCAGTGAGCACTTACAACAGTGACCAGACACCGGCCACTAGATCTGTAACCAGGAGATGGCAAGAAAAGGGTCCAGAAGCAAAGGGAGGGGGAGGTCACATCACAGTTAAATGCGTAACCAGTTACAGACTCATAGCAGGCCACATGATACAGGCCAAAGGACAGAGGAAGGGTTGCAGGTATAATTTAGAACAGGGGTAGGCAACCTTCGGTGCTCCAGCTGTTGTAAAATTACAACTCCCAGCATGCACACTTGCTCTGCTGTTCTTGGAATGCCCATGGAAGTGAATGGAGCATGTTTGGAGTTGGAGTTTCACAGCAGCTGGAGTGCCAAAGGTTGCTGACCCCTGATTTAGAGCACGAGGAGCTTAGTAGATTGATAAATAGTTTTGCAGGAAAAGATTCAGTATAACTTTTAATTCATTCACACTTTTTCTTGTTATGGACTCAGCTCAGAGGTCCACTGGGTGGTTCTACTCCAAGTCACTGTCATTGACAGCTATCTTTGAATGTACACTCAATAAATAATGGCAAAACAAATGACGGTTTGGCCATTGTGATTTTTTTTTTTTTACCCACTCTGGTGTTTATTGTATGGGAAAAATATTGACAGCTACCTACGTATGTACATTGAGAAAAGAAAGGCTTACAATAGCTAAGTAAGAGTACTGCTCACTGGACTCCTAAGCATAGAATGAGGAGAGATTTAAAGGGGTTATGGCACAAAAGTATTTCTCCTCTATCCATAGGTTAGGTTAGACCCCTACCGTTCCTACGGATAGAGGAGAAATACATGGCATAATCCCTTTAAGGCTAAAGCCCCATGTAGTGAGCCGCAGCCAAAAACACTGTGAAAAAGACAGTGGTGGAAACGCATTGCATTTTTTTTCCACAGTGTTTTTCACAGAAAGTCTGCAGATTTTTCCTCTGTGGACTTTCAGCCCCGTTGCCTAACTAGGAATGGCTGGGCCCCAAGGAGAACATTTGGCATCTGAAAAGACCACAGAGTATAATGATAGCAGTATTTGTGGGGTTCACGGGCCCTTGGTCTTACCGATCCCTGCTCCTGCTCACAGCCACCTCCGCTTCCGCAGAAGGGGAAGCGCAGGTGGCCGCATTAGTAACTCCAGCAGGTAATGGGCCCATTAAAAAAAAAAAAAAAAAAAGCATCGGGGCCCACCGGGCCTCTTAATGTCCCGGGCCCTGTGGCAGCCGCTACCGCTGCTACCCCGGTATTTACGCCACTGGCCCCTATTATACCTATACAGAAAACACCAGCGTTTCCGTAGGTATACTGTAATTGACATGCCGTGATTTTCACAAACGTAGGATTTCTGCTGTGGATTTTTTTCTGCAATGTGTGGATGGGATTAGCCAGAATCCCATCCTCTTTGCAGGTAATGTAAAATGCTGCGTCTTTGCAACGCTGTGCCCAGCCTAAATGACTAGAATAAAAGTTATACTTATGTATTTTTCCACAAAATTGCATATGACAAGTTCCTTTTAAAGATATACGGTAATTTTTACTGAATGCAGACCATTAAAGAAATGACTGTGGATAAAAACACAATTGTTTTGTCATCACATGAATTAAAATGTCAGAATCCATGAAGGATGTTTGTACAGTTGTCCACTAAATATATTTGCCACTAGGAACATAATTCAATTACTGACCTTACATGAGGGGACAGACATTCTTTAGCTGAGATTGCTTTTAGAATTTTTCCCATGGTGAATCAGCATAAAATTCAGTAAAAACAATTAATATCAGCTAAATGTGACATTGATTTAACCTGCTTCTCACTTACAACTGTGAGTGGATCATTAATAGAATTAGGTTCATAGTAATCAGAATTTTTTTTTTTTTTCTGAAGCAGTGAAGCAAATTATTTTTCACACAACTGATTTTACAGTATCTATATGCATAACTTTAGGACATGCAGGGCAGACTGAGAATTGTTTGGTCAAAGATATAGAGAGATTTGTTGGCAGTACTGGCATCTGGTATTTGACTTTCATGGAGTTAGTAGTATAATGTTGTACCGTGTTAGTCATAGAAAGTAGTGGAAGAGAGAAGAAATCAGGCGATACTTTTTAGAGGCTAACTGAGTATATTTGATGGTGAAATTTCGAGAGTACTAGCTCTCTTCTTCAGACTTGGTGTTATACAAGAAACTGAAAATTCACAGACTTTTTAAACACAAAAGACATGGACCTTCAAAGGATCTTAGAATCCTTAAAAAAACAAAATGCAATATAAGTAGAGAAGTTATTTACAACAGGTCAAAAAATACACAATCTGGAAACTTGTAGGGCATGACGGAGGGATCAGTAATTGCTGTTATCTGTTTGCTATCAGGTGGTGATTTGTGACCCTCACAGTTCATACATAGTGTGACATGAAACTGGCATGAATATTAAGTCTAAATTGCAGAGTTTGAAATTTTTGCATTAACTTATATTCCCATTCCTTTCTCTCCCTCTGCATCTTAAAATGTCCCATTAAAACCACAACCATCAAATCTTCAATAGAGTGGTCTTCTCTGGAGAAATGTGCGGCCACTGGGAGATCTGTTCTGCTGTTATTAATGGTGAATCTGTGTGAGTTCATGCGCTGACTGAGTCTCTGCCCTGTTTCCACCACATAGAGTCTTGTGGTGGGACATTGCACACACATTATGAGATGCACCACATTGGAAGACCTGTAGGAAAATGTCCCCCTAATTCTGTGCATTCTGTGCACCTCTTGTGACTGTGGGACAAGTACACTGTCAATGGTGTGGATTTGCCTGCAGGTCTTGCACCTGTTTTTCAGGAAAGGTGAGGTGCCGTTTTCAGTTGGGGCCTTCAGGGAACTCCAGACAATAATACGCTGCAGGTTTGGTGGTTACCGAAAGGAAAGGAGAGGGGGGACTGGAAATATGTCTTTGAGTCTGTTGTCCCTATGTAGCATAGGTTGGAGCTCCTTGACAATCCTTCGTAGGATGTCCAGCTGTGGGTTATATGTGACAATTAGGGGCACTCAGACTTCATTATGGGTCTCTTTATGTGTGAGTAGACTGTCTCTGTAATGGCTGCCGTTTTGTTTAATTGGTTGTCTGTCACTTTTGGTTTGTATCCCAATCGGAGAAATTTTCGTCCTCAGATCCAGGAGGTGCTTTTCCAGGTCTGCTTTGTCGGAGCAGATATGATTGTATTGTATAGCCTGGCTGTAAATAATAAATTGTCTTGTGTGCTTGGGGTGGAAGGTGTCGTTTCTCAGGTAGATCACTGAATCTGTGGTGTTAAATGTCTGTAACAATAGTTACAGAGTTATATACACTACTGGTGCATGTTTGCTGAGTAACATAGTAGGCACCACCCACTGACTATGCCGCCAGCTATGCTGATAAATCAGTGTCATACTTTAACTCCTGACTTCTGGATTCAGACAGGGGTTAAAAATAATAGACTATAACTGATAAATGTCAAAAGGAGGCATGTAATCCAGACCCTGAAGGACACCGCATTTAATGGATGTTTAAGAACACTGGGAGTTAATGGGAATAGATAAATATCTGTTTATCTAAAGGATGATTTTAACAGTCCATTAAAAAATAGAATATATTTTTGTCCATTTTCTTGAATAGATGGACCAATGCATGTCAAATGGTCGTTTTATAACATCTGTCAACAGGGTTGGACTGGGGTGCCTAGGGCCCACCAGTGGGATTGATTCAAGGGGCCCACCCTATTGCCATATGAAATATCGCCCATTTAGTTTTTGGCATCATCCACGTTTAACGTGCATTTTCGCGCACAATACAGTGTGCAAAACAGAACTGTATTGTCCTTTGTACTACATCAAAGTGAGTTTTCTCTTAAGCAATGCAAATATCACTTTTAGCTGAGCTTTAGTTTACTGTCTTTGAATAGAAAAATGTATTTTATTTTATATATGGGTATGCATGGTGCATATCTGAGATCTGTGTGATGCAGATCTTAAATACATTCAGAGACCTAGCACACAAACTATATTACTGTACGTTCTACACACATACACGGAAAAGCAAACCAAAATTATTTTATTGCACAGCCAAAGGCAACCAAATAAATAATATTTAAATAAATAATCTAAAATTGAACATTAACTTCTCCTCCATCATAGATAGAGTTCAACAAACATTACAGACACAATAGTGCAGATAGCCGGCCTGTTTTGCCAGGGAAAGTGACAAACATCAAAGTAGAAAACTTATGGACCCCATTACTGTCAAAGGGGTTCATCAACATTGGCCATATGATGGACCTGTCCCTGTCAGGATTTCCATTTTCTTTATCTATAAACGTAGTTTTAATGTATCAGATGCACGATACAAATAACTAACCTTAAATAGAGCAGTATTAATATAATAAGACACACAAAGAAAACCATTTTACACAACTAGTTTACAGCAGCAGTTTCTGAAGAACAGAAGATGAGTTTTCAAATCGATCAACAATGTCATCATAATCTAAAGACCTGGAAATATCCCTCTCAATGTTCATTAAAATGAGGGATTCTAAAAGTTCTTGTCCAATCAATGACCTCAAACGATTTTTTACAATTTTTTTTTTTTAAAACACTCTTTCACAGGAAACGTGCAGGCCAGAGTAAGGAGCGCTTTATATGCCACAAAAAGATTTGTATATGCAGCAGAATGCAAGTTAATAATAATAATAATAATAATAGTCCTTTAATAGTCCCACAGTGGGGAAATTCAGTGTGTTACAGCAGCAAAGATAAGATAAGCAGATACAAATAAAAAACAACATGTACAGGAATGTTCCAAGGTGAGAGGCATTACATTAATAGCAGACAGACAGATAGGAAGTAGCAGGGGGAGGGGGGATTTAACAGGCAGAGAGATATTTCAGTTCTCTGTATGTAATGATCTCCGCTTAGGTCGGTGTTGGTTGTACAGCCTAACCGCGGTGGGGAGGAAAGACTTCCGATAGCGCTCCTTCTCACACCTAGGGTGGAGCAGTCGGTCACTGACAGTACTGCCCAGCGCAATCACAGTCTCATGCATGGGATGGGAGTTATTCTCCCGCATGGAGCTCACCATGGACAGTATCCTTCTGTCACCCACCACCTGCACTGGGTCCAGTGGGCTCCCCAGGACAGAGGTGGCCCTTCTAATCAGCTTGTCAAGTTTATTTCTGTCCCTGGTTGATATACTGCTCCCCCAGCAGGCCACTCCAAAGAAGATGGCTGATGCCACTACCGAGTTGAAGAAAGTCCTAAGAAGTGCCCCCCAGATTCCAAAGTTGTGATCATATAAAAGTCTATAGCAGCAGGGCAGGCAGTTTACACAAGCTACATGTTTTCCATCATTCATGTCATCCTCATCATCACTATCAACATCAGCTTCAATAATATCTAGTGGCGTAGTTCTCTTGGAAGCCATTTTTGGCAAGGAGGCCGGGAAGGTGAAAAAAATAACCCATACTAACTTGTCCCCAATGCTCCGGTGTCTCCCACCGCGGTCTGGTCCTGCTCCTCCTGGGTCTTGTTTAGGAGGAAGTCCTCGCCTCATGTGACCCCTGAGGCCAATCAGCGGTATCAGCGGCCTAAGTAAAGTAACCGGGACGTCACCTAGGACCAGCAGGACCGGACTGCGGTGGGAGACACCGGAGCACCGAGGACAGGTGAGAGTATGTTTTTTTTTTTTTCACCTTCCCCGAACTCCTTGCCAAAAACAGGTTATTCTGGACAACCTCTTTAATGCTAACAATTTTTCTGTCCATGTGCTATCTGTAAAAAACTTCATCCATGTGCTGTCCATTTTTCACACTTACATTGCTACAGATGTGGAATGATGCAGGAGTGATATTTTGCGCCTGCATTGCCCCCCCCACCTTGCAGGAGCTGCTTGTAAATGCAAATGAATTACCGGGCAGTACCTGCTGTGAATGCACGAGACGCCTTTCAATTCATATGAATAGCTTGTCAGCTCCCACTTCTCCCGACCCCCAATGTGATTGTGTTACTCCTGGTCACATTGACAGGAGTGAAAACAATCACACAGCTAGTCCAGGGACTCTTCTGTAGCTTAGGAGTCCCTTCATTAGCTCATTTTGGGGCACAAACCTTTGAGATGAGACAGAATTCTGTCTCATCTCCAGATCCCCTGTGCAGGAATAGAAGCTAGTTTCTATTTTACCACAGAAGATAGATGAAAGAAGACAGCTGTAGGTGAGTATAATTTTTTTATTATGCTGTGTTTTATCTCTTTCAGGTTACGATGATCCATTGGATTACGTCGGATTCGTTGGACTCCATGGATGATCATCATTTTTGTTTTTAATTATTTAATAAAATGGTCAAAGAGGGTTGTCTGGGAGAGTTTTTATTTCAATAAAAAAAAATTTCTATCATGTCTCTTGAGTTTTTTTTAAATACTTTCTTACCCCCTTAGTAATGGCAACTGTCTGATAGACAGCATCCATTACTAAAGTGTGGCTTAATGTTAGCTGGTATTCTAGCACTAACCCTAGGTACTGGGGTAATAATTGGAGGGTTAGTGCTAGAATATTCACCAGCTAACACTAAGCTACACCTTAGTAATGGATGCTGTCTATCAGACAGTCACCATTACTAAGGGGGGTAAGAAAGTATTTTAAAAAAAATCAAAAGACATGAGAGAAATGTTTTTTATTGAAATAAAAACTCCCCCAGACAACCCTCTTTGACCATTTTATTAAAAAAATTAAACAAAAATAATGATCATCGATGCAGACCAACGAATCCAATGTAATCCAAGCGATCCATCATAACCTGAAATATAAAAAAAACACAAAAGATCCCAGCAGTATGAAAAATTTCAAAAAACTATACTGACCTTCAGCTGTCTTCCTTCTTATATGGTAAATTTAATGAACACTGGCTTCTATTCTGGCGCAGGGGACCTGTAGTTGAGACAGAATCTTGACTCATCTGTGAGACAGAATTCTGTCTCATCCTAAAGGTAGGTGTGCCAGAATGAGCTAGTGAAGGGAATCCTAAGTTACATAAGACTCTCTTCACTAGGTATGTGACCTGAGTTACTCCTGCTCACATTTAAAGTAAGCTATTGAAGTGAAATACTATCAATGTGCCTGGGAGTAAACCAATCACAATGAAGTGTAATAATATCGATCCAGCGTGGCGGCAGCTGACAAGCTGAATGCTGTCTTAGTATCTTGGAAATCAGGGTAGTACAAGGGTACTACCCAGCTTTCCAAGATACTGACTCGCCTCAACAGTGGATCAATATTTTTAAACACTTCAGTGTGGTAGGGTTGAGAGGCGGGAACTGAATCAGCTGATTGGTGAGGGTTCTGGGAGTCAGCCCCCACACCGATCAGATACTGATGATCTATCAGCAGGAAAGGCCATCAGCATCTATTGTATTCACATCCTGGACAATCCCTTAAAAAACAAAAACAGATGACTATCAGTCAATAATAGATAACACCTACCCTGAACCCTGAATCACTGTCTATGCTTCCAGACCAAGCGTCTGTGCAGTAGTCTCAGATCTGCACAAGGGCATGTGTTCTGGTGGATTCCACAGTTTTCACGTTAAGCCTAGATAGAAGAATGCTTAATACTATCATTTCATTCACTGCAGAGAGGAAACAGACTTGGGTGCTATATTAACTTATTTTATATCGGTAGGACACAGTCTAGTTGGGGCTTTAAAGGGGTTTTCCAAGGCTGAGTAATTGATGACCTATGAAATCATCAATTAAAAATTGGAAAGGGATCAGAACCTGTTCACGAGATGTGCGTGCTGCAGCCTCTTCAGTACTTACCAAGCACAGCTCCATAGTGACTGTGTTTGGTATCACAGCTCAGCCCATTCACTTTAATGGGACTGAGCTGTGATCTGGCTATGTGATCAATGAACATAATGTCACATGTCCTGTGAAGTAGAAGCAGCACTCAGAGAGGGCCACTGCCTCTTTAACCAGCTGAACCACAGGGGGACAAGGTGTCAGACCCCCCAACAGATCTCTAATTGATGACATTTCTAAGGATAGGTCAGCAATAAAAAAAAAAGGAAAGTCCTGGAAAACCCCTTTAAGCTAAGCCCCACATGGCGTCCCGCAGCAAAAAAGCTCTGCTGGAAAAACCACGGCAGCAACACATTGCAGTTCTTCCTGTAGCGCTTTTGACAGAAAGTTCGCAGAGGTTTCCTCTGTGAACTTTCTGCTTCCATTATACCAATAGGGAAACCGCCGGCATTTCCGTAGGTATAATTGGCATGCTGAGATTTCCAAAACCGCAACGGTTTTGGAAATCGCCGCATGTCTGCAACACGTATATTAACGCAAAGTGGGGATAGGAATTGCTAAATTCCCTTCCACTGTGCTGTGATTGTAAAACGCCGCTTTTTTTTCCCCACAGCATTTATGCCGTAGGCGAACCGCAGCGTTTCCACCACGTGGGGCCCCGGCCTTAAGGACAGAGCAGTTCCCTAACTATGGCTCTCGAAATGTGGTGTCCCCACTGACCTACACTTCCTGCACCTGAATTCCTTACATGCTCCAGAATTATTATAAGGCCAGAGTCACCTAACTACTACTACTATTTCCATAGGACAGACCATAATGAATCCCAGTTCCTGGTCCTGAGAATGGGGTTGTTTTTCTCCCTACAGTGAATTTAGTCTGACTGAATCCAGGATGATTGTAGCCGTGCCCTGCTGGATAGGAAGCATCCATGCCCTCTTTTACTTTAATGGGAGGAACTGAGATAGCCAAAGTCCTGTACTTCACTATCTCAGGGACTTCCATTGAAGTTAATGGGTGCACGGTCGTCCCCCCGTCCAGCTGTGCGCAGCTACATTCAGCCTGGATTCCATTAGAAGAAAAACACCCCGATTCTGAGGGCTCGATTCTATGGATAACAGATAACTATTCTTCATGGCATAACCCCTTTAAAAAGGTTATCCACCTTCTAATATTCGAGGCTACATTCACACGACAGTGCCCAGCAGAGTGTACACCCGAGGAGAATCTGTTTTCAAGGATCCCTCATTGACATGAGTCTATTGAGGGATCCATAAAATCACCCAAAAAATTCTATTTCTTTCTTGGATCATTCACACAGACCATTAAAACAATGGTCGTGTGAATAGATCCATTAAAATCTATCGGACCGTGTCCATTTAATCTAGCTGTGTGTAGCTCTAATCCTAGGTGTATGTTGTCAGTAGTGGCAACAATGTAACAATAGGGCTTTCTACTCATGCCAGAATGGCTCCATTGAATTCCTACATAGCCCCTTGGTGATCAAATACACATGTATTGTTTAGCCTAGGCTATTGGATCAGACATGGTTGATAACATATAGACGGCATTGTGTCATTCCACTTAATCCCATCTTCTTACAAAGAATCTGGACTTGAGTGCGTTAGTCAGTCAGACTTGCTGTCGCCGGTGACCTCATTCTGGGTGGTAGCATAAAGGGTATATAAGATGAGGTGGGGATCAGTGGGTGAGATGCTACTATGATGAGTTGCTGGCTGGAATGCTGTGTTGATGCTGCTGCTAGGAGCCTCCACTGGTTATCCCCACATGCCAGGGCATGTGTGAGTGTTGGATTATAGAGCCACATCAAGGATATGTGTGGTAAAGTAATTATTTCACTTTTATTCCCTTTTTATTTTATGTGCTGTATATTGTAACTAGTAACTGTTAATGCTTGTATATATCTGCATATCTGTTCTGAACTGCATGTGTTAGATGTTAATACCGACCCATCTAGGGGTTAATAAATATACAAAATTTAGAAAGCTTGTCTTGTATTGTCTTGTGAACCCAACACTCACTGGCGGTGAGTGTGGTTTTTATTAAAGAAGTCTCAGGTGTGGGCCAAAGCGGTGTTGGCGCACTGAGGATCTTTCACATTGGTGGCAGCGTAGTGGGATTCTTAGGATAAACAGCGTGTGTTGGTGACCTTTATCACTCAGACGCTGGGGATTGTGGTAATCCTATGAGACAAGCTCGGTATTAAAGCAAGCATTAAGATACAGTGAAAGTTTGATACAGTGCTGTTCCCCTCCCTTACTCTTTGTATTCTATCCTATCTTTTATTTGGCAAGTACCAGTGGATGGCTAGTGGGCTCAGAAGCAGAGCTCAAGAACTGCAGAACCAGGCTTTTGGAGATCCTGAGCATATGGCTGAAATGGAGGCAGCCACAGCCATGCAGGGGGTCGAGCAGAGTCCTGATTTTGGGGCTAGGCCAGGAAGTGCAGCAAGCAGCCCGGTCCCAAGGATTACTTCACCAGGAGGGACCAGTAGCCCCAGCCTTGTGGGGGGAATGGCTTCATACTGGCAAATGGCCCTGCAGCAAATAGGCACCAGGGTCCCTAACACATACCTGCAGGTGATGTGCCGTTTTCAGGAAGCTGTAGAACAAGAACGGCAGGCAACAGAACGGCAGGCAGTTCGTGAGGCAGCAGAACGGCAGGCTGAGCGGCAGTATCAGCTTGAGCTGAAGAGGCTGGAAATCTCCCAGCAGGCACCAACCGCCCCCGGCGCAAACTCCAACAACCCTGCAGAGACCCTCAAGTTGGAAGGAGAAGCCAGGCCGGAGTTCACCACAGCCGTCTGTCGTCAGGTCGGGTGAGACAAGCTATGCCCCGGGTGGTCCTTCCCCTGCCCCAAGTACTCTGGGCGCCCTGGTGACCTTCCCCAATCCCCAAGGGGAGGTGCGGCGGTGCCATGCCTGTAACCAGCCAGGACATTTCAAGGCGGAGTGCCCCAACTGCCCTGAGAACTCCCCTGCTTCCCAAGCCACAGCAAGTGGCTCATCTGTGTATTTGGTTGGGAGGGTGAGGGCTAAACCCAAAGCCAACCGTCAGCCGGTTATTGTGGGGGATAAAGTGGTTATGGGACTTCGGGACACTGGGGCAGATGTTACTCTGGTGCAACCTGATTTGGTCCCCCCTGGACAGTATTATCCCTGGGAAAACTTTAACCCTGAGGGGAACTGGACAGGAACGCTTCACTGTACCCATGGCTGGTGTCCATCTGGACTGGGGTACAGGAAAAGGAATGCGGACTGTGGGACTAATGACTGATTTGCCTGCTAATGTACTGTTGGGAACTGATTTAGGACCTATGGTGTCCCAATATGGGGTGGGGAGCACCCCAATTTACTGTGATAAACTGTCTATGATTAATGTTGATAATGTGTCTGTCATATCTGCAGAGGGGGCCCGTAACCCCCCTCTGAGATACTTCCCATGGAAGTAAGTGTAAATGCTAATGAGTTGCCTTCAGCTGAGAGCATGGAAGATGCAAATGAGCTTCCTGCAACCCAGCTCAGCAAAAATGTTATTGATGCTTTGTTCACTCCCGTGCTAGGAGCCAGTGAGACCTTGTCTGTAGACACACCCACATCTGCGGGGGTGTCTCCCTCCCAGCTTGTTAATATGTCTACCACAGATCTCATTGAGACCTGGTGTCAATTAACAATTGCTAATGAATGTACTGTCAATTTAATTGCCAATGCTTGTTGTGAAAGTGTACAGGGTAGCTTTTCTGAGTCACTGGAAGCGACTTCTACTATTTCGCCCAGTGCATCCGATAAGCACCCAACTGCTGGCCATGTGCCAGGTGGTCAGGTAAGCTATGGGGATCTCATGGCTGATCCAGGTGAGGGACAGACTGCTGGTAGTGCGGTGCTAGCCCGCAGCCAGAGTGCTACAAGGGTGGAGGGCGTTCCGACCCTTGAACCGTTGCCTACACCACCTGGAGTCGGCGCTGAGACCGCCATGACTAGCCTCACTACCTTGAAGCTGGAGGAGTCCGGTCGGTATGAGACATACACGTCTCTTCTGTCCAGTTCTATTCCAGGAGTGCCCATGGCCCAAGTGCAGATGGCATGGGGTACTGGAGGTGTGATCCAAGAAGGGGGTATGTCAAATGTATTACCTGTCAATGTATTGTGGGGGGATGGTTTGGGGAAGCATGACTTCAGTCATTTGCTCAAGGTATCATCATCACCCACCCAAGTACAGGAGGAACAGGGTGTAGGCCCAAAGGGGCAAGGCGTCTGGGAGGGAGGACAGGGTCCAAACATACCTGTGCCAGAAACAGAGGTGCCCCTAGGTTTGGAAGCAAAGGGGGAGGTGCAGAATCCCCTAGAACTCTCCCAACTAGCGGCTAGTGTGAGAGAGACCCTGAGAGACCGCCGGGATGGGGTCTCTGAACTGGTATCCCAAAGACCTGGGGTCATGAGTGTGGCTCCACGGGATGCCAGCACTCAGAAAGCGGACCCAGAACAGGCAGGAGGTAGCCAAGTGTACGTGGCTCAGGGCCTGAGCCTTAGAAGTGTCCCTAGTCAGACTACAGAGAAGAAGGGTATCGCGGTCAGGCCACTAAGGTGCCTGTGGATGGTGATCGCCGGATCCGCCTTCCTCCGTGCACGCTCTAAAGGGGGAGGTGTGATGATTCCACTTAAATATGGCTATAACTCAAAGATGTATTTTGATCTCTGGGTAGCGTATCTCTCTCTAATTCCATTTAATCTAGCTGTGTGTAGCTCTAATCCTAGGTGTATGTTGTCAGTAGTGGCAACAATGTAACAATAGGGTTTTCTACTCATCCCAGAATGGCTCCATTGAATTCCTACATAGCCCCTTGGTGATCAAATACACATGTATTGTTTAGCCTAGGCTATTGGATCAGACATGGTTGATAACATATAGACGGCATTGTGTCATTCCACTTAATCCTATCTTCTTACAAAGAATCTGGACTTGAGTGCGTTAGTCAATCAGACTTGCTGTCGCCGGTGACCTCATTCTGGGTGGTGGCATAAAGGGTATATAAGATGAGGTGGGGATCAGTGGGTGAGATGCTACTATGACGAGTTGCTGGCTGGAATGCTGTGTTGATGCTGCTGCTAGGAGCCTCCACTGGTTATCCCCACATGCCAGGGCATGTGTGAGTGTTGGATTATAGAGCCACATCAAGGATATGTGTGGTAAAGTAATTATTTCACTTTTATTCCCTTTTTATTTTATGTGCTGTATATTGTAACTAGTAACTGTTAATGCTTGTATATATCTGCATATCTGTTCTGAACTACATGTGTTAGATGTTAATACCGACCCATCTAGGGGTTAATAAATATATAAAATTTAGAAAGCTTGTCTTGTATTATCTTGTGAACTCAACACTCACTGGCGGTGAGTGTGGTTTTTATTAAAGAAGTATCAGGTGTGGGCCAAAGAGGTGTTGGCGCACTGAGGATCTTTCACACTGTCCCATATAGGATTCACAATCTACATATGACTGACAATGTCTGTAAAGCGCTGCGGAATATGATGCCGCTATACAAGTAAGCATAATAAATAAATAAATAAATGGGGCTGATTTAACACAGCTTGTGTGCTTAAGAAAAAGTGGTGTACAAGCCATTAAAAAAGTAACAATTATTTTGCGCAAGTGAAAATTTTTGCGAACAAAATTGAGACTTTTTGAGTTTTGCACACCACTTTTCTGGCCCTGTCATTTTTATCATCATTTACTTGAGCTTTCTAGTGTTAATGATGCCAGAGATATACATCAGCTTAGGCGCACGGAGTCCGGAAGACGCGACTAATTTATGTGTGCACCTCACTATAAATTAGGCGCAAAACTCCAGCAGATGGAAAACATTGTTTTTGAGGAATAAGCCGTCACTTCCGTCATGTGGATCGCCGTGTCGACTTGTAACTCCTTAACTCATGTTAGTGAATGGAGTCACATTGAAACCTGAGGGTCCCAATGCGACTCCATTCACTAACGTGTGAAAGAGTCCCAAGGTTTACACGGCGATCTTTGGTTTCATGATGGAAACTGTAGTGTAGCCATAACCTTATGCTAGGTTCACATCTGCGGCAAGCTCTCTGTCATACAGGTCTGCCATGGGACCCAAATGACTGAAAGGCTGACTGTTAACATGGTGGTTACACATGGATACCGGCAAACCCCACTGACTATAATGAGGTCCGTCATTTTCAAACTGAAAGCGACGGACAGAGAAGTCCTCAGCGGTTTCTGCGACTTAGGTATTGTTATGCTGGAGCCCTAGAGCAGGCACCAGCATAACAATACAGTGGGATATTCGTTTTGGGGGGGTGGACTACAACTCTCAACAGTCCAGAGCATCTGGAGCTGCTGGGGGTTGTAGTTCTTAGAGGGGTCAGTGAAGCTGAAAGATTTGGGGGCAAAATAGGGGAAAAAGTTGTTTTATGAGTGTGGGTAAATAGTAGTTACCTTACACACTGTTGTTCTGGGCTCCTCTGCTGAATCCCGCTGCCGCGCACAGCGTCATGACGTCAGTGACGCTTGCAGCAATGCGCTGCAATTGGATTGGCTCCAGCAGCTGCCGATCAGGATGCAGGCTTCAGGAGGCGGACCCATAACAAGGTAGGGACAGTCTCCCCCTGGCAGTCTCCCCCATCCTTATTGGGCCCATGACCAATGCATTTGCATTGGCAAAATGAGGACTAATAGTCGGGGCTCGGGGCCCACCAGGGGATTCACCGATTACCCGGTGGGCCAGTCCGGCCCTGTCTGTCAAAATGAATTTGTCTTCAAAAATGGATGCATGGTTGGGTAAAAAATAAATAGACCAATGATCCCTTCATCTGTTTTTTTTTCACTGACCAATGACAAACTGATGCAAAAGGTACCTTAAGGCTGAGGTCCCACGTTGCGTAAATGCAGCTTTTTTTGTTGCAGAATTTGCTGCGTTTTTTTGAGCCAAGAATGGCTACAAAAGAAATGGGAAATCGATAGGAAGTTCTTGTGCTTCTACCTTCTGCTCAATCTGTTAGAAGTACAGTACAGACCAAAAGTTTGGACACACCTTCTCATTCCAAGAGTTTTCTGTATTTTCATGACTAGAAAAATTGTAGATTCACACTGAAGGCATCAAAACTATGAATTAACACATGTGGAATTATATACTTAACAAAAAAGTGTGAAACAACTGAAAATATGTCTTATATTCTAGGTTCTTCAAAGTAGCCACCTTTTGCTTTGATTACTGCTTTGCACACTCTTGGCATTCTCTTGATGAGCTTCAAGAGCTAGTCACCTGAAATGGTTTTCACTTCACAGGTGTGCCCTGTCAGGTTTAATAAGTGGGATTTCTTGCCTTATAAATGGGGTTGGGACCATCAGTTGTGTTGTTCAGAAGTCAGGTGGATACACAGCTGATAGTCCTACTGAATGGAGTGTTAGAATTTGTATTATGGCAAGAAAAAAAGAAGCTAAGTAAAGAAAAACGAGTGGCCATCATTACTTTAAGAAATGAAGGTCAGTCAGTCCGAAAAATTGGGAAAACTTTGAAAGTGTCCCCAAGTGCAGTGGCCAAAACCATCAAGCGCTACAAAGAAACTGGCTCACATGAGGACCGCCCCAGGAAAGGAAGACCAAGAGTCACCTCTGCTGCGGAGGATAAGTTCATCCAAGTCACCAGCCTCAGAAATCGCAGGTTAACAGCAGCTCAATGCCACACAGAGTTCTAGAAGCAGACACATCTCTACAACAACTGTTAAGAGGAGACTGTGTGCAGCAGTAAGCATCTCTAGGAACTCCTTCAAGACTGTTGGAAGACCATTTCAGGTGACTACCTCATGAAGCTCATCAAGAGAATGCCAAGAGTGTGCAAAGCAGTAATCAAAGCAAAAGGTGGCTACTTTGAAGAACCTAGAATATAAAACATATTTTCAGTTGTTTCACACTTTTTTGTTAAGTATATAATTCCACATGTGTTAACTCATAGTTTTGATGCCTTCAGTGTGAATCTACAATTTTTAAAGTCATGAAAATATAGAAAACTCTTGGAATGAGAAGGTGTGTCCAAACTTTTGGTCTGTACTATATAGTAGTAATCCCTTTCAGGTTCGCACCAGCTTGAGAGAGAGAGAGAGAGAGAGAGAGAGACCACAATGGAGTATGATAGAACTGGATATTTTACTCAAGAACTTCTTCAGCAAGTGGTTCAGTACAGATATCTGATACAGCCTCTTTATTAACAGGAACACAGACAAACTGGTAGCTCAAACAGTTATTAACGGTGCCCTTCTCTTTCTAGATTATTCCAATTTCCTTTATTTACCACCAAGGCACTCCCAGTTATCAGCCAGTGCACAATGTATATGTATTTATAGTCCTCTTACATGCCAAGTAATACAACACTTAACTTTATGGTTTCCCTCTGGTTCTTCCTGGGCAGAGGATGAATCTCCTGCAGTGATGATGTTTCAGGTCTAAAGCATCACATTAGGCCCACGTGCGGCCTGCTCTGGATAAAGTCTCTGTGTGTAGTCTGCACTTGTTAGAGGAGGCTTCTCTTCTCAAAGCAGATGATCAACTATAATATCCTGATTTGTAGTCTTTCATGACTTTATACACCCTTATTCTCAGAGCACTCTCTCCTCTCACCTTCTTTGCTTCTCACGTACCATTCTCCTGTCCCTTCTAGGAAGTCACGTCATCCAGTATCCTCCTACAATTGAGGTAAAAAATAGATGCAAGGTCTGCTGCCCCTAGATGGCAGCAGAGCACCAGTAATGGCATTGGAATGCACAAGTCAATGTTTGCCACTATCAAACTTGTACCACTTACAAATCCACTCCCGGCTTTGGCTCAAAAAAACGCAACAAAATCTGCAACAAAAAAAGCTACTTTTCCACAACGTTGGGCCTCAGCCTTAAAGTTAAAAATGGAAAAAAAATATGGAAAATAGTAGACACACTGATAGAAAACAGGTGTTAGGTCGCATTCACATGAATGAGTTTCAGCCGTGTAACTCAGTCCGTGTGTTGGCCGGATTTACAGGCCTCCACCTTATGCGGCTACCATATAGACAGAGTTTCACGGGTGAATCTCGGTCATGTGAATGAGAATTAAAACGGACATCTGTTTTTAATGTCTGTTTTTTTTTTCATTGCTGTGTGCATGTAGCCTAATTGTTTTAAGCCCTACTTACACATTACTTAAACTTAAACCCCATGACTAATGTATTAGTATTTATTCATGTAATCTGTTTATAAACACTTGAAAAATCTATTTTAGGCCAAGGCCACACGGAACAAACACAGTGCAGTATTTCCATTAAGTATATTGTGCAGCAAGTCCTCTGCAAGCGGCCGCAGCAAAAACTAAATACCCGCATTGCGGAAATGCAGTGTTTTTGCCTGCTGTAGAAATGCAGCCAAAAGAAAAAATGCTGCATTTTACAGTACCGGCTAAGTGAATGAGATTACATTAATCTCTTCCACACATTACGGAAAAAAGAGACGCAGAAAAGTTGGGTTTTTAAAAACATGCAAGTTTTTTTTAAAAATGTAGTATATTAATTTTAGCTATGGAATCATAGAGCATTTTCCCTATATCTTTAATAGGGGAAGAAAAAAGGCAGAGAAAAGCACAGAAAAAACTCTAAAATACTGTGGAAAAAAGCACAGTGTGGGGCCTTCTCTCAAAATGGTTTCTGCTGTTGCTCACCTTGAAGCTTATCTGCAGGTTGTCGTCAGCTTTCAATTTTTTCATTGCAGAGGTTGAAAGCCAGGGATGAAACCTTCAGCAATAATCAATAAGGAAAACCCTCACAAGAGGTCATTTGTACACTGTAACTTTTAATTGCAGCATGTAGATGAGTCTTGTATAAATTATATCTACAACGCTACTACTGTAGATTGCAATGGAAACGCTACCTTTTTTTAGCGAAAATTGGGCCTTTTTGAGGTCTTTCTCTGCCTTACACTTCATTTATGAAGCATTTGCACCTTTTTTTTTCCAGATGATATCCTGCCCTCGCCACTTTTGCTTTTTGGCCAGAAAAGGAGGCATGACCTAAATTGAGATCCTTTTCACGCTGTATTTAAGACTTGCGCCTTTTTAAAAAAAGGGGAAATACACTTTAGTCCATGGGCAGCATAAAAGAGCCTATCAGGTTAGAAAGCATTAAAAAGGGGCAATTGCGCAATTTTTTTAACAATTGCTCTTTTTTGAATAAAAAAGGGGCAAAGTGCACACAGCCAAAAAAAAGGCCCATTAAAACTAACTAACATGTGCACAACATGTAACAAGGAGGTGCGCCTACATCATAAAATAAACACCACAGTAAAACTGGTCTAAAAAAAGGCGAACTTGTGAAAAATATAGCCAAAAAAAGGGGCAGATGATAAATAACCCCCAATGTGTTTTTGCTGCATTTTTTTTTTCCTCAACATTTTTATGCTGCATTTTGCACTTGCGCCTTAACAACAATGCCTTAATAGGTTTATTCTCTGTAATATAGTTGCCCTGTAGTGTGCAGTTTATTTCCAAAGTTTTACATATGTTTTTGTAACCCATCTATTATTAACAATGTGCTTCTCTGCACATACCTCAATAGTTTACTGTACATGTGGTGTTGAATCCTTCTCACAAACCTTTTTCAATTTTTTTCCTCAGCATTTTTTGTTTCTTGTAAATAAATACATTTAATTATAGATGTTTGCACGGACATTTACTTTCAAACTTTGAGATTGTTCCTGCATCTATTTCAAGGTTGCCTTACATTATTTAAACTTGGTTTGCTCCAGCATTTATTTTCTGCCTTTTGGTGTTCCCTTCTTGACTCTAGTCAGCTTCACATCACCAACACCTAGCCTGAATTCCTAATCCGATTAATCTCTTGTTTTAATCTGATTATATTATGGCTTCAGTACTTGATTTTTAGATCTCATTTCTATTGTAGATTAGGTTAATTTGAAAAATGGCTAATTACCTTTATCTGACTATAAAATAATAATAATAATACCTTTTATTTATATAGCACCCACATATTCTGCAGCACTGTACAATTTGTAGGGTTCAAGTACAGACAAAAAAGATACATTACAAAGAAATAGTCAATTCACACACTGTGAATGAGGGCCCTGCTCGCAAGAGCTTACAATCTATGAGGTAGAGGGGGTGACACAAGAGGTAGCAGGGGCGGCAACAGACGTAGCATTGCTTATACAATGGTCAGACAATTTTGTAATCGAGGTTACTGTCATTACACATATATAAAGCTGTATGAGCCGTCACCAGTCGTGTCCTTTAACGTGCAGACGGTGCCTGGACATATAAAGTTAGTCTGAAACAGCATATCCTGTGGGGTAATGCGGAAGCATGAACAGAGGAGGGTATGTTTTAGGGATTCTAACTGCAGAAGGGTTTACATTAGGAATTGTGATATGCCTGTCTGAAAAGATATGTCTTTAGTTTGTGCTTGAAGCTGTGGAAATTGGGGGTTAATCTGATAGAGCCGTGATGGCGAACCTATGGCACGCGTGCCAGAGAGGGCACGCAGAGCCCTCTCAGTTGGCACGCACACCGTGGCCATGATCGCTCAGTAACCGGGAATCCGGTACAGGATTCCCGGTTAGTGAGCGATCGCTTCTTTCGGCTGTATGTGCAAATGTACATACAGCTGAAAACTGTCACTGTAGGCCGCGGTTACACTGACTGCAGAGTGTGACCTCTGCCCCGACGCAGGCGCGATGATGTCATTCATCACCGTGAAGCATCTAATACTGTGTGGGGAACACTGTGAAGCATCTAATACTGTGTGGAGGACACTGAAGCATCTTATACTGTGTGGGGGACACTGTGAAGCATCTAATACTGTATGGGGGACACTGAAGCATCTAAAACTGTGTGGGGGACACTGAAGCATCTTATACTGTGTGGGGGACACTGAAGCATCTACTACTGTGTGGGGGACACTGAAGCATCTAATACTGTATGGGGGACACTGAAGCATCTAATACTGTGTGGGGGACACTGTGAAGCATCTAATACTGTATGGGGGACACTGTGAAGCATCTAATAATGTGTGGGGGACACTGTGAAGCATCTAATACTTAATGGGGGACACTGAAGCATATACTACTGTATGGGGGACACTGTGAAGCATATAATACTGTACGGGGTCACTGAAGCATATACTACTGTATGGGGGACACAATCATATAATACTGTATGGGGGACACTGAAGCATATAATACTGTGCGGGGGCCTCTGTGAAGCATATAATACTGTGCAGGGGCCACTGGCTTGGCTATTATCCCTTTTGCTTTCTCAAGACTCAGTGGGTCAAAAGCAAATTGAGGATTTGTTACATCCAACAGAGAGCGCTTGAGCTTCCCAGCTCCTTTTCCCATAATGCCTTGAGTATCTGTTTTATAGCAGACATGTAATATTATTACAGGCTGTAATATCATTGCACGGTCAATATAAAACAGATCCTGGTTAATTTAAGGTTAAATTGCGGTGTTGGTACTTTGCGATAATTTAGTGGGTTTTGGGTTGCAGTTTGGGCACTCAGTCTCTAAAAGGTTCGCCATCACTGTGATAGAGCATTCCAGAGAAGTGGTGCAACTCGGGAGAAGGCTTGGATACGAGCGTGGGAGGTTCTGATAATAGAGGATGTTAGTCTTAGGTCATTGAGTGAACGGAGAGTACAGGTTGGGTGATAGACAGAGATGAGGGAGGAAATATAGGGAGGTGGAGCATTATGGAGAGCCTTGTGGATGAGGGTGATAAGTTTATATTGTATTCTGTATTGAATAGGCAGCCAGTATAGCGACCGGCACAGACTGGAGGCATCGCTGTAGCGTCTAGACTAATAGATGAACCTGGCCGCCGCATTCAGAATAGATTGTAGAGGGGAGAGTTTAGTAAGGGGAAGACCGATTAGTAAGAAGTTACAGTAGTCAAGGCGAGAGTGAATCAGGGCAACAATAAGTGTCTTTAGTGTATCTCTGGTAAGGAAAGGGCGTATTCTGGAGATCCTATGAAATTAAAGGTACATGGGAATGATTGTATTAAGTATTCAGATGGTGAAATCAAACGTCTTGCACAATGCTGGCACTGTGCATATTATATACATTTTTATAGGCACATATAATTTTCACATTATTGACATTCATTGTCAGTACCACTTTCTGTATTTTTAATTACATTTACTGTTGTTGTCATTGTTTGCTTTTATCCACATATTCACTCAAGTTACTTTATTAATCATCACAATCATTCCATTATCCTTTCATGATATTTACTACTGATAATAATAATAAATTTTATTTAAAGTGTATTCCTTTAGGTGAAACATTTAGAAATTAGAAGCATTTCTTCTACAGAGACTCATCATTTAATGTGCCCAAAAGTGATTGGACAAATTAACATTACCATAAATAAAATGTTCATTTTTAATACATTGTAGAGAATCCTTTGCAGGCTATGGCTGCCTCGAGTCTGGAACCCATGGACATCACCAAACACTGCGTTTCCTCCTTTGTGATGCTTTTCCAGGCGTTTACTGCGGCTGCCTTCAGTTGCTGCTTGTTTGTGGGTCTTTCTACCTTAAATTTTGTGCTCAGCAAGTGAAAGGCATGCTCGATCGGGTTGAGATCTGGTGACTGACTCGGCAATTAAAGAATACTTCACTTTTTTGCTTTAAAAACATGGGTTGTTTTCACAGTATGTTTTGGGTAATTGCCCATCTGTACTGGGAAGTGCCATCCATTCAACCCTGGGGTAATGCGGGAGCGTGAACAGAGGAGGGTTTGTTTTAGGGATTCTAACTGCAGAAAGGTTTACATTAGGAATTGTGATATGCCTGTCTGAAAAGATATGTCTTTAGTTTGGTTGAAGTTGTGCGGACAGTATATCCCTATACACTCCAGAATTCATCCGGCTGCTTCTGTCTTCTGTCATATCATCAATAAATACTAGTTGCAACATCTCAGAGTTCTGCTGCTTTAATTGTTTGTCTTTTGTGCCTCTGGGTTGTGTTGGTATGTCCCATCTTCTGTGTTAAATGTCATTGTTTTGCAGCTTTCCCTATTGTTTTCCCCCTCAGTGTTCAAACTCTAGCCTTGGTTCAGCCCTGGCCAATCACAGGCCACTGGATGGGGTTGTGGAAGACATGGTCTCCATGGTAACCATTGGCCTGAGTTCAGTGTGAGTAGCAGAGTAGTAAGGGTGTGCAGAGTGTCCTTGCCCCTAGAAGGTGGACTGAGGCCCAACGTTCGCCTACACAGCCTCCAGGAGGATTATCATCAGCCCTGAGAAGTGGGTTCAGCTGTTTTGAGTATTGCACATTACTGGTGCCGTGCCAGGAGGAACAGTGGAGGACACTGACAGGAGGTACTCACTTGGGCCTAAGCAGAAGGTAACCAGATCCCTGTCAGGACTCCCTGTAACTCCATTCCCATCATCCTTAGCTGGGAGAGGCATGAGTGGAGGAGTAGGTGAAAAAGCCCTGTGTAGAGCCTGTAACATCCCTGGGCACCCTCCTATAACCAAGGCTGTTGGATTGGACACTGAACTACTACTACCCCCATTGGACAGCTGCCGTTTACTTCTGTCCCAGTTGGTGCAAATAAAAACTGTTCCTGTTCAACTGCACTGCTGGTCTCCTGAGTCGTGCCTGCCTAATCAACACCACACCGGCGCAGAGAGGAGAGGTCCCCTCTCCAACTGGAAGTGCCCTGAGGGAAACTACTACCACCACCATCTGGTAGTGCTGGAGAACCCCCCTCGACTGTGTCCGGCCCAGGATTGGAGCTGGAGTGCTTGGTGAGTATGCTCGGCCTAGCAGGTGGCACACCAACCACCACTACAACTCCCATCCTCTGGTCTCCTCCATCTGGGTTGCGGCATAGCGACCATGTTTTACAGCAGATGTGGTGTGCTTTGGATAATGAGCAGTTCCAAACCTTATCCATACTTTCTTCTTCCCATCATTCTCGTACAGGTTGATCTGAGTTTCATCAGTCTGATTAATGATTTGCACCTTGTGGTGAACCCCCTGTATTTGCTCTCAAGAAGTCACTTTATGTACTTTCCCTTTATGATAAACTTAGATACTGATACACCTACTTCCTAGAAGTAGGTCCCTTGGGGGTCTGAACATAAAAGTAAAAGTAGAAAAAAAAGTTTTTACAAGTATTAAAAAAACACAAAAGGTCAAATCACCCCCCTTTCCCTAGATCTCATATAAAAATAAACAAAAGTGAACAAAAATGCCCAAACTATTAAAATAAAGTATTTATTCCATACGGTGAACGGCATAGCAGGGGAAATATATCAAAATAGCCAAATAGCGTTTTTTTTCCAACACTTTGCCTCCTAAAAACAATTGAATAAAAAGTGATTAAACCATCAGACCTTCCCCCAAATGGTATCAACAAAAACAGAATCTTGTCCCACATAAAAAGACTCCGTAACTAGTAAATATGAAAAAGTTACAGGTGTCAGAATATGACGACACAAATTTGTTTTTCTATTTTGCAAAGTTTTTAATTTTTCAAAAGCTATCAAAACATTACAAATACTATATAAATTTGGTATCACCGTGATCGTGCTGACCCACAGATTGCAGGTAATATATAATTTTTTACCACACAGTGAACAACGTGAAAATTAAACCCATGTGAAATTGCTGCATATGTGTTTTTTTTCCAATTCCACCTCATTCAGATTCCCAGTACATTGCACAGCATATTGAATGGTGCCATTACAAAGTACAATTTGTTTCGCAATCAATAAGCCATCATGTGACTCTGTGAACTGAAAAATTAAAAAGTTATGGCTCTTGGAATGTGGGGAGGTAAAAACGGAAATGCAAAAGCTATAGCTTCTAAGCTATAAAAATATAAAATAAATACTTATACTGTACATCTTTTTCCGTTCACTGTAGTGTTTAAAAAAAAACTTCAATAAAACTACTGTATGAGTGTGAATCAAGCCATGGGGTGTACAGCCATGTGCATCAAAAACACATGGATTCCCGACCTTGTCTTCCTAACTGTATTTTATATATTAGTAGGTCTGACGGCGTATAGCCTATTCACCCACTACAGTCCCTTATTTCGGCTTTTTTGAGGCTTGTACGCCTCTATATGCACTGTTATATTGTTACGTTTTTACTTTTTCTTTTCCAGTTATTTTAAAAACTTTTAATAAAAACTGAACAAAAGATACACAGATGCCTCTAACACATGAATGTTTTTCTACCATAACCAAAATAGCACATATCAATAAATCTCTAGCTTTTGACAGTTCAAAGAAGATACAATAAGACCAGGGGTGTGTTGCAGAGTGTGAGTGCTGGATGTGGCAGAGTCAAAACCAGATAGACATATGTATATAACAGGAACAAAACTTTACTGGAACATGAATGCAGTAAGAGAATATCACCTCACATGGTGAATAACAGATCTAGTACAGCACACACTAAACATGAAGTGTATCAACAGCATCAAAACAACAAAGTACAGAGTGTCTACAGATAAACATTTAGTAACAGCTACATCTAGTGTCATAAATGTGAACTGCAGTCAATCCAGGAAATACAGAGCCAAAGCTAATCTGTTGCCTCTCCAACAGGGTGAACACTCCCTTTACTGGCCTCCACAGTATATTATCCCCTTTACTGACCCCCACGCAGTATAACACCCAATTTACTGGCTCCTACATTGTTTTACCCATAGGCATAGCTAGCATGGGCGGTGGGCAACGGCCCCAGTCGTACTGACTCTGTGGGGCCCACCCTGTGGCCGTCATTAAAGAGATTGTCCAGGCAAAAATGGACAACCCTTTTACCAGTTAAATCAGCTGGAGGCAGTGAAACAAATAAAAAAAAAACATACACACCAGTCCCTGGTGCTCTGGAATCTCCCAGCGTGTCTGGCCCTGCTGCTCCAGTGTTTTCTTTTGGCAAAAGCCCTGCCACAAGTGATCGCTGAGGTCAATCATCAGCCTAAGAAAAGGGACACGTTATTTTGTTATATCAGCAGGATGGGGACTTTGTGTAGGTGAGGACAATGTGGGTCAGGTGTTTGGAAAAGTGAGGAGCCAAAGATGATGTGCTGCAAACTTTACAGAGACAAGACACAGCTGGAAGAAGTGGCCATGGCGTCCAGATGGAAGAGATGGGAAATGTGAACAATTACAGTCAGAGATGTCACCTGTAAGTCACACCACATTGTTCCTGTACTGTATTGACTTAAATGGTCTGTAGAGCCCTGTGTAGAGCTCCTATCTACCACTATATAGTCACCGTATAGTGGAACCCCTAGCTATCCCTCTGGTTATACCCCCTTTATTGACAGCCCACACAGTATATTGTCACTTTTTAGGCCCCCACACAGTATATTGCCCTCTTCTTACTGTCCCCCCACACTGTAGGTGCCATGAGACTCTTCCTGTATACAATATTTTAGCAGTGAGCAGCAGTGACAGGTTATGAAGGCTGAAGCAGCTCATTTACTCACTGGCGTAACCATAGGTGTCTCCATGGTCTCAGCCGTGCATCAAGGAGCATCCTCACTACACTTAGGTTTATTAAACATCTTTGATCCCCTTTCTTATTTCCTTCGATGGATGGCAGTCCATGCATGAAAGATTTGTTAACCCTTTCCTTTAGTACACTGTAGAGAAATTGAGAACATTTATGATACACAGCAAGTAGATGGACAGCATAGGTCAAGGAGAGAGGCTGTGGCATAAAATGAGGCATGATTATTGACTGGGGACACTGACTGGGGATGGGAAAGATGAGTAGTAACTTTCATGCAGACATGATGCAAACAAGTCTTCATGGAGATCTAGGCCCACACAGAGAAGGAAAGGGAATGTAAATGCTGTTAAAATGTACAGATGGGAATCAGATTGCACTCTTAATGAGAAATTGCTTAGGGGAATTCAAGTTGAGCTTTCGTACTAGGGCCTTTGAACCTTTAGTTATGCCCCTATTTTTAAACTCGTTTTATTGAATTTTGCACTTCCAACACAATCAAAACAAGTCAATACAGAAAACAGTTCATACACAGGGAACAATCGGATTATGCCCCTATTTTTAATAAAAAGTGCTATATTATTTAAGTCTTTCTCTTATTATTCCTTTAATGAACCACCAATTTTGCTATGGTGATCTCGTGGGTCAAATAAGTGCACTTGCAGCAGAAGCAATGATGTATTAAACAGTATTGCTCCCGATGCAGCTACCAATATTACTCTAGGTTTACACTTGTGCTCGGGTTTCCATTGTTTGGATCTGCTTGGGGACCTGAAAAACGGAAACCCAATCTGCTTACAAGGCGGTTACCTGTGGAAACCCATAGAATATAATGGAGTCCGCTGGGTTTGCAGGACTTTTCTCTCCGCATTTTTCAAGCGGATTCGGAGATGGAATCCCTGAACGGAATCCAAGTGCTAGTGTGAACCCAAAACCAAAAAATTCCCAAAAATTGTGGAACTGCAAAAAAGATACATCAACTTGACATGCTGGGTCTGAAGCTGAACCTGCTCCATTCAGAGGCTTCCAGGTGTGTAATAAAAATATTACAACTTTAAAATTAGAAATACAAATATTACAATATTAGAAATATTCTAAATATTTGGAGAAAGATAATTTTAGAAGTTTGCAGACGTTTTTGGACACAGGGGTACCTATTGTATTTGTGTTTTACTTTTATTTATTTACTTTTATATGTCTTCCAGGGAAAGGATGTTGATTTGAATTTTTTTTTACTGTTATTTTTAGACCTCCATTCAGAAAATAATCAGAATGTCTGTGGCATGAAGGGGTTAATTAACATATTACTTGCACAAAACTATTCCCTTATTTCCAAAAGGCTAATATTGAGAATGATTGTGAATGTGCAACCAGTTTTTGCTGCTTAATTTCTAGATTGACAGTCACTGCTGTACTGCAATAAGTATAATAAATAGTGTTTGTGTAAAATTCTTGTCTATTCTTGTGCCTTTCTTCAGAATATATATTCATAAATGTGCTCTGAAGTTTGTTTATTTGGCACAATAATGTTGTGTGAATTGCATATTGTAACGTATAAAGTTCAGTTTATTGCTCCCCTACATATACTTGTTTTGGAACATGGTTTTGTTCATACTTCTAAACTCAACCGTGAAAGGAAAAACTGACTGCAGATGATGTAACTTGTGACTGCCAACATACAAACAATATATTTATAAATTTTGTTGGTACAATGCTTAAACCCTGATTCATTCCCGTAGCATCTAGTCATATGATGACTAAAGTGTTGCTATAAGAAGAGAAACATATAAAATCATTAGGGAGACTGAATATGTTTTGTTTTACAGAGTTTTTTCCTAGAACTGCCACAATGTCTACAAAAATATGAACACATTACTGAAGTGCTATAAAATTGGAAACATACAAAAACAAAACTACAGCATTGTAAAAAGTGTACTACAAAAACCTATAAATAAAGCTTCTTGAAATGGTTGTTTCCCCATAGATATTTCCTTTCTTATGAGAATTGGCACAGTAATCAACTACCTCTTTATGCAGCAAACTGGTAGAGGAAGGCCAGGAGGTTGGAAGCAGTAGCTGTGTTCCTGGTGGAAGTAACCTCTACCAGACCCTGCAGCACTCTTCAGGGACAGGTGCAATGAAGAGTGGACCTGCAGTGTGGCAGATGGTGGTTGTAGTATCCCATGGAGCTCGTTCCTGCAGTAAGCTTCCCTGGTCCTGAAAGAGGTTGAATTGCCCTTGATGGTGAGTGCAGGATAGAAGGCTCAAAAGAGCAGTCAGTAAGTGCCTCTCGCATTGGCAGTATTCTTGCAAAAAGTGTGCTTAAAGATGTTTTCTGGGCATAAAAAATATTTTTAAAATAGCTCGGGGGAGGTGAAAAAAAAAAAAAATCATACACACATGTCCCCAGTGCTCCGGTGTCCTCCTAGTGTGGTCCAGTCCTACTGCTCCGGAGTCTGCTCAAAGTGAAACTGCTTGCCGGCTGTGAGATCCCGATCCCTTTCCTGAAGCCGCTGATTGGCCTCAGTTGTCACGTGACCACTGAGGTCAATTTGCGGCCTCAGCCTCAGGAAGAAACCCCAGTACATCACAGGTAGTGACCTCACACACCCTTCACTGATGCCGTTGATTGGTCTCAGCGGTTACGTGCGATGGGGACTTCCGCTGGAAGACAACAATGGATTGGGAGATCCGGACAGCGCTGGGAGGCACCAGAGCACCGGGGAAAGGTGAGTGATTTTTTTTGAGCATATCAGCAGCTCAGTGCTGTTGCTGTGATGTCACTGACATGAAGAAGCCCCAGCTTTCCATATGAGCAAGGGTAGGGAAGTATATATTCATATGTATATATATATATATATATATATATATATATACAGTACAGACCAAAAGTTTGGAAACACCTTCTCATTCCAAGAGTTTTCTGTATTTTCATGACTATAAAAATTGTAGATTCACACTGAAGGCATCAAAACTATGAATTAACACATGTGGAATTATATACTTAACAAAAAAGTGTGAAACAACTGAAAATATGTCTTATATTCTAGGTTCTTCAAAGTAGCCACCTTTTGCTTTGATTACTGTCTTGAAGAACCTAGAATATAAGACATATTTTCAGTTGTTTCACCTCCCCCGGGCCTTCACTTATTATACTCTGGGGTCTGAAGAGACCCCAGAATATAATATAATAATAGCACTGTAGGGCCCCTGTGGAGCATTATACTGGGGGGCCCCTCTGGATAGCATATTATACTGGGGAAGGGGCCCTCTGGATAGCATGTTATATTCTGTGGGGCCTCTGTGGAAAATTATAATGTGGGGGGGGGGGCTCTGGAGATAATGTTATATTATGTGGGGCCACTTTGGAGCATTATGCTCTCCAGAGGGGCCCCCCAGTATAATGCTCCACAGAGGCCCCACACAGTATAATATGCTCTCCAGAGGGGCCCCCCAGTATAATGCTCCAAAGTGGCCGCACAGAATATAACATGCTCTCCAGAGCCCCCCCCACTTTATAATACTCAATAGAGGCCCCACAGAATATAACATGTTCTCCAGAGGGCCCCCTCCCCAGTATAATGCTCCACAGTGGCCCCACACAGTATAATATGCTCTCCAGAGCCCCCCCCAGTATAATGCTCTACGGTTTCCCCACACAGTATAATATGCTCTCCAGAGGGGCCCCCCAGTATATTATACTATGCGGGGCCACTGTGGAGCATTATACTGGGGGGGGCGGCTCTGGAGAGCATGTTATACTGTTTTGGGCCACTGTGGAGCATTATACTGGGGGGGCTCTGGAGAGCATATTATACTGTTTTGGGCCGCTGTGGAGTATTATACTGGGGAAACCTCTCTGGGCAGTATATTATACTGTGTGGAGGCCATTTCTGGAGCATGTTATACTGAGTGGGGTCCCTGTGGAGCATTATTCTGAGGGGGCCATCAGCAGAGCATATTATATTGCGTGGCGCCATTGTGGGGCATTATTCGGGGGGGACTAATGAGCATTATACTAGGGGGCCCTCTGGGGAGCATATTATACTGCGTGGGGCCTACTGTGGAACATTATACTGGAGGGACGCTCTGGGGAGCATAATATATTGCGTGGGGCCACTGTGGAGCAAAATACTGGAGGGGGCACTGTGGAGCATTATACTAGCGGGGGCCCTCTGGGGAGCATATTATACTATGGGCCACTGTGGAGCTTTATACTGGGGGAAGGGACAGTGTGGGGAGCCTGTTATACTGTGTGGGACCGCTGTGGAGTGTATTATATTGTGTGGGGCTTTTCGGGAGCATATGATACTCTGTGGGGCCATTGTAGAGCATTATACTGGGGGGGCTGTGGGGAACATATTATACTGTGGGGGACCACTGTGGAGCATTATACTGGGTGAACCCCTCTGGGGAGTATATTATACTGTGTGGAGGTCATTATGGAGCATGTTATACTGTGTTAGGCCACTGGAGCATTATACTGGGGAGGCATTGTGGGGTGCATATTATACTGTATGGAGCATATTATATTGTGTGGGGCTGTTGGGGAGCATATTGCACTGTCTGGGGCCACTAAGGAGTAGTATACTGTGTGGGCCACTGTGGCGTATTATACTGTGTGGAGCCTTACATACCATGTGGGGCCACTATGGGGGGCTCAGGGGAGCATTTTATACTGTGTGGGGTCACTGTGGAGCATTATATACCATGTGGGGAAACTGGAGGGCTCAGGAGAGCATTTTATACAGTGGAGCATTATATACCATGTGGAGCATTATACTGTGGGGGGGGGCTCACAATTCCTGCTGGCAGCCCTGTGTGCTATGTCTGCATCAACATATGTAAGACTTCAGTGAAGGAGCCGTGGTGTAGGCTATTAGCAGGAAGCTGTTGGGTGGGGCCCCAGAACAAGATCCTCTGGTGGGCCTAAGGCCCTTCAGTCCGACACTGTATAACGGAGAACTATTATATATAAGGATGGGTTACTATATATAATTGGGAAACTTAAGTATGAGGGGGCTATTATAAGGGGGAACTATTATTTATAAGATGGGCTATTATTTATAAGGGGGGAACTATTATATATAAGGCATCCATTACAAGGGGGGAGCTATTATTTATAAGAGAGGAACTTTTTATAAGGGGGGTATAATTGTTAAGTGGGCTTATTTATAAAGGGGGCTATTAGTGATAATGGGGACTATTATTTATAAGGGTAACTATTATTTATGAGGGGGCTATTATTTATAAGGGAGCAGTATTATTTTTACGGGGTGTCTGTTACTGATAAGGGGGAATATTACTGATACAGGGCACTATTTATCATTTATAAGGGTGCTATTACTGATAATGTGTAATATTATTTATAAGCAGAGACTATTATTTATAAGGAGGCGCTATAATAACTGATGACTGGGTGCAAAAATCTATTAGGTGGTACAAAGGTGTTCATTTGAATTGTGTGTGGTAAAATGGGGCTTATTACTTTTTTGTTGGCAGAAAGGAGGCGTCATTATAGGGGTTGCCACTGCAAGACGATGGTGTTGTTTGCATATCAGCATTTGGGGCCCCGCTTTTAATTTTGCCCAGGGCCCCACTTTGTCTAAAACCGACCCTGATTGTTTATATATTTACTTACTCTTTGTTTTATAACAAGTGGGCTTATAATGCTACAATTAAGCTATGTTTGCTGCCATCTTGTGGGTGTTTTCTATTACTGCTGTTCCTATATGTTAATATACTGAGAAGTGAGCACTATGACTATGTGGTGTGAGTCACTGTGCTTGAGGCGTGTGCTTTGTGATGTCATCTCAAGTTAAGATGCTCCCTTCTTTTTTTTCTGTTCCCATGAAGCAGGTAATGGTGGGATGAATGTAATTTTGCGCTGTGTTCATTTACATACATGGTGACCTCATTCAGGCCCCCTTCCTTTTATGCATATTCTGTTGTCAGGTTTAGAACCCATAGTAATATTATAGTGGCCATCTTTTTTATATGAAAGTATGCTGGCCATCCACTTTAGTATTAATTAATTAATTGATTGATTAATTAATCTCAGTATATTATTTATTCCTTCTGTCTGTGTTTTGTGTATATTGTTTATACATTGTATGTATTTTACATATTTTTTTATACATATGACGCATTCAGTTGCTAGTTATATGGCACTGGTCCTGTGCCTGTCAGCTACTGTATATGTTCATATCCTAACCAATTTTGACACCTTATTGGGTGATCATTCACCTTTGTATCATGCTTGATATAATTGTTCATTGACTAATAAAAATGCATTGTATTTTTTAACTGGTGTTCTGTTTGCAATTTTGTGGTCTGCATTTGGATGCAGCCAAGCTGGAGGCTTTTAAACAATGTGGATGGCCCACCTGAGTAAATTATCATTTAAGCCACAGCATGGAGGTATGGCCAAGACAATGCTAAAGAAGATGTATTCACGGACGAAGACAAGGAAGTCAAGACACTGAACTTGATACGATCATTCTGAGTAAAGTAATGATCTGATAACAGAGGAGGCACCCAAGAAGAGTTTGCCTGGGACCCAGATGGTGAAAATTGATCACTGAGGCAATAACAGAACCTCCAGATGGTTCAGGTCATGGAGTAGCTGAGGGTGCTGCTGTTGCCAACATAAGAAGAATATGAGGTTCTGTCTCTTGTGGGAAGAAAGCTGTCAGAGTGGCCTCAGCGGGAACAGCTGGCAATCTGGGTTTAAACCAGGTTGGCTCACGTTGTATGATACATCTGATGCATCTTAAAACACGTTTGTCTAACTTTACATTACCTGATGGTTGCTTACTTTGGCTTAGGTGTCTCCCCTTCCCTGTTAGACAAACCCATTAACTGCCAAGCCACGTCCATTGTTGAGAGAAGTTCAAAAAGTATCTAAAATACAAAATATGTAATAAGTGTTAACATTTCTATTGTCCTGGTTGAATATTAGTTTTATAGTCTTAGTACTAGTTCAGCATGTTCTCTATTTATTAAATCTAAAGTCATTTGCATTTTTAGACCTTTGAGAACAGGGAGTTGACTCTTCTCTCCTTTAAATTATAAAATGCAATTTAAACATTATTTTTCTATTAATATATGTGAATTATTAATCTGTTAGCATCAAATAAGATACATTATGTTTTCATTCATAAATGCTAAAGGGTTTATGGCATAAAATATAATTATCCTCTATCCACAGGGTAGTTCGTTTTTGTCAATTAACACAATGAAGTGAATGAAGAGAAATCTAAATCAAATCAATATTTGGTGTGACTATCCTTTGTCCAAAGCAGCATGAATTGTTTGAGGTATACTCTAGGTATACATTTTGTTAACTAATATAAGAATAAACCATTAACACTTTTATTTAAGGCTAAGGCCCCACTTTCTGTGAAAAGTGCTGCAGGAAAAAAAGCGTCGGAAACGCATTTTCACAGAAAGTTTGCAGAAGTCTCCTCTGCAGACTTTCTGCTTCCATTGTACATATAGGGAATCCGCTGGCATTTCTGTAGGTATAATTGACATGCTGCGATTTCCCAAAACACAGCATTTTCGCTGCGCATATTTTTCTGCAATGTGTGGATGGGATTTGCTAGTTTATGCCACGTGAGGCCCCGTCCTAAACATTTTTCCACACCTCAAGGTTTGAGGAAGTGCTTGTTCACAAAATGGTCTTTGACTTATTTTTATGTTTACATGGTCATGCCATAATAAAAATTGCCAAAAGCAGACTTGACATATGGACCTGGTGTGTTGGAGGTGAATATAAATGCAGTTGCTCATCTTTTCAGACTTTTAATTAGAAAAAAAACAGTAGCCTGTGTCGATATATATATATATATATATATATATATATATATATAAAATTTTTCATTGGTAATAATGGTGACTGGAGGCAGGGCTGGGCCCCAAATGCTAAAATATTGTACCTACAACTTAGTCACATTCTATTTATTCAGTGTGCTATAGTGATGATCACTGGCACGTACTGTACAGGGATGTTCCTAAGGTCTTTAAAGGGTTTGTTTCATACTGTATGTATGTAAAAATATTTTTTCCTTATCTTTAAAGATCAGGTGCACAAGCAACAAGGCATATTCCTTTCCCTACATACAAAAAAATATTTACATACATACAGAGTTATCAAATAGGACCCTTATACCAGGACTAAATGCTGTCATGTCAACCACTTACTGCCAGATTCCCTTATGACCTCATAGTGTAAACCACAAATAGCTGGTTTTATTGTATAATGTTCCCATCATAGCACCAAACACTTCACGACTTACCCCATATGGAGAACACAACCAGCACCCTTTTAGTTGAAGATGCTCCCCTCATAATGTCAGCCAGCAGTTAACCTCTTCCTGTCCTGCCCTGTAATAGTACGCTGCAGTAAACAGGTTTTTCCTATGAGTCATGTACTACTCACTTGTGAGTGTTGGCGCCTCCTAATGACATACACGGCACCATTGACAGATATTAACAATGACATATACTGCACCTCTGCCAGTTTCCTGGCTGGACAACCAGGAAACTGATGCATGTAAAATGCATTTAAATAGGATGTGGTGGAGGGCGCTGCAGCATTACCTTGGTTAATGGCCATTTTCAGGCTACCAAGGGTGGCAAATTACAACGTGATTCAACAAGACAACTTCTAGAGAGCAGATATTTTTGACCTGCCTACATCCCCGTACCTGCTCTTTTGAACAGATTGCAGAAACTTCCACATAGGATGTGTCAGCTGCTGATATCCCTGAACTACTCCACAACAAAAACCTTGCAGAATAACCTACAGCATAAGGTCACATGAGGCTGCTGCGAGACATTCTGCACCTCCTGTTCTGATTATGTTGTGGGATTTTTAAGCAGAGCATGGATGGGATTTGTTTAAGTCTCATCCACGTTGCTGCTACTGTACAATGCAGCAAATAAGCCGCTGACTAATCTGCTGCTTGCACGTCCCTTGTAGACTTAAGCTACATTCACTCCTCAGTGAATAATGGCCATGTTTTTTTTTTAAGGAAGTCACATGGCAGCATTAATTTCACTGTCAGTAAATGGGGGCTATTCACATGACCATTATTTTGATCGTTGTCACAGACCATGAAAATATAGGTCATGTCTAGAGATGAGCGAATTTCTCAAAAGTTCAATTCGGCAGTTCGATTCGAAGTTCCAAAAAAGTTCGCTTTGATCCGAATTACTTCGCGGCGAATAAACAGCTATTTCCGGTATTCAGAGAGCTCGGGTGGGCTGCAAAATGCCGGAAGCCCTTGGATGCCGCAGTCATATTTTTCTCTCTCTCTCTCTCTCTCTCTCTCTCTCTCTCTTTCTTCAGCACGGACAACTTTTATTCATGTGGAAGGATCTGCTAATAAGCAAAGATACGCCTACCCAATCACATCACTAGAGATTATCTTGTGACGTCTGATGTCATAAAGGTCCTTACTAAATATTCGTTACCACGAAGCATCAGGAAATCCGGAATCGTGGAGAGTCGAAGATTTACTGAAATTCGGCTCGAATTCCACTTCTGCAGAATCGATTCGCTCATCTCTAGTCATGTCCTATTTTTGTCTGATTTCATGAATTCCTTCATACACTGAAATATATGGGGGATCTGAGAAAACAGTTGCCCCTCGGGTGCAAGGCGGCCGTGGAAAATGGACTAAAAATGCCACAAAAAATCAAGCCCTCACACAGTTGCAAAAGTAAAAATCTACTGGGTATTTGAATTCAGTGACACAAAAAAATATTTTCCAAAATATTTATTTTATTGTGCATAATTAGAAAAATATAAAAAAAATTATAAATTTGGTATAATCATAACAGTATTGTCCTGCAGAATAAAGTATTCCTGTCATTTATACCACAAGGTTAACATTGTTTTAAAAAAATGACATACCGTATTTTTCGGACTATAATACACATCGGACCATAACACGCACCTAGGTTTTAGAGGAGGAAAATAGGAAAAAAATTTTATCAAAGGCGAAACAGTAAAAAAAAATGGCGGTTCGGCACTTTTGATTTTTTTTTCCCACTACGGCGTTCACCATACGGGAAAAATATTTTTATAAGTTTGTAGACCGGGCATTTTCAGACACAGGGATACCTAATGTGTATGTGTTTCACAGTAATATTTTAGTTTTATATGTATTCTAGGGGTGATTTGAAGTTTTTTTATTTATTTTTTTTATAACTTTTTTTTTTTTGCACATTTATTAGTCCCCCCTAGGGGGCTTGAACTTGTAATTGTCCCATAGACTGCAATAGAACTGTATTGCAGTATATGGGAGATTCACTACATTACCTTTGAGGCTGGTCATAGACCAGCCTGAATAGTAACATTCCTATGACAAGCCTGGGAAAATGTTCATGTTGGGAAATGTTTGCCGGGACACCCTCTCCTCGCTGCCCAGGGCCTGCAGCATTGCCCCATTGCTGCCACCACCGGAATGCGGCAGTGGCGAGCCCACTCCATCGCCCCTCTTCCTACATTCGGACTATAAGACACCCCCCCCATTTTCCTCCCAAATTTGGGGGAAAAAAGTGCATCTTATGGTCCAAAAAATACAGTAATTGCTGTTTTTGGTTTTCATTTTACTTCATATGCCAAAAATTTCTTTAAATGTTATACAATGCCTTATATGTACCCTAAAATGGTGCTAATAGAAAATACAGCTCGCTTTGCAAAAAACCAAAGCCCCCACATGGCAATTTCAATGGAATAGTAAAAACATTACGATCAAAGACATAAGATGAAGTTTCTGGGCCCCAGTGCAAAGCCTATACAAGCCTCCACAACTATAATGTAATGTTTATAGTACTGATCTCCTCATATTGGGACAGGATACCTCATGGACCTCCTAAGGTCATCAGCTGGGCTGCAACCACACTCTCTGCACCCTTCAGGTTACAACCCTGGTTATAGCTCTTGCAATGAAGAGATTAATGAAAATGTTCCCTGGTGATAGTACAAAATTTGGCTGTGTCCTTATGGGGTTAAAATTCTCAGTTATGTCACAGCACAAGTATAATTCTTACAGTTGTTTCAAAGAACCTGAAGCATTAAATTACTGCATATCCCACCACAGGGGTACAAAGTAGCAAGATGATATATAGAGATAACAGTCACACTCTGACCAGATATAATAAATGCATCACTGTGTCTATGGCAGAGGAGCCATAAGAGTAATAACCTTGGTTAGTATCCATGTTATAGCATATGTGTAATGACCAAAGAGAAGTACACAGTGATGTCACATTGCAAGGATGATGCAAACAGTGGTTTTGCTCAAAGTATATTAGTGGAAAAACAAATATAGGTAAAGCATAGTACGTGATACTAAACACTGAAGTCACATGTAAATGCTTATCACACGCAGTGATGTCCCAATACGGAGATAACATGTAAGGAGAGGGCATGTTTATTAGTTAAATTCATACATAATTAGATAAGTATAGTTTTTTTTATCTACCTAATTGTATGTATTTAAATGGGATACATTGACATTGATACAGGACTTATTTAATGCTCAAAACTGAAATGTATCACTTTATATGGAAATAACTTTGAGACACCTTAACTTACATAAGTGATTTTGAGATTGTTTTTTTCATGGCACATTGCACTTCATATTAGTGGTAAACAATGATCAATAACTCTTGCATTTATTTATAAAAAATAGGAAATTTGCTGGAAATTTGGAAAAAGTTGTAATTTTCAAATTGTGAAATGCTCTGCTTTTCAGATAGTCATACCACCCAAATACATTAATAAATATTATCTACCATGTCTCTGCATTATATTGGCATCATCTTTTAATCATTCTTTATTTATTTATTTATTTATTTATTTTGTATTGGCACATTCTGAAAGAACGAGAAAGTGGAGCTTCAGAAAATGGTTTCTAATTACATAGTAGGTACAATTTGTATATCATAGAATGATTTGATGCGATTTGGACATCAAATGGTATACTGTATTCCTATAGTGCTTTTTGTACTGTGTAGATGAAAAAAATAAAGAGAATATATTATTATTCAATAAATTATTAACTATTATTGACAATACAATTGGAAAAGACACTAATACAATGATACAGTGCCTTGCAAAAGTATTCGGCCCCCTTGAACTTTTCAACCTTTTGCCACATTTCAGGCTTCAAACATAAAGTTATAAAATTTTTATTTTTTGGTGAAGAATCAACAACAAGTGGGACACAATTGTGAAGTGGAATTAAATTTATTGGTTATTTTAAACTTTTGTAAAAAATAAAAAACTGAAAAGTGGGGCGTGCAATATTATTCGGCCCCTTTCCTTTCAGTGCAGCAAACTCACTCCAAAAGTTCAGTGAGGATCTCTGAATGATCCAATGTTGTCCTAAATGACTGATGATGATAAATATAATCTACCTGTGTGTAATCAAGTCTCCGTATAAATGCACCTGCTCTGTAATAGCCTCAGGGTTCTGTTTAAAGCACAGAGAGCATCATGAAGACCAAGGAACACACCAGGCAGGTCTGTGATACTGTTGTGGAGAAGTTTAAAGCCGGATTTGGATACAAAAAGATTTCCCAAACTTTAAACATCCCAAGGAGCAATGTGCAAGCGATCATATCAAAATGGAAGGAGTATCAGACCACTGCAAATCTACCAAGACCCCGCTGTCCCTCTAAACTTTCATCTCAAACAAGGAGAAGACTGATCAGAGATGCAGCCAAGAGGCCCATGATCACTCTGGATGAATTGCAGAGATCTACAGCTGAGGTGGGAGAGTCGGTCCATAGGACAACAATCAGTCGTACACTGCACAAATCTGGCCTTTATGGAAGAGTGGCAAGAAGAAAGCCATTTCTCAAAGATATCCATAAAAAGTCTCGTTTAAAGTTTGCCACAAGCCACCTGGGAGACACACCAAACATGTGGAAGAAGGTGATCTGGTCAGATGAAACCAAAATTGAACTTTTTGGCCACAATGCAAAACGATATGTTTGGCGTATAAGCAACACAGCTCATCACCCTGAACACACCATCCCCACTGTCAAACATGGTGGTGGCAGCATCATGGATTGGGCCTGCTTTTCTTCAGCAGGGACAGGGAAGATGGTTAAAATTGAAGAGAAGATGGATGGAGCCAAATACAGGACCATTCTGGAAGAAAACCTGTTGGAGTCTGCAAAAGACCTGAGACTGGAATGGAGATTTATCTTCCAACAAGACAATGATCCCAAACATAAAGCAAAATCTACAATGGAATGGTTCACAAATAAACATATCCAGGTGTTAGAATGGCCAAGTCAAAGTCCAGACCTGAATCCAAACGAGAATCTGTGGAAAACTGCTGTTCACAAACGCTCTCCATCCATCCTCACTGAGCTCGAGCTGTTTTCCAAGGAAGAATGGGCAAGAATTTCAGTCTCTCGATGTGCAAAACTGATAGAGACATACCCCAAGCGACTTGCAGCTGTAATCGCAGCAAAAGGTGGCGCTACAAAGTATTAACTTAAGGGGGCCGAATAATTTGGCACGCCCCACTTTTCAGTTTTTTATTTTTTACAAAAGTTTAAAATATCCAATAAATTTCGTTCCACTTCACGATTGTGTTCCACTTGTTGTTGATTCTTCACCAAAAAAATTAAAATTTTATATCCTTATGTTTGAAGCCTGAAATGTGGCAAAAGGTTGAAAAGTTCAAGGGGGCCGAATACTTTCGCAAGGCACTGTATTTATATACAGTGGGTACGGAAAGTATTCAGACCCCTTTAAATTTTTCACTCTTTGTTTCACTGCAGCCATTTGCTAAAAGCAAAAAAGTTCATTTTATTTCTCATTAATGTACACTCAGCACCCCATCTTGACAGAAAAAATACCAGAAATGTAGATATTTTTGCAAAATTATTAAATATTATTGAAATATCACATGGTCATAAGTATTCAGACCCTTTGCTGTGACACTCATATTTAACTCACATGCTGTGCATTTCCTTCTGATCCTCCTTGACATGGTTCTACTCCTTCATTGGAGGAATTTAATTAAACTGATTGGACTTGATTAGCAAAGGCACACACCTGTCTATATAAGACCTCACAGCTCAAGGGCATCTCAGAGCAAATGAGAATCATGAGGTCAAAGGAGCTGCCCAAGGAGCTCAGAGACAGAATTGTGGCAAGGCACAGATCTGGCCAAGGTTACAAAAGAATTTCTGCAGCACTCAAGGTTCCTAAGAGCACAGTGGCCTCCATAATCCTTAAATGGAAGAAGTTTGGGATGACCAGAACTGTTCCTAGACCTGGCCGTCCAGCCAAACTGAACAATCGTGGGAGAAGAGTCTTGGTGAGAGAGGTAAAAAAGAACCCAAAGATCACTGTGGCTGAGCTCCAGAGATGCAGTAGGGAGATGGGAGAAAGCTCCACAAAGTCAACTATCACTGCAGCCCTCCACCAGTCGGGGCTTTATGGCAGAGTGGCCTGAAGGAAGCCTCTCCTCAGTGCAAGACCCGCATAGAGTTTGCCAAAAAACACATGAAGGACTCCCAGACTATGAGAAATAGATTCTCTGGTCTGATGAGATGAAGATGGAACTTCTTGGCATTAATTCTAAGCGGTATGTGTGGAGAAAACCAGGCACTGCTCATCACCTGCCCAATACAATCCCAACAGTGAAACATGGTGGTGGCAGCATCATGCTATGGGGATGTTTTTCAGCTGCAGGGACAGGACGACTGGTTGCAATTAAAGGAAAGATGAATGTGGCCAAGTACAGAGATATCATGGAAGAAAACCTTTTCCAGAGTGCTCTGGACATCAGACTGGGCCGAAGGTTCACCTTCCAACAAGACAATGACCCTAAGCACACAGCTAAAATAACAAAGGAGTGGCTTCGGAACAACTCTGTGACCATTCTTGACTGGCCCAGCCAGAGCCCTGACCTCAACCCAATTGAGCATCTCTGGAGAGACCTGAAAATGGCTGTCCACCAATGTTCACCATCCAACCTGACGGAACTGGAGAGGATCTGCAAGGAAGAATGGCAGAGGATCCCCAAATCCAGATGTTAAAAACTTGTTGCATCATTCCCAAGAAGACTCATGGCTGTACTCAGGGCGCACCTCTAATGAGGTGAAATGAGGCGGCCACACCATCCATCACTGTCTGGTGGGCGGCATTTTTACTATTTATTTAATGTAAGCCAGCCCAGGGACAGGTCCCGCTCAGCTTTGTTTTTTTAAAGCGGCCTGTCCTAGGCTGGTTTATGAGACGTCCGGATCTCAGCGCAGGCGGCGATACAGTGATGTAATTGTGTCTCCTACGCTGAGACACAGACGTCGCGGCCAAGAAGAGAAGGCCGCGGCTCCATCAAGGGATCGCAGGTAGGTGAGGATAACTTTTTTTTTTTTATATATAAATAGGCTGTTACCTGCTGGAGTATTCCCAGCAGGTAACGGCCTATTTATTTACCTACCCCCACTTCTGCTCATGGCCGCGCCTGCTTCCCTTTCTGCTATGAGATGCAGAAGGGGAAGGGGGAAGGGGAAGCGACTGGGAGCAGGCGCGGTAAGTGAGGCCGTGGGCCTTAAATACTACTATTATTATACTCTGGGGTCTTTTCAGACCCCAGAGTATAATAATCGGAGACCCAGGAGAGGTGAGGGAACATAAAAACCATTGTTACTCACCTCCTGTGATCCAGTGTTAGTCCGAGTCTGGTGACGTCATCAGGTCGCGTCGCCGACCTGATCACGTGACTTCTGTGCACAATTAATCAGGGCTGAAAGCTGCAGGGAGTGCACTGGTGTCCAGGAAATGTAAGTAACACTGGTTTTTATGTTTGTCACCTCCCCTGGGTCTCCGATCATTATACTCTGTGGTCTGAAAAGACCCCAGAATATAATAATAGTTCATGGGTGGGCCACTATGTGGCATAATACCGTGTGCAGGGGTCACTATGGAGAATAATACCAGTGCAGGGGCCACTATGGAGCATAATACCACGTGCAGGGGTCATTATGGAGCATAATACCATGTGCAGGGGCCACTATGGAGCATAATACCGTGTGCAGGGGCCACTATGTAGCATAATACCATGTGCAGGGGCCACTATGGAGCATAATACCGTGTGTAGGGGCCGCTGCGGGCCATAATACCGTGTGGAGGGGCGGCTGTGGGCTGTAATACTGTGTGCAGGGGCTGCTGTGGAACATTATAGTGTGTGTAAATGGGGCGTTATAAACAGGGGCTATGGCGCATGTTTATGTCATACGCTGTCTGTTTATAGTGACCGTGTGATGTAATTACATTCTTGTCACATAGACATGTATAGGATGAGGCTTTAGTTACATTACATGGCCGCTATGAGATGAATGACACTGTGTAAACAGAGAAGCGGTCACAGCACTTACACAGGTACCATTCAAACAGCTGATCAGTAGGGGTCCTGAGTTTTTGAGCCCCACTGATTAGTTTATTAATGACCTGGAAAACCTTTTAATTAGGTAACACCTGGGGCATTATTAATAAGGGGCACTATTTATACAGGGTAAACACAGACATTATTAACCCCTTAAGGACACAGCCCAAAAGTGCGTTAAGGACCAGGCCTTGTTTTTCAAAACTGACATGTGTCACTTTATGTGGCAAGAACTTTGAGACACTTTAACTTACACAAGTGATTTTGAGATTGTTTTCTCGTGACACATTGTACTTCATGTTAGTGGTAAACACTAATCAATATTTTTGTATTTATTTATAAAAAAAATAGGATATTTGATGGAAATTTGGAAAAAAATCGCAATTTTCAAAATGTGAAATTCTCTGCTTTTCAGACAGTCATACCACCCAAATACATTAATAAATATTATCTACCATATCTCTGCTTTATATTGACATCATCTTTTAATCGTCCTTTAATTTATTTTGGATGTTAGAAGGCTTACAAGTGTAACAGCGATTTTCCAGATTTACAGGAAAATTTCCCAAACTAATTTTTTAGGGACCACTTCAGTTCTGAAGGGGATTATAAAGGCCTATATATTAGAAACCCCCCATAAATCACCCCATTTTCAAAACTGCACCCCTGAAATAATTCAAAACAGCATTTGGGAAGTTTGTTAACCCTTTAAGCATTTCACAAGAATTAAAATGATATTGAGGTGAAATTTAGACATTTCATTTTTTTCCACTAATCCCTTCATTTAGCCCTAAATTTAACACATTCACAAAGGGTTAAAGGAGAAAATGCATCTCACAGTTTATTATACAATTTCTCCTGAGCACAGAAATACCCCACATGTGGGTGTAAACTGATGTTTGGGCATTCGGCAGTGCACAGAATGGAAGGAGTGACACTGGGCGTCTGAAAAGCATTTTGCTGGAATAGTTTTCAGGTGCCATGTTGCATTTGCAGAGCCCCCAAAGTACCAAAACAATGGAAACCCCCTAAAAGTGACCCCATTTTGGAAACTACACCCCTCACAGAATTCATCAAGGAGTATAGTGAGCATTTTGACCCCACAGCTGTTTCACAGATTTTACTAACATTGGGATGTATAAATGAAAAATTACTAAAACGTCACTTTATCCCCAAAGTTTTCATTTTCACAAGGGGTTAAAGGAGAAAAAGGACCCCATAGTTTGTTAAACAATTTCTCCTGAACACAGCAATGCCCCATATGTGGTCGTAAACTGCTGAATGGGTACATGGTGGGGCTCAGAATGGAAAGAGCGCTATTTTGCTTTTGTAGGGCAGATTTTGCTGAAATAGTTTTCAGGTGCCATGTTGCATTTGCAGAGCCCCCAAAGTACCAAAACAGTAGAAACCCCCTAAAAGTGACCCCATTTTGGAAACCACACCCCTCACAGAACACGTCAAAGGGTATAGCGAGCATTTTGAACCCACAGCTGTTTCACAGATTTTATTAACATTGGGACATGAGAATGAAACTTTTCTTTTTTTCCAATAAACTGTCAATTTAGCCCCAAATTTTTCATTTTCACAAGAGGACAAAGGAGAAAAAGCTCCCCAAAGTTTGTTACACAATTTCTCCTGAACACAGAAATGCCCCATATGTGGTTGTAATCTGCTGCATGGGTAAATGGCAGGGCTCAAAATGGAAAGAGCACTAATTAGCTTTTGGAGGGCAGATATTGCTGGAATAGTTTTTGGGTGCCATGTCGCATTTGCAGAGCCCCTAAAGTACCAATACAATGGAAACCCCTCAAAAGTGACCCCATTTTGGAAATTACACCCCTCATAGAATTTATCTAGGGGTATAGTGAGCATTTTGACCTCACAGCTGTTTCACAGATTTTATCATCATTGGGACGTAAACATGAAAAATTACTTTTTTTCTAATAAACCGTCCATTTAGCGACATATTTTTAATTTTTGCAAATGGTTAAAGAAGAAAAAGCTCCCCACGGTTTGTTACACAATTTCTTCTGAACACAGAAATGCCTTATATGTGGTTGTAATCTGCTGTATGGGAACATGGTGGGGCTCAGAATGGAAAGAGCGCTATTTAGCTTTAGGAGGGCAGATGTGGCTGGAATAGTTTTCAGGTGCCATGTCGCATTTGCAGAGCCCCTAAAGTACAAATACAATGGAAACCCCTCAAAAGGGACCCCATTTTAGAAACTACACCGCCCAAGGAATGTATCAAGGGGTATTATCATTTTGAGCCTAAAAATGCTTATGTACGAAGTGAAAATTGAAGTTTTTGAAGAAATATCCAATTTCAGAATATGTTGCGGCCACTTTGTGGCATCAGAGACACGGACTCCTAAAACTATTAAGTGGGCTATCCCGGGGGAAAAAAAATTATATATGAGGGTGTAAACTGCTGCTTGGGAACACAGCAGGGCTCAGAAAGGAAGGAGCACTGTGTTTTTTTAGCTTTTGGAGTACAGATTTAGAGGGATTTTCTGGTCGCCATGTTATTTTTGCAGAGCCCTGGAGGTGCCAGTAAACTGGAATTCCCCAAGAAGTGACCCCCATTTTGTAGGGATGATTTTAGGGTCTCTGCAAATGTGACATGGCATCCAAAAACCAACAATCTAAATCTGCGCTCCAAAAGTACATAGTGCTCCTTCACATTTGCACCCTGCTGTGTGCCCAAATGACAGTTTATGCCCACATGTATGACACTGGTGTACCCAGGATAACGTACTTAATGCCATATGTGGGTATAAACTGCTGTTTGGGAACAGCCGGGCACAGAAGGGAAGGAGCGCTATTTTGGTTTTTAGAGCACAGTTTGGTTTATGGACACCATGTCACTTTTGCAGAGCCCAAGAATTGTCAGTAAAGTGGAATCCACAGACTTGTGACCCCATTTTGGAAACTACACCCTTCAAGGGATTTATCAAGTGGGGTAGCGAGCATTATTAACCCTTAAGTGTTGCATTCTTTTAATTTCCAGAAATGAATGCGCAGATGATAATGAAAGAGTGAAGAAATCAGGCAATACCTTTTAGAGGCTAACTGAGTATATTTATAAGTAAGCTTTCAGGAGTACTAGCTCCCTTCATCAGACATGGTGTTATACAAGAACTGAAAATTCACAGATTTTTATACACATGGTCTTCACAGGATTTTAGAGTCCTTAAAAAAACCCAGAACAAAATGCAATCTAAGTAGAGAAGTTATTTACAACAGGTCAAAAAACAATCTGGAAAGTTGTGGTGCGTGACAGAGGGATCTGTTATCTGTTTGCTATCAGGTGGTGATTTGTGACCCTCACAGTTCATACATAGTGTGACATGAAGATGGCATGAATATTAAGTCCAAATTGCAGAGTTTGAAATTTTTGCATAAATTTGTACTCCGATTCTTTCCTTTTCTCCTGTGTCTTAAAATGTCCCATTAAAACCATTAAAACCATTAAAAATTTCAAACTCTGCAATTTGGACTTAATATTCATGCCAGCTTCATGTCACACTATGTATGAAGTACCAAGCACACAGGACGTAATAGTACGTCCAATGTCATTAAGGGGTTAATATAAAGATGCACTTGTGGGTATTATTCATTATGGGGGGGTTATATCATATATTTTATAATTGGGGGTAGCAGCAGAATGGGTGTGCAGGTGAGGACAATGTGGGTCAGGTGCCTGGAAAAGTGAAACTTTCTGCAAACTTTACAGAGACAAGTCACAGCTGGAAGTGGTCATGGCGGTCCAAAGGGAAGAGAAGGGAAATGTGAAAGATTAGTCAGAGACATCACCTGTAAGTCACAAAATGTTACTGCACTGTATTCACCTAAATGATAGAGGATAAATACCTGATTGATGGGGGTCTGTCTGCTGAGACCCCCACTGAGCTTGAGAATTGGGTTTTTTTCCCCCACTGGGTGGGAATTCAGCCTGACCGCAGCCAGGTTGAATATAGGTGTGTCACTTGGTGGATGGACGAACCCGCGTGGCTCTCATTCACTTCAATGGGAGTGCCAAAGATAGCTGAAGTCCAGTACTCAGCTATCTGCGGCGCTCCTATTATAGAGAATGGAGGCCACGCGGGCTCGTCCATCCACCAAGCAGAAGATGTGTGAAGTTACTTTCATTGTTAATGCCGTGTTGTTGATCCCTGATACTGAAGTAATGCTGTAAGAATTCTTAAAAACTGTTTTATAACTTTGTGTATTGTGTATATTGTGTGACGATAACAGCGTGTGAAGCTAGTAGCATGGAAACTCAATTTTTTTTTTTTTGGGGGGGAGCATCTTTCTATAGTCTGTCTCAGGCAGCAAAGAGGCTAGGTTCACCACTGGCTGTACTAGCTCAAAAGGGTACTTCTACTCAATACTGAGCAAAGGGTCTGAATATTTTTTCTTTTTTAATAAATTTGTAAAAATATCTACATTTCTGTTTTTTTTTCTGTCAAGATGGGTGCTGAGTGTACATTAATGAGAAATAAAATAAACTTTTTTGCTTTTAGCAAATGGCTGCAATGAAACAAAGAGTGAAAAATTGAAAGGGGTCTGAATACTTTCCGTACCCACTGTATTGGCCTAGCAAGACATTTCAGCATTTAGTAAAACTGTGAGGGATGAAGTGGTTGGAGTTTGAAACACATCCGCTGTAGGGAGCAGGAGCCTTGGTAATAATATTACATATAATGACTGAAAAAAGGAAGCCGCTTTCTAACTTGTCCTCTCTTCCTATTGTACAGGCTGCAGAGCAAAAGGATAACAGTCAGCAAAACATCATTTATGGCATATGCACAGTATATAGCATTTCTATTTCCTCTTTCACTATTTTCTTTCTCAGGCTGGGTTCACACTACTGTTGTTAATGTGCTTTGCTGTCAGCGCACAAGTCTCTCTCTTGCTTCAAACAGGTACCACATTTCCCATTCTGTGGCGAGTCGGGTCAGGCACACCTTGGCCTGACATGTTTAATATAGCTCACGCCAGTTTTCTGGCATAAATAATACAGTAATCCTATGCCAGTTCAGTAGCCTCTTGATAATTTAGGCATGCCTTGTGCCAGTCAGGTGCTTTGTTGAGACTTGTGTATAAAATTCCATTCTTGATAAATCTGCCCCATTTTATGTATTCAATCCATTAAGTGCCTTGAGGATTAGATATTATTTATTATATATAATGCAAATACACATTTGAATGAAAATTGGAATATGTACTTTGAAATAGGTATATTGTATTTCAATAAAATAAATGTACCCAAAATATTCAATATAATATTGTAAAAATAAAATACAGTAATTAAAAACATTAAATATCTCCTCTGGCCATATTTGTATTCTCTTATGTCTAAGTTGAATTCATTTTGAAGTTTTTATTAGTATTGTACTGCCACCTAATGGGTAATATTGTTAGTAAACATTCAGTCTGAGTAATAGAACTCTTATGTCCCAGCATTCATTTTCATGTCATTAAAACATATATAAAAACGTTGTTTTCTATATAAAGTTATTTGTTGGCTGAAATAAATGTGTCTTTATCTATTATGCTCACTATCTATTTTTATCTTTCTTCTGTTTTTATTTCATTTATTACTAAAGAACTTTTGATAGTCAATTAAAACCACTGTACATTTGTGTTAAATGTCAGATACAGTAGAAAGAATGTCATGTACAATGAATAATAGAACTACACTGAAAACCAAGAACAGTAGACCTAGAGGGTATTTGTCATCAGACACAGCCTTTAGCTTCTTAATAGTTACATTAACATTAGAAATATTCCCCTTCAAATGTCACTTTTTATTGTAGATTCTGAATTTATGTCTCAAGTAAATGTAGTTGGCACATAACTCTGGTTCCTTAAGGCTGAGGCCCCATGTTGCAGAAATGCAGCTTTTTTGTTGCAGATTTTATTGTGTTTTTTTGAGCTGAAGCCAAAAGTGAATTGAGCAGGAGGTAGAAGTCATTATAGGCTTTGGCTCAAAAAACTAAATCTGCAACAAAAAAAAGCTGTGTTTCCGCAACATGGGGCCTTAGCCTAAAGAGGTTTTCCAGTCCTAGTAGCATTTTTATGCTGATGACCTATCCACAGAATAGGCCATCAATACCTGATCAGTGGGGTTGCAACACCAGGATCCCACACCAATCAGCTAATCCACCTACCTCCAGGTGCCAGAAGCTTCTGCTGTGGATAGGGCCAGAAGCAAGCTCGTTTTTCAGGAAGTGCACAAGATTGCAGCTCTGTGTCTATCACTTGAATAGGAGCAGAGCTACTTCCAACCCCATCCTAAGTAGTAGCTTCCAGCGTCTGGGTGTCAGACTCCACAGATCAGTTACTGGTGACCTATCCCGTGGATATGTCATTAGTATAAACAATACTTTTGGACAAGAAAAACCCCTTTAGGCTAAAGCCCCACATTGCGGAAACACAGCTTTTTTGTTGCAGATTTTGCTGCGTTTTTTTTAAGCCAAAGCCAAGAATGGCTACAAAAGGAATGGGAAATATAAAGGAAGTACTTATACTTCCCCTTTTGCTTAAACCATTCCTGGCTTTGGCTCAAAAAACTGCAGCAAAAAAAACTGCGTTTTCACAACATGGCGCCTCAGCCTTTAAGGAATTGTCCAGTTTCAGACAAACATTGAGAGACAAATTATTGTTTGTATAATGAAAATATATCAATTCCTAACAGTTTTCTAGATCTCTGCTTGCTGCTTGCTACTTTGCTTATTTCCAGTGGATAAAAATCATTCTGAGGTCATGTGATGGACAATCCAGCAGTGGTGTAAAGACCGCGGTCCCAATAGGGTTATGACCGCGACCAGGTCTGGAGGGGTAGGAGGCTGGGGTCCTATAGCACCATGATAGTGGTTGGGGGAAAGCCTCAGGCCCTGACCTCTGTCTCTGCAATGCACCTCCGGCAACAGAGATCAGCGTTCATCTCTGTTGCTTGTTGGGGTCACTACACTGAACTCTCCAGGCAGCATAGATGGGTCTAATAGGCTACACGGCTGGTGTTGGGGGGGAAAGGTCAATTGTCCAGTGACCCATCCCCAAGGGGGCCCTGGGATCTGAGGCACCAGACTTCTGACCTGGTGACTCGAATCCTGGGGAGCTCTGCACACCAATACAGTTGACGTTTATCATCTATGATAGAGCAGGGAGCTGCAAATTCCCATTCTGCCATAGAAGACTGAGTGACGAACAGTTGGCATGATGACATCACTGCATCGCAGTCTGTGTTAGACAAGCAGGGAGAGGCTACAGCTGCTCCACTCCAGCGGGGGATCATGGCAATGTTAATAACAGATTTTTTGTTTATTTGAAAAGCAAAAGGTGGGCTATTACTGATAAGGGGGTTATTATAAGTCGGGAGCTATTATTTATAAGGGGGAGAAACATTTATTAAGGTGAAAATATTTATAAGGGGGATTATTATAGTGTAGAAACCATTTTATTTAAGGGGGCACTATTATATACAGATGTGGACAAAATTGTTGGTACCCGTCGTTTAATGAAAGAAAAACCCACAATGGTCACAGAAATAACTTGAATCTGACAAAACTGGAATTTGCCAAGCCACAAAGCTTCTCGGAGAATGTCCTATGGACGGTTGAGACAAAAATCGAAATTTTTGGCAAGGCACATCAGCTCTATGTTCACAGACGGAAAAATGAAGCATATCTTGAAAAGAACACTGTCCCTACTGTGAAACATGGAGGAGGCTCTGTTATGTTCTGGGGCTGCTTTGCTGCATCTGGCACAGGGTGTCTTGAATCTGTGCAGGGTACAATGAAATCTCAAGATTATCAAGGGATTCTAGAGAGAAATGTGCTGCCCAGTGTCAGAAAGCTTGGTTTCAGTTGCAGGTCATGGGTCTTGCAACAGGATAATGACCCTAAACGCACAGCTAAAAACACCCAAGAATGACTAAGAGGAAAACATTGGGCTATTCTGAAGTGGCCTTCTATGAGCCCTGACCTAAATCCTATTGAGCATCTTTGGAAGGAGCTGAAACATGCCGCCTGGAAAAGGCACCCTTCAAACCTGAGACAACTGGAGCAGTTTGCTCATGAGGAGTGGGCCAAAATATCTGTTGAGAGGTGCAGAAGTCTCATTGACAGTTACAGGAATCGTTTGATTGCAGTAATTGCCTCAAAAGGTTGTGCAACAAAATATTAAGTTAAGGGTACCATCATTTCTGTCCAGGCCTGTTTCATGAGTTTTCTTTTTTTAAAAATTCTGTTGAAGCATGGTTGAAAAGCAATGTCTGACTTTCATTTGTTCATTTGCATAGAATTTTTATATCCTCCTGTCCAGGTATGAAGCAACACTGATTGTGAATCAATTTCTCCTGCTGTTGTGCAAATGGAACAGACAACAGATAGATATGATTAGCAATTAGCAAGACCACCCCTATAAAGGAGGGTTCTGCACGTGGTGACCACAGACCATTTCTCTGTTTCATTCTTTTTGGCTGTTGTTTTGGTCACTTTTGCATTTTGTCATTGCTCTCACCTCTAGAGGTAGCATGTGTCTACATAAGTTGCTCAGGTAGTGCAGATCATCCAGGATGGCACATTAATGTGAGCTGTGAAAAGAAGGGTAGCTGTATCTGTCAGCACAGTGTCCAGAGCATGGAGCAGATACCAGGAGACAGGCCAGTACACCAGGAGACGTGGAGGGGGCCATAAGAGGGCAAAAATCCAGCATCAGGACCGCTACCTCCTCCTTTATGCAAGGAGGAACAGGAGGAGCAGTGCCAGAGCCCTGCAAAATGACCTCCAACAGGCCACTAACATCCATTTGTCTGCTCAAACTGTCAGAAACAGACTCCATGAGGGTGGTATGAGGGCCCGACGTCCACAAGTGGGTGTTGAGCTTACAGCCCAACACTGTGCAGGGCGTATGACATTTGCCAGAGAACACCAAAATTGGCAGATTCATTGGCGCCCTGTGCTCTTCACAGATGAGATCAGGTTCACAATGAGCACATGTGACAGATGTGACAGAGTCTGGAGACACCATGGAGAACGTTCTGCTGCCTGCAACATCCTCCAGCATGACCGGTTTGACAATGTGTCAGTAATGGTGTGGGAAGGCATTTCTTTGGAGGGCCACACAGCCCTCCATGTGCTAACCAGAGGTACCCTGACTGCCATTAGGTACAAGGATGAGATCCTCAGATCCATTGTGATACCATACGTGCACATATGCAGGTGCAGTGGACCCTTGGTTCCCTCTGATGCAAGACAATGCTAGACCTCATGTGGCTGAAGTATGTCAGCAGGTTCCGCATGATGAAGGCATTGATGCTATGGACTGGCCTGCCCGCTCCCCAGACCTGAATCCAATAAAGCACATCTGGGACATCATATCTCGTTCCATCCACCAACGCTACATTGCACCACACTGTCCAGGAGTTGACTGATGCTTTAATCCAGGTCTGGGAGGAGATCCCTCAGGAGAACATCTGCCACCTCATCAGGAGCATGCCCAGGCGTTGTAGGGAGGGCATACAGGCACGTGGAGGCCACACACACTACTGAGCCTCATTCCTTGTCTTGAGGCATTTCCACTGAAGTTGGATCTGCCTGTAATTTGATTTTCCACTTTGATTTTGAGTATCATTCCAAACCCAGACCTCCATGGGATATTCATTTATATTTACATTGATCATTTTTATGTTTTATTGTTCTCAACACATTACACTATGTAATGAATAAAGATTTGCAACTGGAATATTTAATTCATTGATACAATGCCTTGAGAAAGTATTCGGCCCCCTTGAATTTTTCAACCTTTTGCCACATTTCAGGCTTCAAACATAAAGATATAAAATTTTTATTTTTTGGTGAAGAATCAACAACAAGTGGGACACAATTGTGAAGTGGAACGAAATGTATTGGTTATTTTAAACTTTTGTAAAAAATAAAAAACTGAAAAGTGGGGCGTGCAATATTATTCGGCCCCTTTACTTTCAGTGCAGCAAACTCACTCCAGAAGTTCAGTGAGGATCTCTGAATAATCCAATGTTGTCCTAAATGACTGATGATGATAAATATAATCCACCTGTGTGTAATCAAGTCTCCGTATAAATGCACATGCTCTGTGATAGTCTCAGGGTTCTGTTTAAAGCGCAGAGAGTATCATGAAGACCAATGAACACACCAGGCAGGTCCATGATACTGTTGTGGAGAAGTTTAAAGCCGGATTTGGATACAAAAAGATTTCCCAAACTTTAAACATCCCAAGGAGCACTGTGCAAGCGATCATATTGAAATGGAAGGAGTATCAGACCACTGCAAATCTACCAAGACCCGGCCATCCCTCTAAACTTTCATCTCAAACAAGGAGAAGACTGATCAGAGATGCAGCCAAGAGGCCCATGATCACTCTGGATGAACTGCAGAGATCTACAGCTGAGGTGGGAGAGACTGTCCATAGGACAACAATCAGTCGTACACTGCACAAATCTGGCCTTTATGGAAAAGTGGCAAGAAGAAAGCCATTTCTCAAAGATATCCATAAAAAGTCTCGTTTAAAGTTTGCCACAAGCCACCTGGGAGACACATCAAACATGTGGAAGAAGGTGCTCTGGTCAGATGAAACCAAAATCGAACTTTTTGGCCACAATGCAAAACGATATGTTTGGTGTAAAAGCAACACAGCTCATCACCCTGAACACACCATCTCCACTGTCAAACATGGTGGTGGCAGCATCATGGTTTGGGCCTGCTTTTCTTCAGCAGGGACAGGGAAAATGGTTAAAATTGAAGGGAAGATGGATGGAGCCAAATACAGGACCATTCTGGAAGAAAACCTGTTGGAGTCTGCAAAAGACCTGAGACTGGGATGGAGATTTATCTTCCAACAAGACAATGATGCCAAACATAAAGCAAAATCTACAATGGAATGGTTCACAAATAAACGTATCCAGGTGTTAGAATGGCCAAGTCAAAGTCCAGACCTGAATCCAATCGAGAATCTGTGGAAAGAGCTGAAAACTGCTGTTCACAAACGCTCTCCATCCAACCTCACTGAGATCGAGCTGTTTTCCAAGGAAGAATGGGCAAGAATTTCAGTCTCTCGATGTGCAAAACTGATAGAGACATACCCCAAGCGACTTGCAGCTGTAATTGCAGCAAAAGGTGGCTCTACAAAGTATTAACTTAAGGGGACTGAATAATTTGGCACGCCCCACTTTTCAGTTTTTTATTTTTTTACAAAAGTTTAAAATATCCAATAAATTTCGTTCCACTTCATGATTGTGTCCCACTTGTTGTTGATTCTTCACCAAAAAATTAAAATTTTATATCCTTATGTTTGAAGCCTGAAATGTGGCAAAAGGTTGAAATGTTTAAGGGGGCCGAATACTTTCGCAAGACACTGTATATAGGATGTGGTATTTTAGTGTTCCTTTTATTTTTTTTGAGCAGTGTATATAAGGGTGACTATTATAAGGGGAGGACTATTATATGTATAAGGGGGTATCCAACACCTGGGAACCCTGCTAATCTGCTGTTTCGCACTAATGCTAACTCGACATCTGTTTTATTGCAGTTGTACAATGTTATTACATGCTGTAGGTACATTGCACAGTTGCTATAAAACAGATACTGTGCGATGTAAATAGTGAAGGAGTCATGGCTGGCAAAAGCACCACAGTCCATTAAAATAGCTGATCCAGCAGGTGTCCTGGGTGTTGAACCCTCACTAATCTTTTATTGATGATCTATCCTGAGGACAGGTCATTAAAGGAACTGGAACAAAGGATCTAGAATACAACTTTAAGGCTGGGGCCCCACGTGGAGCAAACAATGCGATTTGTCCACGGCGTAAACTGCGCGGCAAAAGCCACAGCGTTTTACAGTCCCTGCAAGGTGGATGGGAATCTAGTGTATCCCATCCACACATTGCAGAAAAATACACGCAGGGGAAAAAAGTGAAAATTTGACCCTATTTTTAAAGAAAAGTTTGTTGGTCTGAAAGGCAAGATCACACAAGGTATACTGTATAATCAAAGTTCCAAACAAAACAAAATAGCAAAATTCATTTTATTGCCATTACAGTTTGCAAGAACATACGTAAAAAAATATGCAGTGTACAGATACTATAAATAATGATGTTAGAAATACAGAGACTATAGAACCTATAGAACTCATGTTTTTATTTATTTTATAACAGAAAAAAAATAGGAAAGGCAAAGAAAGCTTTCTAGAATGGGTAGGGTGTGGGAGCTTTTCAGTGTAGCCTTGTCTCTGTGGCAAAAACACACAATCTAGAGGCAATGGGAGAGTTAAGAGTCTGGTGGTCAAGATCAGGAACAGGCTCAGCTAACCAGGGCCCTCAGATCTCATCAAATGTGTTAGGACAGTTGTTAGTTTGTACAGTGGCAGTACCATGTCATCTTACAGATTCAAGCAGACCTAGTAGGTCCAGTAGCATAGTACAGCCGAATTTTATACAAGGTCTTTGTGGACCCAATTAGCAGGAAGGTCATCTACTAACCCAAATAAGGAAACCTTGTTTTAATTCCTGGGCCTCTCAAATGAGCCTCCATTAACTTGAGAACCTGTTGCCAGTAGCTGTGCAGACCCATAAACTCCAAAAACATATGGAGTATCTTTTCATCTGCAATCTGGCACCTGGGTCACTCTGGTGAGGCTAATCTTCCCTATATTCTGTGGATAAACTTAACCTGTACCAATCTATCCTTGGAACTAATTTGAGGAGGGTCCAAACAGTTAAATACTATTGTCTCCATCTACATCATGGATACCTCTCCACTATCTGTTAAATACTCTTTCCTTTAACAGAATAAGATCAGCTTTCATATGCGTATAAAAGGTGGAAACATCTTTAATTGTGTTTTGCTGCTAAGTTATCGCATCTACCTTGGTCAGGCACTTTCTGGAAAAAAGGTTGGTACAATGATTCTCCAAAATGGGCAAAACTGCTGTCACATTCTCTAAATGTACTTGACTCAATACTTTTCCTTCCTGGTTTCCAGGTATGCTTTCTTCTTAAGTATACTTTGTGCTGTTAACAAGTTGTTATTATATCCCTGGATATTATTTATCAAATTTATGAACACATGCTCAGTAAAGAAGTAGAAAGCACATGGCTATACACATTAAATATAAACTAAAATACTGATCAAGATGGATCATTTTGGACCATAGTGGGGTGACCACCTCTTTAAAGTGTTAAGGAGGAAACAGGTAAGGGAAGGACCAGAGAAGGAAAGGGAGAGGAGTAGATAGAGAGAGGGAGGAGTAAGAAGTATAAGAGAATAAAGGGAGATCCTGAGACTGTCGGTCAGGTTTTCCTGAATTGGAAACCAGGGCATGGATAGAAGGTATATGATTCTCCATGCATATCACCCCTTGGTTCCTGCCATATCACTAGCCAATGGTCAGTGTCACAGATTGTTGCCACTGGGCAGGAATGCGTGCATGGACAGCATTGATGAGATGGCAAACCACAGATCTTTGGGGAATGTGGAGATGGGATTATCACTCACATGGAGTAAGAAAAGAACCAAAGAGAAGATTTGTTGGCAAAGCGGCAAAGCCTGTCTCTCTGTTCAGGTGTAAAAGTGAGGCTAAAGTCTGCTTCCAATCATGGAAAAACACAGGGACTGAAGCTGTGGTCAAGAGAATTTGGTTTATAATGGAAAGACCATGATAGAATGAAACCAACATCATACAGAGTGTTTCAAAGGGCATGTGTGTCTGGGTAAACTCCCCAAGGGGCTTGAAAGTGCTCAGAAAGTATTGTAGCTGACGTACTTGCCACACTGGAAGGTGGCCTGGATCACTAGAGTTTCCAAGGGACTCAGATGTCATCCAAGGGGAACTTGTCTCAAATATAGAAGCAGGGAAACAGTTGAAAGTGATCCATTCCTGAAATAGGTCTTGCTCCAATCTTGGTAGAAAGGAGAGGTTCCCTAGTAACGGCTAGGATGGATGAGAAGATACATTGACTTTTTAGTAAAAAGGAATGATTCTACTAGAGATGAGTGAATCGAAGCTAGCGAAGTGGAATTCGATCCTAATTTCACAAAATCTTCGATTCGCATCGATTTCGGATTTCCTTATGCTTCGATGTATCGAATTGCACCGCTCCAATCGGGGGTTTTAACCCCTTGGATCTCGTGGTCAAACATGACTGTTATTGGGCCCCAGCGGTCACGTGGAGTGCAGCGGCGTAATGACATCATCACGCAAGGAAGAAGAGGAGTGAGGAGGACGCTCAGACAGCCAGATTCCCAGGAGAGGTGAGGTTAAGGTGAGTATAAGTGTTTGGCATTGTGGTAAAAGGCTAAATACTATACTCGGTAAAGACCTTCTGACCTCAGACAGTCACATAACATGCTCTAGTCATGTGACTGGGAAGGCATGTCTGCTTGTAAGAAGGTCCGTACACATGATGAAAAGTTGTATCCCATGCAGTGAAGGAACATGGAGAGATGTGAGGTGTGTGGTGCAGTGTGGGGGGGAGAGATGTGGGGTGCAGGGTGTAGTATGGGGGGAGAGATGTGGGGTGCACAGTGGACTGTGGGAGGGAGAGATGTGGGGTGCACTGTGAACTGCGGGGGAGGAGTTTTGGGGTGCATGGTGAACTTGGGGGTAGTGTGGGGGTGGGGATTTAGAGCTGTGTTACTATAGGGGATGGCAAGCTATGGTCCAGGTTTGGTGGATTTGGCAAGCTGTGGCCCTGTGGGGCTGAGCTGTAGGGGATAGCGAGCTTGATACCTTTGTGAGATGTGTTACTGTGCACTAGGCCACATTGCTACGCTACCCGATGGTGTCTCGCTTGACACCGAGGCTGGATATTTCGTGCTAGGCCACGTTGCTATGGTAACGTGTAAACTACCGGGTAGTGCAGCATCCTTAGCAGCTACACCAATATACAGGCTCTCTGCAGCCATAATACCATGCGCAGGGGCTGCTGCAGGCCATAATACCGTGTACTACTGTTTTCAGGGGCTGCTGTGGAACATTATAGTGTGTGTAAATGGGGCGTTATAAACAGGGGCTATGGCGCCTCTTTATATCATACGCTATCTATTTATAGTGACCGTGTGATGTAATTACAGCCTTGTCACATAGAAGTGTATAGGACAAGGCTGTAGTTACATTACATGGCCGCTATGAGATGAATGACACTATGTAAACAGAGAAGCGGTCACGGCACTTACACAGGTACCATTCAAACAGCTAATCAGTGGGGGTCCTGGGTTTTTGAGCTCCACTAATTAGTTTATTAAAGAGGTATTTCCATGAACAAAATCATATCTATACTTGTAGATAATTAAAAGTTAAGCATTTTTGCAAATATAAGTAGCTAAAAATTATGCAGAGTTTTAAAGATTTTCTCTAACTTTCTTACTGGTGAGAGTCTGTTGTCTTGATCAGTTGCCAATGGTTACGACCACAAATGCAGAAACTTTCTGTGGTCTGGGTCTTGTCAGGAAACCAGCCATGATTTTCTTATTGTAACTGGGTTATCAGGAAGAGACACTACATGTATAAGAAGATATCCAGGCCACAATAAGGCAATCATGGCTGATTTTTTGACTTTAGAAAGGTCCTGCATTCATGGTCGTATCCACTGGCAACTGATCAAGACAACAACTTGTGACCACAGGATATTTAGAGAAAATCTTTAAAACTCTGCAAAATGTTTAATTACTTATATTTGCAAAAATGTTTAACTTTTAATTATCTACAAATTTAAAAATAGTTATGTTCGTGCGAATACCCCTTTAATGATCTGGAAAACCTTTTAATTAGTTAACACCTGGGGCATTATTAATAAGGGGCACTATTTATGGGAATACACATGGACATTATTAATATGGGTCACTATTTATACAGGGTACACATGGAAATATTAATATAAAGATGCACTTTGGGGTATTATTCATTATGGGGGGTTATATCATATATTTTATAATTGGGCTTGCAACAGGATGGGGGATTTGTGTAGGTGAGGACAATGTGGGTTGGGTGTCTGGAAAAGTGAGGAGCCAAAGATATCTGTGTTGCAAACTTTACAGAGACAAGTCACAGCTGGAAGAAGTGGTTGTGGCGGTCCAAAGGGAAGAGACGGGAAAAGTGAAGGATTAGTCAGAGACGTCACCTGTAAGTCACAAAATGTTACTGCACTGTATACACCTAAGTGATAGAGGATAAATACCTAATTGATGGGGGTCTGTCTGCTGAGACCCCCCACTGAACCTGAGAATTGGGTTTTTTCCCTCCACTGGGTGGAAATTCAGCCTGGCTGTGGCTGAATATAGGCGTGTCGCTTGGTGGATGGACGAACCCAGTCATTCACTTCAATGGGAGTGCCAAAGATAGCCGAAGTACAGTACTAAGCTATCTGTGGCGTTCCTATTATAGAGAATGCGGGCCATGTGGGCTTGTCCATCCACTAAGCAGAAGATGTGTGAAGTTACTTTCATTGTTAATGCCGTGTTGTTGATCTCTGATACTGAAGTAATGCTGTAAGAATTCTTAAAAACTGTTTTTTAACTTTGTGTATTGTGTATATTGTGCGATGATAACAGTGTGTGACGCTAGTAGCATGGAAGCTCAATTTTTTTTTTTTTTTTGGGGGGGGACATCTTTCTATAGTCCGCCTCTGGCAGCAAAGAGGCTAGGTTCACCACTGACTATGAGCCCCTTTCTTCTCAAAATTACCTTCCCACCTCAGTAAATCTTGACTCCTTCTTAGAGATCGACGAACCTGAGGGGATTTGTTTCAATAAATATTTGTTTCATACCAAACTTATTTGAATAGAACTGGAAGTGCTATTGTTGTACTCTCCTCAGTGGAGGCCCAGGGGAGGTGAGGAAAATTAACAAAAACTTATATTGACTTTGCCTCACCTCTCCTGGACACCCTTGCAGCATCTGGCAATTCTCACCCCCCCCCCCCCCTTTCTTGCCTACTTGGTCTTTTCCCTTGTCGCCTTCCTTCTTTCGCCGTCCTCCTATTAGTAGATTACTTGAACTACAACTAGGAATTTATCCTCTCCTGAAGAAGTGTCCCAAACGACTTGGGATCGTTCTTTAAATGCACAGTTCTCTCTCTTAGCTGTTAACAGTTGATATGTTCAGTTTACAGTATACATATTCTATTAAGTGCTGTTTTTCTTTTTTTATAGTTGGTTCTGTTCCAAGATGTATGTTCCTTTTCCATCTTAAAACTTGAAAACTACTTACCATAAGAGATGGGGAAAAGTTGCACAGACCATATAGAAGTTCAAAATGACAGTTGGCATATTGAACGACAAACTTCTCGGCAAGCATACACAGAGTCTCAGGGTGATAAGTGAGTGCACCACTCCATCTTTTTTTCACTTCAGTGGATAAAATGTATGTGGATATTTGTATTTTGTGGAAATATCTGAGAAAAATAACTTTTCTGTCTCACATCCGTCACTATCATGCCAGATTATCAGAAATTACTGTCTCATCCTTACAATTGTTTTTCTAAAAACTATGTAGACTTACACAAACAACAAAAAAATAAACAAATAACCCTAGAACTGACCCATTCCACCCTTTACTGACGAAAAGCACTATATACAGCTCCTCATAAAAAGGAGTAGACATAGAAAGTACCAGTAACTCGCAGAAACATAGGACCCCAGTGTAAGGGAATTTCTAGTTGTGCAATTACCTAGTGCTGCTGCTGAAAAGGGAAGAAGAGAAGACAGAGACAGTGAGCCCTAAATTCAACCCAGTTCCTGTCCCTGCCTACTTGTCTCAGCTACCCTAGGCAGTAGCAGGGCAACTTGGTGACAATCCCTTCTCTGAATAAGTGACACACAAAACAGGACAAGACAAAACAACACAGAAGCAATGACAGCAAGCCAAGGGTCAAAACCAGAGAGAAAAGCAGTACCAAATGGAAATCCAAAAGAGTAGTCACAAGGGAAGCCAAAGGTCAGAGGTCAGAAATAATACAGTAGAGCAAGTAGGAAGCTAGCAAGGACAAAGTCACAGGACAGAGTAATAGCCAGCAAACCTGTGTGGGCTGATGACCTGTATATAGGAAGTCCCTGACCTGCCCCAGACTTGATTGGTAGATAGGCTGTCAATCACACAGGCAAGGCTAAGATTAACTGTTAGAGGAGCAGAAAGAAACAAGGTGCAGGAGACGGGTGTGGCTGAAATTCAATTACAGAGTAGAAGTACTAGGACAGTGTTCAGACTGAGCAACAAGAACCTTAAGCAAGGAATCAAACTGAACATGCCTCCTGCACCGCAGTGTGCGAGCAGAGGGTTGCGCAGAGACCCGAATAGGCAGAAACTTTACACCCAGTTTACCCAGTTCACAATGCAGCAATATAAACAGTCATCCAGCTCAAAAACCAGTACCTGAACCAGCAACAAGAAGCCTCATCAAACTTTTTCATTGCATCACATGTACTTCTCTATGCAGATTCACCCATTAACATGATTTACCAGCTCAGGAGATTATGGTTGACTGGCATTCAGCCAATGTATAGCAAGTAAATTATGGGCCTGATAAAGAATCCTTTGAGTTGTTAGTTTATGGTGTTCTGTAAGGGAAGGATTAGCTATCTATTAGCTATCTTCTGCAGATGTTGGGAGGACACCATACATACTACATGGTTGACAGTTATCAATATCAAATGGGAAAATTGAGCACTCTGGGCAACTTTGAATGTGGAATGGTTATTGTTATACTAGCATGGTCTGTTATTTTAAAAACTACCAATCTTGTAGGCTTTGCTTATGCAACAGTGTCAAGAGTATTCTGAGAATAGTGTATTTAAGGAAAATATCCAGCAAAAGGAGATCCTGCAGATGTATTGCAAGGGAATTGCCAGTTGAGCAATTCCCCAGTGCTGCTGCAGAACCCTGGGGGGAGGGGCACAACAAGACAGTGAGCCCAAAAGCTGAACCCCCCCCCCCACTGTCCCTGGCTAACTTGCCTCATCTGTCCTAGGTGACAGCCAGCAACTGGTCGACAGTCCCTTCTTAATATAAGTAGCAACACAGAACGCAGACAGGACAAACAACGAAAAGGGAGGTCAGCTAGCAATGCAGTACAGAATCAAAATCCAAGAGAATAGTCAAAGCCAAAGCCAGAGGTCAGGAATAGAAATACAAGTAACAAAACAGCAAGGAGTAAAGGCCAGTACGCAAAAGCAATAGCAAGCGCCAATGTGAATGTGAGCAAAGAATAAATAGGAAGGAAGAATCTGCCCCAGACTTGATAGGATGAAAGGCTGTCAATCACAAAGGCAAGGCTGAAATTAACTATTTGAGGAGCAGAGAGAAACAAAGGTGCAGGATATGGGTGTGGCTGAAAATCAATTACATAGTCTAGGACAGTGTTCAGACTGAGCAACAAGAATCTTAAACAAGGAATCAAACTGAACACACCTCCTGCGCCGCAGTGCGTGGGCGGAGGGTGGTGCAGTGACCCGAACAGACAGAGACGTCACATGTATATAACTTATTGACAAAAGAGGTGAGAGGAGGATGTAAAATATCATTCTGTTGACAGCAGGGGTGCAGTCACACATCAGCCAAGAACAAAGTTAGTGCTGAAAAAACTAGTCTGTCAGCAGTTCACTCCATCGTTTTTCTGCTTATACCAAAGGGAATCATGCTAATGTATTTTATAAACTGGGAGGAAAGAAGAGAGATAGATAACTTAAGGGAAGGTTTGCCAATTACGATAGTGGTATATTTTATGAGTCAGAGGGACCTTTGGGGCCTCCTCAGGGTTCTGGGACCAGTAGCGACTGCTACTGCTGCACTCCCTATAGCTAAACCCCTGCCACTGGATACAAAATTTCTCCTATGGGAAACTATGGGAACGGTTTTATCAGCAGTTCCCTCCAGCATTTTATCTGCTTATACCAAAGAAAATCATGAAAATGTATTTTATAAACTCGGAGGGAAGTAGAGAGGAAGATAACTAAGGGGAAGGGACTGATACTTGCTTAGTCATACACTGTCCAACAGAGGAAAAATGTGCAAAACAGCTCACCTACGGTATTTAAATCCACTTCTAAAAAATAGTCAGCATGCCAAAAATCAAAAAGGTATGTACTTTATTAATAATGGAAAAATGATTAGGAATCAGCAGTAAAAGCCAATGCCAAGCATCTACTTCTGATCCCAACTGGATCCTTAATCATACTGTTATTGGAGTAGTTGGAATTTTGAACATATCAGAAGATGTGGGGAGTGGGGGTCTAGGTCCTGAGATACCTTTAACCCCTTGCCGCTCTGCGTGTATAGTTTACCCTCAGTGCTGTAATAGTATGGCGCTGTAATGCTACAGGTACGGGAGCTGTGTTAAACAACCGAGGCCCAGAACTAGTGTGGATTGTGGATTTACCCCGATCAGGGCATCCAGGGAGTCCGAGGGCACGATTGCCCTGTGACATCCCGTGTTCTTTCCTTAGGCCGCTGAAGCTGCTGACATAACACGGGACATAATAGTGCAGCGGGAACTTCTGCCACAACAAAAACATTGGAGCAGCAGGACCAGACTGTGCTGGGTTACATTAGAGCACCAAGGACAGGTGAGTATGTTTTTTGGGGGTTTTTTTCACCTTCTCCAGTCTAATATAAAAAAGGTTTATTTTGTAAAACCTCTTTAACGTAAAAACTACCCTGTGTCCTTAAAGGGTTAAACTATATTGGAGTTGGCCCTATGAAGCCAAGTTCAGCGTCACCATTCATCAATTCTCTAATTCAAATAAATACAGTCAAATAATAAAAAAAAATGTAAAATCTGTTTTATAATAGTAGCATTTTAGTAGTTTTTCAGTGTATATATCTAATCCATGTATTTTGTAGCTTTTAATGATTTTGTTTTCATAATGGCAAGATAATTTTCCCACTTTCCACTATTTAATTGAAAGATATTTAAGAAATGTAGTTTGAAATGTAGTGTGCAAATATATCACAACTGTACAACTAAGCAACTCATATTATTCTACCCATTTAAGCACAATAACCCTTTTAGGACTGTCCAGTGTTTTTTGGGATTGCTTAAGGCCATTTATAGAATGCTGCATTCACTTTTGAAATGCACCTAAAAATAGTATTCTTGGCATACGCACTAAGTGGAAACAAAAAATCTTAAGCCAATTTTGTCTAAATGTAGACATTTGGAATATGTCGCTTTTATTCATTCCTCAAAATGTAACAATACTAAACATTGTACAAATAGTCAAAGAAAAAGTCTCTTGTGCAAGTACGTTCCCATGTCCTTTCACTACTTCTGGTTCAAGTGAGTTCGGCAGTACTGTTCTCAAATGCCTATTTAGATATAAGGACAAAAGCAGCTCAGGTTATTGAGCTTGGCAGTTTAAGAGGTTCAAGTAGTTCAACCAAAAATAAATAGCTGTTTGGGGAAAATGCCCCTGATTTAGGGTGAAGTTGGGAGGGAAGACTGAAACAATGACTGAATGATTCACAGCCGAATTACTGGTCTATATAGTTAATAAACAATTCCCATGCTCATCTACAATAGATCATGTTTTCTATGGTATACATTAACAAAACTAACTTACAATTTCAGGTGAATTATTCAGGGTTGGATATGAATACTAGGGAGAAGTGGAAATCTTTAAGTCCTTGAATTTTTTAATGATATAATTCATAATAAACCTATTTTCTATCTAAGAATAACTGTACCTTTAAATATGAGAGAGATTATTTCACTTCTAATCTGTCTGCAAATTAATTGTTTAGACACTGAATAAAATTTTCTTAATCCTTTCCTGATCATGTCTGTTTTAGGGAAAGTTGTATGTCAACCATGATGACCACCGTCACAGCTAAAATAGAGATATTCACAGGCATTTCTAAAATATTGAATTGCAAATGTGTCTAGTAACCCAGTAATTTTAGAGGGTAGAATGCCTAGTTAGGTGAGCCTGCCAGTTGGAATTCTGGAAATGCTGGGTGGATAGCTCTTTGGTAACCAAGTTTTTTATTAACATAAACTGCTAAAGAAGAATTGCATGAAGAACTTGAATAGGAGGACAGCTAAAAGACTAGAATTGTAATTTGTGAAAATAATGTAATTTGGTAATTGGTCTATATTTGTTCTAGTTGGTGGGATATTTACTGAGCACCATAAAACATTACTTAATTCCTTTGGAATATCACCAGGCTTACAAAGAGTTAGAGATAACTGTGTGTTAAGCAAGTTTCCAGCTATGAATGCTTTTGTTACCTAGGCAAGAAGTGTACTTGAACTTGAGTCTCTTGAACTGGTTCATCTCCTCAATTAGAAAACAACAAATTAATTCTTACTATCCTGATATAGCAATTCCCTAATTTCAAACCTATTCCATGCCCTTCCCCTCAAACTCTTAACCAATTACATTGAAGATTAGTATATGTCCCTTTGTAGTACAGTTCCATATAAAAGATATGTTAGACTAATCTCTTCCATTTTCACACACTCTTCATATTTATCTTCAACATCTAGGAGACATCTATATAAGTTGAGGGGACACACAAAATAAGTTCTGCCATGAAGACTCTCTCATTAGTATTGTCACCTAGCATGGCAGAAAGTTTAATACACAAAGTACACTTCCACACACAGACTGAGAGCAATGCCTTTACAAAAACAAGACAATTACCTTTCTCTTCTCTCCCAGGTCCAGTTAATTTTCCTGGTATCGGAAGCCTTTTAAATGTCATTTGGAATGGAGGACTACAGAATCAACATGAAATCATGGTATGTTTATTATATGATACATACATGCTGATGATGATGATGATTATAAGTAGTTTTGTTATTTACTTTTTTTGTTTTGTTTTTTCTTGACTTAGCATAAATATCATCAAAAATTTGGAGGGATTTTTAAGATGAATCTTGGATTTTTTAAGTCAGTGCAAATTGGAGACCCAGCTCTCCTGGAATCATTTTTAAGACATGAATGTATTTATCCCAAACGAATGGAGATCAAACCATGGAAAATGTATAGAGAATATAGAGAGGAAGCTTGTGGTCTTCTTACACTGTGAGTGCACAATATTTTTTACACATTACATTAATTAAAATATTAGATTATAATTAGCACATTTTGTTTGATATATTGCTCTTTTTTCATCCCGGGTTATCTTTGCAGATGCTTGAATTAGTAATAACTTCTAATTCAGTGACAGCCATTCTTCTTTTTGGTGATCAAATACTTATTCTCATACAAGAAATTGTGGCATGGCGCAAACAATTTTGATATCCTTGGCAAAACAGGCAAATGTCCCTCCTATACCATAATATTCTGTACATATTATTATGTTTTGTACTTTACATTTACTATAGGCATTACCACTGTTTGTTCTGTACACCAGGAAAAGAATATCCAGTGCAATCCAAATAAAATATCCAAACTTTTATTTAAGATTTGCCAAATAAAACATGCAACAGGTCAAAAGTTAAAACCACATGATTCTAAAGCTGCCTATACATATGACATATTCATTAGCAGATATGGCTAATTTTAGTAGTATCTGCTGTGCTCTTATGTGTATGACCACCACAGACATCAGATTCTCAGCAGATTTCTCCAAATTTAGTTGGATCTACCAAAGGGTCTGCAGATAAATATCTCATGTGTATGGCCAGTTTTAGTTATAGCATGTGGACTTTTAACTTCTGGATCAGTTACATGTTTTAGTTGACACATTTTCAATAAAACTTTGGAGTGTATCTGGATTTTGTTGGATAATTCTTTTCTGCTGTCCATTTTCTGTTTAATTCAGGTCATATCACTTCATTATTTGGCATGCAGCATGATCAATGCAAATCATGCTACTATAGACACAATATGTGCATCAATGTCTATATTGGTTTAACTATGTACAATAAGTGTTAACAGATAAGCCTTCAGTTGTGTCTATCATTAATTCTTAGACTAGCAACTTGAAAGAACTTACATGCAAAATAATATTACTAACATGATAGATAAAGTTTTTTTTTAAATAAATTTTTCTTTAGGTTTACAAAACAAAAATCAACTTTACATAATATGGCGCATTTAATTCTCTACAAAAATCATGAAAGAAGTAGTGAAACATTGACATTACCATTGTTCATTAAATACATTGATTTTGGTTGCTTTTTCGCCATTTTCTATTCGAAATAATGGATGAGAATCTTGAATGGAGGGTCTCTCTACATTAGCACAGAATTCCCATTTCATTTAAAAATTGCTTTCTATTTTGTCACTCTCTTTTTCTCTCCTTTCAAAGAAGTAAAATTCTTTAAGGTTCACTATCCAATTTCCAAATGAGTAGAAACATTGGGATAAGTTTCTTAACAAGCCATCAATTACTATTAAAAGTTGTAATCCCATAGAAAACATTTATCAACTAACCAACAGTAACTGGAGATCCACCACTGGATCACTATCATGGAGCAGCAAGGCACATGTGGAACCACCGCTCCAGTCATACATTTATCACCTATACTGTGCAAATATTATGTATTTTGTGGGATAACCAGTTTAAGCTAAGGGAGTGGATGTAAAATAGGCTATGAAAGTTAGAATAGCGTTGAGTTGATTTAAGACAGGGGATTTGGTGGAAAGATGGCTGTGCCCTCTTACTGCAGGAACACATGAAAGTTGAAACTGGGGTTGTTGGGTATTACCCTTGAGACATAGCACCAGAGTTAAGAAACCTAAATAGCTTAATGTTATGGATCCTGGAAGGAGAGGATTACGGATGAAAATTGAAAACTGTCTACAGCAGGAAGTGGTTAAGCCTTTTTTATATTGTCATCTACCTGTAGAAAACACCAAGCAATCCTCTGTTTAAGACCTTGCATGAGGAAAGACCTAATACAGTTGGTGTACAAAGATGGCTGACCTGGGAGCTTCATTAGACTCCCAGTTGCCATGAACCCATCAATACTGCACTATGGTCTGGTGGATGTATCAAATGGATGGTGCCTCTTTCAAACCCCTTAGATGCCATGGTCACTATTGACAGTGACATCTAAGGGGTTGGGATCAGAGTGTCTGTAGCAAAGTTTCAGATATATGTTACAGCAGCTACACCCACTGCTGATGGTGCAGGCTTGCTTCATCAAGTAAACAACTTACCCACTGTGCCATAAATTTATGGCACAGGGTGGGAAAGGATTAAAAGAGAATAAAAAATGATAGTGAATGTGACATTGTCAAAGGCCTGCCCTGCCCGATTTGATAACAGTGTTGAGGGTGGCGTAGAAATGCAACTTACAACCATTATAATTGCAAGTTATATTACAAAGTCACAAACCCCCAGATTCTTAGTGAATCTGCCCCACTGAGACTTTTATGATGTCTAGTGATAAACCACTGCATTAAAACTATTTTGTCTTAGTTTAGGTCGAAAAAGTCACATGAGCTTATTTCAAAGACTGGGACTTTACTAAGAAGTTTTTAACCCTGGTTCCCCACAGCACTTTCTAAGCCCTGAACATGATAAATTGTGCTGATGTTGTACTGTATTTAGAAAAGTGTATATTTTTCCATCCACAGTGAAGGTGAAGAGTGGTTGAACATGAGAAGAATAGCACAAGCAAAGTTGATGAAAATCAAAGATGTAGCAAGAATGGACGTACAAATTAATGAGGTGATTTCCCTACTTTCTAGACAAAAAAGTTAAACTGAGTTTTTAATTACATAGCTTCATGCCATATGTAAATAGGTACCACACAGGGGCGTAACTACTGGGTTAGCAGCAGTAGCAGCTGTCACAGGGCCCGGGACATTACGGGGTCCCGCGGGCCCCCGATGCTTTTTTTTTTTTTTTAATAGACCGTTACCTGCTGGAGTAACCCCAGCAGGTAACGGGCCCTATATACTTACCATTCCCTGGGGTCCCGCTCACAGCCGCCTGCACTTCTGATTCTGCGGAGGCAGCTGTGAGCAGGAGCAGGGATTGGTATGTGAGGCCACGGGCCGAACACCACAAACTCTGCTATCATTATACTCCGCAGTCTTTGAAAAGACCCTGGAGTATAATAATCGGAGGCCCAGAGTTGGTGAGGGAACATAAAAAACAATGTACTTACCTCTCCTACGCTTCTCCAGGCTTTGGGCCTGTTTGGTGACGTCCCAGACGTCAGCGGACGTCATTTTGCGTCGCGACACCGGCCCGCATCACGTGACGCCGGCCTGGTCCAACATTGAAGAAGGCCGAAGTAGCAGGGAGTGGACTGGAGCGAGGAACAGGTAAGCAACGTTGTTTTTTTTGTTTGTATCCTTCACTGGGTCTCCGATCATTATACTCTGGGGTCTTTTCAGACCCCAGAGTATAATAATTGTTCATGGGTGGTCCACAATGGGACATATAATAGTGTGTGCAGGGGCCACTATGGGGCAAAATACTTAGTGCAGGGGCCACTATGGGGAATATTAGTGTGTGCAGGGGCCACTATGGGATATAATACTGTGTGCAGGGGCCACTATGGGGCATAATACTGTGTGCAGGGGCCACTATGGGATATAATACTGTGTGCAGGGGCCACTATGGGTAATGATACTGTGTGTAGGGGCCACTATGGGGAATAATAGTGTGTGCAGGGGCCAATATGGGATATAATACTGTGTGCAGGGGCCACTATGGGGCATAATACTGTGTGCAGGGGCCACTATGGGATATAATAATGTGTGCAGGGGCCACTATGGGGAATGATACTGTGTGCAGGGGCCACTATGGGATATAATACTGTGTGCAGGGGCCACTATGGGACATGATACTGTGTGCAGGGGCCACTATGGGACATGATACTGTGTGCAGGGGCCACTATGGGGCATGATACTGTGTACAGGGGCCACTATGGGGCATAATACTGTGTGCAGGGGCCACTATGGGGCATAATACTGTGTGCAAGAGCCACTATGGCACATAATAGTGTGCGCAGGAATGCGTTTTTTTGGGGGGGGGGCTGGAGGGGTCAGTTGGGTGGGGCGATTGGGGGCAGCGGTACGGGGGGGGGGGCCATGTCAAATGTTCGCCTCGGGGCCCAGCCATTCCTAGTTACGCCACTGGTACCGCATTGTATAATAGCCAGATATTTACTGTACAGTATTCCTTTTTACAACACACCTCCCATTGTAGTCTATAGTTTATCATGTCTATAGTTTATCATGGAACATGCGACTGAATCTCTATTCATGGGGATGCTCACATCCTGACCTGATGTCAATCTGATGAGCTAGTACAGGACCAGAATACAAGCATTGTCATAAACTTCTTGGAGGTACTGCCAGCCTTCAGTCAGTAATAGACACATATAGTAGAAATAAATGTAAAAAAAATGTAGAAAAGATTAACATGAATTGTAGTTTTTGATTTAATATTCCATTGCTGTATTGTAACATATGGAATGCATTCTTATATGGTAATTGTTTGAGTCAATGTCAAACAAATGTCTGATGTTAAGGTGCCTTCAGTTATATAAAAAATGGTTATCACCTGCAAGGATCTACTATACAGTAGCATTCTAAAATATTATTGCCGGTGTCATGTTAAGGATCTTGAATGTTTCACAAAAACAGGTATAAACAGGAATATTGACATAAATGGGAGCAGAGCTACAGTACCGGCACCCGGCCACTGTACAGGGAATGGATCTATCTGCTTCCATGTTCGTGTACTATATAGTACACGGACTGGATGCACCTCCGAATAGCTGTAGGAGCGGCTGTTGGACCTCCGCCTATCAGATATTTATGGGCTTTGTATTGGCCAAAAAAAAAAAAATCATGGACAACCCCTTTAAGTTGCAGTAGTTCTAATTTAGTTAAGGACTCCAATTCAATACAATATCGCAACATGCTAATTTTTGAAAGACTGCAATCCACACCCCACTGGGTACCACAAATAGATGCAAATAGGATATAAAGCGCATCACTTGGCATTATCATATACTTTTAGTACTGTATATCATGAAAAGCTATTAATATCATGACACACATATCTGTATATGTCCAGCTGAGAGTAAAGGGGAGGAAGAATACATCTGTTCTTCAATTTATCATTGTCTAAGCTATGAAATGTTTACTGCAAAACTTAAATTCTGTTACATTGAGAATATTTTGCAGGTACTGAAAGATTTTATTGCTCATGTCAACCAAGTGTGTGACAAACAAGGAAACATTGATGATTTGTATTTTGAACTTAACAAACTCTCATATGAAAGTAAGTACCCTCAAAGAAATCATTGATGTCTCTTAATAAAAGATTTTAGCTTTTATAGTGGTAAATGTCATTGTCTGTCCTTATAGCAATATGTTCAGTCCTATACAATGAAAGATGTGGACTTCTTGAAGAGGCATGTACAGAAGATGCATTGCTTTTCATACAGTCAGTGAAAAAGGTATTGTATATATGTTATTATATATAAGCCAGTTACAGTAGTATAAACTGTCATACTTTCATCTGCCACATAATTTCAGAGAACTCTGCCACACTATAAGCCACACCTTAAAGGGGTTGTCTGTGGTCATTAAAACAAAGTTAGCATGGGAGGGTGAAAAATTTAAAATTTATTCATACCTATCTGCGTCTTCTCCTCCATTTCTGCATTGGTCTAGTCGCTTTGTTTATATACAGAGTGGCTGCAGCAGTGATGATGGGACCACTGCAGCCTATCACTGCTCTTACCAATATGTAGCTAAGAGCAGTGATAAACTGCAGCTGTCCCGTCAACGTGACATCACTGCTGAAACTGCACTGCATACACACAGAGTAACTGGCAGTGATAACCATTCCAGCACAGGAACAGAGTGGAGGATGTAGGTAGGTATTAGTGCTTTTTGATTTCCTAGCTCTCCCCTGTGGCATACCTTTAATTCTATGATTCATGACAGCCCCTTTTACCACTTCAGTACCAGGTCAATTTCTGGTCCAGGACCAGACACATTTTTGTTTTTTTTTGTATGTGTGGTTTTGAGGGCTGTAACATTTTTATCATTTGCCTTATTCAGCTAATTTCTGTGTCTTTTTTCGGTGAAACATAGGGCTTTATTTTTATGTTGTTTTTATTTCTGCATGTTTTTTTAATTTTTTTTTTATATCCAGGAAAATATAAACAAAAGAGGAGGGAAAACGTGTCTGTTTTTCACTTATCATTTTTGTTTTATTTAATAACACAAAGTGCTACTAAAAAACTTTATAAAAAAGTTTTTCCTCTCTGTTACGGTAATTTTTACTTTGTATTGTGTCATCAGGGGTGTGGCTACAACCTGTAATAAGGGCATGGTATTGGCATATTATTTTTTTTATTATTTTACTTTCATTTTTTACTTTTCTACTTTCTTTCTTTCTTTCTTTCTTTCTTTCCTTTTTTACATTGTGTCCCCATAAGGTCATTAAAAACCTTTGCCATCTAAAAATATTTGCTATTTAAAAATGAACTATGAAGAGTTCTCATATCAGGTAGCACCTTCGGCAGTCTTATGAGTGTTTAATTTACCTTAAAAGCCATAAATATATGGCATGTAAATATATATAATTTGGTGAATTTTACCTTCAGTAGACAACTTTCCCTCTGAGCCACATATCAAGATAAGATTATTATTTTCAAGATAATAATATTTTGTGGTATTGTATCAGAAAGTTATATTCTATAAGTATTGTGTTGAATTGGATTAATGAGAAATTGAAGTCCATATTTCTCTTAAAAATCTTATGAATTCATACACAATCTGTGATCAAGAAAAAAAAACTGTGACACCAAGTGCCTATGGGTGTGTACCCTAAATGAAATTATTTTGATTCTGTTAAATTATTTCTTAAACCATATTTGCTGGCCATTCAAGATTATTACAATAAATGACACTTAACCACCATTATACCATTTACTTTATAAATGTTTTTCTGTATTCTAATCTAAAAGGATGATTTTGTAACCTGTATATAAATGTTCAATACTTTTTCTTGAAGATGATGCATTATTTAGGTCCACTCATTGTAACCTCAGCAGATCTTCATAAAAAATTTAATACAAACTCATGGAAACATCATACCAAAGCCTGGGACAATATATTTGCAACAGGTAATCTACTGAACATTAAAGGGGGTTTTCCAGGGTTTATATATTGATCACCTATCCTTAGGAGAAGCCATCAGTATGTGATGAAGAGACCCCAGAGTAATAATAATAATAGCACTTATGGTTCGTGCTGAACAAGTTTGGCCCGTAACAAATAGGACAGACGAACTTCACAAATATTTGTCAAAACTAATCTGGTGTGAGTTGCACTTCACAATTGTGTCCCACTTGTTGTTGATTCTTCACCAAAAAATTTAAATTTTATATCTTTATGTTTGAAACCTGAAATGTGGCAAAAGGTTGAAAAGTTCAAGGGGGCCGAATACTTTCGCAAGGCACTGTATCATAGATGATTCTGAGAGATAATTAGTAACTGTATGCTAATGAAAGTCTAAAAAATATCACTTTGTTAAAGAGTCTCCACTGTCAGAAAGGCAAGCCTTACAGCCTAGCATCATCACAATGACCCTAGGCTGTAAGGCCCCTCTTTCTGACAGTGGAGCGATATCAGTGCCAAAACTAATGCACCAATATCTCCAGCAATGGGGCACATACTGGGAAAGCTGACAGTGCACTGAATTCAGCACACTGTATGTAATACCGCAATTCTCTGAGGACATGAAAGGTCTTCTTTAAATAATATGAAGGTAAAAGAAAATACCTGAATCACATCTTTCAGTAGAATAGCAGAATGTTCTGTTCTGAACTTAGTGAGGGAAACTTGCTAAGTTAAAACTAATTTAATTTGCAGCAAAAAAAAATAAACTGGACTACATGCTGTGTACGGTATTTATTATGTTAGTTTACACACGTATGTCCAAATTTACGGCACATAAGTCCAATAAGTAAGAACATTTCAATCATTTGTCGACAAGGGCATACCAGAATTCTGCCACAACTTTCTGTTGCAAAACAAGAAATAGATGTCATACACTTAGGTGAAAATGTATCAAGCACTGAAGTCCAGCACATTGGCATCAAAAAGTTTAAATCGGAGGGATTTTGACTTTTTTGAACTCATTTGCTCAAAATGTTTTGACTTTTCCATTTTTAAGCCATTCTTTTCAGTTTTGAAAAGTGGGTGGAAAATAGGTTTATTTACCTTGTTTAAGAATGCTTAAGACTAGGTTTGGTAATGCAACCAATGCAAGTTGTAAAAGTTGTCATGATTTTCTATTGTGGGAGGTGGAGTAGAAAGTGGAATAACTATAATCAAATTCTTCATCCATTTTATAAATCTGGGGCAAGTTATGGCAACATAGACTCCAGCATAACTGACTTTAAATTTTACCCTCAGAATACATTCCCCTTGGACTGGACTAAAGATGCCTCATTCAGCATCAACCACTTTAATAAATCTGGTTCATTTTAAGATAGGATTAATAAATCTGCCTTATTTTTGTGTATTCAATTACAATGCAAAATGTAATTCATTATTTATTTCATCAATCTTGTTTATATGACTCCAGTAAACAACTATATCGACAAGCAACTAAACTCTGACAATGCCCAGAAGAATGACTTACTACATGCAATTCATTCTGAACAATCACTTACACAGAAGCAACTGTCTGGTCTTTTTACTGAACTTCAGATTGGAGGTGTTGAAACTGTAAGTTTATCAGTATTCACATATTCAGATGTTAAAAGATGTAGTTAGATATTAGTAGAAATAATGACTACTAGAAACAAAATGCTAGAAAATTGACATTTTGTTTGTGTATGTCTCTATCAGCACAGAGAATTTCAATTTTGTAGCTTAAAAAAAAAAATATATATATATATATATAGATTTCGCACTTTCACGGTAACATATATATATATGAAAATTTTTAATTTTTTAACATATATACAGTACAGACCAAAAGTTTGGACACACCTTTTCATTCCAAGAGTTTTCTGTATTTTCATGACTATAAAAATTGTAGATTCACACTGAAGGCATCAAAACTATGAATTAACACATGTGGAATTATATACTTAACAAAAAAGTGTGAAACAACTGAAAATATGTCTTATATTCTAGGTTCTTCAAAGTAGCCACCTTTTGCTTTGATTACTGCTTTGCACACTCTTGGCATTCTCTTGAGGAGCTTCAAGAGGTAGTCACCTGAAATGGTCTTCCACCAGTCTTGAAGGAGTTCCCAGAGATGCTTAGCACTTGTTGGCCCTTTTGCCTTCACTCTGCGGTCCAGCTCACTCCAAACCATCTCGATTGGGTTCAGGTCTGGTGACTGTGGAGGCCAGGTCATCTGGCGTAGCACCCCATCACTCTCCTTCTTGATCAAATAGCCCTTACACAGTCTGGAGGTGTGTTTGGGGGTCATTGTCCTGTTGAAAAATAAATGATGGTCCAACTAAACGCAAACCGAATGGAATAGCATGCCGCTGCAAGATGCTGTGGTAACCATGCTGGTTCAGTATTCCTTCAATTTTGAATAAATCCCCAACAGTGTCACCAGCAAAGCATCCCCCCCACCATCACACCTCCTCCTCCATGCTTCACGGTGGGAACCAGGCATGTAGAGTCCATTCGTTCACCTTTTCTGCGTCGCACAAAGACATGGTGGTTGGAACCAAAGATCTCAAATTTGGACTCATCAGACCAAAGCACAGATTTCCACAGGTCTAATGTCCATTCCTTGTGTTCTTTAGCCCAAACAGGTCTCTTCTACTTGTTGCCTGTCCTTAGCAGTGGTTTCCTAGCAGCTATTTTACCATGAAGGCCTGCTGCACACAGTCTCCTCTTAACAGTTGTTGTAGAGATGTGTCTGCTCTAGAACTCTGTGTGGCATTGACCTGGTCTCTAATGTGAGCTGCTGTTAACCTGCGATTTCTTTGGCTGGTGACTCGGATGAACTTATCCTCCGCAGCAGAGGTGACTCTTGGTCTTCCTTTCCTGGGGCGGTCCTCATGTGAGCCAGTTTCTTTGTAGCGCTTGATGGTTTTGGCCACTGCACTTGGGGACACTTTCAAAGTTTTCCCAATTTTTCGGACTGACTGACCTTCATTTCTTAAAGTAATGATGGCCACTCGTTTTTCTTTACTTAGCCTAGAGTACGAATACAGAATTATATTAAAACTTTTTTTTGTTTTTTTTTTTGTTTTTTGTTTTTTTTATACAGACAGCAAATTCTTTATTGTGGCTGATATTTAATATATCAAGACATGATGATGTCCAGGAGAAAGTTCTCAAGGAAATTCAGTCAGTTTTATCACCAGGAATATTCCCATCTGCTGAACATCTACAAAAGATGCCATATTTGAAATCATGTATTAAGGAATCCATGAGGTTATCATTATTATTATTACTACTGTTTTATTATTTTAACTGCAATTGATACATATATTGATACTTATACAGTGTGTAGCATCCAGGAGCCTCTGTTTTAAAGGGAATATGTCTCCAGAAAATGACCTATTTTTTAATGAAGTTGCATGTTAAATATATATTTTTTTAAATTTTGGTGAGTTTTTTTTTATTTCAAAAAAAATAATCCATTCTATTATCTATTCACTAGACCAGTTAGTATGCAGAGACTTCCTGTTTTCTGTAGTAGGATTATTTGTAGCAGTTATCATGTATATATATATATATATATATAAGACACAGAATCCACCAGTCACAATTGACAATTTCACTGCATATCTACTTCCCCACCACCACCACCACCACCACTGCAAAAGAGAAAACTCTCCCATGAAAGTCAATAGGGTCTGCCTCAAATCATTGTGCCTAAGGTGTATAGACTGTCTACAGAAGAAAGGAAGTCAAAAACTATCTAAGCTTAGTGGCAAGAGTTTGAATTGTAAGGATGTATTTAAAACATAGATAATAACATGGAAAATGAAAAACAACATTGCCATAAATTCTTAAAAAATATGTTTAATATAAAAATGTGATTTAAATAATAGATTATTTCCTGACAACACTTTCCCTTTAACCCATTCCCGTCGGGTATTTAAATATGGCGGCCAATCCAGAGCTCAGGGGCCACTGGGTCTCTGCTGTATAATACTGATAGCGGGGATGAAGGCCCTTGGACCTCTGGTTCCTGGAGCGAGATTCGGGCTGGTGATCTGTTGCCATTACAGCAGGGAGCCTATTGAACCTCTATTATAGGCTTCTCTAATTATTAGTTCCTCTAAAGGGTTCAAAACCCTTTGGAGATCTAATAATTACAGTGAAAAAAAGTTAAAAAAAATAAGAAAAAAATAAAAATCTTTAAAAATTCCAACCACCACTTTTTTGCTTTTTCGCTCTATTAAAAATTTGAATAAAAAGCAATCAAAGCAATAGACATTCCTCAAAATAGTATAACTGCAAAGTAATTTCTGGCCTTGTAAAAAAAAGAAGCCCTATGCATCACCATACATAGAAATATAAAAAAGGTACGGGTGTATGGCAACTCCCAGAATTTTTTATTTTTTTTGCAAAGGGGTAAAAACGTAAATACAACTATATAAATTTGGTATCCTCGGAATTGTAGTGACCCATAGAATATAGATGGCATATAATTCCAATTCTACCCCATTCAGAATATTTTTACAGCTTCCCAGTACATCATAGAGAATATTAAATGGTTCCATTATGAAGTACAATTTGTCCCACAAATATTATGCCCTCAGATGGCTATGTGAACAGAAAAATCAAAAAGTTATGTGGTTTGGAAAGCAGGGAGTCAAAAACAAAAATCGAAAATTGACAAATGCCTGCAGCAAGAAGGGGCTATAAAGTACTGTATCTGACTGAGAATTCAGTCAGAATGTTTATACCATTTGATGAAAAATTATACAGTTTCAATGCAAAAATCTACACTACCGTTGAAAAGTTTGGGGTCACCCAGACAATTTGTGCTGTCCTCTGAAGGGAGTAGTACACACCGTTGTAGGAAATCTTCAGTTTCTTGGCAATTTCTCACATGGAATGGCCTTCATTTCTAAGACCAAGAATAGACTGTCGAGTTTCACATGAAAGTTCTCTTTTTCTGGCCATTTTGAGAGTTTAATCGAACCAACAAATGTAATGCTCCAGATTCTCAACTAGCTCAAAGGAAGGTCAGTTTTATAGCTTCTCTAACCAGCAAAACTGTTTTCCGCTGTGCTAACATACTTGCACAAGGGTTTTCAAGGGTTTTCTAAACATCCATTAGCCTTCTTACACAGTTAGCAAACACAATGTACCATTAGAACACTGGAGTGATGGCTGCTGGAAATGGGCCTCTATACACCTATGTATATATTGCATTAAAAACCAAACGTTTGCAGCTAGAATAGTCATTTACCACATTAACAATGTATAGAGTGTATTTCTGATTCTTTTAATGTTATCGTCATTGAAAAAAACTGTGCTTTTCTTTCAAAAATAAGGAAATTTCTAAGTGATCCTAAACTTTTGAACGGTAGTGTATATTTAAAAAAAATCAGCTTCAGTTGTCTTGTTTGCAGAAAAAAATAGCTCCGTAATAGGCAATTTGCATTTCTGAAATAATTTATGTAAGAAACTATAATAAACTTAATAAAGGGGAGTAGAGTACATTAAACCTTTAGACTCTTAGCCTGTAGTGTGGTCACATATCATGTGTTTAGTGGGTGTTTGCTGTGGTTATGATGTCTGACCGTAGCATTGGGGGTAACACCTAGTGTTCACTGTAAGCAAAGCACTCTGAAAAACAAATAGTACAAACAACATTTTTATGACGCTCAATGAGCCCAATAACTCATTACTAGAGCACACAGCTAACAGGGAACAGCTGTAACAATTCCAAATCTTGCAATAAGATTAAGTCCCTGGATCAGTGTAGTGCTGACAGGTATCCTATTTGGTCCTGGCTTTGGTGTACTAAGATGGTTAACCTGGAGACTGGGCCCTGGTATGCCATAACAACCCATCAGCACCCTGCAATCATCCTTCCTTTGCCATGATTGCTAGTGACCATGGCATCTAAAGGGCTCTTCTCCTGAGCTGTTATGACAGACTGCAGGAACTCCATCTCAACATTATTATGATTATTAGTTTTAATATGATTAATTACTGCAGTTGTTGTAAAATAATATTGTAATCACAAGCCTCCTTGTTTTAGAGTCACACCTACAGTGCCTTTTACAAGTCGTACATTGGATAGAGATACAAACCTTGGAGGCTATTTGATTCCACAAGGTGTAAGTGTAATTTGTCTTCACAACATGTATATTCAGCTTTCTTTTGTGCCTGGGCAACTTAAGAGAAGAGGAAGATTTTTATATATTGTATAACATATGCACTGTCTTAATCTCTTAATACATATTTATCTCTTAATAGATATTTATATATTCATATATTTTTCCTAAACATTATATTTCCCTGGATGGCTGTATTTAGATTGAATTAATCAGTTATTATATTGTTATATTTTAAATAGACTATTGCAATGATTAACTTTCATGCAATGATGTGGAATAATGACTGCTTTCCTGAAGCTCAATTGTACAAACCTGAAAGATGGATGAAGCCAAGATCCACAGTAAACCCATTTGCAAGTACACCTTTTGGTATTGGCAAAAGAATGTGCATAGGACGACGACTGGCAGAATTACAGCTACAGCTAACTCTCTGTTGGGTAACATGAATTCATATCTTTTATATTTGAATAATGCACCATTTTTTTGATAAAATAGAACAAAATGATATCTGATTCCTTCACCATGTCCATTCTATCAGACCTAAGTGTAGAGCAACTAAATGTATATTTGTAGTGTATATTTTTCCATAGGCACAGATTGTGCGGTTCTTTTGACCATAAAGTAGGCCACACCTTACTCATGTATGACTTTTAAAATGTTTGTTTGCTATATTAATATTTTTATTATTTATATAGTACCATTAATTTCATGGTCCTGTACATTTGTGAAGGAGTTTACATGCATATTACAAGTACAACAAACATGAAACTAACCAAATGTCTAATCAGATACAAGTAGGAATAAGAACCCTGCCCACAGGCATGCAATGTAAAAAGTATTAAAATTAAACCTTACTGTTCACATCTAGCACCCTCCTATGTGTCATGTATGCTCACAGCACTGGAAGTGCTTAAATAACATAAAAATACATATGATATAAGTATTAAAGTATATTTCACTTTTTAACAAACTTTGCATAAATCAATAACACAGTGTGAGTACATGAAAGTCCTACCCTGAAAGTAAGCCCTAGCTTGATTTTGCAGGATTTTTGGAGTAGGCTTGAAAAATAAGCCCTACTCAGTCAGCACCTAGTCAGCACCTCCAGTGCTAGGTTATGTCATGTGATGTCACTGACATCACGGAGACGTTGAATAGGCATACCATAGCTCCCAACCATCCTAGACAAGTGCCCCGCTATCTCCCGTCACGGCAGGGCAAAATCTGCTAACTCACTCCCAAGTCCCGCTCCAGAGTCCAACCTCCTTCCTCCCAAGTCTGCCTTCTGAGTCCCGCCTCCCAGGCCGACACTATGCTGTGGGTTTTGCTCACTTCCACAGACACAGCCACTCCACTACAGCGCCTCCCCCTTAGGGTAAGGGAGAGCATAAAGGAGAGGAGATAAAGAGGGCACAGTGTCACTGCCACACAAAGTATTTAGAGAGAGAATACCAGTAAGTTTGTTTAAGACCCACTGACACTGCACCATCAATTGTGAATGTAAATTAGGGTTACTAATCCTAACCCCCGATACGCTCCAGTGCCTGAAAAATAAGACCTAACCCAAAAATAAGACCTAGCTCTTTTTTCGGAGAAAAAAATAATATAAGACCCTATCTTATTTTCGGAGAAATATTGGTAGTGACCTATACTGATATAAATAATGTACTTTGGTTGTCATAGAAAGCTTCTATTTATCTCATGTATCACATTAAACCTATGTTTCTTTTCCTATCTTTCTCTCCCTATGCTCATTTCTACTCCGTACCTTCTCCATAGACTTCTATAGACATACAGATGCATCTCATTAAATTAGAATATCTTTGAAATGTTCATTCATTTCAGTGTTTCAGTAATACAATTCCTAATCAGCAGTCTTCCATGATTGTGTGTTCCACTAAACCAGACTGAGGGACCATTTAAAGGCCTAGGAATTCTTGGCAGGTGACACACTGAATTTACAATACTGAACTTTTTTACAATATTCTAATTTTCTTAGATTTGGGTTTTCATTACCTGTAATCCATAATCAACATTTACAGAAATAAAACACTTGAAATAGAACACTCTGTGTGTAAAAAATCTAGAAAATAAAGGAGGTCACTTTTTTAATTCAATTATGGAAAGAAATAAGCGTTTCAAAGATTTTCTAATTTATTGAGATGCACCTGTATGTAATCTGAGTCATGAGACCTTCAGTTTGTTTCAAGATGCATATAGCAGAATTTTCAGAGTGAAAGACAGTTTAGCAGAAGGAAGGGTCAGGGAAACAGCTTGGTTAGAACAGAATAAAGTATTTCTTTAAAAGTCTTTCTTTAATAAGATATATTAATTATTTATGGTTTCTTATAATTGCCTGATTACTACTGATTTATGCAAGATTTGATGAAAAAATAGTGATAATTTTTTTCAATTTATTTATTAAAAGTAGAAAGTGAAATCTGTGACTTTTTGAAATCTGTTTTTTAGTTACTAATATAATTTTTTGTAAATTATTTTTCCTATGCATGATTATGAGGCTGCTATCTTGTCTGAGCTTCTCCTCACCTGTGTTAACACATTTAGTGATTTAGTGAACTTTTATTGTGATTCTGTCTGTCTTGTTTGTGATGTAAATGAGGTCACTGTTGTGATGAAACACCCCTACAGAATTGCCAAGTGTAAGTCAGGATATGGTACTATTTAAAAAAAATATAGATAGTGACATGGAAATTTTAAAATAAAATCACCAGAAAATGTATTTCTCATAAAAACTTGATTTCCAAAATAATAAAAACAAATTTCCATACATAGTTACAGTGCTGGCCAAAAGCACCCCTGCAATTCTGTCAGATAATACTCAATTTCTTCCAGAAAATGATTGCAATCACAAATGCTTTGGTAATAATATCTTCATTTAATTTGTCTTCAATGGAAAACCACAAAAAGAATTGTCAAAAAGCCAAATTGGATATAATTCCACACCAAACATAAAAAAGGGGGTGGACAAAAGTATTGGCACCCTTTGAAAAATCATGTGATGCTTCTCTAATTTGTGTAATTAACAGCACCTGTTACTTACCTGTGGCACATAACAGGTGGTGGCAATAACTAAATCACACTTGCAGCCAGTTGAAATGGATTAAAGTTGACTCAACCTCTGTCCTGTGTCCTTGTGTGTACCACATTGAGCATGGAGAAAAAAAAGAAGACCAAAGAACTGTCTGAGGACTTGAGAAGCAAAATTTGAGGAAGCATGAGCAATCTCAAGGCTACAAGTCCATCTCCAAAGACCTGAATGTTCCTGTGTCTACCGTGCGCAGTGTCATCAAGAAGTTTAAAGCCCATGGCACTGTGGCTAACCTCCCTAGATGTGGACGGAAAAGAAAAATTGACGAGAGATTTCAACGAAAGATTGTGTGGATGGTAGCTAAAGAACCTCGACTAACATCCAAACAAGTTCTAGCTGCCCTGCAGTCCAAGGGTACAACAGTGTCAACCCGTACTATCCGTCGGCGTCTGAATGAAAAGGGACTCTATGGTAGGATACCCAGGAAGACCCCACTTCTGACCCAGAGACATAAAAAAGCCAGGCTGGAGTTTGCCAAAACTTACCTGAGAAAGCCAAAAACTTTTTGGAAGAATGTTCTCTGGTCAGATGAGACAAAAGTAGAGCTTTTTGGGAAAAGGCATCAACATAGAGTTTACAGGAAAAAAAAAGAGGCCTTCAAAGAAAAGAACACGGTCCCTACAGTCAAACATGGCGGAGGTTCCCTGATGTTTTGGGGTTGCTTTGCTGCCTCTGGCACTGGACTGCTTGACCGTGTGCATGGCATTATGAAGTCTGAAGACTACCAACAAATTTTGCAGCATAATGTAGGGCCCAGTGTGAGAAAGCTGGGTCTCCCTCAGAGGTCATGGGTCTTCCAGCAGGACAATGACCCAAAACAAACTTCAAAAAGCACTAGAAAATGGTTTGAGAGAAAGCACTGGAGACTTCTAAAGTGGCCAGCAATGAGTCCAGACCTGAATCCCATAGAACACCTGTGGAGAGATCTCAAAATGGCAGTTTGGAGAAGGCACCCTTCAAATCTCAGGGACCTGGAGAAATTTGCCAAAGAAGAATGGTCTAAAATTCCAGCAGAGCATTGTAAGAAACTCATTGATGGTTACCGGAAGCGGTTGTTCGCAGTTATTTTGTCTAAAGGTTGTGCTACCAAGTATTAGGCTGAGGGTGCCAATACTTTTGTCCGGCCCATTTTTGGAATTTTGTGTAAAATGATCAATGATTTGACTGTTTTTTCATTCTCTTTTGTGTTTTTTCATTGCAAGCAAAATAAATGAAGATATTATTACCAAAGCATTTGTGATTGCAATCATTTTCTGGAAGAAATTGAGTATTATCTGACAGAATTGCAGGGGTGCCAATACTTTTGGCCAGCACTGTACATAGTCAATATGGCTGAAAAAAGACATATGTCCATCAAGTTCAACCAGGGGATGGGAAAGGGCATGCCATTCTATACATTTCCATAACTGTAAATGCTATTTTGCTCTAAAAAAGCATCTAGTCCTTTTATTGAAGCTGTCAGCTGTTGCTGCTGTGACCAGCTCCTGGGGTAGGCTATTCCACAGATTCACAGTCCTTACAGTGACTGTCAACTAAGATTAAACTATCATCTATCACCCCATCTCACTGCCCCATTCTCCTCAAAATTGCTGGAGCAACACGTCCACTCTGAACTATCCTCCTATCTCTCGTCCAATATGCTCTTTGACAGACTACAATCAGGCTTCAGACCCCATCACTCCACAGAAACTGCCCTAAACTAACCAAGGTCACTAACGACCTTCTAACTGCCAAAGCCAAACGTCACTACTCTGTCCTCCTTCTCCTTGACCTCTCCTCTGCCTTTGACACAGTCGACCATTCCCTCCTGCTAGAAGCTCTCTCATCCCTTGGCATCTCAGACCTGGCCCTTTCCTGGATCTCCTCATACCTCACCAACCGCACATTCAGCGTCTCCCACTGACACACCACCTCCCTGCCACGCCCTCTTTCTGTAGGTGTCCCCCAAGGCTCCGTCCTAGGACCCCTCCTGTTCTCAATCTACACACTAGGCCTTGGCCAACTCATAGAATCCCATGGTTTCCATTACAATTGCTATGCTAATGTCTCTGGACCAGACATTACCTCTCTGTTGTCCAGAGTCCCAGAATGTCTAGCAGCCGTAGCCTCCTTTCTCTCCTCCCGCTTTCTCAAACTCAACATGGAGAAAACGGAGTTCATAATCTTCACCCTTCCACGCACGACCTCCCCTACCTGACCCATCTATCAAAATTAATGGAACCACTCTCACCCCAGTCCCACAAGCCCACTGCCTTGGGATAACCTTAGACTTTGACCTATCCTTCAAGCCGCATGTTCAAACCCTCAACACCTCCTGTCGCCTCCAACTCAAGAATATCCATCAAATCCGCTCCTTCCTCACCCCTGAAACTACAAAGATGCTAGTCCACGCCCTCATAATCTCCCACCAAGACTACTGTAACACCCTTCTCCATGGCCTCCCATCTAACACCCTCGCCCCCCTCCAGTCCACCTTAAACTGTGCTGCTCGCCTAATACACCTCTCCCCCCATTCTTCATCGGCCACCCCCCTCTGCCAATCCCTTCACTGGCTACCCGTTGCCCAGCGAATAGAGTTCAAATTACTAATGCTGACATACAAAGCCATCCACAACCTGTCCCCTCCATATATCTCCGACCTAATCTCCCGCTACCTGCCCGCACGTAACCTCCGATCCACCAATGACCTCCTACTCCGCTCTGCTCTTATCCGCTCTTCACACAAACATCTCCAAGACTTCTCCCGTGCATCCCCCATACTCTGGAACTCATTACCAAGACACATAAGACTGACCCCCACAATCATAAGCTTCAAGAAGGCCCTGAAGACTCACCTATTCGGCAAGGCCTACAACCTCCAATAACGCTACTGTCACCACACCACCACCTGAACAGCCTCTACCCCCACCTTCTGTCTGTATCCCTCTTCCCTCATAGATTGTAAGCCCTTGCGGGCAAGGCCCTCTATCCCACTGTGCTAGTTGGTCACTGTTAGTATTATCTGTTTTGTACATCCTGTGTACCGTATGTAAATGCTATATAAATAAACAATAATAATAATAATAATAATAATAATAATAATAATAATTAAACCTTTTTTCCTCCAGACGGAGAGAGTGCCCCTTTGTCTTTTTAGGGGATTTTACATGGAACAGCTTTTCCCCATATTTCTTGTATGGGCCATTTATATATTTATACAGGTTTATCATATCTCTCCTTAAACGCCTCTTTTCAAAATTAAGGTCCTCCAGGCCACTTATGGCCCTCCGTTGAATCTTTTCCAACTCTAGGACATCCTTTCTATGTACTGGTGCCCAGAACTGAACTGCATAATCCAGATGGGGTCGTACCAATGACTTTTAAAGAGGTAATCTTACATCCCTGTCCCGTGAGTCCATACCTCTTTTAATACAAGACAGTATCCTGTTGGCCTTAGAAGCAGCTGATTGATATTGCATGCTGTAATTTAATCTATGATCTACAAGTACACCCAAATAACAGCGGACCCAGCACTGTACCACTTATAACAGAGGACCAGTCATTGACCACAACTATCTGGATACGATCTTTTAATCAGTTTTCCATCTCATTACAAACTATAATTTCCAAGTCAATTGACCTGATTTTACCCATTAAACATCTATCAGGGACAGTGTCAAATGCCTTTGCAAAGTGCAGGAACACTATATCCACAGCCTCCCCTCTGTACAGACTCCTACTCACCTCTTCATAAAAGCAAATCAGGTTAGTCTGGCAGCTTCTGACTTTAGTAAAACCATGCTGTCTGTCACTTATAATCTTACATACAGTCACATACTCCTGTAAATAGTTGCTTAAGAGTCTCTGAAACAGTTTCCCCACAATGGACGTTAATCTTACTGGTCTGTAATTACTTGAGGAAGTCCTAAAGCCCTTTTTGAAAATAGGCACCACATTAGCATTGTACCAGTCTCCTGGCACTGTATCAGTCATATTAGAGAATCCCTAAAAATTAAGAATAGGGTACAGTAATGATAGGACTGAGTTCTTTAAGCACTTGTGGGTGTAATCCATCTGGACCCAGAGTCTTGCTCACATTTAGTTTGTTTGGCTTGGCTTGGAACATTTCTATGTTTATCAAGTTTAGTATATTGGTTAATGTATTACCGGCATTGGTGACACCTACATCAGCTACTGCCTGTTCTTCTGTATACACAGAGTTAATGAACCTATTTATTAGCTCTGCTTTTTCTTGATCCCCAGTGACCAAGTCTCCATTACCATTTTTTAGGGGACCTACGTTTTTTTTTTTTGCATTTATATATTTAAAGAATACACAATGCAAATCCCCTATATATTTGGTATTGTGAAAGTCGTAATAACCCATAGAATAGAGAGGTAACATATTATTTAGGACTCCAAAATAAATGACAGAATGGCTTTTTTCCCATACCACCTCAAGTCAATGAACATAAATTACCCCCAAAAAAGTGCCATTGAAAAATACAACTCATCCTGGAAAAAACAAGCTCTCCTAAACTCTAAAAGATATGAAAAACATTACGACTCAGCAAATGGAATGATACAAAACTGCTACTAGAGGTACTGTACTGTAAGAAAGTAAGAAATCAGTATAAAGTCAGTAAGTACAGATATGGCATTCCTTACCTTCCCTCTTGAGCATATACGTGTGCTGCAAATTAAGCAACTTTTCTCAGAGCAACATAATCTGCTGATAATTTTAACACAAAGTGATATTCCAATTATCCTATTTGTGTCTATGTGAGGCCACCCAGTGGGGGAAGGTGTGGATTGCAGCCTTTCATATTTGTATACTTAGTTAACTAGAAAAGCAACATGGGAACACTTATTATAAATGAGTGCCATTATTTGTTAAAAAGTTTTATATTTTGTTTACCTTAGATTTTACAGAACTTTCACATAAGCGCCACTGATGTGGAACCAATGAAGGCCATTGTCTCTGGAGTAATGATTCCCACACGGAAACTGCCTGTGATTTTTAAGAAACGATAGGTACCTGTGCCTTTGTTCCCAGTTATGACTGCTGCTGTCTAATAGAGTACATACAGTACATCATCTGCTGTATGAATAATGTCAATGATTTACCTGTCACAGACAGCATTGCTGTGAAAGATGTTAAGATCTTTTTTGAATTATTGTTGTATTATTTTATGCATTTTATCTAATTTTTATTTTTACATTGATAACGTTATAGTTATTGTTAGAGATGGACGAACCTCTGAAGATTTGTTTTAGTTCTGGCTTTTGGCCAAAGATTTGTTTTGAGTCGAATAAGTTCGTTACAAACAGTAACTGAAACTATGATAATCTTGGGGCTCTTCAAGCCGCAAAGTATAAAAAATGAAGGCCAGGGTGTGTGTGGAAACATAATAAACAGTTATACTCACCTTCCCTCACCTCTGCTAGGCATCCTTGCATCTAGCGGTCCCTCAGAGTCCTCTTATGGCCTCTTGGTTGACGTCACACACCGTGGGATTGCCGCTGAAGCCTATGATTGGAACTCAGTGATGACATGGGCACACCAACGTCATAATGCTTAGATGCAAGTGCCATGACATTGGTTCACCCGTCACCCAGGAGGTCAGAAGAGGCTGGGGAAGGACCCCAAGGGTGCACATGAGAGGTGAGAGAAGTGAGTACAACTATTTATTATTTTTCCAGACTTAATATACCCTGGATCTGAAAAGACCCTAGATTATAATAGTTTCATTTTCAATTCACGGATAATGAACTTGCAAAGTTTTGGGTCTGGTTTAAACTCGAAACTTTTGAAAAATTGTGGTAGAATCCAGTTTGTTCTCTACCAGTTCACTCATCTCTACTAATTCCCTTTAGAAGAGTTATAGAGAAATAGAGAATTTGGCTTTATTGACAAAACCCGCATAAATTATAGATGTGTTCACTCTTAATTTAGATCAGGTTTGGTTACAGAATCAAATTTCTTATTAAACCAATTCAGTAGTATACAACATCACAAAGTAGTATTTTCTTGAAAAGCTAGTCATCCTGTGGCACGCATATCTGGACATGGACAAGAGGAAGTGTAAGGGAGGACACATCTGTATCAATAAAATCCATTATTGTACAAGACATATTGTTATTTGTTGGATGTTATATACTGTAAAATTATATAATTTCAGTCTGTATAATTATGACAATGAAATAAGTAGAAACATAATATTTTGCAGATGTATACTATACTAATGTCAATGTAGTGTGCCACAGTACATTTATTAACAAAAAAAAATCAACAATGTGATTTGTAATAATTAAACACAAACCAGTTAAGATGTGCTGCTTATTGAAATAATAAACCGCAAGATAAAAAAAGCTGTTGTGCGTTATCATTTTTCTATAGAACCTACATTTTAGCAGTAAACAGTTTTAAAACAAGATTTCTGCTACTTCCAAGTATTAACCGTGTGTGAGGAGCAGATACAAGAAATCTTGCCAGAATTATTTGTAAAATTGTACTAGGAATATGAAAGGGATCCATCCATATTTTAGAAATGTCATAGGGTACAACTTTCTAACATGTGTATGTAACACCTAGTTATCTCTATACTGGTGTTTTACTGTTCTTGTATCTTTTTAAGGTTTCTTGTTCGTAGTCCCTCCAGCTGGGTATGACTAAGAGTCTTTTAAAGGGGTTGGCCACTTTCAGACCAATATTGAGAGACCAATGTTATTGTTTGTATAATAAAAAGCTGTACAATTTTCCAATATACTTTCTATATCAATTCACGGTTTTCTAGATCTCTGCTTGCTGTCATTGATTCTGCTTACTCCCAGTGGAATAAAATCAGTCCATGGTCATGTGATATACAGTCCATGGTCATGTGATGGATACACAGGTGCACAGCTCGTTACCAGGCAATATGTCTGATTACTGTCCTGTGACTATAACGAGTTGTGCACCTGTGTTTTAATCAGCAATGGTGACCACGGAAACCCAGGGTGCTCAAACCAGTGCAGTCCATTCCAACTAGTCCAACAATAGAAATAAAGTGGTGGCACTCACCAATGGTTCAAAAAATTCTTTATTCAGGCAGTGCAGGCATAAAATACACCCAATCTCATCCACAGCAGCAGTCCATTTCCTTATATAATATTCCATTTTATATGTTATAGGGTAGTTTATATGAATTAAATGTAGGATCATGAGTATGGTATCTATGGAGTGTGTCTTAGCAATATGCAAAAAGCTAAATGTTTACACTGATTCTCACAAGAATAGGACATACAAGTTTCCAGGTGTTCCCACAGATGCTAACAAGCAGTGGTGACTATACTTTTGAATTCACACTTAACTGATCTCCTATTCAGTTAAGGACTCAAATTTGTCTTGAAACCAATTCAAGACCATTTCACAAGTTAACAAAAACCTTGTAAAGATGCATCTTGCCATTGGGTGGCCACACATAGAAACATATATGATAGTTAGCATATCACTTTGTGATAACCCGTCACAAAACCATGTTGTGTAGAGAAAATCCTAATACGTGACAAACATATTTGGACATGTCCAGCCAAGAGGACATGTAAGGCAGTGGCATAAGTACCACCGTATCAGCCCATATCACGTCGCTGGGGCCCCCTGCAGGGAAGAAGGGGAAGCAGAAGCAGCTGTGTGCAGGAGCAGGGATCAGTAAGTAAGGCCACGGACTTGCGGCAAGAGTATTTGTTGAGTGATTCCCTACAAATACTGCTATTATTATACTTTGGGGTTTCTTCAAATCCCAGAGTATAACGATCGGAGGCCCAGGAAAAGTGATAAAACATAAAAATCACTGTTACTCACCTCTCCTGGGCGACTCTCCAGTGTCTTTGGGCCTCAATAGTGATGTCACAGACGAACAGTGAACTAATATTTCTTTGTTTTGTAATGCTTATGTATATCTGGATCGCAACCTTAGTAGGCCAGTAACCCCAGCAGGTAACGAGCCCTATTTATTACCGATCCCCGTTCATACTAACAGCCGCCTCTGCTTCCCCTACTGCACTCCAAGGGGCCTCATGTGTTCCATATCACGTCACTGATATGGGACGCATGGGGCCCCTGGAGAGCAGAAGGAAAAGTGGAAGCGGCCGTGAGCAGGAGCCGGGATCGGTGAGTAAGACCATGGGCCCGCGACAAGGTTATTTGTTAGACGATTCCCACAAGATTAATTTCGCAAGGTTCATTTGGTGGTTCTGTTCGGACTGAATACGTCCGAACTGAAACTGCTTTTATTATACTCGGGGGTCTCTTCAGAGTATAATAATCGGGGGCCCAGGGGAGGTGAGCGAACATAAAAAAGCACTGTTACTTACCTCTCCTGAGCTCCAGCTGGAGTTAATGCTGTCTTCTGGCCTCTTTAGTGACATCACAGATGTCATGTGGGTCAGGCCGGCGTAACCCATGTTTATGATGTCATTGAAGGAGAGTCACAGTGGAGTCCAGGAGTGGTAACACTGGTTTTTATGTTTGTCACCTCCCCTGGGCCTCCGAACATTATACTCTGGGGTCTGAAAAGAACCCAGTGTATAATAATAGTCCATGGTGTACCCCATAAATTTCACGTTCTGCCGAACCCAAAATTTTTACAATATCTGTAACGAACACCATAGGGGCCACTATGAGACATAATACTATGTGAAGGGGCCACTGTGGGACATTATACTGTGTGGAGGGGCCACTATGTGACATTATACTGTGTGGAGGGGCCACTATGTGACATTATACTGTGTGCAGAGGCCACTATGTTACATGATAAGATAAGATGAGATAAGATAAGATAAGATAAGAGAAGATAATCCTTTAATAGTCCCACCTTTGGTAAATTCAGTTTGTTACAGCAGCAAAGATATGCAATACAAATACAATACAATACAAAAATTCAAAACGCTAGAGGCATTACAGTGACAGTAGGTACAGAGCTGGCCCTTCTAAGCAGCTTGTCCAGTCTGTTCCTATCCTTGGTTGATATGCTGCTCCCCCAGTAGGCCACTCCGAAGAAGATGGCTGATTCCACTACTGAGTTGAAAAAGGCACTAAGAAGTGCCCCCTGGACTCTAAAGGCTCTCAGCCTCCTAAGCAGGTAGAGCCTGTTGTGGACCTTCCTGTATAGTACATCCAGGTGATCTGCCCAGTCCAGCTTATTATTGAGGAGCACACCCAGGTACTTATAGGTGTTGACAATCTCAATGCCTGTCCCCAGGATGTCCACTGGTTTAGGAGGGTATCTGCATTTACGAAAGTCCATCACCATCTCCTTGGTCTTCCCAGCGTTAATCCTAAGGTGGTTCCACTGGCACCAGTCCACAAAATCCAGATTCAGTTCTCTGTACGCCCTGTCATCATCATCTGTGATGAGGCCTACTATTGCAGAGTCATCAGAATACATCTGCAAGTAGCAGCTAGATGAGTTGAACCTAAATTCTGCAGTGTACAGTGTGAAGAGGAAAGGGGCAAGAGCTGTAACCTGAGGTTCCCCATATTACAGATCATGGTATCTTACATACAGTCCCAGGCTCTCACATACTGAGGTCGGTTTGTGAGGTAGTCTAGGTTCCAATTGGAGAGGTGGTGGTCCACTCCAACAAGGGCCAGCTTGTCTCTCAGTAGCCCTGGCTGTATGGTGTTAAAAGCACTAGAGAAATCAAAGAACAGTATTCTCACAGTGTTCCCTGGTTTCTCCACGTGAGAAAGAGCTCTGTGTAGAAGGTGGATGATGGCATCATCCACCCCAATGCCCGGCCGATAAGCAAACTGGAGAGGGTCCATAGCCGAGCTCACTAGAGGGCAGAGATGTGTGAGAACCAATCTCTCTAAGGTCTTCATCAGGTGTGATGTCAGTGCTATGGGTCTGTAGTCGTTAAGGTCCATAGGATGAGGTGTCTTTGGAACCGGTACCATAGAAGATTTCCACAGATCTAGTACCATTTCCAGCTTCAGGCTCATATTAAACATATATGTAATAATACCAAACAGCTGGTCCCCGCTAGTCTTAATTAGCCTTGCACTTATGCCATCTAGCCCTCTAGCCTTCCCAGCTTTGATCATTTTCAGCTCCCTTCTCACCTGGACACATGATTCTACAAATACAAAAAAACAAAAAGCAGAGCGGCACATAGTAATACTGTTGCAAAGGATTGCTATATTTTAGCAAAGGATATGGAAGATCAGAGTGAAAAAAAGTAGTAGGAGGTGAGAAACACTCGCACAAAAAAGGTTCTTAAGTGGTCAAGATGTACTCTCACCTTCTATGGTTGTGATAAGTCACAACCACTAAAGCAGCATGAATGAATAGGCACTAGCACCGATCAGGCAGCTGGACATCAACTCACCCCAGGACAGGGATCCGGACAACAAACAAGAGTATTATCTACTGGACAAGCGCGGACCCATCATCTTTTTGGAGTTTTTTCTCTACAATATTTAATCCACCTGGGCACATGTGAAGCTCAGACTCTAACCAGATGATGACTGATTGCTGGATTTACTGGTCAGGTGAGAAATATCAGCAGGAGGGGAAGTCAGTGTTGGAGAGGGGATAGAATGACATGATGGGGTGGGAGGAGCTAGTGTGTGGTCAAATCTATTGAAGAATAGATTTAGTTCGTTAAGCCAATTAGCATCTCCTTTGACCTCTGAGACTGGCTGTCTATGACCAGAAATTGACTTACGACCTTTCCAGACTGCACTAATACTATGTGTAGGGGTCTCTATGGGACATTATACTGTGTGAAGGGGCCACTATGGGACATTATACTGCGTGGAAGGGTCGCTATGGCATATTATACTGTCTGGAGGCCACTTTGGGACATTATAGTGTGTGTAAATGAAGTTTTATACCATGTGGGGGACAGAAAAGGGGGGTGCTATGTCATGTGGGGGGCCCAAGTCAAAATTTTGCAATGGGGCCCAGTCTTTGCTAGTTACACTCCTGCTCTTGAATTTCATTTATTGTGCCTCACCTTGGAATCAGACCCAGCAAGATGAAATATAAATTCTTGAATATACACTTACTTAAAGTACCCAAACAATCATTATATCAATTCCATTGATGCAGCTGTTGTTGGCATGTTATTGCTGGTGCACTTTCAATTATAGTTCTTGACTAAAGTTTTGGAAGACAAGTTGTTTATCAATCCTAGTTTGATAGTTATTTCAGTATTAACACATGAGGTATAGGATAAAGTGAAATGAAATACTAAAACTTTAGTGCAGAAGCACAGAAGAGGTGAGGCAAGGTGGGTATACCTGTTTATTATACTGCCACACTTCCCCTGGGGAGGTGAGAAGTGAACCCAGGGTATTATAATAGCACTTCAGATGCTACTAATAACAAATCTTGTGATTAGAGATGAGCGAATCGAAGCTGACGAAGTGGAATTTGATCCGAATTTCAGGAACTCTTCGATTCGCATCAATTCCGGATTTCCTCACGTTTCGATGTATCGAATCGCACATTTCCGATTGGGGTTTTTAACCCCTTGGGTGCCACGGTCAAACATGACCACAGCATCCAAGGGGTTCCGCCACGCTACCTGTCCCCCTCGGCAACCCCCCGTGGTGATTAAAAATAAAAAAAAAAATCTGATACTCACCTGTCCTGGGCTCAGCAGTAACTCCTCCCAAGGCCTTACTGCTGGGGCCTGTGATTGGGGGTAATGACATCGGCGCCGGCGTAATAACGTCATCACGCCCCCACGTGACTGCTGAGGCCCAATCACAGGCCCCAGCAGTGACGTCTGGGGAGCAGGACTTCATTCGCAAGGATGAAGAGGAGCGAGGAGGGCGGACAGACAGCCAGATTCCCAGGAGAGGTGAAGTTAGAGTGAGTAAAAGTGTTTGATATTTTTAATCACTTCCCCATGGCCTCTGATTATTATACAGTACTATCGCTGCTTCAATGGGGGAGGGGATTGAAGCAGCGATATTCTGATCGCTGCTTCAATTGGGGTGGTGATTCAAGCAGCGATATGCCAATCACTGCTTCAATAGGTATACGCTGCGAAACACGTGTATTGCAGTGTATAGGAGGCTGTTAGCCCGTGCAGATGCATAGGCTGACAGTCTCCATTCAAGGCAGGATCATCCAGGTATGCGGAGGGACAGTGATGGGGCAGACCCGGGGTCACTGGTCAGACCCCAGGCTGCCGAATAGGAGCAGCGGTACCCCCTGAAAACATCGCAGGGGACCATCGGGACCCCAATATATAATAAAACCCCTGAGATGCCGCGGTCAGGGGTTAACAGTTTCTGTGTGTCACCATGGTTCCGCCGTGGTTTGTGGGAAGTCTTTCCCGGCAGCGCCTTACTATTAGGGCGGATGTTGGGAAGGTGTTAACATGTTTCGCCAAAAATTTATTCGGATCAAATCGAGTTGTTTTGGAAACTTCGGAGAATCGTTCAAATCGAATTTTTGAAAAATTCGCTCATCTCTACTTGTGATGTTCACCCCAGGGGCATAAGTAAGAAAGATAGAGCCCCATGCATATACTTGCATTATGACTGGGCCCCACAGCCCCCACACAGTGCAACACCCCCTTTACTGGCCACCACATGGTGTAATGCCAACTTTTCAGATCCCCCCCACATGGTATATTGCCCCTTTATTGGCCCCCATACAATATATTGCCTCCATTATTGGCCCCCATATAGTATACTGTCCCCTTTACAGGCCCCCATACAGTAAGTACCGCCGGTACAGGCCTCCATAAACTAAGGGCTTAGGTACAGGCCCTTATACAGTAAGGGCACCTGTTACAGCACCCCTTACAGTAAGGGCCCATGTTACAGGCCCCCATACAGTAAAGACCCATGTTACAGGTTCCACACAGTAAAAGCCCATGTTACAGCCCCATGCAGTAAATGCCCCTATTATAGGCCCCCACACATTATAGTACCCACCATACAGGTCCCCAAAGAGGTACTTTAGGCTGCGGCCTATCGAATTGTTCCAGCAGGTAACGGACGATTTTCACTTACCTATGCCTGCTCCTGTCCATGTCCACCTCTGCTTAGGCCTCCAGGAGCATATTACGTCCTGATTCTGAAGAATTTCAGAATGCAACATCTGGGACATAATATGTGGTGCCCCTGGAGGCCTACACTGAAGCAGCCATGGATAGGAGTGGGAGAGTGTAAGTTGGTCATTACCTGCTACAATAAGCCAGAGGATGAAGGCCTATAAAAAAAAAGTGCAGCGGGGACAGACCTGGTCCCCTAAGGTTGCAGGCTCCATAGCAGCTGTGCAGCATCCCAGAGTGCTACTGCATTTATGTGTTTGTCCTGTGTGCCTCTGGGTTTTATGTCTGTAAGTTTGTTCTATGTTAAGTGTAATTGTATGCATCTTTCCCTTTGTATTTTTCCCCCTGCAGTGTTCAAACCCAGACTAGGTTCAGCCCTGGCCTATCACAGGCCACTGGGCGAGGTTGTGAGGAGATATAATCTCCCCGGCGACGGTTGCGGTTCAGTTCAGTGCATGCTGTAGACCAGATAAGGTGTGTAGAGCTGACCTGCCACCAGGCTGGACTGAAGGCCAACCGCCGCTACCACAGCCTCAGGAGGGATAACATCAGCCCCAGGCTCTTCTCAAGACAGCTCAGAGCTAGAGAGTGGAGATTTCCAAGTGGCTGAACTTGATTCGTGTCGTGCCCGGAGGAGCAGGAGAGGACCCTGGCAGGAGAGTCGCATTCGGGCCTAGTATCCAGGCATCCAGTTCCCTGTCAGGACCCCCTGCAACTCTATCCCCAGTATAGCAAGCTGGGAGAGGTACAGAGGTGGAGTAGAGGAAGCCATCTTGTGGAGCCGATACTGTCTTTGGGCACCCTCCTAGAACCAAGGCTGGGGTTAGGACACTGTAGGACTACTACCCCCATCTGGAAGCTGCCGTTGTCTTTTGTTCCAGTTGCCTAAATAAAAAGGCTGTTTGGTTTACCTGCAACGCTGACTCCTGAGTCGTGCCTGCTTTACCATCAGGGCTCTTCCGACCAACACCACACCGGCTCAGGTAGGAGAGGTCCCCCTCTTCAACTGGAAGTGCCCCGGGGGGAAAGAACTACTACCACCACCATCCGGTAGTGCTGCAGGACCCCCCCTTGACCTTGTCCGGCCTAGGAGTGCGACTGGAGCCGTTTGGGAGCGTGCTCGGCCTGCTAGGTGGCACAGCATCCGCCACTACTACTCCCATCCTCCGGGCTCATCCGACTGGGTTGCAGCAAGGGGATTTTTGGCGTAGTCGGCAGGATCGTGACTCCCGTGTCCTATAACATCTTCAGACTACGGTGTCAAGATCCTTATTTCATCATCTCTACAACGGGTGAGCTGAAACCTTTATTGGCTGTGTGAGAGACTTTTGCCCTGTGGATTTAGACTGACGACTCTGTTTTTGTGCCCAGAGCTGTTTGTCGCTATCTCCCTGGATTATGTATAAAGACTGTGGACTGTTGCAACTGTTTGCGTGTTTAAGCCACTTTATTGCGAGCCAGAGTACTGCCAGCCATTACCGGACTGTATACTGTGCTGCGACATCACTGGTGCACGTGAGCCCAGCCCATGAGGGGTTAACTCCAGCCTCAGACGGAGCTGCATCATTCAAAATTCTACAGCTCCGCAGAGGTTAACCGCCATCCCACCAAAACCAGCGCTCAGGCGGGAAAGATTGACGTCAGAAGTGCATCAGCCAAGCTCCACCCTCCTGTTTTGAACTGGACGAATCAGCAGTCGCTGACGTCAGCGGGACAGCCCTCTCTACAGGACAGCGTCATCGGAGCCTCCTGGGCGCCGCCATTTTGGGTGAGTCCAACCCTAGACCTGTCCTATGCGTAGTAGCACCGCCCACCAGCATCCATCTTGAGGAGAAGTCCTGGAAAGTTCCAGAGAGTGTGTGTTAGTCGGCTTGTGTGCACGCAGAGTAATTTGTCCTGCTGTATTATGTCGCGTCCCCCGTCTGTCCGAGGTATTAATCCTGATCCGAGTGCCTGGACTTGGGGAGAGGAGATGGACGTTGAGGAGGCTACGGAGAAGATTCCCGTGGCTGCGGTGCTGACTACTTCGGGGACTCCAGCCGGGGCCCCCGATTCACCTGTTGCTGTCCCGCCGACTGCTGTTCGCGCCCGAAGGCCTACTACTATCGCCGGGCGCCAACAACTTAAAGTGGAGGAAGAGAAGGCGTATTCTCGTCGACGAGCTGGCTTAGAACCACCTGTGGAGGGCGAGGTGCCTGACTGGAGAAGAGGTACCGTTATGGCGTTTGACTGGAGAAATGGCTGTGGATACATCGCAGAGGACTCTGAGCGGGCCAACGTGTTTGTTAACCGGAGGTCGGTGAAGAGGCCTGGGTTGCCAGACTATCTACACAATCTGCACCCAGGTGAGAGAGTGGAGTTTACCCTGAAGGTAGGCCCTAAGGGTTTCTGGGCAGCCGATGTGGACCGGATCCCTACGTCACCACCACGACACGAGGTCTGGGAGGACTCTGCCACAGCCACACCTGGTCGCCTGCTAACAACAGCCGCAGGCCTGGCCTACGGTCCACTTCCCTCCGGGGCTGCACCCGCAGCACCTGCATCACCGCCACGCCCTGCTCCTGCTGCATCGCCACCTGCTGTCCTGAGCACTATAATCATCTCGGGGGGTGACCACATCTGTATTGGAGATCACTCTGCAACTCCTGCAGCTGCATAGCAAGGAGAGCCACCTGTCTACAAAAGCAGCATGAATCCAGCCACCGTCACCGCCTTCTACAAAGAAATGGAGAAGAAGGGCCTGGACTTCCGACACCTGTCCAGGTTGCCTAAGGCTGCACCCCCGATGTCTACACCAGCTTCACGTCCCAAGACACCGGGATCTTCTTCCACGGAAGCTGAGGATTAAAAGGTAGCCACCCGTAAGCTTTGTGCCCCCCAGTCTACACCTGACTGGGGAGATCAAGTTCCTTTGCCCTCCAGGGCGCCCCCTGGAGTGATTTCTTTGAACTCCTATACTTGCATATAGTCCCAGGTTTTTGCCCCTCTACAATTTTGTGCCGAACTTTTGGACACTTCCCCTGTTTGACCAGTGCGGACTTGTGGACACTGCCCCAGTTTCCCTATTTATTCACCTGTCCCCTTGCTCCAGGATGGACACTAACTTACCTGTGCCCTGGAATTTCTATTGAGGCCCTGGGAGTGAACGCTGTCACAATTGTGCCTCAGGGACCTTTATTTGTGTTTCCCTTTTTCCTGGAGTTTTGCGTGGTGCCTGAGAAAGGACACTCCTAATTTTGTGCCTCAGGTACCAGGTGTAAATGTGGACTTTTATGTGAAATGAAACATGACAAATATATGCCTTGTATATACTTTATGTGCTTATCTGTTATGTTGTCTGTCCGCTGTATTGCCTTCCCTAGCCTGGGCAAAGATTCGCCGAGGGCAGCTCAGGTAAAAATAGGGGGGTGTGCAGCATCCCAGAGTGCTACTGCATTTATGTGTTTGTCCTGTGTGCCTCTGGGTTTTATGTCTGTAAGTTTGTTCTATGTTAAGTGTAATTATGTGCAGCTTTCCCTTTGTATTTTTCCCCCTGCAGTGTTCAAACCCAGACTAGGTTCAGCCCTGGCCTATCACAGGCCACTGGGCGGGGTTGTGAGGAGATATAATCTCCCCGGCGACGGTTGCGGTTCAGTTCAGTGCATGCTGTAGACCAGACAAGGTGTGCAGAGCTGACCTGCCACCAGGCTGGACTGAAGGCCAACCGCCGCTACCACAGCCTCAGGAGGGATATCATCAGCCCCAGGCTCATCTAAAGAGCTCAGAGCAAGGGAGTAGAGATTTCCGAGTGGCTGGACTTATTTGGTGTCGTGCCCGGAGGAGCAGGAGAGGACCCTGACAGGAGAGTCGCATTCGGGCCTAGTATCCAGGTATCCAGTTCCCTGTCAGGACCCCCTGCAACTCTATCCCCAGTATAGCAAGCTGGGAGAGGTACAGAGGTGGAGTAGAGGAAGCCATCTTGTGGAGCCTATACTGTCTTTGGGGCACCCTCCTAGAACCAAGGCTGGGGTTAGGACACTGTAGGACTACTACCCCCATCTGGAAGCTGCCGTTGTCTTTTGTTCCAGTTGCCTAAATAAAAAGGCTGTTTGGTTTACCTGCAACGCTGACTCCTGAGTCATGCCTGCTTTACCATCAGGGCTCTTTCGACCAACACCACACCGGCTCAGGTAGGAGAGGTCCCCCTCTTCAACTGGAAGTGCCCCGGGGAAAAGAACTACTACCACCACCATCCGGTAGTGCTGCAGGACCCCCCTTGACCTTGTCCGGCCTAGGAGTGCGACTGGAGCCGTTTGGGAGCGTGCTCGGCCTGCTAGGTGGCACAGCATCCGCCACTACTACTCCCATACTCCGGTTGCGGTGACCAGATGGAAGGTAACGCTGCAGTTGGGATTGCGGGGTGCAAACAGCGCAGACTTGTCACGGTCTCTGGGCACGAGGGCGCAGCGCTGGTGCTGTCCCACGTTACCACCACTGATACCGGTGATGAGGGGGCTGCACAAATGTTGGTGGTGATTGTTCCCCCGGGGCGCTTCCCCTATACTGTGCCGACTGGTGGTGTTTGGGGCGCCCTGATGTTGTCGGTGCAGAGTCAGACACAGAAAAGGTTGTAAAGTTGAACTTTTACTTCCATGGGTGTGGAGGCACAAATGCTTAAACAGTTTCTTCAATACAAAACAACGGGGTACGCCTGGTGACACAGCAAAGTCCTGGGGTGCAGGGTAGACTTGATGAAAGGTGTTCCTAGCCCCTTATACTTCAGTGTTACAGCCCTAAGGTGCGTCTGGGCTCCTATTTGGCTCATAGGAGGATGCCCACCATGATACTAGTACATAATATTCCCCACTCACGTTATGTGGTCCTGATAGCTCAGAGTTTCGGGGTGCAATAGTCAGGGTGGCAGGATATTCCACAGGTCTGGCCTTGGCCCCTGGATCCTGTGATACTTGCTATGGAGCACGTGTTCCAGAATGTTCTCTCCACAGTCTCATGCTGACAAGATGATGATGCTTGACTTCCTTCAGGGCGATGGCTAGGCAGACAGGGGACAGGATCTTCTGAATAGCTGGAGTATGTCAGCTCTCCAACCTTCCTGGGCCTGTCTAGGACTTGAGATTCCTGCACTAAACTCACTGCTTTCTTCACAGGACATCACACTTATCTCCTCACCTCCTCCTCCTAACACTCCACACTTCTAACTCCTCACACGCAGGACCTTCCTGCAAGGGTGTTACCATGGGGACCCAGTGATCAGCTGACTCCTCCCCTTTTCCCAGGCGATGTCCTCCCATTGGACATTTGGTTACTATTCAATCCTATGGGAGGTGTAATGCATGTGTGAGGCTCACTAGGTGGCGCTGTGTTGTGTGAGACTCAGGACCCCCTGCTATGTCACACAGGCTATGAAGCAACAGGAAATAATACAATGCACAGAGATCACCCTCAGCCCAGCCATAGCCAGCTCTGGGATGCCACACGGTCTCATCCGACTGGGTTGCGGCAGCTGCTACAGTTTCTATGGCGATAGTTACACCCTTGGTTCGTCCTTCTCTGGCTAGGATAAACATTGTCACTCTACAAAGTAATCTGTCCACCTCAGCCTTGACTTGGAGCATGAGATTTGTCTGGATTGCTCAAACCATATTCAGACTATGAAGACATCTTCAGTAAACACCAAGCAGAGACTTTACCTCCACATTGAACCTATGACTGCCCTATTGATATTCTCACTGGCATATTTCCTCCTCATGGCAGGGTTTACAAATAGTGTTGAGCGAACCCGTTGAAGTTTGTGTTTGATGAGTTCAGCCAAAGTATCCGAACTTGACCTAAACCCTACTGAAATCAATGGGGACCCAAACTTGGTGACCCAAAAATGGCTGTAAAATGAGGATAGTAAGGGGTAGAGGGCTGCAAAATGAGAGTAATAACAGGGCAAGTTCCCTGCAAAAAATGTTGTAGGGAAATAAAAAAAAAATTAAAACCAAATAAAATAAAATAATAATTTTGAAACAGGTGGTAGAAGTCCAGGGGGAGGAGGTGGATGTGGCGGTGCACTACCTAAACCCACTGCTACACCCTGTATCGCAACAGCGTCGCTCCTAGAATTGTTACCATTACCTGTAGCTGCACTGTCCTGGAAAAGCTAATCTGCAGAGATTCTGGCTGTCGGACCCCTTCAGATGTAATATTGATGGCCTCTCCCAAGGAGAGGCCATCAATATGAGAAAGGTGGATCAATCCTTTAAAGAGGTTGTCCAGGAATTGCAGCAACCCATGTAGCAAGCAGGAAGTGTAAAATAAAAAAGCATATTAACCTGTCCAGCACTCCGTTGTCCGCCGCCAGTGTCCATTCAGTCTCATGCCGGTGTATTCATGCTGAAAGTCCTGCACCTTATGTGACCACTAAGACCAATTAGGTACAGGATTTCCAGAAATGAGGTGAAGCCTTGAGACCGAACAGACACAGGTGGGGACAGGCGAGTATGCTTTTTTAAAAATTTTGACACCTCCCTGGCCGCCACAGTGGGCTTTCCAATTTATGGACAACCTCTTTAAAGGGGTTGTCTGTGCCAAATTTTTTTATGGCCACTACAGTGGCCTCTTCACTGGTCCAGGGTTAATTTTTTTTTTTTATGGCCATAAATACCTGATCGTTAGGGGGCTGACACACAGTCCCATTAGCTGTACGGAGCCACTTCCGGCACCTGCTTTGTACACAATATAGGGCCGGAAGCAGAAAGCTCCATCCGCTGTATAGTAGCCTGGCATCTTCACTGCAGCTCAGCCCCCACTGACTTCAATATGTGCTGAGATGCAGTGAATGTACCCGGCTAATATACAGTGGACAGAGCTTTCTGCTTCTGGCCCTGTATTGTGTACAGGACGGTCGCCGGAAGTGACTCTGTACAGCTGATCAGTCCGGGGGGTGGGTATCGACCCCCTACAGATCAGGTATACGTGGTCTATCCTGAGGATAAACCGTAAAAAAATTATGCTTGGACAACCCCTTTAATATAACCCCCCCCCCAGCATATTTTTTTTTTTTTTATAATTAGGAGAAAAACAAAACAAAACAAAAAAACATACTCACCTGTCCCCGGTGCTCCGGTGTCCTCCCAGAATGGTCTTGTCTTGCAGCTCTGCTGTCTTCTTTTGCTGGAAGTCCTCACTGGCTGTGACATCCCAGGACCTTTCCCTTAGGTCGCTGATTGGCCTGAGGGTTCACGTGACGTCACAGGTAGTCACATGCAAACGGGACTTCCACTGGAGACAGGAGGGTAAGTTTTGGGGTTTTTTGGGGTTCACCTACCCCCGCCTAATTAGAAAAAAAAATAAAATGTTATACTGGACAACCCCTTTAATATCCCCCAGAATATTGGCCTCCATCACTGCCCCCCCTTACACAATATAATGGCCCAATCAATGGTCCCCACACAGTATAGGGGACCTGTGAAGGGGTCACTGTATGGGGGGGAATAGTGAAGGGGCCACAGTATGGCCCATACAGTGGCCCCTTCACTGATCCCTGGTTATAGCAGTATTAGGTCAGTATTTACCTGTCTGATCCCCAGTCCCGTTCTGTCTCTAAGCTCCGGGCGCACTGATGTGACGTCTTGTGTGCCCGGAGCAGGAAGAAGCAGGAGGCACCAGAGAGCATTCAGGTAAGTATTGGTGCATAGCTTGTAGGCCACAGGCTCAATGTGGCCAGTAGCCTACAAGTCTGTGAGTGGTAGTGCAGGAAGCCTGTGGCTTTCTGCTCTACTAATATCAGAACTGAGTCGGCGACTCAACTTCTCCCCGGTTTTGTGATCCAGTTGTTAAAACCAGATCGCAAAACCAGGGAGAACCTGGCTGCATCACCTAGCTCTTCCCGCGACCTCTCATCTTTCCGCTTCAGCCTGGGACCTGTACACCACACATCACAGGGGGTGCCCCTGGCCTGGAGCTGGGAGAGGTAAGTGAATAGGGGCCTTTACTGCACTGAAAAAAAGCAGTGGGGGTCCGGTAGGGCCCCCTAAAGGCACGGGACCCACTGGGGGATTCACCGGTACCCCAGTGGGCCAGTCCGACCCTGTTTCCAATGATCTCTTACACCTAGGTCTATAGCTACATTCAATGCATGTGAATAGGGGCTATTTACATGACCGATTTTTTGTAACATGTCCTATCTGTCTCAATTTCCACAGATCCCTCAATAAACTCAAATGTGTAAAAAAAAAAAACAGGTACCACTCAGGTGCAAAATGGCCATGAAAAATTTTCTTTTTTCATGGCTGCCTTCACCATTGGTCATGTTAATGTAGGCTTAGTGTTTGTTCTTCTCCTTATCAGCACACCTTCAATGCAAGCACAGGGTGCTGATGTGCTTGGCCAATGTATACAGGTCACTCTGACTGTAGAGATTAGAAATTCTGTGTTGGATCTAAAACAATGCATACCATAAATTAATTGTGGTGTGAGAATAACATTCAGCCAACTTCAGGCTGACATGCATGATTTTACAGCTAAGGGAAAACATAGGAAATACTGTTTTCAGCCAGGGTGTCACTGGCTACCTAATGTGGAATCTGAGGTACTGTGAGAAATAGGTGACCATATTTGTCCTATATAGTCACCTCAGAGTGGCATGACGGGGTCACAGTGGGATAGACTAAGACAGAGTCCTCACAGCCCTCATTGGAGTCAATGGAAGCATTAATAGAAGTCCTTTGGAGTTGCTAAGAGTCAAAAAGTGCAGATGGCAGATAAACACAGGAGTTGCTGCAGAAGAAGCCAGCTAAACTTAGCACTAGTTAGCTGGCTAGTAGAGTAAGTGGCATTAGCTAGTAAGATGAGTCATCCCTGATAGAAGCTCCAACATGCCCCACCATCTGCCCAAAGTAAGTGTGCATCTGCTATATGCCAATGGGAATTCATCTACAGAGGTGAACAGCCACACCAATGCAGATGCCTGAGTGTGAAAATAAGCACCACGCGCAATGGCTATGAGACTGTGACTGGGTGTGAGGGACTGTCCCACAGTGACCAAACTAAGTTAGGCTGTAAATTTCTCACACTGTAAAGCTAAGCCACAGTTAAATCAGATCAGAATAGACTGCTGAAAAGAGAAAACAGTGAGACCAACTACCATCAGGGCATTGATCACCAGCTAAGAGGTGACTCTGCTCAGGCAGAAGGGTTGATAATAATCCATCCTATACAACCTATATATACACAAATTGCAGTCTGTTTGCCTTTGATTAGATTTGAACACAGGATTCCTGCTCTGCAAGTTAATAGTGAGCCACCATATTACCCCTTGAGCCAAAAATTTTTTTTTTTTTTCTAATGGGGTTAAGAAAAAACTCTAGTTTCAGTCAATAATATCATTTTCTAAAGTGCCTCTAAATAAAAGAATAGATTTCAGAACTCTGACTTTTCCAGTATCTTCCTGAAAAACTGACTTGTTCCTGCTTCAACCTGTAAAAAGATATATTGTATTATAGAGTGATATCTCTTCTGAGCAAAACTGTCAAAAGAAATGTAGCACGATGATATACTGTAAGCATTGCAGTGATGCAGTTGTTAGTTTATAAAATACCACTAGATGGCACAATTTTACAGATATTGACAAGTATAAAGTTTAAAAACTTTGCACTGCCCTGTGAGTTTGCAAAAACTTAGCTAAGACTTACACCCTTCATAATTTTTACTTTCATTATAGTTTGTGTTATTGTTTAATTGATAACATTGATATGTATAATTGTCATGGCTTGAGAAAATTGCAAATTTTAACAGTGATCTGTCAGCAAAAGTCATAGTCATAGTGCCCCTCACTATATCAAGACATTGTGATTGAAAATATAGTACAAACTCAAGCATTTTCCATTTCTACAGACCACAATGTGATGTCCCACTTTCATTTAAAGAGGATCTGTCACCAAGTACAAAATGCTAAATGACATATAGCAGCTGCGACAATTTGGGTGGTGGAATATGGTGACGTCAAGAAATTTTTTAAGGGGTTAAAATGTAAAAAAAAACTTTATCACTTAATCACCGTAATCACACGGACCCACAGAATACAGGTGACATGTCACTTTGGTCACAGGGTGAACTCATAACCCATAAGAAAGTTGTGCAAATGCAGTTTTTCCCTAATTCTACCTCATTCTGAATTGTTTTCCGTCTTCCTGGTACATTGTACAGAATATAAAATGGTACTATTGTGAAGTACAATTTGTCCCACAAAAATTAAGCACTCATACGGCTCTGTGAACAGAAAAATAAAAAAGTTATGGCTTTTCTAAGACAGGTATTAAAAAACTAAAAATGGCTGTGGCGGGAAGGGGTTAACAGCTGTCTCAAAAGTTCTACAGCTGTAGGTTATCCCCATTCGATACTATCGAGGCAATAGTCTAATGACAGGTGAGTATCATATATGTACTTGGGCCCCATAATTAAAATAGGACCTGTTCACAATACATTGGACCTTGCCTTGGCAACCCAACTGCTCAGTATCTTGTTGCACCTGATGTCAGGGAGGAAGAATATATATAGACAATTGCTATCCTCTTTGGATCCTTGAAATCACAGCTCACTACATATACAAGGCTGTGATTTAGGCATCCACTTCATAACTTTTAGCAGCTAGGCTAGACTCTTAGACCCTCTATGCCTGCATTATTAATAGTTCCTTGTGCTGGGAACTGCTTGTTTTATTAGTAGGAACCCCAGTACTGTCTCTACAATCTTTTGTAGATATCTAGCAGGACAGTTAGTGTCCTGGGCAGTGTTCCCTCTACCCTGAGTAATATAAAACTGCATAAAATAAATCTGAAAATACATTGCTAGTTATTAATTATAAAGCAGGAAGATAAGTACAGTAATGTGCAAAAGTTTTAGCCAGGTGGAGAACTAAGCACAGATCTGTGTGTGTAGGCTTGATCAAATCCTTCTGTCTCTTCAAGTAATCCCAGACAGACTCAATGATGTTGAGATCAGGCTCTGTGATGTCCATATCATCACTTTTAGGACTCCTTCTCCATGGGGTAGTCATGGAAGATTTCTGTCAGACAGCTTGAAATTAATGCTATATATAGAAATTGGCCATAAAACAGACCTGCTTATAAGTAGCTTTTTTTTTATATATCTGGATCTGGAAAGTAAAGTGACCACACAAATGGCTGCCATTGCAGCTCTTACGGGTGCTGTATAAACTGTCACCCAGCTTTCTTAAAGTTCTGTAAGGTAAATCTGCAGTATTATACAGTAAAACCTCCATACTAATAGCTAAACAGATTTCCATTTAGAGCTTATGGAAAGTTGAGTAACAACCAAAAAGCTATAATGGCATCCATTTTTGCTATCACCCTGTCCTACTGCAATGTGCGAGCAAAGTGTCATGGAGCTCAGTAGGGAGGGTGACTTAGGCCACATTCACATGACCGTTTCCTGCCCAGGAAACTTAACACGTGTAGGGAACTGCCATTTCTACTAGTATATAATGTATCTGGCTTCTTTGCCCCCTGCAGCTTGGCTTCAGAGACCCCAGGCATTCAGTGCAAGTTTTGTTTTGTAAATACAGTGAGTCAGACACATGTGAGGCAGAGCTGCTGGGGGGAGAGATGTGAGGCAGAGCTGCTGTGAGACAGACATGTTATGTCTGGGGGAGTCTAAGGCAGGTGGTGGGTGTAATTCTAAGGAGTAGATAAGTAGATGTTTAAGAATCTATATCCTTGAGATCAGCTAGTGAAGCTGTTCTACTTTATTTCAGAGCCACCTGTTGCACTTTACTTCACAGTATATAGTTAGGTATGTGTTGCCCCCTATATACTCACAGGACCTAGCTAGTAACTGTAGTTAGGGATCAATATATATATATATACAGTTCAGGGCAGTGATAGGTTAGGCTTCCGAAGGCCAACTAGCTAGTTAGAGGCCCAGTTGCACTAGTAGTTTAGCTGGCAGGTTAAGGACTCAGTGTTAGGGTAGTCAGGCCTGCATCTACTGCCGTCACCGTCGCCCTGTTTGCTGCCTGTGAAGAATCTCATCATCATCATCTCCTGATCGGCTGTCTGTCATCTCCTGGAAGAATCAGAGGATCCACAGTCATCCACAGGGGCCCCTGCATCTCTTCTGTTGCCTGGAGGTATTGTGCACTGGACTCTTGCTATATATCTATATATATATACCCGGGTATATAACCTAAGACTGTGGTGGACTTGCTGGTTGTTGTAGTACTGCTGTGTTCTGAGTATATTGTATGTATGTACTATTACCCTGTTGATTCTTATAAAGCTACTGTTATAACCTTATGTGGTATCTGTATGTATTCTTCAGACTGTGATAATTGTACAGTGATCCTTGTTAAGGCTACTAACTGTATTTCATGGGTAAGTCCCAGGAAGAGATCCTCCCTGTAATACAGAGGCTCTATCCTGGGTGGAGGCACTGATATTTTTCATATATGTTCCCACTCTTCCCTTCAGCGAAGGCTTCAGGTCCCATTATACACACAGGTCAGTGCCAGAGTCTGTTGCAGGAGGGATAATACTCATACCCCCCCAAATAGGGCTACATTTATAGCAGGTTCTAGCACCCTTCCCCCCTTGGGTGGCGGGGGGGGGGGGGGGGGGGGGGCGGGGGGGGGGGGCCCCCCGGGGGGGGGCCTTGGTTGGTTTTAGGAAGAATTTTTTTTTTTGGGGTTTTTTTTTTTTTTTTTGGGGTTATAAAAATTATTTTTTTTTTTTTTTTTTTTTTTTTTTTTTTTTTGTGAGGGAGGGGAAAGATTTTTTTTTTAGATAGTAAGACCTTGAGTACTTGAGCAAGAGGATGATGAGGTTGTAACCCTCTCACCAACTGACTGGTTCTCATAGCGTCTACCTCTGAAGTAGATATAGCTGCGTGGTACACCAGACGTGAAAGAAGTAGCTGTAAACGGTTAATAAAAGTAGAGACATTTTCCCCTTCTTTTTGACGAACCATTCGGTAATCAGCAACCATCTGGGCAAGGTCATAGTATGGCTCAAAGTGATCAGACAGTACTTGTATATAGTCCAATGCACTCACTCCTTCATGAGAGTCTCTGTACAAGCGGATCAATTCTGCAGCAGGAGACCGCAAACTTTCACTGATACGGTGCCGCTTGCCTTCTTCAGAGCAAGACCATTCCTTCAGGCATTGGAGAGTATGTTCTTTCCATATCTCAAAGTTTTCCTCCCCTTGTGGTACTGGGACATTACCAGAGAATATCTTTAGTTTCTTGTAGTGAGTGGCCTGCAGGCCCTGAGCTAACATTTCAGTCAGCTTGGCTAAAGTGCTAATAGCACTGTCACTAGAGGAACTGCTAGCGACGGCCATACTGTGGGGGTAACTGGCTGAGCGGGGTTCTTCCTTTACCTGAACCAGTGGAGGAACAGGAGGTCGGTAATCCCATGTAGTAGCTAGTGGGAGGTTCCCCTCTGAACTATATCGCTTCTCCATATCAATGACTATTCCCACTTCTAAATCTCAGCAGTGCCTCCAAATGTAGCCCTATTTGGGGGGGGTATGAGTATTATCCCTCCCGCAACAGACTCTGGCGCTGACCTGTGTGTATAATGGGACCTGAAGCCTTCGCTGAAGGGAAGAGTGGGAACATATATGAAATATATCAGTGCCTCCACCCAGGATAGAGCCTCTGTATTACAGGGAGGATCTCTTCCTGGGACTTACCCATGAAGGACAGTTAGTAGCCTTAACAAGGATCAATGTACTAATCTCACAGTCTGAAGAATACATACAGATACCACATAAGGTTATAACAGTAGCTTTATAAGAATCAACAGGGTAATAGTACATACATACAATATACTCAGAACACAGCAGTACTACAACAACCAGCAAGTCCACCACAGTCTTAGGTTATATACCCGGGTATATATATATAGATACTGTATATAGCAAGAGTCCAGTGCACAATACCTCCAGGCAACAGAAGAGATGCAGGGGCCCCTGTGGATGACTGTGGATCCTCTGATTCTTCCAGGAGATGACAGACAGCCGATCAGGAGATGATGATGATGAGATTCTTCACAGGCAGCAAACAGGGCGACGGTGACGGCAGTAGATGCAGGCTGACTACCCTAACACTGAGTCCTTAACCTGCCAGCTAAACTACTAGTGCAACTGGGCCTCTAACTAGCTAGTTGGCCTTCGGAAGCCTAACCTATCACTGCCCTGAACTGTATATATATATATATATATATATATATATATATATATATTGATCCCTAACTACAGTTACTAGCTAGGTCCTGTGAGTATATAGGGGGCAACACATACCTAACTATATACTGTGAAGTAAAGTGCAACAGGTGGCTCTGAAATAAAGTAGAACAGCTTCACTAGCTGATCTCAAGGATATAGATTCTTAAACATCTACTTATCTACTCCTTAGAATTACACCTACCACCTGCCTTAGACTCCCCCAGACATAACATGTCTGTCTCACAGCAGCTCTGCTCACATCCCTCCCCCCAGCAGCTCTGCCTCACATGTGTCTGACTCACTGTATTTACAAAACAAAACTTGCACTGAATGCCTGGGGTCTCTGAAGCCAAACTGCAGGGGCAAAGAAGCCAGATACATTATATACTAGTAGAAATGGCAGTTCCCTACACTCTCCCTCTGGTGAAATCTTTACGTCACGTCAAAGACATACAAAGTCATAATATACAGTCAACATTACCAATGACAATATCAATATGGTTGCTTTTGCATTTACAGAGTCACAACAGGTTAATAGGTATACATGCCAGCAGGAGCAAAAATTGGTAACATATTGACCAAAGTGGACACTGCACCCAACAAGCATGTTATAAATGTGGTCAGATGGGCCATACTGCCAGACAGTGTACGGAGGACAGTGAGGGATTGGGACACAGTGCTGTCTTCTCTATTCAGAATCAAAGACACCGAAGGAAGGTAGGCCGAGTAAAGACCAGAGGCGCTATCGCGGGCTCTAGGTCCGTTGTCAAAGTCACTGTCAATGGTCATGCCGCTCCTGCCCTGTTTGATACAGGATCTCAAGTGACCCTGATTTATCGCTCGTTCTACCAAAAGTATCTGAGGGATATACCTCTTCAGTCTACGGGACAAATGAAATTGTGGGGGCTTAATTCAGGATCATATCCTGTAGATGGTAGCCTACAAGTAGTTATAGCTGTCCCTGAATTAGAAGATCAGAGTGTCGCTCCCATGAAGATTATGGCTCTTGTCTGTCCTGATACAGGGGATTCTTGTGCAGCTCCTGTGATACTTGGCACTAATTGTCCCGCAGTGCATTATGCTTTTCAGAAGTTTCTTGGAAGAGATTGGAACCCTGCAGCTCAGCCGGTGAATATATCTTCTGATCTTAGAGAACTCTGTGATGCCCTGTCTACTGGCTATCGACATGGAATGGTATATCATATCGGTGAGAGAACCGTGGAAGTTCCTGCCGGCGGGGAGAGAGTTCTGAGAGTAGCCTCCAGCATTGCTCCCGATTTGCTTGAAGGGGGGAGTTATGTCCTTATGGAAACCCCTGAAGAAATGATTAACCAGAATGGCTGGATGGTGATCCCAGAGAGAAAGGACTGGAGAAATAAAGTGGAGTTATCTACCTGTGTGACAGTGAGGAACTGTTCACCGCATCCGATCGTAATTGGACCATACCAGAATGTGGCCCACTGCTACCCTGTGCTTGGAGTAAATCCATACGCTGAAGTGTGCAGGATTCAAATCCGAGATGCAATCCCTAATCTCAATCTTGACTTGAGTGATCCACATTTACCAGAGGCCTGGAATCAGCAACTGACACAGAAGTTGTCTGAATTATCGGAAGTGTTCTCCATGGATGATATGGATGTAGGTTGTGCTAAAAGTGCTCAACACACTTTCCGATTGACCGATTCTACTCCCTTCCGGGAACGACCACGGAGAGTTGCTCCAAAGGATGTTGATGAGTTAAGACAGACTCTACAGCAAATGAAAGATCAGGGGATCATTGTGGACAGTAAGAGCCCCTATGCCTCACCTATTGTGGTGGTAAGAAAAAAATCTGGAGCAATTCGCCTATGTGTGGATTACAGAACTCTGAACTGGAGAACCTTACCTGATCAGTATACACTGCCGAGAATTGAAGAAGCTCTGGAAGCTCTGAATGGAAACTGTTGGTTCACAGTGCTGGACCTAAGATCAGGATACTATCAAGTCCCAATGGCACCTGAGGATCAGGAAAAGACAGCCTTCATATCCCCCTTGGGTTTCTTTTAGTTCACTCGTATGCCGCAAGGTACAAAAGGTGCGCCAGCAACGTTCCAAAGGTTGATGGAAAGAGTGTTAGGTGATTTAGTGCCCCGGGAATGCCTTGTATATCTTGACGACATTATTGTGTTTGGAAAGACGCTGGAAGAACATGAAGAACGACTCATGAGAGTACTCCAACGCTTAAAAGAAGAGGGGCTGAAGTTGTCGGCTGACAAATGCAAATTTTGTAGATCTTCGGTCACTTATGTAGGTCATATTGTTTCTGCTGAAGGAGTTGCTACCGATCCTGGTAAGATTGAAGCTGTGGTGAATTGGCCCCGACCACAAAATATTACGGAGTTGCAATCTTTCTTGGGGTTTTGTGGATTCTATCGACGATTTGTGGAAGGATATTCAAAAATTGCTCGAGCCCTCCTCGACCTGTTGAAGAGTGATGCAGGAGATCCGGGAAAGAAGAAAGGGTCTTCCAAAAGCCTTTTTGGCGTTAGGTGGACTGCGGATTGTGAAGAAGCATTTAAGTTGTTGAAGAAGAAATTGACAGAAGCTCCCATTCTGGCTTATGCTGATGCACAGAAGCCATATGTGCTACATGTAGATGCCAGCTTTGAAGGATTAGGTGGCGTGCTGCACCAAGAATACCCGGCCGGGTTACGGCCCATAGCTTTCATAAGTCGAAGTCTTTCTCCCAGCGAGAAAAATTATCCAGTACATAAATTGGAGTTTTTGGCGCTCAAGTGGGCCATTGTTGATAGATTACATGACTATTTATACGGAGCCACGTTTGAAGTAAGAACAGACAACAATCCACTGACATACGTTTTGTCAACCGCTAAACTTGATGCTACAGGACATCGCTGGTTGGCGGCTTTATCCAACTACCAATTCACACTCAAGTATAAACGGGAGCCTAAGAACATTGGGGCAGATGCTCTATCAAGACGGCCTGGATTACCTAGTCCGGAAGTAGTGGATGAATGGGAAGAAGTGCCAAGTCCTGGAGTAGGAGCTTTGTGTGCCATGGCTGCTGTAGTTGAAGACCGAGTAGCCTTTTCTGAAACTCGGCTTATTGACTCTATTGGGGGAGGTCCCGAAGCTGTACCAGACATGTTTGCATACCCTGCTTCTTTAGGATCCTTTGAGAGTTGTTCTATATCTTCAAAGCGAATGATCTGGAGTCAAAAGACTGATCCTTTAATTGGACCTCTTTATCAAGCAGTGAGTTCTCAAGACAGAGAAATGTTAAAGACATCCCTACCCTCTGAATGCAGTCAACTTCTACAAGATTGGGAGAAGTTTGAAATAGACAACGGCCTACTTTATCGTGTGGTGCTGTATCATGATCACCCTGGAAGGCGCCAACTAGTTCTTCCAAGCTGCTTTCAGAAGATGATTTTCAGAAGTCTGCATGATTATCATGGTCATTTGGGACCTGAGAAGACTTATGGCCTAATACAAGACCGATTCTACTGGCCCAAAATGAGAGATACCGTGACTCGTCTGTGTAGGTGCTGTCGCAGATGTTTGCAGAGGAAGACTGTCCCGGTTCGAGCGGCCTTCATGGGACACTTGAAGAGTTCGGTCCCCATGGATCTTGTCTGCATAGACTTCCTTTGTATTGACAACGACTCCAGAGGATTTGGAAATGTATTGGTGGTGACTGACCACTTCACACGATATGCTCAAGCCTTTCCGACTAAGGATCAAAAAGCAGTCACCGTTGCAAGAGTACTTTGGGAAAAGTATTTTATCCATTATGGCTTACCACACCGGTTGCATTCTGATCAAGGCCGGGATTTTGAGAGTAACCTGATCAAAGAGTTACTTCAGTTGTTGAACATCCGCAAAAGTCGGACGACGCCTTACCATCCAGAGGGAGATGCCCTTCCTGAAAGATTTAACAGGACTTTACTTGATATGCTTGGTACCTTACGAATTGAGGATAAGCGATCCTGGAGTCGAAAAGTGGAGGCTATGGTGCATGCCTATAATAGTACAAGGCACGAGAGCACAGGATATTCACCATACTTTCTGATGTTTGGAAGAGAGCCTAGGCTGCCTATTGACATCTTGTTGGGAGTCTCTACCGATGGTATCAGTCATCGAGATCATTACCGATATGTGGCACATTTGAAAGAAACGCTTAAGAGTGCTTATCAGCTGGCTGAGGAAAATGCGGCCAAAATGAATGAAGGAAATAAAAGAAGATTTGATCTTCGAGTAAGATACCGAGAATTGAACCCTGGTGACCATGTTCTGCTACGGAATTTGGGAGCATCTGCAAAACATAAGCTGGCTGATCGATGGCGGAGTGAACTCTTTACAGTGGTAGATCGGTTGCCTGGAATACCAGTCTACAAGATAAAAGGACAGGACGGGAGGATCAGGACTTTGCATAGAAATCATTTGTTGCCTGTACCTCAGATTGATGGTATGGATATCTCCAATGATGGCTCGGCCTGCGATTCTCCACAGCCCTTAGCCGATATTCCACCTGACCTTCCTGAAACTCCTGAGAGTGATTGGACTGTGGCTCCTGAAGTTCCTAGATCACCAGTATCTTCTCCTTCAGGGAGACCTATGAACCCTCAAACTCCAGAATTCGCACCTAGATCTGTGTCTACAGATGAGCAGGGATCTAGCTCTCCTACGCCACCAGCACCATCCCCTCCCATGGCAGACAACCCTAGTTTAGGGCCTGGACATGCTAGTTTACCTCAGAGAGAGGTATGGAGAGGAGAGAATTAGACACCCTCCACCTATACTGACATATGATAGTTTGGGGGACCCCAGACTTACTACCCCGCCTCATTTATACCATGCGGGGGGGGGGGGGGGGGCCTCGTGGGTCAATATGTTACCTATTTTCCCCCCCGGGGGGGGGTTTTCTTATTAACTTGTGGTGGGGTGGTTAAAGGAAAAGGAACCTATTTTGTTTTTGTTTTGGTTGGTTTTGTTTTTTTTTTTTTTTTTTTTTTTTTTTTGTTGTGGTGGGGATTTTTTTGGGGGGGGGGGGGGGGGGGGGGTCCTTTTTTTTTTTTTATTAATTTTTTTTTTTTCTTTCTTCTTTTTTTTTTTTTTTTTTAGAGACCCCAGGCAGGTCAGCGCCAGAGTCTGTTGCGGGAGGGATAATACTCATTCCCCCCCCCCCCCAAATAGGGCTACACACGTGTGAAGACTATATTTTTCAAACTCTGGCTGTGTGAATGATATTGCAGCATAACAGAGTGCTCATGTTTTAATTGTGTTTGTCTTTGTGTCTCTGGCTATGATTGCACATCTTGTCTATATCATACCTCCCAACCATCCCGGATTCAGCAGTCCCGGATTCCACGTCCTGTCCCACTGTCCCTGTTGGCGGGAACTATGTCTTGGCTGCAACTCATCAGCGTCCGGAGGACACAGATGAGTTGAATACAATGGTGAATGGAACAAGAGCTGTCTGAAGATGGCTCCTGCTTCACCACTGTGGCCGTGTTTTCAGCCCCCAGGCTCTGTATGCGCAATGTGATGACGTCACTCACATTGCGCCTGCAGCTCCCTGAAGCTTCCGGGAGCAGAGAGCAGATACTCTATAGAGTAGCAGGGGAGAGAGGAGAGGTGAATATCAGGGTTTTTATGTCAAACTTTGGGGGCAGATGGATTGGGAATATTAAACTGGGGGGGCAGATGAAGAGAGACATTAAACTGGGGGTGCAGATGAAAAGGGACCTTAAACTGGGTGGGGGGGATGAAGAGGGACATTAAACTGGGGGGTAGATGGAGGGGACATTAAACTTCGGGGGCAGATGCAAGGGATATTAAACTGGGGTATATGGAGGGGGATAGTAAACTGGGAGGGACAGATGAAGAGGGACACTAAACTGGGAGCGGCTGGAGGGGGGCATTAAACTGGGGGCAGCTAAAAGGGGAAATTAAACTAGGGGCAGTTGGAGGGGGACATTAAGCTGGGGACAGCTGGAGGGGGTCCTTAAATTGGGGGTTTCTGGATGGGGAAATTAAACTGGGGGCAGCTGGATGGGTACTTTATACTGTGGGGTCAATTGGAGGGGAACCTATAATGTGGGGACCCATAATGTTAGGGTGACTGTAAAAGCATTATACTGTGTGGGGGCACAAAGAGAAATGGATTGGAATGGGTGGAGTCAACGTGGAAGTGGGTGGAGCTAAATTTGTCACAGCATGCTACATGCAATGCACATTCTGTCCCTCTTTTGGGACTTTGAAAGTTGGGAGGTATGTCTATATATTCTATGTTCAGTGTATTGTGTTGTTTGCAGCTCCCTCTTGTCATTTTCCTTGTTTGTTTTCCTACTGTTTGCTCCCCCGCACATGGTACAACCCTGGCCTATCAGAGGCCATTGGGTGGGGTCTGAGGAGACTTTTGTCTATTTGTGACAGCCAGCTCTGTATTCTGAAATCCTGCAGTTTCCATTCAGCCCAAAGCTCTTCTAAAGACAGCCCTGAGTCAGGGAATTCCTGCTGTCTGACATTTGGACATTGTGCCAGCAGGAGAGAAGAAGTCTTGTACCAGGAGGTGTTATCCGGGACCTGCTACTAATGGTAACCAAACCCCTGCAAGGACTGCCTAGGGGTACAGCCCCCAGTATCCTCTGCTGGAGGTGGCTGAGGTGTGTAGATAGATTTGTTGGAGTGGAGTACAGCACTAGAGCCTTATCATCACTGGGCACCCCTCAAGACCAAGGCTGGGAGAACATTACAGTTGGAGACGACTACTCCCATTTGGAAGCTGCACGGTTCATAGTTTACGGTTTGCTGAGTAAAGTTAAACCTGTTTCAACTGCACTGTTGCTTTCTGAGTCATTTTTCATTAACACCATCACACCGAGTCAGAGTAAGAGAGGACACCTCTTCAACTGGAAGCACGCTGGGGGAACTACTATCACCAACATCTGGTAGCACAGCAGGCCCCCCTCGTCAGTGTCCGGCCTAGGAGCTGAGCTGGGGAGAGTGGTTGAGATTTATATCCTGTACAATCGCCATGTTAACAGATCAATTACCTTGTGGCCACAACCTTAGGGGCACATGAGGCAGTACTATTAATACTCTTCATGTAGTTGGCAATAACTCATTATAGTAGCAATAGCTTTATCATTTCTCTTCTCTACATTCATTTTAGATGATTTGTTAACCACACAGAGGTCCAGTGGCAACCACACAGTTTCATGAAGCTTTTTGTTTAGTAAATCTGCTGATACACTTACAGATATGTCCACCTTTAAGGACTCAGATTTTTCATAAACCAATTTAATACATGCAGCAACAAGTTAACAATACCCTTGAATCTACTACTCATAACACAACCACTGAGTGGCCTCACATAGACACATTAAGAATATCACATTGCAACACAATATTACAAAGCAAAATTGTCTTGAATGCTGTTAATCTTGTGACATAAATATCTGGACGTGTCCAACTAAAAGGAAAAGTAAGCTAAGGACACATCTGTAGGATAGCTGTTGATAAACAGTTATTCAAGCCACAGACATTCCAACCATTTTCCCCATTTTTTCTTTTATATTGAGGAGAGGAAGACCAGTCACTAGAACAGTGGTTTCCAAACTTTCTGAAGGCGGGACCCACTTTTGGATAAGAATTTTAACGGGGACCCCTATCTACCGTTCTCAGCCACATTTGAAAAATCAATGTTCCTACCTGTATACTACTGGTATACTATTTTGTGATTTATTATACTGTGTGGGTCTCCTCAGATCCCAGAGTATAATAATTGGAGGCCCAGGGGAGGTGAGTAAAAATAACAAGCACTTCTACTCTCCTTGTCTCACCTCTCCTGGGCATCCTCACGGTGTCTTGCAGTGAACCTGTGTCCTATTTAGGCCTTTGTGATGTCACATCCCTGGGGTCACCGCTGAGGTCTGTGATTGGACCACTCAGTGGTCACTTGTAGCGCCTTGACACATTGAACCAGCGTTATAACATCAGCTCACCCTATGTGACCACTGAGACTCAATTACAGGCCTTAGTGGAAGACACTGGTCGGAGATAGAGACGTGTTTTTAACATATGTAAACACAGGTCACCTTCAGTTTCTGTTCAGCTCATACTTTCTTCTGTGGCAGACCTAGTTCATCGGACCTTTACTAAAAGTAGTACCCCTAGAATAGAACATTTTTTATTAAATCAAAAATAACTTTGAAATGTTAAATTGCAGATTGATAAGTATATAGATAAAGATAGACTCTGAAGAACACATGCAATGTATTTTTATAATGTTTCACTGTATTATTTATTACATTTTTATGAAATAATCTATTCTAACCATCAAAACAGAAATTTCTTTTTAACGTTTTGTTCCGCTCATTAATCAGACAGCTCATTTTTCAGTCTAGTCTAATAGAATTCAATTAAAGTTGAAGTTTGTAACAGTGATCCTAATTATTTATGCATTCCTTCATTAAATTATTAATTCACATATATTTGCATAATGACTACAGGAAATGTTTAAGACAACTTTAAAATTTTATGATTAATACTAGGGACAATTTATTTTCTATAATACCTTAATGTTTTTTCAGCATTTAGTGTCTGGATTATAGCAGATATTTAAAAGAAACAGAGACTTGACCCAGCAGTACTATAACATAAGAAAATGCACAAATGACAGTAAAGTAATGAAATAAAAGGAGAACAGCATCCCTTATGAGATTAAAATGTCTTATCAACATGTTGCTCTACCCACTCTATAGCTGGCCATACACGTAAAATAGCTGTAATCTGAATACTGGTCCAACAGATATCTCCTTACAGATCTGTCTTCACTTACTCTTGGCTTGACATGACCAGATAAGTGTGTCACTAGGTAAGTCATTAGTTGCCGGTCATATATGTGTCTGTGAGTGGCCATCCAATGGTTGTTTTGTGAATTGCAACCTGGCAAGGGTTATAATAACATATTGTGATAATGCACCAAATTGCTTTCATGAGAAACTAGTGTCCTTAAAGGAGTCTTTCACAACTGCAGTCCCTATTGTACTATAAGCAGAGCTGGATAGCTGGGACCCACGTAAATAAAATGTTTTTTTGTTTTTTTTCTGGTTCCTGAGTTCATAAGACTGCATGGCACATTGATTCCCAGGGTGCAGGAGAACAACATAAACCAAAATAGGAGCAGCATGGCATAAGGCATACCAGCATGTCCAAATGTGCTCAGTGAATTTTTGATATGCTTTTTATCATTGATGTTAGCATACTCTTTTTAGGTATAATCAAAAGTGTTTGCGATTGCCATGAAAATCAATGGTACACACATACAGCCTCTTTCAATTGGGGCATACTTTTTGTCAGGCACTTCAGTCTTGAGCCAAAAATGTGACGTGATGTGGAGGGGTACAGTTTCAAAACTTTCTTCATTAAATTCTGGCACAGAATCATGAAAGGTGTACTGAGTATGAGTCAGTTCACATGGGACATTTTGAGATATTTCCTTTTTCTGCCTTGTTTTTTGTAAAAATATAAATAAAAATTAATAAATAAGACACGCAAACTAAAATCCCAACTGGTGAATTATCCATGGATAAAGGTGCTCTGCTATGTGTTTCTGCCCGACTCATAATTCTAATTCAATATTTGTGTTTCTAGTGTGTAACTCACTTCATGTCATGTCTTTAGGAATCTATTAAATGATACAATTTGTTGTTAGATTAAACGATTAGCCTATCAAAGTCAGTGGAGGCTGGTTTAAAATTTTCTATAAAGTGTTAACCACTTTATGACCAGTCCATTTTCCCTGGTTCATGACCAGACACATTTTTGGGTTTTTGGATACCTGTGGTTTTGAAGACTGTAACTTTTTTTTCATTTGGGTTTTGCATCTTTTCTCGATGGTACATAGAGCTTTATGGTTATGTCAGATCTATTTTTCATGTTTTTTTCCATTATTTGCATCAATGTAGAAAAACATGTCTGTTTTTTTTTTTTCAGATTTTTTAAACAAGTACTACTACATTTAAAAAAAAAATAGTTTCCCTTTTCGATTAATGAGATTTTTTATGTAGGTGACACATAGTTTTATGTTGCCAATGGCAGGGCTAGGACCTGTGATGTGAACATGACCGTCCTTTTTTTTTAAATTTTATTTTGTGTATTTTTTTTTTATTTTACATATTGTTGCCCCCCATAAGGTCATAATAGACATTTGGGGACACTATAGCATGACTTGTTTTTTCTTTTTTTTTTTGCTGATTTCCTAGGTAGGAAAATAGGAGGAATGTAGCCTTCTAGTTTACAATGTAGAGCTGTTTTGGGTACTTTAATACCCATCAGTTCCTGGACCCAGGTAAATCACATGACCACCAGGCCTCACCATGGCAGCTTCCATAGCTCTATGCACAGCCCTCATGTATACAGCGATCAGAAAGGTAAGGAAGGTTATATCCTTCTGGATGTATATGGGCAATTGGTAAGTGGTTAATAATATTTCTTTTTAATGTAGTATTAATATTGTATTGGATTGCAACATATATAATTTCATTTAATAAATGTATATGCAAAAATGTAGCAAAATATGTGATATTAATTAACATCTTTATCACAGTAAAATGTCTGTAATTTATTGATGATAAAACTTGATTAAATTGAGTTCAAGCCTCAACTATAAATCAAATGCATAAAGGGACATGCATCGCTGGTTGCTGAATGTATTGGACATAAAAAGTTTTTGGCCTATTATTTTCTGATCAACAACTTATTGAACAATCACTGGTGTAAATGAATACGATAAAATAATATAGTGGGTTCTTGCTTTATTTACTGTGTTGAAAAATAAATGTTGGCAAAGCTTCAAGAGCTTAAAACATGAAATCTAGATTTTTACACCATCATATCTGTTATCAATCACCTTACCATTAGCTGGTAAGTAAATGTCTGGCTTTTTGCCACTGTGAAGATCCAGTTCTGTGGTTGCTATTACCGCAGACCACAGTACTACTGAATGCCGATAGTTTGCCATAGGTCAAGGTCAGGCCAAAGAAATAATATTTTATTTTAAACTTTAGTTTGTTGGCTGAGAAGCATCCAAATAATTCAACAATGTGTTCGCTATTGATATGAAAATATAATTTTTATTAATTACTTAAAATTGTATAAACATTTAATTCATTATAGTCACATTACAAATATAATCTTTTATGGTGTCCTATAAAGTTAATTTGTACATACAGACAAGTGTGCCTTAAACTAAGACAACTGCAAGATAAGTAAACCACCTCTGAAGTAATTTTAATGTAATATCTATATGCAATCCTCTGAATTCAATGTCTAAATTAATAAATTGGCTAGATGCATGAGCCATTTACATAGGGACAAAGGACAGGGCCAGATCCAAGTTTGCCAAAATGGCCTTGTGCTTGGATCCTAAGTTTGCATCCGTGTACCTTGTCTTCACACTATGCTATGTTTCTTGACAAAATGGTATGTGATTGTATAAGAGGAAAGCAGGTATGTCATTACACTGTGAAAGGCTTTTGTGCTTCAACTCCATTTTTACATAAATGACCCAAACATGCTCAAGAAGCATTGTTAATGCCCTGGTGAAAATTTTACACCTCAATGGTGCTTTCTAGGTATCTTGTTGATGTTTCTGCACAAAATATTCCTGTCATAAGAGGCATACTTAAAGGAAGACATGTTTTTATGAATTCTTAGACATTTCATAAAATATTGTAATAGTAAGTGGCTAAATCAACATGAAAGGTGTTTTAGGTATTTTGTTTTTAATATTATCCATCTACATTTGACACCACTAACAGAAGCGTATCCTCAAAGTCTGGAATCAAGTTTATTTCATGCTTTCATCTCCTGAGTTTAAAGTACACTAACTTCAGGAACAAGCCTGTCTAATGCTATCTGGGTCATCCTGAGTACCACTATCCCTGTCTACCTTGTGTTTTCTGCATTCTCTTCAACTTATGTGGCTTCACCAGGTCTAACCCTTGGCTTGGCTTTCTGCTTCATATTCTTCTATAGTACCTGTTATATTTCATTGCTGCAGTTGTAGACTATAAGGCACATTTATTAAAAGTGACTTATTGTACCTCAGTCTTATAAAGGCCCTAACTGATGTTAGGAAAAAGTCCATCCTCTTCATAAATCAGGTGCATGTTCCTCCACCAGAATGGAAACTACACCAGTTAGGAAATGGCATAGATTTCCGTTATAACTTACAACAGAAAACTGGCATGAGTTATAATGAATATGTTGGGCAGAGGCGTCCCTGTCCTGGCCTGCACTTCTTTCCACTCTGCTACCTGGGTGAGTGAGAAGCAGAACGACTTTGCAACAAATGTGCCCTACAATATTATCCCTCTATGGTAGAAAACTGGTGTATACAAATTGATAAATCTCCCCCATTGTAGTTTCCTGATTTTGTTGTTGTGTGCTGATGTGGGCCACTACTTGTTTGACCTAGTGTTGGACTATAATTATCCCCACAGTTACAAGTGAGTGGCTCCAAGTTTCAGTGTTTGCTAGGAGTATAATCACTACAATACAACCCATAAGGATATGGCGTGCCCACTTTAATATGTTATATCTAGAAGCTCGGTCCATACTTGCCATTTTTATGTTTTCTCGCTTTATCTATATTGCACTGGGGTAACTTTATGTGACACTGGGGTCCATTACCTAACTAGCAATGGCTTAGCACCCATTTTTTTAGCTCTCTGAACAGAAAAGGGGTTTTGAGGAATGAACAAAATAATGCTATGTGATATACTAGTTTGTTTTTTGTGTGAGGAAGTGAATAATAATAATATAATAATAAAATAAATATATTAGAGGTTCACCTGCTTGACTTCTTGTTCACGTAATCTTACCTGGCTTGTTGTACCCAAGAAGTTCATAGACAGGACTGGGTCCTTTATGCATACAAACCGCACCATGTCTTTGCTATTGCTTTGAGCTTACTATTATCAAATATTTATCTCTTCTCTGCTCCTCTACTGATTTATTTATTTTTCTCTGCAATCCATAAAGCTATATTCAGGCATAATGACACATAGCAGTTGTCATATGTGTCAGCCACTGTTCTTATTCCAACTTATTTCTTGTCTATGATAAGCTAGGTAATCTCCTGCTGATATCATTGTTTTCTGATGGCATCCACCTAAAAGTAAATCTATAAAATGGAAATCCAGAGGCACTGAATTTGAGGCATAGACCATCCTCAATAGCTATATTTCTATGACAGGCCACCTGGAAATCTTCATTAGGCTACTGGCTGTTATAGAAACAGGACAGCTCCCAGGATCTCGCTGTGCAGGTGCTGTCCTGCACCAAGTAAGGTACAGGGCTGGTGGGGACCAGCCCCAGGGGTAATTTTTACACTTAGGGGGGGGAATCACACATAGTAACAACCGGCTATAGCAACATAGCACAATAACAACATAGTACAATACAGCAGAGACTAAATAGCTATGGCGGCCACTCTGCTACAGAGCAGCCGCCATCTCTAAAGACCCTGCATCCGCCGTAATAGTACAGCGAATGTCAGAAAGTGGTCAATACTTGATTAGTAGTTGAGTTCAAAGTAGGCTAAGCCAATCAGACACAGGCATAACTAGAAGCTCCTGCGCCAATGAAAAATCTATAACCGAGACCCCACATACCATGTGCTAGGTATAATACCAATGACCTTTGTGGCTCCTTAACCTCCAGAGTTTGATAGCAACTACTACATCTGCACCGCCCTATAGCTATACTTCCTCAGACATCCCTCTACTTCTGATCCCTCTCATAGCATGTAGCCTTATAGACATACAGGGAAAATGAAAGACAATCTCTCTTTTTCAGTCTGCTACTTACTGTAATGTATTACTTGGATGGAATGTTTGGTCAGTGAGTAGCCATTTACAGAGCTTGCAGGTGGCAATAGGGAAGTATAAGCCTATTGAATCGTATGGAGATATGTTAAATAAAACATATATTGGTAAATAATGACACACACTTAAAAGCATGATTGATCAGATATTGGGAAAAGTCATTCTCCATAAAATATTAGCAATAAAAAAAGTTAATGACCTCAATGTTCAGCTTTCTTTATCAGATTTCAATGTGCGTATTTTTTACTGAGCAACTTCGACCTTGCTTTCAAAGAGCAGTCACTGAAGAGAAAAACACTCGTAATTCCAATGTGTGGCATCATGCCATAACAGTCTAATCTTGTAAATGTTTGTGGAACCACAAGAAACTTTAGCTGGTGCACTAGCTTTTACAAAGCGACATTCAGCAAATGACTTGTTGAAAATTTAATTCTAAGAATGAGTCATGTATATGGGAAAGCAACAGCTTCTAAAGAGGTTATTGAGTCAAAAGGATGAACATCAGTGCTGATCTGTGGAAGTTGCTTGTCTTTCAGAAACAAAGAAGTTTTTTTTATGAATATTACTCTTATCGTCATCAATATTATCACAATGGTAATAGATACAAGCTATGCTCTCATTATCATCAAGATTGTTTATTTGTAATGGATACCGACTATATAATTTGCTTGATCTATACTGACAAACCAAACCTTTTTTTTCCGTCAGTGAAGATGTCATTAAACACTCAAAATTAAATGTCTCTAGAAACACAATTCAAGTTGTTAATAGCTTGGAACTATATACATGTAACACAGTCCCATGCTCTCATGTTCCCATATTTCCATTCAGTGTTGTAAGTCAATTGACATGATCCATTATGTGGATGGGAAGATGAAAAAAAAAACTGCACATTTACAGCATTAATGCACTAAGTGGATTGTTGGATTCTGACCACAGTAGATAATAAAATGATATTGCAATACAATTACTTTAGAGAACATGTTCCATGATCTATTAAGCGTTTTCAAGTTGATAGGCAAGAGGGTGATCAATTTAATCAGCCATTGTATGAATGCCTGACTTCATTGCTTAAAATGGCACTGTGTAAATCTGTATTGTTTACAGTGACCAAGTCAGTAGTTATAATAATCTCAATGTACTGTGTACAAATTGTTAACTGCATAACTTATTCCAAAGAAATGTAAAATAAAATACTGTTCTCCACTATCATTGCTTTAGTTGTTCATTGTTACTGATTATATCTATTTTCACTTTGGCACCATTCTTAATGTAATTCAATTTGACAATATCTTTTGGTGTCATTAATATTGTGTACCACAAATATTTTATAATTCACTATTCCTGACAAAAAGCAATGTCTTGCTGATAAAAAATGTATGAAGATTAATGGCTTCCTATTAATATCGTATAAGGTCAGATCACACAGTTTGTAGTATCTTTTACACCTCATTTTTTATTTTGTTTCCTATGGAACTCATAACTTATTGCTTAGTGTATTGTCAAGACTGAGCAGTACTTGTAAAGTCTATAAAGTACTACTCTTGTTTAATTATAAGTGCATTATGTATTATTGAGCTTTAAAGTAGCAGATACTGTATATTTGACAGTTAACACAGATTCATAATTATTCATGAGTGTGATTATTAGATTATTGCAGTTTTTGTGGGGTTTTTTTTGCCTTCCTTAGAATCAACACCTTAGGGTTATAGGTTGGACTTGATGAACCTGTGTCTTCATTCAACCCTATCTACTATGTTACTGTGTAAGTTACCATTTTGTTTTTGAGACCTATCACATAATTTTTTTCTGACTGTATAAAATACCTTTATAATATCAGACAGGCCCACTAATTTCCAAGCATCTAAAAATGTTGTAATAAAGATAAACTAGTTAGTTTATCCAGTAGTACATTGTCTGTGCACACATTCACACAGTCAATATTCGGTCAGTATTGTGCATTGTCTTATCTTATCTTAAACCAAAACCAGATGCTGAACCGATACAGAGAAAAAGTATAGTGGAAAGATTTGCACCTCCTAAGTGTTTTGGTACCACTCTTCGTTTGGGCTTACAAATACTGATGCAAAATACTGACCAAATACTGACAATGTGTAAGTGGCCTAAGGGTATAATCACATGGCTGTATTCTGTCTGAGAAACACAGTTCAGGTGCTATCCACAGTTACCGAACTGACATGACCGTGTGAATGAAATTTACTGTGGCTCCTGTGACGGATCTTCCCAGATTAGTACAATTAATGAATAATTAATGAATCATCACAGATAAAGAAAAAATATATGCAAAACCTTTTACTTCTACCTGTTATAGTTTTATGCTATTGAGTAATAAAGGACATTTTATTTTATTGGTGAGCGTTGCTTCTCTACTTTTCGTCCTCTCTAAATCTCCTACTTCTTCTGGCAACTCCTTGCAGATAGCATGTATAGTAGAAAGTCACTTTATAGAGCTTGGCAAAATTTATCCACCAACAGCCTATAACAAAAGTACTTGATTAGCAATTTAATTAATTTTATTTCAATTTTAAACTTATAGCTAAAATGGGCTATCCATGAACTAGAGAAGCATGTCAGGAGGGTGAGGGAGGTGTAAAATAAAAAAAAATAAAGCATACTCTCTCACCTGTCCCTGACACTCCATGGTCTCACACTGGTGTCTGGATGCTGGAAGTTCTCAGCTTCACATGACTGCTCCTGAAGGTTTGAATTCTTGTTGCCTAGGTTTCAGACCACTTGATATCTAGGTCTAATGATTGAGTTGATGACATCAGTCTCTTTTCCCAGCCACCTATATTCTCTTCCCTTTTTCTCTCTCTGCAAAGTGCTCTCAGCTGCTGAGCCCTGATAAGGACTAGAACACTGCTAATCATTACCTCTGTTATCTCTGTGTGTAAATCCAGAGATAACAGTGCCATTAACAAAGCACACTGTTCATCTTATCAGCACCCTGCTGGCCCACCAGTGCATCACACAGGCTAAGTCCACCAACTTGTCACTGAAACCAGGAAATTGAAGGTAGAGGAGACAGGAGAGAAGGTGAATCCTTGAGATGGAATTGGGCTTCTAATTGGGCTTCCTCTTACTAAACTCTCCCATCTACAATCTGTCCTAAATGCAGCCACCAGACTTATCTTTCTGTCAAACCGGTACTCAGACGCACATACCTTATGTCAGTCGATGTATTGGTTGACATCCATCACAGAATACAATATAAAATTATCACACTCACCCACAAATCCATCCATAGCGCTGTACCCCCTATATCTCCTCTCTTGTCACTGTCTACCGCCCTAACCGTTCTTTCCATTCTGCCGATGACCTTAGACTTGCATCCTCTGTTATCCGAACATCCCACTCCCGTCTCCAAGACTTTTCTCGAGCTGCACCGGTGCTCTGAAATGCTTTACCCAGACAATCCGATTAATCCCCAACTACAGCAGCTTCAAAACTGCCCTAAAATCACATCTGTATGGTCAGGCTTATCAGGTGACCTGATCACCGTGTAGTGTGCGGAGGTGTAGAACAATAACACCTTTTATCCTTCCTCCTCTGTTCCTCAGATCCTGTCCTCTCCATCTAGACATTACACTGCACTCCTCGCACTTAGTATCTGTTTATTCACAGATATTGGCTGGTGACGGGTTCATACAGCTTCAGTTACATAACCTTTTCTATTAAAAGATGGCTGGACCATTGTAGCAAACAAGCCCTCTGACCTCTTGTGTCCCCCTATCTCCTCATAGAATGTAAGCTCTTGCTAGCAGGGCCCTCACTCACTCCTATTGTTTGATATTTTTATTTCTTTGTCACATTGCAATGTCTCATATTGTCTGTTCATGTGTGCTCTGATTTGTAAAGTGCTATGGAATATGTTGGCGCTATATAAATAATAGTAATATATAATAACACTGTTTCAACTCAGAGTTTATTCTTATTTAATGGCACAGTAACAGAGCTACCTTTGGTTACTCAAGCTGAGTAGCTTGTGGTCTGGTACTATAGACTCTTCCTTATTCATTGTTTTGTAGCTATGGCCTAACTTTTCTGCTGGACCAAGGGAACATGGTATGTCCCACATTGTCAAGGGCTTGCTGCAGGACCCATAGTATATCCGTCTTGACTACCAGCAGGTATTCCCTTCTTTTTGTCTGTGTGATGCAGTCTCTGGCCACCTTGTCTGTAACACTCTGGCCTTTCTCTGTTGTCTGCTTTTATGGAGATTGCTTATTTCTCTGAATGCTCAGTAGTCTTTCCTTCTCTCTTGGTGCCAGACTGAAGTCCCCACTTCTCTGATTTGCATATGCATAAAAGATGATTATCTCTGCATTGCTTCATTGGCTTGTGGCTGCAAAGATACGTTTCTGCTCCTACATGCCACTGTTGTTGGTTTTGGAGGCATTTTTGATCAGACAGACTTTTTTGACATTTTATTAAGCAAACAATTCACAGATGTTCCTTTTACTTTTGTGGCTCTAATATACGGATGTACTCACACTTAACTGAGCCCAATTTACTCATTTGTTCTAAAACACATGACAACATCACAACATGCCAACCCCCCTTTCCCACTGGGTGATCGCACATAGACACACATCGGATAGTGAGCATATCACTTTGTAATAACTTGTTCATAACTGCGGAATTTATTATACACATATCATATCTGGACATGTCAAGCCAAGAGGACAGGTAGGAGGGACAAATCGATATATTATTTTTTTTTTTTGGCAGAAGGAACTTCCAGCAGGCATACCTCATAACTATGTACCAATCTCAGACCTTAGCTGGACATGGACAAATGTTGTTTGTGTTTTTGATGGGAAATTTTAGAGTTGGAAATAAATAAGTTCATATGCCAGTTTTGTAGAAAAAACAAATGCTTATGATATGGGCTAAAATTAGTTGTTCAATTGAAACACTAACAATAGTTGACACAAAGTTTTTGAAAAATTGGCACAAATTTTCATTTTTTTCAGTGATATGCATTTTTTTAGAAACTCTCACAGATAATCGGAAGTTGGCCTGTTATAAATTCATTTGTCCATAAAATTTGTGGGTGTAAATTAAACATAAGCAACTGGGAGATCTGTTTTAACAAGGTGGAGAAGAGAAACATGCCCTGAAAGTTATTTCACATAATTCCTTTTTCTAGTCTGCTGAGATGGATCCATTACAATTTTGTTAAGAAATGACACATTGGAGAGCAGATCACTCAAATACCAATGCAAATTATATACCTAATATTTTCTCACACTTTTGCTATCCACATACCTGGTTACAACTGTAAACCTACACTTGACATTCTATTTCAAACTGAAAAACTATTACATTTTTTCTCTTAGAGGTGTTTGCTCACAAGGTGGCAGTATTGCATTTAGAAATCAGAAGTCATGGTTTTTGCAGAAACATTGCAAGCATTATTTTCAATTTAAAAGTCTTTACACAATGCAAGTTAGATTATTATGATAGATTCAGTCTGCTGGAACGTTTGAGTGAACAGGCAAAATTTGTAAATTTCCTAGCTGATGCAAAAGGACTTTGAAAGGTTACTGTAACAGAAACTGACAGTATATATTATAACACATTAGAGAAGATTTTAGAAAAACAAAAAAACTTTATGTCAAATTTGAAAAGTTAAGGCAATAATTTTAATAATCCTGCACATTTTTACCACATCTTCAGTTATACTGTGGCTGGCTACTTTTTAAAGACTTAAAGGAATATGCAAATATACACGCATGAAAAATATTTTTTCATACCTTGATGTAACTTGTGATATTGAGGCATTTTTAAATATACAGTGGCTTGCAAAAGTATTCATACCCCTTGACCTTTTTCACATTTTTTCACCTTACAACCACAAATTTAAATGAATTTTATTGAGATTTTAAGTGATGAAACAACACAAAGTAGCACATAATTATGAAGTGGAATGAAAAGGATACATGGTTTTCAAAATTTTAATCAAATAAAAATCTGAAAAGTGTGACGTGCCCCTGTTCTCTGATACCCCTAAATAAAATCCAGTGCAATCAATTGCCTTCAAAAGTCACTTAATTAGTTAATAGAGTCCAGGTGTGTGCAATTTAGTCTCAGTATAAATACACCTGTTTTGTCAAGGCCTCAGTGGTTTGTTAGAGAACACTAGTGAACAAACTGCATCATAAAGACCAAGGAACTCACCAGACAGGTCAGAGATAAAGTTGTGGAGAAATTTAAAGCAGGGTTAGGTTATCAAAACATATCCCAAACTTTGTGCATCCCAAGGAGCACTGTTCAATCCATCAATGAAAAAGTATTCTACAACTGCAAACCTACCAAGACATGACCGTCCACCTAAAATGACAGATTGAGCAAGGAGACCACTGGTCAGAGAAGCAGCCAAGAGGCCCATGGTCACTCTTGAGGAGCTGCAGAAATTCACAGCTCAGGTGGGAGAATCTGTCCACAGGACAACTATAAGTAGTGCACTCCACAAATCTGGTCTTTATGGAAGAGTGGCAAGAAGAAAACCATTGTTGAAAGAAAGACATAAGAAGTGCCGTTTGCAGTTTGCCACAAGCCATATAGGGGACACAGCAAACATGTCAAAGAAGGTGCTCTGGACAGATGAGACCAAAGTTGAACTTTTTGGCCTAAATGCAATGTGTTATGTGTGGCGAAAAAGTAACACTGCTCATCACTCTGAACACACCATCTCCACTGTGAAACATGGTGGTGGCAGCATCATGCTGTGGGGAGGCTTTTTTTTCAGCAGGGACAGGTAAGATGGACAGAGTTGATGGGAAGATGGATGGAGCTAAATACAGGGCAATCCTGGAAGAAAATCTGTTGGAGGCTGCAAAAGACTTGAGACTGGGAAGGAGATTAACCTTCCAGCAAGACAATGATCCTAAACATTCAGTCAGTGCTACAGTGAAATGGCTTAGTGCAAAGAATATTCATGTATTAGAATGGCCTAGTCAAAGTCCAGACATAAATCCCATTGAGCATCTGTGACAAGACATGAAAATTGCAGTTCACAGACGCTCTCCATCCAATCTGGCTGAGTTTGAGCTATTTGGCAAAGAGGAATGGGCAAAAATCTCAGTTTCTAGATGCACAAAAATGGTAGAGACATACCCCAAAAGATTTGCAGCTGTAATTGCAGCGAAAGGTGGCTCTACAAAGTATTGATATAGGGGAGCTGAATACTTTTGTACGTCACACTTTTCAGATTTTTATTTGATTAAAATTTTGAAAACCATGTATCATGTTTGTTCCACTTCACAATTATCTACTACTTTGTGTTGGTCTATCACTTAAAATCTCAACAAAATACAATTAAGTTTGTGGTTGTAAGGTGACAAAATGTGAAAAAGTTCAAGGGGTATGAATACTTTGGCAAGCCACTGTAAAAATAAATAGATTATTATAATATAGATGATTTATTAAAGCTTTAATATTCTGTTTCATGGTTTGAAATTAAAGAATTTGCTTGAGTTTTTTCACTGATTTTTTTTTTCTTATTTTGAATCATATTTAAGAATCTTTACATAATAAAATGCAAAACATAAAAATTAACATTAAAACTATTTTCATATCTGTACTGTAACTTAAGTTTGATAGTAGAAATAGGTACATTCTCTAAAATACAGATGTAGCAGTCTTTAACTTGAATGTGATAACACACAACAAAAGCCTTTAAGAAGATCTAAGGCATCAAGTTTGTATTAATGCCATTTTGGGGACTATATGATATTTTGATCACTTTTCATTCAATTTCTGTGGGGAGGTGAAGTGGTGAAAAAACTGCATTTAGGTCTTTTTTGGGGTATGGAATTTGCCATATGGAATAATTTTTTTTTTATTCTCATTGACAAAAATTATTTTTAAAAAATAACTCACCGAGAAGGAGTTGTTGGAACTGAATGAAAATTTCTACTTGTGAATGTAATGATGATATATGTAAATGATTACAATATTAAAGTGAAAGGATATGTCTAGTACCCCGTTGGGTTGTGTCCCATCTGGATACAAGATCAGATAGGATTGGATATTGATGCATACAGATTCATTTGGTAATCAGTGGCACATTTGCCAAAAGATGTTGCAGCTGGGCCTGTATTTCCTGCACACTTGTCTGTTGTCGAATCTGGCAGCCAGGCAAGTCAAGAAATTGTTGCAATATGGTGGAATATTCTTGGGAAGTCCTTGCTGTGTGGTTGGCCAAGCATTAGCTTTCCAGAAATAAAGCCATTCATGATAGACAACATATGTGACCATACGATGTCCTCCACATATTACTCAACTGTTAGTGTCTCCCAAATCACTACAGTGTCTCACTGTTGTATGGCTCCCCAGGTGATAACACCATCAGTTGGGGTTAGATTAAAGTACTTATCATGAGGACTCCATACATAAACTCAACAGCTGTCAGATCCCAAACAAAATATGGATTTGTTTCTAAAGATGATGTGGTTACATTTTGTAGCAATCCAAGTTTCTCAATCAAGACACCACTGCAAACCAAGGCAACAGTGGCTGGCTGTCAATGGCAGAACACCTAATGGGTGCCATGACAGCTAGCATACATGCAGCCAACATATAGGACTACAGTTAGCCAGTATACTTGCATATTCAGAAATATGTAGAAATCAATGCTGATCCAGCCACTCACCACCATCTACACATAAACAGCCAGCTCACTCAAATGCTTGAACTCCAACACTGCAGTGTGAGAAAATTGTTGCTTCTTATCCTGTCTTGTCCCATTGCCACCTCCTGCATCCATGATCATCTGTCCTGAATATAGCCACCAGACTTATCTTTCTGTCAAATCGGTATACTGATTCAACTACCTTGTGCCAGCCGCTGCACAGGTTGCCCATCCACCACAGAATAAAATATAAATTTATCACACTCATCCACAAATCCCTCCATAGTGCAGGACCTAACCATCCTCTCTGTTCTGCCAATGACCTTAGATTTGTATCCTCTGTTATCTGAACATCCCATTCCAAGACTTTTCTCAAGATGCACTGGTGATCTGGAACACTTTACCCTGGACAATTACATTAATACCCAACAACAGCAGCTTCAAACATGCCCTAAAAACACATCTTTTTGTGCAGGTTTATCACACGACCTGATCACATTGTTCTACACCTCCGCGCACTTAGCTAACAATTCTTATACTAAGCTATCCTTTCTGCTCTTTTCCTCAGAACCTGACCCCTCCATCCTGAAGTTACCCTGTACTCCATGCACTTAGTATCTTCACAGATACCAACTGGTGACAGGCTCATACAGCTTCAATTATATGACCTGATTTATTTAAAGATGGCTTGAACATTTTACCAAACAAGCCCTCTCACCTCTTGTGTCTCCCTATTTCTTTTACAGATTATAAGGTCTTGAGAGGACATCGCTCTTGTTTGATATGTTAATTATTTTATCACATTGTAATTCTAATGTTGTTCTTGTACACTCTGATTTGTAAAGTTCTGCGGAATATATTGGCACTGTATAAATAAAATTATTTTTATTATTATATTATGATCATCACAACCCTGGTGTTCATACTGTACATATTTCAATATGTTTGTTTTTAATTAAACCTACGTCAGCAACTATTAATAATTTTGAGATACTACTAATAGTCCAATTTTAACCTGTAAAGAACACCAGAGCTTAATCTCATGTAAAAATATATGCATTTTTATTTATATTCTACAAATGTAATATATTACAATAAAATCAACTCCACCAGGTTATATATATATATATATATATATATATATATATATACTCTCGATCTTATCTATATCTCACAAGAATGCAGATTACACAATGCAGCTATTTAAAGTTACCCCTATATTATACCCATGGTATTCTCTCACATCATATAACAATGTCTTGGAAATTTTGTAAGTGTTGGCTATTTTATTAATAGCGGGCAATATTATCTATTAGATATACTACAATACACTCGTATATTTATGGAACAGCAGTCCTATTAATGAGAGATGTATAATCTAATTGTTATATGATGTGAGAGATTACTTTGGGTATAATATAGGGGTAACTTAAAATAGCTGTATTGTGTCATTTACATCTGCATTCTTGTGAGATATAGCTATAGAAGATTGAGAGTATGTATGTATCCTGGTGGGATTGATATTATTATAATGTTTTACATTTTTAGAATTTAAGTAAAAAGTATATATTTTTGCATGAGATTAAGCTCTGGTGTTCTTTTATAGGTTAAAAAAATCTTTCAGTATGGACAAGAGTATAAGCCCTGATAGACACCTTTACCAGCAGCTTTTCTCATAGAGGAACAAAGGACTGGAAATGATAAGATTCATCCTGGCTAATCCTTTTTGTTGGAGTATTGTGCAAGGTATAGGAGCATCACTCAAGGACTCATTGAGACATAGAGGAGTTTGCTTGATGCGCAACCAGACCAGGGTGGGGCTTTGATGTTTATTGAGGTCTCTAGATCTTTGTTTGCGGTCACTTTTGAAGTAAAAAATGCTGTCAGATACCAAAGGTATAGTTATTAAGAAAGTCTAACAGCTAAGTGGCACAAAGGATGATCCACTTTCATAGTGTGCAATTGTATCTGAAGACCCATGGTTTAGGGTCCTTCATCGGTAATTCACTGATACCGTAAATATCCCGTGATCCAATATCCATAATTAATATGTTCCAATAATAAAGCAGCTTTATCCAGCAATTCGTTGCCTTAAAAGATTGATCTCAATAGGGCACATTTATTGAGCAAAAAAGTTGAAAACCTCGGCTTGAGTACGCCAGTCTTAATAAATAAGCCCTACTGAGTTTCTCTCCATGCTCCATTTTACTTGCAAATACTCAGTTGCACAGAGGAGGAACAGATGAACTGTCAGATAGCAGCAGCTCCATTGCCAATAATTGGTAACATGATTAGTTTTGCCATTTCACACAGATGTGAAGGCAACTGTGACCCAATGTGCTTTCAGCTTTTGCTAACTCTACTGAGAATACTTTTAAAGCCAACAAAAGCTCACCATCCACTACAGCTTCAAACGTAAGACTACCATCATTTTATAGACAATCATCTTGGCTATCTCATACATAAATTTGACTTGTAACTATTTAGCATATGATTAGTTATACAGAAAATTTCCCATGAAAAGAGAATAACAACATAATCTAGTTCATCGAGTTTGTCATCTCTTGGCCAAGAAAATTGCCAAACTGCATCATGTGAGTGCCATGACAGTTGTTAGAATACGAAGAATCCATCCATTCAAAAGCCAAGAGGTGGATGTCCAGGCAAAAGTTCAGAGCCAATAAGTTGGCTCATCGCAAGGTCTATCAGTTCTGGCGCGACAAACACAGCAGTGGAGGTGGCTCATATGCTGTGTAATAGTGAAATCACAGACGTTCATGCAACCACCGTGCAATGCGCGTTACCTAAGTCTGAAATGGTGGTCAGAAAAAAGATGAAGAAACCATGACTTCAATATCATCATTAGAAGCATCGGCTTGACTTGGCAAAAAAGTACGAAAAGTGGACAATAGAAGATTGGAAACGGGTGATTTGGAGCAATGAGATGAAAGTCAATGGACTGATCTCTGATGGGTGCAAATGGGTCTGGAAGAAACAAGGGAAAAGGTGGCTAATGGATTGAGAAATTTAAGGAAATGTCAAGTTTGGTGGAGGAAGATTGATGATATGGGGTTGTTTCACAGTCAACATATTGGATACTAAACCAGGATCGATGGTGGTCTCAATGGTGAGCTAAATGTGAGTATCCTACAAGGTGAGTTACTTCGTACACTCGAGTACTGTGGGTGTGAAAAGGACAACATAGTGTTCCAGCAGGACAATGACACCAAGCATAGATCAAGATTAGCAAAAAAATGGTTCAATGACAATGAAGTAGAGGTGGTGAATTGGCCCCTACAGTCCCCAGACCTCAACCCAATCGAACACTTCTGGATAGAGTTGAATAAAAAGCTGTATTCGTACCCAAGTGAACTGACGATTATGCAGCAACATTGGCAATGCATAGAAGAGACCTGGGATCAGATTCCAGTTGAGACATACTTGAATCTGATCAAGAGCTTGCCCAGAACGATTCAGGCAGAGTTGAAAGCCAAAGGTCAATTAACAAAATAATAAAAATTAAAATTTAGATTTTTAGGAGCAAAACAGTAACAATGCAGTTACATGACAAGAATCTGTATAACTAATCATATGCTAATAGTCAAATCTATATATGAGATAGCCAAGATGATGGTCTATAAAATGATGGTTGTCTCACATTCAAAGTGGTTAGATATGGAGCATGAAAGTCAAAAGTTCAAAACATTGTTACCCATTTGCTTATTAATGTATTAAAACAAAAGGGGTTGATATTTTGTTCATTACAATGTATAAAGACAGATAAGCATAACCAGTCTGTGAATTCTTTCGGATTCTGTGGCTATTTTTCTGAAGAGCAGCCCACGTAGCCAGAAAAAGGCAAAATAGTTTAAATGAAACAAATGGAGCTGTGGTTAAGTTACGTGCAAGGAGTACCGCTTACCTCAGTTGAACCCCTACAAATCAGTGAAAGATGGCAGTTCTACAGATGTGCAATGGTAAGAAAAAATAAAGATGTGCAGGATTTCACAGAACGGAGCTAATGTTTGTTAATAATGTGTATTACAAATTTATTAATAACAAAATCCTGACAGGAAACCAAAAGTTGTTCAGAAGTTTAGTTATGTTAAGTTTTGTTTTAAGCAAAGCGACGTGTGTGAAACCAACCTTAGGCTATGACCACACATTATGGAAAAGCTGTGTTTTTTTTTTTGCAGACTTTTGAGCCAAAGTCAGGGGTGGATTTAGCAAAAGGGAGAAGTATAAGTGCCTCATTCATGTTTCCCATTCCTTTTGAAGCCACTCTGTGGCCTCAGCCTTAGTGTTGCAATACCTTATTTCAATAGTTGGAGAGTGATTGTCCCTACAGGCATCATTGGGTGAAATCTATAGAAGATGTCAATCCACTTCTTTGTGAAGAAGAGTTTCTAGGTGAGAGGAATATGTTATGTATTCAAGCTAAAGTAATTTTCTAGTTGTTGAGTGGAGTTCATGCGTACATACACACTAGGCCTCATTTCATTGCAAACAACATAGCATTTCCATACAGATGTTACTATTAGATTCTTCACTGTGCTAAGTTCAAATATGAAAATGGCATTGGAAGGGGTTAAATCAAATACATACAAGACATTTTAGGTACATTTATTTTGTTTTAGTTGTGTGAAAAGTGAAATAATTCCATATATAGGACAACAAAAGAAAAATACAATTAGCACAAGACATTCAAAAACAGTTGAAAGAAGAAAGAAAGATTACATAGAACTTGTGTGCAATCAGTCACCAATGAAAGGAATAAAAGAAATGAACACTGAAGGTTTCTCATTCCGGTAAACAAATAATTTGTGAGCAATCTGCACTCAAACCTCAAATAGAACCAAGAATTAAATGCGCCCCTAGCTGACCAGCATATACATATATCATTGGTCTGGTGTAATGAAGATTACCTGATAAAGATCACGATATGACAGCTTTCCTTTTGCATTGGCTGCTGAACAGCCAGAAACTGTTTTCAGCGGCCAGCCAACTATTGATCCAGTTCCCTCCTGTCAGTGATGCAGTTAATGGGAATTCCACAGGCAAATAAAAGCTACATTTTGTCTTCATTTTCATCTGAAATATGAGCTGGTCTTTTGTACTCTAGACAGTCATTTATTACTCATTTTCTTTTATTGATGTTTATGAGCTGAAACATAAAATGATTCTCAAATGCAGTTTAATTGAGGCAGCAGTTGACATTTTGACCATGATTACTGATGCGCCATAAACTGCATTAACACAACAAAACAAGGTTTAGTTTCATTGGTTGCTTGACAGTTTGTAACTGTATTTAAAGTGTATCTAGCTGTACTGTACATTAAGAAATATGTGTCTGCTTTTGTGACTATTAACAGCAGAAAATAAACCGCTGCGTTGCATTCATAATAAAAAGGCTGTTTTGCTTTATATTTATTTTGTATATGTTACTGAATTTGTACTTTTGTAGTATATCTTTTTCTTTATAGTTTTTCCAACTTGCGGACTGAATCTTAATTAGTCTGATTTTTTTTTCCAAAGAGAAAGGAAAAAGGTCGAGGTAATCAATTCATTTGTAAAAATGTAAGCACAATCAATACCGCAAGGAAGTATTTTTATAAGCAGTTATTAACTCATAAGCTACAGTATATCTCATCTCATTTCAACAACAGCTGAGGTCTCCATTTTCCCCACGAGACTCCTGCAGGTCCTATTATGAGAATCATAAATAATATGTGCTAATGAGATATGAATTGATTATGTTGGAAAAGCTGACATTTTCATCCATCACTCTAAATGATGTTTAACAATGGATTACCAGCCAGTAATTCCACTGATATGAGATTAAATAAAATAGCAGGCTGTTTCAGAAGGCTAGCTCTAGGAGATGGCAATAAATCTGTTCAATTACTGTATTACCAATCCGTTTTTCACTGCTAAGGATATTATTATTTCATTTAGACTTGTTCATGCATCATAGATTATTTTATTTCAGTCAGTCAATGAGGGAAACTGCTGTATTTTATTCACTGAGCTGCAGAGAACTGTGGTTGTAGAGAATACAGTAAAAGCAAGCATTCAGGCCCAAAGCATAAAAAGGAAAAAAAAATTACAGCAAGTAGTCAATAGGTGTATGATATCTATAAAATGCATAAAAAGAAACATTTGTTCCTGTATAAATTTTGTTATCTTAAAATAAAATGGCATTGCAAGAAAGGATGCTTAAGAAACAGATCAATTAAAATAATATTACAGGATTGTATAGGTTTTCACCTTGGCAATGTTCATCACTGATCTTTATTTGGATAAATGACATTTTGTATATGATTAGTTAAGAATATATAGTAAAATCTGTTTCAATACGGACCATACACAAGACTCCTTGGACATTATGGGTTGCCTCAGAAATTGTGCCACACAGTGAGCTACAGTACAAGTGTCTCACTTTACTGATGTAAGTCTCGGTAGAAAAGGAAAGTTCCAGTAATTTTTGATAATGTATATTATTGACCACTACTCATAATAAACAGTATCTTACTGATTTTTGTTGCCAAGGAAGAGAAACTGAATTAATATCCAAGCAAATTTCCTTCCCTTACTTCTCTTACATTAGCTTTTTACTAGAAGGGAAAACAAGAAGGGAAAAGAGGACAGAACTTCCATGATCAAACAGACCTACGATTAGGTGGGTTTCACACAGCTGTAATATTGCAATATTTACAGTGCTGGCCAAAAGTATTGGCACCCCTGCAATTCTGTCAGATAATACTCAATTTCTTCCAGAAAATGATTGCAATCACAAATGCTTTGGTAATAATATCTTCATTTAATTTGTTGTCAATGGAAAACCACAAAAAGAATTGTCAAAAAGCCAAATTGGATATAATTCCACACCAAAGTATTGGCACCCTTTGAAAAATCATGTGATGCTTCTCTAATTTGTGTAATTAACAGCACCTGTTACTTACCTGTGACACATAACAGGTGGTGGCAATAACTAAATCACACTTGCAGCCAGTTGAAATGGATTAAAGTTGACTCAACCTCTGTCCTGTGTCCTTGTGTGTAGCACATTGAGCATGGAGAAAAGAAAGAAGACCAAAGAACTGTCTGAGGACTTGAGAAGCAAAATTGTGAGGAAGCATGAGCAATCTCAAGGCTACAAGTCCATCTCCAAAGACCTGAATGTTCCTGTGTCTACTGTGCGCAGTTTCATCAAGAAGTTTAAAGCCCATGGCACTGTGGCTAACCTCCCTAGATGTGGACGGAAAAGAAAAATTGACGAGAGATTTCAACAAAAGATTGTGCGGATGGTGGCTAAAGAACCTCGACTAACATCCAAACAAGTTCTAGCTGCCCTGCAGTCCAAGGGTACAACAGTGTCAACCCGTACTATCCGTCGGCGTCTGAATGAAAAGGGACTCTATGGTAGGATACCCAGGAAGACCCCACTTCTGACCCAGAGACATAAAAAAGCCAGGCTGGAGTTTGCCAAAACATACCTGAGAAAGCCAAAAACTTTTTGGAAGAATGTTCTCTGGTCAGATGAGACAAAAGTAGAGCTTTATGGGAAAAGGCATCAACATAGAGTTTACAGGAAAAAAAAGAGGCCTTCAAAGAAAAGAACACGGTCCCTACAGTCAAACATGGCGGAGGTTCCCTGATGTTTTGGGGTTGCTTTGCTGCCTCTGGCACTGGACTGCTTGACCGTGTGCATGGCATTATGAAGTCTGAAGACTACCAACAAATTTTGCAGCATAATGTAGGGCCCAGTGTGAGAAAGCTGGGTCTCCCTCAGAGGTCATGGGTCTTCCAGCAGGACAATGACCCAAAACACACTTCAAAAAGCACTAGAAAATGGTTTGAGAGAAAGCACTGGAGACTTCTAAAGTGGCCAGCAATGAGTCCAGACCTGAATCCCATAGAACACCTGTGGAGAGATCTCAAAATGGCAGTTTGGAGAAGGCACCCTTCAAATCTCAGGGACCTGGAGAAATTTGCCAAAGAAGAATGGTCTAAAATTCCAGCAGAGCATTGTAAGAAACTCATTGATGGTTACCGGAAGCGGTTGTTCGCAGTTATTTTGTCTAAAGGTTGTGCTACCAAGTATTAGGCTGAGGGTGCCAATACTTTTGTCCGGCCCATTTTTGGAGTTTTGTGTAAAATGATCAATGATTTTACTTTTTTTTTCATTCTCTTTGGTGTTTTTTCATTGCAAGCAAAATAAATGACGATATTATTACCAAAGCATTTGTGATTGCAATCATTTTCTGGAAGAAATTGAGTATTATCTGACAGAATTGCAGGGGTGCCAATACTTTTGGCCAGCACTGTATATCCATATTGCAGCTATAACACTAAGCCTCCCACTCCCAACATCCCACTGAACTACCAAACCTTTTTTTTTCAGATCACTAGTGTTCAGTGGTTGTCTAAGCTCAGTTCATTAGAACCACAAGGAGTCTGGAGGTTTAGACACAGATACTGCAATGCTTTTTTTTTTTCTGTACAGTGGCAATGTGAAACTGTGGATGGAGTAGATAAAAGTATATGGCCAAACTGCTGTTAACAGAATTAGTAATGAGTATTGTCTACCGTTAAACTTTTGAGTTAATGGGTAAAAATCCTGTTTACTTCTTTTGGACGGGGCTCCATCTTATCAAATGGCCTTTAGTATATCCTAGTTTTAAATAACTTGCTATTTGTGTATCCTAGGATGTCTTGGATTATGTGGAACTCAATATCAAGTCATTATTAAAAACTGTCAAGAGAAGAAGGCTTTGGGCAAAAATTGATCTTAGTATTGTTGATCACATTGCATTAATTAGAATGTTGTCATTACTTCATTACTGCAGCTTCTTTATGTTTTTGTAACTTTCCAATAGTTATAAGGAATTCCATTTTTTTTATATATTGTGTGAAAATCAGCCCTTTTAGCCTGCAGACAGAAAGAGAGAGAGAGAGAGAGATAAAGAGAGAGTGAGATAGGGAGAGAGAAAGAGAGAGTATAGAGGACTGTGGTTTTCCTGTTCCCAAAGATTAATTTTGCCTCCCAAATATCAGACTTACAGTGATGGAATATGGTTAAATTGGTGACATTTGCCATTATATTTGTCAATATATACCTGTGGAAAATGTTGTACAGGCCTTGGAGACTAATAGAATAATCAACTAGAATTTTGTTTCTCCACATGTGTTATCCCTCTTGCAGCACTGCTAACAACTGTTGCTTTTAAAATTGCCATGCCAACATATAAAACTTTCACTTACTCAGCAGCTAGTCAGAGCCCTAAGATAATGAGCCAGCCAGAGTTTGCCTCATCCTCCATCATCAACTGAGGAGGAATATTTCAAGTCTCATGTGCCTACCTCTTGAAGCTCATCAAGAGAATGCCAAGAGTGTGCAAAGAAGTAATCAAAGCAAAAGGTGGCTACTTTGAAGAACCTAGAATATAAGACATATTTTCAGTTGTTTCACACTTTTTTGTTAAGTATATAATTCCACATGTGTTAATTCATAGTTTTGATGCCTTCAGTGTGAATCTACAATTTTTATAGTCATGAAAATACAGAAAACTCTTGGAATGAGAAGGTGTGTCCAAACTTTTGGTCTGTACTGTATGTTTGCTGTATTCCTGGTTACTGACCTTTTCTTGTTTTACTGGATATCCTATTGCTTACTGATTTGGCTTTGTTTGTGAACTCTTGGACTTGACCTCGGCTTGGACATGTTTATTCCTTTGATTCTGATTTGGATAATACTATGCTCTCTTTGGCCTGGTATGTGTATTTCTCTATGTAGTTTACTGGTTTGATTTTGTCTGCAGTTACATCTATTTTTACCCTAGCTAATCGTCTGGTAACCTGGATCCTGATACTGCCAAGTCCATCCGACCTTGTGTCAGGCTCTGGTGAAAACGTCAGAGTTACCTTAAACTCTACCAGCCAGGGCAGTGTGAGATTTAGGTAGCTTGTTCTACTGCTTTCTGTTAACTGCCAATTTCTGCACTTTAGGAATTTCTTTAGAGGAAATTCTATTACAAATTCTGTAACTATATCTCTTTTTCAAGAGGTATGATGTGCTATTAAAAAGAACCTGGCTACACCTTGTGAATGTAAGAATCTAACTGGTTTTTGGCCAATGGAAAATAAAAGTATTGGTTTTAGATTCCTTCAAATTTCCTGATCAGCTCAGGGATGAATATATACCTGAATATTAGATAAATAGGTAAGAGATTGCAGCTCAATCATAGATTATATTTTTTTCAATTTCAGGTGCTACAGTACATTCTATAACCTTCAGTGTAGGTCTCTTCTGTGCTAAAGGTAAAAGTTATACCAACACATTAATCCATATGTAGTGAAATTGCAGTAAACTTTTTTGATATTAAAGCAATTTACTACCAAAAATTTGTGAGCATTACTAAGTGACACTGATTGATATTTCTAGGTCACTGTATACAGATACCATAGGAAGACTATATTTTGGCTATAGACCTCTGAGGAAATACCTACAAAAACTAATTGTTTAAACCAGGTTTATACAACTATCAGGACTGATAAATTATATTCTAATTCTAATAAATGAATATATATCTAACTCAATTTGGGATGGATGATATATTTGTATTTATTTTTTCTCCCCCTGCTGGCAGTGGTATGAGCAATGTTAGTGAAGTATGTGTTTTTTTTTCTTCTTGTTCATTATTTACTATTAATGTTACTTAGTAATAATGAGGTATATTTATCGATACATGTCCGACACTTTTGAAAAGTGTGTCTAACTTTATGACACAATTATGAAAGAACGAATATGGCACAGATTTTCTTGTGCAAAGTACATCAAATTTAAAATGGTGTAAACTTATGAATTTACAACAATTTACTTTGTGCACCAAAAATTCCCATTGTTTACAACATATTTGTCTCTTCAATAAGCAAAGAATGATTTGTGTCTGCTTATTTTGTACCAAAAATTTTAGGGTTTTTGATGCATGCATCAAATATTTGTTGCTTACAGCCTGTGAGATTCTGTCTACACGTTTTGCGCCAAATATTTGTCTACATGTTGTGCACCAAATATTAGCCAGATGGTGTTTGAGTCAGAATTTTGGAGCTTCTAGAAGCAACCAATATATATGAAAGTCCGTACAACAGAATCATAAACATGTCTAAAACTACAAATGAGATTCAAAAGTATTGATAAATGTGCCCCAACGTATTTTAATAGTTTAAGATGTTCAAAAACATACAAAGTACCAAAACAATAAAATTAACACATTATTAGCTTTCAGTGTTCAGTCACTTTTTTATGGGGCCACAAAATCTCTGCAAACCTAAAACATTATTTTAGCTATTTTGAAATATTCAGTAAGTATTTATTTCAACCTTTGATATTTTTGGACCTTTTAACAATAAAACATATCAAAAGTGTGTTGCTTTCTGTCCCTTGTGTCCCGTGTCTTATGTCCAACAATAAAATAGATTTTAGTCACTAAAAATGTGGCCAAAAATTCACTACCACATGCTACACTGAGAGGCAAACTCTAAGGGACACATGCAAAACCATAGTCTGAGGTCCACATATGGCCTGTTATGACACTGTTGGGGCTTAGCAATAGAAGCAGACACATAGTTTCCAAAAATGTTTCCAATAGATCAAGATGAAGTATACAGTATTTGCTTTGATTTGTTAGATGAATGATTCTTCTTGCCTCTTGCCAGCAGTTAAAGTGTATCTTCCATTTTATTTTATTAATTCTATTTTAATTCTATTGTGTTGGGAGGGGATGATCATTTTTGTAATATACTTTATTAACCTATCCAATAGAAAACAGGCTGTAAAGTTCCCATTAACAATGCTCTAACTAAGCATTGCCAGGGAGACCATGTCTGTACACCTGTACTCCGTGCAGCTTGTAGAGCTGAACTATTTGCCAAACCGGGGATAGTCACTCCAAATAGCTGTATTTCCTCACAGTGAAGCTGCAAGTATATGCAGTCCTGCTTTAACCAGTGATATCTCAAAATCGTGTTCTTGGTCTTATTTTTAAACCAAGATTCTTAAGACCAAGATCACAGCTCTACAGTGCCTTGCGAAAGTATTCGGCCCCCTTGAACTTTTCAACCTTTTGCCACATTTCAGGCTTCAAACATAAGGATATAAAATTTTAATTTTTTGGTAAAGAATCAACAACAAGTGGGACACAATCATGAAGTGGAACAAAATTTATTGGATATTTTAAACTTTTGTAAAAGATAAAAAAAAATGAAAAGTGGGGCGTGCCAAATTATTCGGCCCCCTTAAGTTAATACTTTGTAGCGCCACCTTTTGCTGCAATTACAGCTGTAAGTCGCTTGGGGTATGTCTCTATCAGTTTAGCACATCAAGAGACTGAAATTCTTGCCCATTCTTCCTTGGAAAACAGCTCGAGCTCAGTGAGGTTGAATGGAGAGCGTTTGGGAACAGCAGTTTTCAGCTCTTTCCACAGATTCTCGATTGGATTCAGGTCTGGACTTTGACTTGGCCATTCTAACACCTGGATATGTTTATTTGTGAACCATTCCATTGTAGATTTTGCTTTATGTTTGGGATCATTGTCTTGTTGGAAGATGAATCTCCGTCCCAGTCTCAGGTCTTTTGTAGACTCCAACAGGTTTTCTTCCAGAATGGTCCTGTATTTGGCTCCATCCATCTTCCCATCAATTTTAACCATCTTCCCTGTCCTTGCTGAAGAAAAGCAGGCCCAAACCATGATGCTTCCAGCACCATTTTTGACAGTGGGGAGGGTGTGTTCAGGGTGATGAGCTGTGTTGCTTTTACGCCAAACATATCGTTTTGCATTGTGGCCAAAAAGTTCGATTTTGGTTTCATCGGACCAGAGCACCTTCTTCCACATGTTTGGTGTGTCTCTCAGGTGGCTTGTGGCAAACTTTAAACAAGTCTTTTTATGGATATCTTTGAGAAATGGCTTTCTTCTTGCCACTCTTCCATAAAGGCCAGATTTGTGCAGTGTACGACTGATTGTTGTCCTATGGACAGACTCTCCCACCTCAGCTGTAGATCTCTGCAGTTCATCCAGAGTGATCATGGGCCTCTTGGCTGCATCTCTGATCAGTCTTCTCCTTGTTTGAGATGAAAGTTTAGCGGGACGGCCGGGTCTTGGTAGATTTGCAGTGGTCTGATACTCCTTCCATTTCAATATGATCGCTTGCACAGTGCTCCTTGGGATGTTTAAAGTTTGGGAAATCTTTTTGTATCCAAATCCGGCTTTAAACTTGTCCATAACAGTATCACGGACCTGCCTGGTGTATTCCTTGGTCTTCATGATGCTCTCTGCCCTTTAAACAGAACCCTGAGACTATCACAGAGCAGGTGCATTTATACGGAGACTTGATTACACACAGATAGATTATATTTATCATCATCAGTCATTTAGGACAACATTGGATCATTCAGAGATCCTCACTGAACTTCTGGAGTGAGTTTGCTGCACTGAAAGTAAAAGGGACGAATAATATTGCACGCCCCACTTTTCAGTTTTTTATTTTTTACAAAAGTTTAAAATAACCAATAAATTTCGTTCCACTTCACAATTGTGTCCCACTTGTTGTTCATTCTTCACCAAAAAATTAAAATTTTATATCCTTATGTTTGAAGTCTGAAATGTGGCAAAAGGTTGAAAAGTTCAAGGGGGCCGAATACTTTCGCAAGGCACTGTAGCTCCTGTGGCTCCAGAAATACAGCCATTCAAAACCAGTGCTATCTCTGCAGTCTTGCTGAACATGTTCTACTTGGTAAACTGTAATGCACTTTGCTCAACCCTGATCAGGGTTCTTTAAAAGCTGGGGGGGGGGGAGTTGATGGCTAAAATGTTAATAGTTGGGGTATTGGAGGATGTAGGGGTTGATTTATTTTTTCAAGAAAAGGTTTAGAATAATGTGAAATAAATTAAGTCTTATTTACCTACCAATCCCTGTCTTCTTCATTTTGGTGCGTTAAAGGGCCCCCCTCCCCCGCCAGTCACTACTTCCTGGTCCCTCTAAACAAACAGGAACTGATCGTTCAACTAAGCACTAGCTGCAGCAGCTGAGGTGTGTCACAACTGCAGCCAGTGATTGACTGAGAAGTCATTTCATGTGCGATGAGAGGGACCAGAAGGTGCTGTAGAGATTGGCAAGGTCGCAGGAAGCCTTCTAAAGGGATGGACTTGGGACTAGTAAAGCATGGCTTATTTTAATATTTTAATCTTTTTTTGTTTTAAAGAAAATTACATTGCTGGAGAATCCCTTTAAGATTTCATAGCTTATTGACTGAAGTGGTAAGTTGAAGAAGACCTGTCACCATTTCTAACATGTCTGTTTTAGTAAATACATGCATTTCTAAGGAAACAATTATTCTGGGCTATATGTTTGTTATAACTTTGTATAGTGATATTCCCCTTTGAAATGTATAACTAAATTGAAAACTGGGTGATACTTTGGAATGAGCGGACAGCTCATAATGAACCAGGTTCATTATGAGTTTTCCAAAAATGTAGGGCTTGGCTGAACACAAAATTTTTGTAGTTTGACACCCATGAATCATTATTATGCCCTGGAATCTCTTCAAACCTCAGAATGTAATAATCAGAGAACCTGGGAGATGCAGAAAAATAATAAACAGCTCATACTCACCTTTCCTCATCTCTTTGGGGCTCCTCTGCAGAATCCAGTCTTCTCTCCCGGCATCTCACAGTCTCTTTCAGCCTCCTGGGTGATGTCAGTGGCCCGGAGGACCAATGAGACCTGGGATATAATAATAGCACTTAGTGGTCAGACCAAATAAGTTTGTCCAAACTGAAACTTGCAGACAAATCTCTTCAATTTTCAGTTGACAAATCTTTCAAGGATCACCCATCACTAGGTGTCTTGTCAAACTGATGTGTCAACGCACTAACAAGACTGAAACATGTCAGAGTTTGAATGACTACACCACCAATTGGTAAGTCCGAGTTGCTGATTTATTTCAAAATCTTTAGAATAACAAAAGAATAGTCCATCAAGGTTGGACTTGATTAACTTGTGTCTTTATCCAACCTTACCAACTATGAGAAGTGGAAGGTAAGTAATTTTCTGCATAATAATAATTAATCATAATTTAATTTATATAGCACCAACATATTCCATAGCACTTAAATCAGAGGGTAAATGAACAGATAATCTTTGACATTACAAATAATAGGAGGGCCTTGTTCACAAGAACTTACAATCTATGAAGAAATAAGGGAACACAAGAGGTAAGAAGGCTTTTTTGTACAATGGTCCAGCCATCTTTTAATAAATCAGGTCATATAACTGAAGCTGTATGAGCTTGTCAACAGCCGGTATCCGTGAATATACAGATACTAAATACATGGAATGCAGGGTAACTTCTAGATGGAGGTGTCAGGTTCTGAGGAATAGAGTAGAAAGGGTATCTTAGGATAAGAAATTTTAGCTTAGTGTGAGGAGGTGTAGAACAATGTCATCAGGTCACAAAATAAGCCTGCCTAAAAATATGTGTTTTTAAGGCATGTTTGAAGTTGTCATAGTTGGATATATATCTGATTGTCTGGGGTAGAGCATTCCAGAGCACTGGTGCAGCTCGAGAAAAGTCTTGGCAATGGGAGTGGGATGTTCTGATAACAAAGGATATAAGTATAAGGTCATTGGCACAATGGAGAGGACAGTTAGGGTGGTAGACAGTGACGAGAGAGGAGATTTAGGGAGGTGCAGCGATAATGAATGGATTTATGGGTGAGTGTGATAATTTTATATTATATTCTGTGGTGGATGGACAACTAGTGCAGCGACTGGAATCAGGTAGATGCATTTGTGTACTGGTTTGACAGAAAGATCAGTCTGGCACCTGCATTCAGGAAAGATTGTAGAGGGGAGAGTTTAGTAAGAGGAAGACCGATTAGTAGAGCATTGCAATAGTCAAGACAAGAGAGAATCAGAGCGACAATGAGGGTTTTTTAATGATTCCACAGTGAGAAAAGGGCGGATTCTATAGTTGTTTTTGAGATACAGGTGACAAGAGCATGCAAGTGTCTGAATATGTGGGGTGAAGGTAAGATCTAAGTCAAACACTACCCTGAGACAGCGGGCATGCTATCTCGGTGTAATAGTAAGACGAGGTAGGTAAGCGCTAGTAAAGTCAGAGACAGATCAAGGATATTACCATCTTTGTGTGTGAGAGAAGTACAGTAGTAAGCTGTGAGAGACCAAGAGAAGTGATTAGTGACTAAAGGGGAGACAGGGGTGTTAATGGGAATGTTGAAATCACCCATGGTGAGGGTAGGAATTTCACATGATAGGAAATTGGGAAGCCATGAAGCAAAGTGATTTCGAAACTGGTAGGGTGAGCCGGGGGAAGGGGGGGGGGATAGTAGATGACAGTTATTCTTAGGGAGAAAGGGCAGAAAAGTCTGATAGTGTGGACCTTAAAATAGGTGAAGGAGAGTGATGGCACTTGGGGAATGACCTGAAAAGTGCACTGTGGTGATAGAAGGGTGCTTACTCCTCCTCCCTGCATATTATCGGGTCTAGGGGTGTGTGAAAATTGTAGGCCATCATAACACAGAGCAGCAGGGGAGGCTGTATCAGACTTTTTAATCTAGGTTTTTAGGATAGCCAGCAGTTTAAAAACTAAACTGAAGAGATCCTGAGTTTGTTGCATACTGAACAGGCTTTCCAGAGTGCACAAGAGAAAGAGACTGGTGAAGAAGAAAGAGATGGCAGACAACGAATATTAAGAAGCTTAGCAGGGTTCCTTGGTGAAACAGGTATGAAGCTGAGCTTAGCAGAAGGAGTTGAAGAGGTCGGGATGAGCTGATTTGGGAAGGCAGAGGGAGGTAAAGAAAGTATGTGCTTTCAAAAAATGAAAGGGTTGCCTTCTTTGCAGTACCTAACTACATCTTGCTAAATAAAGGTTATATGTACAGATGGGCGAACTGCTTCATCACAAACCAGGTTCGACCCAAATATTCCATATTGTTCGGTTTTTAATTAAACCGAACAAATAGTAATTCATCTTGGAAACTAAAATGGCCACTGCCAAATGTTTAAGCAGGAAATACAGAAGAGAAACTCAAACTATGACGTTTTAGCACAAATTGACATCAGCTGACAGCTTCTCTTGCCAATAGACAGTGGTAGGTGGACACCTAAGAGTGCTGCAAGTGTCATCACAAGCTAGTTAAAGTAATGGTGGAGATAATGAAGGATCTGTGATTCATCTCACTGCATCATACAGAGGACAGTTCTGAAAAGCTTGCAGGCAATAGTTTGAATAGGAGAATTTAATCAGATCCAACAATTACACAGGTAGATTATAGAAATCAATGTTCAATTAAACCCATATACAGTCTAGCCTGCATGAAACTGAAAAAAAAACCTCTTGTAATTTAATGAGCTTTTTTTTCTGCTCTACTCACCAAACACACAGTATGATGGAGTGTTGTTAATCTTTCATTTCTTAAGTGTTTTTTTTCTTTGCTGCACATAGATACAGTATTTGCAGCCTCTGCTAATTAAAAAAAAAAACTCAATTGTTTAAGTGTTTTTTGTTGTGTTCACCCAATATACAGTCTAGCCTGCTCTAATCTAAAAAAACAAAAAAAAAACAAAAAAAAAAAAACATTTAAAGCTGGGTTTTCCTGAATTACTTGTTTGAAAAAACCCCCCCAAAAACTACACAGTGTCAGAATTGTTGTAAATCACTATAATTAAATTATACAGTGTGTCCAGTAAAAAAAAAAGATGACTGGAAAAAAACAAGGCAGGGGACAGGCAAAAGGAGAGGAAGGATGAAACACTTGTGCAAGTACTAACAAATAGAATGTGGAAGGTAACAGCAACACTACTTCTGGTCTAGACAGCCCCACCAGTAGCCCACTAGTAGTGTTATCGTATTTCCTGAGAATAAAGAGATTTTTAAAAGCAGTGAAGCACAAATATTGAGGACTTTTCTGTAATTTCCCATGCTGTCTTTCTGTACTGTCAACCATGTCTTCTTTATTTTCACATACTCAGATCCCATTCTCTAGTAGTCATATGGCATCTGCTAAGAGAGATATTTCTCGGTTAAGAATTGTGAGGACATAGAGGAATCCCATTGCCATGATGAGTCACAAAAATGTATGGAAGATGATGAAATTACTGAATCTGATGATGATTGTATTACAGATAAGACCTGGCAATCAGGTCAGGGTGACATCACAGAATGAGGGTGGTGGCAGCTACAATAGTAAGTATTTCAACCGACACGCAGCCCCAATATTCAAAAGACCTGCATGGAGTAGATCTAAGGCAAGCTCAGGTGGTAGTGGAACTGGCAGACACATCTCCACTGCTGCTGTTTTTGGCAGTAGTAGCTATGTGTGGTGACCTTCCATATGGTAATTTTTTTGTAAATTACCAAATGACAAATTAAGGGAAAGGTGTAAGATCTACAAACAAATAATTAAGCATGGGCGCGCAGGCACATATGTAGAAACTAGGTCTCTCCATACTCACATGAAATGGCGTTACCAGCATATTTGGAAAAATAGAATTGGAAGTGGCATCAAGTGAGCAAGACCATTCTATTAATACTTCTCCTTTGCACAGGGTCATAGTCATTCTTCTCCTCCTTTATGGCAATGTCAGTCATCATCATCCATAAAGGAATGTGTGTCCAGAAAACAACAATCTGCACTATGGCTGGTCTGTATCCTTAAATCCCACCTGACTTAGCGACTGGCAGGGCAGTTGCTGTCATAACACTTAGTTGAATCCACTGTGTTTCGATAACTGATGGCAGTCTCAATGGAGAATACCTAGCAGCCATTTTTCTTGAGGTAAGTTGTCGCTGCTTGATATCACCATGTGGGACTCTCCTTGTAAATGTCAATGTGGAGAAAGGTGAACGCCACTGTCAATATGTGGAGAAGCACTTATGGGCACTTGGACAGTGGACAATACATAGCTGAGTCAATGTGTTGAGTGTCAGAGGCCACAGTTTAGAAATCCTGTGAGGCCTGATGCTTTCTAGTACTATTGCTGACATCCACCTCCCCAATTCCTCCACACTGGACCATTTCCACTTCACCAGGGAAAGCCATTGCTTACACTCTCCTTTCTCATTTCATTGTTGTAAGGTGAAGCACACATTGAGTGGCACTGTTGTATATGCTGGAGAATCAATTTGAGCAGCAGTATATGACTACTGCAAACAGCAAACCACAGACACAATAAATTTGGTCCCATAAAAGGTCAGGGATAATTGGAAGGATAATCCAGGTCCCTTTCTGCCTCCCAACTTGTGTTTTCAGGGTCAGAAGAATTCTTACCATTTCAGAAGATTTTCTAGCTTTTTCAGCTGGCAAACCAGGCACACTGATAGTGTGCCCCAAATTATTCTTGAAATTTTGTAAATTGTCACTCCACCAACACAATGTTGATTTGGAAATTGCTTCCATCCCATACAGGAATAATCAGCAGGATAATCCAGATTCTTTTCTGCCTCCCAACTGTTGTTTTCAGGGTCAGAATCCTTTCCATTTCAGAAGATATTCTAGCTGTTTCAGCTAGCAGGCCAGGCACGCTGATAGTGTGCCCCAAATTTTTCTTGAAGTTTTGTAAATTTCCATTCCACTACCACAATGTTGATGTGGTATTTGGTCCCATACAGGGTCAGAGATAAACGGCAGGAAAATCCAGGTTCTTTTCTACCTCCCAAGTCTTGTTTTAAGGGTCAGAAAAATCCTTTCTGTTTCAGAAGATATTATAGCTTTTTTCAGCTGACAGGCCAGGCACGCAGAAAGTGTGCCCCAAATTTTTCTTGAAATGCTATAGTTGGTAGTGCCATCTGCCACTGCAACTCTGTTGGCATAATAAAAAGAAAAAAAAACAAATAACCCCACCATTGCTTCTTCTAATATCAACACACTGTTCTTGTGGCATTCTGTTCTCATAAAGTGATCATTTTTGGTGGCTTTTTTTGAAAAGCCAATTCTTCATCGCTTTTCAACTCAGCTCACAGCCACAAATTTATCTCCCAAATAACAAGCCTGTAGCACTTAGAAGTCATCAAAATGGGCTAATTTTTCTACAAAACCATTGTTTTTTGCTATATATCCTCCACGTGTCTTTAAAAGAAACCACAGGCAAGCACCTTTATCCAATAAAAGTGTAACTTTTGAAGTGTTTTAAATGTTAAAATGCATAAAAGCGAGTGGCAGCGCAGTGTATGGTTATACTCTGAGTTTGTATCCACTGCTTATCATTCATCTTTCTATAGACATACATGTCACTTTCATTTCGACATAACTTTGGCTGTGTTTACCTTAGACAGCTAGAAAATAGATAACTAAGTTCCTAGGAGCCCTGAGAGTGCTCTACACTACATTTTAAACCATTTTAAGCTGTGGTTCATACCAAACTTGTTTGTCATTAAACTAATCTGGGACCTGAGCCACCCAAACCAAAACTAGATGAATCTTGAGAGGTTTGTCCATCTCTAGTACGATACTGTATATAGGCGTAAGAGACACTGGTCCCCCAATTTAGTAATTTAGTAATTTTAGTAATCAGAGAAGGGAATTGCTACACAAAGCATCTCTAAGTGTGCAAGTCACATTGTTCAGATGAACTGTGTTTTCAGCAAGTGCTTAGTAACGTGTATTTCCTCTTTGACATTGGTATTCACTGGCCAGTGAGTCACACTGCTATTTTTTATAACATTTATCATAAAGGGGTGTCATCCTCTATTATATTTATAGGCCATAATGTATGGAGTTTATTCTTATGAGACAACACCTTAAATATTGTAAACAATAGCAGAAATGTGAACAGCATCTTCTTTTGACATAGACACGGTACTGTTACAAATTGTATTGTTTGCTTCCTTTGAGCTTCTTTCTTAAAAAGGAACTTGTCAAGTGGTTTTTACACCATAAACTGGCCCCATCATGTGCAGTCATGGTGGGCTGGGAGCAGTTCAGCATAATCACACTGTCTAACTACTAATCACGCCTCCTAGGTTGACATCTCCACAATGACGTCAAGGAGTGAAGAGACTGTGAAGGAAATGCCTACTATGAGTGATTAGCAAGTTGGCAGTTCGACTAGGCTGAAGCTTCTCCCCACCCACTGTGACTACTTAGATTCATTTGCATATGACTTTTTCTGCTGTCAAACATGTATAATTTCATTTTGCTGCAACAGAAATATTACAGAGCGGCACCAAAGGAAAGGCCATTACTTGATCCTGCATATGATGGGGCCAGTTTAGGCGGAAAAACCACCTGACAGGTTCCCTTTAAAGATCGATTAAATCATGTATTTTAATTTGTTATATGAGTAACAGAATCTTTTACAACACATTATTTTGTCAGCTACTTGAAATTGGTCAATAGTATTTCTGACGTATTGGTTGCATTTTAACCTGCTTTAAAAACAAGCCTACAAACTGTATCAGCTGGATATTTCTTATACAGAACTGTTGTAGTTAAATCCAGTTATAGTTGTTGCCTTTGCTTTGCCTCCAGTACTGCAAATATATTGAATGTAATTCTGCAGGAGGACTAATTTCATGAAAAAACACCCCAAAAAAGTAAAAATCAATGTCATTCCTTCTTCAAAACCTAGAGGAAATTAGGTACTGATATCTATGCACCTTTTGTTACTAGTTTTTGACATATGTAGTGATGAAAAAAAGATCAATGATTTCTCTTGGGGCTGATAAATTGCATAGTCCAAATAACCAGAAGTTTATATGTATGTTTACCTAATTGTGAGCAGCACTGGAATCAACAATGAATTCTTTGACTTGACAAAATGTAATACAGTATATATTTGATTTTCCTGTTTCCCATGTAGTTTCAGCTGCTGAAACACAAACAGACAATTAAGACTGAATGGTAAATGTCAGCAAATGTGCCTATTCAGTAACATTTACTTTTACTGTAAAAACAGTTTTCTTATTTTTATTACAAATTAAATTTATACAGAACAGCTTGACTGTAAAGGATTAAGATAAGTGGCATGCTTCCTGTTCATTTCACTTGACACCTTCTGATGGTAGTTCGAATCACCGCAACTTTAAAATAAGTTTCATCTTCAAAGCCTCATGCAAATGATAAAGTCATGTGAAGTGCAGTGTGGTATAGCGACTAAAGATGGGCAACCCATTTTGTTACAAATCAGGTTCTACTCAAATATTCCAAATTGTTCGGTTTTTCATGAAACCCAAAAAATGCAGATTTGTCTCGGACAAACAAAAATGGCCATCACCACATGTATTGAGCAGGAAATATAGAAGACACATGTGTTGTGTGTGACTCTCTAGCGCCATCTGACAGCCTCTCACCCAATAGACAGTAGTAGGTAGACACCTTACAGTGCTGATGTCATATACACTATATAAAGTACTGTGGGCTTGAACATGAGACAATACAGTAATGGTGGAGATAGGGAAGGGTCTGTGGTTCATCTCACTGCATCATGCAGAGCACTCAGTTCTGAAAAGTTTATAAGCAACAGTTAGGAATAGGAGAATTTAGTCAGATTTAAGAAATTACAGGCGGATTAGTTATAGAAATCATAGAGTGTTTATACATACTTTTTATTGACAGTCAGTTTTCATTAAATACATACAGACTGCTGTTCTACCAGCAAACCACTGATTCTGTCTGAAAAAAAAATCTCTGTTATTTAAATAATTTATTTGTTGTTGTTCCCCCCGATATATAATCTAACACTGTTATCTGGCTCTAATCTGAAAAAAAAAAAACCACAAAAACTCTTGTTATTTAATGTTTTTTTCTGTTCTGCTCACAATGTGATGGAATGCTAATCTGAAAAATATTCACTTCTTAAAAAAATTTTTTGGTTGTTGCTGATATATTCAGTATTGCAATTTATGCTAATCTAAAAAAAATCTGTTATTTAAGCATGTTTTTTGTTGTTGACCCAGCATACAGTCTAACAGCCTGAACTAATCTGAACCCCCCCCCCCCAAAAAAAAACAAAAAAACAAAAAAAAAACCTCTTGTTATATAATGTTTTTTTCTGCTCTTCTCACCACAAAATACACAGTGTGGGGGAGTGTTAATCTAAAACTATTCACGTTTTTTTTTTTTTTTGTGATGCACCATGCTCATCTGAAAAAAAAAAATCTCCATTTGTTAAGGGTTTTTTTTTTGGTTACCCAATATACATACAACCTTCCATAATTATAAGAGAAATTATGCAGTTCTAGTCTAATAATACTGACTGACCAGGTGATACTTTTAGTGCTTTGCTATTTCTCTGAAATTATTTTTTGTTAACCCCTTCCGTTCCGCCCATAGACTATATACGTCCAAGGGGTGGTTGCCTTGTTCTGCAAGGACGTTCCAGTACGTCCAAGCAGAACTCAGCAGCTGCACAAAATCATGCAGTTGCTGAAACGGAGAGCTGGCTGTAACTTCAGCCGGAGCTCCCAGAGAGAATACAGGGAAGGTTTATTACCTTCCCTGCCTAGCCGATCGCTGTGTTTACAGCGCTCAATGAGCGCTGTATACAGTGCTATGGGCACCGTCATCTTGCGGCTCCCCTCTGACCCGGCTGTAACTGACAGCTAACACCCTGCTCCATCACATGACCGCGGCATGCAAGGGGTTCCGCCATTTTGACGCCCACCCCAGCTCTCTGCAGCCAATAAATAGCTGTTTTTGCTATGCGGTTCGCCCCGATTTCATTCAGCTCAAATAGAATAGTATCACGAAATTCGACGAAGTTGCCGAATTGAATTTTTGAATACTTCGCTCATCTCTAGTCAGGGGTAACCAGCAGGTTCTTTTTTGCCAGACAAGTATCAGTTCTATTTCATAGTATATTGCTTTTCAGGTGACTGACCAGGCACACTGATAGTGTGTCACAAATTTTTCTTCAAATTTTGTAATTCTCAATCATTGGTGCTGCATTTGCTCCCATAAAGGATCAATTTTTGGTGTCTTTTTTATTAAATCAGTTCTTTATCACTTCACTTTTCAAGTGGCGGGCATAAATGTTTGAGTGGAGTTCTGCTCCCTGAAAAGCATCATCCTATAACCAAGGCTGGGGGATTGGACATTGTGGTACTACTACCCCCATTTTGGAAGCTGATGTTATACCTGTTTCCAGTTGCTGCAATAAAGCTGTTACTCTGTTCAACTGCAACCACTGGCTTCCTGAGTTGTGCCTGCTGTAACATCAGGGCCCTTCCGAACACCATCACACCAGCTCAGAGAGGAGAGGTCCCCTATCCAACTGGAAGCGCCCTGGGGGAAACTAACATAAAGGGCCTTTTTGCCCTTTGCAAATACATTTTTTCATCGAACAGTATGTCAGACAGAGAAGCGAGAGGCTATGCACAGGGAAGGGCCACAAGCCTAAATGTTTCTGGTGCAGGCGTAGGTCGCGGCAGAGTAAGGGGAGGTGGCAGCAGGGGTCATTTACAGAGGCCTGAGCTCCCAATGTCAAATAGCGGTCTTGTCTTGACCAGGAACGCAACGGTTGCAGACTGGTTGACTTGGTCATCCACTTTATCCCAAGTCACATCAAACACCCCCAGCCAAGAGTCGGTGGGTTAGTCAGACACAACCCTTAGTTGGCATGGCCCGGCAGCAGGCCCTGTGCCCTCACCTGTCCTCACCCTGCCTCTGTCCTTTTCTATTCCCTCAGCTAGAGAACTACTCTATGCTGTGGGCTCAGATCCACTATACAGTGAGGAGGAGGTATTAGAGGACAGTCAGCGGCTACTGCTCAGCCAAGATCTGGAGGAGACATCCGTCTTTTCCTCTGGTAGGCGGGCAAGTAGTAATGAGGAGAGTGGCTGGTGTTGAGGAGGACATCAGTGACCTGCAGACAGTAGTGGATGACGATGTAGCCGATCATAATTGGGAGCCGGGTGACGAAGGGGCTTAATCGTCATCAGGAGAAGAGGGTTGCAGCTTGCGCATGAGGCGGCATGGGAGTCAGCAGGGTGGCAGCAGTGGGAGGTCGGGAGCTAAAAGTGCCTGGGGTAGACAACCTGCTTCGCAGCAGTCTACCTGCCCGGAAAGCAAGGGTGCAGAGGTTCACGAAGACAGTGGCGGTAACAGTCAGTTAGTGCAGAGTGTTGGGGGTAAAATCACCTACTCAGCAGTGTGGCAGTTTTTTGTTAAGCCGACGGGGGAGGTGAAAATGGCCATATGTTCAGTCTGTGGGCAGAAGGTGAAGCGTGGCCAGGGTGCCAATGTTGGCACCACAGCCATGCGTCACTGTATGGCCTCCTCACGCTGCTGCCACCTCCTCACTCTGCCACTGGGTCACTGTATGGCCTCCTAAGGCTGTTGATACCTCCACATTATATCTCCTTGCCACTCTGTGGTCTTCTCATGCTGCTGCCACCTCCACCTTTGCCACTGGATCACTGTATGTCCTCCTCATGCTGCTGCCACCTCCGCACTCTGCCACTGGTTCACTGTATGGCCTCCTAAGGCTGTTGCTACCTACACATTATATCACCTTGCCACTCTGAGGCCTACTCACTGTGCTGCCACCTCTGCATTCTGACACTGGGTCACTGTATGTCCTCCTCATGCTGCTTCCACTGGGTCACTCTGTCACTGGGTCACTGTATGGCCTCCTAAGGCTACTTCCACTGGGTCACTCTGATACTGGGTCAATGTATGGCCTCCTAAGGCTTCTGACACCTCCACAATGTCACTTGGTCACTGTATGTCCTCCTCATGCTGCTTCCACTGGGTCACTCTGTCACCGGGTCACTGTATGGCCTCCTAAGGCTGCTTCCACTGGGTCACTCTGATACTGGGTAACTGTATGGCCTCCTAAGGCTGCTTACACCTCCACATTCTGTCACTGGTTCACTGTATGTCCTCCTCATGCTGCTTCCACTGGGTCACTCTGTCACCGTGTCACTGTATGGCCTCCTCATGCCGCTTCCGCTGGGTCACTCTGTATACTCTTCATGCCGCTGCCACCGGTTCACTCTGTGTACTCCTCATGCCGCAGCCACTGGGTCACTGTATGGCCTCCTCATGCTGCAGCCACTGGGTCAATGTATGCCCTCCTCATGCCGCAGCCACTGGGTCACTGTATGCCCTCCTAAGGCTGATACCTCCACGTCTGCCACTGGGCCACTGTATGTCCTCCTCATGCTGCTTCCACTGGGTCACTCTGTCATCGGGTCACTGTATGGCCTCCTAAGGCTGCTTCCACTGGGTCACTCTGATACTGGGTCACTGTATGGCCTCCTAAGGCTGCTGACACCTCCACAATGTCACTGGGTTACTGTATGTCCTCCTCATGCTGCTTCCACTGGGTCACTCTGTCACCGGGTCACTGTATGGCCTCCTAAGGCTGCTTCCACTGGGTCACTCTGATACTGGGTTACTGTATGGCCTCCTAAGGCTGCTGACACCTCCACATTCTATCACTGGGTCACTGTATGTCCTCCTCGTGCTGCTTCCACTGGGTCACTCTGTCATTGTGTCACTGTATGGCCTCCTCATGCCGCTTCCATTGAGTCACTCTGTATACTCCTCATGCCGCTGCCACCGGTTCACTCTGTGTACTCCTCATGCCGCAGACACTGGGTCACTGTATGGCCTCCTCATGCCGCAGCCAAAGGGTCAATGTATGGCCTCCTCATGCCGCAACCGCTGGATCACTGTATACCCTCCTAAGGCTGCTTCCACTGGGTCACTCTGTCACCGGGTCACTGTATGGCCTCCTAAGGCTGCTCTACTGGGTCACTCTGATACTGGGTCACTGTATGGCCTCCTAAGGCTGCTGACACCTCCACAATGTCACTGGTTCACTGTATGTCCTCCTCATGCTGCTTCCACTGGGTCACTCTGTCACCGGGTCACTGTATGGCCTCTTAAGGCTGCTTCCACTGGGTTACTTTGATACTGGGTCACTGTATGGCCTCCTAAAGCTGCTGACACCTTCACAATGTCACTGGGTCACTGTATGTCCTCCTCATGCCACTTCCACTGGGTCACTCTGTATACTCCTCATGCCACTGCCACCGGGTCACTCTGTGTACTCCTCATGCCGCAACCACTGGGTCACTGTATGCCCTCCTCATGCCGAAGCCACTAGGTCACTCTGTATACTCCTCATGCCGCTGCCACTGGGTCACTGTATGGCCTCCTCATGCCGCTGCCATTGGGTCACTGTATGGTGTCCTCATGCCGTTTCCACTGGGTCACTCTGTGTCCTCATGCTGCTGCCACCGGGTCACTGTATGCCCTCCTCATGCCACAGCCACTGGGTCACTGTATGCCCTCCTAAGGCTGCTACTACCTCCACCTCTGCCACTAGGTCACTGTATGCCCTCCTTATGTTGCTGCCACTGGGTCACTGTATGCTCTCCTCATGCCGCTGCCACTGGGTCACTGTATGGCATCCTCATGCCGTTTCCACTGGATCACTCTGTGTCCTCCTCATGCTGCTGCCACCGGGTCACTGTATGGCCTCCTCATGCTGCAGCCACTGGGTCACTATATGCCCTCCTAAGGCTGCTACTACCTCCACTTCTTCCACTGGGTCACTGTATGCCCTCCTCATGCCGCTGCCACTGGGTCACTGTATGCCCTCCTAAGTCTTTTACTACCTCCACTTCTGCCACTCGGTCACTGTATGCCCTCCTCATGCAGCAGCCACCGCTGGGTCACTGTATGTCTTCCTAATGCTGCTGCCACCTCCACATTATGTCACCTTGCTACTCTGTGGCCTCCTCATGCTGTTGCTAACTCCACATTATGTCTCCTTGCCACTCTGTAGACATCTATGTGGAATCGGCAGACGAGGGTTTAAAAGGAGTGCGCACTTTCATGCTACAGTAGGATGTTGTGTCTCTGCAAGGTTCTTTCTACCTGGCACTAACATGGACCTGTAAGGCTGAGTTCACACTTGAGTTAGTTGGTCAGTTTTGGCCCAGTAACTGTCCAAATAAGTCCAAATATGTGAAGTGTGCAGTGGTTCTAAGAGCAACACCTGTCATGTGCATGTCGTACTGACTCACAGTATTGTTTCACTACCACAGTAGGCTCCCTATGCGTGTTACTGTAAGGCACAATGTTCTACACCACTATACAAGCTCTCTGAAACCAGGAAATAGGTGTTTTTTAGCGATATTCGCCGCAAATTAATTTGGATCGAAGCAAATCTTTTTGGAACTTCGAATCGAACTGCAGAATCGAACTTTTGAGAAATTTGCTCATCTCTAATAAATATGTCAACATTCTTTATTATGTAAACAAATATTAACAATGAAAAAGCAATACATGAGCTAATAACAACCCTTACTATAAAAATAATGCATTATTTATCCAACATAGTGAATTTCATAAAAAATAAAGTTAAAAACCAATCCCAGTGATGCTGTTTTTAGGTCATGTTGCGGCACAAAAAAATTGAACAAAAAGTGATCAAAAAGTCAGATGTACCCCATAATGGTAACAATAAAAAGTACATCTTGCCTTGCAAAAAAAAAAATCTGCTCCATTAGTGGAAAAAAATGATGGCCCTCGAAACAAATGTTTTGCTTTTTTTTTTTTTTTTTTTTTTTTTTATGTTAAATAGTGAACTGCTCAAAATGATGTTTTTGAGCAGTTCTGTGATTTGATTGACGCCCCTGAGTACAGGGACATCACTACTCTGCTTTCCTGAAATCCTGCGCATGTGCCATGGTAATGTGTCTGAGAGCCATGCACTTTTGATTCTCCTGTCGTCTGATTCTCCTGGCACATGCCCAGAAAGATTATGCTAGGGAATGTACACGCAGGTGGACAAAAGCATACAGAGTTACCAGAGAAGCTGACATTAACTCCTTAATGCTTTTGCTGCTAGTACAATTTTCACACTTTTGAAAAGCTTTAAAAATCTGACCAAACCTCCATAACTAGGTATTTTCTGAAAGTGGGCAACTGAAACATTGTGACAATACCACCCAGCACTTTACTATCATGAATGCCTTAATATAATTTTACAAAAAACTTAACATTTTGTTAAAAGTTGTGCAAAATCATGTTTGTGGATAAACAGTTCGACCCAAGGAGAGCATTAGACACACAGAACCTTCTAAAATAAAAGTTTTAGATGTATATACATTTCACTTATGTCTACAGCACATGTTATACAGTATATCTTCATATAGTAACCAGAACTACTGTAAAAAGAGCACTTCCTGACCTATTTACAGTCTCTCCTCACTGCTAGTGGTCTGAGTCTTACCATTTTGAGCACTCATATCCAAACTATGAGCCTCCTGTTCTGTCATGGCTGCCTGCCCACATCAAGTGCACCTCACATTCAGGAGTCTGCTTAGTTCTGCACGAATGCCCAACCATTTTTCGTCTATACTAATATACCCCTATGTCCCTGTTTACAGGTTCTTCAAAGTACAGTGTACCCATATCTCTGCCTTCTCACGGTGGCCACTGAGCCTTCCTTACTCAAGCCTAGGATTAGTCGATTAGCTATTCCCTATCTATCCCTAGTTGTGGTGCTTGGGGCCACATTTCTCATGGTTCTCATCACTATTAAGACATGGAACAAGAATCATACTTGTACAACACAAAAGAAGGACAACAACTAATCCAAACATGCCACACCAGACACAGAAATATTATATATGCAGTCTATCACCATGATTTCTGCATAAAAAAGACTAATCTGTGGCTCCACACTACCTCCTTGCTGCCCCTCTGATGCACACAGTGTTTCCGGTATGAACAGGAGGTCAAACCAAGTCTATGGTAGTAAGATTGAAGCTCTAATAGACTTGTATTGTGTGTTTTCAACTAGGAGTAGACCTCAGGTGAAGACAGCATATTACGACTCTCTACTGCAGTGGTTGGAAGTTGTAACATTTTCTGTGCAGTACAGTAATACCTTGTACACTCACGTTTCCAAATTTGCGAATTCACAGATTCGCGATATTTTTATTGGAACCTAACATATATAGATTTTGCTGTTTTTTCACAGATCTGCGAAATTTAAAAAAAAAAAAGCCCTTTGTTATTGGGTAGTAGCGTCCCGTTCATTACGTACCTGGTAATTGGTTTAATTTTACTGTGAATGTATAAGAAAAATGAATGAGTATTAATATATGAGTATTAGTAATATTATGAGTATTAATATACAGTACTGCACAGTATACTTTAGTATACTGTACATTACTGTAGGGTAAAGTTTATTGATATTTAGGGGTTAAACTTTAGAAACCAGCATTGTAAGCGCTTCTAAGCGCTTGTACCAAACATTCGCAATTCCTGGCGATCCGTGACCCGCTCTGGAACCTAACCTCGCGAATGTATGAGGTATTACTGTAAATCAGATAGCCAGTGCTGCTCAGAAGTCAAGTTGTCATGCAAAGGCTTCAGCAGTTTAAGGCTAGTTGCAGACGACCGTGTGTATTTTGTGGTCCGCAAACTAGTAATCAGTGTTCAGCTTTTGCGGACAGTGTGTCATCAGTGTGTCTTCAGCATCAGTGCCAAATGCCCACAAAAATGGACAGTGTGTCATCAATGTGTGATCCTAGTTTGCGGATCCACAAAAAAAAACAAAAAACACAGGAGACATCTAATGATGGCCCTAGCTTGTCTGCAAAACCGGACGGCACACTGATGACACACGGAGTACATCAGTGTGCTGTCCTTGGTTTTTAGTCTCCCATAGGCTTCTATGGATGAGTCTGTTCTGCAAACACTGAACAGAATAGGACCTGTTCTATATTTTGCGACACTGACTCTCGGCCCACACACTGATCAGTGGAAATCACGGTCATGTGCATGAGCCCATAGAAATGAATGGGTCAGTGTGCTATCTGGGAAAAACACAGCTAGCACACTGATCTCGCCCACAGTCATCTGCAAGTGGCCTTAAGGAGAATTAGAGATCTCTGGGATGGAAGCATTTAGGTAAGTTTCAGGAGAAGTACTGTAAATTGCATATCTACTCACCCATTACCAATGTGACTGCTTATATAAATGTGTTCACTGATGTCTTCCTTTTATTGTCTTTGTGTAATTCATTGTATAAGTATTAATACTATAATAACGGTTGACACTAGATCTCTCAGCATCGTCCACAGCATGCTAGCATGTCTTCAGCATGCTTCGTCCACATGGCAAACAGAGGTACCCTGCTGCTGGAGAGAGGAATAAAAAATAAAGCTGTTTGGAGCCTTTCCCATAATAGAGGTCTGACAACGATGGAACCTAAAAGAAGCCTGTAAAGTAGCCTGCAGCTTCAGAAAGACTTGCTAGTAATGAAGTGATTGTGCTGCAACCCAAAGTAGGGAACCAGGGGATGGGAGTAATAGTAGTAGTTGTGATGTGAACAGTAGGCCAAGGACACTTAACCTACTCCTCCAGTCCAACTCCAAGGTAGGGCATATTTAACCCCTTCCCGACTTCTGCTGTACTATTACAGCGGATGTGGGGTATTTAAATCTGGCGGTCGCTCAGGAGCAGAGTTGCTGTCTTAGCCGCCGGATCTTTGCTGTATTATACAGCAAGGACCTGGTGTTAACATTAAGGCCCCTGGGGCCTCGGTCGAAGCTTACTGAGGAGCCATTTTGGGGAAGATCACTGGTGCCCGAAACGAGATCCAGGGCCAGTGATCCGTTGCCATGACAGTGGGAGCCTGTTGAAAACTCCCAGGCTTGTCTGGCATATACTTCTATTGCAGGCAGCTCTATGCAGCCTGTAATAGAAGTGACGGTATTTGGCAATGCATTGCAATTCATTAGCATTGTAATGAATTACATTAGTGTTCAGACCCCATACCCCATACCCACACCCAGACCCTAGGGGGTCTAATAATTACAGTATAAAAAAAGTGACAAAATATTTAAAAAATTAAAAAGAATTTAAAACTTGAATCACCCCCCCCCCCCCCAGAACACATATAAAAGTAAAACATTACTGTGAAACACATATACATTAGGGATGCCTGTGTCCTAAAATGCCCAGTCTACAAACTTATAAAAATATTTTTCCTGTACAGTGAATGCCGTAGCAGGAAAAAGAATCAAAAGTGCCAAATCACTGTTTTTTCGCTGTTTTGCCTCTAATAAAATTTTAATAAAAAGTGATCAAAGCAATAGATATTCCCCAAAATGGTATAAATAAAAAGTACACCTGACCCTGCAAAAAAAGACACCATATGCATCCCTGTACACGGAGATATAAAAAAGTTACAGGTGTCAGAATATGGCGACTTTAAGAAAAATGTTTGCTTTGCAAAGTTTTGGATTTTTGTTAAGTGGTTAAAATGTAAATAAAACTATATAAATTTGGTATCCCTGGAATCGTACCGAAACATAGAATACAGATGACATGTCATTTTTGCTGCAGAGTGAAAAAAAAAAATGAAGCCTATAAGAAAGTTGCACTTTTTCTCCAATTCCACCCCGTTTGTACCGCAAACATTAATCCCTCATGTGGCAATTCATTTTTCCCTCTCTGCATGCTTAGAACGAAGAATGGGAATAAAAAAAAAAAAACGGATTGGTTAAAAACCGAAACAAACGGACTCAAACTGATACAAACGGTCAGTTTTTTTGAATGGACACCCATTGACTAATCCGTCTAAAGAGACGGATTTGGGTATTCGCTGTGTAACCATCTGGAATCCTTTTTTTTTTAAACGGTTTGCAAGTGGCGCAAGTGTGAACCTAGTATAAGGAAGCTGCGAAACAATTATAGAACAACATATACAAACACAAATTATTTACAGGAAGTGGCACTTTACAACAAAACAATATAAAATAAAATATAAACAGTTCAGCAGTGTCCACTGGGATTCTGCAATTGCAGTAAACTCCAACTCCCATACTATGAAACAAGCCTTGGGAGACGAGAGTTTATGTCATGGGTTATGATTTGAGGACAATGGACTACAATGTATGAGGCAGATTCATAAACTTTTTATATCATTGCTTAAACATGGTTAGCTTTTTGATGTTGTGTCTGGTAGATGTGCTGTGATCTGAAGGGTTTAAGCTCTGGAAAGCAAGTATTTCTCCTCTAGATGCCCCTATTTGTAGTTACAGAGAGTCAGGGGTGTCACTAGCAAAGTCTGTGCCCCATAGCAAACTTTTGACTTGGGTCCCCCACCCCCATATGGCATAGCGCTCCTTTCTCGGCACCCGCTTAACATTATAATGTCCCATAGTGGCCTCCAAACAGTATAATGTCTTGCAGTAGCCCCCTCCCCACAGTATAATAATAGCAGTTTTTCTTGGACGTGTTCTTACAAGGTTCACCCAACAAATACTCTAAGTGCCACTGTCCTGCTTACCGATTCTGTCCCCTACACATGGCCACCTCTGCTTCCTCTTCCACCTCCAGATGGTCCCATGCGCCACACTAAATAGAGCCAGAGATGCCCTGACGCTGTTCAGAGCCAACTGCTGTCAGGAACAGGGAGGAGTAAGCAGCAGGGGGTTCAGCTGGCTCTCTAAGGTTGGTTGGTCACTATGGCTGCTATGGCGGTAGTTCCACCATTGCAGTCAGTTTTTTTTGAGCCAAAGGAAGTAGGTATGTTTAAAAAATATCAGGTGACAAGAGACCTGTTGAGTCATGTAGTTGTTCATTGCAGGAGTGTTTGTGGGCTGGAGGTTGGAGGACACTTGGTGTTTGGGCACTCTATGAGAGTGTTGTTTGAATGGAGGTTAAGAGTGAACTTGTTCACCACAGAAGTGTTGGTAGGCTAGAGGCCCAGTAAAGGGGAAACAAGGAACGTTTGGGAATGAGTGGGTCACCTGATATGCTTTTAGGGGACTCATAGGCAAGGGACGCTCTCATGGAATAATCTAGCAAAGCCTAAGGGGGTAGAAGATGATCTTATTGTAGAAATTATTGCTATGTTAGAAATAGAAAAGTAAAACAGTCTGTTCAACTATTATGGTCTGCAATCATTTCTTAAAGTGAAACTCAATAACCAATAACTACAGTGCCTGTTGAAAAGTAAATGTTTTTAAGAGATGTAAGAATCCGTGTAAATTTTCATTTATTGCCTGGAGTTTTGTTTCAACCACATGTGGTCATTTCATGTGGTCATTGAGGAAATTATATTTTCTGATGCATAAACAGGAGGTAGTAGATTATGTTTTTATAATTTGAAGTAAAGGAGGTAGGATATGTTTTATGAATGGAATATAGCTAGGCTTTAGTTAACTTTATCAAGGATTTAATTTCGTGTATGTCCTATAAGTTGTTCTCCATGGATCAGAACACTCAAGGCATCAATGGTCATCTTGACCTGTAGCCTGTACTAGATTGGCCATGCTATCTGCAGATGTGTCCTTGCTTAACTTTCCTCCTGCCTAGACATGTCCATACATGTATGTCACAAGATGACCAGCTTTTTAAAACACTAGAATTTTTGTGATATTATGTCACAAGATGTCTATTCTATATGTTTATATGTGTGGTCACCCAGTAGTTGTGCTTTTATTTGCAGCCTGCCAAGGGTTTGAAAGTATGTCACAATACTGTATGGAATTGGTTTCATGAGAAACTAGAGTTCCTCATCAAATTTAAGGTAAGGTAAGGGTGTACATATCTGTATATAGCATAAAGCACCATAGCATAGTATGCAGGCCATCAAGATAAAGCTGATTCAGCACTGTACATCTGTAGATGCTAACCACTGCATACCAAGAATACCCCACAAACCATTTTGTTTTGGAGATGCTGTGATTCAGTCATCTGGCTATCACATTTTTCCCTTGTAGTCACTCAGATATTTTTGTTTGCCCATACTTTCTGCTTTAAATTTACAAAACAATGGGTATACCTGCTGGACTACTAGAAAAGCGG